>CAWUFW010000044.1:3290000-5690000 GCA_963921515.1 Calotriton arnoldi
TACCCACTGTAACTAGCAAAGACACTGTCACAGCAGCATCACTCAGCACCACCACAGCATCACTCGGCACCACCACAGCATCACTCGGCACCAACACAGCATCACTCGGCACCACCACAGCATCACTCGGCACCACCACAGCATCACTCGGCACCAACACAGCATCACTCGGCACCAACACAGCATCACTCGGCACCAACACAGCATCACTCGGCACCAACACAGCATCACTCGGCACCAACACAGCATCACTCGGCGCCAACACAGCATCACTCGGCGCCAACACAGCATCACTCGGCGCCAACACAGCATCACTCGGCGCCAACACAGCATCACTCGGCGCCAACACAGCATCACTCGGCGCCAACACAGCATCACTCGGCGCCAACACAGCATCACTCGGCGCCAACACAGCATCACTCGGCGCCAACACAGCATCACTCGGCGCCAACACAGCATCACTCGGCGCCAACACAGCATCACTCGGCGCCAACACAGCATCACTCGGCGCCAACACAGCATCACTCGGCGCCAACACAGCATCACTCGGCGCCAACACAGCATCACTCGGCGCCAACACAGCATCACTCGGCGCCAACACAGCATCACTCGGCGCCAACACAGCATCACTCGGCGCCAACACAGCATCACTCGGCGCCAACACAGCATCACTCGGCGCCAACACAGCATCACTCGGCGCCAACACAGCATCACTCGGCGCCAACACAGCATCACTCGGCGCCAACACAGCATCACTCGGCGCCAACACAGCATCACTCGGCGCCAACACAGCATCACTCGGCGCCAACACAGCATCACTCGGCGCCAACACAGCATCACTCGGCGCCAACACAGCATCACTCGGCGCCAACACAGCATCACTCGGCGCCAACACAGCATCACTCGGCGCCAACACAGCATCACTCGGCGCCAACACAGCATCACTCGGCGCCAACACAGCATCACTCGGCGCCAACACAGCATCACTCGGCGCCAACACAGCATCACTCGGCGCCAACACAGCATCACTCGGGCGCCAACACAGCATCACTCGGCGCCAACACAGCATCACTCGGCGCCAACACAGCATCACTCGGCGCCAACACAGCATCACTCGGCGCCAACACAGCATCACTCGGCGCCAACACAGCATCACTCGGGCGCCAACACAGCATCACTCGGCGCCAACACAGCATCACTCGGCGCCAACACAGCATCACTCGGCGCCAACACAGCATCACTCGGCGCCAACACAGCATCACTCGGGCGCCAACACAGCATCACTCGGCGCCAACACAGCATCACACGGCGCCAACACAGCATCACTCGGCGCCAACACAGCATCACTCGGCGCCAACACAGCATCACTCGGCGCCAACACAGCATCACTCAGGCGCCAACACAGCATCACTCGGCGCCAACACAGCATCACTCGGCGCCAACACAGCATCACTCGGCGCCAACACAGCATCACTCGGCGCCAACACAGCATCACTCGGCGCCAACACAGCATCACTCGGCGCCAACACAGCATCACTTCGGCGCCAACACAGCATCACTCGGCGCCAACACAGCATCACTCGGCGCCAACACAGCATCACTCGGCGCCAACACAGCATCACTCGGGCGCCAACACAGCATCACTCGGCGCCAACACAGCATCACTCGGCGCCAACACAGCATCACTCGGCGCCAACACAGCATCACTCGGCGCCAACACAGCATCACTCGGCGCCAACACAGCATCACTCGGCGCCAACACAGCATCACTCGGCGCCAACACAGCATCACTCGGCGCCAACACAGCATCACTCGGCGCCAACACAGCATCACTCGGGCGCCAACACAGCATCACTCGGCGCCAACACAGCATCACTCGGCGCCAACACAGCATCACTCGGCGCCAACACAGCATCACTCGGCGCCAACACAGCATCACTCGGCGCCAACACAGCATCACTCGGCGCCAACACAGCATCACTCGGCGCCAACACAGCATCACTCGGCGCCAACACAGCATATCACTCGGCGCCAACACAACAATATCACTCGGCGCCAACACAACAATATCACTCGGCGCCAACACAACAATATCACTCGGCGCCAACACAACAATATCACTCGGCGCCAACACAACAATATCACTCGGCGCCACCACAACAATATCACTCGGCGCCACCACAACAATATCACTCGGGCGCCACCACAACAATATCACTCGGCGCCACCACAACAATATCACTCCGGCGCCACCACAACAATATCACTCGGCGCCACCACAACAATATCACTCGGGCGCCACCACAACAATATCACTCGGCGCCACCACAACAATATCACTCGGCGCCACCACAACAATATCACTCGGCGCCACCACAACAATATCACTCGGCGCCACCACAACAATATCACTCGGCGCCACCACAACAATATCACTCGGCGCCACTCACAACAATATCACTCGGCGCCACCACAACAATATCACTCAGGCGCCACCACAACAATATCACTCGGCGCCACCACAACAATATCACTCGGGCGCCACCACAACAATATCACTCGGCGCCACCACCACAACATCACTCGGCGCCACCACCACAACATCACTCGGCGCCACCACCACAACATCACTCGGCGCCACCACCACAACATCACTCGGCGCCACCACCACAACATCACTCGGCGCCACCACCACAACATCACTCAGCGCCACCACCACAACATCACTCAGCGCCACCACCACAACATCACTCAGCGCCACCACCACAACATCACTCCGCGCCACCACATCACTCCGCGCCACCACAACATCACTCCGCGCCACCACAACATCACTCCGCGCCACCACAACATCACTCCGCGCCACCACAACATCACTCCGCGCCACCACAACATCACTCCGCGCCACCACAACATCACTCCGCGCCACCACAACATCACTCATCATCACCACATCACTCAACATCGCCTTTGCAGCAGTACACCACCACATCATCACTCAGCATGACCTAAGTATCATTCAGCATCACCTCAGCATAGTCTCCGCACCAGTCACCACCACCACCACTACCACCTCAACATCACTCAACACCACCTCAGCCTGCTCTCGGAATCTGCCATCTGTTGATTCTCCCCTAGCGTCTGGCCGCTGCTAGTGTTATAATACAGGTACTAGTTCCCAACCTTCACGCTCCGATTGTTTATGCCCCCTCAAAAAAAAAAGCTTTAACAAACAACCATTGCAATAGGCAGAAACAAGTTGCCAGCATTGCAAGAACAAAAGAAAAATGAGGAAATTTTTTATTGTACATACATTTTTTAATATGGTCGTTCTGTTGGACATAATGCCTTCTTGGTCATATATAAGGTAACAAAAATGCTTCTGTCACTTTTTATTACAACTTTTCAGCATGCTGCACAGCAGCCACACTTCTCTACAGCACAGCTTAAACACATTGGCAAAGTCAATAGCTCTGCCTAACCACTTATAAGGCCCCAAAGGCGAGACCTATTGGCTATGCCAATAGGTCTCGCCTTTGGGACCTTATAAGTGTTTAGTTATGCAGCACAATATCCTTGGTGCAACAACATCAACTGTTGCATGGCTAAGCACTTATAAGGTCCCAAATGCGAGACCTATTGGCTATGCCAATGCTTGTTTTTTTCTTGTATCTTGGGATTTTGAGGCGAGATGCTCCTTTAGAGCGGAGGTTCCTCTGTTGAATGTGTTTGGTGATTTTATTCCTGATGAAGAGCGATCCCATTCCATGTATTGCTTTGTGGGTGATACAAAGCAGCTTGAACGTGGATCTTCTGGCAACCGGTAACCAATGCAGGGCTTTCAAGGCAGGGGAGATGTGGTCTCGCGGTTTGATATGCAAGAGTAGTCTGGCAGCCGAGTTCTGAATCCGTTGTTGTCTTTTCATGGTTGTTAAAGGTGATCCGTGGTAGAGGCTATTGGCGTAATCGAGTTTGGACAGAACAAGGGAGATGGTAGCTTGGACCTTGTGCGGAAATCCCAAATGAGGGAAAATTCGTTGCAGCGTTTTTATAGTGACAAAGCTTGATCTTGCTAGTTTGTCCACTTGGGCATTCATCGACAGCTTGGAGTCCATGGTCATTCCGAGGTTTCTTACTTCCTTCGATACTTTAGGTGGTGATTCCAGTTCATTAGGCCATGTGGCAAGCGGGTTGTAATGTTTCCAATCGCCACACGTGAGTATTTCCGTTTTTGAAGTATTCACTTTGAGATGGCTCCAAGTCATCCACTGATCCACGGCTCTGAGACAGCTGAAAATTGGTGATTTTCCAATGTCTTTGGGGGATTCCAGTTGAAGGAGTATTTGCGTGTCATCTGCATAGTTATAGCACGTGAGGTGAAATTGATTGATCAGTACTGGTAATGACTTCATGTAAATGTTGAAAAGCATGGGCGAGATGATAGAACCTTGAGGGACCCCTGCTTTTGTGGAGTACGGTTTGGACGAGAAAGGTGGGGTATGGATGACATTAGTTCTGTTTCGAAGGTAGGACGCGATCCAGTCTAGAGCAGTTCCCTCTATGCTGGCTTCATGGAGTCTTTGTTTCAGAGTGTCATGGTCAACCGTGTCAAAGGCAGCCGAGAGGTCCAAGAGGAGTAGCGCAGCAACTCCGTTGCGGTCAACTGTATTTTTCCGGTCATCCCAGATGGCAAGGAGGGCAGATTCAGTGCCTCTTCCCGGACGGAATCCTGTTTGGAAGTCTGAAAGTATGTCATTCTCTTCAATGAATTGTGACATCTGGGCGAACGCTGCTCTTTCTATCAGTTTGCCCAGGAAAGGTCCATTTGTAATGGGTCTGTAGTTGTCAGGGTTCAGCGGGTCCAAGTTTGTTTTCTTCAGTAAAGGGCGTATGTGTGATTTTTTTGAGTTCTTCTGGAAATATTCCGGTAGTGAAGGAATCGTTGATGATTCTTCTTACTGGAGTGGCAGCAGAGGTTGTTAAAAGAATTGTCTTGAAAATTTGTGGTGGACAGGGGTCAGAAGGGCTGCCGGCAGGCCTGCTTGCTTTGACCAGGTCCATAAATTCATCGTGTGAGATGTGTTGGAAGGAATGGAGAGGCTTGGTTAGAGTATTCTTGGATTGTTGTTTTGTACAAGGGTTAGTGTTGGTGCTTTGTTTCCGTTTTAAGTATGAGTCCAACGTGTCTGCTTTGTCCGTGTAATGATTTGCCAGTTTGTCTGTGAAATCTTGAGTAACAGGATGAGTTCCTTCTAGGCAATTAATTGAGTATTTTATAGAATTCTTTATTTGCACATTTAGCGTTTTGAATTCTGTCTGAACAGTACCTTTTCTTAGCTTTTTTGATAGCTGACTTGTATAATCTGTTACTTTTTTGTAGGTGAAGTTTGTCTTGTTTGGCGTTTGTTTTGAGCCAGGTACGTTGCAGCTTTCTAATTTGTTGTTTTATGTCTTTTATTTCTATGTTTCTCCAAGGCGCTTTTTTTCTTTTGTTCTGTTTTGTGGTTTTGAGTGGTATCAGGATGTCAAAAGCTTCTTGTAGCCACTCATATAGTTTTTGAACAGAATTTATTGTTTCTAGATTTGTACTTGATGTTAGTTGTGCTTCTATGTGTTCCAAATTGAGTCTGTTCCACTGCCGATAGGTGGATGGATGTAAGGTAGTTTTAGGTGAGTCGCTTAGTGTTGTTTTATGTTGGAAAGCAAGCAAGTGGTGGTCTGACCATGTGACTGGAGTTATAGTTTGAAAGGTAACTAGTTCAGTATTAGCAAAAATGACATCTAGGATATGTCCAGCGGTGTGTGTCGGTTTGTGGACAATCTGATGGAGGTTCAGTGCGTCTAGGCCAGTGATTATTGTTTTTGGATGGGTCATATTGGGTTTGTCAAACCAAATGTTGAGGTCACCCAGAACGCATAGGTTGGAGTGTATTGTTATCAGGTTTGAAACTGTGTCTAGAAGTGCGTCTGGGAATGTCGCCTTGCTAGGTGGAGGTCTGTAAAGGAGCAGGAAGTTACAGGAGGAAGACGGTGTAGTATTGCATCTTGTTAGAAGAGCCTCACAATTCTTTATGGAGATGTCGTCAATTTTAGTGATATGTATTGTTTGCCTGAATACAACAGCTAGACCACCTCCTTTTTGGCTATACGATTTTGGGTGATTGTTTGATAGCCTAGAGGAATGGCTTCATGCAGGACTGGAGCCATATCCTCTCCCAACCATGATTCGGTTATGAATAGTATGTCTGGTTTTGCATCTGTGAGAAGGTCGTAGATGTGATGTTTGTTTTTAGAGAGGGATCAAGCATTTATTAGTAGACAGTTTAGAGAGTGGCCTTTGGTGATAGTGAGACTTTGTTTTGTAGAAGAGTGGTCAGTATTGTGTGGGTTTGTAGCAGGTGTGTTTTTAGAGCTGGCATTAGCTGTATTAGGATAGCAATCGTGTAGCTGTTCTGTATCGTGTTCCTCATCCAGCATGCTAAGAAGGCATTTTGATGGGTCTGCGTGTGTATGTGGTGGAGATGGTGTTTGAGAGTGAGTTGGAGTGCTGTGTTGTTTTCGTGGTGTAACATTGTTGTGAAGTAGACATGGGGAAGTGAAGTTGTGAGGTATGGCATGTTGCTTATATTGTTTGCGTGTGTTTAATGCGGAAGTTGTACGAGTCATGGGTGGTGGTGCAGCATGTGGGTCATGTAGTAAGGTTCTAAATTGTCCAATGGATGAGAGGCGGTTAGAAGAGTTGCTGTGTTGCTGTATCTGTGTTAGGTGTGGTGGAATAGAGAAAGCTTGGCATTGGATTTGGTTCCTTTGTGTTGTTTGAAAGGTGGGTGTATGTTTGTATTTTGTGATGGTAAGTATTATGAGGTGTTGTGCTTTGAAGATCTTGTGCTGGTGTGTGTGATATGTTTTGTTTTTGAGGAGTAGTGAAAAGGGGTGCTGATGTATGTTTCATGCAATGGATTTGGTTGTATAGTATTGTTTGAGAGGAGGTTGTACGGTAGAGGGGGTGGTGATGTGTTTGAGTAGAGTGTATGATGTGTGTAGGTGGGAATGAAGTAGAGGTAAGAGTGTTTGTCTTAGACTGGTTTGTTGCAAGAGTTAAAAAGTGTGGTGGTCTGCAGTGTGTGTGTTATATGTTAGTGTTATTATGGTAGAAGGGAGAGGAGGGTGTTTGTTGGACAAATGATGGAAGGATGATTATATGTTTGTTAGTGATAAAAGGTGGTATGTAAGGTGTAATTACAGCAGGGAGCGTGTGTCTGGATGGGATGTAGTTATGTATGGTGTCGATTGGCGTTGTTAGTGATGAGTGTATTGGTTAGTGGTATAGGATAGGGTTGTGTACTGTTTGTAGGTGATGGTGGATATGTGTGGTAGTTGGGATAGTAGGGTGTATAGATGTGGTTTGGTTGGTTTTGTAGTGTATGCTGGTACATTAATCTGTGCATAGTGTTGTGTGTGGTGTACATTTGGTGTGTGTGTGTTGCTCTGTTTGTGGATGGTGTGGGCTGGGTGTTGCTTAATGGGATAATGGGCAGCATTTCTGGCCCTGGCCAGTCTCGAACAGGCTCAAACAGGCAACTGCCCTTGTCCTCTCTGCCCTTTACAGGCTCAAACAGGCAACTGCCCTTGTCCTCTCTGCCCTTGTCCTCTCTGCCCTTGTCCTCGACGCCCGGGCTGAGACGCCCTAACCCTGGCCTTTTATAGCTCTAGTAATCAGGTGACCCCGTCAGCCAATGGGAACCCTAGCCCTAACACTATCCAATCACAACACTAGCCCTAAAAATCTAGAACCAATAGGAGACCAGGACCTTACAGCCAATATTAGCCCTAGTCCAAGCACCCAATAAGTTCAAACCCCTGATCTCTACGTCCAATAGAGGCCCTAGCCCTACCAGTAGTCCCAACCCTAGTCCAAGCAACCAATGGGACAGGAAGCCCTAGTCCCTACTTCCAATAGAAAGCCTAACCCTACTCTTAGTCCCACACCCAGTCCAGCAACCAATAACACCAGAAGCCCTAATCGCTACTTCCAATTAAAGGCCTAACCCTAGCTCTAGTTCCACCTTAGTCCCAACAACCAATAACTCAGGAAGCCCTAGTCCCTACTTCCAATAGAAATCATAACCCTAGCCCTAACCCTACATTGATTGAATCACAGACCCAGAAACCAATCAGAACCCTCAAATACCCAACCAATGAGGACACTAACCCAATCCACTAGAAACATGAGATACAACCACCAATCAGTGTATACATGTACCAACCACTAGCAGACTATATAAGGTCCCAGCAACCTCAGACAAGGTTTGCTGGCCAGGGAGTTGGAAGCTGCTTCTCCTGTTCAGAATCTCCTAGGAGACAGACAGGCTCAATCCACACTTTGGACTTCCTTCAGGTAAAGGCCTCACAAACTTGAAATCTAACAATACTGTTTGAATAAAACTTTACTCCCACTCCTGGCCAAAAAACGAAGTGCACAGTCCCTATTAAACACAGTTTAAACAGCTCACAGAAGCACCCTCTGATGTAGAATATCCCTGTTGCTGGGGGGGGAGGCAGCAGGGGCTGGTTTCACTGGCTTGATAACACAAAATGGTGGCTGGGGGTGCACTGTTTAACATACAGGTCTTAGCACAGAGCAAAGGAGAAATTTGGAGGGTAAACTGAATAGTCACCAGGAATGAGAGGGAAAGACTACAGAGTTTGGACTGCAAATCCCACAATTCAACACGTTAAATGGAAGCAATCATGGGCAGGAAAACCACAAGTTTAAAACACAAAAAAGGTGATAAAATATGCAATCACAGGCAGGTTAAAACTACAATTTTAAACTGTAACAACCACAGGCAAAGACAGTAATCACAGAAAGGGAAAATCGTTTTTAAAAAAAAAACTAATAAACCCACGCTGATGTCAGTGTGGGATTTATTATACAATGCATTCAGAGGGCATCTTAGAAATGCCCTCTGAAAAACAACCAGCCTCTGGTAGGTTCCCTGACTGGTAAACACCAGGGACATGTTTTTGGACCCCTTGGGTGGGAGCCTTCGCTCCCTGAGCCCAGAAACAAAGCCTTTCCTGGGCGGAGGTGGTCACACCTCCCCAAGGCCAGGAAGAGCCATCTGTGGCAGGGCAGCTTCAAAGGCCTTGCCGCCTGTGTAACGCAACCGCTAGCCTCTCCTGCTATCGGGAGCAGGCCTCCTTCCTGTCTCCCCTCCTTTTCGGCAGGAAGACAGGCAGGAAACATTAGAACAGCCCAGAAGGTGTGCCCGCCTCTGCCAACCGCACCCCTCTGGTGGGGGAGGCGAGGTGAAGCCCACTCTTCAGTGCCCGCCATCTTACAGATGACAGGCACTCCCCAATCACACCAAGGCTGTAGTCATCCTAAGGTCAGTAGCCCATTGCCTACTGACCTCGAGACCCCTAAAAACACCCCCTAAATGCAGTATTTAGGGGGCAGCCCTGAACCAAGAAGGCAGATTCCCGCAACCTACGAAGAAGGACGGAAGAAGATGCCCAGCAGAGGAGCCTGCAGAATAGAACTGACTTGGCCCCAGCCCGTCTGTAGTTTCTGGAGATCCTGCACCAAAAGTCGCCTTGTCCTGCAGCCAGCGACCTCCAGGACCCCTAGGAGGACTGACTGCCTTCAACAAAGACTGGATCTCCTGTGAACAGCAGTTCTGTTCAAAAGAAACTCCAAAGACAGACTCCGTGCCTGCTGAAGACAGAGACCAGACGCCTGGAACCACCACTGCACCCGACGCCTACGGCCCGAGTTCGAGTGGCCCACCGGTCCCAGTGAGTTCCCCCAGCACTCCAGAGTCCGAGTCCACCATGGGTTGACCCCTCCAGGACTCCCCGATGTCGCCTGCAGCCTCTGCACGGAGACCCCCCCCTAACCGCGAGTGGCCCGGTAAGGTGAAACCCGACCTCAAAAGGCACCCCTGCATCCACCCACCCTGGCCCCGGAGTAGAGAACCCGAGGTGCACCTACATCCCCGAGCCCTCCAACTTACCTGCCCAGCTGTTGGTTCCTCGCAGATGTTTTCCTGGGCCGAGCCTGCGGCCAAAATCCAAAACTGGCAACTCCCTTTGAAAACAACAGGTCACCCGACGCCAAATCAGCACTCTGCACCCGGCTGCCCCTATAACGCTGTGGGTGCACCTTGTGTGCTAACTCTGATACCCCTTCGCCCTGAGCTAAACCCTAGGAGCTTTGCTCCCACATCCTTGTGGCCTGCTCGTGAGCAGCCACCAACCAGAGGCCCCCTATCCCCCATTATATAACATTGAGCCTCAGCACTCTGCACCCGGCCACCCTAGTGCCGCTGAGGGTGCTTTGAGAGTGCATCCTTGACCCGGGGGGAACCCTGGTTCTAACCCCAGAAAACCAACTCCCATACCCAAGTACTTACTGTGAAACCGATATCCTGATTTTCTCCCATAGGACTGCATTGACTGCTTTCTTATGAAAATTGTTTTGTGTGGCGTTTGATTGTATGAAACCCTACGAAACTGCATATTTACAAAAAACGATTTACTTACCTTTTATCTAGGAAATGCCCCAGTGTGATATCTAGGCATATCACACCGAGTAGAAAAAGTAACTTAAAAAGTAATCTGAAAAGTAACGTAAACAGTAATCTGAAGAGTAATTCTAACTGTTTTATGAACAAATGACTTGCATGTGACCAATCCAATTGCATTCAACTATATTCAAACTGTATTTAACTGCATTATTCTTGCAAAGTATTATTATACTTACTTACCTGTACCAGGCCTGACTTAGTTATAGAAAATAAAATATAAATAAATAATATTTTTATACTAACAAATTGGTCTGAGTTCAGTCTTTGAGTGTCATAATTTCTTGCCTGAGTGTGTACAATAAATGCCTAACACTACCCTCTGATAAAGCCTTACTGCTTGCCCACACTACCACAAATAGAGTAAGGTATTATCTACTTTTTCCTCTGCCTACCTATGGGGATCCACTGGACTCTGTGCACCCTATACCTTACTTTAGTATAGTATATACAGAACCAGCTTCCTACAGTCAGTCCCACAGCGGGGTCTCCAGCATCACTATACCCTTCCACTGCAGGGTGTTTGTTGCCCTGTTCCTGATACAGCCCGCCCCCACTGTTATCGGGGATGGGGGCAGCAGTGGCGTCCCCCTACACCTGTATAGGCAGCAGACACAATCCTCCGGGGCCATCGCTCGCCGATTGGCCAGCAGCAACATGCGCAATCAGTTGGCCCCTTATGACTGCCTTATATGCGTCCCAGAGGGTCACGTCAGAGTATACCATTCCTTTATTATCTAGGAAGTAATTGGGCATGGAATCGGTCACTAGTTTCCTGGTGTTTAGTCGGTCAGTTCCTATGGTTTGTATCTCCCTTCCTCTTTCACTGACTCCATTCTTAAATCCAGCGCCATCTTCAGCTAGAGTCCTCCCAATGTCTAGGTACACAATTACCAAAGGATATGCTGGGGATGATGAGGGTTCTCTTCCAGGGATCCTCCTCATAAGCATTGAATAGTCCCACCCACGTATGGGGACCCCAGAGCACACATTAAATATAATATAATATAATATATATATATATATATATATATATAACACCATTAATGTACGTAATACTTTTAAATATATAAATAATATGCATGTGCAGCCTATAGAAGGGGCTAAAAAAATGCCCAAATTGCATTGTTTTCATTTAAAAACATCTAACAATTATCAAACATTTCTGTAAAACAGAAAAAGGGACTATAAAGTGTAATAGCCTTTATTTGAAAGGAAACTGCAAGGGAATGAGAGGCATCGTTAGCCAATAGGCTGCAGTTAAGGTATTTCTTTTTTCCAGCTCCTTTAGTTAGGACCCTGGAACACTGAGCTCTGCTGTTTTTTGACATTTTGTCATCAACGGTTTTAACTACCTAGAGTACATAAGACTATTTTTCTGACTGAAGGATATTTTTTTTCTATCACTTCATGTCTTCACTATTCGTGACTTGCTCTTCTTGTGGTAAAAGAAAGCACAGACTGATCCGCATTCAGTCTTTATTATTTGTCTTCCTGCTTCTCATCATCCAGAGACATGCTACTATTGTCAGAAGTTTTTCAAAAGAATTCTGAAGGACAGAGAGATTAGGCTGCATGGCCTACAAGAGAGAGGAAAGACTGCATCTTCAAGAGGCCTTGGGGAGTCTCAATCCTCCTTTAAAGAGTTCTCCTCTCATGAGAAGTCAGCACACTGAAGATGATCTCATAAGGCACATGAGAAACGCTATCCTGCATCGACATCGACAGGTAGGGGGTCAAAATTGGGGGAAATTCCTATGTGTTTGCCGTCTAGATCGACCTTGAGAGTAGCTTCAGAGACTCTTCAACACTGGGTGTCGTAGACTTCATTGTCATCGAAGCGATACTGGCCGTCGATGTTGAAGCACCAGCGGCATCATCAAGGTATTCGCCGGCAGCTCTGTCGACGCCGAAACAACACTGGCCGTTGAAGCATTTGGTGACTGCTGAAGATACACTATCAAATGATTTGCGGAGGTCGTCCACATCAAGACACTCTTTGATGGCGAAGAATGCTCCCAAAGAGGTGCGGTCGACGTTGAAGCTACCAGAGAGGCCACGATCAACGTCGAACACCAGATCTAAGAGAATATTGACTAAAAGAAGCCATTCCCACTCTTCGAAGGGGCACTTTTGCCATCGGAATCAGTGGAGCCAGGGTCTTCAATGCCAGTTAGACCTCTTGCTGATCCACCTGTGAATCTCTCCACAGATTGGCTGGAAAGTGTGTGCAAGTGGTGTGATCCTCATCAGAGTCCTGGCTCGGATTTTTCACAGACCTACTCATCATCCATGATCACTCAACGTACGCCACCACCAAAAAGCACTCCACCTCCGGCATTCCCACTGGATTAGCCGTCCACACTTCCACAGAGACGTGCGTTTTCCCTGCAGTCTCCACAAAGGTCTAAGACCCCGCAGAGGTGTAAAGCAAAGTCCAGGGCCCCACAGAGATGCAAGTCAAGGTTCAGGACTCCGCAGAGGCAAAGATCAGGATCTAGGTTTCCAAGAACCAGGTCTTCTTCCAGATCTCAATGATATCATAGGTCCAGATTGCGCCATAGCAGGCGTAAAACACCTTCCTGCTCCACCACCTCTCATTCCTCTGTGAGAAATTATTTGCCAACACTATCCGACACGCCACCTGTAAGGGTTTCTATGGTGGATGACTTGATCACATTCAACAATGTGTTAATTTGAGGTGCATCAAAATTGAACTATGACATTTCTGCGCCAACTGTATCATCCTCAGTCATCTCTGAGACACTGCATCACAGAGTGGCATCAAGATCTCTCCTACCTCTGGTCCCAGGTCTGCTAGAATCTGTGATGCAACTCTTCCTGACTCCGGCTTCTCTGCGAACTGCGCCATCACGGATCTTTAAATATAAGGCTACGGACCAGGCCCCTTTATTCCTAAAGACTGATCCACTACCAGATTGTCATCATAGCGGCTGCTCTTGAAACGCACTCTGTTGCCACCTCGTCATCAGTGCCCCAGAAAAGGACTGCAAGCAAATGGACGGTATAAGCAAAAAGATGTGCGGCACGTCCACTTTCTTCATGAAGGTGGCCAGTGCCTCTGCCTTGCTAGGGAGGTACGATAGGGCACTCTGGGACTCTTTCCAGATTCACCGAAAAGCGACCAAAGGAAGGCAGGCAGGACTTCTAAGAAATCCTTCACAAGGGCGGCCTAGTCTCCAGCCAGGCTCCAGCCAGGCCATTAGTGCAGCCGCTGATGCATCAGACCTGGCTGCACATGGATACTCCCACTGCATCTGTGCCAGAAGGTCCTCCTGGCTTCTCCTCACAGGCCTGAAACCTGAGGCCCAACACAGGGTTCTCAATCTTCCGTTTACTAGGAACGCGCTGTTTGGATCGCATGCTGATGATGAAATGGCCAAAATGAAAACTGGGCTGGATACGCTCAAAGCTGTGGGCCTCTAAAAATGGAAAGAATTCCAATGAAGATACAGACCCTATGATAAACGTCTCTATCAGCACAGGTCCAAACCCCTCACTGGATTCTGCAACCGTACCACCAGGCCCGATCATATTATCATTCCTGGAGACCAGCTCGGGGAAGAGGAGCTCATCGTCAACCTGCATCCTCTTCCAAAACACCAGCCAAGCAATGAGCCCTCACTTCCCCTTCTCCGTTACCTGCTCTGGTGGGGGGGCAGTATCATCAACCACCAGGATGAGTGGCGCTCCATCACAAGCGACAAATGGGTCTTGAATATTGTTCACTTCTATTCAAGTCTCCTCCTCCCGCTGTCCCACCAACAAAAACATCATGCCATCAGCGAGTCCTCCTTCAAAACAAAGTTGCCAGTGTGCTCCGAAAGGAGGCCATAGAAGAGGTCTCACTCTCCCAAAGGGTACAGGGAATTTACTCTCACTACTTCATGTTGCGGAAAAAAGGTCCAAACCGAGAATTCAGACCCATCCTGGACTTGAGACTAATGAACAAGTTCAAACGCAAAGAAAAATTCAGGATGTTTGTCCTTCACCAGATCTACCCCAACTTCATCAGGGAGACTGGATGTATTCCATCTATCTACAGGATGCCTACTTCCACATTCTGATCGGCCCAACACATCAGAAGTTTCTACGCTTCAAAGTGGCATCCAAACACTACCAGTACAAAGTACCACTGTTCCGCCTGAAATCAGCACCTCCTACATTTTCGAAATGCATGGCTGTAGTGCCAGCATCCTTAAGGATAAGGAGAATATTATCTACCCCTATTTAGATGATTGGCTCATAAAAAGCTCCTCCCTGTCACAAACAGAAAGCCATTATCAGATCTGCCCCGAGACCCTGTAAAATCTTGGTCTGCAGATAAATTTCCAGAAATCTATACAAACACGAACCCAAAATCTACACTACCTGGGGGCAACTGTAGGCGCCAGAGACGCAAAACTGTTTCCTTCGGAGAAGAGATTATCCTCAATCATTCTGAAGTGTTACAACCTCCTGCACACTTGATATCCATCGGCCAGACAGGTAGCGTCTCTTCTAGGATTGATGGGCTCTTGCATTTTCATCCCCCCCAATGCCAGGTTGCACAGGAGACCTCTTCAACAAACTCTGGAAGATCAGTGGTCTCCGTTCTCATACCGATGGGACAAGCTGACTCTCACAAGATGCGATTTAATTTTGACCATGGTTGGCTCAATGTCAAAACCTACTGTTATGGGTCCCCTTCCACCTGGACCGTCACACACAGACGCTCATTACGGATGCCTCTCTTCAATGATGGGGTATTCACATGGGTCTCCTGCAAATTAAAGGACCGTGGACGGACAAAGAGCAGCAGTATCATATAAACATGCTGGAGCTGAGGGCAGGTCATCTAGCCTTTAAATCTTTTTATCCATCCATAACGGCAAACTCTCTTTGGGCCCAAACAGACAACAGGGCCACAATGCAGTACTTAAACAAAAAAGTGGTGGACTTGTTCTCGTCTCCTATCTCTGGAAGCGTAGACCATTTGGAACTGGCTAATAGCCAGGAAATTAACAGTTTCGGCCATCCACCTGCCAGGGGTCATAAACACTTAAGCGGACTCTCTCAGTTGCAACTTCACCGAAAATCAGGACTGGATACTACATGACAACGTTGCTCAAGACATCTTTCGAGAATGGGGTGTAGGAGGCTGGCTTAGTATATGGTGCACACTTATTTAAGTGAAGCACCTTCCATAATCCAGACAACCCTATGGTGATTGTAGTGGTCTTAGACAACTATAGAAAGCTCTCTAAGTGGTAGCTGTGGAGAGCAGCCTACAAGCTTATCTTAAAGGAGTGTTAAGCAGCTAGTTTTACCAGATCTAATTATGTAGTGTAGGTTGAACGGAAAAGAACCACACAGTGTGTATATATAAAAATAGTTCTATTTATTACACAACACTCACTAACATATTGATATATCTCCTACCCGGAGATATAAACACAAATACACCAGAATGCTTCAATTGTAACAGTTAAGTAAGCACAAAATACAGTGGTCTCCAGGGGGAGGCCAAACCATATATTAAGACATTAGAATGCGAACTGCGACCGAAGTCAGGACTTGGACCAAGAGACTCAGCGGAGCTGGGGACACAAGTAACCACCTGAGGTTAGTACCCAGGAACCCCACAGAGGCAGTATGCAGAGTGGAAACACAGCTGTGTACTCAATGCAAGCCAGTGGGAAAGTCGTGGTTGCAGTTTTTAAGAAGGACCCTTCCCAGTGGACCCTGAAGAAACCCCGTGGACGTCAGAAGGTTGGAGAGTCACCCCACCCGTGGATACCACAGGAACCAGGATGCCTACACCAGAGAAGCCAGGGTCATAGGTGCGAAGTGATGTTGGAAACCGCCGTTGACCACAATGGAGGACTTCAGAGAAGATGCCGCTGGCAAAGAAGGTGAAGGAGTCCGGTGGAATCCAAGGATAGATTATTGAAGACAAGAACCTGCATTCATAGGGGACAGAGTCTATGCCACTCGGAAGTGACCAGGAGGCATGGAAGACCAATGACCACCGGTGACAGAAGATGCAGGAGTGATGACGGTGACCTTGTTGCTGCAGCTGTGAGGACCAGGCTACGCTGTGGAAGACCAGGAGCCATTCACAAGCTGTCCCACGTCGGAAGTCCAGAACCAGGGGGGTCTGTGTCCGGCATGAGCACCAACAAGCCTTGGCAGCAGCAACAGGTGTGGTAAACAAAAAAGGTGCAGCGTTGGGACCAGCAAGATCCAAGAGACTCAGCAATTGCAGGAGAGTCCGAGCAGGGCCCTGAGCAATCAGGGGAGCCCACTGAAGACCCTCAAGAGGACCCACAGGCCAAAGGCACAGGGAGTCGCAAGAGGACCTCGAGCAGCTCACCAAAGATGCAGGCCCACAGTGCAGAGGATGCAGTGAGGACGAAGACCTTAGTAGAAAGAGATGGCAGAGGCTGGAGCTTCTTGTAGCCCGAAGATCTCTGGAGGACAGAGCCAACAAGCCTTGGCAACGGCAAGTCGACGAGGTGCACAGGGGGTTCTGTTCCAGCGGTTCAGTCGAGGGATACTGGCCTCAAACTTGCTGAGAGGACAGGTCAGGCCTCAAAGAAGTTTCAGAACCATCACCTGTGTTGCTGAGCCTTTCGGAGTCCGTGGGACATCAAGAGCAGAAGACCAGTCCGCTTCGGTGCGGTGGCTGCAGATACAGGGGAGTGACTCCTTCTCTCCCAGGGAGATTACTTCAGGTGTCCTTAGTGCTCACAGGCCTGGAGAGGAACCTGGATGAAGCACAGATGACTAAGAAGACTGGCAGAACAGTGAGACCAGGAGCAGCAGGAGTCTTCCTTGGTGCAGTCTCGGTACCAGGCGAAGTCCAGCAAAGTCCAAAGTGCCCAGACGGTTGAAGTTGAAGTGGTTTTGAGTTTGAATCTTGTCCCACGATGAATCTGAAGAGCCATCCAAAGGGTAAGCCCTTAAGTACCCTAGGTAAAGGGTTGGGACGATTCAAGGGTCCCTCCCCGAGGTGGGGCTGGACAGAGGGGAGGATACTCCCATGTCCTTTGTCCAGTTTCGCACAAGAGCGGGAGCCAAGGGCTCCCTGAACTGGCTGAAACTGGAGTATGGAAGGAGGGCACCATTTGTGCCCTTCAAAGCAGTCTGGTGGCACAAGCAAGCGCCCCCCACCCAAGCCCAATACACTAAGTCCTGTCTGGGAGGTGGTCACACATCCCTGTGACAGGAAACCTATTGTTCTACCTTCCCCTGCTCAAGCTCGACTCAGCACCAGGAGAGCAGAATTGTGTCTGGGGTCGGCAGCAGAACTAGCTTGTTGGCAGACTCTGGAAGGCTGTTACCAGGAGCACTGAGGGCTTCCCGGAGGAGCCCCATGGTGCACGGAATCATACCTCCAACACTGGTAACGGTGTTGGGGTATGATTCCAACATGTTTGATACCAACCATGCCCGGGTTTGGCACAGTCACTATATAGTTAGCCATCGCTTAATGACGCATGGCCTCTATATGCATCAAAATGGCTGACCGCACTTACAAAGCCTGGAGAATGGTTTGTAGGGGGTGTCCTGCTCATGCAGGGCACCCTCATGCTTATAACCTAGCACCCTGCCTTCAAGATTGAAAGGCCTGCTTTAGGGGTGACTTATAGGATTTAAGTGTAGTGACCTCAGATATAAGGAAACCTATATCTGTTGTAAGTGGTGCTAGCACCAGTTTACATAGGCTGCAATGGCAGGCCTGTAGTCTCAGTTTGAGTGGTCTCTCATGGGTGACATAATGGGTACCTTAGTACCATATACTAGGGACATACATGGGTACACCAGTAGCCAATTGGGAAGGTACCAAAGTACTTAACACTGTCAAATTTAGGGAGAAAGCACAGGTACGGTAAAGTTTATTGTTTAGTTAATTAAAACCTTAACAATTTTACTATTTGTCACAGCCGTAATTAAAATCTAAATTTTTAAAATCATTCATCAGTTCAGTGTATCAGCAGTGGGGTATAATACAATTTTAAAATCTACTGTTAGCAATAAGAACACTCTAAAATCAGGGCAAAAGGTGCTAGAACAGATGTACTCCTGTTTTGTACAGGACGGGCGTTCATAAGCCAGAAATTATCAGATGTCAAAATTAATGGCTTCGTTTCCAGCAAAGGGTTCGTTGTAGGTAAGGTTTGAAGTCTCTACGTCTGGACTGGTCATGACCACTTGCTGGGTGCTTTAAATGCCGGCCTCAAGTCTTCTGTGAGTGCACCCTCTCATTTCTGCGTTGACTTCACTGCTTGGTCATGTGTTTGGAGGAACTTAACCAGTTTGCAATTCATCTGTGGATCCAATGGATCTAGCCCTTTGATAATGGCCACCCGGCAAGTTCGTATTCCTCTGTCTAGAAATGCTTTTCTTAATAAGGTGACTCTTGCTGAATGTAGTTTCTTGCAGATGCATATCAGATGGAGAAGATCTTCTTTTAGGCATCCGCACAGGCAACACATTTTTGATTCAATGTTTTTCCACCTAGGGGCATCTGCCAGTGATGGATATTTTCCAAAGCGCAAGGCGATTAACTGTTAAGTGGGCTGAAAATGTTAAGTCTAAGTAAGCTGCCGGTTTGAGGACTTTGTAGTTGTTGAGTACTGTCCAGGAGTAAGCACAGAGAAAGCACAGTGACTGTGGTCCTGATTAGCAGGATGCCAGTCAGCCTAGTCAGAAACCGAATAACACCAGCAAAAAGTGAGGGTAACCATGAAAGCAGATCCTACTTTCCTTCAGATGGGCTTTTGATATTCTATTCAATGCTTCAAAATGACTACTGATGAGGATCCCCTGGAAGAGAAGGATACATTGCTTACCTGTAATCCTAGTTCTCTTCCAGGGGAATCCTCATCAAAGTCATAAACAACCCTCCCTCCTCCCGGGCAAATCTTTCATGCAGCAGCTTATACATCCTTTATTCTATTTTTCATGTCACCGTAAAAAGACCTGACCTAACTGTCACCTGTGGGGCATGATGGGATACAGGGGTCCTGTAAGGTCTAAAAGGCATGGTGCTTGTTTTTCTCTGCCAGGTTTTCTGTTCTGCTTTAAATGCAGCCTGTTGGCTAACTATGCCTCTCATTCCCTTGTAGTTTCCTTTCAAATAAAAGCTATGATTACACGTTATAGTCTCTTTTTCTGTTTTACAGAAATAGTTGATAATTTTGAGGTTTTTTAAATGAAAACTCAATGTATTTTGGGCAATATTTTTTGGCCCTTTCGGTAGGCTGCATATGTGTATGTGTATATGTATTGCACCAGGTCACGTGATCAATGTGCTCAAAAATGTGAGAGCTGATTAAGTGTGATGCACCTCACCTGTGAACAAGGCCATGACCAACGGCCGAAACGCGTAGGGTTTGATGTCCTGCCATTTTTAAAAAGCAATAAAGCCAGTGATGTACTCAGTTGGGCTTCGCAGTTCTCTTTTTGCCTTGGTGTGCCAAAATGTGGGACACTCCATGCCCCTTTTTGCGAAGCCGCCCTGTAGGGATGGGGGCTCCCGTCAGTTGGAGAAATTCTTTGATGGATATGTGTATATGTGTGTATGTGTGTATATTTATGTGTATATATGTGTATATGTGTATATATGTATATATGTATGTGTATATGTGTATATATGTATGTGTATATGTGTATATATGTATGTGTATATGTTTATGTGTATATATTTCCTACTGGCGGTCGCCAGTAGGTAGTTATAGTTAGGACCTTGTTTCTATACAAAAAGCGTTTTTTCTTTTGCCAATATCTTTGGCGCCGTTTGACGAATCTTCGCGAAATATTAAAAACTAATGGTTCACTCAGGTCAGCTCCTGTCTTGAAAGTTTTGGGGTGATTCGTCAAGCGGGGGCCGAGGGGAAAGAAAGGGGTTCCCAAAACGCATTTTCTCCACGTTAATTTCCATAGGAACTTTAGACACAGCTACAGCCCGAACTGCTGAACGGAATTACACCAAATTTGGCAAAAGGGTAGCTCTTGGTTCAGAAAGCAACCTTTTTTTAAAAAAAAAATGGTGTAAATCCGTTCAGTAGTTCCTGAGAAATTCAAAAAATAAAAATATTGATATCTGAGGGCATAGGAGGATTCCCGAACCCTCCCGAGCATGAGCTTAATTCTGATTGGCTGCCAACAGTCCAAACCAAAATGTGTTGGCAGCCAACTTGTGACTCGGTAGAACAAGTCACAAGAAATGAGTTAAAAAAAATAAAAAGCATAAAAAACAAGAAAAGGGGGCAGGGTAGAAACACCCTGACCCCCTAGGCCTGCTCAGGGGGTCCCACAAGGACCCCCAGGGCCAAAAAAAGAAATGTAAAAAAAAAAAGGGGCTGAATTCGCGCTGGGTGCGCAACTCCTGCCGAATTTTTTTTAATTAAAAAAAAGATGTTTTCTATAAGCCCCCGGGTGGGGCCAGGTCCCAGGGGCAATACATAATTATGGCTCCCCGCAGCCCCAGGCACCGCCACCTCCCCGGGGCTTTTTAAAAAAAAAATGCGTGGGGGGGGCTCCTGCTATAATTCCCAAGCCCCGGGGACCACCACCTCCCCGGGGCTACATGATTTAAATGAGGGGAGGCCACGCGGTCCCCCCCCGCAGCCCCTGGGACCGCCACCTCCCCGGGGCTACTTCCAAAAACAGGGTGTGGGGGGGCTCGAGCCCCCCCACACTGCCCCGGGGACCACCACCTCCCCGGGGCACTATTGATTAAAATGTGGGGGTCCGTTGCGGACCCCGGGGGACCACCACCTCCCCGGAGCTTTAATCAGTTGGGAGGGGGGGCTGCGCGGCCCCCCTCCTGGAGCCCTGGATGGCCCTGGGGACCGCCACCCCCCAGGGCCGGCTCCTGCAATGTCCCGGGATGCCCACCCCCGGGACATTGCCGTTTGCTATGGCAGGGCGGGAGCACAGCTCCCGCCCTGCCATAGCAAACTCTGCTTTGCTTCTTGGAAGTGAGAGTAGGAAACCTGCTCTCGCTTCCAAGAAGCAAAGCAGAATTGCTTTTGCACCCCTCGTGCCTCTTTTTTGCACCCCTCTTGCCTCTTTCTGCACCTCTGTTGCATCTTTCTGCACTACTCTTGCTTCTTTCTGCACCTCTCTTGCTTCTTTCTGCACCTCTGTTGCTTCTTTCTGCACCACTCGTGCTTCTTTCTGCACCCCTCTTGCCTCTTTCTGCACCCCTCTTGCCTCTTTTCGCACCCCTATTCCTTCTTTCTGCTCTTCTTTTGTTTCTTCCTGCACCTCTTTCTTCTTTCTGCACCCCTCTCGCCATTTTCTCCACCCCTGTTCCCCCTTTTTGCATCTGTTGCTTCTTTCTGTACTTCTCTTGCCTCTTTTTCCACCCCTCTTTCTGCACCTCTGTTGCTTCTTTCTGCACTTCTCTTGCTTCTTTCTGCATCTCTGTCCCTTCTTTCTGCAACCCTTGTGCCTCTTTCTGCACCCCTCTTCCCGCTCCCCTCTTTCTACACCTCTGTTCCTTCTTTCTGCACTTCCTCTTGTTTCTTTCTGCAACTCTCTTGCTTCTTTCTGTATCCCTCTTGCCTCTTTCTCCACCCCTCTTCCCGCATCTGTTGCTTCTTTCTGCACTTCTCTTGCTTCTATCTGCACCCCTCGTTCCTCTTTCTGTACCCCTTTTCCCTCTTTCTGCACCCCTTTTCCCTCTTTCTGCACCTTTCTTGCCTCTCTGCACCTCTATTCCTTCTTTCTGCACTTTTGTTTTTCTACAGCTCTTGCTTCTTTCTGCACCCCTCTTGCCTCTTTCTGAACCCCTCTTGCCTCTTTCTGCACCCTTTCTGCACCTCTGTTCCTTCTTTCTGCACTTCTTTTGTTTCTTTCTGCACCCTTCTTCCCTTTTTTGCATCCCTCTTGACTCTTTGTGCAGTTCTCTTGCCTCTTTCTGCACCTCTCTTGCCTCTTTCTGCACCTCACTTGCCTCTTTCTGCACTTCTGCTTCTTTCTACACCTCTTGTTATTCTTTCAGCAATTCTCTTGCCTCTTTCTGCACTTCTCTTGCTTGTTTCTGCACCTCTCTTGCGTCTTTCTGCACCTCTGTTGCCTCTTTCTGCACCTTACTTGCTTGTTTCTGCATCCTTTTTCCCTTTTTTGCATCCCTCTTGCCTCTTTCTGCAGTTCTCTTGTCATTGTCTGCACCTCACTTGCCTCTTTCTGCACCTCACTTCCCTCTTTCTGTACCCCTCATGCCTTTCTGCACCTCTATACCTTCTTTCTGCACTTCTTTTGTTTCTTTCTGCACCTCTCTTGCTTCTTTCTGCACCCCTCTTGCCTCTTTCTCCACCCCTCTTCCCCCTTTCTGCATGTCCGTTGCTTCTTTCTGCACTTCTCTTGCCTCTTTCTCCACTCCTCTTGCCTCTTTCTCCACTCCTCTTCCCGCATCTCTTGCTTCTTTCTGCACTTATCTTGCCTCTTTCTGTACCTCTCTTGCCTTTTTCTGCACCCATTGTGCCTCTTTCTGCACCCCTCTTCTCTTTCTACACTCTTCTTGCCTCTTTCTGCACCTCTCTTGCTTCTTTCTGCACCCCTCTTGCCTCTTTCTCCATCCCTCTTCCCGCACCTCTGTTGCTTCTTTCTGCACCTCTTGTCTTTCTCCACCCCTCTTCCCTCTTTCTGCACCTCTTGCTTCTTACTGCACCTCTCTTGCTTCTTACTGCACCTCTCTTGCTTCTTACTGCACCTCTCTTGCTTCTTTCTGCACCCCTCTTGCTTCTTTCTGCAACCCTTGGGCCTCTTTTTGCACCCCTCTTGCCTCTTTCTGCACCTCTGTTGCATCTTTCTGCACTACTCTTGCTTCTTTCTGCACCTCTCTTGCTTCTTTCTGCACCACTCGTGCTTCTTTCTGCACCCCTGTTCCCTCTTTCTGCACCCCTCTTGCCTCTTTTCGCACCCCTGTTCCTTCTTTCTGCTCTTCTTTTGTTTCTTCCTGCACCTCTTTCTTCTTTCTGCACCCCTCTCGCCATTTTCTCCACCCCTGTTCCCCCTTTTTGCATCTGTTGCTTCTTTCTGTACTTCTCTTGCCTCTTTTTCCACCCCTTTCTGCACCTCTGTTGCTTCTTTCTGCACTTCTCTTGCTTCTTTCTGCATCTCTGTCCCTTCTTTCTGCAACCCTTGTGCCTCTTTCTACACCCCTCTTCCCGCTCCCCTCTTGCCTCTTTCTACACCTCTGTTCCTTCTTTCTGCACTTCCTCTTGTTTCTTTCTGCAACTCTCTTGCTTCTTTCTGTATCCCTCTTGCCTCTTTCCCCACCCCTCTTCCCGCATCTGTTACTTCTTTCTGCACTTCTCTTGCCCCTTTCTGCACCCCTTCCCTCTTTCTGCACCCTTTCTGCACCTCTGTTCCTTCTTTCTGCACTTCTTTTGTTTCTTTCTGCACCCTTCTTCCCTTTTTTGCATCCCTCTTGACTCTTTGTGCAGTTCTCTTGCCTCTTTGTGCAGTTCTCTTGCCTCTTTGTGCAGTTCTCTTGCCTCTTTCTGCACCTCACTTGCCTCTTTCTGCACTTCTGCTTCTTTCTACACCTCTTGTTATTCTTTCAGCAATTCTCTTGCCTTTTTCTGCACTTCTCTTGCTTGTTTCTGCACCTCTCTTGCGTCTTTCTGCACCTCTGTTGCCTCTTTCTGTACCTTACTTGCTTGTTTCTGCACCCTTTTTCCCTTTTTTGCATCCCTCTTGCCTCTTTCTGCAGTTCTCTTGTCATTGTCTGCACCTCACTTGCCTCTTTCTGCACCTCACGTGCCTCTTTCTGCACCTCACTTGCCTCTTTCTGCACCTCACTTGCCTCTTTCTGTACTTCTCTTGCCTCTTGCTGCACCTCTGTTCCTTCTTTCTGCACTTCTTTTGTTTCTTTCTGTACCCTTCTTCCCTTTTTTGCATCCCTCTTGCCTCTTTCTGCAGTTCTCTTGTCATTTTCTCCACCTCTTGCCTCTTTCTGCACCTCACTTGCTTCTTTCTGCACTTCTCTTCTTTTTACACCTCTACAAGGATATCAAGGTGGAAGTTCTACAGGAGGCTTTCTCCAACTCTGTTCCTGCTTCTGTCAAGGACATTGACGATGCAGCAATCATCTACGCCCGCTGGCTGGATACGGCATGCATCAAAGTGGTGCCTGAGAAAACGCTGAAGAGTCATAGGAAAAATCCATCTGCTCCATGGTTCTCACCAGCGTTGAAAGCAGCACAGCTTAAGTGTAGGCGCAAAGAGCGCATTTGGAGGGTAGACTATTCTCCCGGGAAAAGAGCTACATATAAAAAAACTCTTGCGGAGTATAAAGAGCTCATTAAAGCCGAAAAACTAAATTTTTTGCAGGAAAAATTAGACTAGCAACAAATTCTTCCAGGGAACTTTTTAAAACGGTCAAACATTTGTCCAAATGGAACAACAGCAACTCCTTTATCCCGGACAAATCTTTCTGCAACAAGCTGGCAGATTTCTTCCAATTCAAGGTCAACTCTATTTTTGAGGTATTCTCTCAGAAGGCACCTAGCACTGACCTTATCATTAATCTGGATGAGGCCACGAACTCTGGTACATCCACTGGTCGCGAGGCACCTCCCACCTTTGAGAAGTTTTCCTCTCTCACGTGGGATAAAACAATCAGTCTCATGAGTTCCATCAAGTCGGGGTCCCCCTCTGACCCTTGCCCTCCAGTGATCATCAACAAGCTGGCTAGTCAGGTGGCTGGGCCACTTAAAGATCTACTGAACCAGGGGCATTACCCAAACATCTGGAAAAAGGCCTCTATTCTTCCTCTGGTGAAGAAGCCCTCCATGGACCCCAAGCTGGTGGATAGCTATAGATCAATTTCCCGACTTCCGTTCCCTGCTAAGATGTTCGAGAAGGCCATGAACGAGGAAATCTTAACTTTTCTGGACACCCATCAATTGCTGGACTCCGTTCAATACGGGTTTAGAGCGAACCACTGCACGGAGTCCGCACTGGTGGCCGCATCGGAGGAAATTAGAGTCAGGGTGGACAAGGGCGGCATTAATTCTGCATTAATTCTACTAGATCTCTCTGCCGCCTTTGATACGGTTCACCATGCACTTCTCATGAAACGCCTGCACTCCTTAGGCTTTAGGAGCACTGCACTAACTCTGCTGAGTTAATACTCGAACAGAAAACAGTGGGTCGAGATGGGAGATGTAAAGTCCAGCCCCTTCTTCCTCCCCTGTGGGGGCCGCAGGGATCAGCGCTTAGTCCCACTATTTTCAACGTGTTTGTCACCCCTTTGGCGAAGCTTATTCGTAGCTTCGGCCTGACCGTACTATCCTACGCGGATGACACACAGATAGTGGTATCCGTCTCGATTCAGGTTGAGAATGATGCAAACAATTTCTGCAGATGTATAGCTGCAGTTGCAAGTTGGATGCAGAATAACTGTCTCAAATTAAATTCGGAAAAAACTGAGGTGTTGCTCTTTGGGAAAGAGGCCTCCTTCTGGAATGCAGCCTGGAGGCCCCAGGAGCTGGGTAACCTTCCCAAGCCAGTGCTGAAGGCAAAAAACCTGGGAGTCATTTTCGACACCAAACTCTGTTTCTCTGCTCAAAGCAATGCAGTGACCTCTGGGGGATTTTTTATGTTACGGGTTCTCAAAAATATCCTCCCATTCATTCCGACGGAATACAGAAGACCGTAATGCTGGCCCTCATCGGTTCCAAAATGGACTACTGCAATGCCCTTTATTTAGGCACCTCGAAATACCTGTTAAAAAAATGGCAGACTTTACAGAATGCGGTAGCAAGAACCCTTTTGAAAATCCCAAAGTTTAAACCAGTATCTCACCTATTGCACGGCCTTCACTGGCTACCGGTGGAGAAGAGAATCTCATTGAAGGCTCTGTGCCTAATGCATAAGGCTCTTCATTGTACCGGCCCGTTCTATTTTCAGGAACGATTTACCTGGTACGCGCCCAGTAGAACACTCAGATCTAGCACGGCGCACATGGTCCTGATCCCCAGAATCAAACGAGTAAACTGGGGCGGTAAAACGCTGGCCTTCCTGGGGGGAAAGTTATGGAATTCCTTCCCTCTTGCCCATCCGGTCACAACCCAGCCTGCAGTTATTCAGAAAGCAGAAAGACCAGACTATTTCCCACTGCAAAAAACAAAAGTCACTCAGACTTAATTCTGCTTGCTGCCTTTTCCTTTTTTCTTCTTCAGGTCTTGATCCGCCTAGCGCTAAGACACCTTCAGGTAATGCGCGCTCTATAAAATTATCTTCATTCTTCACCTCTGTTGCTTCTTTCAGCAATTCTCTTGCCTCTTTCTGCACTTCTCTTGTTTCTGCACCTCTCTTGTTTCTGCACCTCTGTTTCCTCTTTCTGCACCTCTGTTGCCTCTTTCTGTACCTCACTTGCTTCTTTCTGCACCCCTCTTTCCGCACCTCTCTTGCCTCTTTCTGCACACACAGGGCTACTTTTAAACTGACCTCAGGCTCAGCAGTGCACACATGCAAGTGCAGAAAAGGGCTGCTGGCCTCTAAACTGCCATGCCCTATTATATGCTAGGGTCTTAGAGGTAGTTTTAATCCCTCTGCCCTATTATGTACTAGGGCCTTACAGGGAAGGTCATGCCAATCACAGGGGTACCCCAACCCATAGTGTACCCTAGTGTATGTAGGTGTTTTCACTGTATTCTGTCTTTCAGCATAGCACTGGCTCCGGGCCTGGTTAGGCAGAGCCCAGGGTCAGTCAGTCAGTTTCCACCAGTACCAGTCAGCAAAAAGTTGGGGGGTGCCCAGGGCACAGGATGACTTTGCAACAAGGCCTCTTTCTGCACCTTTGTTGGTTCTTTCTGCATATCTCTTGCTTCTTTCTGCACGTGCCCTACCTCTGTAGGCATAGTTAGAAATTAGCATTTGAAAACCTTTGAAATTCACTGAAAAAACCATAGGTTTCAGGGACGTTATAGTTAGTTGGACATTTCACTCGTACAAAACCAGAGAAATTCGGCCGTTATAATTAGCTGAGCTAACTATAACTCGCGCCCCCTCAATGCACTGCTGATGTCACATATTACATCATTGATGACATGGTCTGTGACATCACTGATGACATCACTGATCACTGATGACATCATCCACGTGATAATCTGATGCACCTCCTCACACCCTAATATAACCTTTGATACTGCCTTGCGTGTTCCTGTTTCATCGCCAGGATCCGTGGGCACATCTGACTACCTAGGTGGTATTTCTTGTTCACTCCCTGAGGACGTCCTTTTGATAAGGACGAAACGCGTCGGCTGTGTCTTAAAATCACCTGGACTATGTTTTAAAGATTTCATTGAAAATAAAAGAAGAAACTTGGAAGAAAACTTGTGGACATGAATTTTATAAAATTCTTTGTCTAAATTGTTATGTGGTGCACCTGTGCTATTTTGTTTAAATAACCTTTGATACACCCACTCTAAAATACAGACTACCATTTTCGAAACCATAGACGCACTAATACCAGTTACTACATACCACTCACTGATTCATAGGTCTACACACACATCCACTCATTCACCCATACAGTCACTCATACATGCAGTCACTCATCAATACAGCACTATCATTTGCACTCGTACACCTATACAGACACTCACACACCGCCAGTCATCCATAGTTACTCACACACCTAGTCAGTCATGCAAAGAATCAATCACACTCCCATTTACTCACCTATACAGTTATATACACACCACCTCACTTATTCATACAGATACTAACACATACTTACTCTCTTATACAGTCACTGATACAAGCACACACTCATCCATACAGCCACTCTCACAATCACTCACTTTCACATATAGCCATTTAAATACTCCAACACTCAAATATACTGCCTTTCACATATGTAGTTACTCACATATGTACCACTGAGACATCCATTCACTCACCAACACACCCATACACACACTTAACCACCCATACAGCCCTTCACAGATGCACTCTTGAACCCATACACCCAGTGAATCACCCACTCACACATCTATACACAGTCACACCCCCCCCACCCACACTCACTCAGGCACCCATACAGATACTCAGACAACCAATCAATAGCCCATATAGATACTCATGTAGCTACTCACCAACCGATGCAGCCGCTTACACATCAACTGACAGACTAATACAGACATTCACACAGTTAGTCACTTGTCCATGCATTCAGTAAGACACGTTTAATCACTCACTTATATAGTCAGTCACGCACCTACTAAATCATCCTTTCAGACACTTATACACCCACTCATTGTTCAATACACCTTGGCATATATATATATAAAACATATTTAAACTTTACAGAAACACAGTCACTGGATGATGTCATCAGTGATGTCATTTGAGATGTCATCAATGATGTCATCAGTGATGTCACTGACCATGTCATGAGTGATGTAATGTGACGTCATCAGCAGTGCATTGCGGGGGCGCGAGTTATAGTTAGCTCAACTAACTATAACGGACGAATTTCTCTGGTTTTGTACGAGTGAAATGTCCAACTAACTATAACGTCCCTGAAACCTGTGGTTTTTTCAGTGAATATATATATATATATATATATATATATATATATATATATATATATAAATTAATATGTGCTCCGAGGTCCCCACAATTGGGCAGGACTTCTCAGTGCTTATGACTTTGATGAGGATTACCCTTGAGGAGAGGTAAGATTACATGTAAGCAATTTATCCTTCTCCTCCGGTTCCTCTACCTCAGCAACAGTTTGTTCGAGGCATATGAGCTGTAGATTGTATACTTTAGCATAGATCGCCATCTGGTGTTGGGCTCGGATGTTTGCACTTTGTTTTTGTCGAAGAAGTCTTTGTAGTCACGGGATAGGTGACTCCTCTTTATGGTGATAGTGCGCATGGGCATCGACTCCATCTTCAGATTGTTTTTTTCCGCCATCGGGTTCGGATGTAAACTGTTGCGCTCCGGGCCGGTGTCCTTTTCGATTCCCCTTCGACGCGCAATCCTTCACCGCTCGACGGTATTGTGTTTTCGATCGCGCTCCTCGACGCGCATCCAACAAATCCCTCAACACCTTCGATTCCGGTCGTCGACGTGGGCCGTTGGGCCTATCTGCGCCATCAAGCCCTACAGCTAATGGAAAGAACTCCATTCAAAAAATGCCCCCTGTGTGGTGCTAAATTCCCACACACTGATCTCCACGAGGTCTGTAACCTTTGCCTCTCTCCAGAACACGAGGACAAAGATTGCCCGGCCTGCACTTCCTTCCGATTGAAGAAAACCATACGTGATCGCCGGGCTCGACGTCACGTAATGTCTCGATCCACTACCTCGGTGCTGGACGACATCTTCGATGCAGGCCCCGATGTTCCTGAGGAACAAGAACTGGACAATGAAGACATCAGCGTCTCCGAGGCCGACGAATCAGACACCGAAGGTCAGACGGTTACTCCAGGTCAACGGATTGTGAGTACCGACATCGAAACCCCTACCCCTTCTCAAAAACATTAGGCTCCGGTAACACCTTTGCCTTCCGGCTCAGGTCGACACCGTGATAATCCTTCAGACGCCCCGCCCTCGGGCCCGGCTCCGAAGTCCAAAAACAAGCCTTCAGGCGCCTCGGGACCGAGCCAGCCACGCATCGGTACCGAAATACCATCCCCGGTACCAAAATCCAAACATTCGGCACCGAAACACCATCAGGATAGACCCTCGGAGCCGAAATCACACCATAAATCTTCGGAGCCGAAGAAAGACCATAAATCTTCGGAGCCGAAGAAAGACCATAAATCTTCGGAGCCGAAGAAAGACCATAAATCTTCGGAGCCGAAGAAAGACCATAAATCTTCGGTGCCGAAGAAAGACCATAAATCTTCGGTGCCGAAGAAAGACCATAAATCTTCGGTGCCGAAGAAAGACCATAAATCTTCGGTGCCGAAGAAAGACCATAAATCTTCGGTGCCGAAGAAAGACCATAAATCTTCGGGGCCGAAGAAAGACCATAAATCTTCGGGGCCGAAGAAAGACCATAAATCTTCGGAGCCGAAGAAAGACCATAAATCTCCGGAGCCGAAGAAAGACCATAAATCTTCGGAGCCGAAGAAAGACCATAAATCTTCGGAGCCGAAGAAAGACCATAAATCTTCGGAGCCGAAGAAAGACCATAAATCTTCGGAGCCGAAGAAAGACCATAAATCTTCGGAAATGAAAAAAGACCATAAATCTTCGGAAATGAAAAAAGACAATAAATCCTCGGAGCCGAAAAAAGACCATAAATCTTCGGAGCGGAACAAGTCCTCTAACTCCACAGCTCCTCCAAAGCACAAGGACACCAAGACCCCTCCTAAAGCTTCGGAGTCTAAACCAAAACAACCACAATCCACGGTGCCGAAGAAGGATACTGGATTAAAAGACCTATTTCAACCAGATCCGGTGGATCCTAAACAAAAAACGCTTCACATTGACCCTAAAACTGGTCATATCAAGACAACTCCATCTAAAAAAAGACCTTTGGACTCCCCAGGGGAACCTAAGGTACCCTTAAAGAAGAGACATGGGAACTTCTCCAGCCAGACCCTTCTCTCCTACAAATATTCCTACTACACCACTTTCTCCAGCACACTCCCCAATACTTCCATATTCACCTACACCACAAGATGATGATAATGATCACCTTGGGGGTGGGGATGAAAACCCACAGGAGGATAATGACGATGACTCTACTCTCCCACCACCTGATCCTTGGGAGAATTATGATAATCCTCCAGATGTCCCTGATCCAGACTCCTACCCATCTAGGCCATCCCCCCCAGACGACCACATAGGTTTTGCACAGCTCATAAATAGGGCTGCACAATATCATGGGGTAGAATTACACTCAGACCCACTGGAGGAAGATTTTTTATTGGAGACTTTCACAGTCACAAAAATCAACAAGCATTCTACCTATGTTAAAAGGTATGATCAAGCATGCACCTGACGCTTTTAAAGACCCTGTCAGGGCTAGAGTTCTCAATCCCAGGATTGAGAAAAATATAAACCAGCTCCCAACGATCCAGCTTATATTAAAGCACAGCTCCCTCTCGATTCCTTGGTTGTGTCAAATGCACGTAAACGAGCAAATTCCCAAACATCAGTAGATGCCCCACCTCCAGATAAGGAGTCTAAATTACTAGACGCATCTGGTAAACGAATTGCGTCACAAGCAGCGAATCACTGGCGCTTTGCCAATACCCAAGTTTTACTGGCCAGGTATGATAGGGCTCATTAAGATGAGCTTGAAAAGCTCATACAACATCTTCCCGATCAGTATAAGTCTAAGGCTAACGACCTCATACAAGAGGGAAAGTTAATTACAAACACTTCCATAAAGTGTGCTCTTGATGCAGCCGACACGGCGTCTTGTGCGGTTAACACAAGCGTTCTACTACGCAAACATGCATGGCTAGGCATATCTAGGTTTAAACAGGACGTGCAGACTACAATTCTTAATCAACCCTTTGATCAAGAACACTTATTTGGACCCACTGTAGACACATCTTTGGAAAAAATGAAAAAGGACTCAGAAACTGCTAAGTCCATGGGAGCCCTACAGGCAACAACCACTAGAGGTTCTTTTCGCCGCTCCTTTTATAGGGGCGCCTCTAAAACTAGTGGGACGGACAACACCTCCTCCTCCTACAAAAACACTACTCAAACATCCCCAAACAGAAGATATTTCAGAGGGGGTTTTAGAGGGAACAACAACAAAGGTAGAGGCTGCGGTAATAACACCCGCACCTCTCCTACTACAAAACAGTGACTTCCCTCCACTTCCCCCCGAACATTCCACTCCAGTCGGGGGAAGACTATCACAGTTCCTACCTGTCTGGAATTCCATCACCACAGACAAGTGGGTAAGACAAATTATCCAGTATGGTTACTGCCTGGAACTCATTTCAACTCCCCCATTCATACCCCCCAAACAACGTCCAATGTCCACAGAACATCTGACACTGTTAAAACAAGAGGTTCTCTCTTTATTACAAAAACATGCGATAGAACCGGTTCCCTTACCTCATCAAGGAACAGGGGTTTACTCCCTTTACTTTCTAATCCCAAAGAAGGACGGTACTCTCAGGCCAATACTAGACCTCCGACCGTTAAATCTCTACATACGGTCGGACCACTTCCACATGGTCACTCTCCAACAAGTCCTCCCACTGCTCCAACAGTGCGATTTCCTTGCCACTCTAGATCTCAAGGACGCCTACTTTCATATTCCCATTCACCCCGCTCACAGAAAGTATCTACGGTTTGTAGTGGACGGTCAGCACTATCAATTCAAAGTCCTCCCATTCGGAGTAACTACAGCACCCCGAGTCTTCACAAAATGTCTCGCGGTAGTCGCAGCTCATTTGCGGAGACAACACATTCACGTGTTTCCTTATCTCTACGACTGGCTCATAAAAGCCAAGTCTCACACACACTGTGTGCACAATACACACAAAAAACATCCGGCTGCTCTATGACTTAGGATTCACAATAAACCTACCCAAGTCACACCTTCAACCGTCCCACCTACTTCAGTATCTAGGTGCCACAATAGATACCTCAAAAGCCCTTGCATACCCCAATCCAGTCAGGATAGCCAGCATGCAAGCTCTCATATCAAGATTTCAACCTCAACACTCCCTTCCAGCTCGAGTGTTTATGCAGCTAATAGGGATGATGGCCTCTTGCATCCTCATCGTTCCTTATGCAAGACTTCACATGCAGCCCTTACAAGAATGTTTAGCACATCAGTGGAACCAAGCTCAAGGTCAGTTAACAGATCTGGTGTTGGTGGACAGCCGCACACATTGCTCTCTGCAGTGGTGGAACACACAAAACCTATCCAAAGGGGGGCCGTTCCTCGACCCGGTCCCACAGATAGTGCTAACCACAGACTCATCGCTCACCTGCTGGGGAGCTCATCTCCAAAACCGAACCATTCAGGGTATATGGACCCATCACCAAAAACAACTCCACATAAATCACCTGCCGTTACTGGCAATATTTCTAGCACTAAAGTCTTTTCAACTCTTGCTAGTAGGCAAAGCTGTCTTGATCTGTACAGACAACATGACAGCAATGTATTACATACAAAAACAGGGGGGGGGACACACTCTCTTCAGCTTTCACAACTAGCGCAAAGCATATGGAGATGGGCCATTCCTCAAAACATTTAACTCCTCGCAGAACATCTACCAGGAGTACACAATCAGATTGTGGATCTGCTCAGTCGTCAAACACAGCAGATCCACGAATGGGAACTTCATCCTCAAGTTCTTCTTCCATTCTTTCAAATGTGGGGTCATCCAGACATAGATCTGTTCGCCACACACCAAAACGCAAAATGCCCAAGCTTCGCCTCCAGGTATCCACACCCATTGTCCAAAGGCAATGCGCTATGGATGAACTGGTCAGGCAGATTTGCATATGCTTTTCCGCCTCTCCCGCTCATTCCGTTACTGGTTCGGAAGCTGAAACAACACTCCCTCACAATGATCCTAGTTGCTCCAACATGGGCACGCCAACCATGGTTCACAACCCTGTTGGACCTTTCAGTAGTGCCTCATCAAAAGCTCCATCTCTCCCCCAAAGTTCCTCACTCAGAACCATGGAGACATAAGGCACCCAGATCCCAATCAACTCAATCTTGCGATCTGGCTCCTGAAGTCCTAGAGTTTGGCTACCTTAATCTCCTGCCAGACTGCATGAACATCATTAAAGAGGTTAGACGTCCTACTACTAGAGCATGCTATGCAGCAAAGTGGAAGCGATTTGTCATTTATTGTACAATTAACAAAATCGATCCGCTGGATGCTTCCATCCAAAATATTATCTGTTATCTTTTGCATTTACAACAATGTAACCTAGCATATACACCAATACGGCTACATGTTGCTGCAATTGCTGCTTACCTCCAAAACAGACAACATTTGTTGTTGTTTCGAGTACTTGCTATCAAAGCGTTTATGGAAGGACTTAAAAGAATAATTCCACCTAGAGTTCCACCTTCTCCTGTATGGAATCTCAATATAGTCCTCACCAGACTCATGGGCCCCCCATTTGAACCTCTGCACAAATGCGAGTTACAGTTCCTTACTTGGAAAGTAGCCTTCCTGGTAGCTATCACATCACTTAGGAGAGTTAGTGAACTCCAGGCATTAACCATACAAGAACCATTTCTACAAATACACCATAGTAAAGTGGTTCTTAGGCCTAATCCAAAATGTCTGCCTAAAGTGGTATCTGCTTTTCACCTTAATCAGTCGGTTGAACTTCCAGTATTTTTCCCTCAACCAGACTCAGTGGCAGAACGCGCTCTCCACACGCTAGATATTAAGAGAGCAATACTCTACTACATCGAAAGAACTAAAAGTTTTAGAAAAACAAAACAACTTTTTGTAGCTTTCTCCCCACCTCACAAAGGCAATCCCATTTCAAAAACAGGAATTGCAAGGTTGATTGTTAAATGCATCCAAATATGCTATCTCAAAGCTAAACGCACATTAACTATTCCCCCTAGAGCTCATTCCACACGCAAACTAGGGGCTTCTATGGCATTCTTAGGGAACATTCCCTAGATGACATCTGCAAAGCAACAACTTGGTCTACACCGCATACTTTCACTAAACACTATTGTGTAGATGTGCAAGCAAAGCAACAAGCTACTGTGGCCCAGGCTGTATTAAGAACACTTTTTCAAACTACTGCAACGGATACAGGTTGCCACCGCTAGGGAGAAAAAACTGATTTATAGTCTATGCTAAAGTATACAATCTACAGCTCATATGCCTCGAACGGAAAATGCTACTTACCAGTATGCATCTGTTCTTGGCATGTAGAGCTGTAGAGTTGTATACGCCCACCCACCTCCCCGGATACCTTTATCTGTTGCAGTATTATCTTATTTAGATACATCACATGGACATCCTTTTCTATTCTCCTACTAACTCCATCATCGCCCTTTATGGCGAAAAACAATCTGAAGATGGGGTCGATGCCCATGCGCACTATCACCATAAAGAGGAGTCACCTAGCCCGTGACTACAAAGACTTCTTCGACAAAAACAAAGTGCAAACATCCGAGCCCAACACTAGATGGCGATCTATGCTAAAGTATACAACTCTACAGCTCTACATGCCAAGAACAGATGCATACTGGTAAGTAGCATTTTCCTTCCAGAAGATGGAGAACATTTTTGGGTCCAATTCAGATGCAGTTCAAGACCTACAAAATGGGAATGATGATGATGAGAAGGCAGATAATTTGTTTTCACCTCATTATACAGGTGCTGTCCTCTGTCTTGATACATGCCACGAGTCCTCCTTGGGTTTGCTTATGGGACCTTTTAGAAAGTAAATCTCCTCCTTTACGGTTGTGTTTCAGAGGGCTGGGGAATTCTTTGAATTGTTGCTCCCCACTGAAGAGAATAAAGCTAACCACTTCACTGAAATTTTGCAACCTGGACAACATCTCTGCCCCTTTTTGCCTCTAAATGATGCCCCGGTTGGCTGGTCTCAGCAATTGTGTTTTTGGCTCGGAGTTGGGCATTGAGACCTCACAGACCAGTGCTAGGTCATTCAAATTATTTAATGCAACATTCAGTCCTGGAGGGCCATAAAGTGCAGGCCACCATGAGCAAAGTAAATCAGAAGTCATTTTCTTCTTTTCCAATAGACGGGGAATCAAAGCAATGCCCACAGCATCAATCAAATAGAATTGATGCTGTGGACAAGGTCTTTTGTTTTGCCAGTTCAGCATTGCGCTACTGTATGCAGTTTGTCTCCTGCATCACTACTCTCACGCTCTTTGGGACAGGCCACTCGAAATGTTGCAAGCCTTGCAAAGTGACTTTGATCAGACAGTAAATTATGTTCAAGGTGCTGTTTTGCATTCTAGACTAGACACTATTGATTCCAGTGCCCATGCAGTGGGCCAAAGTGTCCATTTTAGACATGCTTGGTTGCCTTCCATTGAATTCTCAGACTACGTCAAGGCCTCCCAAATTGACATGTCATTTGATGGCTCTAAACTCATTGGTGAGAAGGCTGAAACGGACTTGGATAAATATGAAGACAGCAGAGCTATGTCCCGCTCAGTGTGGTTACTCTCCTCTGTTCGTCAGTTTCATTCACCAATTCAGAAAATTCAGAGGATACACTTGAGGTGGTCTCATGTATCCCCTGCGACAATCTTCTCAGCCGATACAACTACCCATGCAGACTTTTTGTGGTGGCAGAAGTAGGAGCGGTTTCAAGGAACAAAACAAAAACCAGAGCTACGCTCCTCATCCTCTTTACTGCAGCTTGGCCAAACCTCTTTAGTTTGTCCTTCAATCTAATATTGTGACTACTGGGTGGCAGAGTTGAACATTGCCGGCCTTACTGGTACTCCCTCACATCAGATCAGACATGTCTTAAAATTATCCATGTAGGCTATGCTCTTTAATTTCTGGAGCCGCTTCTCCACAATCTCCCAGTTTACTCTTGGACGTTGGCAGTAACACCTCTTTTCTGTCAAAATAAGTGGCGATGTTGTTCACCAGAGAAGTGATCAAACTGGTATTCAAAGAGCATATATGGTTGGAGTGTTACTGTCAGTACTGCTTTCTGGTACTCGTGAAGGTCCAGGGACTGAAGCAGATTCTAGACCTGTGTCTCATAAACTCCTTCCTCAGTAAGAAGTAGTTAAAAATGATTAAACTTTCTCCAGTTCTGCAGGCCTTTGATTCAGAGTGTAGTGGACTTTCGGGTATTAATAAGGTCCCACGTTCGCTGTCTCTCTCTGCCAGGGAAAGATCAATTATGTTTGTTAAGCTCTGTGTTTTAGGGTGCAACATTGCTGATGATTAAACTGAGCACAAGAAGTTGCACCATAATGAGGGTCTGTGGTATCATGTCTGAGGTGTGAAGGAGGCACAGTGTAGGTTGATGGTGCCACTGGCTGGTGTGCAGGAACTATTGCATTTTCTTTCTTAATTTAGTTTGGTGCCTGGGGAGATGCACATGGCGAGCACTATGCGTTTAGATAGGAGAAAAAAAAAAAAGAGTACTGCCAATGATAAGTGACATTCTTTTATTGTCTAATTTGAGTATGGTGCAGATCTAGTTCAGTAGAAACCTTTGTGGTTCAAGACATTAGTTTAAGTATTTTGTGAAAATTGAGGTGGCACCATTGCGCTCTTTAGCGACTCGTACTACTTCCCTATATGTCGACCCAGGACCATGTATAAAAGCTGATGTTGGTTCCTCTTTTTCCACAACCATCGACACGGATCTGGAACTCTGACCCAACTTTTTCGGTACTTTTCCGACTTTTTATAAAATATTTTCGTTGCAGTGCGCATAGATGTCTATCCTTAAAACCACCATATTAAACTGCTGCTCTGGTGGCAAGCAGATGCCGGTCAACCTCTGTCCCAACAAGTGCATCTCTTGTATGAAAGCAAAAAGTACTTGTCTGCATTTTAAATGTGTGAGCACTCTGTGCTGTACTCCTGCTTCAGTGCTGTGAATAAGTCTTGGACAAACAGGTATGTTAGAAGGGTGGATGAGTAAGGAAATAGAATGGGAAGCGGAACACTGGAACACAAACTTGTAAGCAACCTAATTGCGCCTGCTAATTGTACAAGACGTCCCACCTGTGTTGTAGCCCTAGATGGGGAGTACACCTGTGATCACCTTGAATTACTCGTTCTGTGCTGAGAATTAGTTAGATGACCCCTCAGAAGGCTTTACTAGCAAAAATCAGAAGGGTTTTTATATTCACTCGAGGTTTAAAATTCCTCTGCATACGCTGACATCATCTTGATCACCTCATACCCCAGTGGTACTTCAAGGCATTCACTTCTATTCTGATCTGTCCAGGCCCCTTGACTACTTTACACTCTGGCTATATGCTGTTCGTTCTTCTTAGAAACAGTGTTACCACAAATCTTTTATATTTCATCTGCATGCTTCCCTCGTCCCGTTTCCTAACCTGTTCCAGAGATGTTAACAAGTTCTCTTTTCATTTTTGTTGCCTGGTAAGCATCTAAAAACTTTTATGAAGAAGCTTCTAAAAAAACTAATGTTTCCAGACTTCACCTTAAACAACAAAGACTGGTTTGTCGCTCGTCTGTCTGTTGGTCAGGACTGCTTTGCAATGCAGGGCATATAATTAATCAGACTTGAAAAGACTCAAGGGCCATATTGATCGAAAATAATTAAAACACTAGTTGGCTTTACGTGGCTTCCAAGTATCCAACGTCAAGAATGTATCTAAATGAACTGCTGGAATACTCTGTTAAACTGAAGATGAGCAGTTGACTAAAGGATTCTCTCTCTCTCTCTCTCTCTCTCTCTCTCTCTCTCTCTCTCTCTCTCTCTCTCGATGAATGGCACTATAAAAGAACATTACATTGGCAAATGACCTCTTCTTACCCTGAGAAGTGCCTGCGGGTCTTCCTTCATTTGCTTTTCTTGATTGCTCACTGACATCTGTGAACTTCTGTAAGGCTCCTCAAGAGACGCTTTGACTGCAACAGCTGGAATTGTTGCAAAAAAGATGCTGTTCACAGCCCAGAACTACCACACTTTAGAATACCAGAGATGCCACCTTTCATTCTCGGTGGCTGAGCTCACTTTGCTGCTTAACCAACATTGACATCTCCCTGATCAAAACCCTACATACTAGCCATGGCTTTAATCTTAAGTGGTTGCCTCTCCTTGCCAGGCGTCAGCCATCTGTAACCTGTTCTCCAGCTAATACAATTCTCTAACAGATGTAGGTAAAAATCCCTGAACTGGACACATGATTTACAGTCTCCCTCTCCCCTTTCAATATCTTCCACAAGTTGTCTTCACCATTAGCCTCCTGCTCTTTCACTTTCCTCAGAAATACTCCGCTCTTAGTCACTCACATCAAGCCCTTGCCTATTACCTCCTTGAATGGACTAGTCCTCTGTTATAGTGAGACCTCTATCAAATTAGCTCAACATTTACTTTCTATTGGTCCTTACCTCCTAAATGTTGCAACCTTCAACACTCGCTTTCACTTTTTTTTATATTGTGTTTGGCTATTGTAACTGTTTCTTCAGTAAAAAGATCTTGAGGAAAATGTGTTGTAAGCTGCTGGTTATTTGTATCCTCCTTCCTTTAAAATGTTCCTTTTAGTATGTGCGGGACCGTTTGAAGTTCCTACGGAGTCCTGTCGGCACTATGAGGGTGAACTGACAATGCCACGTGTGCAATGGTAAATTTGGCCATGTTAAAAAGGTTTGTAAATTTGACCATGTTAAAAAGGTTGATTATGAGAGCCCCATGTGTTTGGGATACGTTGCTAGGCATGTTGCGCTTTATAATGTTGTACCTGAACAAAATGAGCTGCCTGTTAATTTTTAATTTTGCACCTTTTATTTTTTAATGCTATTTTATGGTATGTGAGACACTGGATTGTCGACCATGTACTGTTTTAATGTAGGACATTTTAGGTGGTTATATGGTGATTAGTCGAAGTCAAACTGACCTACATGTGTGCTATGCACTATTAATTTTGACATTTGTGACTGCTTATTTATGAATGTGCAATATTTCTGTAAGAATTTATTTGTTTGAAATAAAGTTTGACTATGATCTTGTTAATAAATTAAACAAATGAAAAAGGATGCATACTCCCACAGTCCTCTATATTAAATATGTTTAGATTTACCTTTTCAAGATGGAGATTTCTTATTGAACTGCTTACTCAAGGTGCGATTGCTTTGTTTACTAGTTTGACCAACACATTTGCTGACTGCCACTTTGTAACTGACTACATTAAGGACATTAAATGTTTCCCTCATTTAACTAAACACCCATTTTTGTTATAGTTAATCATTAATTTGTTACATGCAATGTAAATTACAGAAGAATAAAGATGACTGTTGAATTATGTAATTATTGATATGCCATGCCTTACTGAGACAACCGTGTACTTTTTTGTTGTGCAGTAAATTCCATTAAGTTTCATCCGACGGAGCAGATTGCTCTCACAGGTACTGTAAAACAAAGTTTTTAATAAATGTGTTGTGTGATGTTTTTTCTTTCGACATTGTTATTGGCAACAGTTTAAAAAATATTCTACTTGTGCTTAGATCTGCCCACGCTTTGCTTTAACACTTGCAGATCGACAAATGAACATCAGTTGTTGCTACATTTGAAATGTAATAGAGACCACTGGAGTTATGAAGCAATGAAGGACCAAATTATGTGGCAAGGAAAGGCAAATTATGGTATAGAATGCAACACGTTTTCTAACCGTATTATTTCATTATTTTGCCTCTATTACTAGTTGAACACCTGCAACTGAAAGGTGACCAGTTATCTTTTGCGAAGAGTCTACTGCTGCATGGTTGCACGTGTTGCGCTTTGTTAAATAACTTTCGATTTTTGAGCTGGAAACATTTTTTGTTGCAATAGGCAAATTGCGATTCAGATGGTGGATTGTGTGGCAAGTATTCTAGTACTATAATTCATTTCTACATTATATATAATAGTTTTTCCCTGTTATTATTTAAAATATGGTGCTTCTATCAGGTTGTCAGCATCACCCTCTCTCTACACAGGCTTGATAAATGCACTTGACTTGTGTGTGGGCAATTGTATGACTGTCCTTTCATTGAGAGGTATATACTGGAGTCTGCACCATTCATATCATTAGTGGTGTGAAAACCTTTCTTTGTAAAGTGTGTCAAGGGACGCCTTAACCAAGCAGGCACATTTTTGGGGGGATTGTAAAAGAGAAGTATATGTAGTGTCTAACTTCCAACATTGGTAAGTTAAAAGGTAAGTGTATTCTTAATATGAAGCTTCACAAGATAAGAGGACGAGCAACGCAGGAACTCCTCCACTCCCAGCCACCGTCTCAACTGTCAAATCTAACGTCCCCACAATCCTTTCATTACATCACACATGTTCTATAACTTACATCATCCGCATTCTGTTTCGGTTATGGAGACAGGGGGATTCTACAGCACTGAAGAAAGTAGGATATGACACACCTTCCCTTCTTTACACAAAGAACACCAAACCAAACAGATATAACCAATACAAATACCGAGGTGGAGAAAACGAGGACTTAACCAACATAAACAATAGACAACAAATAAGCACTGGACACGTAAACGCTTAGTAAGCAGGGAATAGAAAAACAAACAAGATTACTATAAAACAGGTCCAGGTATTTAGACCAATATACAACCAAATGAAACTGCAATCAATTTAGAAACCTGCTGGGTTTTACAGTGGGTCGCAAACTTCTACACAAACCGTGTTTTGGGGAAATAGCATCACCAACAGGCTGACCACCCCCTTGGTAGGATGTAACCATATAATTGAAACACAAACTGTGACACTTCATTTTAATTGGAAATTCCCGCCCTCTCCCTAGCAGTTTACACAAAATTGCAATTGCAGCAGACTAATGACGTGTCAAATTCCAGTTGGCACTGAAGTATCAATTTATATTGTTAAAGACATAGGCCACTGGTGAACTTTTAAGTTTCTGCTCCCGAGAACATTTTAAAAGAAAATATCAAAATGGTGCATTTGTTAGGTCAGTTTCACATTAATTTGCTAAAAATCAAATGTTATGATGAGGATATAAGGAACTAAGCCAATACTTTTGTTGTGTGCCAAGAAAGCCGTATTTTTACCATCACCAGGTCTTTATGGCTCACCCTATCCTAGGGATGGTGGCAAAAGTGTAGATTTTACTGCATAGTGCCCCTACTAACACGGCAGAGCTTTATTTATTAGAGGCATTTAAAAAAATCTTGGTTAGGCAATGTCACATAGGTTATCATTTCATTTTTAACATGCCTTTAGCATATTTTAATTTTTCATCCCTCCACTTCTAAATAGGTTTTCAGTCATAGGCAGCAGAAGTGGACACATTCTACTTGCTCAGCATCCTACATGCTCATCAACAGTGCTTCTGTTTACTTACCCAGAGTTTACCGGATGAGACTGCAGACAAGTTACTCCAACCTTAGGTTCTCAGGTCTCAACAGCAAGATCGATAATCGAGTAGAAGGCGTGAGCCATATAGATGATGAAACAAGACATGTCAGGGATAGCCATAATCCTGCTATGAATGCCTAAAATATGTCCAGGACAGGTTATTATTATGCTCGGGCTAGAATGTTGTCAAGAATACCCGCAGACTATCAAAGATCGGTCTCTGCTATGTCAGCAATAGTCAGACTTTAGGGTGTGCTGAAATTGCATTTTTTTTCCAGTGATCCTTTGCAAAAGTCCATAAGAAGTTTGTGAAATTACACTTTTAGGGAGTCATGTGGTTTGCTGCTATCTCGTGATTTTTTCTTTTTTTTTTTCTTCATGTAAATATGCACTTGAAGTAAAAAAAAAATCTTGTGAAATACTGGCAGGCGACTGGTGTGAGCAAAAAGAGTCCCAGCAAGGTATTTTCTGCATAAATGAGTCTTTTGCGTTCGGAAATTGCACAAAATTGCATAATACGAAATTTCAAGTAATTTCCGACATTTTGCATAACATGACATTCTAAAATTCCACGATCCTAAATAAAATTTGTTCCAGGCAAAGTCAGATTTTCACCACGAATGTACATAATATGTACAGTATGGTGCAGTATTACACCAAATAGTCAAAATGTTACCAAGAATATCAAGGCTTGACTGCTATTATATCAAAGATTAGTAGAAAGTAATAACTGTCCACAATATGTCAACCAGTACATAACAAGAAAGACCCATCATGACTGCCCACAGCATTTGAAGGATGGGCCACCATTCTGCCTGGGGATAGCCAGAATTTTGACATAAATACCCAACTTTACGTCAGTGATGGATTACCATTATGCTGCTAAAGGTAGCCAGACAGCCACCAAAAATGTTGAATATTTGTCAAGAATGGGCCACCACGAAAGACCATGATCCATAGTGATAAAAAACTGGATCTAAAAGAGTAGGGCCAGGTGTTAAATAGGTTTTTGGAGATAGAGGACTCTCTGGATTCATCCGCTGAGAAGATGGTTTAGAACTCTGATCTTCTTACTAATTGCGCAAATTATAGCATGTCCTCCTGTGGATAAATAAAATGCACACTCGATCTAGAAGGAGGACTAATAGACCTCACCAGTGTGCATTTACTGCGTCCAAACAATATGAATACTGCCACTCTTCTGGATCTCAGGTAATATGTGTCAAAAGGGGTTGCTCTCCTCAAGATTGGGGTGTTGGTGAGAACAGCTTTGAGTTTCATCTGTCCTAGAGAACACTACATCTGTCCGCATAGAGCACTAGACTGACAGTTTTTTGAAGGGGTTGCCAGGTGCTGGGGGACACTCGGACAAATCCAGCAGGAAAAAACAACAGAGGAAATTGTGACAGATACATCTAACTGAAGATTTCTCACTTAAGAATATTCCAGGTGCCAGACGGGATCCAAAGAATTTTACTCCGTCTCGCCAATAGATGTTGCCTTGTAGCTCCACAGTTACTGGTAGCTCCCTGAAAGTGATGGAGCGAAGTTGGATATATAAGAGGCACCCATACATGCTGAAGTCACTTTCTTTCTTTCTTAGCTCTTCTATGCAAATCCGGAGTTGCACTCCCGCATTTGTCAGTTTTTCGAAGACTTCTGATTTAAGGACAACAGTATGCCAGAGGTGATGCCTCCTCCGAAAAAGACCGGATTCAAGCCATGCCATGACCCTAGGGAGCAGAAGTCTGTCATGGACTTTCAGAAAAACATGCCTTTAGAGCTTGGGCTCCGGTCACTAACTTGTTATGCGATAAATGCCCCCTCATGCCCCCAAAGGCGATCCAGGAGTGGGAGGCCAAACTGTACATCACTGAACATAAGAAGAGGTCACATTCGAGACATAGTCTCGCTCCTGCTCCAAGTTATGGTGCCATAAGCAATCCCATCCATAAGTCTTTCCCAAGTGAAGCCCTAAGTGAAGTTCCGTTCCCTCTGTCTCCTGGTAAGTCAAAATAGCAGCGCTGCAATAAATGCAGAAAGGCCAAGCTGAGTGCCATACCCCCATGTGAAATCAGGCGAGATGACACAAGGGAATCAGTTGAAGGGTCAAACTCCATAAGTGTCTTCAGGGTGCACCAGGACCGGATCAGAACCAGATTTCCTCTAGCCCTTGTTGACCCCCTCAGCAAAATGACTTTCAAGTTGGGTATGCTGCAGCTCTTTAAGATGCTTCTGGATCCCTCTGGTGCAGTTTTGGTCCCCACTGAACTGCAAGGGCTCCGAATGGACTTCTGCCGACAGGCCCTCCCTGGACACCAACTGACCCAGTGGGGGACCCTTTCTGATGGCAATTATACTTCCACTATGGCCTCAGGGTCCGTGCCAGACCCTTCCCTGCTGCTCTGACTTCACTGGCGCCAGCTCAGGACCGGATTGAGCCACCAGTCTCCAACCATATACCATCACCAGCTCACCAGGCCTATGTCACGATGTGAAATCACATAGGTGCAAGCAGTGAATAGGCTCTTATCCTTGACCTTTGCCTTGACCCCAGTACTATCAGAGGCTAAAGGCTTTAACTTACTCTGACTCTAATTCTGTTCAGGCTATGCAAAATATTCCAACTGACTCTGACGAGAAGGCAGACAGCCTGCTCCCACCTCACTATATTGATTATGTGCTGTACATGGATTTATAAAATGCCAGTGGGCTGGATACATCCTCAGGGGCTGAGCTTGCCTTGCTGCCTAGGCTACCAGTGGAGGAAAGGGCAGTAGAAGTACTTGATTTACAGTGGTTACTGTTGCAACCAAGGCAAACATGTTAAGTGAGATCTTTCAGAGAGCTCTTTAGCCAGGTCCAACTTGTGAGAAATATTTGCCATCCATCGAGGCTCTTGCAGCCATCCTTATGGCCTCTTGGTTCAAATTATGCTCAAGCTACCCTGTCAGTTGACCTTTTGCCAGACGACCTAGGTTGGCCTCCTTTGATACCGATTTTCTGACAAGGCATCCTAACTCTGAAATACTGGTTATACAGGGGCACATGAGTAATGTATCTCCTAATGCCTTTCTAACCAACCCTCCGGATAGAGTTAAAAATATTGATACCTTCTGAAAGGGAATGTTCAGTAGATCCCAGGATCTAGAACAACTTCCCCATATCCATCAGGACTGCCCCAACGCTGCCCCAATTTAGGAAAGAGTTGAAGACTCACCTCTTTAAGGAACAGTGTATCGCAATGCATTAACCTTCCACAACTCTGTTTCTTGTATTACTACATGACTTTAAGATTGTATTTGACCATGTACAGCGCTCTGCTGCCTTTTGGCTAGGTTCACGCTAAAGAAATACTACACAAATACACTTGGAAAGAGAAAGTCACAAGGGTGTGAAAGTGGCACTCTATATCTCTCCCAATCCTCACTTGAGCCGATCCACCAGTTTGTCCCAATGCACCCTTAGTTCCTTGGGCCATTGGCAATGCCGCAGGAGATTGAGGCCATGCTGCATATTTTTGGCACTCTCCCTGCTTGCTATGGCATGCCTTCTGGCCGCAGGAATCTGCAAGGGACTCCAGTCGAGTCACTGCTGGCAGATCTGTCCTCTGCACCAACTGGGCCCCTAGAACATGTCCCGAGTTCCCCACTGACGCCGGTGCCGTCTTCCATCCTGGCTCCAAGACCCACACTTTTTCTTATTTTAAATAATGCTGATCCTACCTGCCTGACCGAGGTCGCACTCTGACTCCTTTCCTTCTCACCCAGTTCTCATACAGCCTTCTTCAGACAATACCCTAACAGTACAGCTGAGCCATCCTCAGATGCTCAATCAGCTTTTGTTTCCAATTCTGAGTTTACCACCAACCAGAGATGCTGGTGGTGAGGATGGGGATAATTTACCCCTACATTATGAGGACATCAAGTTTATACATGGGTTTATAGGAGGCCAGTGAACTTGATACCTCCCCTGATATGAAGTTGCTCTTCCCCCTTGGGTTGCCAACAGAAGGAGGGTGCTTCATTTGCTGTGGTTTTTGGACGTTCTGCTGAGTTACTGGACCTACAACTGCCATCTATAGAATTTAAGACTAACTTGCTTACAGAAGTCCTGCAACCTAGGCCTGGTACGTCTGAGTCCTTACTCCCATTCAGAGAAGCCTAAACCCACATTCTGATGGTCACTTGTGCTTAGCGTGTTCTTGTCCACCTGTGAATAGGCAGGTGGCCAGGTGTCACTGACAGGTGCCAGGTGACCTTGGTTTTCTTTTGCAGCATCCTATTCCTGAGAGTTTGGAGGCCCAAGCTTCCACCAGCAAGGTAAATCCTAATTCATGACCATTGACCATGACCCATCACCCCAGACTGGGGATTGAAAGTCATTGAGGCATTCAGGAAACATATGTTCCCCTCAGCCAGACTAGCCGTGAGAACGATTAATGCAAGTTGCCTACTAAGCTGTTTTAATAATAATAATAATAATACTGTCATTTCTAGAGCGCGAACAGCTACCTCCTAGGAGGTGTCCCGGCGCTAAAGCAACAGGCGACTCACGGAGGGGCGACAAGATCAACAACGAAATTAAGCCAGATTAAAAAGCCAAGTTTTGATAGCCTTCCTAAATTGGGTTTCAGACGATAGCTGACGCAAAGAGTTAGGGAGGGAATTCCACAGTCTTGATGCCCCAAACATGAAAGATCTTGCACCCAACCGAGTTTTTTTCACTCGAGGGTGCATAGCAGGTTCTGAGAGCAGGATCTCAGCACACGTGGCTGCCTATAGACACCTAGCCTCTGTTTTAAATACGCAGGGCAGGATCCATGAACTGCCCGAAAAGCAAGGGTCAAGGCCTTGAACTTAATACGCATGGCTACTGGGAGCCAGTGTAATTCTCTGATTTACGGAGAAATGTGCTGCCGAAAAGGAACATGTTTGATAAGTCTCGCCGCCGCATTTTGAACCATTTGCAGTTTCTTAACTTGGTAGGCCGGAAGGCCAGTGTAGAGGCCATTTGCATAGTCCAAGCGGGCAGTTACTGTGGCATGGATAACGGTCTTGCGGCAGCTCTCAGGTAGCAGATGTAAAAATTTCCTGAGGTTTCTCAGACGACAGAAACAGGCCGCTGTAACCTGCTGAATCTGGGCGGAGAAGGACAGATCGTCCTGCCATTTAACGCCCAGATTTTTGGCACAGCTCGTAGGAACCGGGCCGGGCCCATTTCCTCAGGCCACCAAAGGGCTGCCACTGGAGGCTTGGATTTGCCAAAAAACATCACTTCAGTCTTATTGGCATTCAATTTAAGTTTGTTATTATTCATCCATCCTGCGATGTCTTTTAAACAGCCTTTGAAGCACTTAAAAGAATCTTCGGTCTGATCATTAAATGGGAAAACCAATTGGGTGTCGTCGGCGTAGGAAATCGCCTTCACTCCCCAGTTGCCTATCAAAGTAAATAAAGGGGCCAGGTATATATTAAAAAGGAGCGGGCTAAGAGCCGACCCCTGAGGCACTCCGCACCATAAGTGCTTGCGGGTGGACTGATGTGGTTGTAAGGCCACCCTTTGAGTGCGCAGGTGGAGAAAAGACTTTAGCCAGGCCAGAGCTGTGCCGTTAACTCCACTATCCTGAAGACGCTGCAACAGTATAGCGTGGTCCACAGTGTCGAATGCAGCAGAGAGATCAAGGAGCACCAGCATAGCTGAAGCTCCAGAGTCCAGTGACATTCTGATTGAGTCCGCTACCTCAAGAAGCGCCGTCTCAGTGCTGAACCCCGCTCGGAAACCGGATTGGGTGTCGTGCAGGATATTATTGTTTTTAATGAAATTGGCCAATTGTCGCTGCACTGCCTTTTCCAGCATCTTGGCAGGGGCAGACAGCAACGAGATAGGTCTGTAATTATTCAGATCCCCTGAGTCAATGTTAGCTTTCTTTTTTAGGGGGAGTAGGGTGGCATGCTTCCATAGATCAGGGAAGGTGCCGGAGGAGAGGGAGGCATTCCAGATCTTAACCAGCACCTCGTTCGTGGAATTAGCCAGCACTTTCCACAATTTGGGAGGGCAAGGATCTTCCGGTGAGCCAGACTTGCAATTCAGAATTGCAGCCAATGCTTCCTTCTGAGTGATAGGGGCGAAGTCAGAAAGGAGAAATAGGGGTGTGTGCCTAACTGCCACGTCAGATTGGATTGTGGTAGTTATGTCTAGAAAAGATTCATAGACGTTGCTGATTTTATCATTAAAAAAGGTAGAAATTCTCTCACACAGTGCCAGCGACGGCTGAGCGTCGATGATCAGCTCGCGGGGTTTGAGGAAGGAGTTGACCACTTTAAAGATAGCTTTCCCTGGGTTGTCAGAAGAGTCAATACACTTGGCAATGTACTCTCTTCTTGCCTCTTTCATGAGTTTATGCAAAACCTTCAGAGATATCTTATATATCATTTTTGCGGAATTGTCATAATTTGACCTCCATTGGCGTTCCAACCGCTTACATTTGCTTTTCATAACCCTAAGTGATTCAGAAAACCATGGGGCAGAGGGGGATTTCCTGAAAGATTTTGAAATTCTAGCTGGAGCCGCAGACTCACTGCGGCTGCAATCCAATTATGTAGGGCCAGCGTATCGACGTTCGGGTCAAGAGATAGAGGCGGATTGCTAGCTAATAGAATAGGGCTTAGGGATTCGGCAGTTAAGTATTTCCAATTTCTCTTTAAAAAATATCTGGCACTCTCAGTGCAGTCGGGATTAGCCAGAGTGAAAGAGAACATAATGGGAAAATGATCAGACCAAACCACCTGGTTTGGCACTTCAATTTTCAGGGATGGGATGTCTGAGACAAGGCCGGGGAGATCTTGCCAGTGGTCCAGGTAATCCCAAACAATTCAAGATTGTTAGAATGCAGCCAAATAAGTGATTTGTACTGACATGGATACGATTGCTTGGGGCGAATGGTCGTCACTAGTGTAGAGCTCATCACCATGCGTGGATGCAATCCACAGGTTTTTCAGGTGATGTGTAGGCATCCCTTATGGATATGACTTTTGCTGGATTGCCACTGTTTTGAGGAAATGGCTTTTTTTAGGCTCACCCCCACTTTTTGACTATTAGGTACAGGTGTAATGACTCCGAGAGTGCACTGAGACCTGTTAACCAAACCTCTGTGCCAGTGCTCTGACCCTTGAAGGTGTTTGTTTAATTGGCGTATATTCAATTGACGTAAGTTAACTTACTTATAAGTCCCTAGTATATGGTACCAAGGGTACACAGAGCCTGTAAGTTAAAGTGCTCCTCATGGGCTGCAGCACTTATTGTGCCACCATGAGTGTGACAAAATAAAAACATGACTCTCAGCCTGCCACTGTAGACTGGTAGAGCAGTTTCAAACTGCTAATTGGACATTGCCATTTAAACTAATGACAAACTCCAGATCTTCCTTTTCATTATACATATAAATCACCCCTAAGGTAGGCCTTTCAAAGCCTAAGGTGCTGTATATTGAAAGGTAGGACATGTATTTCTATATGGCCTAACTGTAAAAACCTCAAATTGTCATTTTTACTGTAGAAAGGTTAGTAGCTCCATTGCCAAATGCAGGGTTACACACTGACAACTCAGCTGTGCTAACTTCTGAATCGGACTAGTAAAGGTCATACTTCAAGGTAGCAAAGGAATTGTTACATTAAACTTGACTTGATACCCAAGTCGAATTGGATGTAACTTGAGTAAAAGGCAACTTTAGAAAGTTACCACTCTGTTGCCCAAATTTTCCAGTGGCCATTTCCATTTGCAGGCACGAGACAGCCTTCTGCCCTCCTTAGGAAAGGTGTGAACAACTCCAAGGAAGGACACAGTAGAGGCCCGCCATTGGAAGAGGTGTTACCTCTCCTTGGCAGGAATCAAAACCAGGTGTGTGCCCAAAAGTCAAAGTTCAAAGGGTAAGTCTCCTCTAAAGGGCAAATGGTGGACACACATCCGAGGGACTGCTCTTTTGTTCTGGGAGACAGGTTGCCGTCAGGGACAGAGAGGGGGAAACAGTGATTGAGACAGTTTTCCCGTGGGCATATACCTCTGAGTTAGCCACACCTCTAAGGTGAGCTACCAAGCTCCACACACCAAGAGAAGGGTTCTGTCATCTTGGGAGTGGGCAGAATATTGCATTCTGGTATAGCTAGATGCCACACTTTGCAGGAAGTCATCATTAGGTGGGAGGAGGCCTGGTAGCCCATTGACTAGTAGTCCCCTCATTCCCTGAGGGCAAAGATTGAGAATAAAAGTGGCAGCCAGACCTCAGATCACGTCTGTACTGGCAAACGGGCCAGAAAACGACTGCTTTACTGTTCCCTGGACCTGGCAAAGAGAGGCTGCACTAAAGACCGGACTGCACCTGCTGCTCCTGGGCAAGCAAAGAAAGGACTGTGCCTATGGTGGCCTGCTCGTGGAAGAGTCCTTCCCAAACCCCAAAGAGAAGAGTTGAACTCCAAGATTTAGTTGATTGACTTGCTGTTACAGCCCTTGAGCCACAAAAGCTGAAGAAGTTGCCTTGGCAAGTTGGTAGCCGCAATTACTTGATCATCGCTGTCCACCATTGCGCAGATCAGGAGACCAAACCCTGACACTCAAAAGTTGCACCCAAGTCTGCTGGACCTGGGAGAGTCATCAAAGTGCTGTGTGGTCGCCGAAGACGGACACTAGCCATAGTTAAAAGGGAATTGCTGGTTTCACTTTGACCGGAGACCAGTAGCCCACTGACAACTGGTTTTTGGATGGACTTCACCTGGACTTCGAGGAACATCGACCTCTATTGCCAAAGTTGGACCGTGCGGTGGTCCCGGGAAGTCCCCCGTTGACCGGATCAATATCCTCAGCATCTACAGTATCCTGTATGACTTGCATCAGGACTGCTCCATTGATGTCTATGGCAGTTTGCCCATAGAGCCTGGAACTGGACTGGAGACTGCTTTGACTGCAAGGTAGCTGTCCTGCTAAGCATTACTGGCTGACCCCTCTGTCTCTCTGCCAGAATAGGTCGCCCAAAGTGGGCCAACGAAGCCGAACACGATGTTAGAAAAACGTTTTCAAGTGTTTCTAAAATAACCGGTAACTGTGAAAGTTGCTAATACTTTGCATTTTGAGTGAAAGGCAGTGATTTATGATTTGCTTAAAAATTATGGAACCATCTTGAGGCTTTTGTTTGTTTTGGTGTCTAAAAATTCATAAGATCTATTTTTATAAATTGGTGTTGGAGTTTCTTTGTGTCACGTTTCTTTCTTATTCAGTTGTTTTGGTACTTCTAAATGCTTTGTACTTGTTCCTTTGTTAAAGCCTGACTGCTTGAAGCCACAGCTACCCTGGGTTGAGCTAAGGTTTTACAAACGAGCCTGACTGGACACAAGACTAGGTTGTGAGTGTTTTACACAGTGAGCTCGCACCACACCATATAATAAACCGCATTTCCACAGAATTATTCATTGACAAAGCTGACATTTAAGGAAAATCCCGCCACAGCTCGTACTTTGAGCCTCTTGTCCCCTGCCAGACGCACCCTCCTCATCAGCTTCAGCCTTTTCTAATGAATATTTCTAACCACAGATTCCTTACCTCTTGAATATTCCCTCAGGTGTCGGACTGGATCGAGAAACTCCGAAGCAGTACTTTGCATGCCAGTAGATGGCATTGTGCGGTTCTTCACTTAAGTCATTCCACTTTGGAAGTGACGAGCGGGCCTTATATAAAAATCACCTGTATGCCCTGACATCAGTTCCTTTCTTTTCATGCATTCAGGCATGAATCCGGAGCTCTGCTCCTCTCGTCTGACGAGTCCTTTTTAGAATATACATTTTTTACTAGTGTGCAAAGGAAACATGACTTCTTGGAAAATGACACTGTTTAAACCTTGTAGGAACTTTCACAAACACATTTCTGAATCGGACCCCCATGAGGTATACCTGTGCTGCCTGGTGTCAGAACACATCTCCAGGGCCTGTGACTACTGCGCCTAGATGAATCCAAAGGCCATAAGGGACCATGCGGCAAAACTCTGTCTCCAGACATCGGAAGACTCCGCACTGCAACTGTTCAGAGTTAAAAGGAAAGTTTCATTCCTGCTCCTAAAGTCGTTCCTGGTGCAGTTCCTTTTCGAGGTCGAAATTTCCAGGTACGTTGAAGAAGCACAAAAAGTCAGAACAGGAATCTGCCTCTTCCCTCCATTGTCTAACTCCAGACAGGGTACTAGGGCATCAATGTGCCACTCGATCTCCCATCTGAACTCCTGAAGAGCCAATACTGCATCTGGTCTAGAATTTTTCCGGGTTTGTCAGTAATGTTGCTGAAAATCGAGGCTTTTACAGAGGCAGAGCTCTACATATTTCGAAAGCTCCTGGCTTCCTCTTGTGCACCTTAGGGCCCTTAGGACCCATAGAGGCCTCCGGTTAAGGTCCTGCAGGTGAGTTTGCCCTCAGCACAGTCAGTGCCTCTTGAACCCGCTTCGGGTTCTACATTGGTTTTGGTGCAAACTTTAGTCTTGGCACCGCTCCCTGCGTCGGTCCCTTTAACATCAATAACAGTGCTGACTGCGCTGGAAGAGGATATACCATGTACAGTGGTTTCCAACTCCGAGCCGGCCTGGTCTTGACCAAGTTTGTATTCTGTTCTCACCGGAGCGCAGCCAATGGTCAACGCTTCTGACTGTGACACCATGCCCTTACCACACAGCAAAGCTCATTGTTAACACTAGCTGTTTGTTTCTGTTTCTAACAATGACCCTGATGAAGGGGATTAATTTGTTCCACAGAATGATGAGCACAATTGGTACACAGAATTACTGGATGCCACAGTGGTGTAGATACTTCTACAGATAATGGACTTGCTCTCCTCCCAGACCCTGCTAGAGAGGAGAGTACTCCATGGTTATGCGACAGAAAGACGTCCTTGATCCGCAGCCCTGTACCATGGATGTGAGCAATAATGTCGTGACTGAGGTTCTCCAGCTTGGCCTGGCACCTACTGAAGCCGTGACAGATACTCTTTAGGGTACTTGGACAAAACCATGCTCTGGGTCCCAGTCAATAGGCAGTTAGCTCATCGCCACAAACCAGTGCCGAGTGATCCTGACTCAACACCACACACTGAAAAGTCTGATGGCACAGGTGTCCTCCAGCAGAGTAAACACCAACACCTAATCTACAACCCCTACTTACTGGGACTCCAAATGCATGAAAATTCTCGGCAAGCACATGTTCTCTTCTGCCAGCCATGCTTCCGTCAGTGGCAGCTGCCTCTATGTTGCTACAGTACAATATAGAATGATCCCAGTAGACTAGAACTAACCGGACATTATATAAAGCATTGTAATCGCATCAAATTAGCAACACTACAAAACGAAAATACGTAGCAAGTGTTATTTAATCACACTGCTGCATAGAAAAAATGCATTGTACATATATCAAAATTCAAGTCAGTACACAAATAGGTGCCCAAAAGGACCGGGAAAAGGGGGGTGGAGGGGTAAGTGATTCTCGTGAGGATAAGAGATTGTGAAGGAAGTGTGGAAATCGTGAATGCATAAAAATGCCCAATTCAAATAAATTCTGGCCTAAATATTTTGCCAGTGGTACATGAATTATTCATTGATTCAAATAGCTAGACCACATTTGTGAAACACAATTGAGTATTCTGTGTTGTTTCTGGGGGCTGGCACAAAGGAAAGTGTCGACGTTTCGACCCCAAGGTATATCGTAGGCCAATTAACACCTTACACGGGGGTCTTCCTCAGGACTGTGATGAAGGGAGGGCACCATAATGAGTCCTACAATGAGGGCTCCGATGTAAGAAAGACGGGCACACTGGCTCCAAAATGTGTAGAGCGACACCAACACACAAAACGCGGAAGCTTCCGGCGTGTCCCTTCCAAACAGCAAAATTAATGAAGTAAATAAATTCCTGCCCCAAATATAACGGCTAGGAACAATTCAGCAGACGTATCTGAAAACTGCTCTAATGTAAATGTTCAAGGCGCCTTGAACATTTACATTAAAGCAGTTTTGTAAGGTGTTAATTGGCCTACGATATACCTTGGGGTCGAAACGTCGACACAGGTGATCTGCTTGGTGTTGAAGTTCTTCCTACCATCTATCGAAGCTAGGCTAGTGCAGGTTCTCACAGACAACACCATTCCCATGTGGTACTACTGCAACAAGTAGGGCCATGTAGGGTCTTTGATCCAGTGTCAGGAGCACCAAGGAAACCTGATGGATGTTATCCTGGTTTTGGAGGAGACTGCGCAAGGTCTGCAGTAGCAGCTGCTCGACTGCAACCTAACCAGCCACAGACCCCTCTCCAGCTAGAGCTGACAGTGGTGGCGGAAGCATCAGTGCTGGGTTGGGGGGGGGGTCATCTGGATGATGTAGAGATCCAAGCACTCATGTCTCCAGCTGAAACCAGACTCTACATTATTCTTTTGGAGTTGTGGGCCATTCACCCAGCTTTGAAGTCCTTCCTACCATCCATTAAGGGGAGACTGGTACAGGTTCTTATGAACAGCACCACCACTATGTGGTACTGCAACAAGCAGGGCAGAGTGGAGTCCTGGGTCCTGTGCTAGGTAGCGCTACTCCATTGGAGGTGATTGAAATTTCAGGGCCTCTCCCTGATTGTAAACCGTGTGGCGTGATTGTTAAATGCCAGGGTGGAGGAGCTCTCACCTGGCAGTACCTGCCGGATCATGAATGGCAGCTGCACTCTGAGGTGGTGCAGTGTAGCTTCCCACTATGGGGAAAATACAAGGCTATGACATGGGTGTCAGTGCACACATTCATGAAGCACTACTGCCTTGACAACCAAGTCCAGCTGGAAGGAAAGTTTGCCTGTTGTGTCCTATAAGGACGACTTTGTCTGAGTCCACTACACAGACTATGCACCTTTGAGAGGTACTGCTTTGTCTATTCTTAATGTGAGGAATCTATGGCTAGGAGTGTCGATCAGAAGAACAAGTTACTTACCTTCGGTAATGCTCTTTCTGGTGGATAATCAAATCTGATTCCTCGCTGCCCTCCAGTCTCCTCAGTCTGGGGAGTGACCTCTTCTTCCTCCACTTGCATTGTGCTCCATTCCCAAAGGTGTGGAACGAGTCAAGCAAGAAACTGATGTCAGTGCACAGTGGTGGTACTTATATGCTGCTCTGCTTAGTCACTTGCGGGACTGGACAAAGTCTATATGAAGCCGCACAGTGCCACGTAGTCGCACTCTGGAATACTGCTATGAAAGGTTTCTGGATTCTGTGGTTAGTGAGCTTCCATCAGAAAGAGCCGAAGGTAAGTAACTTGTTCTTCAGCAATTTAAGGGCAGTCTACCTACAACACCATTCTTGGGACTCTTGTCTCCTGCCAAATAGTTCCATCAACAGTGCAGGAAGTTTAGCGGTTATTCCAGGGAAGTGTCTTACAGACTACTCCAGCAGCAGCAGGCCCAGTTCTTTTGTGGCAGAGGTCTTTGCTGCATCCAAGGGTGTTCGCACCAGCAGGGAAAGCACAACTCTAACTCCTCCTCTTCTGCAGAGCTCCTTTAACTTGGTCTTCCTGGACAGAATCCTGTTTGGAAGTCGGAAAGTATGGAATTATCTTCAATGAATTGTGACATCTGGGTGAATACTGCTCTTTCTAACTGTTTGCCCAGGAAAGGTCCATTTGTAATCGGTCTATAGTTGTCGGGGTTAAGCAGGTCCAGGTTTGTTTTCTTTAGTAATGGGCGTTTGTATGACTTTTTTTTAGTTCTTCAGGAAATATTCCCATAGGTAAGGAACTGTTGATTCTTCTTACTAGTGTGGCAGCAGAGGTAGTTAGAAGAATTTTCTTGAAGGTTTGTGGTGGACATGGGTCAGAAGGGCTGCCAGCAGGCCTGCTTGCTTTGACCAGGTCCATTCATTCATTGTGTGAAATTTGTTGCAAGAAATGGAGAGGATGGGTTGGCGCACTCTTTGATTGTTTTGGAAAAGGGTTGGTGCTGGTGGTTTTCTTTGTTTTAAATAGAAGTCCAACGTGTCTGCTTTTGTCGTGTAATGATTTGCCAGTTTGTCTGTGAATTCTTGAGTAATGAGATGAGCTCATTCTAGGCAATGTGGTTTACGAAATTCAGTGAGATGAGCTTTATCGAAGGTCTGACACGTTTCCCCCAAAGCAGTTTGTCATGCTCCAATGGGACTTGAACTTAATATTGACATTTCTTACATGCATGCTTTTGAGGCACTGCACAAAGGTTCACTGCCACTATTGATCCTCAAAACTGTTTTCTTCATTGCCATCACCTCTGCAGGTCTCATTAATGAACTGTAGGCGTTCTTGTTGCAACTGCCCTACACTGCCACCTTCCTGGACAAATTAGTGCTGAGGACCCAGGTTAACCAGAGTTGTGACACCTTTTCTCATTGGCCAGTCTACCTCTCTGCCAACGTTTTTTGCTCAATCCTCACCCTTCAAACGAATAGGGGAGGTTCTTTTGGCTCGACCCTAAAAGGGCTTTGAGCGTCTTTATTCACTGCTTGAAGCACATTGTGAAGGTGACCAGCTCCTTGTGGGATTCTCTGGACAAAGAAAGGGAAGGCTGTTCAGAAAAGAACCCTGTCTAGAGAGAGTCCTGTGCATCAAAATCTGCTATGTGCTGGACATCTGGAAAACATGCAGGCTCATTCCGCCAGGGCAAAGACTGCTATGATGGCATGGGTGTGGGAGGGTTGCTGTGTTTGGACATCTGCAGACTGTTGCATAGGTGTTGGTGCACTTGTTCCTGAAACCGCACTGCCTTGACAGCCAGGTTAGGTTGGAGGGCCGTTTTGTCTGCTCACTCATTCAAGATTTGCTGGTCTGAGTCCACTCACCAGACCCTCCACCTTTGGGAGGCACTACTATGGTATCTATTCTTATTATGAGGACTCTCCGGTTACAAGTATCCATCAGAAGAACAAGTTACTTAACTTTGCTAATGCTCTTTCTGATGGATACTTTGGGGCCGATTCCGATTCGGGCCGGAAATCTCTCCGACCGAGCCGGACCCGGAGAGATTTCCGACCGAATCGGACCCTAGCAGCCCGACCGAACGAGTACGATGCGCACGTATGCCATCGGACTCGAAGTCGGTCGGACTCCCATTGAAGTCAATGGGAGCCTGTCGTACAACGCGTACGTGGGCTCCCATTGACTCAATGGGTGCGAGGCGGACAAGGGCGCCCCTACAGCGTGTACGCGGCGAAGCGAATCGCGCCGTACACGCACAGGTAGGGGGACCCATGGGTCCCCCTGTGTGCGACTCGCGCGGCTACGCGTACAGGGGGTCCGACACGGACCCCCAAAGTACGGCTCCGACTGCTCTTTCGAGCCGGAGTGCGCGGCTCGGTCGGACTCGCTCGCGGCGCGCATCGTACTTACCCGGCCGGGGAACGTCTCCATTGCGCGGTGCGAGTCGAGTCCGAGCGAGTCGGTCGGTGCGGTTAGAACCGGGAACGAGGCGGTCGGGACGCCCGGACGAGTCGGTCGGCGATTTCGCATCGTACTCGCTCGCCCGGACGCGCGTACGAATCGGTCGGGCAATAGGGCTCCGAATCGGATCTGGTTAAGCCGAATCCGATTCGGAGCCCTACCGGCCGAGATTGGAATCTGCCCCTTTGTCTAACTGCAAATTTCTCACTCCCCTCTCACCCCATGATTCTGTGAATAGACTCCTGAACATCATATTAAGGTTCCAAGTTAGATTTGGGCACACTATCACCACCAGTTTGTTCGAAGTGCTTCACATCTGGGGGTGTGAAGGAGAAAGATTAAGAATCTTACACAGCTTGTGAGGCGGTGCTTATATGTGGCTTCCTGGTACTGAGTCACTGTTGACCCACATGACACCTCCTGTCAACATATGGGAGCATTGCTGTATAATTCTGCGGCTTCAGTCTGGTGCCAGGGGATATTCGTAAGGTGAGGAATCTGTGTTAGATAAAGTATGTGCCAAAAAGAACATTCCAGATGGTAAATAACTTACTCTTTAAGTCAAGGACAAAATGGTGAGGATGGGGCTGCTTGTACCCCCTGCTATGGATTTTTGCCATTACACTGAAAAAAGAGATCACTCCTAACACCCTGTAACACTGGAACTCCGATAGGAAGTAGCATCAAAAGAGGGCCTTATGAAATACTGAAAGTTGGGACGCTTTATAGGTGGTAGTTTACTCTGGAGAAGCATACTCTGTGCTCCAACTGTTTCTTATATTTATACATGGTTTAATGATAACCATATAATCTTAACTATTAGAAGATCAAGTGCCTCATCTACAACACAAAATTTGGTAAAAACCATAATTATTATTCGAGCATTCCATCCATATAGTAATTCTAATAATAGCAGTGCAGTCGTAATTCAATGCCTCAAGCAACAATTTAATTTTTTAAGTCATGCTCTTAATACAGTTTTCATGTAATTTCAAATAATATCTGCCAAGAAAAGATGTCGAAACAATCGTATCTTATCAGTTTTCTGACTCTGTAGATTTTGTAACTTATCGTAATCATACAAAAAAGTCTACTTGAAAAGTAGACACAATATTTGTGACCAGCTTTATTTGAGGTTATGAAAGCTAAACCAGCCTGGTATGATGTGGCTATATTTTGTGTAAGAGTGCAAAATCTGGCAGACCTGTATGATGGGCCCATTGTACATGAAATTGTTGCATTGATGCTTTCCTGTCCTCTTACGAACCAGATCTTCCCACACCCAGTGAGTTATGGTAATTTGAATGCTCTGATCTGATAGAGACTTCTAGCCGCAGATTACTTAACTTTGAATTTCCCCCAGGCGTCAGACTGGATCTGGAAGATATTCGTGAGCAGTACAGTACCCCTGCGCGCCGGTAGATGGTGTTGATCATCTTCGCGTGTCATAGTCTGCATCATCCGCACCGAAAGTGATGTCTGTGTCACTTATATAAGTGCCACCTCAGTGCACTGTTGTCGGTTCTTTTTTTTCTGCGCCAGTCAGCACTGATCCGAGAGAAGGGCTACCCCTCGGTCAGTTTTTGACAGGATTTTTGCGACATTTTGTTGACCTTTTTTGAGTTTTTTTTTTCCCTCCTGGTGTGTCAAGGATGTCAACAAGGAAGACCAGTTTCAAACCCCGTGGCGCCTGTCACCGTGCCATGTCGATGACTGACTAGCACCTTGTGCGTTTGTGGTGTCTGGAGCATGAGCATGACTCCAAGTTGTGCTCTGACTGCCGGGCCATGGCGCCCAAGGCTTTGAGGGAGCGATCACTGAAGCTGCTAGCGGCCCGGCATGCAGCTCCTTGGAAGTCCCGCTCGAGAGGAAGGCCTTGGGACTGTTCCAGGAGTCCGAATCCTCTTTGTCCCATTTGAAATCATCGGGCAGTCAGGTAAGGGACACAAAAAAACACAAGAAGTTGAAGCGCGCTTCAACTTCTCGTCCATCGTCCGTGACAAAGGAAGAAGTTCGAGGCCTGGTTCCTCGGAACCTGCGCCTAGGCCAACTCCGTGCCTCCCCAGTTTTCTGGTGGCTGGAGTGATCCCGCTCAATTTAAGGACTTTTATGAGGCTGTGTCTCATTTTTGAGTTTATGGACATCTGGGTTCCTCTTTTAACTAATGTTTTTAACAAAATCGCTATAGCTGGTCCCCCCATGTCCGGAAAACTAGTATAATCATCCCAGTTTATAAAAAGGGAGACAAAAGCAACCCAAAAAATTATCGACCAATATCGTTAATTGATACGACGGCTAAACTAATGGGTCGCCTTCTTCTGACAAGATTGGAGGCGTGGGTGAGGAGTAAGAACATTTTAATGGAGGCCCAATACGGCTTCCAGGAGGGAAAGGGCACGGTAGACCAATGCCTGAACTTCTCACTGATTATGGATAGATATGTAAGAGCCAAGGGTGGGAAGATCAGGAAAGGCGTAATTTTATTGTACCAATTTGCAAGCGCTACAATTTTAAATATTGTCGTGTAGCACTGTTTTTCTCAAATCATTGCAAAATTCTTGTGTGCTTTTCGTTGGCATCATTCCTATGGGCATGTATTAAAAAGAGGAAGCAGGTTGGCACATAAGACGACTTAACATTGACCTACTAAATTTTTACTGTATTATGTATATAGATGAAATGAATTTTTACTTAAACTGTATGGTAGCACATTTTTAAGATTACGGTTTTAAGCTATCTTTTATAATGTCTTTTTTTTAAATGTGACTGTAAATATTCTCTTACACTTTTATGATCTTATGTGTAAGATCGAATAAAGGATTTGATTGATTGATTGAATGGTCCCAACCCTCTGGCTCGCCTTTGGCCTCCGCGAGGGTCAGAGGGGGCTCCATCTGGTTGCACGCCAGAGGCTCCAACCCCGGCTCCGATGGGCCCCCATGGATCTGGACTGGCACCAGTCGTGCCACTCCGACCTTTCCCAGCCCGATGCTTCTGGTGCCGCCGGCCCCAGCTCCATTATGAACCCCAAATTCAACACAGAGCCATGTCGATTCCAGCACTGATAGGACCCCCTTGTCCTTGGTCGTAACCTGAGCCCTATTTCGAAGGGCTAGGCTCGTGGAGGAATTGGACCCTTTAGAATGCCAGGCTTATGATCAGGGTATAGACTGGTTTGAGGAACTTGCTGATGCCAGTGGACTAGATATGTCTCCAGATACCGGCCTGCTTTCTCCCCCTAACACGGCTATGGAAGAGGGAGCTACATAAGCAGTGGTGGTGCAGAGGGTGCCTGAGGTCCTCGACCTTCAGTTGCCCTCGGTGGCAGTCAAGACAAACATCTTGATTGAGGTGCTGCAACCTGGAGTCTCCTCTGAACCTCTACTCCTGTTCAACGAAGCCCTCACCGACGTCCTTCTGGGGATATGGTCCACATCTAACAAAGGGACTACTGTGAATAGGATGATTGCCCACCGTCCCACTCCAAGGGACCCAAATGTCCTCACCCTACCCTGCAGAGGTTGGTGGTCCAAGCCCCCACTTCTCATGGTGTGTTCCCTGCTGCTCCCCCGGACAGGGAATCCAAGAGGCTGGGCAGCTTGGAAAGAAAATGTTATCTTCTGCCAGGCTTGCATTGGAGTTAGTGAACACCCCATGCTTATTGGGCTGCGACTCCCACACGCTGTGGGAAACGGTTGTGCAATTGCTGCCACAGGACCCGGAAAAAGCCTTGGCCATTCTCTCCCAAGCAGTTCCAGACTGGAGAGACGCAGTGAAGTTCACTATACGCTGTGGCTTGGACACGGCCGACTTGCTGGGCAGAGCAGTTTTGTCTATGGTGGCCCTCAGATGACACGTCTGCCTGACAACATCTGGCTTTTCCGGGGATGTCCAGGCTTCCTTCCTGGACATGCCCTTCGATTTCACCCGTCTCTTCGGAAACAATGCAGTCTAGGAGCTGGAGCACTTCAAGGACTCATTTGCTATAGCCAAGTCCTTGGGCCTCTCAGCTGCCCCACGTCATCCCCAGACTGCATTTTGCAGCCACGGAAGGGGCTTTCAACCACGCCAACCCTATTCCAGCCACTGAGCTGCACAAGCTCCCCAGTCTGTGTGGCCGAAGGCACGGTTCCTTTTGACCTCGTGGGCCGGGTAGCCAGCGGTCTGGTATAGTGCCCACCGCCAGCGTCAGCCTCCAAACCTTCCTAATATTTACCTTTTAGATCATGGGCGCCCAGTTGGTGACAGGATTCCCCATCACCTCCACCAGTGGCAGTCCATAACATTGGACATATGTGTTCTGCAGATTGTCCTAATGGGCTTCTCTCTCCCCTTTGAGACCATTCCTCCCTCCATGCCTCCATCTTGCAACCGCCTTGGCGATCCAACTGTGGAAGTGAGGGACCCTCACAGTGATCGTGGGCTCAGATTGGCGGCACTGATTATTGACTGCTACTTGTCTGCTGTTGGATATCTGTTTGTGAGTAACGCTTGGAGTCTTCTATGAAGCGTAATGGTATATAGTGCACCTTAAAGCCACTAGACAATGTGTATTTCTAGGGAGCTCTGTGGCAGCACAACCTTAACACAGAGTGGGCGTCGAGCAAAGTGGCCTCTCTGGCTTTGTGAACATTATGGCTGTATATATGACTGGTTTTATATTTATCTCCTGTGAAATTACTTAATCGCCTTGGTGGGCGCCATTGTTCACTTGAGATATTTTTGGGGCATCAGGATTGTGTTGTGTGTGCTCAAGAGACTGGTATAAGCCCCAGATGGTTGCACAATTTATCTAGCCCAGGTAGTGTCAAGGAGGGCTTACAGTCCAATTCGTCACTGGCGTACAATAGCCCCTATGCCAAACAATACTGTCCTGACCCCAAGGAGCATTCGTGTGTGTTCCAAAAACATGTGGCTGCAGATCAGCGTGGAGGATCGGGCGCGCACGATTTACACAAAGGAGATCGGAACCTTCGCCATTTCAAGGTCAGGCCAATGATATTGAGGTAAACTCAGCACAGACGATCGCAAGTCATAAGCAAACTTTGTTGTGGGTCATGGATCGGCATTGATTTGAAGAATAGGCATCGGTAGGCAACTTTGAAGCATACTCGCTTCGCCGCTTATTAAAATGAAGGCGCGAGGTGTTCCGTAATGCTTATTATAGGCGCCATTTTAAGATCAGGCAGCTTGTGGCGATTATAGCGTTGCGGTTCATTATACCGGTTTTAAGGCCAAAGTCAATGATTCTTACTGTGCGGTGGTCGGTAGGATGTACCGTTTGCCTAGCGGTCCGACATGTAGGTGTACGAGAGGCAATGCAGCGTCTCCATCGTCGCGGTCAGGGTTCCTGCCTCGCCATTTTGCGTGGTCTTCTTCCTCACTACGCGACAAAGTCTGGACCGATTAAACAGTGATCCAGAGGTCTCCCGCTGCCGGTGATCGCAACAACTGAAGCAGCATCACTTTATAATGAGTGTTCTGTGATTCATTTCTTCTTCGCTCACGGTAAACTCCAGAACGGAAAGCAATTCTTCCCTCGTAGCGTAGAGCGACGGGTTCAGGCAACCATGCGCTCTGCCGTCCAAGCCACGCCCCCTGTACTTATCACATTTTCATTGATAAATTGCATAAAAATTACAGACCTAAAAAAGCTACATCTGCTACAGTTGTCAGCAGCTATAGAATCAGTGATTTGTCATCTAAAGGTATTGAGAAACATAAAAACGGAAACAGTTGAGGGTAATGACTACGTGCATTCCAGATTTGTATTTCAGAATCGATTCAGTTGTGAAAATTAGTTGTTGACTATTGCATAACTGGTAAGGGAAGCTGTCACGCCAGATATTCTAGTGAATGATGATCTATAACTACAAACCTTTTCCATCTCTGGGTAAAACCCCAGAATGGGGCCTTGAAGTCCCCACTCAGTGTATTAAATAAACTGATCTTAGCTGGTGAACATATACATTCATAGTAATAGTATTTTGTTGTTCTAGCAATCAATTATTCTAACAGCTTATATGTGGTGTGCAGCGGACAATTTTTTCTTTATTCACAGTTGCTAATAAACCAAGGCAAATTCCTAATTCTTTGTTCAGCAGTCCATGGTTATTAGATATCACAGATCTGATAAATATTTCAAAGCTGGGTAGACAAAGCTAATCAACAGTCCATGTCTTCAGAAAGACTAGTATGGCGTGGTAATTAAGTAGGTTAAAAATCAGAGTCTCAGGACACTTTAACTGTTATTATAGTCAAGTAGCCTTTCCTCCTTCATCACAGGATCTTTCTAAAATGAATGAGTTTTGGATAACATTTGTAGACAAGTTTCAGGCAGTGGACAAACTTTTGGAATCCCTTCAAACAATTCCAAATGAAACAGTAATGGGAGCCTCAAAAAAGTCATTCATGGCCAAAAACTGTTGCTTCATCTGGACCTCCCATCGGGACAGCACCTTTCATACACATCAGTTCATGAAATGGATTTAAAGAAGAACTACAAGAAAATGTTTTTACCTGTTTATGGAGAGATTTAACTAAGTGCATTAGTTGTTATATACTTTAGAGACTGCTTCTTTTTAATATGAATAGAGAATAATTCATAAGATAAAATTCTCGCATTTTTTAAAAAGTATATGGGCCTTCACTTCATTTTGAGATGTTAATTTGGAGAGATGTTGAACTAAATTTTCACACTTATAGCTCTGTGAAGTTCTTGCAGCATATTCGTATCAATGTTATAAATCACAACATGTCCAACAAAAGATTAGCTAAATTAGCAGTTATTTATGGAAATGTGCCAACGGAATCTGTCCTTTTTATTTGCAGCATCTGGAGACCAAACCGCGCACATCTGGAGGTTTATGGTGCAGCTGCCGACCCCTCAGCCGGCTGCAGACACTAGCGTAAGCTCTAAAGGCGTACCAATTAACAGAATTTGTTTTTCAGATTTCTAAAGTAATTTATCCATATTGTAAAACAATCATCACATTAGATGCGTAAAAATTTTTGCAAATATTTAATGCACAAATCATTTTACTATGTGTGAAAGTAGTGTAGAACACATATCTTTTGACCCTGAAATAAGAACATGTCTGGTAATTATTCACAGTTCGTTGACTAAATGAAGTATAATCTCCAAACAGACTTAGTTAATTCTTTATTTCACCAACCCAGCTAAACTTTAATCACCATGAGTCTTTCTACAGTTGACATCTCTTAGAATGTTGAAGCACAATCTTTGCCATGTTTTGCACGCTGTTCAAACACATGTTCTTCTGCCTCCTTCTATGCATGCCTTTCACGTGGACTCCTATCACTCCCCTCATACAACTGTCCATTTTCAGTCTCCCATGAAAGAGGTACCCTGCATCTTTTTACTTTGCCATCTTTCTTTCATTATCCACGTTGACTTCATCATTACCTGTCTCCCAGTCTACTACAAACTATTAATTTAATTTCAATACTCTTATAATAAACTCATTTCACCTGCCTTTGGTAACTTTGCTTTGTTTAGGTTGTCAGCTGTTAAGAGCCTCCTGCCTCTGTCTCTGTACCTAAGAAGAACCATGATTGTGTTTATATTTCACCAACCATGTCAAACACTCATTTTGTGAGGGGTGATTCACTTGCTTTTCAACAAAATGTCCTTCCTTTGTATTCAGACCAAATCTCCCCCCCCCCCAAGAAGTTTTTTTCAATGACCAATTAAATGCAGTTTCTTATCAAATTCATTTAATGTATTGTTAGAACTCTAAACCTCCATCAACTTTAAATTTCTGAATAAACCAAATGTATTTTGGTAAACAACAATCTTAAGGGGAATCAATATGTAGTACTTCACTCAAATCCAAATCCAGTTTTTAAAGACAAAAATAGATCATACTAATAAAAGCAGTCTATATCTCAAAATCACAGAGTAATTAAATTCAAACATAAACCGTCCTTTCCCTAAACCTCTTAAAGGTCATGGATGTGCTTGTTTCCTTTAATGTATTGGTGTAATGTGTTCTCCACATTTGATTCTGATCCTTTTGGAAATAATCAGTGTCTTGCCGCTTTCCTAATAAGGATTTACTTTGCCTAAGACCATCTTTTATTTTTTCCTTCTCCTGTCTGCATGTTTTTATTCACTGATTCTAGCAGAGAAATATTTCTGCATGGTATATTATACTGACGTCATTTCTCCTTCTGTGGACACAGAAGCCTTTCTCTTATTATGTTAACAGAAGGCTGTCTTCTCTTTAATTTGTAGTTTTTATATCATAACTTCTCACATCCTGATTGATACAAAGGTTTTCCCTGTTAGTCACTATAAATCTGGGCTTGCAATACAAGAAATCTAACCATAATACAAGAAATCTAACCATGGTTCCATCTAAAAAAAATATTATTCATCCTCCGTGTGCATTCATAATGAAAAGATATGAGATAGGTATACATTCTTGACTGATTTCACAATCCTGAATCACATGGCAAAACAACATTATCATAATGTGTCTGTCCTATTAACCATCCTATTTCCAGTTTGATTCATGTTTCGCCACATATTCAGAAAGCCAGGCATAAGTTTGAAACTACCTGTTCGTCTCAAGAGCTTAAATTGTGAGAAAACCCAGTTAAACTATTCTTTGCTGTACAATACGTCTGCACTCTCTCTTCAAGTTCATTCTTCCAACTCTTCCTCTCTCTCTCTCCAAGCCAACTGAATCTTTCCTGTTAGAACTCTTAACTTTGCTTATGAGATCTTTACCGCTTGGGTGATTTAATGATATGAATTCATGGTCCTCTCTTAAAACCGTATAAAAGCCTTCATATTTTTCTGATGTGAGTTGGACATTGTTGTTCCCAGAGTAGGCATTTTTGCACTCTGACTCATCTAACAATTCTCCAAAGATTTTCTGGCATTTAGTGTTAATGTAATTCTTTGCTTCTTTTTTAAATATACTTTATTGGCTTTGAAACAAACAATAGGAAAAAATAGTAACAAAATTCTGTCAGCAATCTATTTTCATAATGTAGCAACTATAGATGATTTCCACAGCAAAAAGAAACACAGTTTTGGATTCTTCCACATTTAGGGCAATTACTGTCCATTCTTGGGCCAGTGTCATGAGGGACCACAAAGATTACATAGGCTATTAAAATGTGTTAATAGAAACCTGGTGTTGCTGTTGCCCTTCCTAACATGAATGTCTCCTCCTGCTTCTTCAATCTGAACTCCAATCTGTAGTCTTAGTCCCATTTTCCACTCACAGCCTGAGAAGCTTTAACTGTTTCTCTCCTAACACCTACAAGAGCAGGGAAACTAATGTCCTACATGCAGATAGGCTGGGTTGCAAGCCAGGCTCTGTGACCAACCCCACGCCATGCGTGACGGAAGGCCGTGCGCAGCGATGAGTTGGCTTCCTCCGGGGGGGGGGGGGTCAATTGCCTCCGGGTGGGCAGGCCACAGTGATGTCATCAATTCTCATTTGAAATGTCATCAGTGATATCATAGAACATGTCATGAGGGATGTCATGAGTGATGTAATATGTGAGGTCATAAGCAGTGCATGGCCGGCTGCAATCAATAGTTAGCTCTGCTAACTGGAACTGAATTTCTGTGTTTTTTTAAGTTCAAAACGTTATTGTTGTCACTGACATATTCACCTAACTATATTGCTATTTCAACCCTTGTTTTTTCCAGTGAAAATATATGTATGGGTTTGTGTATGTATGTGTATATATATATATATGTATATATATATTCACTGAAAAAACCATAGGTTTCAGGGACGTTATAGTTAGAAATTAGCATTTAAAAACCTTAGAAATTCACTGAAAAAACCACAGGTTTCAGGGACGTTATAGTTAGTTGGACATTTCACTCGTACAAAACCAGAGAAATTCGGCCGTTATAGTTAGTTCAGCTAACTATAACTCGTGCCCCGCAATGCACTGCTGATGACGTCACATATTACATCATTCATGACATGGTCAGTGACATCACTGATGACATCTCAAATGACATCACTGATGGCATCATCCAGTGACTGTTTCTGTAAAGTTTAAATATGTTTTATTTATATATATATATGCATGCCAAGGTGTATTGAAGAATGAGTGGGTGTATAAGTGTCTGAATGGATGATTTAGTAGGTGCGTGACTGACTGTATAAGTGAGTGATTAAATGTGTCTTACTGAATGCATGGGTTAGTGACTGATACAGACATTCACACAGTTTAGTTTGTCAGTTGGTGTGTAAGCGGTTGCATGGGTTGGTGAGTAGCTAAATGAGGGTCTATATGGGTTATTGATTGGTTGTCTGAGTATTTGTATGGGTGCCTGGGTGGGTGGGTGGGGGGGTGTGACTCTGTGCAAAGATGTGTGAGTGGGTTATTCACTGGGTGTATGGGTTCAAGAGCGCATCTGTGAAGGCCTGTATGGGTGAGTGTGTGTATGGGTGTGTTGGTGAGTGAATGGGTGCCTCAGTGGTACATGTGTGAGTAACTGCATATGTGAAAGGCAGTATATGTGAGTGCTGGAGTATATAAATGACTATATGTGAGAGTGAGTGATTGTGAGAGTGGCTGTATGGATGAGTGTGTGCTTGTATTAGTTATTGTATAAGAGTGTAAGTATGTGTTAGTATATGTTTCAATAAGTGAGGTGGGGTGTGTATAACTGTATAGGTGAGTAAATGGGAGTGTCATTGATTCTTTCCATGACTGACTAGGTGTGTGAGTAACTCTATGGATGAGTGGCGGTGTGTGAGTGTCTGTATAGATATGTGAGTGCACATGATAGTGCTGTATTGATGGTTGACTGCATGTATGGGTGAATGAGTGAATGTGTGTGTAGACCTAGGAATTAGTGAGTGGGTTTGTACTAACTGGTATTGGCGTGTCTATGGTTTCGAAAATGGTAGTCTGCATTTTAGAGTGGGTGTATCAAAGGTTATATTAGGGTGTGAGGAGGTGCATCAGATTATCACGTGGATGATGTCATCAGTGATGTCATTTGAGATGTCTTCAGTGATGTCACTGACCATGTCGTGAATGATGTAATATGTGACGTCATCAGCAGTGCATTGCGGGGGCGCGAGTTATAGTTAGCTGAACTAACTATAACGGACAAATTTCTCTGGTTTTGTACGAGTGAAATGTCCAACTAACTGTAACGTCCCTGAAACCTGTGGTTTTTTCAGTGAATTTCAAAGGTTTTTAAATGCTAATTTCTAACTATAACGTCCCTGAAACCTGTGGTTTTTCAGTGAATTTCAAAGGTTTTTTAAATGCTAATTTCTAACTATGCCTACAAAGGTAGGACATGTGCAGAAAGAGGAAGAAAGGCGCGCAGAAAGAAGCAAGAGAAATGCAGAAAGAGGCAACAGAAATGCAGAAAGAGGCAACAGAAGTCCAGAAAGTCGAAGAAAGGTGCAGAAAGAAGCAAGAGATGTGCACAAAGAACCAACAGAGGAGCAGAAAGAGGCCTTGTTGCAAAGTCATCCTGTGCCCCCAACCTTTTGCTGACTGGTACTGGTGGTAACTGACTCAGACTAACCAGGCCCGGAGCCAGTGCTATGCTGAAAGACATTTAGAATACAGTGAAAACACCTACATACACTAGGGTACACTATGGGTTGGGGTACCCCTGCGATTGGCATGACCTCCCCTGTATGGCCCTAGTACATAATAGGGCAGGGGGATTAAAACAACCTCTAACTAAGAGGTGCAGAAGGAGGCAAGAGAGGTGCAGAAAAAAGCAAGTTAAGTGCAGAAAGAGGCAAGTGAGGTGCAGAAAGAGGCAAGAGAAGTACAGAAAGAGGCAGGAAAGGTACAGAAAGAGGGCAGACGAGTGCAGAAAGAGACAACAGAGGTGCAGAAAGAAGCAAATGAGGTGCAGAAAGAGGCAACAGACGTGCAGAAAGAGGGAAGAGAGGTGCAGAAAAAGGCAAGAAAAGTGGAGAAACAGGCAAAAGAGGTACATTAAGAGACACCAGGGGTGCAGAAAGAAGCATGGAAAGGGCAGCATGAAGCAACATGGGTGCAGAAAGAGGCAAGAGAAGTGTAGAAAGGAGCAAGTGAGGTGCAGAAAGAGCCAACAGAGGTGCAGAAAGAGGCAAGAGAGGGGTGCAGAAACAGGCAAGAGAAGTGCACAAAGAGGCAAGAGAATTGCTGCAAGAAGCAACAGAGGTGTAGAAAGAAGCAAGAAAAGTGCAGAAAGAGGCAAGTGAGATGCAAAAACAGGCAGGAAAGGTACAGAAAGAGGGAAGACGAGTGCAGAAAGAGACAACCGGGGTGCAGAAAGAAGCAAATGAGATGCAGAAAGAGGCAACAGACGTGCAGGGAAGAGGTGCAGAAAAAGCAAAGAAAAGTGCAGAAGGAGGCAAAAGAGGTACATAAAGAGACAACGGGTGCAGAAAGAAGCAAGACGGGTGCAGAAAGAAGCATGGAAAGTGCAGAATGAAGCAACAGGGGTGCTGAAAGAGGCAAGAGAAGTGCACAAAGAGGCAAGAGAATTGCTGAAAGAAGCAACAGAGGTGTAGAAAGAAGCAAGAAAAGTGCGGAAAGAGGCAAGTGAGATGCAAAAACAGGCAGGAAAGGTACAGAAAGAGGGAAGACGAGTGCAGAAAGAAGCAACAGGGGTGCAGAAAGAAGCAAATGAGGTGCAGAAAGAGGCAACAGACGTGCAGAAAGATGGAAGAGAACTGCAGATAAAGGCAAGAAAAGTGCAGAAAGAGGCAAAAGAGGTACATAAAGAGACAACAGGGGTGCAGAAAGAAGCAAGACAGGTGCAGAAAGAAGCATGGAAAGTGCAGAATGAAGCAACAGAGGTGCAGAAAGAAGCAAATGAGGTGCAGAAAGAGGCAACAGACGTGCAGAAAGAGGGAAGAGAGGTGCAGAAAAAGGCAAGAAAAGTGGAGAAACAGGCAAAAGAGGTACATTAAGAGACACCAGGGGTGCAGAAAGAAGCATGGAAAGGGCAGCATGAAGCAACATGGGTGCAGAAAGAGGCAAGAGAAGTGTAGAAAAGAGCAAGTGAGGTGCAGAAAGAGCCAACAGAGGTGCAGAAAGAGGCAAGAGAGGGGTGCAGAAACAGGCAAGAGAAGTGCACAAAGAGGCAAGAGAATTGCTGCAAGAAGCAACAGAGGTGTAGAAAGAAGCAAGAAAAGTGCAGAAAGAGGCAAGTGAGATGCAAAAACAGGCAGGAAAGGTACAGAAAGAGGGAAGACGAGTGCAGAAAGAGACAACCGGGGTGCAGAAAGAAGCAAATGAGGTGCAGAAAGAGGCAACAGACGTGCAGAAAGATGGAAGAGAACTGCAGATAAAGGCAAGAAAAGTGCAGAAAGAGGCAAAAGAGGTACATAAAGAGACAACAGGGGTGCAGAAAGAAGCAAGACAGGTGCAGAAAGAAGCATGGAAAGTGCAGAATGAAGCAACAGGGGTGCAGAAAGAGGCAAGAGAGGTGTAGAAAGGAGCAAGTGAGGTGCAGAAAGAGCCAACAGAGGTGCAAAAAGAGGCAAGAGAGGTGCAGAAACAGGCAAGACAAGTGCACAAAGAGGCAAGAGAATTGCTGAAAGAAGCAACAAAGGTGTAGAAAGAAGCAAGAAAAGTGCAGAGAGGCAAGTGAGATGCAAAAACAGACAGGAAAGGTACAGAAAGAGGGAGGGCGAGTGCAGAAAGAGACAACAGGGGTGCAGAAAGAAGCAATGAGGTGCAGAAAGAGGCAACAGACGTGCAAAAAAAGGCAAGAAAAGTGCAGAAAGAGGCAAAAGAGGTATCTAAAGAGACAACGGGTGCAGAAAGAAGCAAGACAGGTACAGAAAGAAGCATGGAAAGTGCAGAATGAAGCAACAGGGATGCAGAAAGAGGCAAGAGAGGTGCACAAAGAGGCGAGAGAGTTACAGAAAGAAGCAAGTGAAGTGCAGAAGGAGGCAAGAGAACTGCAGAAAGAGGCAATAGAGGTGCAGAAAGAGGCAAGTGAGATGCAAAAACAGGCAGGAAAGGTACAGAAAGAGGGAAGACGAGTGCAGAAAGACAACAGGGGTGCAGAAAGAAGCAAATGAGGTGCAGAAAGAGGCAACAGACGTGCAGAAAGAGGGAAGAGAGGTGCAGAAAAAGGCACCAGGGGTGCAGAAAGAAGCAAGACGGGTGCAGAATGAAGCAACGGGTGCAGAAAGAGGCAAAAGAGGTACATAAAGAGACACTAGGGGTGCAGAAAGAAGAACGACAGGTGCAGAAAGAAGCATGGAAAGTGCAGAATGAAGCAACAGGGGTGCAGAAAGAGGCAAGAGAAGTGCAGAAAGAGGCAAGAGAAGTGCAGAAACAGGCAAGAGAAGTGCACAAAGAGGCAAGAGAATTGCTGAAAGAAGCAACAGAGGTGTAGAAATAAGCAAGAAAAGTGCAGAAAGAGGCAAGTGAGATGCAAAAACAGGCAGGAAAGTTACAGAAAGAGGGAAGACGAGTGCAGAAAGAGACAAGTGAGATGTAAAAACAGGCAGGAAAGGTACAGAAAAAGGTACACTTGTTATATCATGCCCCGCCCCCTCCCTGCACCACTGTGCAAACGCGCCCCCTGGCGCGTTGTAAGTTGGGGGATTAAGTCCCCTTGATTCTTGAGGGTCCCCGGGGGCCAACTAACCCACCGGGTACCTCCAGTAAGCGCCACAGAGCTGCGTTGCAGAGAGGTGTTCTGAGGCCACACCCCTTTTTACACCACGCTGCAAACGAGACTTCTGGCGCACTGCTGCTCGGAGGATGAAGTCCACTTGGGTCCTGAGGTCCTCATCGCCCCACCAGCAGTGCACCAGAAGTCGCTCGACGCCGCTCCGACGCCGTTGAGACCTTGGGTCCCGCATGTCCCTCCTTCTCTTTATTTTGAACCCGAGGAGGACGAAGAGGACTGGGAGGGGTCGGAGGACCCTCTCACACAGCAGTGTGAGTACGAACAGGACTGGGCTGAGGAACTTGGGGATGCCAGTGGGCTGGACACCTCCCCTGACCCTGGCATGCTGTCTCCTCCTTCCGTGGCAACATAGGAGGGAGCAAACTTTGCAACGGTGTTGCGTAGAGCAGCTGGGGCCTTACACCTCCAATTGCCTACAGTGGCCGTCAGGACTAACCTCCTGACGGAAGTGCTTCAGCCGGCGGCTACCTCCTCGGAGCCACTGCTGCCGTTTAATGACGCACTTTCTGACGTTCTTTTGGGCACCTGGTCCAAGCCCGCCACAGGGGCTCCTGTGGATAGGAACGTGGCCCGACGCCATTGCCCCGCTCCGGGCGACCCCCTGTTCCTCTCCCAACACCCCACTCATGAGAGCTTGGTTGTCCAAGCCTCTGCTTCCCAAACCGCCTTCCCTACCGCTCCTCCGGATAAGGAATCCAAACGCCTGGATCAATTTGGGAAGAAGGTATTTTCTTCCTCCAGTGCTGGCTTGCGGTCTGTCAACACCGCTTGCCTTTTGGGCCGATATTCCCACTCTCTGTGGGACTCGGTGGCGCAAGCTTTGCCCCAGTGTCCTGAGGAGGTCCAGACACTGCTTTCCCGCGCCATTGCGGAAGGAAGAGATGCGGCTAAATTTACCATTAGATGTGGCCTTGATACCGCCGACTCGCTGGGTAGATCAATTGCAACGACAGTGGCGCTGCGCCGTCACGCCTGGCTGAGAACCACTGGTTTCTCGGGTGATGTCCAGAACACTCTTATGGACATGCCCTTTGATGGGGTCGGTCTTTTTGGGAACAAGGCAGACCATGCGCTGGAGCGTTTTAAGGACTCACGGGCTACGGCCAATTCCCTGGGCCTTTCTGCTGTACGCCCTCCGCAGCCATCTGCTTTTCGCCCCTTTCGTGGCCACGGAAGGGGCGCCCAGTCACGTCCGCTGCCCAGCCACCGGCCTGCGCAGCAAGCGTCTTCGCGTGGCTGAGGACGTGGCTCCCGCCGTGGCGGGTCAGGCAACCAGCGTGCGGGTCAGGCCACCAACCCCGCCCCGTCTGCGGCCTCCAAGCCCTCCTAGTCCTTCCTTTCAGGTGCACAGCACACCAGTAGTGGGCAGGGTCCGCCATCACCTTCACCACTGGCGTGCCATCACCTCGGACAGGTGGGTCTTGGACATTGTCCGAAGGGGCTACTCCCTCCCCTTCGAGACCACCCCCCCAGCCATGCCACCTCAATTCCACCGCATGTTAGGGGATCACTTGGGGCTTCTTCAGAAGGAAGTTGCGGCCCTCTTGGCCAAGAGGGCCATCGAGCGCGTTCCGACCCCAGAAGTAGGACGTGGTTGCTACTCCCACTATTTTCTGGTGCCCAAAAAGGACAAGGAGGACATGCGTCCTATCTTGGACCTCCGGAACGTCAATCGCTTCCTCCGGAAGGAGAAGTTCAAGATGCTCACCTTAGCTCAGGTCTTGACTGCCCTAGACCCTGGAGACTGGATGGTAGCGTTGGACTTGCAGGACGCTTATTTCCACATCCTCGTCCTGCCGGCCCACCGGCGTTACCTGCGGTTCATGGTGGGCCTCGAGCATTTTCAATTCACCGTGCTCCCCTTGGCCTCACAAGTGCCCCTCGGGTGTTCACGAAAGTGATGGCGGTGGTCGCAGCTCATCTGCGCCGGGCAGGGGTTTCAGTCTTCCCTACCTCGACGACTGGTTGCTGAAGGCGGGCCTCGTCCCAGGCAGTCGTCTCCCACCTCCAGACTACGGCCGAACTCCTGCACTCGCTGGGGTTCTCCATCAATGTGCCGAAGTCGCACCTGATTCCTTCTCCACAGCTCCTTTTCATCGGAGCAGTTCTGGACACGACGCAGTTTCGGGCCTATCCTCCCGAGCGGCGAGTCCGGGATATTCAGGCTATGATTCCGATCTTTCAGCCTCTATCCTGGGTTTCGGTACGGATGACCCTGAGGCTGCTGGGCCTCATGGCCTCCTGCATCCTGCTGGTCGATCATGCCAGATGGCATATGCGGGCTCTGCAGTGGGACCTGAAGTTCCAGTGGGCGCAGCACCAGGGCAACCTGTCCGATCACGTCCAGATCTCGGAGGGGACTGCAAAACAGTTGCAGTGGTGGCTCTCGAACCGGCAATGGGTCATGGGCAGATCCCTCTCCCTTCCCCAGCCAGAGCACACAGTCGTGACGGACGTGTCTCTTCTGGGATGGGGCGGTCACATGGGAGATGCGGAGATCAGAGGCCTCTGGTCTCCGGCGGAGTCCCGGCTCCATATCAACCTTCTGGAGCTCCGGGCGATCCGACTTGCACTCAAGGCATTCCTTCCCTCTGTCAAAGGGAAGGTAGTGCAGGTGTTCACAGACAACACCACCGCCATGTGGTACTGCAACAAACAAGGCGGGGTGGGGTCGTGGACCCTATGTCAGGAGGCTCTGCGCCTCTGGACATGGCTGGAACATCAGGGCATATTCCTGATGGTTCAACACCTGGCAGGTTCCCTGAACGCCAGGGCGGACGAACTCAGCCGCAGGTGCATGATGGATCACGAATGGCGTCTTCACTCGGAAGTGGCGCAAGGACTCTTTCTACAGTGGGGAGAGCCTTGGTTAGGATCTATTCGCCACCGAAGAGAACGCGCAATGTCATCAGTTCTGCGCGTTGGAATTTCCAAGGCGGCACTCGCTCGGCGACGCTTTCGTCACGAGTGGAGTTGCGGTCTGTTGTACGCTTTTCCGCCTATACCACTTCTACCCAGAGTGTTGAAGAAGATTCGGCGCGACCGGGCCCAAGTCATCCTTGTGGCTTTGGACTAGGCTCGAAGAGTTTGGTATCCCGAGCTACTCAGTATGAGCGTCGATCCCCCGATCCGTCTGCCTCTTCGGGAGGATCTTCTGTCGCAGCAGCAGGGGACGGTCCTCCACCCGAACCTGTCCAGTCTCCACCTGCTTGCGTGGAGATTGAGCGGCGGCAGTTGATTCCTTTCGACTTGCCTCCCGAAGTTTGTGATGTTATTCTGGCAGCTAGGCGTCCCTCCACTAAGGTGGTATACGCCTGCAGGTGGAACAAGTTTGTGGCATGGTGCACAGCAAAGGCTGTGAATCCCTCTCTGCCCCTCTTTCTGAGGTTCTTCTGTTCCTGCTTTCTCTGGCCCAACAGGGTTCTGCCCTGGGTACCATCAAGGGCTATCTTTGTGCAATCTCGGCCTTCCTCAGGCTCCCTGATCAGCCCTCTCTTTTTAAGTCCCCTGTTGTTAACAGGTTTCTAAAAGGCATTACACACCTCTTCCCTCCTGTTCCGTTTGTCATGCCTCAGTGGGACTTGAACTTGGTTCTTACCTTTTTAATGTGCGCTCCCTTTGAGCCTCTACATAACTGTCCTCTTCGTCTTCTTACTTTGAAGACAGCCTTTCTGGTGGCCATCACCTCCGCTCGGCGGGTGAGTGAGCTCCAGGCTCTATCATGCAAACCTCCCTTTCTGTCTGTCCATCCAGACAAGGTTGTTCTTAGGACGCGTCCGTCCTTCTGCCAAAGGTGGTTACTGCCTTCCACATTGGGCAGACCATCACCTTGCCCACCTTCTTTCCGCCTCCGCATCCTTCCAGAGAGGAAGAGAGGCTCCACCGTCTGGACCCAAAACGTGCGCTTTCCTTTTATATCAACCGCACACAACACTTCCGGGTGGATGACCAGCTCTTTGTTGGCTACGTGGGCGCCAAAAAAGGTCGGGCGGTGCACAAGAGAACCATCTCCCGCTGGGTCACCTTGTGTATCAAAGCCTGCTATTCTTTGGCTAAGAAGGAGCCTCCTGTTGGGCTGCGGGCCCATTCCACCAGGGCAACGGCTGCTACCACGGCTTTAGGCCGCGGTGTTCCGCTGTAAGATATATGTCAGGCAGCTACGTGGGCCTCGCTGCACACGTTTACCAAGCATTACTGCCTTGACAGCCAGGTCCGGAGGGACGGCTTCTTTGGCCGTTCTGTCCTCCGGGACTTCCTTGTCTGATCTTTGTTCGCAGACCCACCACCGGGTTGGTATTGCTGGGGTATCTATTCTAAGGTAAGGAATCTGTCACTAACGTGTCTCTTTCAGATGCACAAGTTACTAACTTGTGTAACGATATATCTGTAAGAGACAGTAGTTAGTGACCGATTCTCTACCGCCCACCCATCCTCCCCGTTCTGCGAACTGATTTCTAGGGTTAAGGACATCCCTTTCAGGGCCCTAGTATTTTTCAGACACCTATGTCAGCTTCTTGCATGGCTCTGCGTTCCTGGCGCGTAAAGTCGTGTACAGAACTGACGCTCAGCGCGCAGGGGCGGCGTCTAAGTACTGCCCGCGACGTCATCCCGGCGATCACGACGCCGACGACGGACGCGGAGCCGCACGACGCCGCCTACCGACGCGCAAGGGTACTGCTACGTAAAAACTTTCCGGATCCAGCCTGATGCCTGGGGATATTCTAAGGTAAGGAATCTGTCATTAACTACTGTCTCTTACAGATATATCGTTACACAAGTTAGTAACTTGTGCTTTAAAAATTATATACAATTTTCCCCATTTCTGCAGTCTGTTTGGTAAAATGCACTGTCTACCGCATTATCTGAAATGTGGCACCGTACTACCTGAAGAGCATATAGTTAAGTGAGGGTGAGACTTTAAAAAAAAAAAAAATTCTGTATGGTGATTGGTGCCATTCTGACCCTGCTGTGAGGGGAGAGATTTTGTTGCACGGACTCGGGGTGGGGCTGCTGCAGGCCCTTAAGATCACCGCAGGTGCTCAAGCTGGCCCCTGCAGTGAGAGTAAAAGAACTCTCAGACTGCTTGCAGGGCAACAGCTCGCTCTAATGGCCAAAATTACGGACAAAAGGCGTCCGTGAAGAATTCCTCACGGACAAGAGGCCCAAATAATGGGCAGTCCGTGAAATTTACGGACGGTTGGTCACCCTATCAGCAATCCTGCTGAGTGGGGCTTACTGGAGGTAACTGGAGGGCTAGTTGGCCCCCAGGGACCCTCAAGAGGCAAGGGGACTGAATCCCCCAACCAAGAGTGCACCAGGAGGCGCATTTGCAGAGTGGTGGAGAAAGGGGGCGTGGCCTGCAGCCACCTCTCAGCAATCCCACTGTGTGGGACTTACTGGAGGTAACAGGTAGCCTAGTTGACCCATAAGGCCCCCAGCAGCGAAGGGGACTTCATCCTCCAACCATGAGCACGCCAGGAGGTGCGTTTGCAGAGTGGTTGACAAAGGGGGCGTGGCCTAATATCACAGCTCAGCAACCCTTCTGTGTGGGACTTACTGGAGGTAATAGGAGGGGTAGTTGGCCCCCAAGGACATCCTTGGGGGGCCAACTACCCCTCCTGTTACCTCCAGTAAGTCCCACACAGTGGGATTAATATGAGGTTTTTGGAGGCCACACCCCTCTTTCTCCACTACTCTGCAAACGCGCCTTGTGGCACACTACTGGTTGGGGGATGAAGTCCACTTTACTCCTGAGGCACCTTGGGGGTCAAGAAGCCCTGCTGGTACCGCCTGTAAGTCCTACGAAGTGGAATTCCTGAGCGCTGGTTCCAGTGACTGTAAAAGTTTGAGTGTTAAATAAATATACCAAGGTGTATTGGTAAATCAGTAGGTTTATGAGTGATTGTATGGATGATTTAGTGTGTGCGTGTCTGACTATAAGTGAGTGATTAGGTGTTTCAGGGAATGTATGGGTGAGCGACTGGTTGTATGAATGTGTGTATCTGTCTGTCAGTTAATGTCTAAGTGGGTGTATGAGTGTTAGTGGGTACGTGAATGGCTATATGGGTGATTGATTGGTTGTCTGACTACGTCTATGGTTGTCTGTGTATGTGTGTGTGTGAGGAGGTGTGACTGCCTGTATGGATCAGTGAGTGGGTGAGTCAGTGACTGTATGGGGTACTGTTGTGTGTGTGAAAAGTTGTGTGAGTGTCTGTATGGTTGTGAGTGTCTGTATGGTTGTGTTGGTGATTGAGTGCATGTGTCAGTATGGGTGAGTAACTGAGTATGTGAAAGGCAGTATACATGAGTGACGGGGTATATGAATGACTGCGGGAGTGAGTGATTGTGAGTGGCTATATAGATGAGTGCATGCTTCTGTCAGTGACTATAGCTGAGTGAGTATGTGTTCCTATTTCTAGGAGTAAGTGGGTGGGTGGGTGTGTAACTGTTTGGGTGAGTAAGTGGCTGTATGATTGACTGTATGGATGAGTGTCTAGGTGTGTGAGTAGTTTTATGGGTGACTCAGTGTGTTGTAGTGTAGTTCCTATTTCCCTAATAGGCTCTGCGCATTGGAATAATATAACCTATAGGCTTGACATAGGACTAAGGTCGGTATGTCCCTATCGAGTATATTAAACTTAATTACTTGTGCCAGCTAGCCCAGAGGCCACTAGAAACTCCTTGAATAACAAGAAGTGAGTAGTTTCTGGCAACCGAAAAACATGACAACTTAGTTTCCCTTTAGAATCGGAACACGTCTCAGAATCGTGGAAACAATAGATAACAGTTTCACTCAGTCAATCGTGCATGCTTAGTTTCTACAGAGTTACACAGAAAGGAAAGACTGGCGTTTCAATAAAAGGGTTTTATTGAACAGTCTTGTTTCTCGTGTAAGAGATATGTGCTGTTATGATCACAAGACAGTATGCAAGATAAATAATGTACAGCGTAAGCAGTAGAAATAAATAATACTGCGCTAGCATTATCTTTTAGCATATATTCACGTACATAAATAACATGAGCTAAAAATGTGAGTACTCATACGATGCGTCTCTAAGCTAGTTCTACCCCAATGTACCTAACCTAGTTTAGGTGTAGGGGAAGGTAGAAGTAGGTGGAGTATTCTCTAGTCTGGTATACTAAGAGTATGTTAAGTATAGTACGCCAAGTATGGTATGCCAAGTATAGTATGCCAAGTATAGTATGCCAAGAGTCCCTCTAGGTTCTAGTCAGCTCCATACCTTGAGAATGAGAGAGGTGGGAATCTCTTGCCGGATCTGGAACTCTTAACACCCCGCGAAGGGAGTCAGAACACTGGAAGCTGGATTCGTCTGCATGCAGGAATGACAGCGTCTTCTCAGTGCGTCAGGCCGGGATACGGGCTCCTCTGAAGTCGAGGTCTCCTCTAACTTGCTTGGGCGAGGGAAGGTATATTTATACCTGATAGGTGCCTCGGAATGTTAGCATTGACGTGAAGTCGGACAGAGGAAGAAGTCAGGAATGAACCACTAAGGTATAACGGTTCATACATAATAGATGAGTTCTTGGAGAAATCAATAGTCCTGTGCTAGGGGAACTCCCGAAGCTTAAGGGTCTGGTTTCTTAGAACTCGTTGTGACGTTAGGGTGGACGGATGTCGGTGACCATGCCTGTATTTGGAGTGCACGGTTAATGCCTAAATAAGGACAGGGATTCTATGCCTATATTAGGGCAATGCGAATTGTGCCTATATAAGGACATGATTCAGGAAAACCTATATACGGACACCTAAAGCGGAATACAACACCCACTCCACTTTTGAATGAACGATAATACTAAATGCTAAACATTTAAATGCTAAACATAAAATTGAGTACCACATGTTGCTAAAAACATTTCTAAAAGCATTTAAAAAGAAGCTCAAAACTGTTGAAATGCAATAGGTACTGTACATTTAAAGCATCGGTTTCATTCTAAGCATATAATGGAAGAAAAATGCAACGTGAATGAAACAGAAATATATACACATGACGAAATGGTCGATAAGTTCTCAAAATCAAAGCCATTGCATATCATGGAATTAAATGAAATGTTAGACAGGTAAGGTGACAATGTGTCCCTGGAAGTATTCAGAGAAGTCCGTTTTTTAAGACTAGTTCTACTTTAAGCAGATTGTTCATTTGCCATGTCTTTTCTATCGAGAGAGATAAAAAAATTTAAAGAAAAAAGTTCAATTTCTGGGAATAGTTACAAGTTTCGAAAATATGAAGGCCAAATTTCATTGTTGCCCTGGTACACTGTGAGCCGAATCAAAGTCAGTGTATGGGTCTGCGTAAACATTAGATCATCTATTTCCGTAGCCAAAATATCGTCCACCGAAGTTGGTGATATGTGGAACACCTCATTCAGAAGGTTAATTGCACAGAGATGAGAAACATCGCCTTCAGCAGAAGATGCAATGTTCGCGTCCGTTGTTACCTGTGTGCCTGTTGATCCATCTCGTACCTCAGCAGCTGCCGGAAGCGTCTGAGAGATCTCAATGAATGCCGTCATCAGGATTGGAAGCCTCTGGGGACAACACACAGCATGGGCCGTTATCGGGTCCAGCAGAGTATTGACATCCGTTGAAATGACTGATGGGAGTGTTAGACCGGTGTCTAGCACGCATTCTTCACCGCAAAACAGGCAGCGTAGAACAGGTAAGATGCAATCTTGCCAGATTGGTCTGAATGACAGGAACCACGTTGTATTAAGTTCCCGTAGACGAGGCATGCCCAAAAGCTGTACTATTCGCTCACGGCATTTCCGTTCAAGGAGGGCTTTCTCCACATCGCTCGGAGTGATGTTGGCGAATAGACTTGCCATAGCGTAGTAGGAGGAATAGAAACAGAATTCCTGCAACAAGTGCTAGAATTAACGGCACACCACCAAACACCGAATGTGCGAAGTTTGGGATGATTCCGAGGACAGCCTGGAAAGATGCTAATAGTCCGGAACAGATGGTCTTAAATACATGTACAAGTCCGCTTGTATCAGACATGTTAAAGATGCGTCCTATCATTTCTACGAAATGTATAGGGCAGTTTGTACGAATTAAAGCCTGTATCTCTGCCGAAGTCCTTGCAACTTGTAGATCATATGTTTCTTTGGCCGAGGTCAAAGGCACTGATTGTTGTATAAGCATGGCTTTCATTCTGCTTAAAGTATCAAATCATATAAAAGAGACATTCAACGAAGGCCATAAAGGCGACTCCCTGACTGTGTCTATTGGGGCAAACAATACTTGCATACAGCAAGTGACCCTGCAGTTGACCGTTACTAGATATGGGATGCCTGGCAACATGCCACAGCAACTCTGATCATTCAACATGAGGTAACTCCCATTAGAAAGTTGGCCAAACGTTGGATTAATCACAGCAGCTGGTGTACCCTGCTGGTGGCAGGACAAATTTGCCACAGAACCATTACAAGCCTTGTGTAAAGATATGTCCTGACAAATCAGTGAACCGCCTAGTGCACTTTCACAGTGTGTACCACTTAGAAACACTTCACGATCCCCACTCCAACATTTTTATGTGTAAGGTAAATTCCAGGATGTCTTAATGTATTCTTTCCCCAACCTTTCATATTTGCCTGCTTGCATCTGTTTAAGGCAATACTGAAACTGGAAAGTAGTCACAGGTAGACTAATTTTGCCATGAATAAGCCATTCTGTAGCTGGTTTTTCTGCCACCGTGAATGGTAGTTTTTCAAGTTTTTCAGTACTGTATACTTTGCTCCCCTTTGTGCCAGTTCGATCTGTTTATCACTTAGATTGTATTCTGCAAACAGAGCCGTCGTGTTGATAAAAAGCCAAGGCACAGAGCCCGCACGCAAAGATTGCAGCGTCCAGCTTAATAACATAATAGAATGTAACTGATATTGGCCTTGTTGTAACATGGCTAAATCTTGTTCCAGTATGTCGATAGCAGAGGATACAATACTGTCCAATGAATAAATTCTGGAGGACAAAGTTGTTAACCCATTGTCGACCACAGAGAGAGTTTTTTTCTAAGTTAATACGATCAAGTTCACGTATTCGTTCTGCGGCCTCCATCTGTGACACCTTCCATGCTTCATTATAAGCAGCATAGATGCCGGCATATATGAAACGTTTTTGACGCGGTTTTCTTGGTCCAAGCAAGAATTCCCTAAGGTCTGCGTCTTCTTTAAGTAAAGATAAGTGTTGTTTCACATCCTTAAGTGTAGATTTTTGCAGCCAATCGAGGCATAATTTTCCTACACTGTATGTTGTTACTACCCCCGGATGTTGTCTTTGGACGTATCGTGGGTCTGGCCTATGTATAGTAAACCCCTGTGTTTTATTCAGGAATCTCTCTTGACAGTTTGTGTCTGTGGGCCAGATCAACCATTTTCTCCAATCAGGATTTGTTCTGTTGAGTTGTAGTATTGTGTCAACTGTAACCGCTGCCTGTGTATTGTTATCACTTGCAGGTGTTGGTACAGAAGGTGCTTTCATGTCTTTGATCTTGGCTAACCCAAGGCAAGACGTTTGTTGGACCGTGTCATTCAAAAACATTATTTGCTGAGGGACGATACAGGCTCTAAACAAAGCTTCTATCCCCTGCACTTGCAAATCTTTAGTACCCCCAGACAGATTTTGTGTCTGTTGTCTCTTTCCACAAGTCAAAACCATGCCTAGACAGTTGGGCAATAAATGCTGCAGAGTAAATCTGTTTTGTATTAGTTAACATCATTTTCAGTCCTGTTTTGTTTACATTTTTATAGTAAAATGTTTCTGGAGCAGATGTATTGTATCCTGAAAAATAATGTAAACTTTTTAGCAAATGTTTTCGAACTACCTTTTGGTGGTGTAGGACAATGCTCCCATTGGTTAAACATAAACACATTTCTAGGTGTTGCAGATTTATGCAAAAAATGATGACCATAGTAGTTATAGCAATACAGCTGTTCATAGTCTGATGAACCCTCTAAATATTCATTATTAGAAAATGCAGCAGACTTTTCTAGGTCAAACATCATGTTATTTACAGTTTCAAAGTCCCAATCATCAGAATAGGTACTCGATGAAACAAAATCACTTCGAGAGATCTTAAATAAATGTGGAATGTTCAAATGTTCCGTAGGGCCGAAAATATCGAAATCAGTTTTGTCCCACACTATACCATCCTGTATAGGAACGGCTGTGATGTTCACTGCAGACAAGTCTCTTGTTTCAAAATGGGATGATTTGTGAGGTTTCAAAAGTAAGTTCACTTCTTTTCTTTCAGTGTCCAAATGGATGTATCTGGCATTTATAAGCACGCTCATAGTCATAACCAAAGCTAGCCAAAGCAGGAAGAAAAATATTCCAGAAATAATCCATAGTTCAATCCACGGTGAAACCAAATAAGTCTTTCTCAAAAAATGAAAAAAGTCTCGTACTTGCTGTTTAAAAGTTTTTGATGCTGGCGACGTCTCAGGCTCACTCTGATCCTCAGAAAACGTATCAAAGTTAATGAAATAGCCAGAAGCAGTTCTGTCAGTTGTTGGAATTGCATCAGGATTTGTAGAAATCGCTGGAACCAGTTGATCACTTGTTACATTGGTGTAGACAGGTGTATCTGGACGAACTGTTACTTGAGTTTCAAGAGGGATGAGTTCTATAGCATTGTTGCTCAGTCCTTCATCTGTTACTGCTGAATTCTCAATGGTTATCAGTCTTTCAGTCTGAACCTCTTGGTTAGTAGCGAGAGGAGTGTGTCTGCTACTAGGTCGGAGTCCACGAGGCCTACTATTTAGTATTGGCCACATACTGTGGTTTGATGAGGTCGATGGACACAAATCTTTTCTCCTTTTTTCCAGCAAGGGGCGGCAGAAGTACTGTTCTTGTTCCGTGTGTGGCTAGGACAGGTACTGGTTGTCTGTAAGAAGGTCCAAATTCCTTCTTGTCCGCAATTTTCTCTCTGACTAGATCCCCAACTTTTGGAATCCAGACAGGCCTTGCTGGGACCGCCGGTTTTTCCCCAGTGGTGGTTGGCTGCAGGAACACGTTGCTTTGTTTCGATCTTAGTTCATTTAGATCCTGTAAAATAGCCAAACGATCTTTGATATCAAAGGGTTTATTTTCCACCACTGTGCCTCTACATTCTAGATCTGGCACCCACATTCTTGTCCCAAATAGGACCTCATATGGAGTGACCCCCCCTAGAGAACTTCTTGGCAAATTATTTAATGAGCGTTGGACCCCATAAAGATGTTTGACCCACCCATCACCCGAACCTAATACCCTAGCTGTTATAGACTGCTTTATATCCCGGTTTTTCCTTTCCACAACAGAATTTCCCTCAGGATGAAACAGAGAGGAGAACCGCAATGCAACGCCCAGACTGGCCATGGCTTCTTTGTAAGCCCGCGAGCTAAACGCAGGGCCCTGGTCAGAATGTAGCGTGCCTATTGCGTATGTGCCGATAAAGACTCCCAAATCTTTTATAACAGTTCGAGCGTCAACCGAGCGCTGAGGCCATATCCATAGGAACCTTGACTTAGTATTTGTGGGATTGCATTTGTCCAAAAGGACGCCTGCGCGTAGATAGTCTAATGCTGTCTAACAATGGTGTCTGTCCCTGGCAGGCTACTTCGTAGCATGGTGTCTGGTGGCGTTCTGCATCTCGCTGTACCTTACAGTCTAGGCAGTCATTGATGAAGTTGTGAATCTGTGTATTCATTCCAGGCCACCAGTACATCTCTTTTAATGTCAATATTGTTTTAGAGATCCCTTGATGTGACAGACCCTCTCCCAGATGTGTTTCATAAATCAAAGCTGCTCTACGGTCCATGTTTGGAATTACCCTATCCCCCACTCCAGGGATTCGAGCAAAAGGAACGTTGTTCGCATCAATTACATAAGAGTACTTGAGTGGAAACTTTTTTGGTAACGCTGCACCACTGCCTTTGCTTGTAGCATTGACAGCCAACATTATCTCACTGTCTATTCTTGTTTTTGAACGAGTGATCGCAGCTACGGAAGCCGTCTGAACAGCCCCCTTTGCGGCTTCGTCAGCCAATGAATTCCCTGCAACGTGAACGCCATCACGTTGATGACTCAGTGTATGGATCACGTGAGCCTTTGGTAGTTCGCTTTTTAACTGAACTACTTGTTCCCAAAGCGTTTTATGCTTTATTGTGCCACCTTTTGCATCTTTGAACCCATTTTCAAGCCAAGTTTGTATATAATCATTATACAACTGCACACAGTAGAAAGAATCGCACACTATGAGTGTGGGGAATTCTCGATCTGTACTTTCAAGTGCCAGTTTGAATGCTTGTAGTTCAGCTCGCTGAGCTGTACAATCTCCTAGAGATTGGGTTTTTGAGACCATAAGTCTGAAGTTGCCATCGCGCATGCGACCTTTAACGATTGCGCACGCTGCACTGTAAGCTTGCTTACTCCCTGTGCGGGTTGTGCGGATCCGTCAGTGTAAATTATGAATTCATACTGATCGAGAGGCAGAATCTCAGTGGGCAGAGGACATTCATGTTCATATTGCAGGAACGCTTGTGTTTTTAAATCAGGATCAAAAACATATTCAACATCTGTTGCAGCAAGAGAATTAACCCATTGTATCCATCTAGGATGTAATGCTTTAGCATTTGGAATGCTCGCTTTAGTTACCGCCTCGAAGGCCGGAACTGGGGTTACGACAATAATGCGTTTCCCTTGGGTTAGAGCTCTTTCTTTTGCTACAGCGGTTTGAACAGCTGTCAGTATTTTTTCAGTTGAAGTGAAGCGCATTTCTGCTTGTGTATACAAATGAGATTTGTCTGCAATTGGTACTTTTTCACCCTCATTAAATGTTAAGTAGGTGAATCCGCATTGACCCGAAATTATTCGGATGACTAAATTGCGTTGACTTACGCGTGTTTGTAAGTGATTTGTTGCTAACATGTTAGTTTGGAGTGAACGCAAGATTTCTGTGTGTTCCTGTGTCCAATTTTTGATTGAAAAATCAGGTTTGATTAGTGCGAAGAGGTTTAACCCTTTCTGCGTAATTTAGAATGTAAGTTCTTCCAAAATTTAGGAAACCCAGGATGGATTGCAAATTTTTCAGCATTTTAGGAGGTTGGAGCAGCGCACACCTTTCTAAAAAGTTAGCTGCCAAGCTCTTGCCTTCACTTGAAAGCTCATATCCTAGGAAAAGGACATTGAGATGGGCAATTCTGGATTTTTTAAAGTTGAACTTATAGCCCTCAGAGGCGAAGCCCAGTATAATGGTGCTCACCCTGTTCAAGTGTTTGTCCAGGTCATCGTCTGTCAGATAGATGGCATCGACATATGACAATGCCTCATTATCATAAATTTGTAGTAACTCCGTTACCCTCGCTGAGAATAACCCCGGGCTGTTCTTGAACCCTTGTGGGAGTCGACAAAATTGACGCTGGGTCCCCATTATGGAGAATGCTGTTAAGTACCTGCTTCCAGGTGCTATGTTTTGACAAAAGAAACCATTTGAGATATCTAATGTGGTTTTATATTTTTACGCACAATGTTATTCATTAATGCTGTACTATGTGCATTTTGTACTGCAAAAGTTTTAGAACAAGTGTTTAAGTGTCTGTAATCCAAGACTAGACGATATGTTTTGTCTGGTTTGGAGACAGGAAACAAAGGATTGCTCATTGAAGAGGTGCATGTTTCAATCACCCCTTGGTATTCAAGTTGATCTAAGATCTCCCTGACCTGTTTTTTAGCTTCTTGCTTTATTGGGTACTGCCTTTGTGCAGTAGGTTCATTTTTTAGATGTATTTTATGGTGAGGTGAATCCTCATCCCATCCTACATGATTTTTGTATAATGCTGGGGCCTGGGCAACTGCCCATTTCCTGGCAAAAGTATATTTTAGATGAATTGGAATATGGTTGGAGAAGGCAGGCATAATAATGTCCTCGCCATGTGGGCACTCCCTGACAAATTGTGGTGGCCAGTCTTTTTCTGCTAGAAGTATGTCATAACCCCTTGAACGTTTTTCCCAAAAGAGTGCTTTCACCTGTCTTGGTATGTCTCCCTCCATCCGAAGTGTTATTTCATATAACTTTTGTGGAGTACTAACCCTGGTGTCTACAGTCTCAACTGTAATGTACTCCTTCAAGTCCAATATCTCCAGAAGTTCCTTCAGGTTCTGGCGAGCTATTGTGACTTCTGCCGCACTGTCCAGCATTGTCTGAGCCCATTCTCCGTTCTTGAGTTGTGTTCTCAGTATCCTCGGCATGTCTGATCTTCAGACCTGCTACCTTCTTTTTTGAGAATTGAGTTTTTGATTTATTTTTCGGAACGTGTTTGTCTTTCGATTTCACGCGTTCTTCTCTATGTTCTGACCGTCCTCTTCTTTCCGATGTCTGTGACGAGATCTGAAAGGTACGAGAGGATCGTGTATCAGTATCTTGATACCCGTCAGGCTTTTTCAAATTATCCCTATTCCTGAGGTTATACCTCCTTTCAGAGGGCTCCTTTTGAGGAGACCTACCTCGGGATTGAGAACGTTTCTCGTTTGAATTATGTTTATTAGTTTCCCACTTCTTTTTAGAAGATGTAGGAGTTTGTTTAATAGAGTCCTTCTCAGGACTTCCAGATAGTTTTGGCTTCCACCCAAACTATCTCTGCCTAATTCTGCATAAGATTGTTCTATTATTCTGGGTAGTTCAGTTTGATGTTCTTTAACATCGAATTCCCTTAATCGTTGGCGGATCGCCACTGCTGCTGCCTCCCCTTTAATATTAGATAATATTATTGTTGAGACCTGGTCGAAATTTTTCAGTAATTTCATACCTAAATTCAGAGCAGGCTCTGCCCCGTATTCGTTTTGAATTTGTTTCAGGACATCTGGTATTACTGCGATTGACGGAACACCATGTGTTTTAGTATAGATGGCAGCAAAGACTGAGCCCCCAAGTGGTGCAGTCTTCCAGTTGTGGTGTGATCCCCATTGGTAAACAGATTGTTAGGATTCTGTGTTTCTCATAGGGGCTTTTATTAGGAAATACTGCTTCAATTTGAGTAATTTTTTTAGCTATCCAGAATGGAATTTGCTCACGTTTTGTGGGCATTTTACCCATGACTGCGTATAGAGTCTGTGGTGTAATTTTTAGTGCATTCCCCTGTTGAGGGGTTTGATTTGGAAGTGTTAATGGTGGTTGGACTGTGAAAGTTCGCATGACATAATGGACTAATTGTCTGTAAATTTTTAGCAACTCTGTAAGTTGAGTAAGTAGTTCCTCGTCTGACATTATTTCGAGGTCAGGATGAGGAGTGTAGCCGGCTAGAATCGGCCATGTTGCTCCTGGTCTACCTAGTGGACCGAGCCTGGTAATGTTTCTGTGATGTTTTAGGGCGCCTTTAAACCAGAGCTGATGCTCCTGGTATGTTAGTGGAATTTCAATATCCTCGAAAGGAATATATTCCTCTGGTGGTTTATCTTCTTTGTAGAAGCGAAACAGTCTTGTTACTGAATTTGATTCAGGAAATATTACCCATGAATAGAATACCTCTGTCTGAAAGGATCGTGTGCCTCTATCACAAACTGCTCTACCGCCTCTTGGTGGTAGGCCATGTTTTATAAGTTTTAGAGTGATGGCTCTTCTTAAGTTTGGATTGATGTCTATAACACCCTCCTCCGGTTCATTTAAACCTGTAAAGTTAAAAACTGGTATGACTGGGTCAGCCGTAGCTCCACCGGTCTCGGTGGCATTGTCCCGGTTGGACATTTGTTTTTTGAAAAATGTAGAACAAGTTTCAAGGAAACAAAAAGATAAGGTGCACAGTATTTTGGAACACTGTATCCTTCAACGTTGAGCAAACCAAACAACTAATATATAGGGTGCTTCCCTATTTAGCTTTGGCAGATATTTTAACCCAACCCACTCCAGACGTCTTATGGAGTATGTGAGTAGGGGTCTCTGAGAAAAGCACGACTGAGTTACTCAGTATCTAGCGTTAAATTACTGCCTTACCAAACGTTTGGGCGCCATGTAGTGTAGTTCCTATTTCCCTAATAGGCTCTGCGCATTGGAATAATATAACCTATAGGCTTGACATAGGACTAAGGTTGGTATGTCCCTATCGAGTATATTAAACTTAATTACTTGTGCCAGCTAGCTCAGAGGCCACTAGAAACTCCTTGAATAACAAGAAGGGAGTAGTTTCTGGCAACCGAAAAACATGACAACTTTGTTTCCCTTTAGAATCGGAACACGTCTCAGAATCGTGGAAACAATAGATAACAGTTTCACTCAGTCAATCGTGCATGCTTAGTTTCTACAGAGTTACACAGAAAGGAAAGACGGGCGTTTCAATAAAAAGGGTTTTATTGAACAGTCTTGTTTCTCGTGTAAGAGATATGTGCTGTTATGATCACAAGACAGTATGCAAGATAAATAATGTACAGCGTAAGCAGTAGAAATAAATAATACTGCGCTAGCATTATCTTTTAGCATATATTCACGTACATAAATAACATGAGCTAAAAATGTGAGTACTCATACGATGCGTCTCTAAGCTAGTTCTACCCCAATGTACCTAACCTAGTCTAGGTGTAGGGGAAGGTAGAAGTAGGTGGAGTATTCTCTAGTCTGGTATACTAAGAGTATGCCAAGTATAGTATGCCAAGTATGGTATGCCAAGTATAGTATGCCAAGTATAGTATGCCAAGAGTCCCTCTAGGTTCTAGTCAGCTCCATACCTTGAGAATGAGAGAGGTGGGAATCTCTTGCCGGATCTGGAACTCTTAACACCCCGCGAAGGGAGTCAGAACACTGGAAGCTGGATTCGTCTGCATGCAGGAATGACAGCGTCTTCTCAGTGCGTCAGGCCGGGATACGGGCTCCTCTGATGTCGAGGTCTCCTCTAACTTGCTTGGGCGAGGGAAGGTATATTTATACCTGATAGGTGCCTCGGAATGTTAGCATTGACGTGAAGTCGGACAGAGGAAGAAGTCAGGAATGAACCACTAAGGTATAACGGTTCATACATAATAGATGAGTTCTTGGAGAAATCAATAGTCCTGTGCTAGGGGAACTCCCGAAGCTTAAGGGTCTGGTTTCTAAGAACTCGTTGTGACGTTAGGGTGGACGGATGTCGGTGACCATGCCTGTATTTGGAGTGCACGGTTAATGCCTAAATAAGGACAGGGATTCTATGCCTATATTAGGGCAATGCGAATTGTGCCTATATAAGGACATGATTCAGGAAAACCTATATACGGACACCTAAAGCGGAATACAACAGTGTCAGTGCTTGTATGAGTGGCTATGTCAATGGATGTATTAGTGAGTGAGTGGGTCTATGAGTGGCAGTATGGGTGAGCGAGTGGATGTGTGTATGGATCAATGAATCAGTGAGTGTGTAAGTACTGGTATGACTTTGTGAATGGTTGTTTGGGAGCGGCAGTGGGTGTATAAAAGATTCTACAGTTGTGTGAGTGGATGCGCCTTTGGAAACATGTTGAGACTTACAAAAGTGACATGGGAAGGGCTGCTATTTTAGATTTGCTGGGCCCAACATTCTGAGCAGTCGGTGAATATGATTTATTAAAGCCGATCTTGCCCAGGGATAAATTCTTAGGGACTAATTACTGAAGATTAAAGACCACAGATGTATCAACTAAACTATTATCACTCATATCAGTTGGAAAAGCATTTAGGTTTCTTGCAGGCCCCAAACATTTGATAGGATACTGTTGCGTGGTCGAGTAGACTCTGAGTGGAAGTTGACTGAAAAGTATAGGTAGCAACTTCACACGCTGGAGATCTTCCATTTAAGATGACCAAATCATATTTTCCCAGAGTTTCAAGTAATAGGAAATCACGCATATGTGCTCAAATTGTTTTTTGAGAGCAAGATCTTCGAGATGGACCATCCTTCTTCTTTTTCAGCATTGTCAAAGTTTAAGGAGGCGGATTTAGATACCTTTGCATTTGAGTCGCCCATAATTATTACCAAGGGACAGTCTTCTGTAATACTAATGTCATGAGCAAAAGCAAAGAGCAGGCTCACCAGGTGGTCAGATGATTTCCCGAGTGGAATATACATATTTGCTAATAGGAAAAAAGGCAGCCTTTCACATCTAGGCAAGCCAGTTTCAAGGAAAGACCTAGGTCTGAAGGATGAATGAAAACTTCCTTGTTCCAGTTGACAGTGTTCAGTAAAATAGCCCCCCTGCTGGCATGAACCCTCTGAGAACGTGCTGCATTGCAAGAGAATACAAAATAAACAGCAAGAATAAACTCTGTACAAGACCTAGTTTCTTGTAAACGTACAATCGAAGAATTGAAAGACTTCAAAGAGTTTTATTTGATCTCATCCTGGACCAGCGATGTTCCACGGCAAAAATAGCCAACCCGAGCTACCTCAATGGCTCATTATTCTTAAATGAGTGGCAGGTGTTATTCAGAGCACCCGCTACCCAACTCCACTTAAGGAGATCATCCTTGGATTTAACAACTCGCGAATGAGCCTTGGGGCCATTCTCAATGTTAATTACTCGTCCCCCCTGCCCTAGTCAAACAACTATATCTTTGGGGTTCCTCTGTATACATTCGTTATCAGGCCCCACTACAGCAACCACCATTGGCTGATTTACTTTGGAGATATTAGATTGTTGAACCAGAGTCTCCAAATGCTCGACAACAGAGACATCAATCCCACTTTTAAAAAGTAATCATAATTTTGCACCACCAGGTTTGCAACAACCAGTGAGCCAAAGGTGACTCTAGAGTAGAGAGTCGGTGCAAATGAATGAATAGCCACATTTTTAATGTCACTACGTTTCACCAGCCTTAGTGCTTCAATCTCCAGAAACGAATTTAAGATAGAGCTTCTATTCACCGGGGGAGATTAATTATCCAATATCAGAATAAAATCTAGAGAACATGACATGGGGTACTGCTCTAAGCGCATTCCTCTGGGAATAACCTAAGAAGGGCTAAACCCTCAGGGCAAATGTTTTTGCCCCGTAACTAAGCGAAGGACAGGAGTTAATTGTGAAAGCTGATGTCGTGCCTTGTTCTTCTTGATTTCGCATACTCAATAGTTGGGACACTTGATGCCCCATATTTACCCTTCCTAAGAGGGAACTTTCCTCTCTGAGCAACCCAACAGGGTTTATAGCAGCCCCGGAGTACTTCATCCGGCAGGATTAAAGGAACTATACATTCCATTCCCTCTCCCACTTCAGAAGGAACTAAAGGGGCGTAAAATTCAAAGTACCCTGAGGGGAACGGGAAGGGAGAGGGGAATCAGCTGCAATTGCCCCCACTCTCTCTTCCGCCCTGTGGATGGGTCATTCGAAGGGATCTGCTTTGAGAAAGCATTCAAGACATTACCTCCCAGTGTCAATGTCATTGTCACCCCCTCATTCATATCATAACTATTTGGAAAATTCATTTTTTTCATTTTTCGCTTTTGCATTCTTCTTATTGTTTTATTTTTCCTTTTCTTTACAGTACTCTTCTGTCTCATCAAAGAAGGCTCAACATTAGACTCCAACATTACACTACTTGGCCCCAGGACAGATTTAAATAAGGGAGATAAACTAATAATTTTAAACCCCACCTCAGTCTCAACTCCAGGATGAGGCAGTAAAACATTCTCTTTTTCAGGTTTTAGTGCCTTTTTTTTTCTTTTCTTTTTTTAATATTCATCTAGAAAATTAAAATTTAACAGTTTAGCTGAAATACTTTCTCAGTGTTGGCGTTCTATGAATCTGCACAATCAACCATGGGAAGGTGGTCATCTCTTTCAAATGTTTGTTTGTCTCTTGCTGATACCAGGTGGTCTTGTTCTCTTAGGTGTGGGTAATGTGCCAGCTCACGTTTCTAAAACTGGCATGGAGAGTGCAGTCAAGAGGGATAAAGGGAAAGGATGTACTGACCTGCCTAGTGGGAGTACGGAGGTGATGGTGGCATTTACTGCACTGTAGATGAGCAGAGTTGAGGGCACTAGGCAGATGCTGCATGTCTTAGTGCCTTTTTTTAACCCTTTTTTTTTTGTAACCCCTTTTTTTTTTTTTTTTTTTAACATCGGGAAAATCTCTATCTGAGCTATGTCCGAAGAATGGTTCTGATTAAAATCCTCAAGCAACATGCTTAAGCTCAGCTCCTCATTTTCTGCTATACATCAATTGTTTGGGGACACAACATATCGCATTGGCTTACCAGCTTATTTCGGGACATCCTTTACAACTCCCAGGGCTAATACTGGCTTTTGTAAAAACTTAACATTATCATTGCTGGTACTCGCAAATCATTTTGGGATAGCAAGGCCTAACTTATTTATACTCTGCACTTCGAATTGACTAGCTGACATCATTTCTAATACATGATCTGAGCTTGACCCCGTTTTTTTTCTGGCAGCAGTAGGAGGAACAGCAGTTAGAGAAACCTGCCCTTCTCCTTGCTTCAAAGTCAATATCAGGCTAAGTATAGTCCTTCTCAAACACCACCTCCTTGGCATCAACTTGAAGACTTTATCACCTATTATACTTTTAAAAGAGACTTCCAGTTTTACACATGAACCCCCACAATGGCCCCCAAACGGGGGGGGGGGGATTGGGAGATGATCACCACTGCCATTAACAGGAGGATTACCCCAGGATTGCCCCCAGAGCTCAGAACCAGGGGAGCAGCTGCTGACATTTCCTCTGGGGTCCAAACCTTGGGTATATGGTCCGAGCCCACCTGTACTCTGGCAGCTATCAGACAACCAGAGGCATCAATGACCCCCTTTGTGCTTAAAAGGGCAGTAGGCGAAGAGGACGTAGGCAAAAATGGGAATGCGGAAAGAGGGGTACTAATAACGTCTACCACGTAATAAGAAATAACTATGGGCATTTTCCTCCCAAAAAACCCAAGAAATAGAAGAGTGGGATTTGTATAGCTGCTGCTGGGAGCTTCTATTGCCACTGGAGGGTTTCTTTAATTTTGTTTTTCGTTTTGGAGTAGCAGAGATTACACGCCCAGAGTGTAGTTTCTTCAGTGTCCTCTCTTTCGCAAGTACTCCTCGAAACCAGCTACCGGACTAAGGCAGGACCAACTGGAGAGCCGTAAACTTTTGTTGCACACACATGCTGCTCAATCCACTCAACACCAGCACCAGGGTACCAGAGCATCAAGTGCAGAAGCAACGATGGCATCAGAAGGAACCCCAAGCGACGAGCGCAACCACCTTTTTCTGCAGCACTTCACTCCACACTCATGCACTCCACTCTGCACTGATGCATGTTCCACACTTGTTACCCCAGCACTATGCCACTATACTGTGTGGCACTGGAATTAAATGAAGCGAAGCAAGAAAACTGACAAGCTAATAAAACAAAAGTGTCAATAAGTAGACTGACTTGCCTACCAGGGAGGTTCAGGGGCCGCAAGCCACATCGGGATCTAGTTCGGCCGCTTTTGCAGCACTTGCTTGCTCTCTTCCCTTTTCCCCAGCACCCTAAAGAGGTCTTATGCCTGCTTTTTAGGGTCCTACTAATAACATACTCAGTAGTCAGTAGCTCAGTCAATATCTGCTTCAACTTTGATGTTGACTTAGACATGCTTAAAAATGCATTAGTAATGCTTAGAAATACTTTGATAATACTCATTACTTCGTGCTTGCTGCTAAGTTACCCATCCTGGGTGGGAGTATGCTGGTCCGTACACAATGAGACGCAGCCCCTCTCAACGGCTCTAAGCGAACCGCGACCAATAGACGTGTCTGCCTTGCTGACTTTCCGTATGCTGTGCACTCACTTTCGCTGCCATCCTTCTGGCGACTCCTCTAATCGTGGGCTGCCACAACTCACTCACGTACAGGCGATGGGTGTGGCATCAGCATGTTCAGGCAATGGCGCTTGGCTCAGGCAGTGGCACTAATGGTGGTAACTTTGGCAACCAGCGGTTAGCCGATCTCCCTGGCCGAAGCTGAGGCAGGGCTGAGTGAAGGCTGATCCACGCTTGCTCCCGCAACAACAGTGGCCACTAGGACTGGTCTTACCCGGTGTCAACAGTGCACCACCCTTGCTTTTGTCTGCACTATGCCGGAGACATGCCAACTGCATCTCACCGCTTCACACGTCTCAACAGTGTCTTGTGAAAGTTCACTCTAAGTCCTGCAGAGAGCTTTAAAGTGTCTAGATCCTATTTCCACATCAACCCATTCTCTCAAAAGTACTCTTCATGAGCATGAGGAGCCCATTCACCACTGGAAGTTTCTTTTGTGAATGAGGTGTGGCCGATGATGAAGCCTGACACCCGGTGGGGTGATAGGGGGGATTGGGTGTGTAAGACCACACCTCTCAATTTTTTTAAATTTTGTGCGCTCTACACATGGTTGGAGATATAGTATTAAAGACCCTTGATTGAAGGGAAATTCCCAGTAATTGAGTATTCTTGCTCTGTTCTTGTCACTTTCTTACCTTTTGTTAGGTTTAATGTCTAAAAGTATGCCACTAATCAGTGGTTTCCTTTACCATGTGCACCAGCTGTCTCCCCTGCAAGCTCCATGGAGCTCCAAGTATCTATTGCGATAGGACACTGCCTTCACACAGTGGTTTCAATGACTGTATGCTGCCCTTAAATGCACCACTCACTCTTTACAAAAAGAAAGTCTTTGATTTTGCTTCAGTCTGACCAAAAATCATCATGCACAGCCTAGAATCTTCCTCTGGGTGACTTATTATTTTAATTCTGTCACTATTTCCATGACAGAGGCTTGAATTTCCTCAAAGCAAAGTGCAACAGTAGTCAATCAATAGTCCTTTATTTCGCATTATTTCAATGCATAAAAGTACAAAAACATCACAATATGTCAAACCTATGTGGCGCAATAAAAAATCTTAAAATACCATTTTTCAAACAGTTAATAATAATTCATTAATCAAATATCATCTCAATTCACATAATACACAGATATACTAAAAATAATGTGCAACAAAAGCTATTTTCCCTTTTAAACGCACTTCCACCCTATGAGTAAAATAAAACACATCCTTCTCTATTCTTCATCTTAAGTCCCTTACCACACAGCAAAAACAGTGCCTCGATGACAGTTCGTGATGCAGTCGTCTACGTCTTGATACAGCCCACAAAATTACATAACATACATATGGATCATCCAGCTTTTGAATAAAACCTACTGATGGGCGGCATTGGCTAAAATTGTATTTACGTAAAAAAGGCACTATAAACCTTTTTCTAGAATATGCAAATTTGATTGTACCGCCCTCCCATCACCTGGGCAGCAGTAGTCAAACGGATCAGGAACGCATTCTATTGGGCATCCACATACTTGTGTGCAAATCGGAGATACAATATCACATCTCTACTCAGAGAAGAAAATTAAATTACAGAATTTTGCCACCTGCAATATACCTTTCTGCATATAATCAGTTTCATGTAAACTCCTTTATGTAGTCATAACTGAGAGTCCAGTGAAACTACTTTGGAAGGAGTACAGGCCAGTGTTTCCAATTATGAGACCCATTTCACAAACCTCAAGAAGAACTTATTTCAAATCCATGATTTTGCAAGTTATCAAACTATCTATGAACGGCGACAGAGGCAAAATAAATAGCACAGCAGGAACCCAGACAAATAGAACAGTTTGACTCTTTGACCCCCTAGGGGTCTTAATCAGGAACAAGACATTGGGTTTTTTAAAGCCACAAAAAATGGAGTTGAGAGTTGTGTGTGCAATAAATAATAGAAGCTTTTTACAGGGATTTGTTTTACATAAGTACTTTCAAGCATTAAAATTGGCTGCTATTTAACATGGAGTACGTCTGGTCTACAGGAAATCCTACCATGGTCCAAGTGTTCTACACCTTCCATTCCTCCTTCAGGGATGCAGCTGTTTGGCTTTGTCCACGGGTACCCTTTGTGACTGAGGAATCCTTAGTGGACGTGAAGGGATGATATGTTCTGCTGAGGGAGCGATTGGACGGATTGCCATTGGATTGCATCAATGTGCCATACTTCAACCAAACCCAGTTTTTAGAGTCCATTTCTGTGAAACTTGCTAGCTGGGCCGCTATTGCATGGTTATTGGAGGGGACCTCATTAGCATGTTAGTTACTTCATTGGATAGATCTCACCCCCGCTACCACATACACCAGGTATTCGTAACACAAGAGCCCTTCATAGCTAGGAGTTAGGAAAATAGGGATCTGGTGTCCTGAACAAAGCCTAGGACTCGATTAGGGCCAGTTGATAGGCTGAAACATGTCGACCCCTATAGATACAGGGATACTAGCTAATCCAGTGCGTCAACAGAGTTTTTAATCATCCCCTAGATCTACCCACATTAATGGATGATGGAGATATACTATTAAAGGCCCTTGATTGAAGGGAAATTTCCTGTAATTGAGTTTTCTTGCTCTAGTTTTTGTCACTTTCTACATGACTGGCTCCATAATTGTTCCTTGATTGATGTGTGGTGCGTTAAGTCATCAACTTGTAGAATAGCTCCAACAAATTTGGTCTTCATGCTTGGCTTGACTGAATTGTGAGCACTACAGAACTGCTTACTTCCATCCATCACACGTTCTATCTAGGTAAGACTCTGTCAGACCATAACCCATTAAATACTAGCATACGCTGGGGTAAAATGCCTACCTCCCAACATGGAGGCTGCAGCATCTTTTGTTGGAAGATGCTGCCTTCAACACCACCGTTTAGGACACAATCATTAATCACTTTGATGACAATGTGAACATAGCTTCTTCCCCTCTTGTAGGATGGGAGGCCTTTGAGGTGGTAACCAGGGGGGGTCTGTATTAAAACTGTCACCGTGGTCCGCCACATCCTGAACTTGCAGCTCAAAGATATTAAGAGATCCTTGATGGGGCTGGGATCAAACGCAGTAAAGAATGACACGCTGCGGAAAGACGTTGTACCACCATGCAATGCTGATGGAGTGCCTGCGATGCCTTGACTGATCAACCCAAGTTGCCAAAACCCATGTGAAAGCCGATAAACCTGGGAGATTGTTAACATGGCTTATATGACCACAACAATTGAGGATCCCATCCCTCTTCTAGAGACCAAAGGGACCGAGAGTGTACTGCGCAAGGGGTGATAAACTCTTCTTTTTGCCCCGATTATGCCACTTTATATGGGGAAATATGTCTTCGGTGACTGAGGCACTGCACACTTTTCTGGAGGACATTACTTTGCCCCAAATACCAGAAGTGCACAGAGACATGCTGGAAACCCCAATTTTAGAACTAGAAATTAAAATTGTGATTCGCTCTTAGAGGCCTCTCTCCTGGGTCCGACGGCCTACCCATTGAATTTTACATTGCAGTCGAGTCTAAGTTAACTTCAAGGCTACTTCAATTAATTCACAGGTCCAGGGATCTGGGGACCCTTCTGCCCTCCATGTGCGAGGTCTGGTAATCCCTATACTGAAACCTAGACAGGACCCTGCTCGCCTTTCATCAGACCGATGTGTTTTGTTTCAACTGATTATAAGATTGTCAGTAAGATTATAGCAGAGCTTATTTTGCACCAGAATGGGTTTTGTAGGAAGCTCAATCTTTATATGATATACCAAAAAGAGGTATATCGTGCAAAGAGTCCAGGTATTCCCTTACTAGTGGACAGGGGCTTGCTCTAGCAATCCCAATGTGCTCTCCTAGGGGGTAGTGTGGTCGAGCAGCCTTAGGCCTATCAGAGAGTAGTGTTAGCATCTGCAAATACACACAATAGTCAAATGATGCACATTACTCAAGGAGGAGATACACATCAATTTATAAAAATAACACGTATCTTTATATGTGTTTAGGCCCCAGAATCAATACGACGAGGTAGGTACATTTTGCAAGAGAAATACTTTCACGTTTAAAAAGTGGACACATTTTTCAGCAGCTACAGTGTTATCCTATGGGAGGAAAGACAAGTATGGCATTCAGGTAGAGTAAAGCGACTTACAAGACCAATCTCGTGGACTTAAGGTGAGTATGGAGCAAGGTCCAAGACAGCACCAGCAGGTCACCTCCAGCAGCACTAGGGCGGCCCGGTGTAGTGGTGCAATACTCCTTTGGGTGCCCAATGTTAGTCAATAGGGATCTGTCTTTGCAAAAAGAGGCTGCAGCTTTGGACTTGGAGGCCAGTCGGGTTGAACCAACCAGAAGGTTCAAGTCTTACGATGCTATGGGACGTGGGAACACTGTTGGTCCTCTTCTCCTCGGGCCGGCCGGGTGCAGAGGGTCTTTGAGGTGTCTGGCTTCTTCGTCCAGAAGTACTCGCAGTTGAGGGGGACTGTACACAGAGGCTGCAGGCGGCGTTGGGGAGTTTACGAGGGGTGAAATCAAAGTGCACTCTCTCTTGAGTACTTGGGGACCACGCTGACACCGCTGGCCCACTTCGACTCGGGCTGGGGGGCTCGGGTGCAATGGTGCTTGGCGGCGTCAGGTTTTGGCGGCTCTGAAGTCCTTGCGGTTCCTCTTGGAGTGCCTGCAGGATGCAGGAGAACAGCTTTGCTGCTCCACGGCAAGCAGTCCTCCCAGGCTTAGGAGGCACGACAGCTTGCAGGACGAGATAACTTTGGCGCATTTCGATGGGGAACAGCAGACAGGTCAGCAAGGCTGGTGTCAAGTCAGTTGCTCTTCTTTAGTCTTTGCTTTCACAGCTCTTCAGTGTCCTTTTTTTCCGTAAGTCAGCAGGATCTGCTTTTTTGGTGCCAGGGACTCTCCTAAATACTGAATTTAGGGGTGTTAGGAGAGTGTAGTGTAGTAGCCGATGGGCTACCTACCCTGGGGTCACTATGCCCCCTATATGACCACTTGCTGTGGGAAGTAGGCATAACCTGGTCTCAGAGTTCCTAAGTTTCCCATCACCAAGATGGCTAACTTTGAAAAGTGACCTCCACTTCAGGTAGCCCACCTTAGGGGTGGTACTAGCCTGGGGGTGGTCATGCCTATCTGACTAGCTAATGTTCCTGCCTGTCCAGGTGCCAAAGGGCTCTGGACAAAGGGGCCGGCTTCCATTCCTGTGAGTGATGCCAGATTCTCATACCTAAGGTGGTGGACCTTTGAAGCTCCCCTCACTTGGAATGCTAATCTGCAGGTCATCCTCTGCCAGAGCAGGCTTTGTTTCTGACCTCCAGACACCAAAGGCCGTCACCCTTGTGGGTCAGAAACCCAGTCAGTCAGCACACCAGTAGTTGGAAGGTTTTCAGGGGAGCACCTCTACGGTGCCCTCTGTGTGCATATATTAATCAATCCAACACTGGCTTAATATGAGATGTTTGATACCAAACAACCCTATTTTCAGTGAAGCCATCATGTAGCTGCGGAACTCATTTTCTCCAGTGTCCAGCACATGTACTTAAAATGACTTCCCTGTTCACTTGGGAAGAGGTGTGGCGCCGCGGCCAGGGCGACTGACGCTGGAATCTGGGGCTCACGGTTCGATCCCCGGCACCGGCGGCAGGCCAGCCCAGCACCATGTGACTCTGGGCAATAGCTTGCTTAATCTTCCCGATGGCCCCCAGCGCCGGGATGCCTTCGGGTAGCTGTTCGCGCTTTACAAATACTGGATTTACATTTACATTTACTTGTACTGGCAGCAATACAGCTGACCCGCACCGGGGCATATCTGCTCATGCTGATATGTCCTCACATGTAGTATGGTGTACCCTGCCCTAGGGCTGTTAGACCTGCTGCAGGGGTGACTAACATATACTGCATGCAGTGTCTATGGGCATGGCACACAGGGATCTGTACCATGTCGTGTTTAAACTTTTTCCTGCAGCAAGACAGGCAGCCTGCAGTGGCAGTCTGTATGTGTTTGGTGAGGGGTCCCTTAGGGTGGCACAATTCGCGCTGCAGGCCTTGAGGACCCCCTTGCCCTAGGTACCAGAGGTACCACTTACTAGGAACTTGCATGGAGTGCCAAAGGTATTGCCAATTGGCGTACAATTACACAGTTTTGGGAAAGAGATCTGGCACTGGGGACCTGGTTAGCAGGAACCCAGTAAACCTCCAGTCGAAATCGCATCAAATACCAGGCAAAAGGTGGGGGGTGACCATGTCAAAAAGGTGTACTTTCCTACAGGTTTATCCAACGTCCGAACATCTCCCTTTTAATATTAGATGCCTCTGTATGATCATGGAGGCGGCACTTCGGAAGTGGCCCCCCCAGTCTGCATGGTAATTGCTTGACCTGGACCATGCCTTTGATTCGCTTAACTGGGACTACATGTTCTGGGCCCTTTGGCACTTCGATTTCAACTTGCAATTGTTGTATTGAATCTAGATGCTCTACACTAACCCCATGGCAAGAGTCCAAATTAGGCACCAAATCTCAGATATTTATGCAGTGGCCATTTTCTCCCTTGCTATTCACCCTAGCCCTTGAGCTGCTGATGGCCCATTTATGAGTGAAGCCCAAGACTGGGGCCTTCCAATAGGTGGCCGGACACATCATTTAGTTTCGTGCTGACTACATGATTCTTTATCTTCATGATGTCCAGGACAATGAACCCTTTGACCTCTGTACTTAAGGAATTTGGCAGACTGGGCTTAAAGTTAATTATTACACATCACTTGTTTTCCTCTTCAGAGATAATCTTCCAAAATGCATCATTATGGACCAATAATACTATATCAATTGCCCCCCCACACTTTTAAATACCTAGGCATTAAAATATACCACAAACAGGAAGATCTTCTGGAGGGCCATTTGGGTAAGGCTATATGATTGCTGCATTCTCAGGTTTCTTTTTGGATTACGCTTTCACTGTCCATGACGGGCCGTATTGCCCTGTCTAAAATCGTGATGCGGCCCGCCTTCCATATTTCTTTCCCAACCACCCAGTTCTTGTCCACCTCCGAACGTTACGTGAACTGGATTCCCTCTTGGTGTTTTTGGAAAGGGGATAGGAAGGACGACAAGGGTTGTGTTGTCTAAGCTGAGGCTCCCGACTGGGTCACCAAGGGGTGGGGCAAGGGGTGGGGCATTATTGGGAGTGCAGATTTTTACAAGTACCACCCAGCGGTACAACATCAGTGGGTAGCACACTGTTTTCTGACCACCACACCATTGTTGGGAAACGGGCTTGTGTGTGCACGCTTGCTAGAGGGATACCTCTGTTGTCTTCTATTCCCCAGCACAGTCAGCCGCAGACCCCATTCAATCCCCTTGCTCACAGCCCTGGCTAGCCCGAGGCGAGGATTCCTATGCACCACAAAATCCCAGCCTTTTTTCCCCAGTGTTACCACTAATAGGACTCTCACTCAGAGAAGGCATTCAATACGTGTGACGAATGGAAAACTATTATCCTTTAACAGTGTGGACCCAGGAACTTGGAATACCATTAACATCCTCAGTAGTGAGACATTTTCAAGGAGTCACAAACTCTGCCCTCTCTGTGGGCCCTCAAGTTACTAAAATGTGGTTCATACAATGCAGATGTGACATCCTATATTCCAGCATCAGAAATTCTTTGAGGAGATCTTGAAAACTACTTCCCTTGTTATATCACAAATAGATCTTGCAAATGGACTGCACATTTGGGTCTCACTTTCAGATATGAGGCAACTCCTACGCCATTTCCTTCCTGCCTTCACATATAAGACTGTAACTTTCCTGCTTTTAAATCTCAGGAGATACTGTCAGAATAGGACACTAATCTAGACTGCCACCATCTCATAATACAGCCTTACAAGAAGAATATTTTAGATAATACCTCTTTCTTTGTGCAGGCTGCAAAACTCTGGAATTTGTTTCTGGCGAGGATAAGAGTCATTACTCCAGTATTGGAACTTTCATAGATTCCCATAGCTTGTATCATTCCCCGTCGTCGGAATGGGAGTCCCCGGTAAATAAAAAATACCATAGCAGTAGGTACAAAAGAAGAAAAAAGGCCTAGGCCTCATCTCATTTTGTAGCATATCCACCTCTTTTTGTAAAAGAGACCAAAAACACTGAACAGCCAATCAGAACAGCCTCACCCCATAGAACCCTCCAGAGAGAGTCTCAGAGCCTCAGATTTTCTACTGCACGTTGGGTAAGGGAGTCTCCACTGAGCTCTGCTCAGTTTTTCTTCATTCTTCAACTTCTCAACTCTTCAAATCTACATTATGTCTGATAAGGAAAAGAAGGCTCTGTTCAAGGCTTGTGCCTCCTGCTCCAAAAAGAGGCTTTATGTGGAAGACAAACATAAAGACTGTATTTATTGTTTGTATCCGGACCACAAGGCTACTGACTGCAAGATTTGTAGGACCTTCTCTACAAAAACCTTGCGGGACCGTGAGGGACGTCTGCTCACCTGGCTACAAAAATTGAAGACACGGAAAGATCCTGTTTCAAGTGACAGTGATGATGCCTCCTCTGCAACATCTTCGAGGAGATCACAGAAAAGGGGTAGGTCTTCACCTTCAACTTCTTCAGACCCCCCTGCCAAAGCCTTACAAAAGACCTCTGATAGGTCTGACAGGTATAGTCCCATCAAATCTCCTCACCGAGGTGTAAAGGAGAGGGAAGGACTGGTTTCTGAGGTGGCATCAAGTAAGAAGACGAGCCATGGGTCTTCTGCTTCTTCTCCACCCTCTGAGAAACAAAACATTTTTAAAAAACTAGCTTCTGTCCCACCTGAGGTGAAAGCTGACAAGAAAATTTGTTCGTCGACGACGACGACATCGGTTCCGTCGACGACAGCTTCGAAAATTCCACCAACATCAACTTTGGCTCCGTCGACGGGCCTCGTCGACGAGAGTTTCTTTGTCTCCATTGACTTCGCCGACGCACTGACTTCGACGACGACGCCACGGACTGAGGTACCTTTTGTTATGTCATCGACGTCTACGATGACTACTTCCCCGTCGACGAGGATGTCGACGATGATGGTGTCGACGGCGACCACGTCGACGACGACGTAGACAGCTTCCAGCTTAATACTGACGACGGTCTCGACGGCGGTCCCGTCGACGCCCTCGTCGACGATACACAATGTGGCAATTTCTATAAGGAGGCGTCGCATTACTCCGGAAATGACTTCCCCAAGGAAGGTAACACCCCTGCCTCCTGCACTCCTTTTGGAAGAGGAGTTTTCTGAGGATGATGACAGACCTTATGGTGATGCAGATAGCCCATCTCAACTGCATGTGAAGTATCAGGACTCGGACTCTGACGACTATTATATGGAGCAACAACAATATGTGCCGCAATCTAGGTCCCAGGATCAGTATCAGCAGGACATGGTCTGCATGCCATCCTCACTCGTTACAGACCTACAATTCATGCTGTCGGACTACAGGAGGAGATTTCCGTCTCAGTCCTCCGGCCAAGAGACAGGGCAAATGCCTCCAACTCCACCTCCAACTCAACCTCCTTGTCCGGTTGCACCCCAGCTCCCTCAAACTCCGGTACAGGATCTAACGGAACCGCGACAGAACGTGGTCACTGTCCAGGACGTCTCATCGGACGATGACCAGGGCACTATCACAATCCCAGACCCGGATAGGGAATGGGATGATTACATTATTCCGGATCCCGCCTCTCCAACTCCTGATCCGGTAGATTCTCCTCCAGCTGCTATAGGAGGGTTTCACAATTTAATGGAAAGGGCTTCTAAACGTTTCCATCTGCCCATTCCATTGGTACCATCGGAATGTTTTTTATATGACTTCAAAGAACCTTACAGGAAGTCTGTTCGCTCTATCACAATAGTGGGCCATGTCTGGGATGAAGGGATAAAGGTCATGAAGTCGCCAGCAACGATCGTGCCTGTGCTTCCTCGCCTGGAGAAGAAATAGAAAGCTCCAGAGGATAGCCCCGCTTGTCTGGTCAGCCAGCTGAAACCGGACTCTGTAATTTCACAAGCGGCCCAAAGAAAATCGAAAAATCCGGCGGCACCTCTTACCACTCCACCTGATAAAGAGGGAAGACGGCTAGATAATGTTGGGAAGAGGTTTTCTTCCATGTACAGCCTCCTGGTCAGAGCGGCCAATGCCTTGGCTATTCTTGGACAGTATGATCGCCAGATGTGGTGTGATCTATCCCCATATTTAGACCAGCTACCCGAGGAAGCAAAGGCTGAAGCCAAGAAGATCTTGCAGGAGGGGGAACGTTCATCCTCTGAAATAATTGATTGTGCAATGGACATTGCTACTACGGCTTTCCACTCTCTCGCAGGAGCAGCAGTCCTTCGACGGCAAGGCTGGCTTCGGGCCACTTGGTTTCGTCCGGAGGTCCAAAACAAGATCCTGGATCTTCCGTTCGATGGTGAAATGCTATTTGGAAAGCACATTGACGATGCACTACAAGACATAAAGAAGGACACGGACACTGCGAAGTCCCTGGGGACTCTGCAATACCGCACGGTTCCTTTCCGTGGAGCGAGAGGAAGAGGTTTTTCTTCATACAGGGGCGGATACCAACAGCAGCGCTATTCCTCCTACTCGCAACCCTCTCAGTCCTACAGGCCACAATATTCACAGCGTCAAGGCCAATCGTCTTTCTCTCGACCGTCATCTAGAGGACGACAAGGGCGCCAGGAGGGATTCCTCTAAGCGCCAGTAGCGGCTTCCCGGCTCTTCCTACTGTTCCTTCGTCCCTGTTACACCAGTGGGGGCAGGATATCACAATGCTTCCACAACTGGCAACTTATAACATCGGACCGGTGGGTTCTCAATATCGTCTTGTCAGGCCATACACTGGAGTTTCAACACCAACCACCATCCAGAGCCCTCGCGCCACCGAATCCAAACATCTACACCTTCTACGTATAGAAGCCCACCAACTACTTCTCAAAGGAGCCGATAGAGCCGGTGCCTCTATCTCAGCGGGGCAAGGGATTCTATTCCCGGTTCTTTCTCGTTCAAAAGACCGTAGAAAAATGGCGCCCAATTTTAGACCTGAGGGAGCTAAACACCTATCTCATAAAGCTCTCTTTTCGGATGGTATCCCTACAAGACATCTTGCGGCTCCTCAATCCAGGAGATTACATGGCCGCCCTAGATCTCGAGGACGCATACTTCCATGTTCCCATCCACCCGGCCCACAGGAAGTTTTTACGCTTTACAGTAGCCAAGAGCCACTTCCAATTCAAGGTCCTGCCTTTCGGACTCAGATCTGCACCGCGGATATTCACGAAGGTCTTAGCCCCAGTCGCAGCGTTTCTCAGGAGACAGACTCTACAGGTTTTCCCTTACCTGGACGACTGGTTGGTAAAGGCACCGTCTTCTCAGGCAGCAACAGAAGCAGTCGAAACATGCACTCAACTCTTCCGTCTCCTGGGGCTTCAGCTCAACAAGGAAAAGTCAGTCCTGTGCCCGTCCAAATTGGCCAAGTTCCTAGGTGCTGTTCTGGACACAACTTGTTGCAAAGCGTTTCCATCAGAAGAAAGGCAGACAAAACTGATGGCCTCTGCCTGTCAGTTGCAAAAAAGACGGTCACTTTCAGTTCGCCTATACAAGTCCCTTCTAGGATCGATCTCATCCTGCATTCCCTTAATTCCGCATTGCAGGCTACGAATGCGCCCTCTCCAAGAACTGGATTTGCAGTGGCGCCAAGCGGAAGGCTCTTTCAATGACAAAATAAGGATAACTCAGCCTATGAAACAGGCTGCCAACTGGTGGACGATCAGAGACAATATCTCTCAGGGTCTCACCTTCAGCCCAGCTCCTCTAATACTTACAACATACGCCTCTCTAGAAGGCTGGGGAGCGGTACTACAAGACCTTCAGGTGAGCGGCCGCTGGCAACCCCAGCAACGCATTCTCCACATCAATCTGTTGGAGCTCAGAGCGATTCGTCTGGCCTTACAAGCTTTCCTTCCGCAGATCCACCGTCCTGGTCCGTTCGGACAACACGACGGCCATGCATTATGTGAACAAACAGGGCGGAACAAGGACTCGTCTGCTATCCAAGGAAGCTCAGGAGCTTTGAGAGTGGAGTGGTATTTTTTATTTACCGGGGACTCCCATTCCGACGACGGGGAATGATACAAGCTATGGGAATCTATGAAAGTTACCAATACTGGAGAACCAAAGTTACAGGTAAGTAACTTGTTTTCTTGTCAACCACCTGAAATTAGCTGATCCTTAAATATTGGACCTACTTAGTACTGTTCAGTAAATATATAGTACTGATAGTGTTAAATCAGTACTGGTGAGAATAATGCAACTCACTTGCTTCGCCCTCCATCAAATCATCAAACCCTGAAGAAAGATTCTGCAAAAGGTTTATGAAGCTCAGATTCCCATTGAGAGACATTCAAAGAGCAGGACAGGCATGACTCAAATAGTCAGAAGTTGGCGTGGCTAGCAGTAGCTGGACAAAATGGATGACCTTAAACAATGGTACCTATCTACGAGAATACATTTTGATTATACCCAAAATGCAAAAACATTCTTCAGTAACACTCTTGGCGATTTTGTGAATTATTATTAAACATGTTACACTTTCATAAATGTCACATACAGGACTATGTTGCATAAACCATGTGCAAGACCACTAAACTACAGTATGAGCTTTTGCAGCAACAACCATCTGCATTACTGAGCTCTGGGTAATTTCTGAATTAATATTTTATATTGCTGACCAACTATGAGACCAAACACCATGACCTAGAACTAGAATAATCTTGCAATACCATGCCATGGTTTGAAGTGCATATGGCTGGGTCCTAACTGGGGTGGCGTAGTGAGCAAAAGAACGATGGATTTAACCCAGATCTCTTGACTGGGGGTGAATGTTTGATTCATTCAGCATTCCGTCCGTCATTTGTTGCCTCAGCACTTTTCATCCCAAGTGGGATGGGTATGCCCAGATGTGAGTCCCTTGCTCGCTGTGCCACTGGATTTAAGCTAGCCTGGCCGATGAGGGGTGTTACCCCGATACCGGTCCCAGGATGCTTGTTTACTCCAGTATTGGAACTTTCCTAGATTCACATGCTTGAATCATTCCCTGTCGTCGAGATGGGAGTCCCCGGTATATCAAAAAAACAATGCTTAAATCAATACAAAGCAGAAAAAAGACCTAGGCCCATTTCAGTTTTGTAACCCATAACTCATTTTGTAAAAGAGACCAAAAATCATCCTTGAACCAATCAGGACCCTTCACCCTCTAGAACACTCCTGAGAGAACCTTAGACCTTCCGATTTTCTGCCGCACGTTGTGCTAGGGAGTCTCCTCTGAGCTCTGCTCAGTTTTCTCTTGTTAATTAGTGATTTTGGACAGTATTCTTAGCTTTCATCTCAGATTTCATCTGCAGGATTCATCTTCAGTGTTGGTTGGTGATCACTCTGACTTTATTATATCAGGAAAGGAGAAAAAGGGTCTGTTTAGAGCCTGTGCTACCTGCTCCAAGAAGAGGCTTTATACTGATGACCCTCATGAGGAGTGTATTTATTGCCTCTATCCAGACCATCAAGCAAAGGACTGCAAGGTATGTTGTACCTTTTCTAGTAAGACCTTAAGGGACCGTGAGGGACGCCTTTTGATATGGCTTCAGAAGCTAAAGGCCAGAAAGGAGGTGATTTCTAGTGACAGCGATGAGGCATCCTCTTCCTCATCCAGAAGGTCCCATAAAAGAAGATCACCACATACCCATTCTTCTGAGGAGCGTCCAGGAAAAGCCCCTAAAAAGACCAGTCAAGGGTCTCATGGGCACAGTCCCTCAAAATCTCCTCAGAGACATAAAAAGGAGAGGAAGGGACATGCTTTGGGGGATAAAACTGCTAAAAAGGCGAGTTCTGAGCAGCCTAAGACACCTCCTCAGGTCAAGCACTCCTTCAAAAAGCCTTCTTCAGTGCCTCCTGAAGTAAAAACGTTGACGAAATCCTCATCGTCGACGTGTCCGTCGACGAAGAAACCATCTAGGTCATCATCGACGAAGGTTGAGATTCGCCTGCTTCCAAAGAATGCCTCCATGTCCACGGCGGAGGGAGCTCCGTCGACTAAGTCACCGCCGACGAAGAATTTATCACCGTCGACGATTTTGACGCCGGTATCATCGGCGATTACGGTGTCGACGAGAGCGCCTACGCCGACGACGACAGTAACCATACCGTCAGCAGTATGTTCAACGACAGCAACAGTCAGGGGCGTATTCTAAATATGCCCCCAGAGGAAGAACAGGTCGTCAGGGAAAAGATATCTCACAATGTCAATGACGAGCTTCAGTCTCAGTCTATTCTTGTTTCCTTCTCTCCAGAAGTTCCCCTGGGGGGACACATTTCTTTTCATCTTCACCAGTGGCAGAAAATAACCACGGACCGATGGGTCCTCAATCTAATACAATTTGGCCATACACTGGAGTTCCTTCAGATCCCTCCTTGTACTCCTCAGGGATGCCAGGTAGTCAAACATCTACATCTCATGCGCTTGGAGATTCTTACAATGCTCCGAAAAGGAGCAATAGAACTGGTGCCAATCTCCCAGAGGGGGAAGGGATTTTATTCCCGTTTCTTTCTGGTTCGCAAGAACTTTCGTCAATGGCATCCTATCCTGTATCTGAGAGCTCTAAATACTTATATCAAAAAACAGTCCTTCCGTATGGTTTCCCTTCAGGACATTCTGCTACTCCTAAACCCAGGGGATCATATGACCACCTTAGACCTACAAGATGCATATTTTCACATCCCCATCCATCCCTCCCACAGGCAGTACCTTCGATTTGTCGTAGCTAGAAGCCATTACCAGTTCAAGGTGCTGACGTTTGGCCTCCAGTCAGCCCCAAGATTTTTCACAAAATGTCTGGCACCAGTGGCAGCTGTCCTGAGAAAACAAAGGCATCAAGTATTCCCGTACCTGGACTGGTTGATCAAAGCACCTTCACACGCTGCTGCTCAGTCGTCCACGGTGGCATGCACAAGGCTGTTTGCCGAATTAGGCCTGACTCTGAACAAGAAGAAATCTTCTCTCCATCCTTCCAAGAGCATTACGTTTTTAGGGGCAATTCTGGACACCACAATAAACAGGGTGTTTCCTTCTCTCGAGAGACAGCAGAAGCTAATCTCTGTCCCAAGCATTCGCAAGAAGAAAGTCACTTTCAGTACACCGCTACAAGTCACTCCTGGGGACAATGTCTTAATGCATCCCTCTCGTCCCTTTATGCCGGTTAAGGATGCGTCCATTACAGGAAGAACTGGATCAGCAATGGCGTCAGGCTGTGGGATCCTTCGAGGATGTCATCACAATCACACCAGGTATGATACAGGCCGTGTCTTGGTGGACCCAACGTCAAAATATCTCAGTTGGCCTTTCTTTTCTCACCATGCCGGCTCCACAGGTCATCACCACCAGTGCTTCCCTGGAAGGTTGGGGGGCCTTCCTTCAAGACCTCCAGGTCAGCGGACGTTGGCAGAGTCAAGACCAACAACTTCACATCAATCTATTGGAACTCAGGGCAGTGAGATTAGCATTGTTGGCTTTTCTGCCGAGGATAAAGAACTCGGCTGTGCTGATCAGGACAGACAACACAACAGCAATGCATTATCTCAACAAGCAAGGCGGCACAAGATCTCTTCCCCCCTATCCCAGGAGGCCCAGAGGATCTGGAAATGGGCAGTTCCGAATGGACTCTCGCTAAAAGCAGAACACCTTCCGGGGGATCAAAATGTCAAGGCAGACACATTAAGCAGACTCAAGTCAACCTGCCACGAGTGGGAGATCAAATTAGGAAACCCTAGACAGTATCTTTCTAAAGTGGGACAAACCAACAGTGGACCTCTGCGACAGCTCAGAACAAGAAATGCCGCTTCTTTGCAAGTTGGCGTCACCAACTGGGATCCTGGGGGAATGCGTTTTTGATGGCATGGTCAGGCGTCTTTGCCTACGCCTTTCCGCCGATTCCCCTACTACCACGTCTTCTCACGAAGATCAAGAGAGCCGTGCAGAATGATCCTGATAGCCCCATGGTGGCCCAGATAACACTGGTTCACAGAGATTCTCCTTCTATCGGAAACTCAATCGATTCTCCTTCAGCCCATTCCATCTCTCTTGACGATGACGCGGGGGACAAGTGCTTCATCCAGACCCCAAGTCACTATGTTTAGCAGTATGGCTCCTGAACACTGTGAATTTCAACATCTAAAACTACCATCTGAATGCAGGAATATTCTCTCAAATGCCAGAGCACAGAGTACGAATGAGACGTACAGGATGAAATGGAGAAGATTCTGTTTATGGTGCCAGGAGTCTAATATTCATCCTCTAACATCTGCTTCTCATGAGATTCTTCCTTACTTTCTACTTTTGGCGAAATCTGGATTAGCACATGCGTCAATAAAAGTTAATCTAGCCGCTATATCCCGTTATAGAAGGACCTCATCAGGGCCATCGTTATGGTCGGAAAGAATCATAAAACAGTTCATGAAAGGATTATTTCGTGCCTTTCCCCCAGTTAAGCCTCCGCCACCTCTCTGGCAGCTGAATATAGTGTTATCACAACTCACGAAGCATCCCTTTGAACCCATTCACAGGGTGGACCTTAAATTCTAGTCTTGGAAGGTGGCTCTTCTCCTGGCGCTCACATCGGCCAGGAGAGTTAGGGAGATTCAAGCCCTGACCATACAGACCATACAGGAACCTTTTTTTACAGTTCAAAGAGGATTGGATAGTCCTTCGAACTAATCCAAAGTTTATACCCAAAGTACAATCCGACTTTCACTTGAATGAGCCTCTTATCCTAAAGAGGTTCTTTCCTCAACCGACTACTGCAGCAGAGAGGACTCTCCATTCGCTGGATATCCAGCGTTGTCTGAAATTTTATCCACAAAGAACTAAGGCTTTTCGCAAATCGTCACAGCTCTTTGTATCCTTCAGTGCACCCAGAAAGGGCTATCCTCTTTCCAAAAGAGGAATTGCTCGGTGGATCTCAAGTGCAATCCAATATTGCCATCAGGCTGCAGGGAATCCTTTGGGAGCACGGGTTCGTGCTCATTTGACGAGAGCAGTATCTACATCCACTGAGTGGTTTGCTGGAGTACCTATCCAGGATATATGCAGGGCTGCTACCTGGAAGAGTACACACACCTTCACCAGGCATTACTGCCTGGATGCAGCCGCTGACAAGGATGTGGCAGTGGGATAGGCGGTGCTGAGAAACCTTTTCTAGTGACGGTGAGCTCTCTTTCATCCCTCCTTCCTTTTAACTGTTAAAATATGCACATTTTATTATAAATGCATTTCTCATTGTGTAGGGATGTATAATGTAGTGGTTTCCAAAAGAACTGTTTATTCTCTGTGATGTTTTCAATTATAGAGGTTAAGCATGGAGTATTTAACGATTGGGTCTTCGATGGTTTTCTCAGGTAAAACTGTTCCTCCCTACAAATAGACAATTTAAAGCACATTCTTGCATATGTTCATGCAGAATAAAATGTGCAGCGTACTGCTAGATACTCTGATTCAAGCATGTGAATCTATGAAAGTTCCAATACTGGAGTAAGAAAACAAGTTACTTACCTGTAACTGTAGTTCTCCAGTATTGGAAACGTTCATAGATTCACATGCGACCCGCCCTCCTCCCCTGAGAGGCTCACCTTTGGATTTTTGTACAGGGTTATCTTGGCCACAAGTGCTCTGAAAATCTGAAGGTCTAAGGTTCTCTCAGGAGTGTTCTAGAGGGTGAAGGGTCCTGATTGGTTCAAGGATGATTTTTGGTCTCTTTTACAAAACGAGAGTTATGGGTTACAAAACTGAAATGGGCCTAGGCCTTTTTAGGTCTCGCCTAGCAATGCAGCGCATGCGCTGCTCGCCTTGGCGAGATCTATTGTCGTCGGTTTGTCGGCGGAAGGGGGACAGGTGATGTGCACGCGTCGGACAGGACAGGAGATGTGCACGCGTACAGCTCGCGGCGTTTTAGCAGTAACGCACTTTCCCTCCCTCCCCCCGTCGGCTCCAGATCACCTCACTGCCTGTTACGCGCTTTCCGTTGTTTTTTTCAGCTTCGAGCTTGCTTTGATCATAACACTGATTTCAGTACAGATTGTATGTGTACGATGCAGCAGAGACAAGACTAAGAAACTCTCCTTAGAAATATACTGTACGTAAGAGGCGTCTCCGAGTTGGCGCCTGCGCAGAAGATTAGATTGGAAGTGCGGGTATGCTGCAGAGACCAGTGTCTCGCCTCTGAGAATGAGAGATGTGAGTTCGCTCTTAACACCAACGTCTTTCCGCCGTGCATGAGCGATTCCTGTTGAGCTAAATCTGATTTTCTACAAAGATCAGAGTCCGATACCAAAAAATGATTCGCTCTAAGGATCGTTAAATGCAAGGTCTTGGTGACGGGACTTTTTTCCATTCTGTGCAGTTTTTAAGGAGCCTTGCTGCTCTGTTCTATATCTCATCTCCGAACCACTTGCACATTCGACACTAAAAAACAAGGATGAAAACCAGAAAAGAGATTCCCCAGCGGAGGTCAGATCAAGTGAGTGTCACTGTAGCATAGTATATAATTTACGCAGGCATTTACAATCAGCAGATGTTTCTGAACCTTCGATTATAGCTTTATATATTTTTATTGTGGATGTCTTTATAGCACAACCCCTAAATGGTATAGTGCTGTTGACTTGCATCAAGGCACTTGTTTTAATGTGCCAATGCTTGACTTTTCAACAGGACTGCTCTCATTTTAATGGTTCAGTGGCGGCACTTCGCAGCAGGGTTCTTCTACTTTTGATTGAACAGTACTGGCACTTTGTAACAGGAAGTCCTGCTGTAATTGCTGCACTCTTCAGCAGAACTGCTATTCTTTAATGTTATAAATGTGGATATTCCTAGCAGGGCTTTAAACTTTTAAGTGGGTACTGATTTGATTAGACAGTAGTGGCACTTTAATTTCAAGCTCATATCTACACTCGTGTGTTCCTATCGCAGATCACAAGCTGGCCGACCCCTTGACCAGTAAGAGTTTTTACTAACCAGCTGAATGCTCATTGTTGCATCGACCTTAGGATGACGATGGGCTGAGTCAGCCCTGCTACAGACTGAGCTTGTGAGTGACCTGCATGTTACACACAGATCTCTGCAGCTGGTGCTAAACCCACCGAGCGATCTCACCAGCTGCTCCAGGCTTTGGAAGCACAAAAGAAATGTCCGTTCTGAGTTTTATATAGACAAAATCGTGCTTTATGGACATTATCGATAACGTTCCACAGCTTTGACAAACAAAACACAGCCTCCTCGGGGCTGTTTGTACGGCGCTGACGCCACAAACGTGCAAAGCGGTTCACAACCTCTCTGGTGGAGTGTGCAGGCAGAGACAGCACAAGCAGCAAAGTGGCGTCTGGGGCCCCGGAGCCTATTGGTGGAGCGTGAGCAGGATGGAGCGCGACGGAGCAAACGGGCAAGTGAAGGCGTGCAGCGGAGGAAAAGTGGAGCGTTGCTCCTCTGCTTACTGACCCGATTGAAACTCGCAAAGGTAGTCGCAACAGGAGTCTGCACTAAGGGGATTGTGCCGGCCACAACACAAGCGATACCAGCACCGCGCGAGACCGAGTGAGGCCGGTTGGCCACAGCCCTGAACAGGGAACCCTGAACCGGGAACCGAGCATCACGAAGGCAAGCCTGTGGTAAGACAGTGGTAAGGCGTGCAGTGATTGCTTGGAGCTTTTGGGGCTTAGCTCAATCCAGTAAATGAGAGCAGCTAGCGCGTGCAGGACAATGCGGTAAAAAGCAGCCGCCGCTTGTTACCTGCGCTGCGCAGGGGAGGACATTGCAGGGACTTTGTTGAACTGCTCCTGTCCCTATAACTGCTCCTGTAACTTCTGAAACTCCTGTAACTGCCCCTGGAGGAAAGGGAAGCAGGGCGACGAGCACTCAACGCTGCAGAGGGCAGAGGGCAGGAGGCAGGCAGGCAGACAGTTGGAAAGCCAAAGACATTGTATGATGGCACCAAAAAGGACCAAAAGTCATAAAGGACGGGCAGAGCTGGATAGCCCCATTAAGGAAACTGGGCCTGAAAATGAGATCCGGAGAGAGAGTATGGAATTATCTAAAGGTGTGGTAAAAAGGTGCTCTAAAAGAAATAAAGATGCAAGTGAAGGCACCCAAGGTGGAGTAAAGGGAGGCGCACGAGTATCGAAATCAATTAAAGACTTTGTAGGAAAACATTTTAAAAACTGCAAACTCCAGTGAGAACCCGGATTTGAATAAAGAACTATTGTATGAACAAGTGGATCTGGAGGACCGTGCAACCAGGATAGATGTACCCTTTAGTAACCAATTGAATTTAAGCCCACTTGAGGTCACCCCGGAACCTAGATTATCTTCTTCACCTCGGATTTTCTCCCAGTCAGATGGTACTGATATGATCTGTGAAGGGATGAACTTAACCAATTCAAGAAGAGAACAGAGAAGTGACTCTGACCAGTTTAGAATGTCCATGACCGTAAAGAGTACGGAGCAACCTGAAACTCATGGGGCAGAATTTATAGAAAATTCAGCGCGTAATAATACTTTGGGCATAGATATATCAGCGACAGCTTCGGCCTCAATGTTAGATATGTTGATGTTACAAAAAACCTTGCAAGGGTTGTTAGAAGTGGCCGATGTTAAATAATAGTATCCTAAAAACCCACGAAATCCAATTCCAGAAGATTGTAGGGGAATTGCAAGGAATCAGGGGGCTGATGCCCACACTAGTGAGACCGGCTCAGATCCCGGACCTCCCATTGCAGGTAGAGGAGAGGGATTGTGAGCAAATGATTGACCATCAGGAGGTCTATATATGGAAATGCCCGATGTTGGTAAACAGATGGAGGGACCTATTAAGTTATAGGCGATACAACGTACGGAGAGTAAAGAGAAGAATAGTACCCTTAAAAAGAAGTTGAGGGTAGTGAAAAAAGGCTGAAAGGTATCCCAAAAGTTGCGAAGAAAGGGAATAAAGAAACAGTAATCCCCAAGAAGATAGAGCTATAGTAAGAAATAGGAGATCAACAAGGATCCCGAAGAATAGCTCAAGGGTGGGGGAGGAAGAAATGGTGAAAAGAAAGGAGCAAGTAAAATTAGCACCATCAAACAAAGGAGAGGGCGAGGTGGCTAAATCATGGAAATTACCACAGGGGCAAATGAACATGAATAGAATATTAGACAGGGGAGAGGTCTTAGTAAAAGAGGAAGGGAATGGAATGAGAAGGAGGGGGAGCTACTTGGTACTATCCCTGCAAAAGATGTGAATAATTTGTGGCTATATTTTGAACCTGTTGAAATAGAGAAAGGGAGAAAAAAGGCAGGAAGGTTATACCCCTAAATCGTTCCTCAACTTGTATATTCCTTCTCTAAATGCCCTAGTCTGAGGGAGTTGGGATCGAAGGATTTAAAACAAGTAGGCTTCAGCAATAATAACAATGGGAAAGAACTTACTAAGGTATTATTGTACTCAAGTTTGGTAAAAACAGCAATTGTAAGGGCGGAAAAAGAGATAGTAAAAGAAGGGATAAGGTTGATACCAGCTAGAGAAATAGAGGAGAGGAATCAGCACGACAGTCTTCTTAGCTTGTCATTCAGGCTTGGGAAGAAGGCAGATAAGTCTGATCCTAGGCGAGGGAAGAGAAAATATGAGAATGATAGTTGAGAATCACGAGATAGGTATCCCTTGGGGCGATTGGTCCATCAATGATAGCTGGCCAAGTGCCCGATATGGGCATAATACCGTTGATGACCATCTCAGCGATGTCGACTAGGGAGGAGGGGTGTCGCATAGCATGAACCTGCTATCCTGGAATGTAAATGGGCTAGGAGGGAGATAAAAGTAGAAAGTATAAAAACCCTAGCACGAGGAGCAGAGATAATAGGGTTGCAGGAAACCTGGCTATGCGACAACACCCCTGTTTTTGAAGGTTTTGTGCAATTACATAAGCCAGCAAGAAGAAAAAGATTCGGTCGCCCGGCCGGGGGTATTATGACTCTTATCTCGACTAAGATAGCGAAAAGGGTCTTGACTGTAAATACGACATGTAAATGGTTACTGGTTAGTGATGTATCCCTTCTGGGCTCAGAAGGGTTGTATGATCACATAATAATTGTAAATGTCTACATTCAATGGGGAACAAATGAAGAATATGAGGTAGAAATGAAACGTTTTGAAAATGATTTAGATACTTTGCGTGAAAAATTTGAAAATTATACAATAATTGTAATGGGTGATTTTAACCATAAACTGAACCCTTTGAGATATGACCTTTGGTTTAAAGATCTCTTGAGTTCAAATAATATATCCCCAGCGATCTTTCCAAATTGTATTATTTCTAAACAAGACGCGAAGCTGGGCAAATACTTGGGGCTAAAGGGTTTGCTTTGCCTAAATGGCAGATGGGAAATAGACTGCCCGGCAAGGCAGACCTTTAAGATAGGTTCCCAATTTTGCCCGATTGATTATGTATTTATTCATGCGTGGAATTTTGACCTTATTAAAGGTTTTCAGATAACTCCCTGTGACGGTAGTGACCATAATATTCTGCAATTCGAAATAGAAAGGGGACCACCAAGCTTTAGAGAAATAGTTCTCCCTCAACAAGTTGAGTACCCTAAACGTCTGACAACAAGACTGACAGAGCAATATATTGAAAAGCTAGCTGGATTTCAACAGGAAGTGGGTTTGGAAGATGCTAGGACTAAGAAAGTGTCTTGGTTCGAGGAAAAGTTCAAAGAAATGGCGCAGTGCCTTAAAGTAGAACTAAAAAGTAAGGAACCGTGCACAATTGCTAAGCAACCAATGCAAGGCAAACAGCCTAGCTGGTTTAACGGGAATGCTTAACCAAGAAAAGAGTAATAAGAAGAGAAGAAAGAAGCCTAAGGAAAAATACGATCCAATAAGGCAGAATAATTTAAGTAAAGTGAGGAAGGAGTATAAAACGTTAGTTAGAAATTTGAAGAGGGCCTATAAAGAGAAATGCTGGGTAAACTTGCTGGAAATTATTGAATCTAAAAACCTGCGTAAGTTCTGGAACTTGATAAAGGAAGCATCAGGTCAGGTTAACGGGGCGATACCCTGTGTAGTGGAGGAAGCGGCATGGGAAGAATATTTAGGTGAGTTATATGGAACAGATGTTGAAGTGGCAGGTGGGCATATTGGTCTCTGGAGGGAGGTGGTGGTAGATCTAAAACCTCTTTTTTCAACAGAAAAGATAAATAATATCATAAGAAGTTTAATCTTAACCCGTGCCGCGGGACCTGATAACTTACCAGCTATTATTATAAAATCCCAGCAAGATTGGTGGGCGGAATTTTTTTCCTGTATGTTTTCGGCAATATTGGAGTCAGGTCAGATCCCTGAAAAGTGGAGGGGAGCAGTAATCAGACCTATCCATAAGAAGGGAGACAGGAAAGCCCCAAAAAATTATAGACTTATTAATTTACTGGATATTGGGGAAAAGGTATTTTCCAAAATAATTCTGGGCAGTTTGAAAGACTGGGTGGAACAGCGGTCGATCGTGCCAGTGGAACAAGGAGGTTTTACGAAGGGGCATTCCACGATCGATCATTGTTTTGCACTGTGGGCAGTAGCGCGGAAGTCTATGGAAAAGCAGGGGAAGCTATGCTGCTGCTTCGTTGACTTCCGCGCGGCATTCGACCTAGTGGATAGGAGACGCCTTTGGGAGTCCCTAAGAAAATATAATATCCCAGAGGGGCTTTTGGTAATCATCCAGGAGTTACACAAACATAATTGGGCGCAAGTCATCAAAGATATAGACGGGGCCTTAACACCTAAAATATCGATTAAGAATGGCCTTAGGCAGGGATGTGTATTAGCCCCCTTATTGTTCGCAATATTCCTAGCTGATCTCCCAGCCACCTTGGAAGTGAATAGAAGTGCCAGCCCTAAGATGAATGGGAAACATCTTTCTTGCATGTTGTCCGCTGACGATTTGGTAATTTTTGACCAAACGGATATTGGATTACAAAGGGAGTTAACTGCTTTTAACGAATATTGTATGGTTAAACGCCTGACTGTAAATATGGATAAAACTAAAATCCTATGTTTTGGGAAAAAAATCCAGAATTTTAATTGGTATCTGGGTTCTACCAAATTAGAAATTGTGAATGAATATAGATACCTTGGTATTTGGTTCGAAAAGTCTTTGAAATGGGATATTCATTTGGTAGCCCAGAGTGCCAAAGCCCATACATCAGGATGTGGGCTAAGAAAATTTAACCGAATTTATGGGGATATGTCACACAGACCATTATTGAAAGCCTATAAGGCAATGATACCCCCACAAGTGCAGTATGGTGCCGAAGTCGTGTGTTTGAATGGGAAGACCAGTTGGGATATTGAGGAAGGGAAATGTTTGAAACCTTTATTGTCATTACCTAGTTCCTCTATGATACAGGCAGTTAGATTGGAACTAGGATTAACATCATGGAATGTGCAGGTGCAAGTGGCCCTTTTAAGATTCTGGAAAAGATTCGAATCTGAGGAAGTTACAAAAGTATCACAATGGTGTAAAGAGGAGGTTTTGCACAGTGACTTAAAATGGGCCAGTGAGACTAGAACGAAATTGTGCACAATGTGTAAAAACCTAAAAGTGAAATTTGACCAGGCGACACTCTCGGTTGAAGCTTCAAATGGGGAGCTTAGAACAGTAGGAAGAGAAGTATCCAGGCAAAATGATATGATATACCTGAGTAAGAAAGTATCAGTTCATTATATGATGAATAGCTGGGAGAATGAAATGTGGTACCCTTACTTGGATACTCTACCTAACGCCGGCTTGAGAGCCGAAGTGCTCAGATGGAGGATAGGAGTTAATTACTGGGTATCACATGTAAATAGAAAAGCAGAAATGGTACAATCTGATGGTAAATGTCGCTGTGGATTAGGTCCTAAGTGTGACAATTTACATATTTTATTAGATTGCCAAAAATTTGTGCCACAGCGTAAACTGTTTTTACGACCCATCTTTTTAAAATATGGCATAACTGAGCACCTGCTAGCAATTAAACTACTTACTGACATGCCATACCTCGATATAGCAATTGCTATGGCAAAATATATGAAGGTGGTAAAAAGGACCTTGTTGGAACCATATATGGTTGGATAGAAATTGGCACGGAAATAAAGTGGGGCATGCTCTAAGTAAATTGTGTTTAGGCTGTAACACCAGTTATGCCAGAGACTGTGTTTTTCATTGGAAATTTTATGAGATTTTAATTTGTATGTTGTGGGAGGGAGGTAGGAATTGTTCTTTTAAAGTATTAGTGAAATTGTTTTGTATGTGTTTTAATTATTTATTGTCATGTTTTATGTTGTTTGGAGACCTATGGTCTAAATAAACGTATTTCTAAACTGGAAAAAAAAAAACTGAAACTGAACTGGTGCTAAACCCACCGAGCGATCTCACCAGCTGCTCCAGGCTTTGGAAGCACAAAAGAAATGTCCGTTCTGAGTTTTATATAGACAAAATCGTGCTTTATGGACATTATCGATAACGTTCCACAGCTTTGACAAACAAAACACAGATTTTCTGTGCACTGCAAGGAAACCTAATCTCCGGTGCCCGGCTGCTGCAGTGAATAGTGTTTGTTGTTAAGGTGCTGACTAGCAACAGTCCTCTTCCACTACGGCGCTGCCCCCTGCACACCCGGCATGGTGTTCCTAGGGCAAGGGACTTTGGGGAGCGGAGGGAGGACATTCTCCCCAAGAAAGAGAACTGCTTTAAGCGCGTAGAGGCTGCCAGGGGAGAGGAGCGGAGCACACCCCGTCCGGAGCCTCTTTTCTGATTTGATTTAAGTCACAACGCAGAAGCAGCTGTACCTGCTCGTGATACACACCCAGTGCAGTGCTGGGGGAAAGAAATGGCAGATTCCACCTGGTGACATCCCTGGGTTTGAGGAAGGTAGGGTATCATTTCCGTTTTCTGTTTAATTCTTGATTATAACGGGGCATACAGTTAGGAATGTCGGACTTAAAAATGGGAACATTTTCTGAAACAAACGAGTAGGCATGCCACAAAGCGCTATGTAAATGTTGTAATACAATTGGAAGCGCCAATAGGTGTGACTTTAGTGTGGTACCGTATGTAAACACCGGCCTTCACAAACGCAGTTTACATGTGTTCTATGCACGAATTTGGATTACAGTTTTAAAGCTAGTCCCGTGGGCTCTGCCAATGCTGGGAAGAAAGAAGGGAAGGAAAAAATGTTTTCTGTATGGAATGTACATAGGGGATAAAAAACTAAATGTGATAGTGTGATGACTGAGTGTACTATTCAGATGTGAAATAGTCCAGCGCACACTCCAGCGAAAGCACTCCCAGGAAGATGGATTGATTGACCAACCAGCAAATAGCATGAGGTGAGCACCTACCCTAGGTTTTATCTATCGGTGCGTTCTGTTTACTTTGGGCTTTTCCTCCCTTTCACTATTCCTATCCCACATCTCTTCCTCTCGCTATATTCCTCTTCCACTCTCTCCCATCATCTTGCTCCCTCCCTTGCTCGCTATTTATCTGTCCACTCTTTAAATAGGAAGTTAACATTCCGGTTGAAAACCAGCATTTGCAATGCAATAGGTCTCGCATTACTGAAAATTATAGCTAATTGTGTTGCATTATTATTTGCAACACCAAAAGCTCAAACTTTTACTAATGCGAGACCTATTGCATTGCAAATGCTTGTTTCTGCTTTGTATTGATTTAAGCATTGCTTTTTTGATATACCGGGGACTTCCATCTCGACGACTGGGAATGATTCAAGCATGTGAATCTATGAAAGTTTCCAATACTGGAGAACTACAGTTAGAGGTAAGTAACTTGTTTTCTTCCGGTCCATGGAGGACCTGGCTTGGCAGTTCGGGCTGGACTGTTCCCATGAGAAACAGGGTCAAGACTGATTTGCATATGGCTGGGTCCAAACTGGGGTGGCGTAGTGAGCAAAAGAACGATGGATTGAACCCAGATCTCTTGACTGGCGGTGAATGTTTGATTCATTTAGCATTCCGTCCATCATTTGTTGCAGCAGCACATGGTTTGAAGTAAAGCAGGTTTTTTTCCATGTGTCCATGACATTTGATTAAAAAGAAAATCTTGGGAGACCCAACAGAATTTGATGATGAAGTGATAAAAATAAGATAAGAAAGTAAAATTTGACGACAGGTATGCAGTGATGACTAGAGCTGTAAGATTTAAACATCATGCCGATAGGTTGTGCGGAGCGGCTCTGCGTTGACTTTGTTCTGCCATGGAAGTGATGCTGGAGCTGCATAGAAGTTGCACTTCGACGTCCGTTCCTTCTTTCTGCACCTTTGTACATCGATCTGGTTCTAGCTCGCACTTTTTCCTCATCAGTTGATGATTTTTTTTCCCTCAAAATTCTCCTTTTCTCCAGTGTGCAAGGGAACTATATCTGCTCCTAAAACTATAGGATTTACACATTATAGGGACTGTCGTAAACAGATGTCAGTGGCAGACCCATACAAGGTATTCCTCTAGTGTCTGGGTTCAGAGCATGACTCCAAGTCCTGCGAGAAGTGTGCCCTTATGAATACAAAAGCAATCCGGGAACGTGTAGTCTAGCTGTACGTTGCTGAGCACCGAAAAGTAATGGAGATTTCACTTGAAGTTGAGGCCGTGGTTCTTGCTCTCAGGACTGTTCTACGACTGGTCCCTGTGGTGACCCAAGCCTTCCAGTAAGTCAAAGTGGAAACACAAGAAGGCCAAGTGAGACTCCTCCCTGTTACTTCACTCTCTGGCAGGGAATTCACAATGACATCGGGGAGCCTCTCGGTCCCTGTCCCAGCCCCCTGCCAAGAAGTGGATTCTGCTATTGAGCCCGATGCTCCCCGAGTTTCCGGGACCATTGGCAAAGTCTCAAAATATATATGTGTGTCTGTGTCGGTCTATATATAAATTTGTTTTTTTTACTCTATTTTATTGATGTTTCCACCAACAACAAACCTACAGTGCAGTTTGCCAAATCTGGACGGGATCCATTATCAGACATGAGCTGAATACGTGTACAATTTAATAAAGTATACATCACACATGTGGAATAGTTATATGTCCGATGGTATTCCAAAACCGCTAGAAAGAGGACCAAGACAACAATCCCCATATTTCACAGGAACATTGCTATACCAACTTGGTCGTCATGAAATCAACAGGAAAAAAATTAACTGTAGTGCCCTTCAACCCTCCTCCTCCAATCTGTTCTCCGTGGGTTGATCTCCATCCTCGCTGAACCTACCCAACAGTTGTTCCCCACTGTAGGATAGCCTCAGTCGCCCCTTCATCAGCACGCGAAAGGCACATATGTTGTTCCTCTGCAGCCCCTCATTCCATCAGATCTTTCAGCCAATAAGATAACTGGGCCTTCGCCCCCATCCACCCTATAGCCACCCGTCTTTTTCGGTAACAGTAAGGCCAGCTAGGCTAGCTTGTAGGGTATTTTACGGCCCTTAGGGCGGGCCACCAACCCCAGAAGACAAGGAAGTGGAGTCAAGGGAACACTAATCCCCTTGGCCACCTCTATACAAGGTATCCGCAATGTCCAGTAAGACTGGATCGGAGTTCACTCCCAGGCTAAATGGAGGAAGGTGGCCCTAACCAGTCCCCAACGTGTGCAGGCAGCATTTCTCACGGGGTCTATTTTGTTAATGCTGTATGGAGTGGCATAGGTGCGGTGCACAAAATAAAAATGCAACAGCTTAAATCGGTTATTGCATGAAACAGTACAGACAAGGTTCAACACCAACTCCCAGTACGCATCAGCAATGAACTCTGCTGCATCCCTTTCCCCAGGCTTTGTGTGCAGGGTACTTCTGCGGTTGCATGTCTCTCCTGAGGGCTTTATAAAAATGAGTGATGAGATGACGCCCCTCCTCACAACAAATGAGGCCATCAAGGACCCCTGATGGCTGCCGTGAAGTCCACCCAGAGGTCTTTGGCCACACTTTCCATCTTAGTATAATGAAGAAAATGAGCCGGGCCCACCCCGAAAGATTCCTGCGCGTCCCGGAATGATATTAAGATGTCCCCAAGATGAAGGTCCCCCGCTGCCAGACATCCCCCCCCCCCCTCCATTTTTCCATAAACATGGTGGAGTCAATGTTTCTGAAGAGCGCTAGATCCCATGGTTTCAGCTCTCTACTAAAGGGTGCCCTGCGAATGACATTCTGGACCACCCTTTCCCAGATCCCCGCAGTGTGGGTAATCAAATTTGGCAACGGGAACTCTGATCTCCTCCCCCACCTCAGTAGCTGAGGCAGCGTGTCTTCTCCAAACTCGGGACCCAGGAGTCGCTTCACCCAATTATCGTGCTGGGCAGCATAGTAATAAAATTGTTAATCCGGGACTGCTAAGCCACCCTCCTCCATGTCCCGTTTCAAAGTTGCAAGCACCACCCTACTACGCCTACCTGCCCATAGAAGCAATACAAGCTATCCAACCTGTAGGAGAGTAGGATCTGCTTCTTATAGTTACCCCCACTTTTTGCCGATGTCTCACTGTTTTTGGCCTAGTCTGACTGGGATCCTGCTATTCAGGACCGCAGTCTATCTGCTTTCTCCTGTAAATTGCAATACATGTACTTTAGGTACACTCCAGATTGGATACTGGGGTACCCTTATAAGTCCCTAGTATATGGTACACCATGTACCCTGGGCATAGGTACCCCAGAGGCCTCCCATGGGCTGAAGCATGTATTATGCCACCCATGAGAGGCCATTCAAAATGACACAACAGGTCTGCTACAGCAGCCTGTGTAAGTTGGTGCTTGCACCCGTTACTTGGATATAGGTTCCCTATATCTTATCTAAATCACTACACTTAAAAACCTATCAGTCACCCCTATGGCAGGCCTTATCAATCCTGAAGGCAGGGTGCTGGGTTTTACGTGAGAGGGTGCCCCTGCATGAGCAGAGCCCCTCTGCAGCCTTCGGAGACCATTCTCTGGGGTTGTCTGTGATGCAGCCAGACATATAGGTCTAAGTGCATTATAACCTCGCGGTAACAAAACAGCTGCTTAGAAACATGTCGTGTTTGGTGTCAAACACCTTTAAATCATACATCCACACCAGTAACTGGTGTGGGAGGTATGATTCCACCCTTGTAGAACCACTACTATGGGTCACCGGTCTACCCGGTACCAGCTTTCTCGACCTGGGCAGCACAAAATGGATGCTGCCAGCCACAGACACGAGTCTGCCCTCCTGCTGCTGAGCCAAGCTCGCGCAGAGGAAGGCCTGACAATGGGTATACTGTCACATGGAGGTGTGACCACCTCCCAGACAGGGTTTAGTGTATTGGGGCTGGGTGGGTGCACTCTGAGAGTGCCAGAAAGTCTGCACTGTGGGCACATTTGGTGTCCCTGTGCATAGTCCAGCTCAAACCAGTTCTGGAAAGCCATTGGCTCCTGCTCTGGCGCGAAACTGGACAAAGGAGATGGGTGTAGCCACCCCTCTGTCCTGCCCCTCCCCTAGGAGGGTCCCCAGAGTCCGTCCAACCCCTTCCCTGGGTATAAAGTGGGAAACCTGACCACAGGACTTTAGATTATACCTGGACAAGACTCTGCAAAGACACCAAGTACTTCGACGGTCTACACTTCGCTGGACGACAGAAGAATCTCCCTTGGAGTAAAGGAGTTACTCCCCTGCAGCAGCAGGCACCTAAGCGCATCTGACCGGCTTGCATCTCCAGAGCTCCTGCGGACTCCGAAGATTTCTGCAACACAGGAGGTGGGTTCCCAAAGGTCCCGAGGTAGATCTGACCTCTCAGCGATTCTGAGACCAGTATCCCTCGTGGGGGCCGTGCAACCCGTACCCCTGTGCACCGCGTCTATTTGCAAGTGCATATGCTTGTTGGCGATCCCTGAGCTTGTGCATTGGACTACATGTAGTCCTGACTCCGAGCAACATTTGCACCGAAGATATCCGGCCTCCACTCCACGAGTGCTCTGTGGGCGGGTACTTTGTGAATTCGCTCGAGGTCTCCTCGCGATCCCTGGTCCGTTGGCCTGTGGGTCCTGGCGAGGGTCATCTCGTTTGTTCTTGGGCTTCCCTGGTTGCTCCAGATGTGCCCTGCCTCTCCATTGCTTGGAGAGTCCCCTGGACCTTGCTGGTCCACACCGTAACCTGTTTCCTCTGCCTGCGTGGGTTGCTGTTACCAAGGCTTGTTGGTGCTCCAGCCGGACACTGACCGACTGAGACAAACATCCTTTCTCTTCACCTGAAGCACCCGACATCGGTGGGCATTCGACTACCGAGCCCCTGGTTACCTCAAGTGACCCAGACTCTGTCCCCTCTGCTTTCAGGTTCTTCTCACCTCGGATCCAGGCTTGGATTCCACCGGACACTCTTCGCCTTCCTGGCAGCAGTACTTCTTCACATCCCTCCATTGAAAACGACGGAGGTTTCCGACACCACTTGACCCCTATGCACCGGCTCCTCTGGGATAGGTAACTCGGGTACCTCGGTACTCACAAGGGTGCTGGCCTTAGAACCTCTTATGTTCCAAAGGGTTTGCTTGAAGTCCTCGTAGAAGTGTCCTTAAACTGTAATTTTCCAACCGCGACTTTCCCATAGAGTTGCATGGAGCACGCGGTCGTGTTTCCTCACTGCACCCGTCCTCCGTGGGCGCCCTGTGTCACTGCCTTGGGTGGTTCCTTGGGGTCCCAGCGATTCTACGTGCTCTAGGCACAGTGTCTATTGAAGTCGTGATTGTTATACCATTTTTTTAGTATATGGTTCGGTCTCCCCCTGGAGCCCGTTGTACATTTTGCTACTTACGTATGTTCTATTGATTAAGTATTGTGTGCTTTATGTTCTATTCTCGTGTAGAGATTAGTAGAGAATGTTCTAGTAATAAATACTTATTTTTACATAACTACTGTGTGGTTCTCCTTTCATTTGAACATTCAAGAAGTGAGATTCTGGTAAAACAAGCAGCTTTACATTCCTTCAAGATTAAGCCTGAAGGCTGCTCTCCACAGCTACCACTAGGATAGCTTTCTAAAGGTTATCTTTGACCTCATACATCATAAGGGTCGTTTGGACTGGTGCAAGGTGCCCACTTTAATTAGTGGACAGCATATACCAGGCCAACTTCTCACACAACCTACGAAAAAAGCGATCCGTTAATGGGAACATCGAATTTTGTACGAGATACAGGCATTTTGGGAGGAAGACCATCTTTCTCCAGACCAATCGGCACCCTATCAACATTCTGACGGTGATGTTGGGCTTCCGTATGGGTAACCCAGATCCCCAAATAGCGGAACCCTTGCAATTCCCATCGGAGCCTGACCGCCGGCAACTGATGTAGCTGCTTCCCATTCAACTCACCTAGGGGAAACACCAATGACTTGCGAACGTTAAGTTTTAGCACCGAGACATCACCAAAATCATCTAGTTTCCTCATCAACATTGGTATGGATTCTTCTGGCTCACGTACGTACACCAGTTCATCGTCCGCATAGAGCGAGACCACGTGACCACCGTGCCCCACCCAAGTGACCCAAGGGGCCATCTCCGCATGCATCAGCAGTTCAAGCTACTCGATCGCTAACGCGAACAACAGTGGCGAAGGAGGACAGCCCTGTTGAGTGCCCCTCTCCACTGACCAAGGTCCCGAGAGCTGGCACCCAACCTTAACACAAATCGAGGGTGCAGTGTAGAGCAGCCGAATCCAGCCACAGAAATTGGGACCAAATCCCATACCCCTCAGTACTGCCATTAGAAAGGCTGACTCCACTGTATGAAATGTCTTTTCTAAGTCTAGCGAAACCAGCACCATCTCTTCCTCCCTGTGCAGAGCAGCATGGAGCACGTGAGTCAATCTACTGAGATTATGCATAGTACTATGCACCTGCATGAAGCCCACTGGTCCGCATGAACCAAATCCTGAATAACTTCACCCAGTCTAGTCGACAGAACCTTACATAAAATTTTGAGGTCGGTGTTAAGCATAGTCAGTGGTCTGTATGCTGATGGATCTACAGGATCCCCTGCCGGTTTCAGCATTAAGCATACCACCCCCTCTCTCATAGTCTGCGGTAATTGTCTTCTATATTTTGTTTTTTGATAAACCTTTAACAGTTTCTTTCTGAGGGCCACGGAATAGGTCTGGTAAAATTCCGCTGGAAATCCATCTCCGCCAGGAGCCCTAGACTTTCGTAAAGCCTTGATGGCAGCACCGATCTCTTCCACAGTGAGGTCCTTTTCCAGCTCTAGCATGACCGTCCAACTGTGGGAGTCCCACCAGGGCCAGGAAGTCCTCCGTTCTTCCCTTAATATCGGGAGGGCCTGCCCTGTAAACTGACTTATAGTGGTCCAATTACATTGTCAGTATGTCCCTGCGCCTAGTGTGCAAGCGACCCTGTACATCCCGTATAGCGACAATGGCGGGGGGATTTCTGTCTCTCTCTTTAGAATCCATGCCAGTAATTTACCTGATTTATCCCCTTCCCTGTGCAGCAGTTGTTGGTATGTCTTTAGACCCGTTTTATCTAGGGTGTCCCAGAGGGAGAGTATCCCTTTGAGCCGCCAGCACTGCCGCGCACTCCCCAGCTAAGAAAGCCTCCTGCTGTTGAAAAAATGCCAATCGGTCCTCTTTAGTCTTTAAATCTGATATGTCTTCTACGTACTCTGCAAGTAGTACTAATGCATTCTCCTCGTACTTCCGCCTTCAAGGCCTTCCATTCAATGGCCCTAGTATCCATCGTCCCTTAAACAATATCAAGGTAAGTATCCACAACAGTCTGCCGGTCCTCACTGCACGTGGGGTCCTTTCAGCAAATCAGAGGGCATACGCCATGACCTGCATCCATCCGTCCTCCCAGTCCAGTCCAGCGTCAGTAGAGTTTGGGCATGGTCGGATAAAAAATGGGCTAGGTGCAACACAGCACTGAGCCTGGAGTGATCCAAGCCACCCATCAGGAAGCGGCTATATGTATTATGCGTCAGTGAATGACACGTGTACTCACGTCCCCCCGGATGTAAAAGGCGCCACTCATCCTGTAGTCCAAAATTCTGCATCGCCCTTTCCAGAGCGCCTGTCATTAACTGCTTGGTTCCATCCCGGGGATGGGGGGGGATGGGGGGGGTGGGGGCGGCGATCCCTCCCACCATCTAATACACAGTTAAAATCGCCCACCCAAATAATGGGAGACCCCACACTATCTGTCAGCAAATTCTGCAACCCCTCAAAAAAGAACCTGTCGCGTCTATATTGGGGGCATATGAGGTAAGCAACATAATCTCCTTCTCATCCAAGGCACCCTGAACCAGTATATTCCTCCCCTCCACATCCGCCTCACAGTAGGTGAGCTGAAAGGGGATCCCCGGGGCCACCCAAATAACAAACCCCTAACATAAGAAGAGTAAGAAGTAGAAAACACCTGACCCCTCCATTTCTTTTTACATTTTTGTGCCTCAACATTCCCCAGGTGCGTCTCTTGGAGACAAGTCGTTTGGATCTTATGTCGCCTAAGGAAAGATAGACCCTATAGCGTTTGGCATAATCTCGGAGTCCAGATCTTATGGCGCCTAAGGAAAGATGGACTCTATAGCGTTTGGCATAATCTCGGAGCCCCCGGACATTCCACGTAACAATGTTAATTCGGTCAGACATACTCACAAAGGGTGTTCCCCTCCGTCCATTCCCATCCTGCACCATCCAGTACAGTCAACAGCAGGGCCGAAAAGCCAACCCCGCATCGCACTGTTGCAGAACATAAACCAGAACTACAAACATTGGGTCACCATCTGGGGATTACCATAACTTTCCCCTCTCCCCGGACATACAGTGTTACAACATTCCTTTTCCATTGCAAATCCAAGCGTAATCTTGCTGTCAGGACCTACAGCCTAAACCCCCCACCTTTACCTACCACAATTGTGCACAATTGTGGAAAGGCTACCCAGCAAATCATATCCCACATTTTCCAGAGAGCAAACCAATAGTCCTTGCAGAATGCTAGAACAACAAGCTGCCCCCTTACAGTGTTTGCAATTCCATGATGACAATTGACTCCCTTACCCCCCCTCCCTCCCCCCCTTTATAATCCGGATAACAACCTAGCACAAGATACAGCAATGAAGCCCCCCACCGGATAGAAAACAAACAAACTGTATGAGGGAATTCAAGACTTTTCTTCAGAGGACGCTCCCTGTACATCTTCCTCCCGTCGCGCCGCATGTCGCAAAATATGTAGGCCTTTAAAGAAGCCATGTTGCAAATCTTTGGCACTCTTCTGGCTCCATCTGGCGTGCCTTTGGGCACAGAGAAGCCTCCAGTCCAATTTACGCCATTGGGCTTGCTGACACCACTCCGACTTTGGATCCCACTTCCAACCCAGTGCCAACATCATAGTTGGTCTCTTTGATGTTAATGCCAACCCAACACAGCTAGGGAAGGTGTCTGATTCCAAGCCAAATTTGTTCTGACCCTGACGAGGTGCCATCCCGAAGCCATACTTGCAGTTCCATTCAATCCAACTCAGACAGAACTATTCCTTTGCCACAGAACAACATTCCAAATACTTTTCGGTTCAGACTCTGATCCGAGTAAATGAGCTTTCGTAGAGGACAGTGGAGCTGATAGGAATGATGTCACCCACAATATGATAATCCGTAAATTGATTTGCAGGTGGCCAGTGTGTTGAACACTTCCTAGAACACTGGATTGTGTTCTTCCATGGACCATCAACGGAAAAGAGTGCTTCCTTTACTGTGATCTTAAGATGTGCTGCTGAGGTACTAGGTTTATAGCTGCGATCTATGAAAGTTGAGGCTAGTGTATTAAGAGGTTTTGCAACCTGGTCAGACTTCCTCTGAGTCTTTCGTGCCATTCAATGAAGTCCTGTCTGACACCTTAATGGGCACCTGGACTAAACCTTGTTCCTGCCCACCAGGGAACAGGAAGGTAGCCAGGTGCTACAGGCCGGCGCCAGGCAAACCTGACTTCTGGACGCAGTACCCTATGCCAGAAAGTCTGGTGGTTCAGGCTTCCACGTACCTCGTAAACCCAAATTCATTCCCTATACCCTCTTCCCCTAGATAGAAGAGAGTCAAAGTGAATTAAAGTGTTCAGTAAACAGATGTTTTCATCAGCCACCTTTGCCCTCTTGTCAGTCAATGGCAGTTGTTTGCTGGAGAGGTATACTTTAAGATATGGTTAGTGAGCTGTTGCTGGCAGTCACTGAGTAATTTCAAGCCAACTTTGCGCATCCAGTGTGGTCAAGATTCGGCCAAATATGTCATCTGTTCTGAGCTGGATCCTATAGATTGGACAGAGCAGTTGGCACTAGCGTGGGGCTTTGGCATCACACATGGATGAGATCCACATGCTTATCTCGTGACATGCAGGCCTCACTGATGTATATGCCATTTGAAGGATTTCACCTTTTTGATAAGAGGGTTGATTTTGCACTAAAATGCTTCATAGAAAGTCGAAATATGGTGCATTCCTTAGACCTCTCTGCTCCTGCAAGACAGTACCTTCAACAGTTTTGCCCCTTTTGAGGCTACTCCAGAGGTTTGGCGTACTGGCAACTCCAAGGCCCACTGCCTCCACAAAAGGTACCCAGCCCTTTCAGGGTCATAGGTAGGGCATCAAGCACACATCATCCAGGCCACCAGGGGCAAACAACTTCCCAGTACCCACCCTTGCAGCATCAACCTCCAAGCCACTTTAGACTGTAGTTTGCCCTTAGTGGCACACTACCCTATGGAAGGCAGGATCAGGTATTTCGTCGAGGGTGGCAGCAGATAACATCCGGCATGTGGGTCCTTCACATCGTTCAACGGGGCTATGCTGTGTCATTCCTTTTCAACCCTCTGCATCTCCTGCCCACTTTAGAGCGTCTTTCAGAGGAATACCTGTCCATTTTTCTTCAAGAGGTGCAGGCTGTTTTAGCAAAAGGAGCCATGGAGAGGGTTCCAGCCCCAGAAATAGTGACTGACTGACTTTGTCCTGCTATTTCCTTGTTCAGAAGAATGACTGAGTTCATCGTCCTATTTTAGATTTGTGCCTTCTGAATGCCTTCTAGCAGAAGGACATATTCAAGATTCTCACATTGACCCATGTTCTGTCTTCCCTGAATCCAGATGACTGGACATTGGCTTTGAAATTGCAGGAGCGTCTAATTTCATGTACCCGCCCTGCAGTTCCACAGACGCTACTTGTGGCTCAAGATAGACTAGGAGCATTTTCATTTTGCAGTGCTATGCTTCAGCCTCACCAGTGCGCCTGGGGTGTTCATGAAAGTGATGGTGGTGGTCGCCGCACACCTTTGGAGGTTGGAGATTCTAGTTTCCCCCTACCTTGACGACTGGCTGTATAAGATGGGCTCACCACAGTCCGTCTTAGACCACCACCAGATGACTGCGAACCTCCTCACTTAGCCTTCACTATCAACGTGCCGAAGTCCCACCTGACTCCTTCGAAAAAAGCTCCCTTTTATTGGCTCATTCTGGATACCGTACTGTTTCGGGCAATCCATCTGTCACAAGTTCAGGATATACGGGCTATGATTTCGATGTTTCAGCCTCCGTCCTGGGTCTCAGTGAGAGGGGTGTTCATGGCCTCCTACATCCTGCTTGTTGACTATGCCAGGTGACATATGTAGGCCGTGCAGTGGAGCCTGAAGTTTCAGAGGGCCCTCCACCTGGGGAACGTGTGGGAAACTGAGAAATCTGCACTTTGAAGTATCCATCAGAAAAACAAGTTACTTACTTTGGTAACTCTCTTTCTGGTGGATACTCTATCTAACCACAGATTCCTCACCGCCCTCCTGCCATCCTGTTCCGTGGAATTTTCTTTTTCCTATTAAGAAGTTCTCCAACTAGAGGTCTGCACACTGGAATTTTAAAATAGTGCTAAAGATATCATTTATCAATGACATTTGCTTTCTCTTTCCTTGGGCCAAATGTATTCACTATAATTAAGTTCCTTCCAAAAGAAAATATATATTTTCAAATGATCACATTTGGTTAAATGTTAAAAGAACATGAGAGAATGTTTAGCTACTAGTAACCAGCAGGATGGTGTAACATGTAATGTGATGCCTGAATCATTCGCTTGAGGGTGGACTTAATCAATTTTTCCAAGAACTGCTTTCTAAGGATTCCCATGACAAGTTGAGGTTAAGGATTAAAAGTTCTGCACCATAGAGTTCCTGCTGTGACACTTTTTATAAAAGCTTTTAAAAATGGCTTTAAGAAAATACCACCAAAATCTCTATTTAATTTCCTGAGGCCATTTATGTATACCATAGTCTGCATTGTAGAATGATACTGATAGAGAGGCCAGTGTAAACTTTAATGAAATATCAGGAACAGGTATTTTTACAAGTCCACCTCAAGCATCCTAGAGGAACCCAAGCACCAGGCAAAGGGCTGGCGTTTGTTCTCAAAGTCTAAACCTTCACATTTAATTACTACATATGAAGAAAACTAAGGCACAATACTCATGTGAAGATGCAAGTTTCCTCTGTAAGCCTATTGGGGTTTTGTCCAAAACTACAAGATCATCAGCATACCAAAGGCAAGGAACATGTACACCATCAATGTTTGTGGCGAAAGAGAGCATGCTGCCTAATAAGGATAGGAGATTGACTAGGTAAATGGCAAGCATGGTGCAGACCAAGACACAAACTTGTCTTAGTCATTTTTTATTATCTAATCTTTGAGTCAGTGAAACATTTCAATCAACCTCAGCCTGCGCCCAGGTTGAGGAATGTAAGGCTTTCAGAATTCTGTGAAGGCTCAGGGGCCATCTTCAAACCTTTTAGTGTGTGCTAAAAGGTTTCTATCAACTAAATCATATGTAGCCAGGACATCAACAAAGATTACCCAGTTTTTCAATCAACTTGCGGGCTAAAACCCTATGGGCCATGCAGGGAACAAGAGTTAAATCCTTCTCTAAAGCCTACCTGTCCAATGGGGGATCAGTTTCTTCTTAGAGCTCCAGTTATTTATTGACTTTTGGACAATCTTAGCATATACTTTGGCCCAGATATTGATTGGGCAGATTAATCTATGAATTGTAGGCTGGTATGGTTCGTCCTTTTTAAGGGAGAGGATGTAGCGTGACGGCCAGAGTTGCCGACTTTGGAACTGGGGAACCAGGTTCGAGTCTAGGCGTCGGCTCAGCATCCTGTGTTTCTGGGCAAATCATGTAATCTCCACGTGCCTAACAACCAAAAACAAAGTGTCCTTGTATAATGTAAGTAGTGCTCATGTAAAATACTCCAGTACCTTCGGGTCGAGTTTGTGTTATATAAAGCTGCAAAAAAATATATATATATGTTTGACTACAGACCCTTTCCATAATTCTGTGAAGATTGCTGATTTGGTCAAACCTTGAAATAGAAAGAGATCTTGGGGGGTCTCCAATTCTAAATTAGATTTTAATTATTACGGCCGGAACATATTGGAGCCTGCAGCTCTTGGTAAATTTGAGCAACTAACTGTCGTTTTTTGAGCAAACAGAAGATAATCTAACAAAGGAATCATCCGAAATATAAACTTGTGATTTGTGTGGGAATACTTATACGTCCATAGATTTCACCTGAATATGTTGCCCACGTTCCTTTAGAAATTACGTTTAACAGTACAATTTGTGAGTAGAGGAGCTTTTTCTCTGCAAATTAACAACATTTCTTGGGATCAAGTAAAAAGGTCCCTTCAATAATCGGGTTCCAACATTTTTTTATAATAAGCACAGCTTTTCCTAATTAAATTTTCTTTATAGTGATTAAGGATAGTGTGTTTTTGGAATATATCTTGGGGCTACAGATATAATATATGTAAGTGTTAATCTTTCATTACGGTTGGGAGCAAAACTTGCATTAATGTAAGGAAAACATATATCCTTATTCTGAATATCATTTAAATTTTTTTTAAATTGTTGTGTATTTAAGTGTTCACTTAGATTTTTTTCAGACGGACAAACCACCTTATATTGATTGTTTTTGGAGCTTATAGGATCCTTCTCTCCCATTGTCCTACACCACGCCACTGAAAACCCGAATGTAAAATGAGCTTTTTAGAAGCATAAGTGACCATAATTATTTCTAAGTATGTCTTTTTTTTTATTTTGAAAACCTAGTATTTACCTCTAATTTTGTCATTATGTACATACCAGTGCCACTCAGAATTATAAATTTTTTATCTGCAATCTAAATTGTCTCCTTATTCATTCTCACTGAAATCTTACACACCTTTTGGCATCCTTCACCTCATCAACAGTGGCTTCTGGGATACTTTCATAAATCAGTCTATCCCCTAAATTGTGAAGGATAACGGCGTACTTACAGATTGGTGTTCATTTTTCTCCTACAGTCACATGTTGATTAATTTGTGCCATTATTTTCATGCAGTTCTTAATTTGGAAACCAAGATTTATTTTTTTATCATCAGATTTTGACCAACCGATAGAAAGGGAGAAAGAAGAGGGAAGACAAATAGGAAAACAGTTACTAAGAAAGAATGCAGGGATTCAAGAAAAGTATGTATCCATGAGATAAAGGTGGTGGAAGAAAAAAGGCACAAATCAATCGAATCCAGGCAGCCATAATATTTGCCAAGCTTTGCATTCAGCAACTCTTGTGGGGGGCTGCTAAGAAAAACTCAGGGCTCCTACCCCAATTTCTTAAAAAATTGCAAGCTTTTTCCTTTGTATTAAAGACTTTCCTACCTCTGAAAGAAACGCACCAGGTCAGACATACTGGCAGTAGCCATTTTGACAGCAGAACAGATCAAGGAACAATCCCAATTAATAAAACAGGCTCACACCTCTTGAACTGGTTGCACAAATTGAGAAGGGAATTAATGTATCAAATTTGACTCCAAAAGAAAATGTGTTGTATGTTAGGTAGATTTAATGGAAACCTGAAATTGTTTGCTTTCTTTCTAGCAGCAGATGTCTGGCGAAGAGGAAGTCGACTTTTCCGATAAGGATGAACCTGAAGGAGATGGAGATTTTGCTAGTGACTGTCCTACTATCAGAGCTCCAATGACCGCCTTGAAAAGCCACCAAGGAGTCGTGATAGCTGCTGATTGGCTAGTAGGGGGCAAGCAGGCTGTCACTGCATCGTGGGATAGAACTGCAAATCTGTATGATGTGGAGACATCGGAGCTAGTTCATTCTCTAACTGGTATGTGCTCTCTCAAGAAAGGGTAAATCTCCTCTACTCTTCCAAACATGTATGAGTAAAGCTATATAGTTGGATGCAACTGCTGCCTTCCTCCCATTTTCAGGCTTATGTTCACATTCATAAATGTTCACTTCTCACCACCTGTCTAGAAATCGGATTGTTTTTTTTGTTATGTTAAAGTGAGGGCCCAAAGAAAATGAAAGCCAGGAAATTATTGGTATTAGTAAAGGACTCCTTTTGAAGCAAGATATAATAATGCCTCCTTATTAATTTTGTTTGCCGCCAGGCAAGATCTCCTTGCTGTTTTTATGATATGGTACTTCTAATTTTGCGAGTACCAAATTAAAATAGTGATTGTTTTGCATGGATTAGGGTTTTGATTTGCAAACTATAAAATGTGTGACGTTAATTTAAACTAACTAATTTTCTGGTTTTATACACCACATAAAGCAGCAGTGTATCACTGGCAGAGTAACGATGAATGCCAAATCCTTTTCGGTAATAACCTTCCCAGAGCCACGGCCTCATGGTCACAAAGCAGAATATAAAATTTCCTAGCTTTCGAAACGGAAAGCCTCAATTCTATTAAAGACATGGAGGGCGAGCTTTGTGCTTTTCTTCCTTCACTTTATTACACATAAACCATAAACAGCAGCCATCTTAACATTAATCAAATTAACTTTCTCAGAAACACCCGAGAAACAAATCAAGTCCTCTAATCATGTTTCAGGAGCCACCATATAGTTCTATGCCACTTTCTATGCTCCCTCTTTCTAATGCAACTCATGGACATTGTGAATTCCTTTTCATACCTTTTTGCCATCCCATCCAGTTAAAGATCGCAGTGTCTGACAAAAGATGTCCAAAAAAACTCTTCAGGACAAGAAAGGCATCGGGCTTCAAGGGACGCTTCAAAATATGAAGGCTGAAGAGGTGAAAAAGATGGGAAAATGACTGTAAGAGACAACATCTCAGGCATCTATGCCAGAGAAATCTTGCTCTCATAAGGACTTCCCAAGAAGGAGATCCTCCGAGAAAAGGCATGGTGAACATGCTCACCACCTGCGCCGTCACTTTTGACATCTGTCGAAATCGGTGTCAAGTCTATCGCCATTGTGAGCCTTAACCCCTAGATATTTGCCATCTTACTTAGGTTCTACACATTCCCACCACAGGCATGTGTACAAGGATCATCGGTCTAGACATACCACTTCACTGACGTGTAAGACAATGGCATTTGAGCCAAGAAGCATGGCTCCTGAAGCAAACAGAACAGTCATCTAGGTTTTAAAAGAAACAAAACACCAGTCTAGACAGTGCTAATCCTTGAAGTGGAATGATGATATATTGTGCATTTTACATTAAGCAATAGGTCCAGTAAATATGCTCAATAAAAATAAATACCAAGCAATAAATATCACATAAATTAAGTAAAGTGACAAAATAATACAATAAAATGAAGTTGAAACATTAGGCACCCAAGATACGGACAATAAACAAGTGTTCACAGATATTATGTGATTGTGAATGCAGTGCTGTTAGAAAACAACCCAGAACACAAGAGGGATTGGAATGCTTCAGCTAAAACACGCCAGCTCGTAAATAAGAATTTTGCAGTCAGTTACCGAATGTGAGAAGCAGAAACCCCAGAATGCCATGAAATGCAACAGGGGTAACATATATACAATGAAATACAATTCTAATACTGAGAAAAGGGTATCAGAGTGCTTTAGATATGATTAATTCCATAAAATATAGAGTGGTTTATACAATTTAATAAGAGAAAAACATGATTGTAAATTAGGAATAATATGCATTCCTCTTTAGAGACAGATAGATGGAGAGTAGATTGTGTTTTGAGACATCAGAATTTAGTTGGAAAACATTAAATATACAGGTAACGATCTATCTATGAACTTGCACATTAGGAGATAGATCTAAACATTCTAATAGCTTGGGAAAGTTTGCATTGTAGGAATTTTAGATCTGGGTGCTAGAACTATTTCTGAGTTAATGGAGTTGAGGTAGCCATAGTTGTGAGTAACGTTGGAACAGTACGTTTTTCAGTTTCTTTTTGATTGAGTCATAGAAAAAGTAGCTCTGTTGTGAAGAAAAGGTATATTCTGGGGTTGTTTTCTGAAAAAGATGTTTTCAGTGTTCACCTGAGATCCGTAGTTTCTGATTGAGATAATGTTAGTTGCTCCCATATAGTACCTTATGAGTGAAACAAGGCAAGTTGGACTGTGTAACTCGCATCAGTGGGAAGCCACTTCGGGGAGATAAGAATGGGTGATATATGGCTGAATCCCATGACCAGTCTAGCAGCTACATTTAATTGTGCTTTAAGTGGCATTGTGAATTTGGATTTACTGCCAGTAGGATTTTTGCCATAGTCTTAACTTCAACAGAACTAAGGCCTAAGCTACTTGTTTGGTGCCAGAGTCCAAGATTAATTGCTTGGCATCTCTTAGAAATTTGAGTCGGAAATTGTCTTACTTGGCAAGAATATTGATGCCTTATTGTAGGTTTAGGTGTTTATATGGGGTAAAGGCCAGAGAGTTCTCAGAGTCTGTGATGTTTTGCTTCCTGTGGAGTAATGTTCTCTCTTTGAGACTGTTTTTGAAAAGTATTCGGCAGTTGAGCATGGTGATTGCAGGAATGGTATTTTAGTGGATACATCTTTAGATGTTTCGGCATTCATGAATGTGTCTAATATAGAATTTGAGATCAGTTCAACATCTTCTGAAGTAGAAATTTAAAAAAGTTACATGCCATCGGCGTAGACGTGATAGGCAATGGCGGCAACTTGAGAAAGGAAGCAAGTGATTCACCCTATATGTTGAATAGGCTTGGGTTAGAATATAGAGCCTTGGGCTACTCCTTGTTATAGTTTTGCTGTGCTGCACATTTGTAACTATTTTGACCCATTGACAAAGGTTCTCCAGAAATGATGCAAGCCTCCTAAGGACTGCACCTTTTAAATCCACTCTTTTCTTAACTATTTTCAGGAGTGTGGAGTAATTCACTGTGTCAAATGCCGCTGAGAAGCCCTGGAGGATGAATAGGCGTGAATTGCTGTTATCCAGGATTTTTGGTGTGTCACTGCTTATCTTCAGGCTTACTATTTCAGTGCAGTGTCCTGCTCTAAAGTTGGATTGGAGTTCATCTAGTAGACCATCTTCATCTAGGTAGTTTGAGTTGAGTTTCTGTTCAGCTTTGTAGTACTCTAGCAAAGGATGCTAAACTAGAAATTTAGCAAAAGTTGTTTAAAGTGGTGTAACCTGTCCAATTTTTAGGCAGTCGGGGACTGAACCATTCACCAAAGGGGTATTTATTAGGTTAAGCTAGTGGGCCAAACTGACAGACTTACTTTAGTTGAGAGGATGGGATGGGTGAAGAGAAGTGAGATGAATATCATCTTGGTGAAGACCTTGTTCAGGTCATCTTCTGTAACAACTCTGAAAGTGGGCTAGGAGATTTTTGATTTTGGTTTTAAGTTTCAGTAATTCAAATCCCATGATGAGAGGGCTAGAGATACCTCAATCTTTTCAACTATGTTAAAGAAAAAGGAGGGGAATTCCTCACATTATTCTTTGGAGGAGTCCGAAATAACTTTTGGAGTCGATATTGTGTATTACCTTACAATTTCAAATTCAGCCACTAATTTTGTGAGAGATTTCTGCTTTTATGAATGCTTATTTGGCTTTTGAAATGTGTTTTTGTACTTCTTCCTTTCCAGCCAGGGTAGTGTTGAGTTTTTTAGTGAGGTGTTTTGGTGCCAGATCTGTTTCATGGCTCTCAGGGTTTTCCTTTCTTCATTGAGTTCCTTGAAGAACCATTGGGCAGATTTTCTTATTTTCTTTTTGTCTCTTTAAGGGTTTTGGACCCATTTTGTCCATAATCTGTGTAATGGTTCGTTCGAGGCATATGAGCTGTAGATCATATGCTTTAGCATAGATCGCCATCTGGTGTTGGGCCCGGATGTTTGCACTTTGTTTTTGTTCGAAGAAGTCTTGCAGTCACGAGGTAGGTGACGACTCCTTTCGGTGATAGTGTGCATGGGCATCGACTCCATCCTTAGATTGTTTTTTCTCGCCATCGGGTTCGGATGTGTATTGCTGCGCTCCGGTTCGGTACCGTTTTCGGACCCCTTAGACGTGCAATTCATTACCCTCGATGGTATTGTTATCGATTGCGGTTCCTCATTCGACGCGCATCGTCTCACTTCGGAAAACTTTCTATCGGAAAACTCGTGGCAGGCTGTCGGTCCTACCCATGCCGACCACGCTAGCAGTCGATGGAACGGACTCCATTCATGCCATGTCCCGGGTGTTGTGCTAAATTTCCATGCACCGACTTGCACGAAGTGTGCAATCTCTGCTTGTCCCCGGAACATGACGAAAAGGTCTGCGACGCGTGTCGATCATTCCGATCGAAAAAGACACTTCGTGATCGTCGGGCTCGATGCCACGAGATGCATCATCAGACCAACACTGTTCCGGACATCTTCGGCGAAGATTCCGATACCCAACAACCAGCTCAAGGGGTAGAGGAAGAAGAGCAGATCTCAGTGTCCGAAGCCTACTCCGACATGGAAGAAGAAGACATCACTCCGGGTCAGCGTACCGTGAGTACAGATCCCCCTGTGCCCATTCAACATGAGACAAAGGCTCCGGGCCCTCCTTCACCCTCTGGTTCAGGTCGGCACCGACAAAAAGTTTCCGATGCCCGCCCTCTGGCCCGGCTCCAAAACAGAAAGAGAAGCCTTCTGGCTCGAGCCAGCCCCGCTCTGAGGTCGAACCGATTCCTTTGGCACCAAGACATAAGGCCAAACATCTATTGGTCAACTTAACTTCGACACCGAAAGGTTCATTCCCGAAACCTTCCACACAGAGAGGTTCGGAGCCGAAACCTTCTAAGGCCAAAGATTTGGAACCGAAACCTATTAAGGCCAAAGACTCGGAACCAAAACCCTACAAGGCCAAAGTCTCAGAGCCGAAACCCTCCAAAACCAAACACTCGGAGCAGAAACCCTCCAAGTCCAAACACTCTGAGCCAAAACCTTCGACGCCCAAAGGCTCGGAGCCGAAACCTTCGGCGCCGAAATCACCACGTAGGGAAAAAGACACTCTCCCCAAAGAGCCTCGGCCCGATGAGCCACCTTTGGACCTGAAACAGAAAAAGCTGGTGATAAACCCTAAAACAGGACATATTCAGGCAACTCTTCCAAAAAAAACAGAAAATTGCCCTATCGGAGGACTATCATATCCCTCTTAAGAAGAAGAATGTGGGTACTAACCCTTCTCCTCCTTATATTCTACCTCCTTCTCCTCCTCCTAATCCTAACTTGGCTATCACACCATTAAATTCACCACCACTTACACCTGACCCACAGGATGAAGGGGATGGGGATCAGGATGCACCGCAAGACACTGACCCTTGAGAGGATTACCACACAGATCCAAATACAGATAATGACCCTGATTTGTATCCCTCCAGACCCTCCCCACCTGATGACAACATTGGCTATGTCGAGCTCCTTAACAGGGCTGCTCATTATCATGGGGTAGAACTTCATAAACAGCCTTTAGAAGAGTATTTCCTCTTTGAGACACTTGCTTCATCCCAAAGAGCCACTCATACATTACCGATGCTAAAAGGTATGTTAAAACACACAGACGAGGTATTTAAAGATCCTGTTTGGGCAACAATAATCACACTTAGAGTGGATAAAAAATACAAATCAGCTCCTACCAACCCTGTTTATATTAAAGGTCAGCTGCCCTTAGACTCTCTTGTAGTCTCCAACGCACGTAAGAGAGCTAACTCACAAGCCACAGGAGACACCCCTCCTTCTGACAAGGAGTCCAAGCTTATTGATGCCTCCGGCAAAAGAGTGGCTTCACAGGCAGCAAACACCTGGCGCATTGCCAACGCCCAGGCGCTGCTAGCTCGTTATGACAGGGTTCATTACGATGAGCTAGAGAAAATCATGCAACATTTGCCTGACGAATATAAATCTAAGGCTAATGACCTTATTCTGGAAGGTAAACTCATTACCAACACCTCCATTAGATGTGCACTAGATGCAGCAGACACAGCAGCTCATGCAATCAACACCAGCGTACTATTACGCAGACACGCTTGGCTCAGAATTTCTGAATTTAAGCCGGAGGTGCAAACCTCCATACTTAACCAACCCTTTGACAAAGAGCATCTTTTCGGCCCAGCTGTTGATACCTTGCTGGAAAAGATGAAAAAAGACACTGAGGTCGCAAAGTCAATGGGGGCTTTACAGTTACCTGCCAGTAGAGGTTCTTTTCGCCGCTCATTTTACAGGGGTGGTTCAAAAACGGCATCCACTGATAATCCCTCCTCCTCTTACAAGGGCAATAACCAATCCCCCTCGGCCAGAGGTTATTTTAGAGGAGGTTTTAGAGGTAACAATGGTAGGGGAAGAAGTAGAGGCAATTCCACACGCTCTACCCCGCAAACAAACAGTGACTTCCTTCCGCTATCCCCCGATCATTCCACTCCTCTCGGGGGACGTCTCTCCCAATTCCTACCTGTCTGGAATTCAATCACCACAGACAAGTGGGTGCTACAAATTATCCAATATGGTTACTGCCTGGAACTTACAAGCACTCCCCCAAATATTCTTCCAACAGCACATGCAATGTCACTAGAACATCTCACCCTCTTAAAGCAGGAAGTTCTATCTCTCTTGGAAATACATGCTATAGAACCAGTCCCATTAACATATCAAGGGACCGGGGTATACTCCCTGTATTTCTTAATTCCCAAAAAGGACGGCTCTCTCAGGCCTATACTAGACCTCAGACAGCTAAATCTGTCCATACAATCTGACCACTTTCACATGGTCACACTCCAACAGGTGCTCCCACTACTTCAACAAGGCGACTTTCTGGCCACTCTGGACTTAAAGGACGCCTACTTCCATATTCCCATTCACCCTGCTCACAGAAAATATCTCAGGTTTGTGGTGGATGGACAACATTACCAGTTCAAGGTTCTCCCATTCGGGGTAACTACAGCACCCAGGGTTTTCACCAAGTGCCTGGCAGTAGTCGCAGCTCATCTAAGAAGACAGCACATTCATGTCTTCCCTTACCTAGACGACTGGCTGATAAAAGCCAAATCACAACAAAGCTGCCTACACCACACTCGAAAGACAGTCCAACTGCTTCACGACTTGGGATTCACTGTAAACTTCACCAAGTCTCACCTCCAGCCATCCAACACACAACTGTATCTAGGAGCCACAATAGACACTCGCAAAGCTCTAACGTATCCCAACCCAGTCAGGATCCGCAACATTCAAGCTCTAATGTCACAGTTTCAGCCTCAACACATTACCAGCCAGAGTGTTCATGCAATTGGTCAGAATGATGGCTTCTTGCATTTTAATCGTTCCCTATGCAAGACTTCAAATGCGTCCTCTACAAGAATGTTTAGCACGTCAGTGGAACCAGGCTCAAGGTCAGCTGTCAGATCTGGTGTTGGTAGATGGCCGCACTCATCGCTCTCTGCAGTGGTGGAACGTACAAAACCTTTCCAAGGGCGGCCATTCCCCGACCCGGTTCCACAGATGGTGCTAACAGCAGACGCATCGCTCACTGGTTGGGGAGCTCATCTGGAAAAGCATACCATTCAGGGCATGTGGACTCTGCAACAGAAACAACTCCACATAAACCATCTAGAACTGCTAGCAATTTTTTTAGTATTGAAAGCCTTTCAACTTCATCTAATAGGCAAAGCTGTCCTGGTTCGCACAGACAACATGACAGTGATGTACTACATTCAAAAACAAGGGGGGACACACTCTCTCCAGCTCTCACAGTTAGCCCAGAGCATCTGGAGATGGGCCATACCTCTAAAAATATATCTCCTTGCCGAACACCTTCCAGGAGTAAACAACCAAATTGCAGATCTGCTCAGTCGTCAGCGACAGCAGATCCACGAATGGGAACTCCACCCTCAAGTTCTCCTCCCATTCTTTCAAATGTGGGGCTTCCCAGAGATAGATCTGTTCGCCACCCACCTAAATGCAAAATGCCCAAACTTCGCGACCAGGCATCCACACCCATTGTCCAAAGGCAATGCACTATGGATGAATTGGTCAGGGATATTTGCTTACGCTTTTCCACCTCTCCCACTCATTCCGTTAGTGGTTCAGAAACTCAAACAGCATTCCCTAACGCTTATCCTAGTTGCTCCCACATGGGCCCGACAACCATGGTTCACAACTCTGTTGGAGCTATCAGTAGTTCCCCACCAAAAACTACACCTTTCCCCCAAGTTTCTTACCCAGAACCATGGAGAGATAAGACATTCAGATCCCAATCAACTCAACCTTGCTATCTGGCACCTGAAATCCTAGAGTTTGGCTACCTAAATCTTCCGCCAGACTGAATGAATGTTATCAAAGAGGCTAGACGCCCTACCACAAGAGCATGCTACGCAGCAAAGTGGAAGAGGTTTGTCGTTTACTGTAACAACAATCGGATCAATCCACTAGATGCTTCAATTCAAAACATCATTTGCTATCTATTGCACCTACAACGTTCCAATTTAGCGTACACATCCATACGCTTGCATCTCGCTGCAATAGCTGCATTTCTGCAAAATAGACAGCACTTGTCTCTTTTTAGAGTGCCTGCTATTAAAGCTTTTATGGAAGGACTTAAAAGACTCATTCCCCCCAGACTTCCACCTTCTCCAGTGTGGAATCTCAACATAGTCCTTACAACACTTATGGGTCCACCCTTTGAGCCATTGCACAAATGTGAAATACAATTTCTCACCTGGAAGGTAGCCTCCCTTATAGCCATCACTTCTCTAAGACGAATCGGTGAGCTTCAGGCACTAATCATAGATGAACCATTTTTACAAATACACCAAAACAAAGTGGTTCTTAGGACTAACCCCAAATTTTTACCTAAAGTCATCTCTGCCTTTCATATTAACCAATCTGTTGAGTTGCCTGTGTTCTTCCCTCAACCAGATTCAGTGGCAGAACGTGCCCTTCACACATTAGATGTCAAAAGAGCATTATTATACTACATGGAAAGAACGAAACCTTTTAGGAAAACCAAACAACTTTTTGTTGCTTTTGCTCCACCACATAAAGGCAATCCCATATCAAAAACAGGCATTGCAAGTTGGATAGTTAAGTGCATTCAAATATGCTACATTAAAGCTAAACGCACATTAACAGTTCCCCCTAGAGCACACTCCACACGCAAACTAGGGGCTTGTATGGCATTCTTAGGAAACCTACCCATAGATGACATCTGCAGAGCTGCAACATGGTCTACACCACACACATTCACAAAACACTATTGTGTTGATGTGTTAGCAAGACACAAGCTAGTGTGGGCCAGGCAGTTTTACGTACACTATTTCAAACCACTGCAACAGCTACAGGTTAGCCACCGCTTCAGAAATAACTGCTTTACAGTCTATGCTAAAGCATATGATCTACAGCTCTTTTGCCTCAAACGGAAAATGCTACTTACCCAATATGCATCTGTTCTTTGCATATAGAGCTGTAGAGTCGTATGCGCCCACCTGCCTCCCCGGGTACCTTTACCTGTTGCAGTGATATCTTACTTAGATACAATTTACATGGACATCTATCTTTACTACTTTACTAACTCCGTCACCCTTTATGGCAAAACAATCTAAGGATGGAGTCGATGCCCATGCGCACTATCACCGAAAGGAGGAGTCACCTACCTCGTGACTGCAAGAAGTCTTCGAACAAAAACAAAGTGCAAACATCCGGGCCCAACACCAGATGGCGATCTATGCTAAAGCATATGACTCTACAGCTCTATATGCCAAGAACAGATGCATACTGGGTAAGTAGCATTTTCCTTAGCAGCCTTCCTCTGTTCTGTGAAGGAGTGAGGGAGCCTCTTGTTGCTCTATAACTGCTTCTCTGGACTTCATGGACTAGTTGAAGGCTCCCACACATGATGGGTCAGTTTCAGCCAAAGAGCTTGAGCAGTACATCAGCCTTAGTCACAGCCTTGAGAAACAACAGACAGCGTGCAGATAAATGCTAAGTAAGCGTCACTGTTGAGTCTACACTGGTCTATGCAGTCGCAGGGGTTGTTCCTAATTTTGTGATTGTTATGTAATGATCGCAGTAATACCTGTTACCTAAAAAAGAGCTCCATTTGCCTGGCATCACTGAACTTAAAGTATGGGAAGGTCATTAGGCCGCTGCTGCGCCCCATAAACATTTCAATGCCACCACCAGCTGACTGCTGGACAGAGGTGTGGAGAGAAGCTATCCCTTTGGAACTCTAGAGTGGGGAGATGAAATGAGATTCTTCCAACTCTTTGGGTTCACCAGGGGAATTCCAAAGGCAAACTAAATTGTTGTATCTGATAGAGACTTCTAGCTGCAGATTCCTTGCCTTTGAATTTCCCAGACGTCAGACTGGATCCAGAAGATTTTTCATGAGCAGTACCCCTGCGCGCCAGTAGGTGGTGTCGATCAGCTCAGTGTTCGGTACTGTTCGTGCCAGAAGTGACTTTGCAATACCTACATAGACGTCACCCAGGCGCGCTGACGTTGGTTCTTTTCTTTCTGCATCAGCCAGCGCTGATCCGGAGAAGAGCTCCCCCTCAGTCACTGTTTGACTGGATTTTTTTGACTTTTATTAAGTGTTTTTATGTTTAACTTTGTTTTATTGGTTTGCAGACAAGTGAAAAGACACATTACATACATCAGGTTATCCTGTTTTCGGCCCTTGCGGTCCCCCCCCGGCCCTTCTCCCAGCCCCCCTCTTCCCAGCAATGGGGACTATTAGCCCTTTCCTTAGGGTAGTCACCTGCTTGAGCCGGCGAGGTAGGGCAGAGGCCCGGCTTGTCTGTGCAACATACAATAGCTAATAAAGTACAAAACTCCCAACCCCCCCTTTCCCCGTGTCCCAATTCCCCCCTCCCCGAACCGGTGTGCTATGACGGATCCTTGGTAGCTTGGTACATATAGAGCCCATGTGCGCCATGCCTCAGGAAGCTGCCTCAGGTTGTTGGACATCTGTTAGTCGCAAAAGGCGAAGGTATTTCAGGCAGGTGATTTCATTGAATTCCAACGCTAGTAGGGATAGTAGGGGCTGCCATGTGGTAGTAAATGCGTCCGTAGATTGCGTGAGACTAGCTTGGATTCTCTCCATGCCTAAAGTGTACCACAGTTTGTGTAGCCACCCCGTATGAGTTGGTCTATTCCGTGTGCCCAATAAGGAGAGAATGTGTTGCACCGCCGCTCCCATAGCCAAGCCCATCTGCCTTCCCCTAGCTGACTTCAGTGGGTACGTAAGCGAGTTGGGTAGCCCCAGCAAGGTGTAGGCAGGGAAGCGTGGGACCTCTGTGTCAAATTGTTTTGTCTATATCGTCTAGGACCGCCGTCCAATATCCAGTCACCTCCCTGCAGTCCCATAACAGGTGAGTCAGTGTGCCCTCTTCGTCACAGCCTCTCCAACATGTAGGGCTGCGGTCGGGGTTTCCCTTATGCAGTCTGGCAGGTGTCAAATACCAATATGTCACTACCTTGACCGCTGCTTCTCTGCCTGCTGTGTTCTTAGCCGTGTGGTTCGCCCGAAAGTAGATGTCACGCCATTCCTTTTCGGTCAGCTCTCTACCAAGCGCCCACGCCCATCGCCTCTGTCCAGCCGAGGGTCCCGGACGAGCCGGGGGACGTATTAGCCCGTAGAGTTCAGAGATCATCCTCTTATCCGAGGTTTTGGTTACGAGCCATTTCTCATAGGCCGTCAGTTTCCTACCGACCATCGGGCGCACGTCTGGGTGTAATAGCCAGTGACGAATTTGGAAGTATTGGAATCTCTGCGGTCTCTGGACGTCGTAGGCTTGCAATATCTCTGAGAACTGGAGGAACCCCTCCAAATCAAATAAATGCCCGGCTGACTTGCAAGTTGACGCCCTCCATTGTGGGAACGCTCGCTCTTCGAGCCCCGGTGGGAATTCCGGATTGTCGAATATGGGAGTTAGTGGCGAGGGGAAGGAGGTGAGTCGACGTTTAGTCGCCACCGTGTCCCACACTTGCATCACAGTGTGTGTAAATGGGGAGATTGCAAAGTTCGGGGGCCTATCCGGGCGTTTGAGGAATGGCACTTTCCAGAGGGATAGCTGTGCCAGCGCCCTATCTTGGAACAGCCACCTCCTTTTCTGATTCCGATCTGCTCCACTCTACCAGGTATCTGAGTTGCGACGCCCGGAAGTAGTCCAGTAGATTGGGAATTCCTAGCCCTCCTTCGTCAGGGGGACAGTAAGCTAGCTCTCTATGCATCCGCGGCCTCTTCCCGGCCCAGATGAAATGTTGCACCGCGCTTTGCAATTTGTGAATGACGCCTTTGGGAGGCCAGGCTGGGATGGTCTGAAAGAAGTATAGCACTTTAGGCAAGATAGACATCTTAACTGCAGCGATACGGCCCAGAAGTGACAAAGGCTGCTTCTGCCATCTATGCAGATCCCCCTGAACTTGTGAGAGGAGGTTGGAGTAGTTTAGGGCGATTGTTTGCTCTGTGGAGGGGGTCAGAACTATCCCCAAGTATGGGATCTTGTCTTGAAGTTGGAGCTCTCCGAACTCTCTGTGTGTTTCCCCTGGTGAAGTCTCAGTTGACGCCATATTCTAGGGGCACCTGTCCGGTTGTGTACTCGTTCCAGCTCTACCACATTGGCCGTAAGCTGTTCTCTCTTTTCTTTCCGTTCCCGAACCTCCGCCGCGGAGATAGCTATCAATTCTCCCCTCACGACCGCCTTGAGGGCCCCCCATATCGCCGCTAGAGACGTATCCGGTGTATCGTTTGTCGTGAGGTAGTCAGTGATGCATGTATGCACCTGCTGAGATATCTCTTTGCGCAGCAGCAAATTCTCCCTTAGTCTCCACCTCCCCCTCGGTCTATGAGTCTGGGGCACGTCTAATGTCACTATCACCGCATCGTGGTCGGAGTGTGCTGCTGGAGTAATGTCCACTAGGGCATGGATTTCAGCCGATCCTATAAAGTGGTCCAGTCTGGCATACGTGTGGTGTGCATTTGAGTAATAAGTGTATTGCTTGCTATGGGTGTGAGCCTCCCGCCACATGTCTACCCCTGTGAGCCAGCCATTCCCTCCCCTGATAAGGCTCCCGTTTGGCCATAGCGTTGCCCGGATCTGTCTTTCTCTGAGTCCATGACCAGGTTGAGGTCGCCTCCCACTAAAAATCCTCCTGTCTTGGGAACTAAGAACCTCTGATATGGCTCCCTTAATGAACTTTTCTTGTCCTTCATTAGGGGCGGAGATGGACCCCACCACTATGGCAGCCCCACCCACCCAGAGCCTGTAAGCCAACAACCTACTCTTTACTTCTGCTACCTTATCTCCCACCTTGCCCCGGAATTTCTTAGCAAGCAATATGGCTACACCTGCCTTTTTGTCGATGGTAGAGGAGTAAAATTGTTGGGGAAAGGCGCGGGACCTCATTCTATGCCAATCCTTAGAGAGGAGATGGGTTTCCTGAAGAAGGCACACATCTGCCCCAGAGTGCTCCAGATAAGATATGATGGCTCGCCTTTTAACGGGATTATTCAAACCCCTCACGTTGAGGGTTAGCACCTGAAGAACATGTTGCGACATAGTGTGTTTAAAAGTGGTGTTTGTGCTTGTGTCGTTGGTAGACTGCTCTTTCCTCATGTGTCTGTGCCCCTGGGCCCTAGTTCCATATATCAACGACTGTCTTTCGTCCATGCCCGCTCCCTAGCAGCACACCGGTTCCCCTTCCCTCCCTCCTCCCTAACCCCAACTCCCTCCCTTCAAACTTCCCAGGGTCGTGTCTTCCCCTTGTGTGGGTTCTGTTCCGAAAGTGTGTCTTGCCCTCCCTCTTTGTCCCCCCTTCCCCATTTGTCCCTCCCTCCACCTCCCCTCCCCGGATCCCCCCCATTCCCTCCCTAGCCCAACTAAACATACCCCAGGTTTGACCATAGTCCAATGTCCAACATACCGTGACGCGGACATTTGGGAATGAAAAATCGGGGTGAACTTGTGGTCCAAGTGACCCGGGACCCCTCACCCCCAGCCAGCTATATTTCAGTGCAGTAACGTCCCCTTGCGCAGTTCAAAGTCTGTCCGGTGAGGTGGTATCCCTCGACACTGCTTCCAGGGCTGCCATTCTTTCTTGTGTTATGGTGGCAGGGTCCGGCCGTGTTTCAAGTTTAGGCGAGCGTCTGCAGCCCACTCTTTGCCATTCTCCCCCTGAGGATCGTTGTGTGCGGATGGGCGAGTTCTCTGAGTTCCGTTGTTCTAGGCCCAGGAGCGCACACGTTTCTTGAAGTGATCTCACTTGGTGTAGCTTGTCACCCCACTTGAAAATCAAGCGGAATGGGTCGCCCCATGAGTAAGTCACTCCCTTGTCCCTCAGAAATGTCGTCACCTCCCTGAATGCTTTCCTCTTTTGTAAGGTAATGGAGGCCAGGTCCTGATATAGTGCTATGGGCTTACCCTGGTATTTGAGGGGTTGCTTCCGTCTGGCTTCACGTAGTATGCGTTCCTTGAGGGGGAAGTCTGGCAAGAAAGCTAGGATGTCCGGTGGAGGGGCTGGTGCCCGCCTTTCCATTCCCACCCGGTGTGCACAATCAATGCAAATGTCAAAGTCTGGGGTCTTGTCCAAGATCTCCCTAAACAGGTCTTGGAGGTAGCGGGCGACGTCTGACCCCTCTTCTTTCAGCGGGACCCCCCCTAACGCGGATGTTGTTTTGGCGTGACCAATTTTCGAGGTCTTCTGCGTGAGCTTGCAAGCCTACCTGCTGATCCTTGAGTCGTATAAGTTCCTGCTGTAGTTGCTCTATCTCCTCGCCTTTGGATTGTTCACGATCTTCGATGGCGGCAACTCGTTCCCCAATTTCGTCAACATCGCGTCGGATCTCTCTCACCTCTCCTGCCACCTCTTGTTTAAGCGTTTGGAAATCCTCTCGCAGCGTATTGAAGAGAGTTTCTAGGAATGCTCGTGTGATTGGCGCTTCCCCTTCGCCTTGTGCTGTTTGTGATTTAGGGGCCGGGGAGGTTCGCCCTCCCTTCTCCCCGGACATGGAGCCTTTGGCCAACATCTCTTTCAATGTTCTTTCCCCCTTTTTCCGCACTGTGGACATTGTGGGGCCCCCGGTTGGTTGGTCTTCTGCCTCCGCACTAGATCTACGTGCACGTCACGTGTGTATCGCCTCTGGTATGGTAGGAAGCAAGCGGGTTCCTTGGGTGTCGTTGAGTTAGTGTCGCTCAACTTTGCCTCTCTTCCGAGCCCCGTGGTGTGGTCCTTTGCTCTCGTGTGCGGACTGTGGCCTCCAGTTGCTGTGGGCTGTGACTGTTATTCCTCCCGGTTGTGGGCGACCTGCTACGTGCTGGCAGTGTGATTCTCCTGCGCGGGTGCTCGCTTGGCAGTGCCTACCTTTTCACGGCCGGATTGCAGCGATCATTCCGGTGGGCCTGCCTCGGCCCTGTCACCTGGGTCTGCTCTCTGAGTTCGGCTGTGGCGTTGGCGTTGTCGGCCTGTTGTGTGACCCTGTAGGGGCAGCGATGGGCACCTCGTGATCAAGTGTGCCGTGTGCGGCCTTCAACTATGGAGGCGCTGTTTCATGGAGGCCAGTCTGCGGTCTCGCTCGCGGTGTCCACGGCCGCCTGGGTAGGGGCTGCCTCCCCCCGTCCCCTCTCGGTTGCGATCTCTGCAGCTAATCTACTCAGGCTGGATTAGGCACCCCCAGGGCCGCTGCCTCCACCGAAACGAGGGGTTATCTCTCCTGGTCCGCTGCGCTGCCCTATGCCGCTCCTGCGCCTGCCCCGCCGGACCTTTGGGGTGGGCACCCTACGTGTCTGTCGACTGCCTCCACTTCTTGTGTGCCCTGTTGCGCTTCCTCTAGTCTTTTGCGCCTAGGCTGTGTTCGGCGTTGGTGCCTACAGGCCTCTCTCACCCCCGCTGCTGAGTGTTCTTGTGTGTTTTGGGCCTTGGCACTCACCACGGTCGGGCCCCGCCCGGGCTGCAAGGGCCTACAGGGCAGCTTGTCTCTGGCGGGACCGGGCCCCCCGGGTCAATCACCGCTCCCCCACGCCTTCTCCGCCGGTACCTTCAGGCGCTGCTTCTTCTCCGGTTTGCGCAGGGGGCTTCGGACTCGCGCTCGGTGAGGCCCTCAAGCCGCGCGCTCGATTTGTGCCTCCGGCCAAGTAGGGGCCGCTTCTCCACGGCTGCTCTGTTCCTGCCTGTGACTGTGAAGATCGCCGCTGCTGCGGGTACTCACTCGCTGCCCCGCCAGGCGCCTCTCTGGTGGACTGTCGTCAGATCCGCCGGTGTCCCCGCTGGGGAGGAGCCGCGTCAGTCCATCCCGCTCAGCCGTTGTACTGGGTCCCCGCCTTGGGCGCCATTTCTAGCCGCTGCCTGCTCGGCACTGCGAGGTGTACACCGGCGGCGTATGTCGCCTACAGGAGCTTACGGGGATGTCGCCACACTCCCTCTGGTCGTGCCACCTGCTGTGGTGCACAACAGGGGGGTTTGCTCAGGTATTTGGCTGATTAAGGGGGCCAGGAGCGAGGAGCCTCGTGGTCGTGCGACCGCTCAGATCGCCATCTTGGCCACGCCCCTTGTCAAGTGTTTTTGAGGATTTTCCCCCCTTATGTGTTAGGAAATGGCATCTAAGAAGACAGGATTCAAGCCCTGCGGAGCCTGTCATTAGCCGATGACAGTGGCAGACCTGCAGCTCGTCTGCCAGTGGTGTTTGGAGCGCGATCACAACCCACAGTCGTGCTCCGATTGCTGCGCCATGAATCTGAAAGCTTTGAGGGAGCGGTCCCTAAAGCTCATGGTGACCAGGAATGTGGCTCCACGTAAATCGATGTCCCGTTGAGAGTAAGGTCCTGATGGCGCTCGCGGAGTCCGAGGTTGTTGTCCCATTCCAAGTCCTTGGGACACTTGGATAAGTCGAGGCAAAAGAAGAAGTCGAAGAGGTCTTTGACTTCTCCTCGTCTGTCGGCTGACGAGACGAGGGAGCATCAAAATTCAAGGCCTGGCTTCGGGGTAGAGCCTGGGCCGACTCTGCGCCTTTCCGATTTTCTGGGAGCCAGAGCGACCCCTGCCCAAATCAAAGAGTTCTATGAGACTATGCGCCTCATATTTGGGCGGCCTGACCACTCCGGCATGCCTTCCGGCCATGGGATCAGAGGGAATGCCGTCTGGTTCCATGCCGGCGGCTCCGGCTCCGGTGGACACACATTGATCCATTGTTGGATCTGGACTGGCATGGGTCGTACCAACTCGACCTTCCTCAATACCGATCCTAATGCTTCCGGCGCCAACAGGAGCCTTGCTGCCTAGATTGGAGCCTGAGCCCTATTCCCTTTGACTAGGACTCGGGGAAGAATGGGAGGGGTCTCTGGACTCTCGATAATACCAGACATATGAGGAAGGCCCTAGCATGGACTGGTGTGAGGAACTGGGTGAAGCCAGTGGACATGATAACTTTCCAGTTACTAGTATGCTTTCTCCCCCCACCGTGGCTGCAGAGGAGGAGCTTCATATGCAATGGTGATGCAGAGGGCAGCTAAGGTACTTGATCTTAAGTTGCCCTCGGTGGCAGCCAAGACTAATATCTTGACAGAGTTGCTGCTGACGGGAGTTTCCACATCGTAACCGTTACTCTCGTTCAATGACTCCCTCACTGACGTCCTTTTGGGGACCTGGCCCAAACCCAACACAGGATCTCCTGTGAATAGGACGTTTGCCCACCGCCCTGCTCCTAGGGACCCAAATTTCCTTACCCAATACCCCAGCCCCCACCCCGAGAGCTTGGTGGGCCAGGCCTCAATGCCCCACAGTACATTCCCTACCACTCCCCTCGATAGGGAATCCGAGAGGCAGGATTCTTTGGGGAAGAAAATGTTTTCTTCCACCAGCCTATTATTGCAGTCCGTGAACAACGCATGCCTTTTGGGCTGTTAATTCCATACTCTGAGAGACACGGTTGCGCAAGTGAGACCACATGTCCCGGAGGAGGCCCGTCCATACACTCCCAGGCTGTTGCTGACGGGAGAGGTGCAGCAAAGTTTACAATACGATGCGGACTTGACATGACCGACTAACTGGGCAGAGCGGTTTTGTCGGTGGTGGACCTTAGGTGCCACGCTTGGTTGAGGACGACTGGCTTTTCGGGGGGATTTCCAGGCTTCTCTCATGGGCATGCCCTTTGGTGGCACCCGTCTCTTCGAACACAAGCCGGTTTAGGCACGTGAGCGCTTCAAGGACAGTCGGGCTATGGCCAAGTCCTTGGACCTTTTTATGGCCCCACATCACGCCCGATCTGCCTTTCGCCCCTTTCGTGGCTATGGAAGGTGCTTTCAGACATGCCTATTCCCTCCCATCCACCGAGCCGCACATGCTCCTCAGCCTGTGCGTGGACAAGGGTGCGATACCTACAGATCTCGTGTGTCAGGTGGCCAGCGGTCTTGTCAGTCCCCCACCCCGACAGCTACAACCTCCAAACGTTCCTAATCTGCCCCTTTACTACCATGGGCATCCAGTTGGTGGCAGGATTCGCCATCACCTGCCCCACTGGCAGTCCATAACATCAGACAGGTAGGCTTTGCATATTGTCTGAAGGGGATACACCCTACCCTTCGAGACTACCCATCCTCCATGCTACCATTTCATGACCGACTGACGGAGGATTATCTGTCCCTTCTCTTCGAGGAAGTCATGGCTCTCTTGGCCAAGGGAGCCTTAGATAGGGTTCTGGTGCCAGAAGTAGTCTGATTGCTATTCCTGCTACTTTCTGGTATCCAAACAGGACACAGGCCGTCGTCCGGTTCTATATCTGCGGGCCCTCAATCTGTTCCTCAAGAAGGAGAAATTGAAAATGCTCATGTTGGCTCAGGACTTGTCTGCCCTGGATCCAGGAGACTGGATGGTAGCATTGAACTTGCAGGACACCTATTTCCACATTTCCGTCCTGACTGCCCACCGGTGCTACCTGCTGTTTACGGTAGGCCACGAGTATTTTCAGTTCACCGGTCTCCCCTTGGGCCTTATCAGCGCCCCTCGGGTGTTCACCAAGGTGAAGGCAGTGGTTGCAGTTCATCTGCGGAGATCAGGAGTGCCAGTCTTCCCCTATACGACGGCTGGCTGTTGAAGGCAGGCTCGCCTCAGGCTGTCGTCTCACACCTCCACACTACAGCGAAGCTCCTGCACTCTTTGGGGTTCACTATCAACATGCCGAAGTCCCACCTGACTCCCTCTCAAATGCTCGCTTTCTTCCGAGCTGTACTAGACACAGTGCACTTTCGGGCTTATCTTCCCGAGTCCAGGATATTCAGTCTATAATACTTATGTTTCAGCCTCTATCCTGGGTTTCGGTGAGACTGACTCTGAGGCTGCTGGGCCTCCTGCATCCTGCTTGTGACACATGCCCGCTGGCATATGCGGGCTCTAAAGTTTCAGTGTGCGCAGCATCAGGGGGATCTCTCAGACGTGGTCCAGATCTCGAAGGGAACTGCAAATGATCTGAAGTGGTGGCTGATGGAAGCTGGCTCTCTATATACTATACCAAAAAGAGGTATAGTGTGCTGAGAGTCCAGTGCATCCCCAGAGGCTTTACAGAGTCTAAAGTAGATAATACTAATGCTCTCTTTTGAGACGGTGTGAGCAAGCAGTTAGGCTTATCAGAGGGCAATGCTAAGCATTTGTTGCACACCCAGTGGCAATAAATGAGACACGCATTCAATGAATAAATCCGAGACCAATTTATAAAAATAATACTTGGTTATATTTATTTTGTAGAACCACATAACTTCAACTTAGGTAGATAAGTTTTGCACTAGAAATAACTTTTCAATATCAAAAGTGGACACATTGCAATTTTCAGACTTTGCATTGTTAACCTATGGGAGGAAGGAAGACCACATTCAGCATTCAGATGGGTAACATTGACTTCAGGAGTTAAGATCAGTATTGGGCAAGGTTCAGTTCAGCACCAACAGTACACGGGTAGCCAGGTGCAGGGTGCAAATATGGTATTGGGCGCCCAGTACAACTCAATGAGGAATGGGGCAATTGTACAGATGCTGCTTACAGGTAAGTAACAGCGGCTTGGGGGGGCCATTCTCCCAGGGTTGAAGCAAGCACTGGGCAGGGTCCAAAGCAGCACCAGCACAACACCACCAGTGACACAGGGATAGCCAGGGGGCAGGGTGCCAACACTGCGTCGGATGGCCAATATAAAGCAATGGAGAAAGACAAAACTGGAATAGGGTTGCAGTCTCAGGCCAGGAGGCCGGTCAAAGGAAACCAACACCTGGAGAGGTAAGTTGCGATGCTCCGGGACGTAAGGAAACCTTTGGTCTGCTTCACCAAGGTCGAGGGCCAGCGGCTGCAATGGTGTTTTTTGTCTTATGTGAGAGTGGCCTTTTGAGTGTGTGTGTGAGTGGCTCTATGCATGAGTGATTGGATGTATGAGTACTTGTATGGGTCTGTGAATGGGTATGTGACTGTGTGGGTGTGTTAGTGGGCATACGAGAGGTTGTATTGGGTGTGAGTGGGTGTGTGAGTGGTTCTGTAGATGTCGTCAGTGATGTCATTTGAGATGTCATCAGTGATGTCACTGATAATGTCATGAGTGATGTAATAAGTGAGGTCCTAAGCAGTGCATTGCGGGCGTAAGTTAGTTAGCTTAGGTGACTATAACTGCTGAATTTCTATGTTTTTGTACGAGTGAAATTTGAGTCGAACTAGAACATCCCTGTAACCTTTGGTTTTTTTTTCCAGTGAATTTCAAAGGTTTTTAAAATTTTGTTTCCTAACTATAATGTCCCTGTAACCTTTGTTTTTTTAAGTAAATTACTATGGTTTTTAGGTCTCGGCCTGCACAAGCGTTTGCGCTGGTCTGGCCGAGAGTTTTAGTAAGTGGGTTTTGGAAGTGCAAACACTGGCTTTCGGCTGGCGACCAGCTTGAGTTCACGAAGGCGTGCACGCGCAGCTGCCATCTGGGTTTCCCATCTCTTCCTCATTTCCTCGTCATGGCTCATTAACTCTCTGGACTCTGATGTTTCAATCGCAGCAGCAGCTCACATTACCAACTGAGGGCCCTGGACTACAGTCACATGAAAAACAACAGCGATTAGCATTGAAATGCAAGCTTTTTTTGTCTAGTTAGAAATATTGCTTCGGTGGGTTGATTTCACCTTATATCGCTATTTGTTTTATATTGGGAGTCACAGCCTAATTACCAGTATTTTTGTCTCTCACTGTTTTTTTTTTTTATATTTATTCGCGCAAAGCACAAGCTATATTTAAGGTTACTTTTTCCGCGTCACTTCTTCACTCTATTTAAACTCCACACCCCCACTCTTATTGTCTCTCTCCTTCTCTCTCTCTCCCTCTCTAATTCTCTCTCTACTTAATTAACTCTCCCTCTCTATCTTTTTTAGCCTTTCATTCTCTCTCACCCCTTTATCTGTTTCTCTTTCAAACTCCTTCATTCACTCTCTCTCCCCTTCTTTCTCTCTCTCTATCCCGCTCCACTCTTTATTCTATGTACACCCTTTCTCTCTCTCTCTCTCTCACCACCCTCTCTAATTGGGCATTATATCTTCACTCTATCTCTCACTCGGCAACACCACAGCATCACTCAGCGCAACCACAGCATCAATCAGAGCCAGCACAGCATCACTCAGCACCAACACAACATCTCTCAACGCCATCACAGCATCACTCAACGCCACCACAGCATCACTCAACGCCACCACAGCATCACTCAGCACAACCACAGCATCACTCAGCACAACCACAGCATCACTCAGCACAACCACAGCATCACTCAGCACAACCACAGCATCACTCAGCACAACCACAGCATCACTCAGCACAACCACAGCATCACTCAGCACAACCACAGCATTACTCAGCACAACCACAGCATTACTCAGCACAACCACAGCATCACTTAGCGCCACAACAGCATCACTTAGCGCCACAACAGCATCACTTAGCGCCACAACAGCATCACTTAGCGCCACAACAGCATCACTTAGCGCCACAACAGCATCACTCAGCGCCACCACAACATCACTCCGCGCCACCACAGCATCACTCAGCACCACCATAGCTTTACTCAGCGACACCACATCATCACTCAGGGCCAACACTGCATCACTCAGCACCACCACAGGATGACTCAGCACCACCACAGGATGACTCAGCACCACCACAGGATGACTCAGCACCACCACAGGATGACTCAGCACCACCACAGGATGACTCAGCACCACCACAGGATGACTCAGCACCACCACAGGATGACTCAGCACCACCACAGGATGGCTCCGCACCACCACAGGATGGCTCCGCACCACCACAGGATGGCTCCGCACCACCACAGGATGGCTCCGCACCACCACAGGATGGCTCGGCACCACCACAGGATGGCTCGGCACCACCACAGGATGGCTCGGCACCACCACAGGATGGCTCGGCACCGCCACAGGATGGCTCGGCACCGCCACAGGATGGCTCGGCACCGCCACAGGATGGCTCGGCACCGCCACAGGATGGCTCGGCACCGCCACAGGATGGCTCGGCACCGCCACAGGATGGCTCAGCACCGCCACAGGATGGCTCAGCACCGCCACAGGATGGCTCAGCACCGCCGGATGGCTCAGCACCGCCGGATGGCTCAGCGCCGCCACAGGATGGCTCAGCGCCGCCACAGGATGGCTCAGCGCCGCCACAGGATGGCTCAGCGCCGCCACAGGATGGCTCAGCGCCGCCACAGCATCGCTCAGCGCCGCCACAGCATCGCTCCGCGCCGCCACAGCATCGCTCCGCGCCGCCACAGCATCGCTCCGCGCCGCCACAGCATCGCTCAGCGCCGCCACTGCATCGCTCAGCGCCGCCACTGCATCGCTCAGCGCCGCCACTGCATCGCTCAGCGCCGCCACTGCATCGCTCAGCGCCGCCACTGCATCGCTCAGCGCCGCCACTGCATCGCTCAGCGCCGCCACTGCATCGCTCAGCGCCGCCACTGCATCGCTCAGCGCCGCCACTGCATCGCTCAGCGCCGCCACTGCATCGCTCAGCGCCGCCACTGCATCGCTCCGCGCCGCCACTGCATCGCTCCGCGCCGCCACTGCATCGCTCCGCGCCGCCACTGCATCGCTCCGCGCCGCCACTGCATCGCTCCGCGCCGCCACTGCATCGCTCCGCGCCGCCACTGCATCGCTCCGCGCCAAGACAATATCACTCAGCACCACCACAGCATCACTCAGCGCCAAGACAATATCACTCAGCACCACAGCAGTATCACTCAGCAACACCTGAGTATCATTCAGCATCACCTCAGCATCGTCTCCGCAACAGTCACCACCACCACCACCACCTCAGCATCACTCAGCACCACCTCAGCCTGCTCTCGGAAACTGGCATCTGTTGATTCTCCCCTAGCGTCTGGCCGCTGCTAGTGTTATAATACAGGTACTAGTTCCCAACCTTCACCCTCCGATTGTTTATGCCCCCTCAAAAAAAAAGCTTTAACAAACAACCATTGCAATAGGCAGAAACAAGTTGCCAGCATTGCAAGAACAAAAGAAAACGGAGGATTTTTTTTATTGTAAATACTTTTTTTAATATGGTCATTCAGTTTTACATAATGCCTTCTTGCTCATATATAAAGTAACAAAAATGCTTCTGACACTTTTTTATTATAACTTTTCACCATGCCGCACAGCAGCCACACTTCTCTACAGCACAGCTTGAAGACATTGGCAAAGTCAATAGCTCTGGCTAAACACTTATAAGGCCCCAAAGGCGAGACCTATTTGCTATGCCAATGCTTGTTTAACTAGTAGGCGCGTTTGCTGAGTGGTCGAGAAAGGGGGCTGGGACTCCGACCAGCTCTCAGCAGTCCCTCTGTGTGGGACTTACTGGAGGTAACAGGAGGGGTAGTTGCCCTCCAAGGACCCTCTGGAGTCGAGAAGACTTCAACCCCCCCAACTAGTAGTGCGCCAGGAGGTTCTTTGGCAGAGTGGTAGTGAAAGGGGGAGGGGCCTCCGGAGACTTCTCCTGGACAGCTTTTAAAAAAGATTTTTTGTTTTATTAGGGAAGGGGGGCCACATGGATTTCGGCCCCGGGGCCAGGCCTTTTTGAATGGTGGAGAAGGGCTCCCCTATTTTGCTTTTTTTTATATAGGGGAGGAGGGATGCGCAGCACCCCTGCCCAGGTTGATTTCAGCCCAGGGGAACCCATCCCCTGGGGCGCGGCCTACTTGTCATTGGGGAGGGGAGCCACGTTGCCCTCTTCTCCTGGCCGATGTCGGCCCCCGGGGGCCTGCCCTTTCTAAAAAATGTTAAGTAGTAGGGGAGGGGGGCTGCGTGGCCCCCCTCCCCGGGCCGAATTTGGCCCAGGGCACCCCATCCCCCGGGTCCTTCCCATCTTTCTGTTGGTGCACCCAGGGCACCCACTCTCCACTGGAACCGCAGGGGAGCCTGAAGGCCCCCGTGGTCCCTGGTGGTTCCCCACCTCCAGCGGGAGCCAGCATTGCTTTCTGACTTGGGGAGTTGCTGGAAAGGCAGCTCCCTATATCTGAAAGCGCTTCTGCGCCACTTCCAGCAAGCGAGAGCATTTTCAATGCTCTCGCTTGCTGGAAGCGGAGCATTTGCGGTGGCTTGGCGGAAGCTGTAAGACTCGTGAACAAGGAGCAGTCAGCTCCGAAACGCGCCGGGCGTTTTCGCTGTAACTAATAAAATTAATCATGCTTTAAGGAATTGGGCTGCGGCTTGTTTCTTAAGGCTTCATTTTAGTTACAGGTTGCACAAGCAGCTCCCTTCTTTCATCATTTACAATCGTCATACGCGTTTCAGACGCAACTTCGTCCTTGATCACTGCCAAGTAGTGAGAGTCACAGGAGCCGTTTGGGAACTAATTAAGTAATAAGCCCAGTCATGCCCCAGTGGGCGTGTGCAATGTTGCATTCTGGTCCTCGTAGTCCCCAGTGGGTGCCTCCATGTGCCATCAACAAATTAACAGTTTATTACCCATGTGGGTTGTGCAAGCGGGAAAAACTGCTTATAGTGCCCATACCTCGACGTGCAAAAGCGTGCTTTCACTCCTCTCGGGCCAGATTGTCTAGCGCCGCAGGTCCGCCTTCAAGCAGCAGGGCGTCCTCGCGGTTAGGCGTACCGCTACACATCCAACAAAAGTTATTGCCCAGGTGAAGACGCCACACAGAGAAAGGTTTGATCCTATTTGCAGGTCGAGGTATGGGCACTACAAGAAGTTTTTCCCGCTTGCACAACCAACATGGGTAATAAACTGTTAATTTGTTGATGGCACATGGAGGCACCCACTGTGGTTTGATCGTGGGGACTACGAGGACCAGAATGCAACATTGCACACGCCCACTGGGGCGTGACTGGGCTTATTACTTAATTAGTTCCCAAACGGCTCCTGTGACTCTCACTACTTGCCAGTGATCAAGGATGAAGTTGCGTCTGAAACGCGTATGGCGATTTGTAAATGATGGAAGAAGGGAGCTGCTTGCTTGTGCAACCTGTAAATAAAATGAAGGAACAAACCTTTCTCTGTGTGGCGTCTTCACCTGGGCAATAACTTTCGTTGTGTGTGTATATATATATATATATATATATATATATATATATATATATAGATAGATAGATAGATAGATAGATAGATATATATATATATATATAGGTTGAGGATAGGTTATAGGTAGGAAAACGTAATTATTTGTCTACATTGGAAAAAATACTAAAGTTATAGTTATAACTTAGAGTTCTTATTTGCACATCACCCAAAACGTAATATTCTTCATGCACCTCCGTGCACAGTGTTGCGAACCTGCTAGCCAGACTAAATGAACCAGAACTCGGCCCTCTACCATGCATAGTGTTCTCATAAATTGTCATTTGAGATGACATGAGTGTTGTTATGAATGCTAAGATTCAACATGGTATACAGTGATGTAATATGAAAGGTTATGAGCAGTGAATGAGGAAGGCACAATCTATAGTTAATTTAATCTGGCTAGCGAATTCCCGACACTGTACTAAGGTGCACGAGTTATGTTAACTTTTGGTTTGTGCGCAAATTATACCTTTAAGTTATAGCTATAACTTTGGAATTTCCAATGTTTGTGTAGTTTAAGTTGGTTTTGTATACATATAAATAATTACATTTTCCCAACCAGAATTTCTCCTCAACCTTTGGTTTTTTTTTTTTTTCAATGAATTTCTATTTTTTTTTTTTTGATGGGTTTCTAATCGCATAATGTTCTTTATTTTGGTATTGATTCTTTCATGTTATTTTTTTTACATTTCAATATTATTGCAGTACTTTCTTTATAATTTTTTGTTGAGTGGAATGGCATAAAGTGGTGTGGAGTGGCGTGGAGTAGAGTGCAGATGCATAAAGTAAAGTGGCTTAGAGTGGTGCTGAGTAGAGTGGCGTATAGTGGACTGGGGTAGAGTGCAGTAGCGTACAGTGGTGCAGAGTGCAGTAGTGGCATACAGTGGCGTGCAGTGGTATATAGTGCTGTGGCATGCAGGGCAGTGGCGCAGAGTAGAGTGGGGTATAGTGCAGTGATGCGGGGTAGAATAGAGTACAGTGGTGTAGAATAGAGTGGTGTAGAGTGCAGTGGCATAGAGTAGTGTGGTTTACAATGCAGTGGCATAGAGTAGTGTGGTGTACAGTGCAGTGGCATAGAGTGGAGCACAGAGTGCAATGGTGCAGAGTGGCGTAGAGTAGAATGGCATAGAATAGAGTGGCGTACGGTAGAGTGGCACTGAGTGGGGTAGAGTGGCACTGTGTGGAGTGGTATAGAGTGGTGTGGAGCGGTGTGGAATACAGTAGCGTAGAGTGTAGTTGTGCAGAGTAGAGTGGTCCAGAGTACAGAGGCATATAGTGCACTGGGGCAAATGCAGTGGAGTAGAGTGGTGCAGAGCAAAGTGCAGTAGTGCAGAATGTTGTTTAACTCGCCCCTTTACTCACTTCTCTAAAAAAAACAAAAAATCAACCCTTCAAAAGTACTGCAGTACTTTCTCGAAGCTTTCAAAGAAGTACCGCAATACTTAATTAAAAAAAATATATATAAATAAAATTAATTTTCTCTACTTCAGCAGGGTTTGCAAAACTGCCTGGTCTTCCTACACATTTCAAAAACACTAATCTAGATTTCACATTAAAGCTCAAAACAAAGACAGTGTGGTCTAAACAATATGGCCGCCTTTTTAGTTTGTAAATGCTTTCACCAACAAATAGCATTGTTTCGTCATCGCCATGTACAGGGGTATACCGTGGCCCAATATATCAATATATTTGTGTCCCTTATAACTTAACAACTACTGAACCAAATCAGAACAAATAAGAGAAAGGACCCTTTGCACATCATAATCTGCTTTGCTACCAAATTTCATGTAAATCCGTTAAGATATATATATATATCTATCAAGAAAAGAAATTGCCACAGCCCGGGTCCGGAGAAGAGCATTTATTCAATTGGCGCAGGCAGCAGCAAGCGTGATTATCCGGACGCGTATCGGCGGAATGCCTTTGTTGAAGGATGAACAATCACTTGTGCAATGTCCCAGGTGTTATAAATAGTGATCAAAGTCACGTGCCTGCATACGACATACTACAATTCCCATAGTTCACTTTGAGGTGCAGTGAAAAAAAAATATATATATATATATATATAAATATATATATATATATCCACATACATACTCTCTCAAGGGCGGTATAGTTGGGTGAAAATGTCAGTTGAAACACACCCTTTTGAATTGGCAATCACTGAAATTCACCTATTATAGTTATCTCAAGTAACTATAACTTGCGCCACCTGCCATGCACAGTCTTGTCATCAGTTATGTTATTTCAGGTGTTGCAGTGATGTAACAAGTGGGTAATTAGCATTGCATGAATTATAATTACTTTAGGGCAGAAGTAATAGTTACTTGAGATAAATAAAACTAGTGAATTTCAGTGGTGGTGTTCATTTAAAACGATATGTTTTAATTGACATTTTTACATAACGTCACTTTTACCTTTGTTTTTTTCAGTGAATTTCTAGTATTTTTTTAACGTAAAGAAATATTTTATTGCCATACGTAACACCAACCCCACGCACAAGGCCAGGCTCTACCACCAACTTCCCGTGGTCAGCTAACCCCCTTTGGCCATGCACGGCATGGTCTAGGCCGCGGGTCAAGCCCTGTGTCCAGCGCTTCTCCTTGCAAGTGGCTTGTGTGCAGCAGGGTTTTGGGTGCACAGCATGGTGCCTAAACTCCCGCAAGTGCACAGCACTGAATATAAAAGTTGTCATTTTAAGTAAGGCAGAGTTACTGACTTTGTCAAAGGATCAGAATATATATATATATATATATATATATATATATATATAATTTTTTTTATTATGATGCTGGGGGGGCTGTTGCACTGCCTGCATGCAGCCCCCGACAACATTGAAAAAATTGCTTGGTGGTGCTCCTGCCCCTTCTAGGGACATCACCAAGCTGCAAAAGAAATAAAAGTGTAAACAGTCCCCGCAGGGCTCCCCAGCTGGCACCTATAGTGGGTACTGGCGTGAAGTAGTACAAGATTGTTTGCTCATACATACATACATGCAATGCACTTGTAAAGCACACAGCTGCCTCCAAGGAGGTGTTTCAGTGCTGGCGTAAAGATCACCTGTAAGAAACCTGACAGCAGAAAATCTAGGTGACGTTTAGGCAAGAGTGCTCTTTCTGAAGATAGCTTCGTACGGTCTGCTTTTCAGGCCAAGAGGAAGAGCATTCCACAATTTCGAAGCGAGGCGAACAAATGATCTACCTCCTCTTCTGGCCTTATGGATGCGGGTAAGCTGGAGGAGTTTAAGTCTGCTAGAATATCAAAAATCTCTCCTGAGTGAAAGGATGGAAGCGGTGCCTGAGATAGAGAGGGCCTGTGTGGGTGTAGGCCCTAAAGGCAAAGATGAGTGCCATAAACTAGATCCTTTTATTCACTGGAAGCCAATGAAGATGTCCTAAGTATCCTGACACCGCAGCTCAGGGGGAAATCTTAAGAATTAGCCGGGCATCAGCGTTCTGAATAATTTGAAGACGCTGAATCAGAAAAGCAGGCAGCCCCAGGTACAAACTGTTGGCATAATCCAACCGGAAGGTAATCAAGGCATGAACTATAGTCTTGCGGAAATTCAAAAGGATGAGATGCAGCATCCTTCTTAAGGACTTGAGTGAAGAAACACGTGACGGTTAATGCCTTGATTTGGGGCTCGAAGGTAAGGTTGGAGTCAAATTTCACCCCAAGATTTTTTACCACTGGTGTCGGAAAAGGGGGGAGGGGCATTTCAGATGGCCACCAAATACTGGGATTGGGAGAGGTTTTGATACCAAAGAAACAAATCTCTCTTATCTGAGATACATTTTAGACCGCTTGCATTCATCCAGTCAACCACTTCTTTGAGACAAAGTTTGAAGGAACACAGGGTTGTGGGAGCATTTCTCTGGAAGGCCAGTAGAAGTTGGGTGTCATCTCCTTAGGATACAACGCTCACCCCCAAAGACTTGACTAGTTTCACCAATGGCTCGAAGTATATATTAAGGGCGAGGCTAAGGGCCGAGCCCTGAGGCCCTCCGCACTCTTGCGGTTTTGAGGCAGAGGTAAAAGGTGGGAGGAAAACTGCCTCAGAGCAGTCACTAATGAAGGATTTCAACCATAACGGGGCTTGGTCTCTAATACCGATCTTTTCTAGTCTCTCAAGCCGAATGGCATGAACAACTGTATCGTATGCCAAGGAGAGGTCTAGTAGCATAACCATAAATGGGGTATTTAAATCCAGATTTTCTTTAATGTATTCTGAGACTTCATGCAGGGCTGACTCAGTGCTGTAGCCAGCACGAAATCCCGATTGGGAGTCATGCAACAGGAGATTGGATTCAAGAAAATGTGATATCTGTCTATTAATATTTTTCTCAAGTAATTTAACAACCATATGAAAGGGGGAAATAGGCCTAAAGTAACTCAGAACCTTGGGGTCAGCAGTTGGTTTCTTGAGCATGGGGGAGTAGCAAAGCTTACTTCCAGCTGGAAGGAACCAGTGCCGGCTCTAGGGAGTTATTTAGCAGTCTGTTTGAGATCCGGTTGACCACAGGGCAGCAAGTTTCAAAATGACAGGGGGGAGCCAGACTTGCAACTTGTGAGTTCAGCTGCTGATTCCGCAATGGATAGTTGGAGAAATCTAGAAAGTGACGGACCGGAATATGGGTTGGATGTTGCTCCTTGAATAATAGGACGCTGTGTTGGAAATTGATCATAAATGGTTTGGATTTTCTTGAATAAGTGAGGTATTCACATAAGTCCATGGAAGGGGAGAGGTGGTTTTTTTTTTTTGCATTGGGTGAGAGAAACTAATAGACAATTTTAAACAACTCTCCGGCTTTGCTTGCTGCCTGCAAAATATACGAGACGATAAAGGGTTTTTGGGCCGTCCGAATAGCAGCATGGTGTTTTTTTAGAGCAGCCTTGTACAGTGCTTTAGCACGATTATCTTACATGGATCTCTAAAACCTTTCTAGCTTTTTGCAAACTGAGTTCTCTGCCTTGAGGGCGTCGGAGGACCATGGCGCAGAAGGTTTTATCCCCTTTGAGGAGCGTGATTTCTGAGGGGCAATGGTATCAATGGCATCTGACAGCCAATTATTAAAGCACACTACATCGTGTTCTAAGACCCCTGTCCAGAGACAGGGCGTGGACTGCAGCAGCTCCATGAGTTGGGAGTCCAAGACTTTATGCCAAGGTCTGGACGAGGGCTTAGACTTTGTGCACCGCAAGGGGCTGTGGCGAGAGACCACATTAAATGGAACCAAAATGTGATCAGACGAAGTAAGTTTGAGGACCTGTTTTACCAAAACCGTTGCAGGATTAGCTAAAATCTGGTCCAGTGTATGGCCTGCATTCTGAGTGGGCACCTTAATTAGTTGTTCTAGATTGAAACCTTCCATAAAGGACAAAAATTGCAGTGAAGGTTTGTTGTTGGGATCGGCCACATGAAGGTTAAAATCGCCCAGTACCAGGTAATTGGCATGGAGAGGCTGCACAGCTGACACTGCTGAATTTTTAAAACGCATCACAAGATGGACTGATCACCACTGACAACACCACCTGATTACTGCATATCTCAAGAGATTTCAGGACTGCATTGGTTCCACATTTCAAATGGAACCTTTACTTGTGATGCGTTTTGAATATTCAGCAACGTCGGCTGTGCAGCCTCTGAGCAAACAATTGTGTACTACCTGAGGAAGGTGGAAGTCAGAACATTATAGTGGAAATATATTTTTGTTCTTTGGTGAGTCCATCTGTTTTTTGTGTGTGTGTGTGTGTATATATATATATATATATATATATATATATATATATTCACTGAAAAAAACAAAGGTTACCTGGATGTTATAGTTAGGTTCAGATTTTATACACACAAAACCATAGAAATTCGGCAGTTATAGTTACCTAAGCTAACTATAACTGGCACCCTCGCAATGCACTGCTTATGACCTCACATATTACATCACTATTGGCATGGTCAGTGACATTACTGATGACATCACTGATGACATCTCAAGTGAGTTTTATAGGTGTGTGAGTGTGTAACTGTCTGAGTGCTGGGTACATGAAAGGCTGTATAGACGTGTGTGAGTGGGTGTGACAGTGCCTCTATGGATGTATGAATGACTATGTAACTGGATGTATAGGTAAGTAAATGGGTGTGTGGATGGTTTTATGGGTGTGCGACTGTCAGTCACTGTCTAGCTATATGAGTGGTGTGTACATAAGTGGTTTTGTGGGAGTGTAACTGGGTGTGTAAGTGCCTGCCTCAATGTGTGAGTGACTGCAAATTACATACTATTAAATTACATACTGTAATCAAGCTCCAGCATCGAATTTCTAATACATTAATTCATATTGGCTTAATAATATAGCTATAGTTTCAGTATAGCAATTCCTTTTCCTCCTTTGCCACTCACTATATTTTGAATGTTCTCATCTAAGCTCAATTTTATTTTGCCTTATACTGTTGTCTTGAAGCGAAACCTTTTCTTTAAGTTTATATACATTCATACTCTTTTAATATACTTTTTTTTATAGTACAACCTAATTAACATAACCTGCTGTTGTCCAAATTTTAATGTAATTTCTGTTAACATCTGTTTTCTACTCAAATACTCATGTAAGAACTATGGCAATCCTCCTTCACTCTCAGTAGGAAAGTACCTAAAATGGCTCCTCTTTCCCATGTGCTCTTACTCATACTCCTATACGCAGAAAATTACAGACTTCCTTTCATCTTTTATTTTTGTATATCACTCCTAAATGGTCACTAATTTTTAACCCTTTCCATGTTTCCTGTAAAAAAAGCCCAATTTGGTAGGCTTTTCACAGATCCACCAAGGCGCTCAGTGCGGCTCCCGTTTGAATCCGCAGTGGATCCATAGATCCACACGGAAGCCCTTAAAAGCATTCAATAATCTGCTGTTAATGTTTTTCATCTATATTTCATTTTGTGAAATATTGTCAATTATAAGACATACACTCCCTACTGAACAATATTTGTACACTAGTCTGCTTTTCAGTTTCACACTGCAGTCTCTTTTGTTCCCTCCCACGCACACTCTTGTAGCTCCGTTTCTTTAGTGACCGTGTTACCAATAGTCTCTGCCTACCACTAGGTAAAAAGTTCACAAGACTTTCTCTAAACCGCATACTAGCTTCACATTAACTATAGCAGGTGTGGTTGAGTGTTAGTAATTCCGAGCATATCCCAAACAGGTTTATTTTATTTTCCAAAGCGAATCACAGATGTAGTTACTTTTTTGTTAGTCACTACCTAATTTTAGTTCCCTGCACATCTCCACTATCCAATCAAACATATTCTTTTTTTATTTTACTTGCGGTCTTCCATTTTAGCAGCCTTTCACCTTCAAAATTGCCTTCTACTGCTGAAGCCTTTTCCTGTGTGCCACCCCTGCTTATCTCCAAAATGGTCAGAGTCTGGTTTGTTGGCCATAGTTTTGTGTTTTGGGCAGGAGAGAGTGCTAGAAAGAGTGGCATTGACAGAGACCTATGTTTACCTAATGTAGATATTACTTAGGCTGGCCAGAGAGGGTTACAGTGGAATCAATTGATGCCTTTGGTTGAAAGCATTGTGGATTGCCAACATCCAGACCTCATGATTGTGCACTTTGGTGGCATTGACCTACCAACAATTACTGGGGTATGACTTGTAATCCTAGTGAAGGATACGTTTGGTACATTAATGTCACTTTTCCCACATACTGCCTTGGTGTCCTCCCACACTAGCCAAAGAAAGAAGTTGCAGTGGTAAACCCAATTTTGTCTGCAGTTAGAGAAATCCTGGAAACATGTCAAACTGTTTCTGCATTTATCCGAGACCACAACATGTGCTCTATATACCATAACAACGTACAGTTCGACATGGAGGCAATATATCGAAAATACGGATTCCATTTCACAGACATAGGCAACAGGGTGTTCCTCAACAACTTAAGACTGAATCCTTGGGGGGCACTAGAGGGCACACGGCAAGATGGCTGCACCGTAGTGCAGCTCCGCCGGCCGTCTACACGATCCTGCATATATCCAGCCCGCTAGTTGCCATCCGTGTCTGCCAAAGGGCGGAAATCTTTCCCTGACGGCGGGGCATTCTGTCTGCAGTGCCTGATCGCTGTTTGGGGCATCCGACTAATGCGAACAGCAGACATCAGCGAGCCGGCGAAGAGCTAACATGGCGGCCGCCTAGTCGGCAGTCGTGAGCCCAGCGTTGCCTGCCGCGATTTTGGCGGGCCTGAGGAGATCGACGGACGCTGTGTTCATCTGCCCTATAGATGCTGTGGGCCCGACTGGGGTCTGGCCATCTACCATCTCCTGTGTGCCCCTGCTCCGGGAACCTAAGGCAAAGCTGCCGGACTGTCGAGGCCTGCGCGCGGAGGTGAGGCGCCCCGCTGTACTACCTTGCTGCCGGACCGGCCTGTACTACCTTACCTGGAGTATCCCTGCCCTTGCTCCGGGACCTGGGAGGCGCTTGGCGGAAAGTGCGAACTGGTGGTGCGCTGAGTCCCGACATCACGACCGTGCGGAGGCTGCCGCGTAGAGACCTGGGCCTGCGGCGGCCCCACAGCTGTGGCGCGGAGATCACGGACTTCGTGGACGCTCGCCGCGCGCTGGCTCAGGTGAGATCGCTTCTTGCTGTGGGACCCCTGCGGGCGGAGGACTGATTGGTGCCGGGAGCGGACCGGTGAACGCGGGGGGGGCCTGACTGGGCCTACTTCGCGGCGCCGTTCTGTTCTCAGAGGACTGCGGCCTCAAACTGTGGATGCTGGCGCCCTCTGCCCCAGAGGGCGCCGAGCCCAGACGGTCGCATACATTTGCAGCCCCCTACCCAGTTCACTGCATGCTTTCTTTGGTTGGAGGACTGCGGATCAGAGCAGCAGATATCCACACACTGCTTGGGCTCACCTCTGCATTGCTTGCATGGATGCAAAAAACTGCGTTTACATACCCACTGCCCCTCTGCTACTATCTATAGTGACATTTCGCATATACAAGGTGCAACGTGGTTATACAGCTGGGAACATAGTGCGAAGTGTATACCATCCTGAATGAGCACGCTGGTGATACCAGAGGGGTAACATCGGAGGCCATTGTCCCACTGGTCTCAGTAACCTTGCCAAATCTGGAAAGTAGGGGGCCCCCCCCGTTCTGTCCGCCATAGGCGATCAAGAGGTACTACAACCTACATTCCTCCTTTATACCCTGCATGAGCTGCCTAGCTTCCGTGTGTATCCTGCTGGTTGCCTGCTGTGAGTACGGGGCTTTGAGCCTATAGACATTTCAGATTGAGAGGGCGCGGGTGGGCTGATATCTCCAGTGCTGTTTTACTTTCGACGCCATGGGTAAAACAGATAAGTCCCAACCACGCCTTACCTTCGACCTGCGCAAACCAGGTAAATCGCAGCAGGGCGCTGCGTCGGACACTGAGCTGGACACACCCACCGAGACACCAACAGCTGTGGAAAAGGCATTAATTGCCATACATGCTGGTTTACAATCTATTGATGGGAAGATAGAGGCACTCATTACTCGCATGGACCACATGTCAGCTAAATTAGATAAACAGGTAGCTAGAATAGGCGAGGCTGAGCAGCGCATTTCGGATGCCGAGGATGGCCTTCAGCAAGTCACCACTAAAACTTCCGGCATGGAAAGCTCTTGGCAGTCATACAGGCCAAAAATGAAGACCTTGAGGCCCCGTCCCGGCGCAATAACTTACGCATTTTGGGTTTGCCAGAATCAACAAACGTTGGCACACTTGAGACATATGTGGAAACCAGGCTTCGAGACATCTGTGGTGCTGAAAATCTGTCTGCTGTATTTATCGTGGAGCGTGCCCATCAGTCGTTGTCGACCCGTCCGCCGCCGGGGACCCCACCCAGACCGATCATAGCGTGCCTTTTAAATTATAGAGATCGCGACACAGTACTACGCATCTCTCGCCAGAAGGGCCCCATTCAATATCAAGGTAACACAGTGTCATTTCACCCGGACTTCACGGCAACAGTCCAGGCAGCACGCAAAGAATTTCTGCCGGTAAAAAAGCTTCTGCTAGCCCAGAATGTGCAGTATGCAGTGTTATATCCAGCCAGACTTCGCATCGGCACGGATGTTAAAGACAGAATTTTCGCCAACCCCAAACAGGCCATGGATTATGCCAAATCACTTAAGCGCAGGAAGCAGGCCACTCCTGATGCGTCGGACGATGAGGGCTAACGACCTACCACTGCAGCTTTGCTCGTCTATGTAGAAACTGTTCTGCAGCCTCTGAACTGTCTACAGCTTCATTCACGATGTTGGTTGCTACGAGGTGGCGTGCTACCTCTAACATTCCGTTTTCCTTGCGAGGCACCGCCAGAACTCTACTGCGGGTGCTATCTATTGTTCATCTGTATCCTTTGCTACAATTGCGGCCTACCTGTACATTGGAAGGGAGGGCGTTGGTCTAGATGCTTTGTTGACTTGTGTAATACTAAAATTATTGGACTTGCACGGATGGCTCTAGGAGCGCATGATATCATAGACGGCCACCTCCGTTGGTCATCGGGGAGTTAACTGGGCCGCAGCGTGTCGTCGTCTTCCCCCCCTCCTCCCTCCCCCTATGGGTGTGCCCTAGTTCTTGCTACGACATTGTTTAATTTTGTTGGGGTTTCTGTTTTGTTTTGGGGATGGCTTTGGCACTTGGGGTATGCTGAAGTGGGTGGGGGAGGGGGCTTTTTAGCTGTTTTAATATGGGGTTTGTTTCTTGTGATTGTATCGATATGCTTGCTATGGAATACTATTCCAGCATCCTATTTACATTGCAAATGGGACACTCTGCCGCTGGTTCTTGCCTCCAAATATGCTGATGGGCGACAAATATAACTGTCTGACGTGGAATGTCCGAGGGCTGAATTCCCCCCAAAAAATTCGACCGGTTTTTGCGTACCTGGACCGCCATGGGACTCAAATCGCTCTCCTACAGGAGACGCACCTGACCAAGTTATCTGAGGCCAAGATCGCTCTTAAATGGGCTGGGTATAAATTAGCCTCATCGTACTCTTCTTATGCCAGAGGGGTCATCATTATGATTAAACGCGGTCTCCCCTTTACTCCTATCAAAACGTATGTAGAAGACGAGGGGCGATGTGCCATGGTGCACGGTAAACTTGGGGTCTCCCTTGTTAACTTTTCTTAATGTATATGGGCCCATAGTTGATGAACCAGAGGTCTTTGCACGAATCTATAGCATATTGCGAGAATGGCCTGAAGCTGCTATTGTGTGGGGGGGGGGATATCTTAACACATAGTATGGATAAATCGAGTCCACAGGGTCTACGCACACCTAGAGTGGCCCAAAGCATCAGAAATGCCATGCTGGAGTTTGGACTAGTTGACGCTTGGAGGCTTCGTAATTGCGCAACGAGGGAAGGTACACACGCTACACCAGCGCATCATAGTTGGTCCCGCTTGGACTACTGGCTTTTAAGCGAGGGGGCAAATGAATGGGTCACTGACATTGCTGCTCTCCCGCGTACGCTGTCAGATCACAATCCAGTGCGGCTTACTCTCATGATACCAGCCAACTTTCATCGCCTGTTCACATGGTGCTTCCGTTCGGAGGCTCTTCCAGACCCCATTTATTCTGACACCATTAGAAAAGCAATAGAACAATATTTTGAGTTTAATGTCGGCACCGTAGAGAGCGCTGCCACTCTATGGGAAGCCTTTAAAGTGACCATCAGGGGGGTCTGTATCAGTACCACGGCGGGTATCTTGAAACACCTTAGAGGGCAGCTTGCGAAGATGGAAGCGGCATTAGTGGATCTTGAAAGCGACTACACAGCCAAGCCATGTGCAGCCACACTCTCTCTTGTGTCCACGAGCTAGTTTTAGAATATGATGCTTTGGCAGAATCTGAAATTCGCTGTCTCTCATGCAGGCACATGGCCCGAGCCTACGGGGAGGGTGGGCGACCAGGCCGTAATCTAGCTGCTAAACTTAAATTCCGCACCGACCATCACCACATAACTAAAATAACGGATGCTCAGGGGAAGGAACATTACACCCCTCTGGAGATAGTGGACAAATTCCGTGACTTCTATGCCGCCATGTATACAACGCATGGAACTGCACCTGCCCCGGCTTTAGAGGAGTACCTGTCAGACATTGCTTGCGCATGGTTGGCGGATGGCCACCGTGAATACTTAAGTCAACCGATCGAAGAATCGGACATAAAGGCAGCGATACGCGCTTTACCCAACAAAAATGCGCCAGGGCCAGACGGCCTTACAGCCGAATTCTATAAAGAATATGTCGACTTAGTCACACCCCACTTGATAGAAATGTATGTGGAGGCGCATGAATCTGGCATACTGGCGCCGTCCCTTCGCCAAGCACTGATTATTACTTTACTAAAAAAGGACAAGTCACCCGATCTTTGTGAATCATACCGGCCCTTATCCCTGATCAATTTAGATGCCAAAATACTTGCTAAAATCTTGGCCACCAGGCTCCAGCCACTGATGCCTTGTTTGGTCCTCCCGGACCAATCTGGTTTTATCCCAGAACGGTCCACGTCCCATAACTTAAGAACAATATTTGCGATGTTCCATGTCCTTGATCCAGACCTCCACGCAGCTGCGGTAATGTTAGACGCAGATAAGGCGTTTGACTCCATAGAGTAGAGTTACATGTTCCAAATCCTGCAACGTATGGGATTTCCTCCGATATTTCTTGGCTGGGTGAGACTATTATACTCCGACCCCTCAGCGATGGTATGTGTGGGGGGCTTTACTTCAGCACCATTTTCGATCAACAGAGGCACCCGGCAGGGATGCCCCCTATCACTATTGCGGTTCGCCCTTGTGCTTGAGCCATTGGCCTGTATAATCCGCCAGCGACACAGAGAGACGGCTATCAATTTTCTGCACCGCCCAGTTGGTATACCCCTTTATGCCGACGATATGGTGCTTTTTGTTAGGGAGCCACAACGCTACCTGGCTCAGGTGCTGAGAGAATATATCCGGTTCGAATTGTTCTCTGGTCTCAACATAAACTGGGAAAAATCGATCATAATACCGTTGACACCCGTAACGATCCCTCCCAGTATAGATTACCCTTTGGTGTGGACCTCGGAGCCAGTCAAATATCTGGGTGTCTGGGTGCATCGGGACCCAGTGATTGTCATAAAAGAGAACTATGGTAGGGCGTGTGCCTCTCTTGAGCAACACGTCGATCGGTGAATCGCTCTGCCACGATCCCTGGCTGATCGCATTGCGGTTATTAAAATGGTCATTTTACCACGTTTCTTATACCTTTTCTGCAATATACCTATAAAGCTGACACAGCATTTTTTTAGTGCAGTGCGGTCTTCTCTTCTTCGTTTGATATGGGGAGGCAAGCAGACTAGGGTGAGCTGGGCTACTCTCACACTTGATTATGCCAAAGGGGGATTCAGTGCTCCGGATCCATATTTATATTATCACTGCGCCCAAGCGCAGTATGCATACTACTGGTTCAAACCCCACGCTTACACTCCTCACGTAGCGGTGGAAGATGGCGATTCGCACCCGATCCCACTACCTGGCATCATTACGCACACACGCAGAGGCACACCGCAACATGAAATCAACACACTAGATACGACTATTGCGGCCTGGCAGTCTATAGGCAAACTTGCAAACAAACTCCCCATATATGACCCGGCATTGCCCCTGGCACATCATTCTGCGCTCTCGGTGGTACAAGAAGAGGACCCGCTGCGGGCATTGAAAGAGGTGGGAATTGATACCATGCAAGATCTCTATCCTGATGGGAATTTCATTACCCCGGAGGAGCTCCAATATATTACAAATCCCTCACTGCTGTTTCAATTTACTGTGCACAGACTTAAGCTAGCCATCAAAACACATTACACCACATATCCGGCTGAACTGCCAATTTTGCGCTCCTTACAGCTGCTACTGGTTGCACCCACACGAAAGAAGCTGGTCACTAAACTATACAGGGCGGTGCGAGATGAGAGAGCCATTGAACCGGACAGAAGCCTCGCCCGCTGGAATGACAGATTAACACACTCCTCCCCCCCCCTGACGTCGCCAGAATGGGAACACATATGCAACCTCACTAGCACTCTTACACCTAATGGTAATCTGCGTATTATACACTTTAAGTATATTCATCAGGTATATCACACGCCCTTTAAACTGCATAGGAGCGGCCTACGCGACTCTAGCAACTGTAGGCGATGCGGCCATCCAAACACTGATTTCTGGCACCTGGCATGGGACTGTAGGCGGGTACTCCTTTACTGGGAAGAGGTGGTGAAACATGTACAAGATATGTCTGGGGCTGTATTGCAGTGTACACCTTTAACATGTTTACTATGTTATGTGCCTCAACTAAAGGGGGTCCTGGGTAAATTTGTGCGAATTGCATTATTGATGGCCAAGCGCTGGGTGGCTCTGACTTGGGAAAGCACCCTTGTTCCGAAAATCGAGCACTGGGTTAAAGATATGGTGTTTTGTAAGGAGAACCTCGAGCTATACGCAGAAGAACTGCCCACATTGTCAAAACCCAAGGACATTTGGGAGCCACTACGCCAATATCTCCAACAACAAGCCCACGCCAGTTCACAAGCTGTAGCAGAGTGATGTAAATATATGTGTGTAAACCTTTGCAATGTGAACTTGCTTAATGTTTATGGTTCGACATCTAGCATCAGTCATGCACTGAATCTGGTCAATCACATGATGGTTGTATGTTTATTTACTGTTTGAGCTGTCTTGTATGGCAGTGATGCTGCGTATATTCTTGTGAAATCTCAATAAAAATATTTTTTTTAAAACAAAACTTAAGACTGCATCCTGTTCTATGTGTAGTTATAATCTAACACACCATAAACACAAAGGCTGTTTTCACAGCTAACCCTTTTCCCAAACACGTTTTTTTTTTGTGTTTTCAAATTCTTTTTCTTATTTCCCACTCGGATCTGTGGATCCGCCGCGAATCCTTTGCCAAATAAGGGGTCTGCCGGCTATGTTGCAGTCAGATCCGCGACGGATCAGCGGATCCATTCTCTACCGAATGCACACATTCAATACAAAACAACACATTTAATATAACATATCCTATTATAATTTATATAACTGTAACTGGATATGAGAGTGACTATGGGTGTGTGAGTGGGTTTGTGAGTGCCTGTGTGGGTCTGTGAGTGGGCTGGTGAGTGGATGTATCAGTGACTGTATGGGTGTGTGAGTGCATGTACGTGAGTGCCTGTGTGGGGTGTGAGTGGGTGTATTTTTTTAAAATTGGGATCTGGATCCGCGGATCTGTTGCAGATCCACATGGGGTTGGTGTGTCAGTGTATGTGAGTGGGTGTGTTCATGGTTGTCTGGGTGTGTGAGGGAGCGTGTGAGTGGCTGTGTGGGTCTGTGGGTGAATGTGTGAGTAGTTCTATCAGTGGTTGTGTGAGCAGGTGGGTAGGTGTGAGGGTAATTATGTGGATGTGTGAGAGAGTGTTAGTATCTGAGTGGGTGTGTGGGTCTGTGAGTAGTGTGTGTGTTAGTGTGTTGGTGTCTGTGGGTGTGTAAGTGGCTGTGTGGGTGTGTGAGGGGCTGATTGGGTCTGTGACCGGGTGTGTGAGTTATTTTGTGGGTCTGTGAGTGAGTGCGTGAGTGGTTGTGTGGGTCTGTGAGTAGGTGTGAGTGGTTTGTGGGTCTGACTGGGTACATCAGTGACTGTATGGGTGCGTGAGTGGGGTTGTGGGTCTCTGAGTGGGTGTGTAAGTGGCTGTATGGGTGTGTGACTGGGTGTATGGATGTGAGAGTAGGTGTGTGGGGGTGTGAGTGTATGAGTGTGAAAGAGTGGGTGTATTTTTTTTAATTGAGCGCTGGTTCCGAGGATCCATCGTGGATTCACACTGGGGACTGCGCCGAGCACCACAGTGGATCCGCGGATCCTAGTGTGCCCCCCAAAAAGATTTTGGACAATTTCTTACCGCTGAGGGGTCCCTCACAGACCCCTCCCATCAGTTCTTTGGGGTCAGGATTCCCAGAACACACCACATGATGCGTTTTGGCTCTTGGGCACACAAACTCAGATTCAGGAAACTTTTATCAGCAAGTCCTGATGAACTTTGAACAATTTCTTCATTAACAAAAAGTGGAATTATTCTACACAGCGGCCCATTGCATGGACTGGCATTCTTGGGTCTAACTTTAGAGCACTCAATGAGCAAGCTATCCATAAGAAATTGACATACTACCAACGCTATAAATGCCAGCACAGTGTTGCACTAAGAAGGATCTTGAATAGACCCCCTGAAGAAGTCCATGAGGACGAAACGCATTGGCTACTGTTTTTAAGGAGACTAATAAAAGAAGAATATGAATAAAGAATTTTCTTCTAAACAAATCTATTGGAGATTGTTAATTATATGCACTATGTGTGGATCTACATAACTGTGCTGCGCTATCATGAACAAAAATATTGTTGAATAGTGGTGCTGAACCATTTGAATCGATTGATGTTTAAGGAGTCTTTTCTGCACTAGAAGTTGAAAGGGGCTGATCTTCCATTTCTGTGCACCACTTTAAGTGTTTGATAACTTTTCCCACTGAGGTGGTAGGTGCGGTAGTATATTGCCTCAGCCCCTTTTTGCATAAATCTGTTATATAACTATATATATATACATACATACATATATATATATATATATATATATATATATATATATATATATATATATATATATTTCCAGTAGGTAGTTATAGTTAGGAACAAAGTTTCCATAGGAAAAGCGTTTTTTGTTTCGGAATGATCCGTCAAGTGGGAGCCGAGAAAAAAGGGGGGCCCCAAAACGTTTTTTCCTCTTGTTGTATCTATGGAGATTTTTCATTTTTTTAACACTACAGTCCGAACTGCTGAACGGATTTACACCAAACTTGGTAGAAAGCTAGATGTGGGTCCAGAAAGCATGCCTTTTTTGATTTGGTGTAAATGCGTTCATTAGTTTCAGCGATATTTAAATTTTAAAAATATACATATCTGGGGGACTTGCAGTGGACTCGTGGATCCTACTGAAATTTGATTGGCTGCCAACACTTCAACCAGGAAGTGTTGTCAGCCGTTCTGGGACTCGGCTTGAAGCCAAGTCCCATAAAATAAGTAAAATATAGAAAAGGGGGCAGGGTAATAATACCCTGACCCTCCTCCCCCCCCAAATATGGAGGGGTGGTCCCACGTTAAAAGTATTTTTTTTAATTACATTTTGCTGTTATTTCGCAGGTGGATCCGTGGCAAAATAAAGACTCAGGAGCCCCCGCACCTTTTAAAAGAAGCCCCTGGGTGGGCCAAATTTCAGTGGCATATAAAAAATAGAGGAGGGCGCATGGGTCCCCCTCCAAGGAATTGTTTAAACCCCGGGGACCACCACCTCCCCGGGGTTCTTGTTTTTAATTATGCTGGAAGTGCTGTGTGGGCACCCCTGCGACCCTGGGGACCACCACCTCCCCAGGGCTGCTTTACTTATTGAATGGGGGGCCTCTTGGACCCCCTCCCATCCCGGGGACCGCCACCTCCCCAGGGCTTTACAATAAAAAATGTGGGGGGCGTGGATCCTCCCCGCAGACCACCACTTTTCCGGGACTTTACTTACACTGAATGCGGGGGACGCATGCCCTCCTGGCCCTGGGGACCACCCAGTGGTTAATTTGCAAACTAAAAAGTGCCGGGGCTCTCCTCAGGAGGCAGCGCTAACAGGAGAAATGTGCTGGCCCAAACTGCCTCCTGACTAGAGCCCCAGCACTTATTAACCTGGAGAGGACTTGGCCTAATGGGTAGAGCTGCCGATTTCGGACCTGAGGAACCCAGTTGGAGTCTCGGCGTGGCTCAACATCCTATGAGTCTGGAGAAAATCATGTGCCTTTTAAATAAGTGTGTCCTTAACTAGTGCTATAAACACCGGTGCTGAGGATTAGGTGCTGGTGCTGAGCACCGGCACAAATTAAGCACTGGGACCACCACCTCCCCGGGGCAAATTCTAAAAATAAAAAAAAGGAGGGGGGGTTCCGCGGCCCCCCTCCTGGAGCCAAAGATGGCCCTGGGGACTGCCAGCCCCCAGGGCCGGCTCCTGCTATGTTCCGGGGTGCCCACCCCCGGGACATAGCTGTTTGCTGTGGCTTGGCGGGAGCTTCTCCGCTCGCACCAAAGCAAACTGTGCTCGCTTTTAGCAAGTGAGAGTAGTGAAATGCTCTTGCTTGCTGAAAGCGAGCACAATTGCTTTGACAGAGAGGGAGCTGCATGTTAGCAGCTCCCTCTGTGTCAAAGCAATGTCAGCTTCCCCAGGAGGCGGGGAGCCGGCAGGGACCGCGGGGCCTTGAGGCTACCCCCACAGTCCCAGTGGTGAGTGAGTGCCCTGGAGGCACTCACTTTAAATGGCAAGGCCCCGTGGATGTGGTCCCCCAGCACCAATTTGCCAGGGGAGGGGGCCCACGCAGCCCCCTCCCCATCTGTAATTGGCCCGGGGGGGGGCAGCGCGGCTCCCATACCGTAGTATTTAAAATTTAAAGGCCGGCTCCGGGGGAGGGGGTCCCCCGGGGACAAAATCAGCACAGGGAAGGGGACTGTGTGGCCCCCATTCCCTGATTCAATATTTAAAAAAATAAAGATGTGGCCAAGCCCCGCAGGGATGGGGTCTCCGTGGATGAAATCGGCCCAGGAGCGTGGCTGCTCAGCCCCCCTCCCTTTAAATAAAAAAAATCTAAAACAAATAAAAGGCCAGGCCCTGAGGGGTGGGGTCCCTGGAGCCGAAATCAGCCCTGGGAGAGGGGGCCACACAGCCCGCCTCCTTTTATAAAGAAAAAATAAACGGACCAGCAATTTGCCGGAGGCCCGCCTCCTTTCTGCACCACTCTGCAAACGCACCTAGCGCACAACTGGTTGGGGGATGAAGTCCCCTTGGCTGCAGAGGGTCCTTGGGGAGCCAAGTACCCCTCCTGTTACCTCCATTAAGTCCCACACAGCATGATTGCTGAGAAGTCGCAGCGGCCATGCCCCCTTTCTCCACCACTCTGCAAATGTGCCTCTTGGCACACTGCTGGTTGGGGGATGAAGTCCCTTTGGCTCCAGAGGGTCCTTGAGGGCCAACTAGCCCTCCTGTTACCTGCAGTAAGTCCCAAAGAGCTCGATTGATGAGAGGACTTCGGAGGCCATGCACCCTTTCTCCACCACTCTGCAAACGTGCATGCTGGCGCATTGCTGGTTGGGGGATGTAGTCCTCTTGGATGCTGAGGGTTCTTGGGGACCCAGAAAACCTCCTGTTACCTCCAGTAAGTCGGACATAGCAGGATTCCTGAGAGGTGGTCGGAGGCCCCGCACTCTTTCTCCACTACTCTGCAAATGCAATTACTTGTTAAAAAAACATAGAAATTCACTTAAAAAGCCAAAGGTTACAGGGCCATTATAGTTAGGAAATGGAATAAGAAAACCTTAGAAATTCACTGAAAATACCAAAGGTTACAGGGAAGTTATAGTTTGGCTCCGGTTTCACTCGTACAAAACCAGTGAAATTCAGCAGTTATAGTTAGCTGAGCTAACTATAACTCACGCCCCCGCAATACACTGCTTATGACCTCACATATTACATAACTCATGGCATCTCAAATGACATCACTCATGATATCATCCAGTGACTGTGTGTTTTTAAAAAGTTTGAGTGTAAAATATATATACAAAGGTGTATTTGTGAATCAGTGAGTGTATGAGTACCTGTATGGAGGATTCAGTGGGTGCATGCCTGACTGTAAAAGTGATTGATTAGTTGTCTCAGTGAATGTATGGGTGAGTGGCTGACTGTATCAGTCTGTATATTTATAATTAAAAAAATGAATGGCAGTAAGGTTGCTGATGGGTTAAAGGGTCGGAATCCACATTCAACATGAGGCTTAGTGATTATTGTTGACAGGTAGGTAAGTAACCCGTTTACATACCAAAGCATACTGTAGCAAGCTTACATTTCCTCAAGTTGCTTTCTAGTGGTTTGTGCAGTTTTTGGGCAAAGTTATTTGGAATTATTTGTAACTTTGCGAAGGTTTCAAAGCTTTTCTTTTTGCAACTTTTGCATGCAAGTCATGAATTTTGTGACAATTTATGGGACCTATGTCCTTATTTAGCACTAAGAAAAAGTTTACACACATGAACATTACTTGGAAATCTTGTAAAGTATGAAAATCATAAACTTTGCAATAGTATGTCATTGCTTTGGGTATAGCTGTGGTTATGTACATTGTAAAATATGTGAAAATCGCATTTTATAAAATAGATTTTAATGGCCTAATGTGAGCACACTGGAAAGAAAGAAAAGTTTCCTCTCACCTGTCTGACCAGGACCTCTCAGAGGTCCAGCGAGGTCTCCTCCACTTCAACATTTGAGGCCTCTATCCGTAATTCTAGCTTTAGGCTTTATAACATACCGAAAATGGGCAACTGTGTAATTAGGAATGCCATCTTTGAGTTTCAGGCCCACCTCTTCTTATGTTATTTTATCTTATCTTGTGTTATCCTATGTTATGTTATATTATGTTATTTTAATTTGTAGAGCGCACTATCACCCTGGAGGGTATGCTGGCGCTGAGCAGGTGTGAGTATAGCCAATTCTAGGGCCTAGTGGGACTACTCAAAAATCCAGGTCCTCAGCTTCTAGCAGAATTCAAGAAGTGAGGAGCCAGCACTCGTGTAGGGGCAGGTCGCCCATAGGCTGACAATACCCCCTAAAACATTCTATATAGTTTGAAATACCGAAACGCTTAAGTTAGTTTTACTGTGTGAAGCCAGTTGGTGTGTTCATTGGTTCTTACTAATGTTTAAAATAACTCTTTTTAATAAAAAACATTTGAGTGACTTACAAACACTGTTCTCGTAAGTACTTTTTAAATAACTTTCACGTGTTTCTCCGCTTTGAATGTGATGAATTCAAATGTTAAAAACAATAAATGGAATACTAATACACTTCTTACATATATTTGTCTATAATGATAGGACATGATCAAGAACTAACCCATTGTTGTACACATCCTACCCAGCGCCTTGTGGTGACGTCATCGCGCGACACAACCTTTCGCCTCTGGGATTTTAGAGATCCTTCAATCCATTCCGTGAATGTCTTTCAGGGTCATACAGAGTAAGTGCCAAATAATGCTTATGCATGTTTTCATAAAGCTACCGGTTGTGAAGATTTACTTACTGTAACAGTGACATCATCATATATGATGCTACCTAAACCCGGCCCCCTGATATATCCTCTGTAAAAAAAAAAAAAATTGTTGTCCAGAGATTCCCATTTTTGATTTGTGTTTTATCATTAGAGAAGTAATTTAGCCTGGGTCATTGCTGATCTGGGCCGAATTTTTCTGGCCAATATTTTACAAAAAGGGCGGATGTGTTGCAGTGGTGATGTAATATTTCAGGAACCATGAGACCCATATACTTCATTTTGGTGTCAAAGCATAGGTTTTGGGGGACAAGTAGTCTTATAGAGACAGAAAATAACCCCCTCAGAGCAAGCCTTCCACCATTTTCCAAAATGGCAGCTATAATAGAGGAAGAAGAGACACATATAGATATGAAACAAATAATGTTTTGTAATCCTTTTATGTATACACCAAACAATGTTTATGATCTGAATATGAAAAAAAATGTTTATCACTCCCGTTTTAGACACAGTTTTATAGTTCACTTTATTTGTTTCGGCAATCGCTCGTGGTACATTTGCAGAATGTTGAACATTTGAGAAGAGCATATCGACAGGGACATCTTTTTGTAGCACAGATCTTGCAAGTACTTGTACGTGTAGGTTCTGTGGTTAGGCGCTTTAGAAATTTCGGAGATTTTAGCACCCCATCAATATCTTCACAACCAAATTCACACAGATCTTGCTCTACATATGCATGATCCAAAACATTTACACATCTTTTGATCAAGTAGAACGCTCTTTTAATGTGTCCATTCGCAGAATATGACATCGGTGCACAAAGTCCGAACTCGTTTTCCATACTCACACAAGGTATTTTTCTATGTCTTTAAGTCGCATTCTTTTTCTGTCTCAGCAAATTCTTTTAGATACTTCACCGGTTCAGCAGGTAAAGCTCCAAGCTTTGTTCCAATTTTGCTCACAGTGTCATCACCCTTAAGAATATATGCCTTGATAAGAACACTGGGCATTTCTGGGTCAGGTTTCTTGTGCAGAATATGAAGCAGGATTAAGTGTTTCCTTGCCTGTTCCATTTTGTTTGAATCTGTTTATTAAAGTTTTCCGATTTTCATTTGTACATGACAATGGCAGAGCAAATGACATGTTTTGCAGCAGTCAGTAGAGAATGAAAGAACATACTTTACTGTCAAGATATTGTGATGTACATGCAATGCCTATATCAGAATACAATCACAGTAGCAGGTAAACCCCAAGGAACCCATATGACATGCCAAACATTAGGGATTGGTGCCAACATAGGACTACCGTCCGGTAGTTACATATCTATAGAATGAACCTGATGTCTGTATGATGACACCTACAATAAAATAGCAGAAGGGTGATACACCAGGCAAAATCCTGCTGACAGTTGAATCAGATTCATACATTATGATAAACAGTCAACAAGAAACTCTAACATCAAAGAGTTGTTTGTATTCCCATGCAGTTACATTAATGCAGCCATGAGTTAAAATAAACCATAACAGCAAAAGGTAAGAGACCCTGTCTCCACCCATCATTCTCCTCGACGAGGTATAGGACATCAAGTAGTTCCATCGTTGTGCCCCCAAGGGTCTATCGAGGATTCCTCCTGAAAGTCATTCAATATCACATCCCAGTGAGTTGCAATGGGGAATTTCCGGAGACTTAATGTCTCGTCTTTGTGCAGGGCGATGCTCTCGGCCCTGGCCCATACTAGTAGTGAAAGATGCCAGGCTACTTCTTGCCTGTTCCATTATGTATCCATAATTCTGAAAATTCTTGACTTATGAACATTGAAACACATCTAAGTAGCACAATAATAACATCTGTGTCATTTGACAGTACAATGACTCGATTGGAACCATTCCGAACAGTCCACTCAGCATGTGGCACAAAACAAAGGTCAGCTTCCTCCAATTTGCTGTTAAGTTCTTGAACAATATGGCCTGTACCTTTTGAATATATCTCTGTAGGCATCAACTCCTCATTAAAGAAATCATTCCACTTTGCAGTATTTGAAAATTCAGTGTTCACTGAAGCATCAGCAATGTTTTGGGGAGTTAACATCTTCAAGTACGTCTTGTTCGATGTTGATGACGAGAATTTATCAGGACGCACAGGTATAAATGTCTACTTTTTGATGCAGGTAAGGTCAGTTGTTCCACTTGTAGAAATTCGTCTGATTTTCTCACATTCTTTGACAGATGGTTCAAGATAACCATCAAAGACAATGTGCAGTTCTTGCAAGGTACACACTGACTTTGATATCTGTAGAACAGTCTGAACGACCTCTCCGAAGTTTTGCATGGATTAAATCTTGACCATTTGCTATTGTGACATATAGTCCACAACAAAAGCAGTTTTCAATGAAGATACCTTTTCGAATTGAAATTCTTCAGGTGAAAGTTTTTTTTCAAGCTCTTGTACTAGTTTGTGCTTCACTGGTTTGGTTGCAGCATCTCCATCAAATAATGTGTTTGTTGGAAGAAGATCATGCGACAGAATGTCCTTGATACATTCACCCCCTTTCTTTTGCTACATCCATCTCTCTATGTGCTTGCGAAAAATAGTTTTTTGTAACCGTTTTGTAGTGGCTGGTTGGACGAAACTCTTGCTATGGCAATTAAAGCATGGAAGTTTAGCTTTAGGGATTGTCAAACAGCTTTTGCTCTTTAAATACAAATCTTTCCTGCTTCAGTTCTGTAAATTGTTTCGATCCATGTTCCAGGACATCTAGTAGACATGTCTTTATATCGTTATCCACATATTGTTTGGCCACGAAGTTGTGCAGTTGCACAGGCTCAGTCATTTCAAAGGGGTTTCCTTGCTGCTGCATGAAATGAATAAGGCTGTCAACATGTTTATTAAAATGTTCCCCTCTCTTTCCCACAAGTTTGTGGTGATGAGCAGTTTCACGATAGTCCATTCATTTTGAATTTGTCATCTCTCTGAAAGCATTGCAAATAGAAAGGACTTCATGGTAAGCTAGCTACTGTTGAGCAACGTATTCACTTTTACGTGTCGGAACAGCAATTCTCTTGGAGCTTTTCTGTGATTTCTAGATAGTCTGTTCCAGTTTCATATCTGGAGCCACAGCATTGAACATTCCCTTTCTGTCTTTCACCACAAAATCTCTTTTGATAAATTTTCTGTAGAGGTATGGTTTTTCACCTCTAGCTTCTTCACTCTTTCCAAATACCAGGGCCCATATCTCAGGTAGTTTATACAATCAAAGTCGCAAAACTGTGTAATCAGGGACTCAAGAGTCTTCACGTGCAGCACCGAGTCACTTTCCCAATCAGCATGTACCAAGTTCTTCATTAGAGCTATCGTGTAAAACAATTCCCCAGTACTCACAAAGTTTCTTCACTTTCTTTGATAACCTCTACGAACTTGGTTTACATTTTTGCTGATTTTGAACTGAGTGTATTGATCATTGCCTGGCTTTACGTTATATCTTTTGAATCAAGTGCACCCTGTGCCTTGTTCACTACTGAGATAAGATACGCAAAACCTAATTTGCCATTCTTGTTCCAGAAAGCATTCCAACGCAATGCTTGTATAGCCTCTGATATGATGAGCATATCTTGTAACGAGCGAACATAATGTGTTCCGCTCATTACTGACTGGACCATTTTGCTTCCAAAGATTTCAGCTAAGAGCATTGTCTATGCCAAATCCACTGACATAACTTCTGTACACCGCAACACATCTTTTGTCATGTGGAAAACGCCCATCATTAGATAAAGAGCATCAAATTTACTGGATTGCTCATAAAAATGTCAGCTACAATACGAAAAACACTTTCATCGCAGAAAATTGGCAGGATAGGCCGGTCTTCAAGCTGAGCACACACATTTTGGAAAATTTTAGAGCTTTGGATACTGTTGCATAGTTTGCGACTGGAGATGGCATTACTGGTAAAAACCCAACCTTTCAGTGGTACGGTATTCTGAGAGATCAGAGCATGAATTCCACCCCAAGGAGGAACGGGCTTTTCTTCATCCTTTAGTTAGCACCGAATAAGTGATATGCTAAATTCAGTTAAATCAGCTTTGCTGACTGCAGCATCAGGTAGAGAAGATCCATGTACTCAGCCACTTTCTGGTAGTCTAGGACGTGTTGATGGCTTGTAGTGATTTTGCACACGTTGGCAAGGCATTTGGGTTATAAGTTTGCAGCTTCGTTTGTTTATGCCTAAGCTGACGCAGCTTGTTTTCCAGCAGCTACTTCATTGGTACAGTCTTGAAAAAACACCATGGAAGTATCATGTGTGCTGGATGTTCCAGACAAAGAAGAGCGGTCTTCAAAATCAAAATTATCAAGAGCAGCAATTGTAAATCCTTTCCTAGTAAAGGGATTCACAAGATTTTGCAGCATGAGCTGCTAAAAAGTTCCTGCTCCGTACTCTGTCATTATAACCTGTTGATACACCAATCCTATTCATTGAAGTGATTAGCTCTCTACTTTTGCACTTGTGCTAGATTGCGTGGACAGTGATCATGTGTAGCAGAGTTTTCTTTTTGCAGTGACGTAATTCATAAAACATGATTTAGAAAAGGCAGTACATTTGCACAGTATAAGCCTGTCGGTTCATGAGATCGTCTTCAACTTCTTCGCTTACATCTTCAAAGCCATCATCAATGTTGATGACTTTTGTTCCAAACTCAAGAACTTTAGTTTGTAACAGTTTCGCTTTGCTGATATTAAACAATGATGTAAAAAATGTTAAGACAACATCGTGAATTCTTGTTGACTCCCATGATTTGCGGAGTTCTGGGGCATCACAAAATTTGTCATTCAGTCCAAAATCTAAATCTTTCAGGATGTTTCTTAAAATGGTTCCTGCTGATTTTACTGCATCCTGTGATCTTACTTTGGCAGCAAGAACTTCAGGAGTCAAATCAGCTCAGAACATTAGAAGTGTCTCATTCTTTTTGTTAGACTGACAAAAACGAATTCTGTCATTGTACATTCTCACCAGAAGAATCCTAATGTTCGAGGCATGTGAGCTGCACAGCTCACACTGTGCATTAGATCGCCATCTGGTGTTGGGCTCGGATGCTTGCACTTTGTTGTTGTCTTCGAAGAAGTCTTTGTAGTCATGTGATAGGTGACTCCTCCTTTGGACATTCGTGCGCATGGGCATCGACTCCATCCTCAGATTGTTTTTTTCCGCCATCGGGTTCGGATGCAACTTCGACACTCCGGTTCGAAACTTGTTTTTTCAACGTTTTCACATCTCAAGACTTCATACCGACATCGACATCTCGACGTCCCTTCCTCGATCTCCTTTCCAGCCGTCAACGTGGGCCGTTGGGCCCATCGACGCCGTAAGGCCTACTGCCCATGGAAAGGACGCCCTTCCGAAAATGCCCCCAGTGTGGAGCAAAGTTCCCCCACAGTGACCACCACAAGGTCTGTAACCTGTGCTTCTCACCAGACCATAACGAGGCCACCTGTCCAGCCTGCGCTTCCTTCCGCTCCAAAAAGACCATCCGCGATCGTCGAGCCCGAAGGCACATCATGGCGCAACGGTCCGCTCCGGAACCCGTCGATATCTTCGATGAGGGTCCCGACGTTCCAGAGGAAGACTCCGAAGACCTCACTATCGTCTCAGAGGCAGAGGACTCGGACGGTTCCATCACTCCAGGGCAACGTGTGAGTACTACTGCCCCTGCCCCAACCCCACCTACAAAACCGAAGGCACCGGTCAACACTTCGCCTACGGGCCCCAGTCGCGACCGTAAACGTGCTTCGGACGCCCCGCCTTCCGGCTCGGCGCCGAAGAAGAAAATAAAGCCTTCCAGCTCCTCTGCACCGACCAAACCCCATGTGGCCGTTCTACCGGCACCTTCGGCGCCGAAGCCCAAAGAACACCCGGCGCCGAAATCCAGTTCGGTTCCAAAATCCGCCTCCAAACCCGCGGATCACTCGGCGCCGAAACCCAGGCTCCAAGACACAGCCCCTAAACCAAAGCTGGTCGAGCCCATACCGAAGCCGAAGGACTCCTCTACGCCTTCTAAGGCAAAGGAACATTTAAACAAGCCACCACGCTCGGAGCCGAAAAAGTCGCCGCCGAAGCCAACTATTCCACAGGAGGAACTGTTTCGACCGGATCCCATCGATCCTAATCAACAAACTGCATATCAATCCTAAAACTGGACACATTTCCTCTGTGCCACGCCACAAGCCTGTCCCTTCAAATAAGAAGGACTCTTCTACTTCCCCTATGCCTCCTTCTCCTATACCTCTCTCTAACACCCCTCCTCTCCACATCCCTGTTACACCGCCTCAGCCTGTAACTTCTCCCCCACATGAATATCAGGACGACATGGGGTATGGTGATGACCCTGATGATCCACTTCTGGACCCAGATACCCCACCACAGGACGACTGGGGCTACAACCACCCCATAGATCCTACAGACCTCCCCAGCCCTCCACCTTATCCCACAAAACCATCTCCACCAGATGATCACATTGGTTTTGGGCAACTCATCCACAGGGCTGCTGTCTTTCACGGCGTGCATGTACACACCAACCAACCAGAGGAAGATTTCCTTCTAGACACCTTTGAACAGTCTCAAAAAACTGTTCAAACTTTACCCATGATCAAAGGTGTCATTAAACATGCACCTGACATATTCAATGACCCTGTAAGGGCCAAGATCCTTAACCCTAGGATAGATAGAAAGTATAGACCTGCCCCTGATGACCCCACCTACATCAAAGGTCAGCTCCCTCTTGACTCACTGGTCGTCTCTAATGCTCGTAAACAAGCTAATTCCCAAACTTCAGGGGATGCTCCGCCCCTGATAAGGAGTCAAAATTATTAGATTCCTCTGGCAAACGGGTAGCTGCGCAAGCCACCAACATCTGGCGCATAGCTAACACCCAGGCACTACTAGCTAGGTACGATAGGGCCCACTACGATCAGCTAGAGACCCTCTTGCAACATCTCCCTGATCAGTACAAAACACAGGCCACTGACCTCATTCAAGAGGGCAAACTTATTTCAAATGCCTCCATTAAGTGCGCCCTCGATGCAGCCGACACTGCCGCTAGGTCCGTCAACACTAGCGTACTCATCAGACCGCACGCCTGGCTCCGCATTTCAGGCTTTAAGCCAGAAGTCCAAACTACCATCTTAAATCAGCCATTTAACCAAAACCAACTCTTTGGTCCTGCTGTTGACACAGCACTAGAGAAAATGAAAAAGGACACTGACACTGCTAAGTCAGTGGGAGCATTGCAGTCCCCACAACAACGTGGCTCCTTTCGCCGCTCCTTTTACAGAGGGGGCTCTAGGAACACCACCGCAGACAGTTCCTCTTCATATAGAAGCACCACCCAAACCTCTCCCAATAGGGGATACTTTAGAGGTGGGTACAGAGGCAACAACACTAAGGGCAGAGGTCGAGGTAATAACAACACCCGTACCTCCACCACTCCTAAACAGTGACTTCCCTCCGCTTCCCCCGACCACACCACCCCTGTCGGGGACGGCTCTCACAGTTCCTACCTGTCTGGAACTCCATTACAACAGACAGGTGGGTAAGACAAATTATCCAACATGGCTACTGCCTGGAACTAACAGCTACCCCCCCCCCCCAACATACCACCCAAGCAGCGGCCTATGTCCACACACCATCTTACCCTTTTACAGCAAGAGGTACTTTCCCTGCTTCAAAAGCACGCCATAGAGCCAGTTCCTCTACTACAGCAGGGCACAGGAGTTTACTCCCTGTATTTCCTAATCCCCAAAAAGGACGGGACCCTAAGGCCAATTCTAGACCTCAGACCCCTCAATCAGTATATACATTCGGATCATTTTCACATGATCACTCTCCAACAAGTGCTTCCCCTACTGCAACAGGAAGACTTCCTTGCCACACTAGATCTCAAAGACGCCTACTTCTACATTCCCATACATCCTGCTCACAGGAAGTATCTAAGGTTCGTACTCAATGGACAGCACTACCAGTTCAAAGTACTTCCATTCGGAGTCACCACTGCTCCAAGAGTATTTGCCAAATGCCTTGCAGTAGTAGTGGCGCACCTACGAAGACAACAAATACATGTCTTTCCATACCTGGACGACTGGCTCATCAAAGCCAAATCATTCAACCAGTGTGTCCAACACACTCACCAAACAATACAAACATTACACAACTTGGGGTTCACAATAAACTATACCAAGTCGCACCTTCAGCCCTCACATATCCTTCCATATCTGGGAGCCACAATAAACACTTCCACTGCTCTAGCTTACCCCAGCCCAGCCAGGATAGCCAGTATACAAACCCTTGTCCCCAGGTTTCAAATGCAACACTCTCTCCCAGCCAGAGTGTTTATGCAGCTAATCGGCATGATGGCATCTTGCATCTTTATCATCCCTCATGCAAAACTTCAAATGCGTCCTCTACAGGAGTGCCTAGCGCGCCAATGGAACCAGGCTCCCGGACATCTTACAGATCTGGTGTTGGTGGACAGCCGCACACATCGCTCTCTGCAGTGGTGGAACACCAACAATTTGTCCAAAGGGCGGCCGTTCCTAGAGCCGGTTCCACAAATAGTACTAACCACGGACGCATCCCTCACAGGATGGGGAGCACACCTGTTAGATCATACAACACAAGGCAAGTGGACCACTCAACAAAAGCTGTTCCACATCAACCACCTGGAGTTACTAGCTATATTCCTAGCTCTCAAGTCTTTCCAACTCCACGTACAAAACAAGGCTGTCCTGATCCGAACAGACAACATCACAGCCATGTACTATATACAAAAACAGGGGGGGACACACTCTCCACAACTGTCCCAACTGGCACAGGACATTTGGAGGTGGGCCATTCCACAAAAAATATGCCTTCTAGCAGAACACCTACCAGGGGTTCACAATCAGATTGCCGATCTGTTAAGTCGACAGACACAACTGATTCACGAGTGGGAACTACATCCACAAGTTCTTCTACCCTTTTTCCAGATGTGGGGCCAGCCAGACTTAGATCTGTTCGCCACACACCAAAACGCCCAACCTTCGCCGCCAGGTTTCCACACCCGCAGTCCAAGGGCAATGCGATATGGATGAACTGGTCCGGCAGATTTGTGTACGCTTTTCCACCGCTACCACTGATCCCACTTGTAGTACGCAAGCTCCGACAACAGTCTCTAAAAATGATACTAGGAGCCCCCACGTGGGCACGCCAACCGTGGTTCACCACACTACTAGAGCTATCAGTAGTCTCATACCAAAGACTACACCTCTCCCCATCAATGCTAACGCAGAGCCATGGAGAGATAAGGCACCCAGATCCATCTCAACTGAACCTTGCGATTTGGCTCCTGAAGTCCTAGAATTCGGTTACCTTAACCTACCGCCAGACTGCATGGACGTTATTAAAGAGGCTAGACGCCCAACTACCAGAGCCTGCTATGCAGCCAAATGGAAAAGATTCGCTATTTACTGCACTAATAATAACATCCAACCATTACAGGCCTCTACGCAAAACATCATTTGCTACTTGCTACATTTGCAAAGATGTAATCTTGCATACTCATCCATACGTCTGCACCTCGCAGCCCTTGCTGCTTACTTACAAAACAGGCAACACTTATCACTCATTAGAGTCCCCGCCATTAAAGCCTTTATGGAAGGCCTTAAGCGGATCATACCTCCCAGATTACCACCTTCCCCAGTGTGGAATCTTAATATAGTACTTACCAGGCTCATGGGATCACCTTTTGAACCCCTACATAAATGTGAACTTCAATTCCTTACATGGAAAGTTGCGTTCCTAATTGCAATCACTTCTCTTAGGAGAGTCAGTGAGATACAGGCTTTAACTATACAAGAGACCTTCTTACAAATACATCATAATAAGATAGTTCTCAGAACAAACCCAAAATTCCTTCCCAAAGTCATTTCGCCTTTCCACCTTAACCAATCAGTAGAACTACCCGTGTTCTTCCAAAACCCAGATTCGGTGGCAGAAAGAGCTCTCCACACCCTAGATGTCAAAAGAGCTCTAATGTATTACATTGACAGAACCAAGTCATTTCGCAAAACCAAACAATTGTTTGTAGCTTTCTCTCCACCACACAAGGGTAATCCCATCTCAAAAGCCGGGGTTGCAAGGTGGATTGTTAAATGTATCCAAATCTGCTACCAAAAAGCCAAACGCACATTAACAGTTCCCCCTAGAGCGCACTCAACACGCAAACTAGGGGCCTCCATGGCATTCTTAGGGAACATTCCCCTAGAAGACATATGTAAGGCAGCCACATGGTCTACAACACACACCTTCACTAAACACTATTGTGTTGATGTGCAAGCCAAGCAACAAGCTTTAGTGGGCCAAGCTGTCCTTAAAACCCTTTTTAGGTCTCGCGCCTAGCGTTGCAGTGCGCCGCGCTGCTCGCGCAGCGCGAGACCTTTAGAAAGGGCTTCTGAAAACGACCCACACGCTCGTGCGTGTGGTTTTGTTTTCGGAAGCCCACATTGGCTGGAGCGTACTTTTTTTTGATGGAGACGGCATGCGATTGGTCAAAGGCGGGCGCATGTCCCGCCTTTGCCGCGCCCATTCCCGACGGTGGCCAGAACGCGCAGCAGCGCGCGTTCGTCTGCTGCCGCTGCCGCGCTCCCTCCTCCCCGCTCCTCTGTGGTGCGCGCGCACCACTAGTTTCGATTCCCGTTCGGCTCCTCTGTGGTGCGCGCGCACCGCAGGTTTCGATTCCGTGCTTTTTTTTTGCCTCCTGGGAGTGAAATATAACTGCGGTTCCGGGAAATTGGATACAAATATTCAGTAAAGGGGATTCAGAATGAAAAGGGGAATTTAACCGGGAGAGGAAATACAAATCGTATACGGAGCACGGGCCAAAGCAGAGAGGAGCCTGGCGCACGTGAAACAACCTGGGGCGTGAGTGTGCAAAGCACGGAGTGTGCGAGGCAGAGCTTGATTGTGCGAGGCATAGGAATGTGAGAGTTCACTGCAGAGCTTGACATACGCGCGTGTGGAGAGTGGAGTGCTGGTTTGTAAAGCATAGTGTGAGAAGTAGAGCGGAGAAAGTGAGTGGGCAAGTCCGCGTTTGAGGGGTAAGGTAGGGAGCGTGCAATACATAGTGCGCAGTAGGGAGTGTTCAAGCAAACTCAGTGTTTCTGGCAACGCTTGAGTGCAAGGTAAATAGAGAGCGTGGGTGCAAGGGAGTGTTTGTGGGAAGCAGCGTCCGTCCTTGTAGGCATGAGCGTGCACGTGTCCTGCTTTTGCACTGGCTAGAGGTAGCGCAGGGATACGATCAACATTGTGAGCTGACCCTTTTGTAGGAAGTAAACATCGTGAGCGTGCAAAGTGTGCGTGTGTACCGAAGGGGACCGGCCGGAGGCACAGGGTGAACATGGGAGGGCTTGTGTGCAGGTGAGTGTAAGGGTCTGTGCAGTTCAGGGGTACAGTGTGGAAGCGCAAGGATTTATGTACAGGTGAGTGTAGGCCTTTGAAAGTGGTTTGCGGGTGGAGTGCACGTGGCATCGTGTATAGGTGGCATTTTGCGTGTAAGTTGTAGTGTGTACATGGGAACAGGCGTTGGCAGGGCTGTGTGAAGGTATAGCGCGGTAGGAAGCAAATGAGTGCAACTTAGTGTGCGAATTGTTGTGCAAGGGAGAGTTTGCAGGAGTTGGTGTGAAGAGGGGTACCAGTGAGTGGCTAGGTACGTGCAGGGGAGATACAGGCCACTGCTGTGTAGTTCGTAGTGTGCAGGTTAGGTGGTGTTAGTGTGTTTCCTAGCTTGAGGCTGGGTGTAGGTGTATATTGGCTGGTGCGTAGCCAAGACGCGGGGTGTTTGTGCTTATGTGACAGGCGTGGTGTCAGTGTGTGTGGATAGTGGCGTGCCTGTGACTGGCTGCACGTGTGCAGGCGATAGGCAGTGCGCTTTGCGTGTGTGCAGGCTAGAGACGGATGTCAGTGTGTGGCTAGCAGTGAGCAGGTAGGTGTGCCTCCCCCACCCTCCAAGGAACACACATCTGACACATCTAGGCTGCTGCTGCTGGAGAGGGAGGAGAGACCATGGGACCGCCCGCCTTGCACCTTTCCATACACTCGGCTCCTGGGCACCCTACGGCCACATCACAGGCGGAGGTCTAGGGTGGAAGGAAAGGCAGACACGACCAGCAGAGGAAGCCCCGCCGCCTCACGAGGAGCAGCTGCAGCAGTGCAGTCCTTCCTGGAGCAATGATGGGGGACACTTCCGGCCTGCCCTGAGGGCCCAGAGCCAGGTAAGACTGACTCTGCCTGCGTGTGTGTGGGGGGGGTGCTGAAGGGAAGATGGCTGTCTGTTCTCAGGTGAGTTCCAGCAGTTTTTCATGTCACATGTTGTGTTTATTGAGTTCTGATGCGCAGGAAGCGTTAGCTTTGAGAGGGGGTTCTGCTCTGTTATTGTAACAAGGATCTCAACCCCCTTGCTGCAATTGTTCCCACTCATGTGTGGACACAAAAACTGCTGCCCCCCCCTTATAACCCGTGGACAGGGGGTGCTATATCCTGCCTGGTTTACTTACCCCACCTCGCTGATATGGGGGCGGGGCACTTGTTTCTAGCCATTCTCCAATGACAAAGGAGGGGCACTGGTCAGCCGCCGCGCCGTGCCAGGTACAGGAATGTGTGCCCAGCGACTGCCCAGCTTTCAGACCCTCCTGGAATTTGCACCCACCTCTCATCTCGCCCAGTGACGTGTCCACCTACCTGACCTCATATCTATAGGAATGTGTAGCACCGGTGGCACTTGCTACGTCGAGGAATGTAAGACTAAGCTGGCATGGATGCGTGCCCACTTCTCAGCCTTGCCATGTACACGACTGAGTGGCCGCCACACAGCTGTGCCGCAGTCTTGAATGTGTGCTCTTCTCTCATTGCAGCCATTTGACGAAATTGGGGGGGATCCCTGCTCTGCTTCTGATGTGTGACCGCCTTTTAAAACAGCCACGTGTAAGTAGGACTGTGCGCCTACCTCTCATCTCTGCCAGAAATCTATGCACATCTCTCAGTCCTGCCATGTTGTTGAAATTGAATGTGTGCCTACATCTGTTCTCTGCCAGAAATGGGTGCCCACCTCACATCTCTGCCACGTATGCGTTTCCAGCCATCATGCCTGGCATGGATGTTTGCCAACCTCTCATTCCTGCCGTATAATGAAATACTAAAGTGTCCCCATCTCTTATCTCTGTCAGCTCGACCATCCCGACCTAGGTCCTAACGTGGTGGCTACATTTTCTGTCTGTGGAGGCAGGGCGAGGGCTCCGGGTCTGGGATACTTTATTCTGGTTGGGAAATTACCCAGATACACCCATTTATTCTTTAACATTCTGTAAAAAGTGAATAGAGAGAGCCTCTTTACGGCACCAGATTCCACGGGCTCCCAGAAATATGTGCCCTGCCAGGATTGGCACGTGGCAGCTGTAATAGAGCTACATGGCACAGAACATGGTGCCTTGGCCATTGCGCCAGCCACTCCACATCCGGGTGCCAGCAGCCAGCTTCCGTGAATCTCGGACCTGTTTCTCTGGAAGCCCAGTGCATCCAAGGGTTGGTAGTTTGCGAGCCTTCTTTCCTGGTGCCATCATTATTGACGCTCCAGTCCTCGTAAGCCAGTCGAAGGTTAACATCCAATACGCTGTCAAAGTTTTCAGTGACGCTCACTGTGAAAGTTAATAGTCACTCGTTCCGTGACAGGTTATAGTGAGACTATGTAACGATGGCTCCCACGTGCCCCGTGACTGTTTGCAATCATACACCCTGTGAAGTTTGTTCCCACACATCCTTTGAAAGTTTGTAGTCACACATCCTGTGAAAGTGCATGGTCACACCATCTGTGACAGTTTGTAGGTTTGTAGTCATACATCTTATGAAAAATTGTAGTCGCACACCCCGTGGAAGTTTATAGTCACTTTGTAGTCACAGGTCTTGTGCAAGCTTTGCCTCACACACCCTTCTAAGTTAGTTGCCGCGCACCTAGTGAAAGTTTGTAGACACACCACATGTGAAGTTTTGTAGTCAGACATCCTAAGAAAAAATGTAGTCACATATCTTGTGACAGTTTATAGTCACAGACCCCGTTGTTTGTAGTCACATATCCTGTACAAGTTTCACCTCGCACACCCTGCTAAGTATGTTCCTGACAACCGTGTGAAAGTTTGAGGCACACCGTTTAACATTTGTACAGATCATACCCTGAGAAAATAGCTGTGCATCCTGTTTAAGTTTGTTGGTGACATACCCTTTGAAAGGTTGTTTCTATCACATGCTGTGAAAGCATTTACTAACATACCCTGTAACGTGTGCTGCCACTCACCCAGTGACAATTAGAAGTCGCACCCCGGTAAATTATTTTCTAACACATTATTTGAAAGCATGCAGTCACACAACTTATAAAGATGGTTCCCATTCAACCAGTGACAGCTTGAAAGTTTGCTCTCACATTATCACATAAACCTTGTGAAAGTTTAGACTAACAACCCTTGTGACAGTTAAGCCATACAAACTGTAAAGTTTGTTCCTGCATGCCATGTGAAAGTTTGTAGTCTTACTTTTTAGGTTGATCCTGCATATCTTGTGAATGTGTGGTCACTCCCCTTGGGACTGTCTGTAGTCACAGAAACCCTAAAGTTTGTTCCCACACACATGGTGAAAGTCTGTAGTCACGCAAACCCTAATGTTTGTTCCCACGCACCACCAGTGCATTATTAAAGTTTGAGCTATTGGTGTTGCATTATTTAGCAATGCCAATAGCTCAAACTTTAATAATGCGAGACCTATTGCATTGCAAATGCTTGTTCAAACTACTGCAACACATACAGGTGACCACCGCTAGGGGAGATACTGCTGTACAGTCTATGCACAGTGTGAGCTCTGCAGCTCACATGCCTCGAACGAAAATGCTACTTACCAGTATGCATCTGTTCTTGGCATGTAGAGCTGCAGATCCTCACACGCCCACCCACCTCCCCGGGACCTGTATGTGTTCCAGTCCTATCTTAATTAGATACACACACATGGACATCTCTTTCCTTTTCTACTAACTCCATCACTCCCCAATATGGCGAAAAACAATCTGAGGATGGAGTCGATGCCCATGCGCACTAATGTCCAAAGGAGGAGTCACCTATCACATGACTACAAAGACTTCTTCGAAGACAACAACAAAGTGCAAGCATCCGAGCCCAACACCAGATGGCGATCTAATGCACAGTGTGAGGATCTGCAGCTCTACATGCCAAGAACAGATGCATACTGGTAAGTAGCATTTTCCTTCATTATTATGGATCAATACAGTTTCATCAATGATGACATAATTTCTCTGATCTCACGGAGTGTGAACCTATAGCCAGCACTCAAGAGTGGCTTTAAAACTTCTTTTGCTTTTTCAACGAGTGCAAACTAAACAGAAGGCTGGTGGTTAAGTTGCTGCTCGGAGCTCATTGTACATTCATATTTTCGAATGTATGCACCCATGCAGTAAGGGTGGGCATACAAACGCACTGCAAATACATTCACCTCGCTGTTTAGATCAGCTACTCGGCTGAAAACATCATCTTGGAAGAAACTAGCTGCAGATAAAAACATGTTTGACCTTTGAGACTCGCATACTCTGTTCTTTCGTCAATCCCTTTGGCTCTTGTTCTGGCTAAACCACAGATAAAACATTGAAGATCCTCTGCTTTCTGATCAGTTGTTGGAGGTGGACGAGGGCTTGCCATTGATTTTCTAAGTGGATGGGCATTGGGTTTGGTTGTCGTCGCTTTCTCAGAAGACTCTGATTTCTTTTGTGATTCACTGGTTCCTGCTATTTTTTGTCATTTTTTCCAGCCATTTTTTTCATTGTATGCAACTTGTGGCACTTGTTACAATGATAAAATATTTGATCCTCTTCACCCATCAGTTTCAATCTTTTGTGAACTTTGTCTTGCTGTGTTTCTGCAGCATCTCAAACTCTCTTCAGTCCAGCCGCAGTTAATGTTAGCTTTTCTTTCGGATTAGTTTGGCATATGGCACATTTTTTGTTGTTGAAGGAGTCCTCAGATTTTATAGTTAGCAATACTCTGTCAGGAGGTAAAGATCCTCTGCTACCACCTGCTTCGCTCATGTTTACAAATTTGAATCAACCGAAAACCTGAAACAAAAACAATATTAAAATTAATTGCCAATATGATGGCTAGAACACATCATTATAGAGGCAGCATTTTGGAAAATGGCTGAAGGGTTGCTCCTATGAGTTATTTTCTGTCTCTATAAGCCTGCTTGACCCCCAAAACCTATGTTTTGACACCAAAATGAAGTATATAGGTCTCTTGGTTCATGAAATATTACTTCATCACTGCAACACATCCGCCATTTTTTAAAATGTCGTCCAGAAAAATTCGACCTGGATTAGCAATGTCTACCCAAGCTAAATTACTTCTCAAATGATCCAAAAACACAAATCAAAAATGAAAATCTCTGGACAACAATTTTTTACGGCAGTATATCAAGGGGCCAGGACTAACCCCCACATAATGTAATGAGGGGGTCCCTCAGTCTTCCATATCGCACAGATATTAATTAGCCTTCGGCTGAAAGGGGGCCCATGAAGTGTTGGGGGGGCCCCTGAAGTATTGGGGGCCTACTGCATCACCGGGGTATTACGCCCCTGTACTGTAATCAGTTTTATGACGACCTGCGTTAGTTTGTACCGGACATAAAAGCACCATTGTTCACCCAATCTTGGACTGATATCGCTAATATGCATAATTCTCCGAACACAGTTGTTACTCTCTCAGAAAATGTTTAAGTAAGACATATATTTTGTTACTTTAAATATTAGGAACACAGTGAATTAATGAAATATGCACTTATTTTACAACAGCTGTTGAAGAAATTGTTGCGAGTTGTATTGAATTTTTTTTTTTATAACTGTGTAATCCAAGTTAACCGATTCAAAAATCCCTAAATTGAAACGGTTTCTTCCTATATGCTTCTGGGAGGTTCCCTTGGTGGTATCGGCGTACCTTTGAGTTTGGTAGGGGTGAATCTTGGACAGAGGTGAGTGCTTGAGTACTTTGTGGGTGCTGGAAATCAGGCCCCTTGTTCCGCTGAAGGGCCGGACCAAGGCTTCAAAGGGCGTGAGGGTATGTGTGGCCCCATGGGCATTAGACGGGATGAGCGCCCAGTGTCTCAGTTGATAATATTGTAGTCTAGCTGATTCCGAGACTTGAAAGTCTTGTCTGCATTGCTCAAAGGTTTTGATCTGGTCACCTTCAAATAAATCTCAGAGGGTGTAACAGTCTCACTGCCTCCAATCTGCGATGGAATAGGTGTGTAGCGCTTGGACGAACTCCGGGTTGCAAGCTAGCGGGGTGTTGGGAGAGGGGAATGGTAAGATCTCTCTTGCGAGCAGTTTTGTCCCAGATCTCACTTACCGTTCTGGTGGGTACAGCTATGTAGGCACGCCGGGGGCGAGCGTGCTTAGGGAGCCATGCCAAGTCCCTGAGGGGTCTGCAGGCCACCGTATGCTCCATGTGAAACCAGTGGTTCTCACTCTCTCGGACCTCTCACTCTGAGACATAGCGCAGATGAGGAGCCCAGTAATATTCTAGGAGGTTGGGGCACGCCGGCTCCTCCCCCACCCACCCCTCGGTCCCTGGGGAGCATCATTATAGAGTTATAGAGTCACTGGTGTTTCCCTCCCCAGACAAAATTGAGGATATCCCATTGGAGATTAAGAATGGCATCCTGCGGAATTAGGGGTGGGGAGCGTCTGGAACAGGTAGAGGATTTTCGGCAAGATGGACATTCTAATCCACTTTTAACCACTGTAAAACACTTTTAGCGCAGTGTCCTAGAACTGAAGGACTAAGCAATATGTGCGCAATGCATTTTAATATGCGTATAAAATAATGTCTTGTGTACTGCGACTTTACAAAGTTTTATTTTTTTCAATTTCACAATCTGGATTGATTTGTATTAGATTCCATGTTATTTCTAGGCTGAATTTAGCCCTCGGAAGCATTTTTGATTACAAGATTTGCAGTCTCAGCAGTGTTTGTGGCTTTCGGACACCCTCCTCCAGAAGGAAACTATTTTCATAATTAGAATGTTTAGTATAGAAATAATCTTATAATTTGCGTTTTGAGTTGATAGAATCATTTGTTGCTGCTCAATTGAGAATGCCACTAAGCAGGGCAAATATAATGTCTTAATTACGCAGATGGCAGTACTGGCAAATATACATGCCAAAACTCTGAAGTGGCCTCAGGTCCGTCTGTAAGTAATTCTCACCCAGTCCTGTTTGTTTTTTGGTACTTGGAGTTTTGATAAATGCAGGGATACAAGTTCCAGAATGCACATAAAAAGTAGTACTGGAAAAACTCATCATGCCAGACCTGAAACTTTTTAAAATCTGTGGCTTGTAAATCAAGACGCCCTCTCGTCATCACTGCCCTAAATATTAGGTAGTCCTTGACGGCAAGTCCTAGGCAGCAGCAGAAGTAACTGCCAATTGGGGTGATGTGTTTTTCAAACATGTTCTCAACACGTGCCGACACTTTAAAAAACAACGGAGTTGCTGAATATTTTATGATATTAAATGTATGACCTGCGTTTTCATTCTGTATGTTAGAACAAACCCATCCATGTTTTTAGCCGGTGTTACTTAAATAATACTTGACTAATTATGTAAGTGTATATTGCACGGTACATGCGACAAACCACCTTGGGTAATGTTGTATTACACTGCCTGTGCCATCACCTGGGTAAAAGGGTGGGTGATGCATCTTCCTGTGGTGTCATCAGATGTGCCACTTCTATTTTCCCTCCAAGGCTGGAACTGTAATGTTATTGCAAAAACCACACTAGGTCAATTCCTGACGTCTGCTTTATTTCGAATTGTTTCTCTTAACTCCCTCTCTTAAGAACCATTCTGCATTGAGAGCAGTTTTGTCAGCAAAGGCCACAGGTAAGAGGCTGCTAAATGCACGCCTACATGCAAGTTTCTTCTCTTCAGTGTTGAATATGCACCGATTATTTATATTCAGTAAAGTAGCCACTCAACATGTAAGCATCAAAGCTGACAAACAACCGCCACCTCCATCATTTTTCGGTAGAAGCTGACTACACACTGACTCCACATGGTTTGCTGGTTTAGATTCATTTTGTCATTACCAGTTCAATTAAAGATATTTTTCTGTGTGTTTAGAGTGTCGACTCACGGTTTTGATTACACTGTTGCTTTGATATAAAAGTAGTATTTAACATGCTGTTTGTTAACTTTTTTTTCTAAGCATGGAAGCGGGTGTGCAATAGTGTTCCTCTGTCATGAAGGTACACATTTTGCTTCATGTCTAATAATTTCTGACTCCTGTTAGCTTGACAGTAGACCTAGGAGCAGTTCTTTTGCTTCTTTTTCGTCTGCAACATTGTCCTGCGTATAAATATGGTAACCAATCACAATTGGCTGTATTGATGAATTTGAGGAGAAACAATGAAAGTAGTTCAGCCGAATAGTTCTGTAACTGTTCAGGCTACGACTCACACGTCTGTTCTCTCTTTTCTCATCATCTGAATGCATCCCATACAGTGCATCATTATGCGGTTTCTAAGACCACTTTATACTTTTCATGTTTAGTGGGGAATAGAGGTGGGCGAGCCAACAAATTAACTGTGAGGGCCAAGTCGTAGCGAGCCAAGGGTCTAGCTTGGCTCTAGCAGCCTGTGCACAAGCCAAGCGGTGAAAATAGTTGGCATGTAAATCATGCAACAAACATAATGTAAGAATATGAAAATAAATTGCGTAAAAATGCAAAAAACTGTATTTAACAGGCAGAAGTGTTTCATCTTAGTAGATCAGATGATATTACTGCATTGAGAGGTAATTATTAATAGTGGTCATTTTTAGGTCTCGCCTAGGCAGCGCTTGCGCTGTCTCTGCGAGACATTTTTGCAGTCTGGATATGGGCTTTAAGCCCTGCCCATTTTCAAGGACTGCCCCTGTTACTTCTGTTGTTACTCAGACAGTTTGTGGCACTATTTGTCACTGGAGGCCAGTGCTCGTGGTTTACAATGCTCTGTTGTAAACAGGGCTGTAAATCTTGCTCTTATCTTGCCCTGTTTGCTGTGCATGTAAAGACCAGGTCTGTTTTCTTTTGATCAGCAATATTTGTTCACCCGATCCTGTAACTGTGCAGGTTCAACCATTGCTTAGTTGTGTTTGTTACAGTTTATATTTAGTTAATGCTATCCGCATATTTCTTTTTACGGAGCCTACGCTGAGGCTCGAACCGTTGCCCCGAGGACCGAGGTCAGCAGCGGTGTTTATTATACCACATCCTCTCTCGCCCCTTCGGCAGAGATATGGAAAGGCTTGCTGCATGCTGTGATGTCGTGCTTTTTATTTCATCCTTGTTTAAGAAAGCTGCTGAGCTGGTCGTCCCTTCTGGCCCCACCTCAGATCCATGGCATCCCATGCCAGCCAGCCCCTGCTTTCTGTGAGCAGCGGTGACACGAGGGGCCCCTTGCCATTACACAAGGTCACATTAATTTCTTTTTAGTCACTGCGAGATTAAGTGATTTGCCCAGCCTCACAGTATGCTAGTTCACGCCGATACTCAAGCCTGCTTCCCCATGTGGCATAGTAAATCCAGCCACCTCGTTTCCACTCCCTCCTCCATTCATTTTCGTACCGACGACCAGCTTTATTTCCCCCTATTTTTTTAAAATCTAATTTTAAACTGAATTGTCAATTTTATTTTTTATCGTAGTTTGACATTATGCACTTTATTATCAGCCATTACACGGTGTCAATTCCATACATGGCATCTAGATGTTGCTGTGCTATACCCGGTATGTAATGTCCTGAAAGCCCATGCTCTGGTGCGGCAGACAAACTGCACACAGTAGACCAGCTGTGAAACACACAATTTGAGATTTCACATAGAATTAGACGTTTGGGGGTTACTGATCATGCTGTCTCCATATGCCTCATAATGCAACCAGGAGCTGTCACCCCACCTCAATATTTTGTGCATAATCATAATAAATTACGAGAATTCTTCCTATTGCAATAATTTTTACTTTCATATTCCTCTCTGCTGGTAACCGGAGGGAGGAATTGTCTTAAATGTAACTTTGAAATACGTTTCTATCTGAACCTAAGGTACCTGCTCGAACAACCCATTTTCCAGTTACAGCTGAAAGTACTAATCAGCTACGCCACAGAGACTGTCTGTAACCCCGTTCTCCGATCGCATTATGGAAGGAAGGACTGTGAGTCAGTGGCATAGTATCATATAGTGTGTATGTGAATTGAAGCAGCGCAGTCAGTACTGACTTGATTATATTATCTACACCCCAAATGCTATACAGTGCAATGTACATGACCTAGTCTTCTAGATCAGCACTGGGGTTCTTCAGTAGAGAGGCTGTAAAGGTGTTTTTCAGTAAATGCTGGAGAGCATTTTTGGGCTTTAAGTGAGTTATTGTTAAACTACGTTTCTTAGAAGTAAAGCAGCAGGTTTGGCATAGTTTGGTGGCTTTGTCATTGCAGGTTGCAATTCGAAGGGTAATTGGACTTCAATGAATTTTATGAAGGTGGCTCAACCTCTTACAGGTGTGAGTTCTCAGGCCCAAGCCTGTCTCTTTTGTCTCAGAGAAAGCATGCAGTCAGTGCACAATCACTAGAAATGGTCACAGTGGATGAGCCTGGGGTGAAGGGTGCTGTTGTTGGTAGTCTCTTGAATAGTCCTTGTGTGAAGAAGTCTTGACTAATAAGGAAAGATTAGAATGGGATTCTGTTCTAATCATAAATCGAGCATGTAGTGAGGTCAATGGGGAGGTCTGATTTCCTTAAGCACCTTTCCAGGGCTCTTCAACATTTCAGGAGAAGTTTATTTGTGTAGGATTTATTGTTCGCCAATCTAAATTAGTGTATAGTGAGACTGGCTTTCTGATAGGGGTGATGCACTGCCAGTACAATATCCGAAGGTGTACAGACCTGGACAGGAGTGCTAGAGCATAGATGGCAGCACTAATCTTGGACAGGTTTCTGGTCCACATAACTGACTAGTTTCTCAGCTAGTGGGTTCAATTCTAGGAGTGTGTGAAATTTGTGTAATTTCCTTTTACAGAAATAATGTAAAATTTAGGAAGAATTATGAAAAACTATGGGCAATAAAAAGCTGACATTTGTAGCAATATTTAAGAACAAAATGCATCCTCACGTCCTTTTGGACACAAGGAAGCATTTCCCGCAAAAAAAGTCTCCTAATCGATTTTCCATTTTCTGGTTGTTCAGCGCGGCGCCGTCATACGAATGGCAATAGCGCTATGCAAATATCATCACTCCACTGTACTTAAAAACAAAAGTAAAACACATTGTCATTTTCAACGCTAAGAGTTCAAACTTTCACAAATGCAAGACCGATTGCATTGCAAATGCTTGTTTTTAAATATGAACTTAAACACATTCCTGCCCACCCTCCCACACCCTGCCGACAATGCTATGTTACGTTGATTTGTATAGTGCACTAATCACCTGAGAGGGTATCCAGGCACTGGGGCAGGTATGTGGTCCCCAAGGTGCTTATCCGAAGAGCACGGTTTTCAGCTTCTTGCGGGACTCAAGAAATGAGGATGATAATCTGATGTGTTGAGGAAGATCGTTCTGAGGGGCAAGTCAGTTATTTGTACCCTATGTGTGGCGTAGATTCTTATTATACGTGGAGCAACGTTCTATTTTAATAAATCAAACACAAAAGGTTTTTCTACATTGGACATCCTCAAATCACGCATTTGAAGATGCTCGCATATGTGATAAAGAAGAAAAAGAAGACTATGTGAAATAAAATATTTGCCTGGTATTACACAAATTAATCAAGCGGGGAAGGCAGGATGTATTCCAGATTTTCTGGTTTCGCATTATGCAGACCAGCCAGTAGATGGCTACCCTTTTTCTCTCTTTTAACATCACAGGTTTATACTTTATTTTTAGTTATTAGAGCATGAGGTTAGATTGTGTTGGCAGGCAAAAGCCACATGACAAACAACCTTGAGCTCAGCCAGAGCCTGGCTCGAGCTTTTAGTGGCTGGGCCACCTCTCATGGTGAAAAAAACAGCTTCTGCTTGACTCATTTTCACACCCACCCTGACAAGCAATTTACTCCTGAAATTATTTAGGAAAGTTAAGGTGTTGTATTTCACACAGCTGTGTTTGTTCGTATTTTGCACAGTTATCTTTTGGCAGAACTACATTTGTTCTTTGCAAATTGTTGATTTGTTCACCCTCTGCCAGCCCAAGTTAATGTCCTTCCCCTTTATCTCCCACTACACGTCTATGTTTGTTAATTATATTTAACAAGTAAATAAGCCTGTAGGACACTGTACTCTACAAGTTAGTCAATTTCACAGTGCTCACTACAAGTTACACTAGTTTTTAAAAACACATATTGGCCACCAGACTTATATACGTCAGTCACCCCCATATATAATATGCATTTGGCATTGCGTTCAGGAATAGAGTAATAGCTGTTTAAATGATACTTTGTTACTGTTGTTATTCAAGAAGTTGAAAACTGGAACTACAGTAAAAAAAAAATAGCATCTAGCCCTTACATAGCGGCAATCAGAATATGCAGTACTGCCATGAGAGGAGTTAGATGGAGGGACCGATGAATATAAAAAAATAAAACTCTTAAGTTTTCAACAATTTCACTTTCACGGTCTATATTCTTTCATTCTGTATCATAGACTTGTCTAGATGGTGAATATTGCAAAAATCTGTGCCACCTTGCAGTTTGTGATAAAATATTAAAATAAACGGACCACAAATATAGTGGGTATGGTAATACAATAGGAAAGCAAATGTGATGGACTGGTCCCCTGAAAAATGCATGGGGGACGATCAGGAACACAGCAGAGGGCGGAGCCCCGTTGTTGCACCGGGGTTATTCGGTATCTGACTAATGAAATGCAAGTTAATTCAGTATGATCTTCAAGTCTTGATCTTCGACAAGTTCTGGAAAACCCTGAGATGTGCTTGAAGGTTTCTCTTGCCACAACCTAAAGCAGTACAGTCTAAGTTTTCGAATGAACATGCTGTGATTTGGATTTTTTGCACTGTCAGGGCTTTATTTCAGGGCATCTCTTGGTTGCTTTCTCGATGAAACATTTATGATAACCGTGTTCCTCCCATCCTCAGTTAACCCCTAGGCTGTTCTATTTAGAGAGATGTTGCCTACCCCTTAACCCCCAACTCCCCTGATGGAGAAACAAGCGCACACAGATTGTTGTGGGTGGTGTGGGGAAGTCTGCCAGTGCCCAAACACTTCTGGGCACTAGCAGATTCCTAGCCCCTCCAATGTCCATCCAAAGATCAAGCTGGTTGGCCAGGCTGCAGGAGGTGTTAAGAGGCTTCTATTACTGACCCAAGCTCCTCCTCCTTAGCTATGCGCACCAGCTTGCTTGAGCACAGAACTGAGTGTCTGTGCACCTAAAAGCACCACTGGCAATCACTAAGGTAAGCATTTCAACCCATCGTTCTTTTGCCCACCATGTCACCTCAGTTTGGACGTACCCATATGTTAATCAGTCTTGACTCTGCTCCAGGAGGACAGTCCAGCCCTAACTGCCAGGCCAATAGTTACTTATTGCAAGCATTCCTCTCATCATGTTTTATTTGTTTGATGTAATGACCTAAGTGGCAAGGGTATGCCCATATGTGGGTCCTGTGCTCGTTGTGCTACTAGAACCTAGCTACTCCCAGCTGATGAGCCCGAATCCAGGTGAAACCGGTCTTGGGTTGTTTGTGATCCAGTTCAGGGAAGGCCTGTCCTGGCAGTCTGTGCTGGATTGTTCCTATTGGTGCAGGGCAAAGACTGATTTGCATATGGATTGGTCCGAACCGGGGTGGCATGGTTGCTAAAGAACTGTGGGTTGGAATGCTACTCCAGAGTGACTGCCAGTGGTTAGACTTATTGTAATCACTTCTCCCATCACCTTTCTTGTAATTGATTTGCACTGATACTACTTAATTGATTGTGCATACTACATTTCATAGGAAAAAACACAGTCCTAGCCAAATTGCAGAAATTCAGAGTAATAGTTGATTGGTTAGTGGTCCTGGATTTACGTTTAACCTTTTGAGAAATGCAGCAAAATATTGAGTATATTTGTTGAAAAATATCTCCATATTTTTCATCAGATCTTCGAGCTGCAATCAGGTATTGATGAGAGGTTTGCACCAATAGATAGCCCTGAATGTGCCAAAAAGCATTGTTTGCATTCTTACACAAAGAGACTAGAGAGGTACAGGTGTTTAAACAACCTATTGCTGATTTTTTTTTTTTTTTTTTAAACACTCCGACAGGTAAGTGCACAAACACCCCACCAGTGAAAAGGTTAACTCACTCAGATGGGTGGCTTCACCTAGAACTTAAGTGATTCGTTGATTTGCTCCTTCAAGAATGGCCTTGACCCGGCACACCTGCCAACATCAACAGTTGTATAATCTGTTGGGGCAGATAGTGCGTGTTGAGGCATGGCAAGCATGATACCAACTGAATACTTGTGAGGATTTCTCCTCTCAATCAATCAATAAAATCTTTATGCGATCTCTTTAGAAACAGATCATAAAAGCACAATTTCAACAAGCGACCCTTAAAATAGGTGGTGCAAGCAATAATTTAAGAACATATAAAATCTGTTAAAATCTTAATAAGCTTTAGTTGTCTCTTAAACCAGGGTCAATTAGTGTATATACCTTGAATTCATGGTTACGGTAATTAAATCATCAAGCAGCCCCGCACCTTTCTCTTTCTCATACAAGCCCACAGAAAAGTGGCAACTGAAAAACAAACAAAGGGGTCGGAAAGTGCCTTTAAAAAATACAGTGCCACCCTGCATTGGTTAAAGTTATAGCGCCTTAAAATTAGGAGGATAAAGGCTTCCCTTTCAGCTTGGTAAAGCTTGCAAAACCGTACTAGATGTAGGTCCGATTGGGGCGAGCGGTTATCGCAGGGGCATAGAATCAGATCTGAGTGTTTGACTTCTTCTCTGGGAACCCTAACATCAGAGGAATGAGGTTCAGGCGAAAACGCAATAGAATGTATCGGTGCTGCGCTATTGAGGTGCGGGCTAGGTATGAGTATCCTCCCTCTATTCTAGAGGGGATAAGATCGTAAGCAAAGGACGCCTTCTGTTGCTGATTCTTTTCCCTGCAGACAAAGTTAGCCCTCTGCATATATGCATCAATTAGTTTTTGTTTAGAGATCCTCCTGCAGGCTGAATGATCCCGAAATAATTCTCCCAGCCCAATTGCACTTAGTTCTGCCTCTACATATCTAAGCCATCCAATCTTGTTGTAATGTTCTAACTTCAGACAGTCACCAATTATAGACTGCGTTAGATTGACATATCTTCAGGACCTTCTGGAGTTATCGGCCACTGAACTTGGCAGTGTGCTTTTGAAAGTGGAAATTGACAACTTTGCACCTTCTGGACATCTTGTTCGATTTCTAAGCCTACCCTCCTGAAAATGCTGTCCAGGATCACCTGTAGAGGATTCACGGATGTGGGAATAGCCTGCTCTTTTGTGCTTACTTGCGTCACCTCCTGGGACTCTTTAGCACAACAGAACATGGATATTGTAGTGCATGAGCTTGTACTTTTTTGAGACATGTGGATATTATTTATTTTCCCTAGGGCAGTCCTTTCAGGACCATTTCTGGCAGAGAGTTTAGATTCCTAGCGAGCGGTCGGCGCACCTGTGGGGCCTTTTTGTCATCTGTGACAAACTTAATTTTTAATTGTGCTGCATCCAAGCACTTGCAACAATATCCACCTTCATTATGCACATGGGTTTTTACCTCCATGCCACCTCTGTGCTTACTTGCTAGATGGGGATAAATGTAACAATGGTTCCCTGTCTACTTCTAGGAGCACACTGCTAGTAAAGTGTTGCGATGCGAGCCTCATAACTTGGCGATCCTCAGTGACCACTAACATTTGCCACCCATCATTTAGAAATGTCCTGGACATGCTTAGATTTTTCTTTGAGTGTTTAGTAAACCTTATGATATGCTCAGATTTGCCACTAATCTCTTGAGTCTGCAGGAGCATGATTTACAATCTCTCATCCGACAGATCTTTTTAAGTTGACTGAGACAAAAAGGGAGTTAACAATGGTAAAACTAATCAACTTTCGTGAAGTCCTTTTGGCCCAAAATAAGGACCATACATCAATAATCTAAGTTAAACAGGTTTATTTCCAATTAATAGTCAGTCCAATATATATATATATATATGTTCTAAAGCGCAAAAATACCTGGAGGTGTCTGGCTCTGCTGACCAGGATGGGTCAGGATTGCTACTTGCAGAAAAGCCAAGTTTTTAAGGCTTTTCTAAAAGATAACAAACTGGGCACGGATTTGATGTGAAGGGGTAAGGTATTCCATGCTTTGGCTGTGCAGGTTGCGAAGCTTCTTTCTCCCCAAGTGGCGTGTTTTTTTAGCCCCCGTTGATCGCAGCATCCTGTTTGGCTCATACCATTTGAAACTGTGTCTTAATCTGGTCCAAGATCGTGCAATGCTTTATAGGCGATACACAGTGCCTTAAGTTTGATCCGATGCCTGATTGGAAGCCAATGTAGTTTTTGGATGGCCCAAGAGGCAGATTGAAATTTAGGGATCCCTAACATCAAACCTGCAGCAGCATTTTGTAAAGTTTGAAGTTAATTCAAATACTGTTGTTGCATGTTGAGATAATGCATGTCTGGCAAATATTGAAAAGATACAGGATTACATTGGGCAAGCTGAAATATCGCAATCTGTTCAGTCTAAGTAGGATAAGATACAAATTAGCCACAGCAATACAGAAACTGAGAATGAAAAATGTCCTAGTAATCGTGGCGGAAAGTTTCAATTCTATTAAGGACGTGTAGGAGAGGATTATGCTTAACTTTCTTTATTCCTTTTTCCAGCAGTATCTTCAACTTTTAAGCAAAAAACTAATGTTCCCATCATGCACTCAGCAAGGGTCATGTCCAATCCTCCAATAGGCAGTCCCCGAGAGATCCAAGGGTGTACACTTCCTGTTTGACCTCCTCTTTCTTGACTGCGACCTCTTCATCTTTAAGCCTTGTTAGTCAGCCTTGGAACTTTCAGAACCTGAAAGAAAACCAGAACAGACCGATGACACCAATTCCTTGTAACTTTAGATAAATACCGCAAGGCCCTGATGCAATTAATTACAGCACACTTTACCATGTAACATTCTACATTATTAGAAAAACATTCTTCGAAAGGAAAACACATACTTATACCCTACTAGTCTTCCCGTCCTGATGTCTGTAAGACTGAATGTTTCCGGGTTGGGGAAAAAAGGACTCCAAGAGCCTCGGGTGGGAATAATCCTCGCCTCCGCGACCTTAACAGAATTGAAACTTTCCGGCACGATTACTAGGAAATTTTTCATTCTATGTCAGGACCGGAGGCGAGGATTATGCTCGTTCAAAGCTTATCCACCACCAACGACGCCATGTCCACGACTGGCTTGAAATAAAATCTCTTGAACATTGAGTCCGATGACCAGTCTGCGGCGTTTATGATATCTTCGAGTCTGGCCCCCAGAGAAAAGGCCTTCGAAGCCATTGCGCCCCTCACAGAATGGGCGCCAAACTGCGAGACGTTAATACCCGCCTCTTGCATGACCCATTTGATCCAACGGGCTATGGTTGGTGATGAAACCGCTTTGAAAGGCTTCCTTAGGGAAATTAGCAACTGGCGTTCCCCTGGGGGACGGGTTTCCTCAGTCATACTCTCATATTCTTTGAGGCATCGGACAACGCACAGTTCAGGGGAGTTGTCGAAAGCTGGATATGACACAATCCTGGAGTTAGTTTTGGTTCTGCGAACAATATGGAAGGTGACTCCTTGTGGGGTAAATACTCTGCCTGAGATGTCCAGGGCTCTAACATCAGACACCCGACGACATGACACTAGGCACAGCAGCATGGCCAGCTTAGCCGACAGCTCCTTACTGGACAAATACTTGTTAGGCTGCCACAACTGGAACAGGTAAAGAACCCTATTGACATCCCATAGAGACTAATACCTGGGTTCCGGAGGTAACATGAGACGAACTCCTCGCATTAATCTGCAAATCAGCTGATGCTCCCCGGCCGGGGCTCCCTGAATGGGTATATGACCCGCTGAAATCGCTGACCTATAAGAGTTAATAGTCCGATGCGCTAACCCTTGAGTCGCCAAGGAGGCCAAGAAATTCATGATAGCTACCACTTCGCACCCCATGGGATTGTGGTCGTTCCGAACACACCAACCGACCCATCTGGCCCATGCGGACTTGTAGCGCTTCCTTGTGCTGTCAGCCCACGCTGTTCCCAGTAACTTCTGAGCTTTGCTCAATAGGCCTTAGACTCTCCAACGATGCCTGAAATCCGCCAGGCCACCAATGGCATTCGCCCCTGCTGGACTAGCGGATGGGAATTGCCTTGGGGATCCCTCAGAATAAACTGATCTCGGGGTAGAAGGATTGGAGAATCCCAGGAAAGTTCCAGAAGAACTGGAAACCATACTTGAGACCTCCAATACGGAGTGATCAACACCACCTTCGTCTGTTGTCTGCGTACGAGAGTTGTGAGCCGCATTATCATCGCAAACGGGGGAAAGGCGTAGTCCGTCTCCCCGGACCAATCCTGAAGGAAAGCATCCGTCGCTGTGGCCAGAGGGTCTGGTTTCCAGCTGAAAAACCTCGGTAGCTGGTGATCCAGACGTCACTCGAACAGATCTATTGTGAACGGGCCCCACCGAAGGTGGAGACTCTGAAATACTGGTGGATGAAGTTGCCACAAGCTCATGTCTGACCAGCTCCTGCAGCACCAGTCCGCTATCACATGGGAAGCCCCTGGGAGATATTCCGCCGTCACCGGAATATTGTGGGATAGGCAAAAGGTCCAAAGGTCCTTGGCTAGGTCCACTAGGGGTTTGGACTTTTTTACCCCCAGATGATTGATGTAACGGACCGCCGAGACGTTGTCCATCTTCAGGAGGACATTGCAAGCTATCTTGTCCTTCATCCAACATTGGATTGCGAAGGAACCCGCCATCAACTCCAGGCAGTTGATATGAAGGTTGCTTTCTGTGGCAGACCACTTTCCTCCTGTAAAGGAGTCTCCGCATTGCGCTCCCCATCCAGACTTGCTGACATCGGACTCTATTACTAAGTCCGGATCGCAGCCGAAAATGGCTCTGCCGTTCCAGGCCTCCATGTGTTCCAGCCACCATCTCATCTCTGTGCGCACCTCTTCCGTAACCGGCACCTGATTCGAATATTGCAGACCTCTGCGCAGGTGAGTGGCTTTCAGGTGGCGTAGCGCTCTGTAGTGGAACGGCCCTGGAAAGATTGCCTGGATAGACGAGGATAAGAGCCCTACCAACCTTGCTATTTGCCTCAACGAGGTGGAGGGGCGAGCTAGCATTCTCCTGAGCTCCCTGCGAATTTTGGTCATCTTCCTCGCGGGCAGACTCCGGGTGCGGGCTACCGAGTCTATGACGAACCCTAGGAAGGTCACCTGTTTGGAAGGCTTCAACAGCGACTTCTTGGAATTGATTACAAACCCTAGGTTCTGGAGAAGATCTACCTTCTCTTGTAACAGGTGCAGGAGGCAGAGAGGACACTGTTCCAAGAGCAGAATGTCGTCTATGTATATAATGAGACAATGGCCTTTCGCCCTCGGTGTCTCCACCTCTGGCTTGAGGACCTTGGTGAAGCACCAAGGGGCCGAAGAAAGGCCGAAGGGGAGCGACGCAAACTCGTACACTTGCTCCTCCCACTGAAACTGCAGGAACCGCCGGTGCGGGGGAAAAATGGGGACCGCCAAGTATGCATCCTTCAGATCCAACCTGGCCATCCAGTCGTTGGGTAGAAGGAGGTCCCGCAAAAGATGGATGCCCTCCATCTTGAAATGGCGATAAACCAACCACTGGTTGAACTCCCTTAAATTTATCACTGGTCTTTGCCCGCCATCTTTTTTGTCCAGCAGGAAAATATTGCTGAGGAAGCCCCTCGGGTGGAGGCGTGCTGGTACTATCGCTCCTTTTTGCAGCAGATCTGCCACCTCCTGTTCTATGAGGGTAGCCTGATCCTGTGCAAAAACCAGCAGGCGTGGGCGAAACTCCTGAACAGGGGACCCGTAGAACTCTATTTAGAAGCCTTGGATGGTTTGCAACACCCATGCGTCGGAGGTTCTAGATCTCCAATTGTGTGCGAAAACCGCCAACCTGCCGCCCACCTTTAAGTGAGGAAAGGGGGAAAGGCTCACCTGAATTGGCCAGGGGTTGTCCTCTTGGTGCTCCTCTGCCACCATGACCTCAGTAACCTCTTTGCGACTGGAAGAATTCCTGTCTGCCTGGATCTTGGGCTTTCTTGCCGCCTCTTTGAGGGCCTTGGGTATAGGAACGGCCGGCCCCGACAAAAATTCTAGGATGAAACGCCTTCTTAATGGAGGCCTGCGCTTTGTCTAATGAAGTGAAGATGGCTACAAACTTAGTGAGTTATTTGATAAAGGGGTCTCGGAAGAGCCCCCCTTATGGCACCGTGCCTGCTTCCGAGGAAGCCAAATCCCCTAATTTGGGATCAACCTTAAGGAGGAATGAACGGTGCCTCTCTGTAGAGAGGGCACAATTAGCATTACCCAAGAACACTATTGCGCGTTGCGCCCAGTTTGAAACCCTCTCCGGGGAAAGAGGGGTGCCTGCTAGTTTGGCCTCTTCTGCTAACTCCAGGATCTTAGTAATGGGTCCTGATATGTCTAATAATTTATCTTGGCAGGACCTCCATGATCTATCGATCCCCTTTTTCGGGTCCCTGATATATTTCTGAAGGAAGGTGGCCATCTTTGGGTCCACCTCTGGCGTCAATACCACCTTGCCCGATAGGGCGGGACGGGGGCATTCTGCCTTGAGGCAAGCTGTCACCTCTTTCTCCTGGGGTTTGCGGAGACGCCCGGCTACAAACGCCGAGACCTTGGGGGAAGGTGCCCATTCCAACGACTGGGGGTGTATTAGGTCCTCCAGGACCAACATGTCTGAGAGCTCCTCCGAGCCTCTGGGAGTGTCTACGGAGGGATACTCAATAGGATGCCAAGGTCTGGAGGGACCTGCTTTGTCCGCGGACTCCCCCAAAGATTCCTCTCCATCATCCTGCAGGCTGGGGCCTCTGGGGTCTCCAGGACTGGAGTCTGCGGGCCTGTGTCCGCTCTAGCTAGGAAAGCCTTCTTTAGGCGCTCAAAAGCCCCCATGTCCATACCTGGCGCCCCCTTGCGCTTCTGGGCTCGCTGGGGCTGGTCCGCCTTACAGGCGTATGCAAACTGCATTATGCGCCGTTACAAAGGGCCCATGGCAGCCGCCACTGCCTGGTGGATGGAGGCGTCCACCGCATTGCAAAATTCATCATCAAGGGGGAACACCTGCAGAGACTCCTCCTCTGTATAGTCCTCCTCCATGATGATGAAAGCGAGCACTACCTCTGGGCAAGACTTAGGTGCGCGGCAATGTGCTGTCATGCAGCCAAAGAGATGGTAAGGCGCTCTGCGCAATGTAAACGGCTCAACCCAGTGAAAAAAACCTCTCTAAAAGCGCTCTGTGCGCTCTCCTTAGAATCCAGACCAAAGGCCAGTTTTGACGTGACAGAGGCACGATTTTTAGGCGCTCCCAAGGAGCTAAGAGGATTTCTCTAACCCTCAAGGGGCGACTCGCCCTTCAAACCTTACCGGGTGTCTCGCGCCTGGGCCCGCCCCCAAAAGCCTCTTGCGCTCTGATGGTGCTTGCGCGTTTAATTACAGACCTGCCGGGCGTACTGTGAATCTTAATACAGACCCGCTGCTATGCGGGCGTCAGCGAGATGAGGCAGTCTGTACCGACCCGCTGGTACGCGGGCGTCAGGGCTTCCAGGCAAGATCCAGGCAGCCGGTGCAGGGCGCAGTGAAACGTCGAGCGCTCGTTGATCCCCCGGGTAGTACGGCTGGGATCAACGAGACGCAGACACACGCCCCCTAGGCTCCCGGCGATGCACCGCATGCCTGGTAATGAGGGGCCGCGAGTGGAGCAGACTAACGCTCCCGTGGCCCCAAAAACTACACAGAAAAATTGTGACGCACACTAAATAACAGTGCAAGCTGAAGCTTAGCAGTAAATTACCAACATTAAACAGAAATGCGTACTTGTGTGGAAATTTAGAAAGAGTAAGAAAAACATGTACTTATCTGCTGGAAAGCAGGAAAGAAAGAGGAGGTCAAACAGGAAGTGTACACCCTTGGATCCCTCTGGGACTGCCTATTGGAGGATTGGACATGACCCTTGCTGAGTGCATGATGGGAACATTAGTTTTTTGTTTAAAAGTTGAAGATACTGCTGGAAAAAGGAATAAAGAAAGTTCAGCATAATCCTCGCCTCCGGTCCCGACATAGAATTGGAAATAGGTGTTCCTTAAAAAAACCTCCAATTCTCTCTCTCAAAAATGAATAAATTCAAGAGTTTTCTAATCAAGGCTTAATGTCTATGTTGGACTTGGCCCTGCTTGCCGGGTCATCCCGAACTTTTTCGCCTTTTCCTCCTAGCCTTTTTGCTGTATGTGTGTGATGGAACGCTGCGCAATGATGTGCAGAGGTTTATTTACGCTGTTTAAAAATGTCACCTTTAAAATGTCACCCTGTTTGGTGTGCTTTGTGCCTGCCTGTCTGAGGTGGGTTGGCGGTCTAGTTGTCGGTCTCCCAGCACCCCCAGCTTTTGGAGGAAGCCTGGCAGGCAGGGTGCTCTACACCTCCCCCAAAACCAGTTGGGACCGGATTACCAGAGAGCCTTCTAGAAGCTTCTGGCCCTTTCTGGTAGGTGGGGTGAAGGGTGTATATATAGGGGGGCTGTGCCTCCATGTGACAGACTGAACGTGGACTTGATCGAGAGGGGACACTCTGCCAGGAGGTACCGCCGCAAGGGCCTGTGTGCTGGCCCCTGAGCCCATCTGTACCCCTCTGCTGTCCACAGGGCCAGTGAGAGCCTTTGCTGGAGTGAAGACTGCTATGTCAGGGGGAGTGCCACTTTATGGGAGATGATTGCTTCTAGGAGCTGCTGTCCTGTACTGATGAGTGCCCACTGTCTGCGGATCCTACCCAGCCTTGCTTGCCTGCTCTCCTGCCCTAGCGCCTCGTGAGCGCTATCATCTGTTTGCCTGCACTCCAAGGAGGTGAGGAGCGTGGGCGCTACTCCCTTGTGTGGAACCCTAAAGCTGTGGCAGCTAACTAGCGCCTCGTGAGCGCTATATTCAAATCGTTAGAGAAGAGGGGCTGAAGCCTGCAGCGCTGTGCTGTCTAGCACTTGGTGAGCACTGCAGCCCTATTCTGTGGGACCCCGAGTCTCTGCCAGCGCCCTAGCGCCTCGGGAGCGCTGCAACTCTGTCTGCGTGACTTTGGGATTAGAAGACGACTGCTCCGGTGTTTTCCCATCTCCCTGTGCCCCCGGAGGTGAGGAGCGTCTGTCCCCTGCAGCGCTGAGGCTGCGACGTGCTTCCAGGGAATCCCGGCGTGTGGGATCCCCCCAGCGCTATTGAAAACAGCGGGTGCCCACCCCGCATCTGGCCGCCGTCGCGGGTGCCCACCCCGCGTTATTACCGCGCCTTGGTGCTGATTTGAGCCAGCGGGTGCCCACCCCGCTTCAGGCTTTAAGATTAGCGGGTGCCCACCCCGCGTGTGCCTTTATTTGTAAGCGGGTGCCCACCCCGCGTGGTGCTTCGCCTGAGGAGGGAGAGATGTTTATTTTTAAAAAGTACAGCGGGAGCCTACCCCGCGGGTTGCAGCCGAGAAAAGGATCGCCGCCGCTGGCCCGGGAGGCTCAGGAGCGCCGCGCGGGCTTTCCCGTGACGTCAGGGGAGCCGCGCTGTGATTGGCGCCGGCTGGAGCGCCACCAGGAAGTTCCGCCCTGCCACAGGGGAAGCGGGAAGTCCGGAGCCCGTGGGCTCCGCATCGAAGTCCCGGGTCCCAGGAGGGGGCCCGGGTGAAGTCCGGCGAGGTGCTGGCGTTGGCGGGGCTCCCCGTGAGCAGAGGAGAGCCCCGCGTGTTGAGCCTACTGCCGGAGATCCGGAAGAGGAAGTGCGGGCGCACGGGATGACGGGAGCCTACCCCGCCTCCCCGTGCGGCAAACCCGAAGTCCCGGGCCCCACGTGGGGTGGCCCGGGTGAAGTGAGGCGCCGGGTGGGGCTCTCGTGTGCTGCTGAGAGCCCCGCGAGTCGAGCGCCGTACCGGAAGGAGTCCGGTGACGGAGGAGAACCCCGGAGCAGCGCGAAGAGTCCCGGTGAGTGGGGCCTACAGTTTAAGGGTCGTGGTGCCCCTGAGTGTTTCCTTCCCCAGCGGCGCCGTACCTGCGGGCCGCTGCAACGCTTTGGGGGCATTTTCCTTGTTGGAGCTCCCGAGAGGGGGGCTCCCAATTGCTCCGTGGTGCCCGTGTTCTTTTGGGGGCATTATTGAACGCTAGAGTCCCGGAGGGGGACTCCCACGTGCAGCCACGTTGGTTTTGAAGCCCCGTGGGGGCTCCACCACGGACCGGGCCACAGTGCCCCGGGGGCTACACAAGGACGCCGCAGTTGTGGGTCGCTGCAATGGGAGGCCTTTTTCTGGAGCCTCGGGTCCCAGGAGGGGACCCCAACTGGCCGGTACTTTGTGGGCCACACAATTTTTGTACTTCGAAGTCCCCGAGGATCTGTACCCTTGGGCAGGCTGGTTTTGAAGGCCTCATGCAAATGTGATGTGTGCACCTTATCGGAGTTACTATGGTGCCCTGTTAATGGGGTGTGTAGGGTAATCCTACTGCCCGTCTATGCCAATGTGTTAACTACTGAATGTATTTCATGCCCCAGGGTAATGCCAACGTCAGGTTATTACGTTCAGGACAGGATGTTTTCATTCTACGGCCACTGCTAATGTGCTCCATGCCTAAGTCATTATGCTGTTGGTATTAGGCCTAATACTTTTCCTCATGGTCGCATTGCTGATCTTAGGCCTCATGGACTTATGCTGATGTACTGCGTAATATGCTCTCTGCCTGACCTAATGCATTTATGTTGATAAGGTTTATGCCTAATGCCTGTTTGATCTATGCCTAAAGCGATTTATGCAAAGGTGCTTATGCCTATGGTTATGCATGGTGTGTGACCATGCTCATGGTTTATGCCTAATCCTAATGTGATTTTCTTTTGCTAAGGGGATGGTGCTGAGGTCCTTTATTCACCAGTAGGTACTGGTTAGTTTACATTTACTGTTCTGCATAAGGTGATGACGCTAAGTTCATTTCTTTTACCCAACAGGTACGGACTGATCATGTTTATTATTACTAATGGACTTTCATTCATCCTGTGTACTGGTGCTGGTTCTGGCAGCGGCCCGATTGGCCCTGCCCTGTAAATAGTCCCCCTGTAGACTGCTACCCGGTGCTAGTTGGCACAGTGTTACAACTGTGATTGCCTTATGACGTGTTCTGCATAATACATATGCTGTTTTTTCATGCAACCTGGTGTGAAGTCTCTTTTTGTAGTGTGCCTAGTGTGTCGCTTGTGAGTGTGCTGCGCAGATGCTTTACACAATGCTCCTGGTTTAGCCTACCCGCTCCGCACCACGCTACCCCTATTCTAACAGTCTAGAATAAGGATGGCTCATAGAATAGAGTCTCAAGGGAATACAGAAATGCGGGAAAGTGTCAGCATAGTGAACTCTCCAGTAGTAGTCTCCCAGAATTGGAATAAGTGTTTAGTATGAAGCGTCACATTTGAAAGAATAAAAGAAGCTGAGAGGTCTGTACACCTCAAAGTCTAAGGGAATCTGTTCTAACTTCTAAGAGTATGAGCAATAATTAAAAACAAACTTTAGCAACAATCGTATCTTTTCCCACTCTTCTAGGAGCCAGTTGTCGCCATCCTTATGTTGTGCATTTGCATCGTTACCAGACTTTCCCATCCCACTTAATTTGGACAGTTGCTGCAACCTTGACCATCCCTCCTTTCCGGATACGTGATGAATAGGAGGCTTCATCTGCTTATTGGGTCTTCACGTTTCTTGCCAACATTTCTCTTCTCAGACCTTACGATCAAGAAACTAATACAGGCAACAATACTCCTTTTCCCTAGCTAATGAAACCTTGAGAACGCACCTGCACAGAAAGAACACGCTGACCAAGCAAAGCATATTTCAAAATTGCAAGGCCAAGCAAAGCATATTTCAAAATCACGAGGCCTTTCTTTAGTCAGGCTAATTTTAGCTAAATATTTAAACGTGCACTTCAAATACATGGTTATACTTGTGCATATATAACTCAAGAACAAATGTATATGTGAATATGCAAATGTGACTTACAGTATAAATGCAAGCATGAATACAGAATACATCTTCACGTTAAACTGAACATTAGTGCACACGTTTATAAAACTTCAGTTTCACAGTAGTTGCGTTTCATTGATGCATTTATGTTTACACATGTTAATCTTATTAAGGCATACAGTAGATGTAATGTCAAATATAAATGCAAATTGCGCACTGGTGACGTGTAAGGGATGGAGTCTAAATTTCGCTTCTCCACACTTAATCTCCAAAGAGAAGCGAGTCTTTAGTGAGCTGACTGGGGAAGACACAGGAACTGTAAGGTAGCCCATTTCCATTTATATATTTATTTATTATTTTGCTTATATATGCACTCCTGTTTTTTTTTTTATTTAACTAACCACTGGATTGGCATTGAGGCTGAATTATCACTTCACCCAGTAGAATTGATTTATTGAAGAAGAGGCAAAACATTGGATACATTTTGAGGGGATTAAAAATTGTGGTCCTAATATACTAATACAGTTTTTACACTAGTTTGCAAACCGGTATGCAACTTGCAATGTAACCCCTGCACAAAGAGGTCACATCGCAAATTGCCTATTAATGGATATCACAAAGCAACTTGCCAATTGAACATTAATTAGTGTGGTGGCTACTTCCTATGCCATATATTAGCTGTGAATGCAGAGATGGTGGCTGTGAAATTGTTTTGGACTGTTCATCCATCCGTTTTCCCCTCCTTTGCTCTGTCCAACATCTTTTTATGTGTGCCTGCTTCTCTCAATTTGTTTGCGCTGTGGGGGAGTTTACTTGCGTGTGTATGTCTGTTTTGTGTGGGATTGCCTTCGTGAGCATTATGTACTTCATGTCTGGTGGCCTAAGCATATGACTCTGGTTGTATATTTGTTGGTTGTGAGTGTGTATGTGTGTTTTTTTTTTATGTGTTGACCTGTTGGTGCAAGGCTGCCTGTAGTGGAGGAGTTCTATCTGCCTACGTTAATGTGTGATATCTGTGTCAATGCGTGAACGGATGGTGTGTATGTGCGCTCGCACTATTAAAAAGCTAAAACTATCCTCTTTGACAGCGTGTGTTTTGTTTCGGCCTGTTCTCATCAATGTAATTATCTTAATTTAAGGCTACGTACGTTATGGTTTTTTTGGTTCAGTTTTCCAGTAGGTGGCACCAAATAAAATCACTTTCAGTTCTTCTGTCAGAGCAGAAATAGGCAGAGTACAGTGTTTAAGCTTCAATTATGGAACTACGGCGGGTTTTTAACTAAACTGGTACCATTTAATTGAGATATGAGTAGTTAACACAAGCTTTAAACTGTTGTAGCCGAGTACCTGGTTAAAACAAATATTTGAAAATCTGCAGAAATGTTTTAAAGTTTCTGAGGGGGGGGTGGGTAAAATCTAAAGAAAACACAATGTATCGGTGGCATCTATGTTCGTGTCCATTTCACACCAAAACCAAACCAACAACCGCGTCAGTTCGTTATATTATTTTAATATCCTGATAGTTTCTAAAGCAAGCTGATTGATATTTGTAGCTCTTAGGCCCACTCGTGCTCATTTTCCCCAGCGCTCCATTGGGCACCGCGATGTCACATACTTATGAAATTCAACACCTGGTTCTATTGCAGCTGCTCTGCATTCCCCCCATCCTTCTTCCTTCCCGTCCCCTCCTTGTTTTTGTACCCCAGCATCACAAACCTGCTTGTCCGATTCAGTCTTGGATAGAAGTGGACCTAAGTTGAGTGGGTGAGTGAGTGACTCGGGTTGGGCAGCTTCGTATACCGGTTTCCAGCCCTTCACTGCTCAGCTTTGTTTACAATTTACCCAGCTGCGCTTTAAATGTTAGTACCTCCGTCAGGGTCCGCCGTTTGTTTTACCACCTATGTTAATTGTAATACTGTGACCCAGCCCCCTTGGCTTCAGTCATACATTATTCCTCTTATAAATTTCCCAGGATTTCGCTATGGAAAATTTACAAAATGTCCAAAGTCTGCAGATGGTAAAACAAAAATCTATATTTCTACCATCATTATGCCAGAATGAGTCATTATTATGTTAGTTAGTCAGCATTTCTCCAACAATTCACTAACGGGTGATTATTATGTAACGGTTGGCTAACATATTACCCAAGAATGCCCAGTGTGTCACTAATGACCCATTGTGTGTCAAGGTAAGAAGCTCGCAATAGGTCACTTATGGGCCATTATTTTGACAGGTTTGTCTCAAACAGTCCCCAGAATAAGCCTTAACTGGTTCATCATTAGGTAGATGCCACATACGCAAAAATACACACAAAATGTCATGTAAGGTGAGCCCATTTGCCGGTGATAAAACACATGCATAAAAGTGCCCATTGAAGCCAGTGCTCTCCAACAGTTCTCTGCAGCAGCCACACTAATCTACCTTACTAATACCTGGTCCAAAGAAAAATTTGACTGCTTCCTGCTTTTTTACTTTGGCTGCATACTACGGAACTGTTAATTGATGAAATATCACCCACAAGTTGTTTATCATACAACTGTCTGTGAGATAACCTCTGATGCAGAAAGAATCTGCATTCCGCCGAGCTCTTTAATACAAAGATGCAAATCTAAGGTCTGGAATGAATATTTTAAGAAAAACCATTGTAACTTAAAAAGAAAATACCCTACCAAGAGCTGTGCGCTCCCACAATTCACACACCAACTTTTTTTCTCCATACCTTTTGGGACAGTGACACGATTCTGAAAAGCCCCAAGTTAAGTCTACCAGCATCTTTCCAGGACACCACGCGTGAGGTCTTCTCAAACTCTGTGGCTCTTAGACGTGGACAACAGTTTGCTGAGTCAAACAACACTGTATTCTGCTGTCAGCGTGTGTAATATTTCATCCCTTTATTGCTTGAAGAGAATGAAGTGTCTGTGTCTCACAAAGGGGTGACCGTCAAGGCCACAGCAGCTCCCTTTATGGATGTGCTCGGACAAGATTTTCAGAGCCGAAAAGAGACAGTTATGATTGAAAAAACGGTGCATGTGAGTGAGCGGGGGCTACTCTACACTTTAAGGCATCTTTGGTTATTTTCTTTTTTTTTTATTGATCTTTTTATTATAACAGAGCAGAACAGCCTTCCACAAATTCGTTTTAAATACAGTACCAAGCATTACCTCACCATACCATACATTTAGATTTTTGTCAATGACTGGGTCCCCAACCTCCTTGCCCCAACATATTTAATGACATCCTCAGGTTGTCTCAGATTCGATCACCGTAAAAACTGTCGCCCTCTGGAGGCATACATATGTTCCCTCTATACTCATTCCATTTGTTCCAGATTTTCCCCCACTTTTTCGGGCACCCTCTTTTCACATAGACTGCTTTTTCCACCAACATACACCAGTCCATATCGTTCTTCCAATCCCGCAGTGTGGGTGCAGGGGGCCGACCCCAGTGACGGGCTATGTTACACTTAGCCAGCATGAGACCCAGGGTTACCCAGGTTTGATCAGCATCTTTGGTTATTTTCGGTTAGTTGAGCATCTAGCCTTTTGCCGCTATTATTTAAAGGAGTGCCATTTGGGACTCAAAAGCGACATAGCAACAAGTACCAACAACTGTTTGCGAAGCATATCGAACTTTGCTCCCAAGCTGCGCTGCCTCTCTTGCAACTGTCACTTGCTGCTGCTGAAAGCCTTACCTGAGACAATTCTGTTGGGGTGGCCATTGCGCTGCGTGGCAAAGACCAGCACATTAGCGGGAAGTGTGTTTTTGAGAAAATAGTGGAGACGGACTCCCATACAGGTGTAGGGGCCAGTGATTATCTAGGCTAACAAGGGTGCAAAGGGTGGAGTGACTGCCCATATGTGACCTGTGTTGTAACGTGAAGAGCTTTAGAGTTCAGCTCCTGACCACTTTTGATGTCATCAGCAATGCACAACACTACGGCACCGCTTCTCCTTATGGGAAACAAGGGCTGTAAAGAGGTAATCCATGCATAATGACGCCACCCAGCCGTATAGATTTGTTGAATTTGTACATGCACGACAGGCGTGCCAGTGCCTAGCTGTCTCACCATGAACTTTGGATCAGGCCACCTGATACTGATGTATGGCTGAAGTAACACGTTTAAGATATATGAAACCAAAAGTTTAGAAATAGGCTGGCACATAGGAGGGGTAGAGCTGCGACGCCCTAATGTATAAACTGCTCCTGGATTGAAATTTCTTTCCAGGATTTTAGCATTTTATTCTTTTTTTCACACTTTGTTTTCAGCATCTCTTTCAGGTCTACCATGTGATTGAGTATGTGAAATTGTTAGACAACTAGGCCCAGGAAGAAGGTGCTTTCAGAGAAGCATGGCGACAATACATGCTGTCTTAGATCCAAATAAGGGTTCAGGAAGAACCAGATTTTCACACTTTTATTTTCATCATTAACGATGATACATTTAATGTGTCTGATTACTGTTGATTATAGCAGTAGAAATAACTCATTCAAAGCCATGAAATTTCATTAATTTCTGTTCTTTCGGATTAGGAAGTGGCAGTTGTAGTCTTTGGCAGTCACATAGCAGTGTGTACCCTTGTTAAAACTATTTCAGTGAAGTCTGAAGCATTTCCTGTGAAAAAAAGCAGGACCACGAAGGAGAGTTTAGTACTGTCCACAACTGTGAATGTGTATCTCTGTTGCACGTGGGCTCCTTCAACCATTCTAAAATTGACGACTCACACAATTCTGTTATCTGCCTTGATCTGCAGACATCACATTATGGGTCAAAAACAATGTAGTCAAATGGCTAAGGACAAAATATAACATCGTAAATGTAGTTAGCAAATTGTCCAGCTACTGCTCAAGGGTACCTGATGTGGTGATTGTACAGGAAGCAGGTAGTGCATGGTACTTTGATTTTGCAGATCTCTCTGCTAGAAGAAAGCAGAGCAGGGAATGAATACAGACGCTGCCGACATTGTTGGTACATGGAGCAGATTTAGGAAAGTGCAATTCAATTCACTCACTTCTTTTGTCAGTGTCACCCAGGAGCAACACAACAAAGCTTACTTTTCCGCCCTGGTGCCTGCTGGCCTAGTTACGGGAACAGAATGTCACAGACTTCCATTCACTTCCGGTGGGATTTGGGAATGAGGAGGAGGGAAACAAGTGGGCCACGTGATTGTTCTTTTGGTAACACCAACAGACGTCTCACTCCGCTTCTCATGCTAGTGACTTAGATTCTCTGACTGCCTTCCACGGATTCACATTTCACTTTTTGCAGCGAAGGCCTAGAATAGCAGCACAGCCATTAACCAGCCACAATCACTGAAAATAGGGTTTCTGAAACATTTTCATCACTATCCTCCCTGTAGGAAATCCAGGATCATCAGTATAGCAACTGCCTCCCATCAGATTTGAGTTTGTTACGATATTGCCATAAAATTCACACTATGTAAACTGACCACTACAGCTTGAGCTTGTTAGATGCTTGTTAGATGTCTTTAATCTTTTAGGCTTCTTCTCTTACCTTCCTTTCTTATCTCTAGTGTTTTCTGCTCTTATCGGTTCTCTCACTTCATAAATCGACATTCGCTTCTCATCAATTTCTCCCTCGCCTCCTAAGTTAAAGCTTTCTCATCTGAACCTCTGTCCGAATTAGTTCTTGTTCTTTTTCTCTTTCTAATCTTACAGGTTTTATGTCCTAAAATGACAACTTTTTACACTTCTGTCTTATTACCTCCTAGCTAGTGCTTCATGGCGCCTTTCATCAGACATAGGTTTTTATTTACCTAAGTTCTAGATTTCGTCTCTGCCTGTGCAGACAGCAGTTTTCTAATGGACACCATCACCACCAGTGCCCATGTATAGACATAGATATTCAATCAGAGTACCACTGCCTCATGTCTTAACTATTCTCCATTTTACCACAAGAAAAGCAAAACTTGCAAACCTGGCAAATATTTTCCTTTTTTAACTCTCTTGTGGTGTTACCCAGTTGACAAATCTGAACCCTTGCATCATTCAGAAGGCCAGTAAGCTCAATGCACCACAGCGAATAACCTCCGCGTGTGAGCACCTCCATGAATGAGGGAGAGACCACTCCCACCTCTTGTCACCTGGAACATTCATTTAGTATGTCAGACCGATCTTCTGTAGCACTTCTTGTGAGATATGTTATTCGTAAATAGTTTCGCAGACTTGCCTTACCCTTAGCATTCCAGAGCACTTTTGCTCTCTGTGCCGCAAATCAGGTGTTTATGCTTCTTTCTCACACTGTCAATCGCAGTGCTTATTGAAATTTACCAACTGGTATCTCAGAATTTAAGTGTAAAGATGGTTCACGTCAAAACTCAAAAGCATGACGCAAAACAGTTGCCTAATGGAAGGAAAATGGAAGACAAAATACACCACAAAAGGCTTTGTTAATTGTAAATAGTATCTTAGAATCATTAAAAATCAGTAACTACGTATTCTGGAAATGTAAAATCAAAAACTCCTATAATCCACCTAAAGAACCTTTTATTTATACTCTGAAATTACTGAATCCCCCATCTTTCTTTTCATGACTCTTTCCCATAACCTCTTTTGGACTGCAGTTCAATACTTTTGCCACAAAAGTCGACCTTTTGGCTCCGGTGCTCGGGGAAAGAGACCATAGGGCCTATTCACAAAGGTGAACTTACACATGAGTAAATCTACATGTGTAAGTTTGTGCTTACAGTCTTGAGTTACTTTACTGCTTTTGGCTGTTCACCATTTCCGAAGTGTAGAATTACTAAAGAATGTAGGCTTGCATGCCTTTATCCCCTGATACGGGGTAAAGCCAGTTTTCCGAATGTAAAGCTACTACAGCCAAAAAGGAGCAGTAGAAAGTCCAGCACTACACTTGGCCAACCACTGATACTGTAACATCCTTCTATAGAAAATGATCGAGGCAGTGACTAAAATAGAATGCCATAGGAATTAATGTTAAATTTAAGATAATTTATTTTGTCTTTTAAAAAATATATATAAATTATATTGAATGTTAAAAAAGTATGTATTTTCAAAAATAAATATTAATTAATGCTACATCTTTTAATAATTTTTTTATTTAAAAAATAAGCATTACTTAAAAAATAATTTCAGTTAATTCTATACATAACTTTGTAGCTTAGTACATAAGTAACTACAAACATTTGACTTTAGTTGGGATTTTTTAAATAAAACTTTAAAAACGAATACTCATTTAACTTAAATGAATTAAATATGTATTTAGAAATTTAGTTGTGTTATAGCAGTTGTTCTATTTTTAACAACATTAAAATAAATATATTACATTAATTTATATTAATATTTAACTGAAAATATTTTTATTATTTTTTTAAGTTTAATAAACTTTTCAAAATGTCCCTTTACTTTACCATAGAGAGATCTCTCTTAAAAATATTAGATCATTTGGGTCATGCCAGTGTGATATTCCATGTTGTCAGTAGGGAGACCCTGCTTTACTAACAGAGATTTTTTTCTCTTGAAATTGAGGTATATCAAATAAGGCAAACCAGTCATTTTAATTCACCCTAAACCACCTTTTAAGATGGTGATAAAAAGCCCATTGCGGTTTGTTTTAAATGTCAACATGAGATGTGGCAATGTCAGGGTCTGTCAAAATGTCATCTGTGACCTGAAACATCCTACGTGGTAAAATCCCTCATGGGAGCTTGAAAGAGTTCTCAGCACACATTTTTCAGTCACCTTTTCAAGCAGAGGTTTGTGGAAACTGTATCCAGTGATTTGCTGTTACTTTTTTTATTAGTCTGTTATCTCAATCAATATGTTACAATCTGGAAAAAGGCCACATTTTGAAGGGCAGTAACTATTCCAGAGAGGAGATACTAGGACAGTCCCTCTATGTTGGGTGGGGGGGGGAGGGTGTGTGTGTGTGTGTGTGTGTGTGTGTGTGTGTGTGTGTGTGCGCGCGTGTGCGTGCGTGCGTGTGTGTGTGTGTGTGTGTGTGTGTGTGTTCGTTCTCGCTTACTTTGTAGGGTAAGATTTTTCTCTGGACAATTAACTTCATAAAGGAGACTTATCTTATGAAGTTTAATTATCTATAAAGATTACAGGCCTTCATGGTATGGGGGCCCATATATACCTAAAGCAACCCCAATAAAGGCGAAGGACTAAGCTTCTCAGCAGTTGCTGCAGAACCGAAATGCCCTCTTTTCTGGATATCTTTGTTCCATATTGAGCTTAAGTCAACTTATAGAATTTATCTTAAAAGTTGCATCAGAACATTTACTGTTCTCCAGGCACCTGACTCTCCTCGCTTGTGTAGAGATTTGACTGTGCAGTATTCGTGGGATGTGCCTCATAACTGCTTCAGATCCCTACCAAAACACTGAGATGACTATTCATTTTATTTTTTGCCATAATACACATTTTAAATCCGAAAAGATGGCTTGTTGAGGCAAACTGTGAAGATGAAAAACGTTTGTGCCATTCCTGATAAAATACCATCAGCCTCTGTTCAGGAGTAGAGACAATGACTTTTCATATTCTTCCATTTTCTTTCCACTTTTCAGTCTCTCAAAGAAGTTGCTCTTCTGCTGCATACCGCCCCTCCTTTTGAGGCACACCCTATTAAATTTTCCAGGAACCCAGAGTTGTTGGGTATAGGCAGTTCTGTAGATAGATCTGGTAAAAAGAACAGCTATCATATCCCCTGCCCCATGGATTATGGAAGAAAGGCATTGGGAGAACAACAGCTGGCCAGAGGACTCGCAGGGATTAAGAGCAGCCATCACAAATCAGTACTCGCACAATAGGCAGTTATATTAGTGAGCATTTATTATATCCCCAAATATTCGAGAAGATATTGATTAGAGCAGTTGTGGTGCTATACAAACACTGGCAATGCAAACAAACTCAGAGTAGAGGGAAAACTAGTAACCAAACATTATAGTTCATTAGTGAAAATTCTAGCCTGTCTTTGTTCTCAGATCTGCTAAGCTGTGTAAAACATTGCCCACATACCTTGGTACGACCAAGGTCACTGGACTGCTGGCTAAGCGGCTGGAAATTCCTTGGGATGGGCATGGCGCACGAGCTTATAGGTGGTTCCACCTGCTTTAATGGAAGAGACAGCGTTATATATGGTCTCTTTGCCTGGATCGGGTGGTTGCCTGATGATGATAGCATAGCTGTGCATGACTTGGTGAAAGTGCTTAGTAACCAATTACTGGGATCGGTCACATCATAACATCTACCTGGGCAAGGTGGCATGATGGCCACATGTTGTAGAGTGTTCTCGCAAGAATTCAACATAAATGTTTCTAGTGAATTACATGAATTATTGTAGCAGATTGCAATCTTGTTATATAGAGCTCTGTAAGAAAACATTGTGCTATGATATTGTACACATAAGATATCGTTCTTCATTATGGGTAATTAGTAAGCCACTATTCTGTATTATGTCACTATGGATGTCGTATTAAAGGTCTTATTAAAGAAAGATATCCGTTCCCTTGGGGCATTAAAAATCCCTCCAGACTCCCTGACCTACAGATTCCGAATGTATTATTTTCCTGCGAGTTCCACCATATACTTTGCTTCAGCACTGTGCTAATGTGGCAAAAATTAAAATGTTTGCCATAGCTTGTCTGTCTGTGTCCTTGTGTAAATGCTGAAAATGAGCGCTCACAAAATGTGCCTGGTTAGACCTTTATAGTGTCCTTCCTTCCTTTGCCTGTTTATCCACGCAGTCTTTCTGAGAGTGGCTTATCATTTCAGTTTTTCCCTGCAGTGCAGATTTAATCCATATGTAAACACATCAGCCTGTTAGCATAAATTCTGGAAATATTGATAAGGTGGTCTGCCTTCTCTCATCTGTTTTTGTCACTCAGTAGAATTAGTTCAGGATGATTAGATCAGCCCTGAATGAGGAAAACTGCTTTTATTCATTTTGTTATAAATGGCATTTTCAGATAAATTGTGTACTTTTACTTGAAACATCCTTGACTTTCTCATTATTTGCAATATGTTGTCTTAATTGCCCTAATGGAATGTTTGTAAAAAAAATAAAAAATTGTGAATCATAAATATATATATATTTGTTTTCAAATAATTGTTATTGCGCATTTTTAGTCACTAAAGTTATTATATTTCAATAATCCTTCACTTGGGTCTTATTTTCATAAGTTTTAAACAACCCCCTCCCCCCCCAAATGTGGACTTGGTGAGCATTGGACACAGTAAAGAAAAGAGAATTGATGTTAAAGTCCTGGCCAACTGCCATAGTCTGTGTTAATAAAAACACCATACTCTTTCGCTCTTGGAGCGGTCTTAGGCTTAATGAGTATGTAAAGTCCCTATAAAAGAGTACGATATCCAAAGAAATTTCTTTATGGCATTCCCCAGACAGGTTACAAATGGTCTGACAGAGTCTTTGTCTTACTCACTGAACAACAGTGTTTGTTTTCACTGTTTTAGTACCACAATAAAGGCAACAGTTTCCAATTTGCTTCCCGGTGCTTTACGTAAATGCTTAATGTAATTGTGTTATGTATTAAGGCTCCTACTCCTAATGTATTTATTTCACTTTGTAAATCAAGTTCTCACGTGTCAAAATCTATTAGCTATTTCTCTTGACATGGCCAGCAAGCCCATGTATAACTTCCCTTGTATCATGTAGTGTCAAAAGTATCTTAGTGAAGTATGTGAGCTCATGGTTGGCTTCCTGCAAGCTTACAGGCCTTATTTGGCTCTAGGGCATTCTCTCAGGTTATGTTATCATAAATTCCTGGTTGCAGTGTAAGAGGGATTTCAGACTCCCTTTATCAAACTTATCTTGGATCATCCTACATACTCTTCCCTTCAGTCCCTGGAAGTCCATCCGTGCCGTACATGTGGATGGGGTCGAATGGGACGAGGAAGGCCGTCCAAGCGTCTGTCTTTGTTCGACTGGCCCCTGTACATGTTAGAATATTTAGGATGAGATAAGTCTTTGACCACTCATGTTGTGCCTGGTAGTCTTTTTTCACAACTGGGCTGTTGGACCTGGCCTATTCTGCAGGGTCAGCCCCAAATCTTTTGCCTTCACCCTTCGTGTTTTCTGAACTCGTTTTTGTTGGCTTTAGGACTCTGCATACTTTACCACTGCTAATTGCTAGAGTGCATGTGCTCTCTCTTTTAAACATGGTAACAATGGCTTACATCCAATTGGCACATTTAATTTACTTGTTAGCACCTAGTACAGTGGTACTACATGTCTGTAGGGCTTGTACATTAAATACTGCCAGTGGGCCTGCAACACTTATTGTGCCACCCACTTAAGTATCCATTTTAAACATGTCTCAGGCATGCCATTGCATCCTGTGTGTGCAGTTTTAAACTGCCAATTCGACCTGACAAAATAAACCTTTTACCAAGCCACAAACTCCCTTTGTAATACCTATAAGTCACCCCTTGAGTATACCGTAAACAGCCAATAGGACAGGGTGCATTGTATTTAAAATGCTGGACACGTACTTTTACAAGTCCTGTTAGTGAGAAACTCCTAAATTCGTTTTTCACTACTGAGGCATAACTCTCCCATCGGATGACATTGAATTATCTTATTACATTTAATAGGTGCAAACATTTGTTTGGGAGCAGGTAGAAATGTCATGTTTGGTGTCTGAGGAATTGTAACTTAAAACCCTCTTTAATGGTAACGTCGGAATTTAAGTCCCAATTCAGAAAATGCCAGTTTTAGAAAATTGGCGTTTTCCTGCCCTAGCCATTTTGTGCCTGAAGCATGTATCCTGGGTCACATGACAAGGTGTAGTTGGCAGTTAGCCTTTGCGTATTCCTCCCAGGCAATAGCGGGTCTGGTGTTGGCAGGATGGGATATGCTGACTTGATGAGGGGGGCGGAGCTGTCATCTGTTACACTTGCTCTTCAAAGACTCTGCTTCAGCTGACCCAAAGGACTTCACTCTAGCCTGTTGTGCCTACAGACAGACTTGGGACCAAGGCAGGAATTTCTATACACTTCTGTAGGGGGAAACCTTTTTTTGTTTTTTAATTCTCTTTTTATTGTTTTTCAAACAAACATTTTATCAAAAGCATCCATACATGCATTAGGTGATACATTACCAGCGTGTCATCGTTTCAGGCAATCAGTACATTAGTCCAGGTCGTATGTCGCAGCAAGACATAGTACATTAGTTACAGAACGTCATAAAGGCAGAGGACATTGCATCAATGCAGTATACAATATGTGCGAAATGTAGGCCATGATTTCCTTACAACGTTAGTGTGCTATTGCCTATACTGGTGTTAATCTAAACCATACCAGAATGCATTACGTTTAGTATACAGGCAGTATCTCTATCCCTCACATGGGTGGGTCCTTCTATTGGTGGTGCGCGCTCTGTGCTCCTTAAGGGGAAGTTACTGCCGTGCCGGCCTTTGGAGTCTCACTTGGATGCTTCAGCAGATAACATGTTAAGGGGGCCCAGATATCCCTGGGTCTAGAGGCCCTAGGCAGCAGTTCCGCATATGTGGTGAGTTGGTCCTGGCAAAACACCAAGTCATCAAGCCAGACCTTGAATTTGGGTGCCCTCCCCCTGCCCCATCGGCAGGCCACCCGCCTCTTAGCCATGAGTAGCGCAAGGGCCACATATTTACGATGTGCCGCCTGTACTGGCTGGACGTAGCCTAGCAAGGCCGTCAACGGTGTTGGTTCAATGTGTGTGTTCGTCATCAGGTCCAGAGCGTCAAAGACTTGCCCCCAGAATTCATTCACCCCGGGGCATTCCCAAGCCAGATGCAAAAAATCTGCTCCTGGAGCTCTACATCTGTCACATCTGTCCGAGTCTCGCAGATGGTGTCTGTGCATTTTGGCTGGGGTGTAATACAATCTGTGAAGAAATTTATAGTGTATGATACGCAGCCTGCTGCTGGCCGAGACCCGCTCAGTCTGCAAGCAGCAGTGTTCCCATTGGTCATCTGTCAGGGCAAGACCATGCTCCTCACTCCATCGTGTGCGGGACAGTGTGACCGGCAATTCCCTCTGTGTATGCACTGCTCGATATATAAGGGATACAAGGCGTTTTGTCGTTGTACTTTTAAGCATTAGTTGTAGTGGTGCTAGCACCTGAGGCTCCGCGGGGAATTCCGGGGTAATAGACCAAACTCCCTGTCTAAGGCGAATATATAAAAAAACGTCGAGTGGGGTCTGTTGCAAGCCCTGGAAAACATGCTCAGCTGTGCGGAATTGGCCATTTTGATATAAATCCCCCCTGGTATTAATGTGCGTGCGCTCTCTAAAGTTATGGAATATTATTTCTTGGAGGAGAGGCATGCTTGGATGATAAGTGATGGGTAGTAATGGGGAATAGAGCATGGGGACGTTCAACATGCATCCCAGGCGCTGCCATGCTTTGGTTGTACAGGTGATAGTGGTCGGCGTCTTACCCCTAGTGCCGGCTATGTCGTACAATGCTCCGTCTATGGGAATGGGGTGTGCAAGCCAGTGTTCCGCCGCAACCTGTGGCTGCTTCACCCAGAACCATGCAAAGTGAGCTTGTGCACTGATGTAATATAATTCGAGATTTGGTATGCCGAACCCCCCCCTGGGAGTATGGTCTGGTAAGCACATTCCACTGCAATCTCGGTTGCTTACCCCCCCATACCAGTCGCGTCAGCTCAGATCTGAGCGTCTTAAAGAAGAATGCCCCTGGATAGTATGGTATGTTTAAAAACAGATAGAGCAATTGGGGAAGTATCACCATTTTAATTAAGGATGCTCGTCCCGCTATGGAGAGGGGCAATGTAATCCAGCGGGTCACGTAGTCTGTTATGCGAGTCATTGCGTTGCCATAATTTAGGCGCATCAATTCGTCTCTGTCCCTAGTGACGCGGATTCCCAAGTACCGCAGCTCCTCCTCGCACCACTCTAAGGGATAATCCAACGGAAAACGGACTGTTGCTGTTGTCAAAGGGAAAATACAGGACTTCCCCCAGTTAATCTGAATCCCCGATAGTTTCCCAAAAACAATAAATTCCCGAAGTACTGGATTTAAATTATGTTGTGGGTCACGGATATATAGGGTGATATCATCGGCGTATAGGGATATAAGTATCTGCCGCATATTGCACCGTAGAGCCTTGTCATTGTGGTGTTGCCGCAGCTTCGCCGCCAATGGCTCCACTGCAAGAGCAAAGATCAAGGGGGACAGCGGGTGCCCCTGGTGATCTGGAATGTCTGGGATGTGTGTCCATTAATGAGCACCTTGGCAACCGGTACTTGGTATAATAATTTAATCCAGGAAAGGAAAAGGGGTGGAAAGCCCATCTGCAACATGACCCCGAAGATATAGTCCCATTCAATTGAATCAAAGGCCTTAGTGGCATCCAAGAAGATGGCGGCTAGGGGTAGGTCGGGTGAGACATTATTTAGAATAGCAAACAGGGTTCTCAGATTATGAGAGGTAGCTCTCCCAGGCACAAATCCCGATTGATCAGGGAGGATCAGCTTTTCCAGCAACAGGATCAACCGATTAGCGATGAGTTTGGCTAATATTTTGGCATCACAATTAAGGAGGGACAGCGGCCTATAGGAATCGCATTGTTGAGGCGACTTCCCTGGCTTCAAGAGCGAGACGATGAGAGCCTCCCTCATGGATGACGGTAGGCAGCCAACATCTAGCGATTCTTCATACACCTCGCGTAAGATAGGGGCCATAAGATCTATATATGTTTTGTAGAAATCTATAGGGATGCCGTCCGTGCCCGTGGCTTTCCCTGATTGCATGCTCATAATAGCTTCCCTGACTTCGTCCAACTCGAATGGGGCACATAAAAATTCTCGTTGTGCGTCACTCAGCCAGCCTAGTGTCACAGCCCCCAGATAGCTCTCTAGGTCTAGGCCGTCTTTTCTATTTGTGGTATACAGGCGAGTGTAATGACGTGTAAAGGCATTAAGGATATTGGTAGTGTCACGGTAGACCACCCCATCTGAGTCCTCGAGTTCCAATACATAGTTGGAGTGGCGAGGCTTCCTAATCGTATTCGCCAGTGCCTTACCAGGCCGCTCTCCCTCTCCATAGGCGCGGGCCACCCAGAATCTACCCCGAAATCTTGTTTCCCTCTGCGCTGTGTCCATATAATCCGTGAGCGTCTCTCTAAACTTGATTTGAGCGGGGTTGTGCGGGCCCGCAGCCAACCTCGCCTCCAGGGTCTTAAGCTCTGCTTCTAACTTGTGTAGTGTATTAGTTATGTCTTTAAGGACACCCGATCCCTTGGATATGCAGAACCCTCGGAGTGTAACTTTGAATGCCTCCCAAATGGTTTCTACACTGTCCACCGACCCTTTATTTCTCTAAAAAAAAAAAAACGGATCTCCTCCCGCAGCTCTTCCTGAAAGACCGTGTCTAGCAAAATAGGAGCATGTAGTCGCCAAGGAATGCGCGGTGCGCCGAATTCTGAGGAGGATAATGTGAGTTTTACCGGGGCGTGATCCGAGTAAGTTCTGGCCACGTGCTGTACCTGAGATATAGCTGGGCCCAGTCCCCGGGACAGAAGCCAATAGTCTAGTCGCGCCCACGACGCTGCCTGTGCTGTGTAATGCGTTCCCTCCTGCGCTTTGGGATGCGTATGTCTCCAGGCATCTATTAATTGGTAGGTGGCTATGGTGTCTTGTATAATCGCACGTGCTTTTGTGTAGTGGTGAGGAGCGGGGTGTGACCTATCCAAATGCGGGTTGTATGTAACATTGAAATCCCCCCCCCCCCAAATTATGTGACTGGAGCCTATATCAAATACCTTAGCCCATAATGTGGTGTAAAACTCCGGGGCATCTACGTTCGGTCCATAGCAACAGGCCAAAGTCACTGAGACAGTCCCCAGTCGCCCCCATGCCAGACAGTAGCGTCCCTGTGAGTCCCAGGTGGCTCCCGCCAGGTGGAAGGGTATCCGTTTTTTTATGAGTATGGCCACTCCCCTCGCATAGGAGGAATAAGAGGAAAAGATTCTGTGGTCCGCCCATTTGCTTGCGAAGTTGTTTGGTTTCTGAGATGCAAAATGTGTTTCCTGTAACATAGCTATGTGCACTCTATGCCTGTCCAAGTAAGCTAATATGTGTCTCTTCTTCCTCGGGTCCCCTAAGCCCCTAACGTTCCACGTGAGAATATTCAGTTGCTCGGAGTCCGCAATGCATCGGGATATCTGCCATCAACTTGCTCTGCATCCAAGGGATGCAGTTCAGTCTATGTGCCTGAACACGATATAATGCCTTATTCCACTTGGGATGCTCAAACGCTAACTTGCCAGCTGCCCACACTAAACTGTCAGAGTGGGCATCTTGTTGTGTGAAGGTCATGTACAAACCACAACATACCCCTCGCGTTCCCTCCCCCACCCACTGAAGCAACCCCAACTTGCCAGAACTAGACACCCGCCCGCCCTCCCCTGACCCCAACCTGGACAAGAACAAACCCGTAGTCCCTGTATTTAGCAGGCAGTGAACAAACCCGGGGGAATTCCCTTCGGGGGCCATCCCTAGGTGGCTACACAGTAATCCCTCACCCCCAGAAACCCCCTTAGGTGAAACAATCGGGTTCCGGAGGGCAGAGGGTGCCCGGTGTCTATTATATATGGCTCAATGTAGCCCAACATACAGTTACCTCTTGTGTTCTTTGGTGTATGGCCTACCTCCCAACCAGTAACATGACACAAATCAACATGAGAGTTAGTAATGACGGTGAGGTTGGCCTCAGTGTGGGTCGTCCTCCGCACCAGTCAACGCAGAGGATTGTGCTGCCGCCACGTCCCCATCAGTACAGTTCGTTCGCCGTATATGTTTGAGGAATTCCTCCACCTGCTGCGGTTTGACGAAGAATCGTTGCCGGCCCTGATGTGTAACCCTGAGACGCGCCGGGTATAACAACGCATAGTCAATTTGTGCCTTTCTCAGTTTGTTCTTGACGTCCATAAATTTCCGTCTCTCTTCCTGGACTGTTGGCGTGAAGTCTGGGTAGATGCAAAAAGTATTCCCGTCATATGACAGGGTCTGCTTGCGTCTCGCTTCGTTCAAGGCCACATCCCGGTCCCTGTAATTCAAAAGTCTCGCTATTATGGGACGTGGAGTGCTACCCGGCGGCGGGCGCGGCCTGAGTGATCTGTGAGCCCGCTCTACAATAAACTGGTTTGAAAAGGATTCAGCACCTAGAGCAGCCACCAGCATTTTTTCAACATATTCTTCCATTTTTCCAGCGTTGGTCAATTCTGGAATACCAAGCACGCGAATATTATTGCGCCTACTGCGCGCTTCTAAATCTTCGTTTTTGGCTGCGATCAGTTTTAGGAGTTTGTCCTTGTGGGCAAGTTGCGTGACATTCCTAGCTGTCGTGTCCTCTGTGTCCGAGATGCGCCGCTCTGTTTCCTTGATACGGTCCTCGTGACCCTCCAATTTATGTGCTATGGCGTCCAAGCGCGACGACATGCGGTCAACTTTGTCCACAATAGTGGCAAACCCTTGCCGGACCTCTTGCAGGATGCTCTGCACATCCGCATTGTGTGCAGCAGTGTCTCCCCGTGCCTCCCCGCTTCCCTCAGGGTCGCGATCCTCCTGGGCGGCTCGGGTTACTTTTTTCCCAGCCTCGAAGTTCAGTTTCGGTTGCCTGGTGTCTGGTTTCCCCATTATGGCACCTATATAGGGCGCAGCCAGTCGTGTCTCTGCCCCTTCGCTGTCTGTCGTCCAGTGGGGTTGGCACTTCCGGGCCCGAGGCCGTCAGCCATCAGCGCCCAGTTTTTATGGTACATACACACCGCCCAGGCCGCGCAATGCAAGGGAGGCACCGCCAGTGTCACCAGGGCAAAATCAGCAGGGCCAGCCTCAGGGCGCTGTACACGGACACACCACACACAGCGATCGCACGTCGCAGCGACTCAATGGTGCCAAGTCAGACCCACTCGTTGCTTAGTTCAAACTGTCTCGTGGCATTACCTTGGAGGCAGGAACCGGTCATCCTCCGCAAGGGATCTACTGCGCCCACAGAGTTCTCCTCCAGTGATAATGCCTCATTCCGAGGGGGTCTCCAGCCACGACCACCCAGGGTGCCTATAGAGCCTCTGCGCGTACTACCCTCTTCTCCTCACGACAACATGGCGGTTCTCCAGCTTTAAAATGGCGCCAAGTCGGGGGGCTCCAGGAGCGTATAACCTCCCAGCGGGGCAGCGTTATGATCAAGGTTCCCCTTCTCACCTCAGCATGGCAGTCGGGTCAGGCGCGGCATCCCAGGTCCCTAGGCAGGCAGCGGGGCCCAGCAGCAGCGCTCTCGTAGGGGCCCCCGGCTGAACAGTCTCATCAGCGCCCGGCAGTAGTCTTCCGAGTGCTGCGCATCGGCACTTGCCTTTGTAGATGGGCAGCGCGGGCAGAGGAGAGCCACCGATCAGCGCCCGTGTGCCGTGTTCTCTGCGGAGACTGTGGTCTGAGCGTAGGTCCCTACTCCCAATCAGCCTCGGGCCGGCCGCTGCCCACGATTCGCCGCTCTGCTCTCCGTCTATCTTCCTCTCCCGTGCCGCCAGTCGAGTCCATCCGCATTCGCCGTACCCCGGGGCCCGTCACTGCCAGATGCCTCACATTCACGATCGCTGCATGGAGCTTTAGGATGCGAGCTCCGAATCTGCCGCTCCCGCCTCGTCTCGTGGCCTGGGCGCCTCCAGCGCAGCCGCGGCCTCAGTTAATCTCGGCCGCCGCTCTGCACACCCCCTTAGCTCCGCACTGCACCTCGGCCAATATTTGTCGTCGCCGTATCAGGGGCAGGCTTGATCCGATTCTCCTGCAATTTCCAGCGAGTCTGCTTGAATGTGATGTCTTCTAGTTGGCAGCTTTTCAGACGCTTAAGAGGCCATTAAGCAGGATAAATGGTAGGATATGTTCACCGGGCTGCAGGAGCCTCACACTTGTGCGGCCATCTTGCGTGTGCGCCACCTAGCGCCCCCTTCTGTAGGGGGAGACCTTCAGTTGTTTCTTCCACTTCAAAGTGGGCTGCAGGTATAAAAGAGTGACCCTCAAACCCACTCTTCAGTACACTTCTCTACCTGTGGATACTAAAGAAGGACTGCCCTGTCGCCAGAGGCCTACCTTGCTGCTCAAGGCCTGCCCTGCTGTCTGAAAACGAAGACTGGACCTGCAGCCTGAAGTAACTCCAAGGGTTAGCATATTGACATGTTATAAGCTACAGGGACACAAGTTCCAGAGGTCTCCGTGCAACTGCCCAGTTGGCCTGCTGCACTGGACCTACAGATCCTGGACCCTAGGTATGGCATCAGTTGAGCTCTTCCTAAACAAAAAGGAGAAATCCTGAAGTTTTGAAGACTCTGCGACCTCCAACAGACTGGTTCTCGCCAGGAAACTTGCTGCCTGCGCGGACCGCCCACGCGAGGCACCGGTGAACCTGACTCTTTCCTATAGAGCAATCACCAGCAATGCAAGTCTGCACTTCGCACTACAGAACTCGTTGACCACCAACGCCTAGCTTCAGGAATGACCACCCGCAACGCCGGACAGGATCTTCGTGCTACAGTGACGACCGTCTGTGACGCCGGGTCTGCTCTTAATTCTATAAAGACGACCATCCACAACGCTTTCATTGCACCTCATGGCCTCCTCTACCGCGAACGGAACTCTTTGCGCTGGACTTTAGAAAGTAACTTTTTCAGTGTGACTAACCTCGTCCCTGTATCTGGCCCGCACTCCATTGCGGTTGGCCTGAACTTGTGTATTTAACCTGGTCTCGCACGACCAGATAACTGCGAGTGGCACTGCGTGCTTTTAGGTGCTATACTTACCATAAATCTTTGAAATTGGATACCTCCGGTTCTATTGATTGGATTTTTGTCATTTTGGTGTCAAATAATTTATTACATGTTACTCTATTTTTTTAAATTGGTGTTGGATTTTTCTTGTGTTGTGTTTTTATCTCAAAACTTTACACGTTGCATCTGAGTTAAGCTTGACTGCTTTTGTGCAAAGCTACCATAGGGTTAAGCACAGGTTAATTTAGTGACTTTGTCGTTCATCCTTACAAGGATTGTGGCCGTTGCTTTAGTAGGGTTTCACCCCTCTTTTTTTTTTTTTTTTTTACAGAGTTTTATATAGCGCGAACTTGACCCGAAGGTATCGGGTATCAGAACGCTTTACATAGCACCAGTTGCATTACATGAGGACACATTCATTTTTGTTAGGCACGGGGAGATTAAGTGATTTGCCCAGAATCACAGGATGTTCAGCGTCATTTCCGAGACTCGAACCCAGTTCCCCAGATTCGAGGTCGACAGCCCTAGCCGTTAGGCCAACTCCTCTCCCCAACTACCCAATTTCTCATTTGGGCCTTCCAGCCCCTCTCTATTTGGAAGCCATTAAATAATATTTTTGGGATTCTGTGTGGCTTTGTACTTCTGCTATCCTTTCCAGCCAGGAAATGCAAAGGCTGCACCACTTCCCCATCCTGGAGTTAAGCTCCCTTAATAGTGTTAGATAAGTAGCTCAATAAAAAGTGGACCTATTTCATTGGTTACATTGATAAATAGATATTTAGCCTTATCTTTTGCTCTGTGAACGTCTGAAATCTGCCTGACCTCCTCGTCCGTTTTAGACCGTGTCGGACTATGAAGTTCCGGTTTTGTCATCTTACCTTTGAATCCAATCATCGCCATCCTTAATTTTGTACTCTACAGTCCCTTCTTTCGCAGGTCTTTCTATCCCCTTTTCAGAGTAGTCATTGATCTTTATCCATTGGCCCCTGTGTTTTGTCGCCACCCTAGCACACTCCTCGCCTCAGCATGTCACATAGGCTTTCAAAGAGTACACTTTCTATCATACTCTCCTTCTATAGAACTGTTTCAACATAGTAGTGGTTCCACGTCCGTGGGAGAGGTGGGCAAAGTCAGCAGAAGTCTCAAAAGTGACCACTTTGTAACGAATCTCTTTAGGTACAGGCCTACTCCTATTGATGGGCCTCTGGTCTCCTTACTGCAGTTCAGATTTGCAGACCGTTGCAGTCGTACCGAGCCCAAGTAATAAAGGGTTCTCAATTCAGCCTGTATTAAAACTAAGTTGGTTGCTTCCTTTAGGTGGAAGTACCTCCATGCATCTGTGTGTTTCTCAGGGGCTATGTAGCATTACCCACATCTTGGGACTTTAAATACTCTACAGACTTGCCAGTCAGCATTGTTCCTCTCACTCTCGTCACCCCTTCAACTGCTTTTACCGCAGCAGCTTTAGGGCACCCTCTGATCCTTCATACTGGGCGACAGAACAGGATGTCCCCCCCCACAGCTATTTTCTTCTTGAATTTGTGGACATCACTCCTGAGTCCAAGATTGCCCGCAACCTCTGCCGAAGTGCACCGTATCTGGGCAGTTGCTTTATTTACCTTGGGCCCACTCCTGGTAGCAACACCTCTAAACCTTGGAGTGACCGAATATACAGATTCAGTATGAGTACCATGTTCAGATCAGTTCTACCTGAGCTCATCTCTGGTGAAAGTTAGGCCAAACTGGTGTGGCCTGGCTTTTCTCTTGTGCCGGTAATGACTTTATTGCGCCGAGAGGCCGGTGGGTCATTGTAGGACAGTGGGGACAGAAGCAGTGGATAATCGTGGCCACTCAACTGCTCTCCATGTCCCAATGTGTCTTTAATGAAGCATTATTGATGCTTGAGTAACTATGCACCCCTGCAGGCTTGTTCGTTCTTTTTGCACCAAGAGTACACTTCGCCTGCTGTTAGATTTGTTTGTTGTAGCTTTCTTCAGAGGCTAAGAACCAGTCAATCTTTTCTTTCTGCTTTCTATAGATGCATTGTTTGGTATTTTTCTGATGGTGAAGAATTAGAGCTATGGCTAAAATATGGCTTGTTTCAAAACATAATTGAAACCTATATTATTAAAATGCTAGGAATTCAATTATCTCTGACCACAGCTTAGTTTCTATAGAAGGACATTTTATTTTCTTGGCAATTGAATTGTCACTCTGTCAGTCGGTTTCTAGCCATTAGATTTTACCAGGCACCTTTTTCACCATGGGATATCTAAAAGCAACTGATAACCACTAGCACTGCAACATGCAGAGCTTTCATTTACTATTGCATATCTGCTTGTTATGAATGCCAGGTTAAAACCTTCACATTGGGATTATGCCATTAATGCATGAGCGTAATTTAGTGCACAAATGATTTTATCACCTTTTTCTTATTGGACTCTGGATTATTCTATCCTCAGAGGCCACCCTTTCACAGTCAAGGCTAAGGTTATGCCTGTTAATTTTGGATCTTGTATACTTTTATTTCACATATTCTGCACACTCCTGCCATCGCAGGTGTTGTAAGTTGTTTTTCTTTGAATTAAAAGTTTCAGTTTCAAGGTGACTCATGATACCTTCCCAGAAACTCACAATGCACTGGGAGATAGACTGCAACTTAGATTTTTTTTTTTTCCACCATCTGGTTCGGGTGTAGCTTTGAGAGTTCTGGGACTGTCACGTTACCAAAGCAAGATTTTCAACATTGACACCAGAAACCCTACCCTCAACACGACAAAACATAGTGGCTTCAAAACTAAATCGAACAGAAATATTTGGGACCATGTCGTATGACTTGTGAGGAAGGAAGACATGGGGAATACAGCCTTTAAATTCTGCTCTAATTGCAACTGTAAGTTCCCATGGTCAGGCCAGCACTAGGTTTTCAATCTGTCTCCAGAGGGAGCAAAAACATTGATCTGTTCAGCCTTTTGGTATAAAAAGACCACCTGTCATCGTTTGGATAGATGTTGGGTGCATTATAGAATGCAGCGCCAAGGTTCTTCTTAGCCAGCAACCACACAACTCGTCAAAGACATCAGCTAAACTATCTTTGATGGTGAAAGGTGTGGCAATTCTTTCCTCAGGATTTGTCTTCAGCCAGAGTGTCCGCTCCAGGACAAGGAACAGCCTTGAATGTGCCATGCCTCAAGTCCTGATACACTTTCAAAGACGCCTGAGCACTTGGCACCGACCACTACTCCTGCCCCATTTTACCCCGGAAGCTGACCTAGGCTCCAGAAAAGCGTTGATCCTGAGATTGAACCTCCTACACAGTCACTGTCCACAGCACAGTCTGTTTATACAGAATGAGGAGAGGGTCCCACTGAAGATCAGCCAAACCGTTATGAGGACCCAATATTCACAGATGATAGATATGACCCATAGCATAACTAAAATGTTGACCGCTGCCCATCCTCAGACGGCCCATCTTTGGAGCCATATGCCATCAAGCCATACCCATCTGATGATACCAACACACACCACTCTGCCATCCAGCGTACTACAGAGTATCATGAGATCAAGTTTGATGATGTGAGATGCTGTTAAAGACAGCAGTCTGGCTAGTTTCTGCCTGTGTTAAGGAGCATGCTTAAATGGTCACAAAATATTTGAAATACAGTCAAAACCAGAATTGTATCACCCAGGATCAAAAATATGTATAAACCAGCACAACAAGACCTCCTCTACTTAAAGGTAATTTCCCACCAGATTAATTTATAGAGCATATAGTATGAGAAAGGGTTTTTACATTGGGTACAGGTGCTATCCCTCCATCTGACAAAGTAAATGAATCGATCCTGCAGGCAAGGGGGTAGCTGGGGATCGTGATGCAATGGTGCATAGCCAACACTGTTGGGTTGCTGTCGGGAGTAACGTGCGAGACAATGGTCACAAGCAATGAGTCAGTTAGAGGATCTAGTGTTGGTAGACTGAAGATTAGGCACAAGCTGCAATGGTGAAAGACGAGAAGTTGTTACTGATCAGATAATTCCTCAGCAATCGCTGTACTTCAGTGTACTTGGACTGATACCAGTTCAGCTATCTCTTCAAGCGTTTTACAAACTAATTTGCAACAAGACTGTACTCATTTGCACAGTCAACATGGACAACTTCTATTACCTGCAGAAACAGGCGGCACACACTCACCACTGTTCTCCACGGTAGCACAGAAAGTATGATAATAGACCATTCATCATCAAATTCTACTCCTGGAAGAATACCTTCCAGGAGTGGACTGTGACTTTGAGGACCTTCTCAGCAGATTGCATCAACAAACAGCAAGAAAGAGAAATGAATGCAATTGGTAGATCTGTGTTCCACTAGCGACAACACAAAATGCTAAAACTTTATCTTCAGTGACACAAACCTACAATAAATTGGACAATGCTGAATGCATGATTTGGTGAGGAATATTTGCTTAAAAATTTCCTCTACTACTGCCTATTCTGTATGTAGTAAGCAAAATTCAACAACACCAGTGAGGCTCATCCCCATTGCACCCACCTGGCCGAGGCAGCCATGGTGCTTGCAGCTTCTGCAATGTTCATACATCCCAACAAAAAGCTGCCTCTAGTCCAGACCTCCTCATGCAGCACCAAGGTCCGCTGCAATACCCCAATCCCAGGGCCCTTATGTTCGATTTGGCACCTTAAGTCTTAGAATTTGGAAACCTGGAGTCTCCAGAAGAGTGTATGCAAATTCGTAAGGAAGGCCAAAAGCCCACTACGATGGCATGCCACACAGCCAAATGTCCTCTGTTGAAAACATCTCTAAGTAGCTCTCGCAGGCCTCAGTGCAAGACATAATTTTTTACCTGCTGCACCTATAAAATACAGGACTAGCTTAGTCTTACATAACAATTCAGTTTGCCTTTTAGCAGTTTACCTGCAAGACAGAGAGCACCAGTCAATCTTCAAAATACCAGTTCTAAATGCATTTATTGAATGCCTTAAAAGGGTGATCCCTCCTAGAAGGCCACCAGTTCCTTCATGGGATCTCAATATTGTTCTTAGATGGATCATTGGGTGAACATTTCAGCTAACACACTGTTGCCCCTGCAATTCCTTTAATGGAAAGTGGACTTCCTCATTCCAGTCACTTCCTTACTTAGAGTTAGTGAACTGCAAGCCCGAACAGTAGAGAAGCAGTTTACCCAGGTGCACAAAGATTGGGTCATCCTTTGAACTCATCCTCATTTTCTTCCTAAGGTTGTCCCTGTGTTCCAGTCAGTCTATTGATTTGGCAAGTTTTTCACCCAACCCACTAGTAGAAGAGAGATTCTTGCATTCACTACTGGTGCGAGCCCATCGCTCCTCCAATGCCAACTTGATTAGAACACCATGATTTCTTCGTAGCTGTCTTGGCAGCTGTTCTTTCTATTGCATGGCTGCAAAATCTTGAAACTGTCACACGGGGCGCAGAACGACTGCTTCTCTGTGTACCAAAATGATAAACTATATGTTTTTTGACCAAATGTTAAAGGTTAGGGTGGTGTGACTATGACATATTCATAGATTTATATCACCTTTTAGTTGGAGGCTGATGTCCTCAGTCTTCGTTTTACTGGAGAAACTAGGTTTTGTTCAGTCAACTTTGGACTTCAGGGGCAGCTACAACAATCTTTTGGTTTTCTGGAAGGATGGAGAACTACTGTTTGCCATACTACAATGTGTCATGCAGCTTGATTTCTTAATTATGGAGCGGAGTGCTGCTGGTTTTCCCATTTTTCCCCCATTCTGGCAGCTACTGATACCTTCAAAGCTATTGGCTGTTAGTTGGAGATTGGTAAGTGGTAATAAAATAATAAATAAGAAAAGAAATACAAAAAAACCCCACACATCTAAGCTTTGCAAAAATGCCCATAAGCACCTTGTATTCTATTTCATGGAGGTAGTTCTCAAACACAGGGTTCAGGTTCATCATCATCATCATATGTCAATCCAAAGAGCTTGCGCTTTCTCCCACCAAGGCTTTTTCTTCTGCGTTCAAGGAAGGACTGCCAGCATATGTCCTTATGTGTAGCTACCATATCCTTTGTTAACTTGGCTGGCAAATACAATTGTGGGATAATTAAGGAAGATTAATTACTTAATGAAACACATTGTAACGTAGTTTAAATAAATTAAATTACAGTTAACTTTACACATTAGAGTTAAAGTTACTATGTCTTTAAATTAATTAAAACATAAAACAAATTGTGCAAATGATAACATTAGCAATAGGGGTAGGGTAAAGATAATTAATTTAAATGCAAGGATACAATTGGTTTAAGGGTTATGTTAAGATAAACAATTACATTTAGGTCACTTTATATGGGTAGAGGTACAATTCGGGCAAATATTATTACATTAACTGTAATGAAATATAAATAAATATCATTTAAAAAGATTGAGTAGGATGTAGAGCTGTGTTCATTTAATTGAAGTAGTTTAAAATTACATTTAAAATTTAACAATGGGGTTGATGTGGCATTGATTTTGCAGTACAGCGAGGCTGTGAACATTGAAGTAGTAACAAGGGAAAGAGCTCTACACACAAGCTAGCAGTAGATTATTTGGTGTTTACCTATGTTCAGTATCTTCTACAATCCTTTACAATTAGAATTTCTTTCGTTGGCAGGTCATATACTGACCTATATAAATAAATGCCTGAGGTTTCCTCAAACAATGTATCACTGAGAATGCTGATTAACTACTTTGCTGCTTGCTGGTCTTCCCAATTCTTTATATGTAGACATATCTTCTGGGTCAATGGATGCAGACGTGTATGATCCCCAGATTTATAATGCATAACATCAGCAAAGGCACATATTAATTAATGGCATTTTAGTTTTTGTCGATTGTAAAGCACACTTCAATGATGATGCAAATCAAATACCAAGGTTGTCACTGTTGTGAACCGCCCTCGTTATTTATTCACTATCAATGAAATGAGTTTAGGGACATTTGGGGCTAGACTGAAAGCCAAATGCTATGACTTTGGTTTGGCCTACATTCATATTTTTGTAGCAATATTTAACCCAAACTGCTTGTAGCTGTTCTAGTGGAATTTCTGTGTATGCTATGAATAATTTTAAAATAGTAAGACACTGGTGTACCTTTCACCTTGAGACATTGTAATTAAATTGGGTCAAACAATCATTCTTGCCAGTTTTAGGTCGAGCCTATTAGACCGCGCCTACACTGTCTGTTGAGACAAATTGTGGCTTACTAAGAACATAGTGGCCAGGAGCCCGCCCATTGCTTACCATTAGTTTGCTTTCCTGTCACTCATTTTCCTGCTTCTTATTCATGTCCCAGCTTGCTAGTCTTCTGTTTGCCCCTCCTTTGGAACATTTTCTCTTTGCCATCTATTTTGATTGGCTAGCATCTCTGCTTCCACTGCTTGCTTTTCAAGCACTGCTTTTTTCTTTTGTGTTATGCAATCATTGAGAGTATGTGTTTTTAAGCTGTCTCCCTCATGTACTTTCCTGCACCTGCACTGCTCTCTGTTGCCCATGTGCCTCTCTGCCCCCTCCCTGCTGCACTCACCCGTGTCCTCTCCCCATTGCTTCCCCGCACTGTCCTGTTGCTTCCTACCTCCTGCGCCCTCCTCCTCTCTCCCCGCTGTTGCTTTCTCCCACCCACAACCTCTGTGTTCCTTTCTTCCAACCTCTGTGTCTCTACTGACCCCCGGCTTTTCCTGTACTGCTTCTGCATCCCCTCGCCATTCCCTTGTTGCTTCAGCTTACCCCCGCCCTCCCCAATGTTGCTTCCACCACCCCCACCTGTTTGTGGAAAAAAAAGTTTGCATGTTTTCTTTTCTTTTTAGTTACTGATCTAACTCATGTCCATAACTAAAAAGGAAAGACGTGCCCATGTCATTTAGTAGCCTACAAAATCATGCGAGCGGCTGTGTGAAAGCTTATTTTGGTTTGTTTTTTGTTAAACCTTAGTCATGCTGCACAGCATTGAGGATGCTCTGCAGCTTGGCTAAACACCAATAAGTTCCAAAGGCTTGTTAAACTAAGTGTGTATTGGAACACATCCCTGTGTAGTTCCTGCTGATAACTTGATAAGCTCAGTATATTCCTTTCAGTGACCAAAATATTCTTGTCCGTTATTGGGAATTCCGAACAATTTGAACAAGGCTGTGTCTAAACTCTCCCTTCCTTGGGCCTGACCCAACGATAAGGGAGTGGCGGAATCAAAGGCAATTAACAAAAAAATACCGTTTGCTGGGAACAGTGTATCTGTCATTCAAGTTTGGCTAGTAATGTGTGTGGTCCAGCGACAACTTTCCAAGAAGCCTAGGGATATAATCTAGTATCAATATTGAATGAGGATTCATGTTTATTTTTAGTGCTCTCTTATGAACAGGATTAATAATTTCTGAATTTCATATTGTTGGGATGGAATCTCTATTCGAAGCTGTCTTTAAAACTCCCAATATTTCAGGGGCTCATGAAGTGAAGTCATGATTGGTGTGTATTTGGAGATAGAGTTTTGACCAGGAGCCTTCTTATGTTTTTTGGTTGTTTTATTAAATATGTACTTTAAATATTGAAGCATAAATGGCTCAGAGGATCCACATTTGTAAAAGAGGAGTGTCTGGGCACCTTTCACAAAAACTTTGTTTAACTCTTGGGTACTCCTTATAAACAGGCAATGCTACCTCTGCAATCTGCCTTATTGATACTAGCATGTGCTTTTGGACTACAATCTACTTGACACTAATTATGAAACCTCCAGAAGTTTCCTGCATTATTGGTTTCTTTAACCAGTCTTTTTTCGTCACCGACGCCCTCTAGCAAAAGAACCTCCTTTACTACCATCCAAATTGCATAATTGGTTGTGCACCGAAAAGTTAAAGTCCGTTTAGATACAAGTCCAGTTCCGAATTATATATATTCCAAGTCGTCTTTATTTTCTTTGGTGATTACAAAAGACAGCCAACGTGTTTCGGTGTACCACCATTTGTGCAATGTGGAGAGCTCATCCTCTCCCTATCCAACGAGCCCAACACCGGCAGACGCAACTTTCGAGAAGGCATGGAAGCCGTCGCTAAATGGATGAAAAACAGCTGCCTACAACTAAACACCAACAAAACAGAAGTACTCATTATGGGCCCAAATCCCGACGCCTGGAGCGACACCTGGTGGCCCCCCGCCCTCGGAAACCCGCCAACCCCCACAGACCACGCACGCAACCTGGGAATCATCCTGGACTCCGAGCTCAAAATGGACCACCAGATCAACTCTGTCTCGTCTTCCTGCTTCCAAACCCTCCGCCTCCTTCATAAGACATTCAAATGGATCCCCCTCGAACACCGAAAGACCGTCACTCACGCCCTGGTCACCAGCAGACTCGTCTACGGCAACGCACTCTACGCCGGAATAAACAAAAACCTCACCCGCAAGCTACAGAACATCCAGAACGCCGCCGCAAGACTGGTCCTCAACCTGCCAAAACACTGCCACATCTCCCAGCACCTGCGCACACTCCACTGGCTCCCCGTCGAGGCGAGAATCACCTTTAAGATGCTCACCCACGCACACAAGGCCCTCCACGGCACCGGCCCAGCATACCTGAACAGCCGACTCAAATTCCACGCACCCCAAAGGACCCTACGATCAGCCCAGCTCTCCTACGCCGTGGTCCCCCGCACCAGAAAGACCAGATCGGGAGGCCGCTCCTTCTCCTTCCTCGCGGCCAAAGCATGGAACGCTCTTCCGCTCCACCTCAGACAGACAACATCGCTCCCCATCTTCGCAAGAAACCTCAAAACCTGGCTCTTCGACAGACCCCCTCCTTGATGGAATGGAACCTGCACCCCCCCCCCCACCCCAAGCGCCTTGAGACCCTTACGGTTGAGTAGTCGCGCTTTAACAAACCCCTTGATTGATTGATTGATAGCTTGACCTTCTGGTCGCACCTTGGGAGCAGCAGGTGCTTTGGTTCAGTGCACATAGTAGGATTACATTATTTAATATTTTGTGATACGGGTGAGGTGTGGTTTCTTGGGTGGCTCGCTGCTCTGTTTTAATACTCCTTTACTACCATATATATTTTTCAATATTTTGGAGTGCCTGAGCTAATAAAAAGAAAACATAAAGTTATAGACCTTGCAAATTGCCACTGGACCTATTAAAGGATCAGTGGTGGCAGCACCAGTGGAAAAGGGGCTTGTCGCTCTCTTGTTAGTTTGTAATAACGTATCATCAGTTTTGAATGCCAATGGTCTTTGTTCAGCAGCATGTAGGGAATCAGATTTTTTAAATGACTAATTGCAGTTGAAATTCACACATATCATAAAGAAGCTTCACGTTTGTGTCTTATTATTATATTAGCAGCAAAGAACCTTTTAAGCACATCCCCCCTCCTTCCCTTGACTGAGGTGTCCTCTTCAGCAAGGTTTCACTGATAGGCGCGGTTAGGCCAGTCAGATTTGCCTTGATGTTTCAGTGGTTCTTGCCTTCGCTGATCGGCTTCTTTTTGCGAGTCATTTATATGGGCTCATCATAATCACCAAAAATGTTTTTCTATAAACTGCTCTGTCTAAAGCTGTGTAAATGATTTGCTCCCCATAACCTTTTACCTATGTATTGTTGGTAGATGGGTGAATAGAGCCAGTACTAGTGCTGGCAAGTGGAGAGCAACGCAGGCCCCCAACATCTGTTCTTAAGTGTACTCTTTTGACTTACTCGCTTTGGATTCCCATTGAACCCCTCTCACTTAGGTCCATTATATTGCACTGTCCTCAGCTTCTTCCCATTTTCCTTCTTTCCATCTTTTGTTGCCATCCATTTTCGGGACTTTGCCTTCTATTTTTTCGAATCTGACTTTTACACTGTCTGGTCTTTTTACTTCTAGTATCAGTGTAGGCATTGCTTTCTAAATATTTGTTGCTTTTTGCATCCTTATATTCTAAAATGTTCTTATGTTCTACTTATTCCGCTGCACACCCCAATTTTTTCCATCATTTGCGTTTCTTCTTCTTCCACTGATATTTTCCCTTGTCCCTTTGCACTCACTCGCTTTGTTTTGTTCCTAGGGTTTTTGGAGAGTTGGACCATGCTAGTTGCATGTTATTTCTTAAAGATGAATTTCCTCGCTGTGCCGCCACATCAATGTCACTACCTCAACAGCAAAGACTCTAAGTTGTAAATGTAACAATTTAAGATCTAATTGCTTTTTATTCAGTATTTTGAAATGTACTTTTTCTTTTACTTTTTTATTTTTTTAAGAACGCTTTACATCAAGCATTTTGAAAGCCAATAACTTAGCACTTAAACACTATAAAGAAGAAACCTATTGGCTTTGCCAACACTTTTCTAATTTCTCCTCCCTCCGATATCTGGTCTGTTTGTTGCATTATTTTAAATTGTTGCTGTGTTATTTAAATTCACTTGCATTATCTTGCTTTGCTTGAGCCAACTATAAATATATATTTGGGTTCACAAAGTGTAAAAGAGTTGCACGAGACATTTCGCAGTAAAGCTGGAATTATTATAGCTCTCCCGATCTGTTTTCAGGTGAAATATTTTGCCCGTCCCTTCTGATAGCATAGCTGTGTACTCTAATCAGAGTATCTGCCTTGCTCTAGCCAGAAACATTTATCTGTCATTTATCTATTGATTAGTTTAGTAATAAAATTGTTCAAAATGACTAATTTGCATTAGTATCTCTTACATCCATGTGTAGTTTGCGGAGTCCATTTTTTTCCCCAATATCCCAGTTCATGAGATGTAAAGTTAATTTCTACAAGTCAAAGATTGAACTGTAAAAAAGATTTGTGATCTGTAAATTAAACAAAATACGACCTGTAAATCATATTGCCGAAATTCCAATCCAGTCTAAAGGTCTCAGTTGTACAGTGACATAAAAAAATTCACTGAGCAATCCAGTGATGCAACGTTACACATCCCCATAGCCTATAATGACTGAAGGCCATAGCCTTTCGATGATTTACGCCAAACCTAAAGAACTCTTCAGCAGTCATTGATATGAGCCTGACAAATTGTATGCTGCAATGCGAGCTGAGAGAAATATGAAGGTGCCTGTCCCATGATAGCCTGTGTAAGTCAAATCATTCAAACTGTAAAACTACCTTTATGGCGAGTTGTCTCTCTGAAAGTTTGAGGCCGCTTTCATTTATGTGTTTTTTGATTGATGAATTTACTGATTCGCTCTGCCGCTTTAGATGATATATTTTAGTTCATCCCATTTCCTCCCTTTCCTTTCGAAGTCTCACACCTATGCATAATATTGCCAAGCAAGCAGAAGAAAGCACAGTGCCTGTTAGCAATCTTACCGGTCCTCATGAGAATACTGATGTGGAAAATTTCTTGGACTGTACCCTGAAATAGGTACTTTATATCTTTATACGAGTAGGAAGGTGCTGGAATTTAGCGGTTGAAGAAGTTGATGTGTTTTTGAGAGTGTTCAGTAGAAATGTTTTCTGCAAAGATAACGTGTATTTGCCTCAATTTCACTGTCTTTTTTTAGATCTGTCCGAAAACTGCTTTAGGTGTCTTACTAGCCTCATGTAATTAAGAAAAGAAAAAGAAAAAAAAGAAAGAAAAATACTTGCATAGAATGGCCTTGGGTAAGCCCTCTTCATCCATTTGTCGGTTCAGCTAGTCTGCTTACACCCACCATAGCAAACAGCAGGTGGCAATCGGTCAGTCCACATCAGCCATTGGTTCTCGTGCACTGTGAATAGCAGATTTTTACATGTTTACATCTGCCTAAAAAGTATATTTTAGTCCTAGAGCTGGTGGGCCAATTCTTAACTTTGTTGGTGTTTTTATCTTTCTATTCATTATCATTTTTGCTATTTTTTAGTTATCCTTGTTTTTTTAAACTATGTCTCCAGGTTACAGTAATTCAAAGTGAATAGTGTTTTTCTTTGTGCAAATAAGAATCATGTTACCTGTTCTAAGTTTCCCAGCCTAAGTATGCCAGTCTGTCAGAATGCAACAATACGGTTCTATGCATTTTCTATATGCTATGTCCAATTTATTTTTAAATTTAAAAATGTATGTGTAAGCGTATAACGGCCACGTTTGGCATCAGCATGTTTTTTAGCTTTTTTTTTGTCGCATGTTCTTGCTATATAAAATAGAACAATTTAAACATTGCACATGTTTGTCAAGGCCTGAACTATTGGTTTTGCCATTGCTTGTTTTAAACTGGAAGTATGGGTAGAATAGAATGTTTTCCCATTTCTCTTCTGAGAGTGGAAATTTGTATAATATTTATTATAAGCACCTGATTTATATTGAAGACCTTAAAAGCCAACACACAGTCTACATATATGTATGTAAAATCTGCTTATAGTCTATGGTTCTTTTTAAGTATATCAACTGCTGCTTTCTTGCCAGCAACCCATGTCAGAATTCTTTATAAATTAACTACTGTTAGAAGCATGAGGTGGCTGTTGGTTCGGAACTCGGCTATAACACAGCAGTCACATGCAAGAAAATAAAGTCCAGTCAGACATACTTTTTACAAAAATGTTTGGTCTTAGTTGACAGTGTCTTAACAGTGTAATTCTGCGGGTCAGTTAAAGTAAGGCATTCAAAGGAAAACTAGCAGGGCCCACACAACCCCAAATATTATTCTAGCACCTGCGCTGTAATATTCTGTAAAACAAAATAAACAGATGTTGACCCCTTGCACTCAGCAGAGCTTCCCTTTTTGAACAGGAAAGTGATCTGCAATTTCACTGGCTAATTTTCATGTATCCCACAAGCAATACCGGATAATAGCCAGTCCAGAAGGGCAAACAGTTAAAGATAGTATGCTTTCTTGCCCTAGTAGCTCTTGTTGGTTGCTATATGAGAGTTAAGTTGGGAGGGCCAGTGTACATTATCTCTCTATCTGTTTGGGGGGGAGGCGGGTCTCTTAATTCACCCCAAATCTAAATCAGTGAACATAGGCTTCAAACATGATCGCAGTAATGGAACACTCTACCGCAAAGATTATGATATGATAGACTGTCCTTTGTGTCAGGAAGGCTCGGGGAAGGAGGGTTGGGCTTGAGGAAGATAGCGGAGTTGGTCGAAGTAAGTACTGCAGTGTTTGTGTCCAGCCCAAAAACCCACCGCTCTAAACTATACTGGAGATTGCAAAATCAGTACAGAGTGGGGGAATTTGGGAATCGCAGGTCATAGGGATCCCTGATAAAGGGGGACCCTAGTGTTCCTCTGAAGCTCAAATTTAGGAATTCGGATGGACTGTGAAGTTCAAGCCCTTGTAGTGAACGTCTAGTGCACATTCCCTGTCCATGACATGATCATAGGCCCATGCTCTTCATACTGAATATAGGGCTGATTTATAGAGAGGCAGGTTAAAAGGGAAGTGCAGCCTCATCTGCAGTAGTATTACATCTGTGTCTCTGTTTCAGGTATGTTCCCTATCTTCTAAATGATGCAGGTTTTACTTTTTTCAGGTTTGGCCCTAGTTGGCTGAGTTGCAGATCACTATAGCTGTGGGCATGCTTATTCTCATTCCTACAGGCGTGTTTCAATCAGCTGGGCATTGGCTCACTTTCCTCTCAGCCCGGTTGTGGTGTAAGGAGACAGCAAGACATACATGGGCACAGGAGTAGCACAAATGGAAAAAAGGGGTCCTCCAAAGAAAACAAGAAGATGAGAGGCAATAGTGGGGCAGATTCTCTAATAAGCAAATATGGAAATTGGGGGCAGGGCACAAGAAGAAGAAGAAACCAGCAGGCAATGGAAATGGAAGGTGTTGGGGGAACCATCTGAAAAATAAGAGTGGGGGGGAGGGAGAAGTGGTTTCTAAACAAGTGTCAAAAAATAATTTCATGTAGAATTCATCATGGAAAAACAAACCTGCAGGACAGCGATTTTCACAAAGAAGAGTTTTTACCAAGTTTCATTTGTCAGCCAGTTGGATGCTATTCAAAGTGAAAATCATAAGGAACCTGGCTTAACAGAAGGGTCATCAGAGTTTGTTTCACCAGATTTTTTTTTAATTCACATAAGTCTCTTCATACTGGGTAGTCCACCTACCTGTCTTCCATGCAGGTCCATGAACTTCAGTCATGTCACATGGACCCACTCTTGTTGTGAGCCATGGTGAAAGCATAAATAGCGTTTCCTACTACTGGCAAATCTTTCTCTAAAATATTGCCTCAGATCTTCCTCCAAAACTCCAAGCTAGTAAATGGTATGGCTACGAGGATGTTAGAAATTGCTTCTCTTGTTGGCAAAGCTATGCACCGTGACCAAGTAGGGACCACAATCCTAGTCGGGGTAAGGTACAACACACCCTAAATTATCTTGTTCTCACCCTCCAGGAGCTTGGCACAGAGCAGTCAGGCTTAACTTAAGAGGCAATGTGTAAAGTTTTTGTGCAACCCTTAAATCAGTAACAGAGTGAAAACACCACAAAAGACTGCACAACTAGTTAGAAAAATAGATTAATTTAGAAGTAAAACAAGATCAAAATGACAAAAATGTATCCAGTAGAAGTCAAGATATGAATTTTTAGAGATGAAATGCAAGTATAGCGCTTAGAAGCAAATAGCGCTCAAAGAGTTAATTGGTCACGCTGGACCGGGACAAAGTCAGGAGTTCAGACCACCCGCAATGGTGCGCAGGCCGGCTACAGGACCCACGCAGGGCCCAATGAGCAAAAGTACCTTAATCTTTGTAGCAGCATGAGATGCATCGATGATCCCCACACGGTTGAGGTGTTGCACCAAATTTCTCCAAGCAACTGCAGCGAAGCGTTTCTTCTGAAGTGCGGCAGTTCCGAGTGCGATGCACCAGGTTTCTCCATGCTGTAGAAGCGATGCGACGATCTTCCCAACGCAGTGGCTGTGATGCATCGGTTCCGGAGCGGTGGTTTTGAGTGCGATGCGGTGGTTCCAAGTGCGATGCACTCAAGGGATCAACAAAAAACTCCTCCGCAAAATCCAGACTGTCCAGAACGCCGCAGCCAGACTTATCTCGACATCCCACGACATGACCACATCACCAAACACCTCCGCGACCTCCACTGGCTCCCTGTCGAAAGAAGAATAACCTTCAAACTTCTCACACACGCCTACAAAGCCCACCATAACACCGGACCCGGATACCTCAACAAACAAATCTCCTCCCATGCCCCCGAGAGATACCTCTGCTCTGCAGACCTCGCCCTAGCCACCGTCCCTCCGCATCCACAGGGCCAGAGCAGGTGGCAGATCCTTCTCCTACCAGGCGGCCAAGACCTGGAACGAACTCCCCCTCCTCATCCGACGAAGCCCGCACTGACTGCACCAATTCAGGAAGGACCTCAAGACCTGGCTTTTCAAATGGCCTACGGAGCTGTTCGCACCCCTCCCCCACCACCCCCCCCCCCCCGGCCTTGATACCCTCACGGGTGAGTAGTGTGCTTTAAAACCCCTAATTGATTGATGCAACAATCCAGTTCTCGCAACAGCGGCGATGCTGCTCTCACAGCAGAGGATGCATTGGTTCCACTGGAGCAAACCCCTAGGTCCACTTCCAAGGGTCTAGGACTGGGGTGGCACCACTTGGCAGGACAAACTCACAAGCAGATGAGCCCAATGGTTGGAACAGGAGGGGTCTAAGTCTTTTGTGTCCCTGAGACTTGGACAACAGGAGGCAAGTCAGCAAGCCCTTGGAGTCACTCTGGGTTTAAGTGATGCAGGTCCAATCCTTCTCACCCAGGCAAGGGGAACAGCAGGCAGCAGTGCGGCTCAGCAAGGCAAGAGCACAGAAAAGCAGAGTTCAGCAAAGCAGCAGTCCAGCAGAGTGGCAGCCCTTTCAGAAACACAGCAATTCTTCCTCCTGGCACAGTAGTCACAGGTCCAGAAGTGTACTGAGTTGGTGGTGTCAGGGGTCCAGTACTTATACCCAGTTGCCCCTTTGAAGTGAAGGAGACTTCAAAGAAAAGCTTTGACGTGCACAATGTCCCTGCCCTTCCTGTCCTGGCACCAGACTCACTACGTGGCTGTATGCAGCTCTTTGTGTGGGGACAGGCACAGCCTTTCAGGTGCAAGTGTTGGCTTCTCCTTCCCAGCCCAATAAGACCCATCAGCTAGGTGATGGGCCATCAGGAAGTGAATGGCCCGTCAGTTATACTTAAGCTCCCTATGTGTGTGGCTGTTTAGAGGGAATGCACAAAGCCCAGCTGTTAACTCACTGAGACGTGTTTTAGAGACTGGGCAGAAGGCACAGTTTGGTTTAAGTAAGGAAAATGCCCACTTTCTAAAAGTGGCATTTTTAGGTTGAGCATAGGCAGCACATGCACTGCTAAGCATGCTGTATCCTGAAGATGTTCTTAAAGCACCACCCATCTTTTCTATTGGCTCCTGTTAGTGCCCTTCCTAAAAGCCTGCTTTTGTTTGGTGGATATGCTTAATTAGTCCTGCCTTTTGGTGTTTCAGACCCTCCCAACCGACTGCCCGTGTAACGTGTGGTCTTACTCTTTTATTTATGTATGTGCCTTCCTGCGCACTTTTTTTTTTTTTTTTGTGTGTGCTTTCCCTCGGCTTGTGTATCAACATGGCGCCCGCTTCAGGGACGCCACGCTTCATGTTTTTGCAGTAACACGATTCCGTGCTTAACTGACGGCATTAAGTTTGTTCCTCTGCTTGTCTTTGGTTCACTCAAAAAAGGTTCAAAATACGAAAAATAAAACAATAAAAAAGACAGAGTGGTTGCAAAGTGGCCAGATTGGTTATTCACAACCACACACATCAGCGCCACTTTACAGAGTTTGCCAGTGAAGCGCTAATTTAATTTTCTCATCTTTCTTTGAACAACATTGTTTTCCCTGGGTGGGGAAGTGCTACATTCCTGGAGGTACTGCAATACCTGGTTGAAGCGTACAGTGGAAAACTTTTAAGTTTGCTCGTCTTTGGTCCACTCGTAATAAATCCAACGGATCGCATGGATTTATCTGCCTCACCATGATGTATGGTCCCCCTTCTGAATATGATGAAACCCTCCCTCTCACCACGCTCATCTCACACCGCCTACCTCCCTACACTGTTCACTTCTCCTGCTTTATTTATTCGTGCAATCCCTATGTGTTTGCTTTTTCCAGGATTTTGTTATTACTTTTTTTTTTCAGCCAGCATATTACTTTAGTCTCCCCACCCTCATAATCTATTTCCCATTTTCTGGTTCTCCAGCGCTGCGAGGTCATACAAATGGCAATATCGTTATGCAAGTATCATCACTCCACTGCACACAAAAAAACTAAAGTAAGAAACATTGTCATTTTCAACGCCAAGAGCTCAAACTTTCAGAAATGAGAGACTGATTGGATTGCAAATGGTTGTTAGACTTGCAACTTAAAATCCTGCAACACCATGAGTTGTGATTTTAAATTGTGAGTCCAGGGACACCAAACTCGAAATATCCATCTTTTCCCAATTGGAAATTACACCTATAAAATGTGATAAGGTAATCCTCATGTTAACCTATGGGAGTTAGTGCTTGCATTAGTGAAGAAATGAAATTGGATGTTTTTCACTACCAAGACATGTAAAGTTTATAACTTCAACTCCTGCCTTTTCACTGCACCCTGCCTTGTTTGTTATACAAGGCCTACCTTAGGTGTGACTTATATGTAAAAAGGGAAGGTTTAGGCCTGGCAAGAGGGTTTACCTGCCAGGTCGACATGGCAGTGCGTAACTGCACATACAGGCTCTGCAGTGGCAGGTCTGAGACCTGGTTAAGGGGTTACTTATGTAGGTGGCACAATCAGTGCTCTACGCCGACTAGTAGCATTTAATTTACAGGCCCTGGGCACCTGTGGTGCACTTTACCAGGGACTTGTTTTTTTTTTTATAAATCTTTTTATTTAACAATCATCGACATGTAGCTAATCATACAGAACAATCAATATCATTATAGGCATGACGGACTAATACAATCATCATTCACAGCATACACAGTAAGGATAAATCATGGGGTGAGCAGGTCATCTAATCCAATACTAATTGGGGGAGGACATATGTCTCCACGATACGAGTTCCACACACTCCAGATTCTGGACCACTTTTTAGGGCAGCCTCGAGCCACATATACTGTCTTTTCCCGGTACATGCACTAGTCTAGGTTTGTTTCCCATGCCCCTACCCTGGGCGGTGCCGCCGCTCCCCAGGCCTGAGCAATATCCCTCTTTGCTATCATAAACCCCAGAGTGGCCCACTGTATTTGGTGTGCACCCAAGTCAGTAGGTTCCCATATATTCAGGAGACATCGACGTGCTTCCGGGCGAATAACAGTTTCAAACACGGCACTTATTACCTTGTGTACTTCCCTCCAATATGATTGGATCTGTTCGCATTCCCAAATGATATGCATAAAGGAGCCTAGTTGTCCACATCCCCTCCGACATTCCCCCCCGCTCGCTCTTCCCATCTGCACCAAACGGGGTCCCGTAATATATGTCCTATGCAGGATTTTAAGTTGCACCAGCCTAAGTCGTGCCGGGATTGCTACCACTCTGGGGGAGGATAGAGCGTCTCGCCATTCCTCATCGTCCATTTCTATACCCTCTGCCATCCATTTATTTCGTAAAGCTAGAAGAGGGTCATCCATATTATAGATAAATTTTTTATATACTAGGGAGATGGTTTTCTCAGGGAGGAGGCCATCCAATATCCTATCCTCCAGTGGGGAGGACTCCGGAGGGGAGGAACCCTTTGGGAGGAGCGAGTGTACTGCGTGATGAACTTGGAGATAGCGAAAATGTTCAGTGTCAGCTAGCTCATGTTGGCGTTGGAGAGCCTCAAATGTTTTCACACCTCCCTTTTCCCACAGGTCTGCAATCTGAGAGATACCGATCAGATCCCATTTATCAAATCCTTGACTTCCATAAACTACCCAGTCGCTCAGAGTCCCACAGGGGGGTTGCTAGCGTCAATCTATGTCCCCATCCGAGGGATCTATTTACTGCATGCCACACTTTTACTGAGTGCCCGGTGGGGCCTGTCAAATGAAATCGGTTTGGCTTCGAGTAAAGTGCTCTATTGTAGTTTCCTCCTGGGAGGAGCCACCTGTCCATACGAAATCCAGGGTCTTCAGGGTTACCATAGGTACCATGATTGATAGCCACCAGGTGCGCAGCCCAATAATATTTCTTTATATCAGGGAGGCTAATGCCTCCGTCATACCAGTTTAAGGTGAGTTTGCCAAGGGCGATACGTGGTGCTCCACTCCACAATAACTCTCTCTGGAGACTTTCAATTTCTTTAAAGTATGTCATTGGGACCGGATCAAGTGAGTTTTGCAGGGCATAAAGGAAACGGGGGAGGGACATCATTTTAAAAAGGGCAGCCTTACCCAGAAGGGAGAGAGGGAGTGATTTCCAGCTGGCTATATCTCGCCTTAACCTCAATAATGGGGGAAGCAGGTTTCTGTTGTAGCGGAGTGCCTGATCTAAGGAGAGAAATATTCCTAAGTATTTGAATCCCGTGGTGCTGATCTGGATCTGGCAGTCTCGGGGTAGGGCAGGCGGCTCTCCCTGGAGAACATACAAATGGGACTTCGTCCAGTTGATCGTGAACCCCGAATACCTGCCAAATATCGCTAATATATCTAGAACTGCAATTAGGGATTTCCATAGGGATGCCAAGTAGAGCAATACATCGTCTGCGTAGAGCGAAATACGGTCCTCCCATTCGGGAGACCAACGCAGACCTCGTATAACCGGAGTCCACTGAATCCAAGCCGCAAGCGGTTCCAGTGCTAGGGCGAAAAGGAGAGGGGAAAGCGGGCATCCCTGACGGGTTCCCCGGCTAAGGGCAAAAGTGTCTGACTTTTTATGATTAACTACAAGTTGTGCCAGTGGCATCGTATACAGGAGACGTACCCATTGAGTGAAACCCGGACCAAACCCCATTTTGTGGAGCACAGCCATGAGATAGGGCCATTCAAGTGTATCGAATGCCATGGTTGCGTCCAGGGACACCAGAATGGCTGGCTCCAGTATCTTTGCCGCTCTACCCAAAACCCCATGGACTCTGCGCAGGTTTAGTGCCGTGTGTTGGTGCGGTATAAAGCCGGATTGGTCTGGGTGTATAAGGTTTGTTATGATTTTAACTAAACGATTGGCCAGAACCTTAGCGAGAATCTTAGGTTCAGCGTTAAGGAGTGAAATTGGCCTGTAGGAGGAACAGTCCGTTTTGGGTTTACTTTCCTTATGGATAGTCACGATGGTAGCTATCCGTTGGTCAATAGGTAGTGCCCCCCTCTCTATGCTTTCTTCAAACATGGCTTTTAAGTAAGTGGCCAGTTTGTCTGGTCTAAGTTTATATAATTCGATAGGGATGCCGTTAGGGCCTAGAGCCTTCCATGAGTTCAGTGACCTAATTGCCTGCGCTATTTCGTCCGTTGTTAAGGCGCTATCTAGTAGCTGCTGATCTGTCAAGGAGATGGTGGGGAGTGTTATGTCTCTCAAAAGTTCAGAAGAGTCTTCCTCAGTGTAGGGTGCCACAGCGGTGTATACGTCAGCAAAGTGTTGAGCAAAGCGATTTACGATTTCCTGAGGATCCGTTATACACGTGTTGTCGGTGTCCTGTAGAGTCGGGACCAGTCTGCTTGCCCATTCCTTTTTATCCAGCCAGGCTATTAATTTCCCTGCCTTGTCTCCCAGGTCGTATAAGTTGCCGAGTTTCTCTCTCCCCAAAGTTTTGGCTTTTTCCGTCACCAGTGCCCTGTATTCATCCTGTTTAAGACTTAGCAAGTGGAGCAATTCCGGGGTGACCATTGTTTCCAATTCCCTTTCTAGGCGATAGATCTCGTTCTCTACGTCAGATACCTCTTTTTGTTGGTCTCTCTTCTGTCCCGATATCAGGGACAAGGCCTCACCCCTAATTACTGATTTAAAAGCTTCCCAAAGTGTCTGGGAGGAGTCCACTGTGCCCTCATTTTCAGCAAAATAATTATCCATCGCTTTGATGAGGGCCTTCCGGATTTTGGGATTGCGGAGATGCCAGGGATTGATTGGGACAATTCTACCCACTTTGACCTGGTCTAAGAGTATGTGTACCCATACTGGTGCGTGATCGGAGATACCCCTAGCTAGATGTCTGACTTCGTGGATTTGTGAGATTTGAGGGCTAGGAACCAAAATATAGTCCAGTCTGGAAAGGCTATGATGGGCTCCAGAGTGGAAAGTATGTTGCATTTTCTCGGGGTGGTATGTACGCCAGGTATCCGCTAATCCCATGGCTTCAAGGAAGTCTGGGAGCCATCTAGTAGAGGGCCCCATTTCACGTGGAGATTAAATCTTGCTGTCCTGCCGAGGCGCGCACAAATGGCTCTAAAGCTAAGCATAATAATGGAACACTGGGCCACACCACTATTCCTGTCGCCGGCTGACAGGTAGGGTGTCAAAAGACGCATAATTTTTAAGTTGCTTACAACATAATTTGCACATTCCAAAGACGTGCGCGGCGCCCCTGGCTGCTACTAATGGCGCACTGGGGTGCTGCGGCGCACAGTTTGGGAACCACCGCTTTACCGTATAAAGCAAGTTATCATGGGTGTGTGGACGGGGGTCTGTGACACCCCCCACGTTGGTGAACTTTTCCTGCCGGTGTTTCCCCGCTGATAGCAGCGCAGCCTTTCACCCTTCAGGGGTCGCTACACTTTGCCCTACAAAGCAAGTTACGATCATGGATCGGTGGGCAGGTGTCTGGCACGCTCCCACATTGGGGCACAGTACCTACTTGCGTTAGCAAAATTATGTGGTATAACAAATGGAGCCGACGACTGTGGAAGAGGGGAACCGGTTTCGAATCGCAGGGTCAGCTCAAAATTAGATAGTCAAGAAAAGGGTTGCAATTTAACAGAGGTTTCTCTTGTGGAATAAACTGAGCAATAGTTCTGAGCGAATCACGTAATTCCGCCATGCCTAGTAAAAACATGAATATGTCCTAGTTTTCCTTCAGGGTGTATACGCTGCACCGTATATAGCTAGGTATGATTCCGGGTATTTGCGAGCGAGCTTCCATTTTGGTGCACAAGCCCTGCTTGTGTTGTCCGATGACTGTACAGTGCAGCTCAGCCTTTTTTTTTATACATCCGGGGTCTATACACCCTGCCATATGAGACAAGGTATTATTATGGGTTTGTGGTCATGCGTCTGTACATGCATTCACATGCCTGCAGCAAAGGGAGTAAGAAAGAGGTCACACAATAAACTGACACGTTAACGAAGGCCTCTCTCTGGAAAAGGCACTCAGAGCCACATGAATCTTAATATGTAAACTATTTCCGAAAAGTATCTTGATAAAAAAAGCCTTTTATCTGCCTTCAACAATCGACATAGTTGGAACACATAACATGGGAAATGAGGTTGTACCCACCCCATACCCTTGGTCAAGGGCAGGACATAGACGCATGTATCCTGTGCACTGCACTAAGAATCTGCAAGATAAAAAGCATCTAATGAGCAAGGGAGCAAAAGTAAGCAGCAACCAACCACTCTGACTCACAGGGACCTGCACCTGAATTTAGGGCTCCATATCCTTCTCTTGCGAGAGCTGCATCCAGAGCTGCCGCTCTTTGAACAAGAAAGCTGGTTCCAATGTTAGCGAGAGCTCAACAGACTTTATTTTGGGCAATCACTTATGCCACCCATCAAAGCCAATTTCATGGTGCAGTCCGAGGTAAGGAACACTTATACGATCCTATCCATGCAGCAGAGGCAGAGTAGGGCGACTGGTGTTCACGAGCTGCATTAACAGACTGCTGCTTTCTTGGTAGCTAGCAGGGCTGGGCTAACCGGTGGTACTCGAATTCGTCGGAGGCACACAGATTAGGAATTTGTAGAGGATACCCCAGGTAGGCAGATCACAAGAGCAATGTGAGTTGGGGTGCAAGGGTATTCTGGTAAACAAGTGCTGGGTATATACGTTATTTGTGGCTTTAGTGGGGAGGGCAGCTGCCATCAGCGTTAATTGGTCCTGTTCTGGCAATTATACCTTTCCATTTCCAGTGCTGTCTGATGGTGCGTGTGCTGCTGTGCCCAATTCACACCTTATTCAGTCTATATATCTCATATACTGCTTTTAAGTCAAGAACACCGCACAATGACCATGGCGTAATCCGGCAGGGACTCGGTGTCACGCGCATGTCCCTGTTTGTGCATACCCCCAAGTGCCAGGAGGGTAGCTCAGAGGCAGGATATTGTGTCTTTGGCGTCACAGGCTCAGCTAATGCAAGGGTTGGAGTCAACACCGGCGGCAAGTGTCAGAAGGGCGTTGTTGCCGGTAAAGGGCCCCAGTACTTGCCGCGCGAGCGCAAGTTGTAAAAACGGCCCAAGAAATGCCCATTAGCCTGCAGTGTCCATTGCGCCAATGCAATAGTATCTCACCACTGCTCAGAAGAGCATGAGTGCTGGCACCCCTGACAAGGCTCGTACCAATGCATCAGCGTAAGCTGGTATGATAATATAACGGGGGTCTGGAGGGTCGCTGTTAGTGGTTTGTACTTGCCACCTATCACGCATGTGATGCTTAACCAGATAATGACTGACTGGGGGCTGACGCTGGGTAGGACTGGTCCAGGTGGAATCAGGCGAGTGCCGGGGTCACGGATATGCCCAGCACTCGGGCCAGGAGCATTCACTTAGCCCACGAGGGGCTAACGGGGCAAGGCAGCTTTCAATTTCTCCATTAGTACAAACGTTGACTTATGCTAGCACTGATACACAGTCACATAGTTGGTAAGCACCAATACAACCAGTCGTGGCAAAGGTCAAACTTACCTACTGGGAACTGTGCTGTGGATCAGCTAGGAAGGTAGCATTTTATTGCAGGACCAGGGTGTAGCCCATCTCAACACTGCATTGGCAGAGTACTTTCATGAGTCTTAAGCAGCGGGGACGGTTGGTGTGGTGCGAGCTATGTGTTGTTGTTCCAGAGGCGGATCTCATGTAGCGCTGGGAAGGATTATATCATAGGGGATAGAAACACAAAAGAAGTCGGCGATTAGCATTCCTGGGGACCAAAAAAGAAGACACTTAACACTGGTTAGTGAAGGTCCTACTGGGGAGAGACCAGAGTATTGACTGGTGCCAGCGCTGCCAAATTTATTCCTGCAGGGTGTTTAAGGTGCCCGCCGTGAGGAGGGGGCAGCATGCAGAACACATGATGGTTTACAAAGATAGCTGGGCGTCGATCCTCTTTCCGTGTGTTAATTGCAATTCGTGAGTCACAAACTAATATAGCACAGTGAGCGACGAGCCAACACGGAAGAAATGCAGATAAACCGGAAGGTATCGGTTAGGAACGCAAGTGTCCCCAGTCTCTAAATCTATGATGGTAGGTGCCACAATACGGTAGCTGGAACCAGGTTAATGACCTCCAGCTCGGTACTAGTGGATCAGTATTACTGAATGATGGTCTTTGGGTTAAGGAAGGTATGTGGGAATATTTGGTTCAATCCTGGAATCATGCAAAACCACTTAGATGTTACGATGTGTATGGAAGAGAGGACGGCTGAAAACCTGCGCCAGACAAATCCCCCGCCCCCGCCCCCCCGCAGCACAGTGTCGGCAAAAAAGCTTGCGCTAATTACGGGTTAGATGAAGCTGATGCTGAAGGTGAGCTAGGGTACAAACAATACCGATAAAATAGAGACAAACTAGGGGCATTCACGGACAACAACCCCACCCAGAATCACAAAGGCATATTATGGGGTTGGGGGGGGGGCAATATTCCCAAAAAGGCCGGGGATTCAATCAACAAGGAGAGCTGGGTCATCAGTTAGCACCTCAGCAGGTGGTGACTAATAGTCAGCGGCAAAGTACTAGGTGCACGTTGGACCAAGGTACGGTACACAACGCAGCCTGAGGGCCAGGAGCACAGGCGGAACACGCGGAGGGGCTCTTTTCTCGTGAAGGAATAGAAAGGATGGATACGAATGGTAAGCTAGTTCTCACACAATGAATGAGAGAATGGAGGCAGACATGGGCAACCTCGGACAGTACCCCCTAGGCCGGATCGTGGGACATACTAAATTAGGAGAACAGTATTCCCAGGAGTGGTGCATCAAGGCTCAAGTAATGGCCCAAAAAATTAACCTTGGTCACTAGCCCATACTTTAAGAAGTAGAGCTTCAGAATAGGCGTTGCTAGGGGTGGGGATGTGAACCTCACAATCTGGATGAATGAGGCGGGTTAAAGAGACAAAGTCAGACACCCCCACCCCTCCAGGGTATCCCAGGGGCAAACAGATGGCAATGTCCAGCTGACTGGCAGGGAGCGATAGGTTCCTTCTGAACATCATACTGCCCCTAGAACACATTTTCTCGTGGTCCTAAGGGGAGCCGTCAGTGATCGGTAAACCACATCCAGCGTGGCGGCAGTCACGAGGTGTAACAATAAATATCTTCATAGAAGGATGTAAAAGGGCAAATGCCCGAACAAAGTCGTTGGGATACCTTAACGGTAGCGACTGGAGAAAAGTGCCCGGACGAGGTCCTTGGGATGCCTCACGGCATGGATACTTGAGGCATAAGGTAAAATGGTCAGCGCGGGGCAGACACAGCACTTGCAGCCCAGGCATGGACACAGGGACACGAACGCCACACGTTTGGTAGCAAGTTGAAGCCTCGAAGCCACGACCCGCTCTACCAATTGACAGAATGTAGAGCAGTCACAGCAGTTAGAAGCGATTTATGACAACCTTGAAGAGCAGCAAGACAGTCAGATTGATGCATTGCAGGATTAGGCAAATTATGGTTAGTAAGATGGAATAAAGTAAAGGAGAAATTCTGTATAACCTGTTATGAGATGACTGACGTAATCTGAGATAAGCCAAAAATGAGCATGTTGATGACCAATGCATCATGACAAGTGTGTACCAACTTATGATGTGAATACACTGCCACCGTTCTAACGCCACAAAGGTCTTGGTGTACATAATTGATGGGAAGGAAGGAACGGCCGGAGGGCCCATGAGACGCTCTCACATCTGGGGGGGGGGGTTAGGTTATCCTATGTCATAGGAGAGTGAAAGAATGCTCAACCCACTACAAGAAGTGCTCTTTGGCACTGCTGCTCCTGTGGGGGCGTGGCTCGCATTTTATGTTTTATACTTTTTGTTGCTCCTCTTTTTCATCATCTCAGGGTAATCTTTGATGATTCTACAGCAATAATAGATGATTTTATCTTGCATAGAATCACAGAACACTTTTTATCGACATAGTTCCCTCTACACCTTAGAGGAAGATAGTTTGTAAAAAACATGAGCAGTGTTGCACACATATGAGCACCATTTTTACATTTCAATAAGAAGTCATTCCTTAAATGAAAAAGTGATCAGCAAAAGACAGAAAATCATATTATTAATACATAAATGTCATCACATGTAAAAGTAATCAAAATCGTTCTTATCTCTGTGTTGAAACGTAACAGTAAACCAAAAATTTCTTTAGCGTAATATATTTACTTTTGACAGTGCTAGATCTTAATTTTTCTGAAAATAGCAGTACATATATGAAACCACAAATTATCAAGATTCAGAAATGTCGTTTTTCCACCTTTAGATTAATTGCATTCTTGCTCTTTTTCTGCTTATCAAAATCGTTGAATGATTTAGATTTCAATTCTCCTGTTTGCCTGCAGAAACGTTTCAGCGTAAGAGCATGTTAATAATTTTCAGTAGTATTTCCGATATCTGTTAAAAATCCCATTGCAAAAGTTAACAATATGCAATGGCCAATAGTGTGCAACAAAAGCAATAATCTCACACTTAAAACAATTCGTTCAATGCATGTCAAGATGGCATATAATTATAACATATTTTAATTGAATATAGTTTGACGAAATAATCCAAGCATTGAGCTCCTTTTCGATATCCTCAATATTGTTAAGAGTAATTTAAGAGCCAAAACCGTATTTAATTTTTGCAAAATATCATCAACGGTTTTGTTTTTTCGCAGCATAGAAGATTTAAGAGGGATGTTTCTTCGAAACCCATTACGGATACAAATACAGTAACCATCTGATGGATATATATTTTTTTTTAAACTTTTTTTTTATTGATTTTTTGTATATAAAACCAAGAGAACAATACAATCTGAAGGGATAATTCCATCATCAATAACCATTAAGCACATTGGCATGGGGACGAAAATAAGACAAGAAGTAAGCGACATTACTTTGATAATGAGCACAGTACATACATTGCATTTCTCTGACTCTTAATACAGCTTATACATTGTACACAGCTGACCCAGCTCATATAGACATCATCTGGCCTCTTATATCTCCAGCAACAGGTACTCCTGAAATGAAATCCTGCTGGGCACGTGCAAAAGTCCAAATCACAGACACCTCCTTAATATGCGCGCAATCAGGAAAGACCAACAAGCCTTAGTGGTGCATTTTCCCCATCATACATCCCTACCGGAACCCTTCCCATTCGCCATTCGCCAGGTGCTGGCTGGACCATGCCTCAACAGCTGCATCGCAATATTGCCATGACCTCTGCTCTACGATACTTCGGGCCCTTTCGGCGGGGTTCTAGCCGCTCGGGCGAGCAAGTAAGACTGCAGTGGGCTCCAGATGTCCCTCGGTCTCGAGGCGCTAGGCAGCTGTTCCGCATAGGTCCTCATTTGGTCCTGGCAGTAGATCAAATCCTCCAGCCACTCCTTGAACTTCGGTGCCCGCCCTCTTCCCCACCTACAGGCCACTCTACGCTTCGCTAACAGTAGCGCTGTATCCAGAAACTTTCGATAAGCTTTCGGGACGTGTTTCGTATATCCCAGAAGAGCAATCAAAGGCGTACCTTCCAGCGGAAATGGCACCATCTGCCGCAGTGCGGTAAAGACCTGTGTCCAGTAGTCACCCACTCTGGGACATCCCCAGGCCAAGTGTAAAAAATCAGCTCCTGGACTCCCACATCTATCACATGTGTCTGTTGCTCTCAGTGCAAGCTTAGCTAGTTTTGCGGGAGTGTAATACAAGCGCTGTAAGAATTTATAATGTGCTATTCGCAATCTGGCGCTAGCTGAGGCCTGTTTCGTTTGTAAACAGCAGTATTGCCACTGGTCGTCCGTTAATACTTCTCCCAGCTCTCCATCCCATTTAGCGTGGGAAGAATTAGGTATCTCTGCCGTGTGACCACGCACCATATTATATAACAGCGAGACCAAGTGACCCGGCGCCTTAGCACTTAGTAGCATATGCAATGGAGCGCAAGTGGGGGGCTCCCGCGGGAACTCCGGGGTAATCGAGCGGAGGCCCTGTTGCAACCGAATATAAAGAAAGAGATCTAGGGAAGAGGGCTGGAGTCCCTGGAACAGACTGTCAGAAGAGCGAAAGGTCCCATTGATATACAGATCTCCCCACGTAAATAGTGACGCGCGCTCACACAGCTTATGAAATCCCCGTTCCTGTAATAATGGCATACGCGGGTGATAGGTGAGCGGGAGCTTCGGGGAGTACAACACTGCCCCCTGGAGGAGCTCTAGTATATGATGCCAGGCATCTACCGTGCAGGTGATCGTTGTGGGCTCTGTGCCCCTGCTGCGAGGGGGGGTGTATAGTAGGCCCTCCAAAGGTAGCGGGTCCGCCATCCAGTGCTCTGCTGCTATCTGTGGCATATATCGAGGGGGATAAAACCAGTAAAATGCGTAATGCGCCTGAGCACATGTGTAGTATAATTCAAAATCGGGCACGTCAAAGCCACCCCGGGCATAAGGTAGTGTGAGGATTTTCCACTGCAGTCTAGGTTGCTTGCCCCCCCAGACCAGCCTTATCATTTCGGACCTGAGCATAGCAAAAAAAGCGCGGCCTGGATGATGGGGGAGATTTAAAAATAGGTATAAGACCTGCGGCAGTATCACCATCTTTACCAGCGCAGCTCTGCCTGCCAAAGTCAAGGGGAGAGATATCCACCGCGCGACCTTCTCTTTAATTCGCTGCAGTGCTGTTCCATAATTGAGCCTCATCAGAGCATCCCTGTCTCTGGAGATGATAATCCCCAGGTAACGCAGGTCAGTGTCGCACCATTCTAGTGGGTAATCAAGGGAGAACCTAGTGGCCGCAGCCGTCAATGGTAGTAGCTGGGACTTTCCCCAATTGATCTGAATCCCGGAGAGTTCCCCAAAAACTATAAACTCACGTAATAGTGGATTTAAGTTCACCTGGGGATCGCGCACCTATAGCGTTATATCATCCGCATACATGGAGATTAGGATAGAACGTAGGTTACACCGCAGGGCTTTATCCTGATGATGTTGGCGCAATTTTGTCGCCAGCGGCTCTATCGCGATTGCAAATAATAGTGGAGACAGCGGGCAACCCTGCCTCGTGCCCCTTGATATGGGGAAAGCCGCAGAGGTGTGCCCGTTAATCCGCACCTTCGCTGCAGGTTTGTGGTACATCAGCTTAATCCATGCCAAAAACAGGGGGGGGGGGGAAACCCATGCGTTGTAGTATACCTAGCAAATAATCCCATTCTACAGAATCAAATGCCTTGGTGGCATCTAGAAAGACTGCCGCCAGTGGCGTCTCGGGAGAGACTGTTGGTAAAATAGCAAACAAGGTGCGGAGATTATGAGTGGTGGCTCTGCCTGGAACAAAGCCGGCTTGATCAGGAAGAACTAATTTGTCCAATAGTAAGGCTAGCCTATTTGCGATGACTTTCGCTAGTATTTTAGCATCACAATTGATAAGGGACAATGGGCGATACGAGTCACAATGCTCTGGTGACTTTCCGGGCTTTAGCAGAGATGTAATGAGTGCTTCCCTCATGGATGGAGGTAATATTCCTGCCTCCAGTGTTGCTTCAAATAACTCCTTTAAAATCGGGGCCATCAGGTCTATGAATGTTTTATAGAATTCTATTGGCAGCCCATCCGATCCAGGGGATTTACCAGACTGCATTTGCATGATGGCTTCCCTTATTTCATCTATCTCAAATGGTGCTGACAGGAATTCCCGTTGCGAGTCTCCTAGCCAACCTAACGCTACCTTCTGATGGATATATGCCATTACCGTTCCAGTTCTAATACCTTCTTTTTCAGACTCAGGATGAAGACTAAGTATAGCAGGCCTCGCGTATTATGCCACATTATCGCCCATCAAGTAATTTATCAATAAGTAACAGATCAACAAACGCTTGTGCACTCACCAATAGTGCTGCCACAATCATCCGAGAAAAACGCTGTGCAGAAATGCAGATCCCCCAGATTAGTGTACACTGGTTCAGCCAGGATGCACTCCCATATCTATTGCCTCAGGCTGTCATTTCACAAGAACAAGTAGAAGTTTCAGGTTTACTTTTTGTATTCTGTGGAATGTATTCTTACATAAAAAGTCCATATGTTTCGGGACATACTAGCTTTTTGTAGTCTGTACATGTGATCACACTGTGCTTTTCTGAAGTAGTTTGCTCAAGTGTATTAGTTGCTGCGAACTCACGCCAGGGAAAAACTACATCCTAGTGTCACCACACAAGCTAAAAATTCACACAATCCAGTAAAAATTATACATACCAAAGAGATCAACAGGAAATCTAAAATAGCAATGTACATGATTCTTGTTGCTGAAAATTATTCTTGATCAATAATATAAAATCTAATGTCTGTAAGAGACCACCCAGATTTTTATTTAGGTCCAGTCAATTTCTGCTGCGAAAGGCATGTATTTTTCCCGGCCCAAATAATACTGTTATTCAGTAAATACATTTTCTTACAGAATGAAAAAGGTGTCTCAGAAATAGTTGATAGGAAAGCAACTTTAAAGCAGTAACTTTAACTAATCAGATGCGAGGCAATTGGAAACACAGCAAAATATCTGGCCTTAGAATTTTTTAAGTGATATTTTACTAAGATGACAGAAACAAAGACAGATACAGGTAGGGCGCCTACAAGTTACAGCTCAGCCTCACCAAAATGATCCTTTGCTAGCTAGCGGTTATCCCCGCCTAGGTTTGTCACATTCCATAGTGGGTTGTACCACTCGTAATATCTGTGTCACACTCCACATATGCCCTCCCCACCATGTTTTCTACCCACCAACTGGGTATCTAGTGGTCTTTTACATATTCCACCTAATAATAATGCAGATCTGTAATAGGCTAGTGTGCTCTATTGTTCGGCCTCCATTTCCTTAGAAGATTTCATCAATCGGAAGCAACGCAAAGGAGCCCAAATTTCCTTAGAGTGGGATGAGCTGTGGAGCACCTCAGCATACAGTTCCACTTTTTCATTACACTATATTACGTTTTAGGCTTTCTAATTTCGCAGAGTTGTCAGATGCTCTTGAAGGGGTTTTCATACCCCCAAATTGTTTAGGTATGTAGTGACCAAGCATTACCACTACAGAGGACTTCCAGTCGGCGTGGCCAGGCGCCGATGGAGGAGGACGCCTAGATCCACGCTCCCACTGGCAATCTCCCATCTAGTGCCATCCTTACTACCACAGGGGGCCCCAAAAGGCATAAAATAGCCCTCCCGACTCCCCAAACACGGGGGGGAAGAGAACAATCTGCAGCCTGCTGCGTAAAAGGAAAGCAGGAGCAAACCGTGGACCTGCCGGCGGCAGGACCACGAGGGAGGACAAAATGGCACACGCGGAGCTGAGTCCGGCGACCCCTGGGGCAGAAGCGGCCCATAGAACCCACTGGCAAGCCCCCTGGCAGCAGTGAAGAGGAAAGGCTGACCCACGACTGCCCGGCGACAGGCAGCGACTGACAACGAGAGCCACTGGTGCAGGGAGTCCGCGGCACCGTAGGCGCACTCCGCAGCATACTCAGCGGCGCATCGGACAGGGAGCCGGCGGTGAAATCTGCCGGCGGGACTCCGACCCCCGGATCGGCAGATCGGCGCGAGCTGCAGAGAAGCGGGCTGGGCCCTGAGGGTGCACACGATCGGAGGCGGTCAGGGCCGACAGGTGAGCCCCCCACCACCGGCACAGAGCGTAAAGAGAACTCCACCTGAGTCACTCGGCAGGCACAGGCAGCGAAGGGCAGGAGAAGCCCCCCTGACAGGAGAAGTAGAGGCGCCGGGGGAGCGGTAACATAGGGGGGCCGATCACCATACCCCGACGGGACAACTGGAGGGGCATTGTAGGCCTGGTTGGCCAGGAGAAAAGTAACCCCCAACCACCGGACAAGCGCAGAAGCGGCGGCAACCAGAAAAAGGCGCTGGGCATGCCAGAGGATGCCCTTAACGAAGAGGGCTGTCTCACCCCCCTTCCCTCCGGGCATAGGGGCGAGGTGGGGACCGGCCGGGGGCGGTGAGAACCGCGGCCAAGAGAGTGGAGGCCCCCTGCGGGGACAGCAAAACACCAGCGCAGGGTGGGCTTGCGCGGGCTGAGCTGGAGCAGAGAAGACAACCCACGGCGGCACAGCACGCCCGGGAATCACCAGAGGCCTGAACTCGTCGAATAGGGGCTACTAAGAGGGCAAAAGAGACCGCGGGCCTGGGACTGGCTTGAACCCAGCCCCGAGCGGATCCCGGACCAGCAGGCCTATACCAAGCGGACACTGTCTTCCACGGCCGGCATACATATTGGCCGGAGAGCGAGTGAGGGGAGCCAAACGGGCAGCAGAACAGCCAGTCCAAGAGATCCTTCCTGTATTGATACATAGGGGCCCACCCTGGACATGAGGGGCACCAGAGACTGGACCACAAATCGACGGCCACAACCGCGCGCAACATAAAGGAACCCTGCCAAGCAGACTTCGCCACAAGGTGGTAGGCACCATGGGGAAAATCACCAAAAGGCAGGAACAGGACCAACAAGAACTGCCGGGGGACGAATCGGGGGGTATGACCACGAGGACAAAGAGCCGCAATGCGGGGAAAGAGGCCCTGGAAGACCCCTCACTCTCGGACATTCTCCGGGTCATAGAAACATCAAGGACGGCGGTGGAGGCCAACCCGACACCCTCAGAGAAGACATGGGCCTATTGAGAGCGGACCATCGAAAACTGGCAGACCGAGTCTCCGCAACAGAGGGCGAAGTTCGAGACCTAAAACCCAGGTGACCGAGGCTAACCAAAGGCTCTCTGACATGGAAAAGAGAGTGCAAGCACTGGAATTCAGGGCGGAAGACGCCGAAAGCAGAGCACGGCGCAACAACCTACGCATCGTGGGCCTCCCGGAAAAGGTGGAAGGAAACAACATGGTGGCCTACATAGAGCACTGGATCCGCACCGAAGTGGCAGAGGAGGGGCTATCCCAATACTTTGCGCTGGAGCGAGCGCACATAGTCCCTACAACGCTTACTATTCTATCAGGATAGGGACAATGTGCGGAGACAGGCCCGGCAGAAAGTGCAGCTCAAGGTTCAAACAGTGTCGTCAGGATCTTCCTGGACTTCTCCCGGGAGGTCCAGAAACAAAGAGCGTCATATGTATCTGCCAAACGAAAGCTGCGACTGCTGAACATACAGTACTCAATGGTGTTCCCGGCCAAGTTAAGACTGTCGGTTGCAGGTGGGACCAGCACACCCCACAGGACAGTGGGGACCAGAGACACGAGGGGCAAGACAGTCAGGGCCCGACACAGAGGCAACGGAGGGAAACCAGCGAGCCTGCCCACCGCAGAGGAGACGCAACGGGAGAGGGACAGAGCAGTGGCGCCGATTGCATCCCTCAGCGCACATGGAAGACGGGCCGCAGCCTCAGCATCCGGGGAGGACCCAAGAGACTCGGACTCTGACCACAGCACTAGTACAGTGGGGGAATCCAGTCAGGGGCTTTTAGACGTGACCCCCAGGTTGGCGTACGATATCATATGAGCCACCACGAGACACACAAGTTTGCCCAGGGGATGTTACTCATGGGGGAGACCCAGTGAATTGAACATGCGCTCTGACGAGTTGGGAGAGCCTGTGAACACGACCTGATGACTAAATCCTACAAGCATGGGCTGGGGAGACACGGGGGGGGGCATGGCTCTTTCCCAAGTAGGCGTCTGACCCGTCACTACCTGAACTTTGGACAATTTTCACAGTTGCACGCAAGTGCATAGTTTGGATGGGGGAGAGAACCTCACTTGTCCTGGGGAGGGGGTGTTTTTAGTGTTTTAAGTTGGGGGCACTGCAGGCCATTAGAAATAGAACTAGGGACAGCTAGTAAGGATTGCAACAGTCAAAGCTATCTACTGGGGAATCCCAGCCTGGGGGCCAGGGGGAGAACAAGGAGACTAAATAAGGATTAAGGATAGAGTAACGTATAACCTGATCTCCTGGAACATCAGAGGAATGCACTCCATGCATAGGCGACATAAAAGTTTCTCATACCTTAACAGACGCGTAGTACACATCGCCATGTTACAAGAGAGACATACCCTGGCCTCAGAGGGGGCTGCACTACACCGGAGGTGGAGGGGCCAGGCCTATTACACATCGTTCACAGCATTCGCGAGTGGAGTATTAATTTGGATACGGGCGGAGGTTCCTTTTCAACACATGGGAGACAAAGTCGACCCAGAGGGCAGGTACCTCATAGTCACAGGGAGGCTGGACGGCTAAGACGTGACGCTGATCAACCTTTACGGGCTGCATACAGACTAAGTGGCCTTCCTGGAGAAGATGACTGGGATATTGGCACCCTATATGACTAGCTCAGTTATCATGGGGGGAGACTTTAACTGTGTGGCAGACCCGGACCTCGACCGCTCTCACCCTCCGCTTCGTGACTCCCCCGTACATAGAGTAGCCAGGGGCTTTCGAGACTGGCAGACCCGGTGGATACCTGGAGGCGCATGCACCCACTGGACAAAGAATACTCTCACCTCTCACATGCGCATGAACTCCGCGTACGGCTGGACATGTTCCTCTGCTCTCCAGACATGCACGCCACGATGCGAGGAGCAGAATATCTGACTCGCACAATATCAGATCATAATCCCCTCCTCATAAGGATGCAGTGGGGAACGCAACTCCAGCTCTTCCCAACATGGCGCCTCAGACCAGAGGCGCTCGAGGACCAGGTATTCCAGCACGAGATCAGGGGACACATCATCTCCTACTTTACTGACAACGCCCACTCCATGGACTCTAGACTGATGGAATGCGAAGCCTTCCAGGAAGTAATAAGGGCAAGGTGTATGGCAACATCAATTGGGGTACGGCGGACATTGGTCACGGATATAGAAAAAGCAGACTGAGCACTGAGAGAGCTAGAGACGAGTCGCCCCAAACACCCGGAGCTCCGTCAGGAGCTCCTGGAGGCAAAGGAGGAAGTCGCTGCTCAGGAGGAACGCCTGAGGTGCTTTGACTACAAAAATTACATGGATCGGACTTGCGCGTAGAGGGACAAGGCGGGCAAGCTGCTGACATGGCTGGCCAACCCATCCCGCAGAGGGAATAACATTATAGAAATAGCTGACCCAGATGGACGCCTCCTATACAGGCAGACGGACATAAATAACAGGTTCCTAGCTTACTATAAACAGCTACACGAGTTCTGGGCCCGGTGGGGGGGGGGGTGAGGTGATAAGAGAATACCTAGAGGGGATCCCCCTTTCCACGATATACGGGGAAGACTCAGACCAACTGGGAGCTGACATCTCAGAACATGAGATTAGAGTAGCCATTAAGGGCCTGCGAAAGGTAAAACCCCAGGCACAGACGGACTCCCTACGGAATTCTACGCCACCTATGTGGAGGAGCTGGCTCCCAAACTGGTGGAACTATATGCAGCGGCCGGGAAGTAGGGAACCCTGCCACAGACTACCTGAGAAACAGTGGTGATCCCACTACTAAATCCAGACAAGTCCCCCCCCCCCCTTTGACTGCATGACTTACAGGCCTTTATTGATGCTTAACCTCGATTTCAAATTCCTAAGTAAATTACTGGTGTCCAGACTGCTCCCACACATAACCTCCCTGGTCCATCTGGACCAAGCGGGTTTCATACCAGGCAGAAACACGACCCTGGACAGAAGGCGAATCCTCTCTATCCTGGAATCGGGCAGCAGTGCAGAGCGGGAGGGGGCGATATTCACCATAGACATAGAAAAGGCTTTTGACAGCCTGGAGTGGGAATTTCTCTACGCTGTGTTAGCAAAGATGGGACTGGGCCAGGGATTCATATGCTGGGTGAGACTGCTGTACGCAGGCCCGACGACTAGGGTGCGCACCGGCCGCACGATCTCTGAGCAATATCGAGTGGCGAGGGGCACGCGTCAGGGGTGCCCTTTCTCCCCCCCCCTGCTGTTCGCCCTGGCGGTGGAACCCTTGGCCTCTGTGGCACGGATGGGCGACAGATACAGGGGACTATGACTAGGGGGACAAGCACATCATATAGCGCTATACGCTGACGACCTCTTGCTGTTCCTGAAAGACTCGGGGGAGGACCTGCAGGGGGCCAGGAATATGATGGAGGAGTTTGGGGTTCTCCCGGGCCTAAGAGTAAACTGGCAAAAATCCTGGTTGTTCTCCATGGTAGCGGACCGACAGCCGCCCGAGGGTTTGGGGGACCTGAAGTGGGAGCCCCGCTGTTTTCCATAACAGGAGGTGAAGATCTTCCGCTCGCTCCAGGACGTACAGGAAGGAAACCTAGGGGGGACGCTGAGGGCCTTGAAAGACAGCATGGGCTTTTAGGGGAAACTCCCCATCTCGGTAGCGGGACGGATCTCCTTGCTAAAAATGGTGGCCCTTCCACGACTGCTGTACTTTTTTGTCATGCTGCCTATGTGGATCCCCGTAGCGTGGTCCCGGGAGGTGGACATGTGCCTTTTGGCCTTCATATGGGGAACTGGGAGACGACGAGTGGCCCTAGCCACGTTAAAACGGCCGTCGACAGAGGGAGAGCTGGCAACCCCGGACTTCGAAGGATACTATTTGGCAGGGCAGCTACAGAGGTTCACTCAATCGATAGCGGGGAGGATCATGCCAGATAGGGGGGTGCCCCCCTTCACCCTGGGGAGAGATGAACTACTTTGAACACTTATGAGGACTGCAAAGCCGCAACACATATATACTAATGAACATAGAGTGATACAGAGATGTTGGAATAGATTCCTTCAGAGGACCCAGACGAAACACCCATACTCACCGGAACTCCCACTGGTGGTACTCGGGGCGCTGCCACACGAGGGACAATGACGAGGCTTAGATGACTGGGCACAGGCAGGGGCGACAAAGATAGGGGATCTGTACAGAGATGGAGAACTGCTCCCATTCGAGGAATTCAGTACTGACTGGGACATCCCACAGGGCCAGTTCTTGCTGCACAGAGCGATCACTGGGGCGATGCGATGGCACTGGCAGATGGGTACAATAGAACCGCCGCCACATGCGAGTACATCGGGATAGCCGGGGAGGGGGGGTTTATAAAGGCAGTCACATGTCTATACAGGGCGATAGGGAGAGACTCTGCTGAGCCGCTAGATGAGATAAGGAACCACTGGGCGAAGGATCTAGGATGCCCAATAGAGGACAAGGACTGGGAAAACGTACTGCAAAGGGCACCAAATGTGTTCAGAAACACACGATTCAGGCTGATAAGCTTTTACACATTACACCGAGCATACATTACCCCATAACGAATAAACCGATACTTTCACAGGGAAGACACGGAATGTCCTAGATGCAAGGAGGTAGGAGCAAACTTCATCCTTATGAGGTGGAGCTGCCGGGCACTGGCGCATTACTGGCAGGAGGTGACAATGGAAACGGCCCGAATCGCTGATAGAATAGTACCATGTACACCAGCACACTGCTTGCTCAACATTTTCCCACACACAGCCAAGACCAAAGTCACTGCCAAGTTCCAGGACCTGGCCTTTATCCTAGCCAAGCGGGAAATCACCAGTAGGAGGAAAGCGCCAAATGGCCCTAGCATCACTAGGTGGATACGAGAGCTAGAGAAGTGGGCAGGCTGCGAGAGTAGAGTTCTGATGAGCGCTAGGCAAGGTATTAGGCAGGATAGAAAGGGCCCAGGCATTGGAGGCACTGGTGGAAGAGATGAAGCGCAATGACCTGGAATCCGGCAATGCCACCCCAAAGGCGGACTCTCCACAGGGGAGCCCCCAGAGACAGGACCCAGGAACCGACCCAAAGCTGGAACCCGAGGAGACTAGCCCATAAGCTTAGCAAGGTGAACTGAGCAAGATACGATAAAGGGATGCAAACACGAAGGCTACACGGTCAACCAACGAATACGCCACATAACGGAAGAAAAGTCTCTTAATTGCCTGCAGTGAGGGAGGGGGAGCTGGGGGAATTCGGGGAGTTTAAACATGCATAACCAAATGTGAGGATACCAGAAATATAGATGGGCACTTAGAAGCGAAAAATTTATTAGAAAAGATAGCTAGATAATGGAATGCCCTGTAATATACTGAGATGTAAGCTTAAGAACGTGCATTATACAAAAGTAAATAAAATATGTTTACAAAAAAATACAGAAGACTTCCAGATCAATGCCATCTCCTCCATTAATCCTATATATTATGTGCAAAGTATTCTAAAATGTTGTTCTTTATTGCCTCCCTAAACACTCTCTTCAGCAATGCATTCAGTGACAATCGCCACAGTACAGTATTTGTAGTCAAACCAGGCACCAGTGTTTTTAAAACGGGGGCATGGTCTGATAAGGTCAGAGTAAGATGCTCTTCCAGGCCTGTCCAGGAGTACACATCTTGCGTAACAACCCTGAAGTCTATGTGAGATCACATGTTTTGAAATGAAGAGCTGCATATGCGCTTGCTGTGGGTGGGGTGCCTCGCTCACCAGATGTCTACCAGATGGTGATCCGATGGGATCTCTTGAAGTGTCGTTGTTATGGAGTGTGTGTGGGACTCCAGTGCTACATTAAAGTAACCCCCCCCCCCCCCCAATACTCAGATAATTGCTTTAAGATACAGTGAATAAGCTTGGGTCATCTGTGTTTGGCCTGTAATTGTTAACAATCATGGCATGCTTAGTTCTGATCATGCCCTGTACAGTGATGTAACGGCCGTGTGTGTCTAAAGCTGGGTGTATGGGAAGGAAGGGGGATATCTTTTTTTTAATGAGGATTGCTACTCTAGAAAATGAGGAACAGTACGATGTGAAGCAGTGGCTTGCCCAATTCGTTAATAGCCCCTTGTCCGTGCTTTTAGCGAGGTGTCTCCTGTAGGAGGGCTACATCCACTTTGTGCCTTTTAAGTTATTCCATTACCTATAGAGACTTGCAGGTGTTATTCAACCCTCATACATTCCAAGTAGTGAGAGTACAAGTCACATCATTAGTATTGTCATCCTTTTTCATCAACATGCGCAGTTAGAATTGAATAAGCAAAGGATACTCCAGTGCAAATTTGTATGGCATGTGAAGCTAAAAAGCTGTGCTTATCATGAGCATTTACAACTGCATCTTAATAAGCGTACTTGGTACCATCTTCCCACCCCCTTCCCTCTGTTGCGTCTCCAACTTACAAGCCAGTTTAAAATCCCTCCCACTTATGCCATTAACTCTGACTATTAATAGATCTAAGAGAACCAACTCAATATTAATAGATTTGAGCCAACAGAACAGGAGTTTACAATGGAGAAAATCATCTGTGCAGAGCTGTCACCACCAGCCCAAGTGGAGGGGGCCAGAAGTACCACTGTGAGAGCAGCATCTCACAGGAGTGCTGATTTGTTATATATTTCCATTGATATTTCTTACCGGGCTATTTAACACTGTGAACATGTGGACAACATACCGCCAGCAGAAACCCTCACCATAAATGTGCAAAACAATGAGTGGCCAAGTTCTAATTGATTGGTAGTCTTCATAAAAGCAGGCAACTTCAGCTGCCTTTCAATGTTCCTTATGTTGGCAGTCATCTTGGGACAGAGTAGGCCAATAAAGGCCAACTGCCTCCTTATTCTTGAGTTGTTGCTGCGTGAGGTGTGGGAGTCTGCTCCCGTGTGTTGCTGTGCATCATCTCGGTGTCTTCAGTTTTTAGGTCTCGCCTAGCGTTGCTGCGCACATGCGTAGCTCGCTCGGCGAGATTTATTGCAGAGGAGTACTTTTAGAAAAGGGCTTTAAGCCCCGCCCCTCATTTCCATTGGCTGGCGTCACCGTTTATGCTAAACGGTGGCCAGCCATTGGAAACGAGCGATCTGTGTTGCCTCCCTTTGGCTTTTTGTGCCGGCCCACCTGGACTGGCTCGCCTGCATTACGGCTGTCGTAACGAAGTTTCTTATCAGAAGCTTCGTTACGCTGCCTTGCACGCCAGTCCGGCTCTGTCATTGTGCGCTCTGAGAACGCTCTTCCTGTGTTAACAGGCTTGTTTTGGTAGGACTCCCGCATTTTTGGGCGTCTTTCCAACGTGTGCATTGCTTTAACTGCGTGGCTTCCCCCACGCGCTCATTAGGCTTTACACTTTGCCAAAGGCAGCCACGTGTTTATTTTTCTATCATGGATTCCAGTGGAGCGTATTGTCTGGCGCGTGGGTCTGGCTCCACAGCGGTGCTCCAGGCAGAGGTGCACTGGCCGAGCGGATTGTCGGGTGCGTGGGTCCCCCTCCACAGCGGTGCTCCAGACAGAGCTGCACTGGCCGAGCGGGTTGTCGGGTGCCAGGGTCCGGCACTGCAGCGGTGCTCCAGCAGGCTAGAACCGAGGTGCATGTGCAGAGCTCGGATGGTACCCTCCACGATATGTGTGCTTTGGTTTAGGATGAGGTGGTTTAGCAGAGCTGCGCCTCGCACCCCACGCTTCCCTGCTAACTGATGTGGGACACCGAGAGGTGCTCTCGCAGACTGGGAGGTCCCAGTCCTAGTAGAGAGGTGCCATGTTTCACTATTCGGTTAATGCGAGCACCCTGACGTGACTGTAGTGTAAAGCGGCGCCCGGTGCTGCGTCTGCTTGGGTTGTGCAAGCGCTGCTTTGGAAGCAGCCCCCAGGCTATAATACAGAGAATGTGCCCGGTGGGGGCTCTGGCATCCATCCATCAACCCGGCCGCCGACAGCTGCGTGTGGAGCCGGCTCTTGTGAGCTCCGTCCTGTCTCCGACAGCTTTGCTGTCAGCTGTGGTAACCTCAGCAAGAAATGTGGTGCACGTGTGGTGAATGACTGCTGCTCTGAGGCACCACTGCCACTTCACCCTGGAGGCGCATCAAAAACGTGGGGACCATCCCGAGTCATTACGCTGCTGCGGGTGCTAACTGCATGGTATCACACTGTACGCCCAGCAGGGCGCCAAGACTTCACATATGCGTCTGGATGCACCCCAGATCCCAACTTTTGAATGGCCGTGATCACCCATTTCATTTTTTTCCTGCATTTCATTGTTTTTTGTCACATGCGATATATACCAAGGCACTAGACTTCTGCTGCACAAGAAAAATGATATCCTAGTTTACTAACGAGTCGCACACGGGAAAATATTTTTTTTTTAGCACCACGGATCACTAAGGAATGGTAACATGTAATTTGTAAAACTGCCAATGTAAGAGGGTAAATCCCGTTGCTGGGTTGAAGGGTTATTTGCGGAAATGCTGCGGCCTTGGATGTTATGTTTTGTACCCCCTCCAAGTGAAGCGCCAGCTGCACAGGGACACCAAAGCACCGAGCTCGGGGCTATGCTTCAGGTCACCCAGCCCAGGTGTAATCGCCGAACCGCTGCGGAGCTGGGCCCTTGCTTTAACTTCTGGGCTGACCTCTCAAATGGTGCCTGATATAAACCATGCACATCAGCCGACCAAGGGCAGGACGCACAAGTCAAGCGGATAATGGGTTCACTTTACAGCAGGAGTTATGCGAATGTCATTTTTATTTATACGTAACCTAGAGAAGTGCAATTTTACTCCGCTTCGCACACGAGGTAGTTAAACATCTTTCTCTCCGGTCTCTCACCCGTCATATTGTGTCACCTGTTTCTCTCCAATCTGCTTCACGTTCTCGCTTCTGCTTCTCTCGTTTTTCCCTCCCTCTGCTTCTGTAACCTCGTCACTACACCCCGCCCCTCTCACACACACAGGCTGGTCTCTAGCTTTCCTTTGTTTCTCACACTCATGTGATGTGACCCCTCTTGCACTCTCGGGCCCTGCAGTTCACTTCCCTCCCCCCGCCTGTGTTTCCCATAACTTATCACCAGCAATGCGTCTCACCCCTTATCCTCTTTGGCCTCTCCTCCGTTCCTCACGCTCCCTTCTCCACTAACCCATAGATCTGACGCCCCCCCCTCTTACTCCATACTTCTCTCTCCCCTTCAACCCCCTCCTGCACACACACAGCCATGCAGTTTCAACTTTACGCCCTAGGGACCCCTCATCCCCGGATGTCCCCAGAACACCCTGCAACCCTAGCCCCTTCTTTTGTTTTTCCGCTTCTTCAGGGGTTCACACCTCTCACGTAATGTTCAACCTCACTCCTAACCCCCCCGATTCTCTGCCTATCTCCACTCTCTTTCTGCCCGCTGTCTCGTTCTCTCTCTGTCTCCCTCACAGACGGGTCTCTGCACCTCGCCCCCCCGTGTTCCCTAACACTCTCCAGATGGCGCTCTGCTGCTCGCCACCCTATCTGGGAGTTATTCTTGGCAGCGGCGGCTGCAGCTCAATTGCAGGAATACTTTCCTTTATTTAGGAGCAGCCAGGGGTTGGGAGCGCAGCTTCTAACATCTGTATCTCATTGGCACCCATTTGGACAAAATGTGTTGCCCTTATATCTATATTTTTAAATTCTTTTAACTCTTTATCCGCCACGGGCTAAGAACAGGAAGCCAAGAGCTACGTGTCCCGAGCAAGAAAGGGAGGGCGAGAGTCCGAGATCAGGCCGTCTGGCTGCCCTGTGATTTTTTTTATTTATTCATTTATTTAGTGCATTTTTATAAAGCGTGGATATTATCCGAAGGTGTCAGAGCGCTGTACAATAGAACCAGTTACGTTAAAAGAGAAAAGTGTTACACAATTGAACATTACAGAGATAAACAGGGGACTTAAAAGGAAGGGTACACAAACACTGAAAGACGACATACGTATATTTACTTGTTTAATTTTTGTCAACTTCCTCGTAATATTGTGGTACATTTGGGAATTTAGTGAACCTGGTGTACAGCTTTTCCTTTGGAGCAACAGGGAAGTGGGGAGTCTTAAACCCGAACCGAACAACGGGTCCCTCGGCCCTCATCCGCCATTTTAAAAGCTGGTCCAGGGTCCGTGCCATCTTAATTCAATGTGGCCAGCTACCAACATCCTGCCATGTCATATTATTCTCACTAGTCTTTACTTTAATGAGCGCGGCGCCGTCTTCACCCAGACGTGGGTCCCTTGCTCACTTTGCCACTGGATTCAAGCTAGCCTGGCTGATGACGGCTGATTAGCCAGAAACCGGTCCCAGGATGCTTGTTTCCGGTCCAGGGAAGACATGGCTTGGCAGTTCGGGCTGGACTGTTCCCATGAGGCACAGGGTCAGACTGATTTGCATATGGCCATGTCTGAACTGGGGTGGTGGAGTGAGCTAAAGAATGATGATGGATTAAACCCAGATCAGTTGACTGGGGGTGAGTGTTTGATTTGCTCAAGCGCTCCGTCCATCATCCCCTTTGGTATCGCTGTCTTCACGGACAGCGGGCTATGCAAAGCAATAGGTGTTGCTTTTGGTATTATAAATAACAATGCCAAAAGGCATTGCCATTTACAATGCTAATAGCTCCAAAACTCGCAGTTGCGAGACCTATTGCATTGTAAATGCTTGTTTATAAATGCGGAAGCTTGTTGGGGGCTGCCAAAAATAATCTGCTTGTCATGATGAGTGACCCTCAGCCATGCCATGTCCAGCATTGCATAGAGAATATTCAGTTGCTGCAGTTTTTTCTTCCCTTTTGGTAGACAATTTGTGCTTTGCTGGACTGCCACTGTAAAGACTGGGTTCAGTGAAATGCTGGTGCCTTCGTAATGCAGATCTTTCATTTCCTTTGCATGTTTGAGTGCCTGATGCTGATCCTTAAAATTCAACGATTGGGTGATAATGGACCGCGTCGGCGCAATTAGGGGCACCCTACGGGCCAGGTAGTGGTGTGCCATCTCAGCCACTAACAGACTACACCATATTTTCTCATAATATTCAAGAGCAGGAAAAGGTCCCATCCCACAATGGTCATCCACAGCGCACAGGTTAGTGGTACACTATAGACTGCTTATGTTATGATTTCGTTCTGTCGAGTTGTATTTGTGACTTCACTCGTCAAGGCAGGATCCTCCCCACTCAGCCACTGGACTGTGTCAAGCTTTCCAGGATGCATGAGTATGACTGCTGCACCAAGGACCGGAGCAGGGCTTACTGGGCCCCATTCGCTTTAGTGTAGAAATTTCCTCATAAGCTGCCGTGTATAATCAAGGTCTGTATGTTTAAATATGTAGCCCCCCCCCCCCCGGTTTGGTCATCAGGCATACGACTGTCTATTCTTTGCAGGGTTCCTGCCTTATGCTAAACTTAATGAGTGCACAGGCCTGATTCCCCGACTGTGTCTCTAGATCCTTCGATTTAAGTGGTTTAATGCAGGCCGATCCTAAATGCGCCGCATCATGCGGTGCCAATGTCTCTGGGCTAAATACAGCAGACTTCTTGCTACACCTGCAGCAGCCCAAGCGTTAGTGCGCGGGGACCTTGCACACTAACGATTGCTAACGAGTCCCCGGTCTCAAGTCTTCTATCAGAGGGTGAGGTCACCACCACAGAATTCACGTAGAACGCAGTCGGCTGCGCTCCCACGCCCTGGCCGCCTGCCAATAGTCGCTCTTTACAACTCCAGGCCTGCAGTCTTCTCTCGGCACCTAGTGTCCACCATCTTTTCGGTGCTGTGGCCCGGCTATACAGATGATTTCTTTCTGTTCTCCGGCGCCGGGCTACAGGATTAGCACCCTCCTAGGATGTTGTTGCATTTCGATGCCAGAGTATTGTTTTTCCCAGCACCCTGTTTCACAGTTCAATCATTTGGTGACTGATTCCTGGTTCTAGCTGGTGGAGCCTCACCCTCAGATGGTCGTCTTTGAGGTCGGCACTCTAGTGCCTCCCTGGCCTTGGAAATCGCACTACGTTTTTTTTTAAATGTATTTTTTGCAAACCTACATTGTGCTAAAAAAAAATTGACAAAATTGTAAAAAATAATTTCAAAGAAGCAGTTGCCCAGCCCTGCGACTGAAGTGAACTTTCACATAACTGTGAACATGTGATCAGGCAAAATGCCATCAGTCACAGTGTAAGACAGCCATTGAAAGAAGTGATGTGGCACATGGCCCCATTCTGTGTGCTGTTGTGGGCGGAAGCGAAATGCGGATGAGGCTTGAACAGGCCAGTGGATTATGAGGGCTGACCGAAAGCGGTGCATGCTTGTATGTATTTTTAGAATTCATTTTTTTTTTTTTTTAAACACGAGACTGGCGAGACAGTTAAAACGTTCTCTAGCCCAGACCTAAAAATAGATTGATAGTGCATTATCCTTAAATATTGTGTAGCATTTATTTGAATGGCCATTTGGGACTGTCATTACTTTCGAGTAATTTAGAGAATTTGGAAGCCACACCATACATTTACAGTTTAATCTTTCAATAGAGCGCTTAGTACGCATTGTTAGTCGATATCCCTGTATCTGTTACTTAAAATGTTTGTATCCTTTGGATATAGATTATTATAGTATATACCTCTATAACCTTTTTTTATATTGAATAAGATTTCAAAACTCCTAAGTGGTAGCCATGTTATTCATGCTTGTTCAGACCCTAGCTAATATGCATGTATGCAACCCATTTTATTCTGATTTTTATATTGAGATTAGTAAGTGATTATTAGTTCGTGACTTAAACTTTGTAGATACTTTTTGGAAGAGCGTTTTCCCAATTTCATGAATATGCTGCACATCGCTCTCTTTTATCATGTATATGGACTCTGAATGCAGTCTAGAAACCAGAAAATTCTTTTTTCAAGATAATACAATATAGTTTCTAATTTTTCTTTGTAATATAAGAGATTGCCACCCATCCTACAAAAACCTAAAAATACTCCAAAACTATTATCGCATTATCCAGGAGGCTGATTACTTGTGTTCCAAGATCATGCTGAAGCTTAAACATCCTCGGAGAAAGTTCTGAGCAGGACAAACCAGGAAATCTTGCCCACCAGTGCCGCATATTGGGCACATTACCTATTAAGTTGAGCATGACTGCTCTGTGCCAAGCTACCAGGGGCTGAGTACAGGTTACTTTAGGGTGTGTATCTGACTTACCCTGACTAGGATAGCGGTTCCTGCTTGGACAGTGTGCTTACCTCTGCCAACCTGAAACTCAATTTCTAACAGTATCACAACACGCTAAACAGAGAGTGAACTTTCCAGCAGGAGCATTCTTCTTCTTGTCATTTCATATTGGAAGGTACCACATGTTTGAGGATTGGCGCAGGCTTTGGGTTAAATTATGTATTGGAATGCCCCCGTGCCTTATGATACCATTATGAATAATAGTGTCATCAACTGGAAGGATTTAGACTTAAGATCTTGAATTGAGTGGTGAATGCATGAGACATGCATATGAGTCAAATATATGCCAACTATTTTTACAAGAGCCCTGAAGAAGCGGCAGAACGCCATGAAACAGGTGTCGGCTCAGGCTCAAATTCATATAGATTTGATCATGATTAAGATCAAAAGGTGTTTCACTGTTTGATCCAATTGTTGTATCAAAAATGATTGTATAATATTTGACTAGCATTCACAGAGTGGTGATACCCAAGTCTGTTAACATAAATTATAATGACCGATCTAATCCCAGTAGCCCACATACAGTTGCCCCAACTATGAATCCAACCAGTAAGTATTTGGAGAGAAAATGTAAGTTTGTCACATGGAACGTGAATGGGCTCACGAACAAAATAGGGAATATCGACTGGATTAATACTATATCTGGTTTTGATATTATATGCATGCAAGAAACCTGGTGTACGAGCCCTGTATATGTGGAAGGGTTTTCCTAATATTTTTTAGAAGCAATAGCATCACAAGGTGGGTAGGCAAAAGGGGGGCTCCTGACTCTTATCTCTAATAAAATCTCGCTGACTGTTAAGAAGACATCATCAGTGGGTCCATACTCTCAATTATTGTGGCTGCAGAAAAATGGAGTGAAAGATCTGGTTATAGTAAACTTTTATTAACGTTTTCGATACTACACGCAGTAGGGTGGCAACGGCACTTGACCATAGTCTGGAAGTCTTTTTAAGCTCCATCCATATGAATTTTGTATTACTATGGGCAGGCGATTTTAATATACAGGCCTGTGCACTATCTGCTACCCAGGCATGCGGCCGCACCAATCAGGATGGGGTGGGAAATGACCACTTTTGCCAAAACGAGTATGGAGAAGCTTTGAATTGTATTATCTCCAAATATGATTTACAGCTATTGAGGGGTGACCGCGACACTAAAGGGGAGCAAGTTCCATCATTTATTTGGACAAATTCAGCCACAATTATCGACCATGTATTAGTATCTGCGCCAGCTAATGCTATGTGTGGTACACCTATTACCGTACCGGCAGTCCTATGTGATCATAACCTAATTTTTTTACCATTCTATTTCTGGAGTAAGAGGTATGACTTATTTTCTATAGTGAATAGCATTACTCCAAGTAGGACTAATGGTGTAAGAATTAAGTGGGAGGGTCTTGATCCTAGCAAGATGTTATGGAAAATAGTAGTGACTAATTTCAGGGAAATGGACTACTGTCGTACCAAATATCTTGGTCAAAAATTGTAATCACATTATTAGCTCCATAAAATTATTCCTGACTCACTATCCAACTACATCAAGGAATAACAAAAGGGGATGGTTTGACAATGCCTGCACTAAAGCTCTTCGGTCCCTTAAATATGCCATGAGTAGTTCCCCCACGGGATACTTTGGTTATTAAGTCCCTGCGTACTCAATACAAACCGGCCCAGGCCACAAGGAAAAAAACGCTCCAGAACGAAGCATGGGACATTTTTGCCTTTGCTGCAGAGAATAAGAACATTAAGTTGTTCTGGGTTACAGTGAATGCATCCTTTTTTTTAAATTATGATATCCCTAAGTTCAGTTCTTTTATTCCCTTTGACAGATGGGTGACACATTTCTCTAAAATTTGTAAACAGAATAATGAGGTTTCCACAGGTTGTTCTCGGGGGTTGGTGTGCGACTGGGGACCCATTATGTTGGAAATTACTAACGAAGAATTTATGCTGGCTCTACAGTCCAGTGCTGGAGGATGGGCCCCTGGACCAGACTGGGTACCGGTAGACTTATTTAAATCTGCCCCAGACTTCTGGGGGCCTATTTTGACCAGGGTATTTAATGCATTCGCGGTATACATGATTCCACCCTCCTGGGGAACATATACTACTGTACTCGTATGTAAAAAGGGGGATAAAGCAGACCCTAAAAACTATTGCCTTATTTCCCTTTTGGGCTCCTCAATGAAAGTAATGAGTACAGTCCTTTTGACAAGGTTGGAGGAATGGGCGTATGAGCAATCTAACTTGACCCTGGTACAGTTTGACTTCAGGAAGCAGTTGATGACTATCGAACAATGTGTTAATTTTGATCTTTTAATCGGTAAATATACCAGGGCTAAGGCGGGCTGACCTAAGTAGCACTTTTGATTTGGTCGACCACAATCTACTCTGGACAACACTGATTTCCTTAGGTGCACCTATGCCAATCGCTGGGTTTCTTTCACGCCTCTATGAGAACCTATCTAGCCAAGTTTGTTTTGGCCCCCAAGGGGAATGTACAACCAGGTTTAAAGTGGGGCGTGGAATTCGTCGGGGTTGTGTGCTAGCCCCATTATTTTTCCACTTTTTATTAACGGGGTGGATAGTTACCTACAGTCTCTGCAGGCTGACGCCCCTCTGGCTGCGGGACTCCCTATGCCAGTGCTGCTATATGCTGATGATGCATTATTTTTAGCGAGAACACCGGTGGGCCTGCAGAGATTGATGAGTACCTTTGGCGAATTTATGGCCTCCAAGAAAATGGTTATTAATAAATCTAAAACATACACCATGGTCTGTTGCCCAATGCGGAAGCCATGTAGAACTGTTTTTTATTGATAGCACGCCAATAGTAAATTCTTTCTGTTATCTGGGGATTTTATTTGCGGGTAATGGCTCATGGACACAGCATGTATTGAACACCAGAGCTAAAATGAGTATGGGGTCTCGGGGGATTTTCAAGTTTTTCTCTAAATTGGGCAGTCGACCCGTTAAGGAAATGATTGCTATATATAAAGCAAAGGGAGTGACCACTGCCTCTGATGGAGCAGGCCTCTGGGGTCATGCAAATGGTCCTGCTCTGCAAATAGAAGAAAACAGATTTTTAAAACGGCTTTTATGCCTTCCATCTTCTGCTTCAAATACAATTTTACACAATAAGGTAGACCTGCAGTTCCTAGAGGACCACATTTTGGTGAGACCTCTGTTATTATGGGTTTCGCTATGAGCAAAGGACCAGAACTATTACCATGGACTGTTTGGCCTTGGATAATGTTCTAAGTATTCCTTGGCTTTTCTATATTAATTCTCTTCTTGGTAGGTTGTTGAATCTTTTAATTTGGTCAGACCCTACCCAGATTATATCACTAACTAAGAGTAGGATTAAAGACACCTTCCTACAATATAGATTGGAGAAGCCTGGGGTAGATGATAGTACAAAACCGTCAGTAGCCTTCTACAAATCCCTAGAGCAGGAGGATGGGGGCTATACATACTTACTACATGGGTCAAATATACAGCACCTGTTTGTGCTGGTAAGATTGAGATATGGCATTGTGCATCATCTAGTTGCCTTTCCTAACATGAAGACTTGACCCTCGGATAGGGTCTTCTGCCCCTGCGATAGCCAAAGTAAAAGTAAACAAAGCACACTGCAGCTTTTATTGTTCTGTAAATTTTATCAGAATTTTAGATCTTTTTATTTGAAACCTATGTTTGTTGTCCAGAATATTAGATTACATAAAGCAGCTATGAAATTCCTGGTGACACTGAGCGACCCTTCTGTGTTATCAATTTTCCCCTTTTATATTGAATGCTATTAATATAAGAAAAAGCATATTGTAATAGCTAGGCAAACGGAGCACTACGCACTTTTCATTGTTTCGTAGATTTTATCTGGACTTCAGTTGTTTTACCTAAATTGATGGTTGTTGCATGGAATATTAGATCATATAATTATAACGCAAGTATGACATTTTAGGTGACTGTACCTTTTTTTATGTTATAATGTAGCAATAGGGTAGCGACTGAATTACACTACTGTGATTTTATGTATTGTAAAAAATTGAGTTTTTATGATATGACAGTGGAACATTATTTTATTGTATCTATATGCATGTGTTACTACTTATACACTTTTATGGCTGTTTTTTCTCAGCCAAATACATTTTCATAAATTGAATTGACTGAAAATGTGTTTGTTAGGATTGTAAATTATCAAGTCTTTTTCATTTAGTAATTGCTACAAGATACTCTTGTATATGAATGGGCTAAGGTGATTTTATATATTTGTGTAATAAAAAATATTAAAAAATTAATTATTGTATTGATTTGTATTAAGAATTTGTTACTGTTTTTCTCATGTGGGGTTGACCTAAAGGTATGACTTTTGTGAAATTGAATGCTCCCCTTGGTAATTATTGAGAAGGTCAGAAAGGTTTCTATATATATTATGTTGTAGGGACGGTGTACTGCGTATGGCTAAATATGCTGTAGGACTTTGCTGTTTAATACGTACCACGAGGTTGGCTGAATTTTCCATTGACCGGACAGATTTGTTGGTAAAAGGCCTTATTTGCCGGGTATGTAGGTATAGAGTTGTGCTTTGTATTTGGTGTGGTATTGCTCAGCTGGCACGTTCTGATGGTTCGAAAGTTAGGAGCTTTTCAGAATGCATCTGAATAGTGTGAACAAGGTTTGCTCCAGTTTTGATATTTTTGATTTGTATGGCAATTGCGTTATTAGTTTTCTCTTATACCCCTTGAGTGGAATATTTTTTTCCCCAATCTGTTTGATGACAGAAAAACTTTAAAAGCAGTGTAAAAAGAGAAACCGCAAACCCTACTGCTTTTCGTTTTTGTTGTGAAATACATTCGGAGGATATTTAATTACTTGCTTGGTTAATAATGCATCCGTTACATTTCATGACTGTTTTGAGATTTTATTTAAAACTAACGGATAACTTTCTACGATTGATTGGCTGTTTTAGTAGTGTGTCGCTACGCACGGGAAATTATGGCACCATAATGACTGCTGGCGCAGTAATGTATTTCGAGAAAAGCTAGTGTTAATACTACAGAACCGAAAGTTATTATGAGGTTCTAATTCCCTCCACAGCGAGATGTATTACTGTTATTAAATGATTTAAAATGCAGCCACATGTAAATAAACGCCCTTCTTCGGAAAACAAGGCTGCCTGTATCGTCAGACTCAGACTGAAGGACGTGACACTATTCTAAAATTGAAAAAAGTGTGTAGATATAAGAAAATCCTTTTCAGGTTAGTGGCAAACAGACGCAAAGGAATATTTCTCATCAACATTTTAATCTTGGTCACAAAGTTTTCATTGTACTCTCTACTTACAAACGTTACATTATTGGCATATAGATTTGATGGTATAAAATTATATAAAGCTAATGAATGGAGAGGCAAAGCTGGCTGATATTGTAGATGTCTTCCACTTCTGCGATCTCCATGCAGTGAATTCCATCTGCCGAAGTTGCTGTTTACCTTTGGCTTTAGGAGGTAGCCTAGGGCCAGTGGTATAGAATTGGCACTCCTGTGGAGGATCCAACCCCTCACCTCCAGTATCCAACTGGACATTAACTGCAGTACCATAAATGGGAAACAATGATGGTTGTCTCAGTATGTTCTTTCACCCTTTGGTTGGCGACCCATCAGCGGTTCGTGCCAGCCCCACCTGAAGCAATGAAGCGTTCCATGATGAAATGGAACCTGTGTATATGGTGTTAAGGGGTCCATTAAGTGGTAGAGATGAAACATGAGGTCCCCTGAGCCAGGGTAACCTACACAGAAATGAGACACAGTGAGGCTGCTGGTCTTTTCAGAAGCTGTGCCAAAATTGTAGTCTAAATCGTATTTGCAGGAGGGGAAAATTATGAGGACAAGAAACAGCACTGCTGGTGCTACATTCGCCAGAACATTTGGGAAATATCCTGATGGCCTTGGCTCAGAGAGAAATTCTGTGAGAGAGAAATACAACCATGTTGTTCTCTGATGTAGTCTTTGAAGCGCTGGCGAGGTGGAAGCCCCTGTAGGCAGAAAAACTTGGTAGCTCTGAAACTGCAAGTTTAACTGTTTCATCTGGCCCAGCTGAAGATCGAGCACCAGGAATAGAACTCTGATTTCACCAAGAAAGGGCTGCAAGAACTTTTCTTGAAACGGCTAGACATTAAGCTTCTGCAGAGCAATAACTGCATGAATATGATAAACGGTTTGGTTGTTCTGTTGAGTCCTCTGAAAGGGGTTGGCGAAGATAGTTGAGGTCATCCTGAGTATAAAGGTACAAGATATCATTTTTTTAAATATCTCTTCTGCCCTCTTTCCTTCATCTCCCTACTCCGAAGGTCAGGAGCATACACTAAATTTCCAGATGAGTTGAATTGACACATTTTATTAAGAATATACATGTGGTCTAAGCAGTGCAGCTTTACACAATCCCAAACTAGAGCAATGATGTGCCTGTACCTGCAGCTTGATTTGAAGGCACAGTTAAAGAAGCAGTACAGTTGACACAGTAAAGAAACAATAAACCATGTTTAGGCAATCAAATCCATGTGAAAACAAGAACTGCATTAGGTCAAAACCCCTCAATTTAAATAAGCATCCGACAGACACTCTTCCCCCTTTCCCCATAATAAACGTCTGTGTGGTTTTTATAGCCTAGTTTCTGGCGATTCAGTGATGATGATGGACACACAAAACAATGCATGTACCCGGATGAGAAGTTCAAGAAAGTGTAACACCCAATGTTCTATGGCTGAGATATTCTTCAGACATCAATTCGGCCCAAAGTGGGTCTTTGTAGTGGTGTAACATTGGCCCCCGCAGTGCGGGGGGCACCGAGCTCCAGGGGGCCCCCTTCGGCACTTGGTACGGGTGAATGTTATGCCGCTGAGACTTTGGCAGATTGATGTGTTCTATGCACTGATAGAAATTCAGGAACTATCTTGTATTGCATTCTGCTAGGTTGCAGGTGGAGTCAGGTCTTAGGGAAATGTTGGCTTAAATGTTTCGCCACTAGGTCGCACTTGGAACAAGTTTGGATGTGGGTAGCATCGATCATAGATATGTCATGTTTGTCAGTTGGATATGGTGCAAGTTGGTCATGGAGGCCTGCTTCTTGTGCTTTTAGCTACCTTAGCATAGTTAGTTTATGTTCTTTATTTTAATGCGCAACAATGCCCAAAATCCAACTTCAACGCCCACTCTTCATGTTATTGAGTTATATTATAAATATTTATAAAGGGCTACTTCTGCCAGAGTTTCTTAGCGCTGAACAATGTAACATGGAAAATGCCAGCTAACTCGGACAGATATAAATTAAAAAGCCAGGTCCTTAAAGGGTATCTGAAAGAAGAAAAGTTGTGGTCGGAGCGTAATGTCGGAGGAAGCTTATTTCTTTGTCTGGCAGCTGCATGACCACCCAAATAACAGTCCATACTTTTGGGGCTTCAAGGAAAATGAGATCCGTGAAGGGCAAATATCATATATGTTTTTCTTTAAAAAGGCCAGTGTGTTGGAGAAGATCGCTTTTTGAAGAATGGTTATTGATTTGAAAATATGCTGGCTTTAACGGGCAACCTGTGCAAGGATCTGAGCACCGAGATAATGTGAGAGTGTCTGGGTGAATTAGTTACCAGCCGCGCTGTGGTATGTTAAATGAAAACGGACATGGCAGCTAGGAGGAATGTAAGGCAAAAATGTTTTTCAAAATTTGCAAATAGAAAAGTACAGGTTTGGGCTACTCTGGTCATCTATGGTTCTAAGCACAGGGCGCTGCCCATAAGAACCACCAGATTGCTAACTCCTGTAGGAGGGGAAGGGAGAACCATAGTTTTGGCCACCCATTAGGTTTCCATGCTAGAGTTCGAGAAAGGGACCACTAAAACCTCGGTTTTTGCCAGGTTGAGCCGCAGTAAATTAACTGACATCAATTAGCATATTGTTGACAAGATAAAGGCCAGTGAAGGAAGGACTTTTTCCGAAGATTGTGGACTGCTCAGAGGCGGGGGTGCAAAGCTCAACTGTCTTAATATAACTAGAATCCGGCACCAAACTGATTCAGAAGAGAAGCAAGAAGGCAGAGGCACAGATAAAATAAAGGGCGGACACCACAAGTGTGCGGTTTGGCATCTGAGAACTAAGGCATGATGACTTGTTGAGATTTGTCTGTGAGAAAGGATTTAAGCCACAGGAGAACAGTACCTCTGAAACCAGCTTTGGGGAGCTTAGGCAATAAGATAGTATGAGATATGGTGTCAAACAGTTGAGCAATAAGATATTGTGATTTATAGTGTCAAAGATGTAAGAGCATCAACAGGACCAGGACGGCATTGCCTGAATCAGCAAGTCTCTTCATATTGTCTAGGGAAGATAAAACAACTAATTCAGGATTGTGCCGAACCCTACCTGAAAATCGTTGAAGATGGTATTCTATGCATCAGACAGCTGTAACTGAAGAAGTGCTTCCTTCTATAGAAGCTTGCCAAGATAAGGAAGTAGGGGTTTGGTCAATTATTCAGTGGATCTGAAGAAGGTTTCTTAAGAAGCCGTTTAACATTTGCCGATTTCCACGTGAAAGGAAAAATCCCACGCGAGAAAGAGCTATATTATTCAGGAGGAGAGATATCATGATCTTGAAAGGATATCGAGAGGGGACCCCAGTGGCCCATGGTTTTTTTGTTTTAGTATGATTGTTGGTAATCGCTGAAAAGAATATTCCCCGATTGGTAACATGCCATTATAATGTGCATTTTAAATCAGTTTGCAATACTTTTGATGTGCCTTTTATTCCATTGCCTTTTCCACAGCAGCCTCCTAAATAATAAGTTGCCAAAAGCGGTGGGTTAACAAGGGAGGCATAGGCCGCCATGCTTGCAACCTATTGGGTCCCGGACCTCCTGGATCAATAGTAAAAGACTGTTATAATTTGAATGGAAGGCCCTATACAGCCCTGGGCTCCTGGGCCACTGCACCTTCTGTACAATTGGTAGCTACATCCGTGATCAAATGTATTGGTCTTTGAAAAGCAGTGCAAGTTAAACGTATCTATTTACTGTGCATAAGCCTTTCTCACAAGTTACGTGCGTATTAAAATGGTCATCCGTTGTAAAGATGGGAATTAAGTTCTCTATGTCTTGTCCTGCATCGGTAAAGATCAGCAACAGTTGTCATTGCTGATGTCATCTGGAGTTTTACACATAGGCGTTAGGCATTTTGACACATTTTACCGGTTGGTCCCTTAAAACGGGGCCTCTAGTTTTTTTTATAACATGTGTTCTGTTTAGCGTTTTGTACATGGCAGCATAAGTGAAACTGCCAATTATTACTATATTTTGTACTATTTGACTAGAGCATTTCTTCTCCTGGCGTGGCCTGAAGTACTGCCCAGTAGCTGTTGGGTTTTTTGACAAAACTGTATTACTCATGGTTGAAGAGTGTATGTTATAGTGTGACATGTAGGAAGCAGTTCATGTGTGTGAGGGCCCTCGTGGTGCCCTAGCCATTTCTCTTGGGCATGTAGGCTATGCATAAGAGCGTAAGGTTGATAGGTCTTCACGTGTGATAACCTGTCTACTGTGCATGGTTGGTAGTGTGCATGTGTGACCTATGTGGGAAGAATTGGGTGTCGCATAGGAAGGGTGTTCCAATCATGCCCCTGTAGACCTGGCAATGTGCCTAAGCATGTCAGTAATGTAGTAGTGTGTACAGTAGATAGTATACAGACCTAGAGCCCAGTTGAATAACCAACATCCACCGCATTTTGCTGGGTCTTGGCTTCTAGGCGAAGTGATCTTGGCTGAAGCTGAGTCAGCTGACTTCCATGTTTTCAGTGCTCTCCTGAACTCCAGATGATGGAGAAAGGTTTCCTATTCTTCCTGGGAGAGTGTTTCAGTGTTTGTCCTTCTGCACTACAAAACAGGTAATTCTCAGATTGGAGGACAATCAGAAGCAGTGCCTATCCTGATTGAGTGTCCTTTTTGGTTGGTAGGTGCAGAGTTTGTGTTGTAGGAAAATGGATGTGGTACCAGTCTTTTACAGACATGCCAACTCGCATGTCACACAATATAAGCTCCTTTCACACAGTCGCCAGGTGTTGAGCAGATATATCACATTGTGCACACTATGAGCGGGAAACCCCTGCAGAGAGGGGGTTTCAAGCTCGCTGTGTGGAGCTGATGTACGTCAGGGGTTTGACAAACACCCTGAACATCAGCAGTAGCCTCAGAATCCTTGTTGAGTTGTTTTTTTTTGAGAGGTCATCAGGAGTGCGCTCTTCACCTTTGCACCCGACCCCATCCATGGTTGACCAGAAGGCGATGGGCCCAAAGCCCTGCCCCCTCCCCCCTTTCAATGCCCAGTCCACACCTCACACAAATTAATTTCTAAGTTGGGAGGTCTGCTTTTAGCATATGTAGCAGATTAACACATTCATTTTGGTTTTCAGCTCTTAAAAGTGATTTGGCTTGAATGGAGGCAAAGCATTCAGAGCTATGCCATAAAGAAAGGAAAATCATGTTTTATTACTAATGCCTTACTCAACGTTAACAGTTCAGAGCCTGAGTTTTTTGTGTGCTGTTTGTGTGCATTGATAATATCCCATGATTTGAGCGGTTTGTTGGGATGCAGTAGATTATATTCCGATTGCCGTTATTGTTGTCCCTTAGCCCCTGTCTTGATAGTCCTAAAACAGACTCCAACATGGAACAACAGTGACTATATGTAATAACTTTGCGTTTCGCAGTGCTGCGTTTGGCATGGGTCCCGAGAGCACGACTTGCAAGCTCACAGTCATTCGTCAGAATTTTGACCAGATTTCCTCTTCACACACCATTCTCAAATGTCGTTGGTGCTGTGTAAAAAATTCTGCAAGACGTTATAGCGTTAATGTTTTTTGGTGCAGCGCCAAAGCAACATACTGCATCATCATTCAATGGTCCAGCATTTCCCCCGTCATAATTTCTTCCCTGTGTGTGAAATTTCGGCAGATTGTTATACAAAACAGTTCTGTGTCTCAGTGTGACTGGGTAGACAGCTGTTATTCCTAATGAGAGTGCTAGCTTTACAGTATTTCTGTTGATTGAGACCCACGGAGGGAGCTGAATGTTCCAAATCAGGCAGTGGTGTGTGGTGAGAAAGTGCCACGCTGTCAGCTGGAAGTACATGCTCGACTGCTCACCACGACAAGATAAATGAGCTTTGCTCGGCTTTGGCAGCCTCTGAAGCTTTTCCAGAGAATGGCATTAGCACACCAGCCTCCCCGTGGGCGAGCAGTTTGAGGTGTCTCAAGACCATGTCCTCATTGCCAGGTTATTTCTTCCTTCAACAATACCTGTCACACTTTTGAGTTATTAAAAATCTAATTTCATTTAGCTTCCCATTAAACCCTCTGGCCAATAATGTTTTATCGAAACTTTACTCGTTATCGATTTAGTATTTAGTACAGGTAGTTTAAACTGAAAATAGTTGCAGAATTAGTGCAACCTGGATAATGTAGAGATCGAGTTCTCTTGTTTTTTATATTCAATTAGCCTTTCGATTGAAACTTAATCCTGATTTTTTTATTTCAAGAACAATTAAATACCTTAAAACGCTAGAAATGAGGATTCTGACTACTTTAGGGAAACAGCACTCCTGTCATCTAGCGTTTATCAGGGCCAACTTTGAAGAAGGCCGGAATGTCTTGGAGGAAAGTGGCTGTAAAGTGAACAAGCATTTGCAATGCAATCGGTCTCACATTTGCAAGACTTGGAGCTATTGGCTTTGTAAACATAAAAGCGGGCTCCGTGCTGAAACAAAGTGCGGTGCCCGTGTACATAAAAGTTTATGCGCGTGGTGGCCCGTGAAGCGGGCGCTTTGGTGATAAAAAAATAAACATGAAAGTGGGTGTTGCATCCTTGCATAGAAAAGTTCTGCACGCATTGGCCCGTGAAGTGGGCGCCAGGGAAAATAAAAGAAGTAGTCCATAAACACATAAACACCTACAGCCAGTGTAGGGAGGTATCATTTTTATCAGGAGACCAAGAGGAACGCTGGGTGGTAGGAAATTTGTGCTGGCGCGGTGATCCCAGACAGAAATGTAAGGAAAATGTGAACAGCTAAATTTGAGGTTTGCAGAGGACTCTGGGTAGGAAAACGTAGGGGGATCCACGCAAGTCTCACCTGCCTGGACTCTCCCGGGTGTCTAGTTTTGAGAAATGTGTGGGTTTAGTAGGTTTCCCTAGATTGCCACCTAGCCCGGGACCAAAAACGCAGGTGCCTCCTTGCAAAACCAGGTCGTTTTGTGATACAAAATGTTGATGTCTCCACAATAAGTTTTGGGCCGTTTCCTGTTGCGGGCAGTAGGCCTACCCATACAAGTGGGGTACCATTTTTATCAGGAGACGTAGGGGAATGGTGGGTGGGTGGAAGTTTGTGGCTCCTCACAGATTCCAGAACTTTCCATCACAGAAATGTGAGAAAAATGTGGTTTTTTTTTTTTACAAAGTTTTAACTTTGCAAGGGATTCTGGGTATTAGTACCTGGTGAGAGGCACACAAGTCACCCCATGCTGGAATCCCCTGGGTGTCTAGCTTTAAAAAATGTACAGGTTTGCTAGGTTTCACTAGGTGCCGGCTGAGCCGGGGCCCAAAATCCACCACTAGGCACTTTGCTAAACAAGGGTCAGTTTTCTGTGGAAAAACGTAATGGGTCCACATCGCGTATTGGGCTGTTTCCTGTCGCGGGCACTAGGCCCACCCACACAAGTGGGGTACCATTTTTATCGGGAGACCTAGGGGAACACAGAATAGTAGAACAAGTGTTATTACTAGTTGTCTTTCTATGCAGTTCTACCTTCCAAATGTAAGGCAGTGGGTAAAAAAAGACATTTTGAAAAATGCCCTCTAATTCACATGCTAGTATGGCTACCCACAAATTCAGAGATGTGCAAATAACCACTGCTTCTAAACACCATATCTTGTTCTCATTTCGGAAATACATAGGTGTCCTTGGTGCCTGTTTTTCAATCTTTATATTTTACCAAATTAATTGCTGTATACCTGGTCCACAATGAAAAACCATTGCATCGTGCAGCTCAGTTATTGGCCCTGGGTATTTTGGGTTCTTGGTGACCGTACAAGCCCTATATATCCCGCAACCAGAAGGGTTTCACAGACGTAACGGTATATTGCTTTAAAAAAATATGCCATAGTTGGAAGAAGTTATAGGTGAAAATGTAGGCACAAATCGCTGTTTTTTTCAACTCAAATTCAATTTGTTTTGTATTTCAACTGTTAGTTTCTATAGGAAAACCTTGAAGGATCTCCACAAATGACCCCTTAGTGAATTCAGAATTGTATCTAGTTTTCAGAAATGTATAACTTTCTGTTATCCATTATTGATTTCACACCCATTTCTACCACTAACTACGAGGAGGTTGAAAGCACACAAAATAGGAAAAATAGGCTATGTCCCAGTAAAATGCCAAAAAGGGGGTAAAACTTTTAATGTTTTCAGAAAAAATGTCTGCCTGTTTCCTGAAAGCTGGGACGATGGTGATTTTAGCACCACAAACCCTTCGTTGATATCATTTGCAGGAGAAAAACGAGACACTTTCTTCTGCAGAACTTTTTCCGATTTTTCCCAATAAAACCCAAATTTAGCTGCATTTTGCCTAATTTCTTGGTCCCCTCCAGGGGAATCCACAAATCCCCTGGTACCTTTGGGATCCTCAGGATGTTGGAAGAAAAGGACGCAAATTTGGCATGGATACCTTATGTGGACAAAAAGTTATGGGGGCCTAAGCGCGAACTACCCCAAATAGTAAAAAAAAAAAGGGCGTGGCACAGGGGTAAGACCTGGCAGCGAAGGGGTTAACTGCTCGTCCGGGGCATGAAGCACTACATAAATGCAATTACAACTACTGTTTTAAAAAAAATTGCATTGATGTGAGTATGCAGCGTGTTAAAGAGTGATCAGATACACAAACAAAACGAGCTAATACTGTTAGCAAAGCCCAAAAACATGCTTTCTTTTAAAATATCAGTAGATTGGCTATATAAAACAGATGAGTAGAAGACATCAAGATGGAATACCGGTAGTTAACCCCTAAATTACATCCACATGGTTAAGGTAATCAAATGTGTATCTGCCATTGATTTAGAACTTATTTTGTCCTACGTCTCTTCCAGGTTTTTGTGCCTTTTCTAGGTTACTATTTTATAGAGATGCAACCCTTCGTTCCCCAGCAGCAACATTGTGTTTTTTTTATTCTACTGAAGAAAAAATGGAAGGAGTCCGGGGTACTGGAGCACTCACAGAGAAATCACAAAAAACTAAACCATCAGCCCTGGGTTCCTAGAGACTGCTGTAGTTTTGGAAGTGCTAATGTACTCTAAAACTTCTATCAAGCTAGGTGTGGAAAGGAAGTGTGTTAGCCAACTGTTAATGTCACCAGCATCACAATGCAATTTTATCAAATCACTGTAGCTTTTGACAAGCACTACAAGGACTAAATACACACAAAACATGTAGCTTGTAAAATGATAAATTCAGTTGTTACTCTGTTCTGTCAGTGTGTGAAGCCCTCAGATCCCGAAATAAATAATTTGTATTTTCCTTTAAAAAAAAAAAAATATCAGGCATGTGCAGAAATAAGTTGTGCAATCCTTGACTCCAAACCTCACACATAAGAAGAGAATAAATGTTACTAATGACATACGACCCACAACGTCCCAACAGTCCATTCACCTCTGATTCACATACAGAACAAGTCAACTGAACCCTCCGTGAAGCAGCCAACGTCCATACACATACAACTCTCCAACCATATGGCGAGGGCATGCCCACCGACCTATTAATGTGTAGTTAATCAATAATGCTGTCTGGCCTCCGACTCAAAATTCTTATATCCACAGCTGTGTGATTAAGGTAGTCTTTTAAAATCTAAAAAATTGGTAAAGCAATAAAAGGCCAGAGCAGACTCTAGTTTCAGATGTAAACCTCAGAACCACGTTGGGTGGTCAAAAGAACTTATGAACTTGTTTCAAGGCCAAACCAAAGGCTAACATGCACAATTAAAATATAAGTAACATCATAAAACATTCTAAAGTCCTTTCACAAAACATTTGTCTCGTATTCAGCTCACTGTCTAGTATGAAAAAAGGTAAATTAAAAAAATATACATACTTATTATATAGGAACGCACTATCATGCTGCTATGACATTTGGCGAGTGGAAAGGTGGCATTGACAGATGTGCATTAAAGTAGAGAAGGCAATCTAGAGGGCCAGAGACTGTCCAATTAAATACCAGAGGATTTAGTCTACAAGGCTACAGCACAAAGAGGCCTGGTGTCTCTGTAGCAGAGACAGAGGGGATGGGCAAGATGTTGGAGGATTGCCTTGCAAGGATCCATTTGGGCTTTGCGATGAAGGAGGGGTAGTTAGTGTAAAAGAATACAATGAACACCTATTGTAAGTGTTGTTATGGAAGCGTACATGTACCATCTTTGTAAATATAATATAGCGAGATACTATCTAATAAGAATTGAAATGCTAATAAAATGTTTCTATACAAAACATGAAAAATACATACTCCACGATTACATAACCAGATAAACTGTGTGTGTACAATCAGGAAGGCTGTATAACTTGACTTTTCAAATGAGATCTCCATGCTGGACAAGTTTGAAACAAGCTTATATTTCTACCTCCACAACTCCATTTTAAAATGTTCTGATGCTTAGGTAAGCTATTACAGTAACATTTCACAAATGTAAATTGGCAGCAGCTGCTGCAAAAAGTCTGCTTTGAACCAGCGTTACTGGCATCTCATAACATGTACTAAACGATAAAGTTTAATTAACAAAAACAAATTATTGCAGGAGATGGTTTTATGGGGGGGAAAAAAAAACGGCATAAATTAAAAGCAACGAGTGGCGCCTCACTTGTGGCAACATTATTGTAAACTGAGATGCATACTGAACACTGGGCTAATTTATGTAAGTGAACAAAAGTAAACGCATTATCATCCATTATTCAATCAATGATAATGAACTTGATTTCAAAGGAAACGTAGCTGCAGTGGAAAGCGTATTTGCAATAAAGCTCGACACTATGGGAAGATGGACAACATTGGGAAGAATTCAAAGGCTTTGAGAGGAGGCTGAGGCCCAGGAAATAAGATGTACAACAATAATCTTTACTTGTAAATAGGCAACACTCTACGCGTTCACTTGATGAGATTATTATTGTGCTTTATCACTGGCAAGAGAGTTAACACTACTAATGCGAAGTTTTAAGGTCCAAAGCATCTCGCTATGAGGCGTGTTATTATTTTGAAGCTCAAAGCAGAACAATACATGGACAATGATCGATTACGGTTGCTAAGAGGAGTGATCTGTCTGTGGTGCATATGTGGTTAATGTTAATAAAGCTTGTAAAGCGCACTGCTACCCTAAGGTGTCCTGGCGCTAGGAGTTGCCAACTTGGTTGCTGGATGAGAGATGGATTCAAGGGAAAAGCCAGGTTTTCAGCCCCCTTCTAAAGGAAAGGAGCTCGGTAGCACTTCTGAGGTGGAAGGGAAGGCTGTTCCATGCTTTTGCGGCACAGCTGAAAAAACTCCTACCCCCCCAACTGGCTGTTTTTGCCCGTGGAATTTTTATAAGTTTTGCCTCAGTGGAGCGCAGTGCTCTGCCGGGAACGTACCATTGAAGATGTTGTCTCATATAGGCCAGGCCAGAAACCTAGAAGGGCTTTAAAGACCATGCAGAGGGCCTTAAAATCCACCCGTTGTTTCACCGGGAGCCAGTGAAGCTTCCCAAGTCCCTTTTTGACCGAGACAAACCTTGGGATGCCCAAGAGAAGCCTGGCTGCTGCATTCTGCACGACCTGTAATCGGCTAAGATGTCTTTTTTGGATGTTAAGATAAAGGCCATTGCAATATTCCAGGCGAGACAAAATAAGAGCAGTGATTACTGTCCTGAGGCTGTCTTCGGGCAATAGAAATTTGGTTTTCCTCAGTATCCTCAGAAGATGGAAGCAGGAGGAAACGACTCGGCTGATCTGATCTCCGAAAGATAATTTGGCGTCAATGATCACCCCCAGGTTCTTCACCTTGACGGTGGGGGCTGGTTGCGGACCCAAGATTGCAGGCCACCAATCGGGTGACCAAAGGTTCGAGGAGTTACCGAAGATGATCACCTCTGTTTTCCCAGCGTTCAACTTAAGACAGTTTGCTGTCATCCAGCTGGCGATGGCCTGCATACAATTGTGGCAATCGCGCCCTGTCTTAACCTCTTTGCCCTTCTGGATTGACAACACAATTTGTGTGTCATCGGCATAAGAGGTCAGCTGGAGCCCAAATGAACGAATAAGGACTGCCAGCGGAGATACATACACGTTAAATAGTGTGGGGCTAAGTGCTGATCCCTGTGGGACCCCACAGGGCAAAGAAAAAGGTTTTGATCGATCCTTGCCCAAGTCCACTGTTTGGATTCTGTTGGTAAGAAAAGATTTTAAAAGTGCATGGGCATTGCCGGAAACCCCCCTTTCGGCTAACCGGTCCAACAACACTTCGTGGTGGACCGTGTCGAAGGCCGCCGACAGATCCAACATAATCAAAATTGCAGCTCCTCCCTGATCTAATACCTCTCTGATTTCTTCAGTTGATTTAATCAGAGCCAGCTCGGTGCTGTGATCAGCACGAAAGCCAAATTGTGTTGGATCTAGCAGGCCATTAGTTTTGAGAAAGGAGCTTAGTTGGGAATTCATTCCCTTTTCAATTAACTTGGCCGGCAGGGGAAGGCGAGAGATGGGTCTGTAGTTGCTTGGCTCATTCGGGTCCAGATTCGCTTTCTTCAGGAGAGGGAGAATTGAGGCTTTTTTCCACGCCTTGGGAAATTGACCTGACTTAAAGATGGTATTAAAAACCGGGGCAAGGGCCGTCCCAATGGTGTTTGGAACAAGTTTGGCCACTGAGGCTGGGCATGGATCTAGAGGAGAGCCAGATTGGATTCCCGACAGAAGCTTAATGACATCTTGGGCCTCCACTGTGGCGAAGCTATCTAGGATCGGGATTCTCTTGACGTCCTTTGCCGGGCCCCACACTTCCATCATGGAGCCCTCCTTTTGGGGAATCTTAAAAGACGAAAAAATGATATCCACTTTTTCCCTGAAAAAGGATGCTAGGGTTTCGCAGATTTCAGGGCCATTCCGTGGTTTAGCACTGGTAGGGATTGTGAGTTTTGAAATGGTTTTAAAAAGTTCCTTTGTGAAGGATTTGGCCTTACTGATCTGTTCACCAAAGTATTTCTTTTTTGTATCCAAAAGCATTCTTTTGTAGCGAGAGAGACTTTCTTTGTAGGCCTCTTTAGTGATATTGGTGTAGCCTCTTCTCCAAACGCGTTCCAAGCGTTTCCATTCAACTTTTAATATTTTTAGGCTGTCCGAGTACCAAGGAGCGGAGGGTAAAACCCTTTTGGGAATACATATTTTAACAGGAGCTAGTGTTCTGCAGGCTGAGTCCAACCAATCAGTATATTCAGCCGAGGCCTCTTCTGCAGAGGAAGGCCAGTCGCATAACATTGCTTGTAAGCGATTTTCTAGCTCCGCACTGTTAATGTTTTTCCAGGCCCTCACTTCAACCTTCGGTATGAGTTCCGGTTTAGGTTTGCGAGGCCTAGTAGGTAAAATTTCAAAGAAAACGGCCGAATGATCCGACCAGGGAACTGGTAAAACTCCTCTATAATGAATATTAGGATGGTTGGAGAAAATGCCGTCTAGCGTGTGACCTGCAGTGTGGGTGGGATCCAGCACTAATTGCGTAAGATCCCCCCCACTTAGTATTTGTTGTAGTTTTATATTATCTGAGTCAGTGAAGTCCTCAAGATAAAAATTAAAATCTCCTAGAACCGTGAAAGATTTAGTACAGAGTCCCTCCTCAAGTAGCGTACCAACCGACTCTAAAAAAGCACCTCTAGGCTCAGGGGGGCGATAGAGAAGAATAGCTTTGAAGGTGTCATGAGGAGAGATACGGACATTAACTGACCAAGCTTCACAAGTCTGGTTGGAGGCTGAGAGGAAAGAAGGATCTAGGGAGTTATGATAGATTACAGCCAGCCCACCCCCTTTCCTGGTGGGTCTATCTTGTGTATAACAAAGATATCCCGGCGGTAGGGCTTTGACAAGGTCGGGGCCAGAGGAATCATTGGACCAGGATTCCGTGATAAAAGCCAACATGACATTGTGTTCCTCTATCATCATAGCACATTCCTCACTGTGTTTTATTAGAGATCTAGCATTCAGAAGCATAATTTTAACAGGTGCGAAGTGTCCTGTACCGGGAGGATCTATTGTTGGCCAGGACTTTGATCTGGTACTCTGTCTCGTTAGGTAGGGCATCGTCGTATGGCATTTAGGGCAGGGAGCTGAATGTCCGTTTCTAAGCTCCTCTGGAAATAGCCTCGGGCAACACATGTTCCTGCCGGTCGGGTCTAACTTCAGGAGCGTTGCTCTCGAGTATGTAAGGACATCCAAATTGCGGGGACCAGGGGGACGGGCCCTGAGCCCGGTCCGGGCGCAGACGGGCTTGCCTTAGGTCGCGTCAGCGTGTCTATTAGTAGGTTGCGGCTGAAGAAAACTAGCCCGCTAACCTGTGTCAGGCAGCTTGTGACCTGCTTCCGATTCCCAAGGATCGAGCAGTGCCCAGGGGCCTCAATGTAACCCCCAAAGATTGTGCAAATAGCGCTAGCAGCTTTATGCAGGAGAACACAACGATATACAATTTAAAATACAGACTTTTAAAAAAAATAGTGCAAGGTGAGCAGTTTAAAAATCACCAACCATCCTGGCAGGCACTCAACACGGCTCTGACCAAGAGGCAACGCTGCGCGGTCGCGTCAGCGTGTCTATTAGTAGGTTGCGGCTGAAGAAAACTAGCCCGCTAACCTGTGTCAGGCAGCCCGTGACCTGCTTCCGATTCCCAAGGATCGAGCAGTGCCCAGGGGCCTCAATGTAACCCCCAAAGATTGTGCAAATAGCGCCAGCAGCTTTATGCAGGAGAACACAACGATATACAATTTAAAATACAGACTTTAAAAAAAAATAGTGCAAGGTGAGCAGTTTAAAAATCACCAACCATCCTGGCAGGCACTCAACACGGCTCTGACCAAGAGGCAACGCTGGTGGTGGTGGCATTAAGAAGAATGCACACCAGACAAGACAACCGCGTCGATGGCTGTATGAGTCATTCAAGCTTTGCTATAGACTGCCAAACCCAGTGCCCAAAACAGCTCGGCCGAAAGGTAAACTTCTGTCTTCCAGATCTTGTTCAGTGAGCCGTGCCGTGAGAGCTGCTGGTTACCAGTGTCAAGAACATGGCCCGACAGTTACTGGTTACCAGTGTCAGGAACACAGTGCACAGGCCTCTCCTAGGGCTGCCTAGAAAGACGTGTCACTAGCAAAGTTCAGCTTGTAAACATAAAAGAGGGCGCCGTGCTGAAACAAAGCTGAAACGAAGTTATGTGCATGGCGGCCCATGGACTGCGCCATAGTGATAAAACAAACATGAAAGCGGGCGCCGTGCTAAAACATGAAGCGTGGCGTCCGTGTACAGAAAAGGTATGCACTTGGCGCCAACATGGTGATAAAATATTACTATCTGGAAATAAAAGAAGTAGTCCCTAAACAAATGCACATAAAAACCGTAGTTGGCCAGTGCTCCTCAGTATAAAACAGAAGTGATGTGTCGGAGCGGCAACCAATAAGGAGCCAGGAAAGAATAGCAATGCCAGAGTGAACCAACGGCAAAGAGCAGGTGGGATTACACTTCCTATTGTGATTACAGCAGATCTTCCTGACGGCGCATGCGCGCTGCCTAGGCTCAACCTAAAAAAGTTGTAGGCCTACAATTTCATTTTGAAACCCACGCTAGGACGTCTCGATTATTTGCATCCCTCGTGTGGTTGCAAAGTTCAAAGTAGAGCCACAAAGCTTTCAATGGAATTCAGTATAAATACATTGAGAACATATTTTTTGCAGGACATGCATTTGATAAAATATTTCTTGAAGGGACCGTTTCAGTTCTACACTTCATTGAGCATTTTTAAAACTAAAAATTTGGATTAGGTGAAATCGGATTTCACGGAAATGATCAAAGACTCAATCACCCCCATTTAATTCCTGCTCAAAACTATTATGGGAAATAAAACAAATGTGTCATGTAATCTCATACTTAGTTAGAAAAGATATATAGTTGCTGATTCTGAAGTAAGGTATTGTGATATTCGTTCTGATGGGATTTGGTTTCAGGTATTGTAGTTTCTACTTGTGTTTTAATCCACTGAATCAACCAGCATTGAAATGCAGTGTGTAAAGTTAGGCTAGATGTGACTCCGGCATAAGCCCTTCATGATGGATTGGACAGGACTCATGTTCCCTTTTAGAGTACTAATCAGTTTAATATAATCAACATACAAAACATAAATGACAATGGTTTGCGTAAATCTGTGGAGTTTTTACTAAAAAAATAACAAATTGGTGCTGCCTTGGTGAGGGAAAGGCATCCGGTAAAATCTGAAAAAAACTATTTGCATTTGCCCCTTTCAAATTAGTTTCTGTTGATTGTTGAAGCAGGAACACATTTTTTCAGGTCTGCAGCCAGTTCCCGATAATTTTTATTTGGTGCCTAATTATGCACAATTCACCTCCACAATGAATTTGATAGTGACCCTAACTTTAGTCTGTTAGGCTATCATGGTCTGGTCGGATGGGGTACCTTCTGTAGTCTCACTTTCCTCAGGAGGTGTGTCCTTCGTTTGTACCGACTCATCCTCTGAAACGCCAGCCGTAATGGATCAGCTGGCGTTTCGGAGGTTGAGTGGATAGGGAATTCCTTCTCCCACATATATGTGCTATAAGATTTGTATAGGAACAGGAATCCTTTGAGCCCTGACAAATGCTTTTAGCCTTTTTTGGCACAATGTGGGCAGAAACATGTTGGCTCATTCTAGATGAACAAATCATTCTACCCATAATCATCCATCATTTATGTTAACAATATCTGAGGTATCTTTGAATAAAGGAAATTCCTTAAGGTTTACAAAATTCCGATGCCCTCAGTAAACCCAAATACAAACAAAACTCAAACACTTCAATCATAGGTGATTGGTTTGTTAAACATAATTTTTTACTGGGAAAAGTTTAATTGGATGCTGCAATGGGGCTAAAATATAGCTAAAGTATCACATATTGGTATACCATTGATAGGGCTGAAGGTATGAGGCTTACTCAGAGGCACTCTAGAGGAAAAGAGGAACACACGCACACCAAAAAAACTTAATGAGCTCTAACCCATCTGCCCAATATCAATGTGGACATATGGTTGTTATGCCTTATGTTGTGGAGTGGAAAAACGTAACTATAACATTTGTGGCAAGCAGGCCCATCCAGAGAGCATTCTCACAACTTTCTGAATGTCACCCTAGGTGTGTAATGGTGCTTGAGGAATGTCATGCACTAGTGTTAAAAGGCCTAGGCATGAAGTCAAGTGTCAAAAGACTGCTTCAAAACTGCCTGTGCCATAATTTTCTAGCCTCTGTCATGGCAAATGAACACTATATGCCTCTCAGTATAATTTATTTCCTACATTCAGATCATTTCCAGTCTCGATATACACAATGGATCAGGTTTGCGCTAATGCTAGTGTTTTATTTGGCCCTTTCTGCAAGGTCGTCTCCAAACTGTTTCCTTCCTCCTACTTTTTGCTGAATTCATTTTTGTTGGCTTTAGGACTCTGTGCACTTTACCCGTACTAACCAGCGCTAAAGTGCTTGTGCTCTCCCCTTAAAACATGTTGAATTGGCTTATACCCAATTGGCATATTTAATTTACTTCGACATCCCTAGTAAATTACATGTGCCCTGGGCCTGTAAATTAAATGTTACTAGTGGGTGTGCAGCACTGATTGTGCCACCAGCGGAGGCTCCTACGCTGAGGCGGAGGAGTGTCGCGACACTGCTCTGAGCAGTGGAAAAAGGACAAAATAAATGATTATAACGTTATCATTCTAATATTTGTACCTGCTATGGCCGGTAATTTTTGTACTGGCTGTTAGGGTGGGGCGAGGCTGGGGTCACAGGGAGGAGGAGTGGTTTGTTCACCATAAGTGCGCATGACAGTTTGGCTGACCGCCTTGGGCCGGCCATAGAGTCATGCGCACTTAGAATTTTTCCACCTTTCTGTGTTTCACAGCCGAGTGAAGTACAGTCCCAAGGCTCCCAGGCACTGTTTGGCCGCTCAGTCCAATCACGACACTGCTGTCATGCTGATGACAGCAGCGTCGTGATTTGCTTAGGGGAGCCTGTGTGCTGCCAGGAGCCAGGAAGAGAAGAAGGCTGAGAAGCTGTGGCCGTTATCAGGTAAGTGTTTTTTTTTTTTTTTTAAATGTATCCTCCACTCTCCACCCTGCCCTACCACCCGGCTTTGTAGCAGCCGCCACTGTGTGCCACCCACCTAAGTAGCCCTTTAAACATGTCTCAGGTCTGCCATTGCAGAGCCTGTGTGTGCAGTTTAAACTGCCATTTCAACTTGGCAAAATAAACCTTTTGCCAGGCCCAAACCTTCCTTTTTAATAAATACAAGTCACCCATGGGTTAGGCCCTGGACAGCCCAGAGGGCAAGGTGCAATGCATTTAAAAAGTAGGATTTGTACTTTTAAGTTTTACATGTCCTGGTAGTAAAAAACTCTTAAATTCGTTTTTCACTACTGCAAGGCCTATCTGTCCCATAGGATAACATTGGAGTTGCCTTATTACATTGTATAAGTGTAATTTCCAAATGTGAAGAGATGACTAGTTCATGTTTGGTGTCTCTAGAACCACAATTTAAAATCCTAACCTATGTTGTCTGATTTTAAATTGCAGTTGTGAAAATTCCATATTTAGAAAGCTGGCATTTTCCTGCCTTAATTTTGTGGTGCCCGCAGCCTGTCTCTGGGTCACATCACTGTGTGTGGGTGACAGTCAGGCATTGTGTATTCCTCCTAGGCAGCCACACACAATGGGAGCTTTGGTGTGACTGGATGGGCCATCACTGGCAGGATGGGATGGAGGAGCTGGGCACAGCCCCACTTACACTTCAATAGGCTGTGTCCTATCTCCACACAAAGAGCTGCATACCCCCTGTAGTTAGTCTGGAGACAGGGCCAGGAAGGCAGGGCATCTATGTGATTCAAAGACATGCCTATAGAAGCTTCTCCCCACTTGAAAGGCACAACTGTGTATTAAAGAAGGACCTCAGACACCAACGCTTCAGTACACTTCTGGACCTGTGGATACTGTGCCAGGAAGGACTGCTGTGCTTCTACTAGGACTGCCACTCTGCTAGACTGCTGCTCTAAAGAAACTGCTGCTCTGCTGTGCTGGCCTGCTGCCCTCTTGCCTGGAGAAGAACTGGACCTGCAACTTCATTCATCTTGAACTTAGGAACCCAGAGAGGCTCAAAGGGCTAGTATGCTGGCCTCCTGATCTGAACCTCAGGGACTCAAAAGGCTCCCCAACCATCTCCTGGACCCAGCTGCAGCGAGTTCCTGACCCCCAAGTGGTGCTTCTCTGGTCCTGAACCCTTGGTGTGCCTCACAGGCTCATACATGAAACTTTTGGGCTCTTTGCGACCGCAAATGGGCCAGTTCTCACCGGAACAGCGCCGTTCGCACCGAAATTTAGTGCAAACCGCCGCCAGCCTGTTCCTTCGCCCAGCAAGCATCAATCGCCCGCGGAGGACTACCACCGGGAAGCACCAGCCCACCTGTTCACGACACCTAGCCTGCTCTTTGATCCATGCCGACCACTGCCTGCGACGCTCTCCTTTCTCCCTGTGACCCTTTCCAACGCTTACATGACTCTTGTTAACAAAACTTGAGAAGGTAAAACGTCAACGAGACTAATCTGAGAGTATATCCTACCCGCTCTCCATTACGGTCAGTCTGAACTTTCCAGGCCCGGCGCGACCAGATAGCCGCGGTTGGCACTTTATGCTTTTAGACTCTATTTTACAGTGTGTTCTTTAAAAATGCATAACTCCGGTTCTACTGATTGGATTTCTGTCATTTTGGTCTTATTTTAGTATTTACATTTTGCTCTATTTGTCTTTCCTGGTGTGGTATCTTTTTGAGTTCTACTGTTTGAAGTGTTGCACAGATGCTTTTACACATTGCCTCTAAGTTAAGCCTGACTGCTCTGTGCCTAGCTGCCGGGGGGTGAGCACAGGTTAATTTGGGGCTTGCTTGTGCCTTAAACTGATTCGGATAGTGGTTGCTGCTTGACCAGAGCTTACACCCCAGTCAAACCAGTAACCCAATTTCTAATACCTGGAATTTGAGTCTCTCCAAATCATACGAAGTAGAGATGCATATCAGTTTTCTAGTTTCTACTTAGCATAGAGTTGATTGAGAGGGAATGGGCATAATGTCACTTGAAGTACAATAAGAAAACCTATGGTAGAGTCAAATAGCCACACCTGACCCACCTCCCTTCCATAAGCATAATTTGCGGACATTAGGAAAGGCACGACGCTTCGGAAGCAGGTGCCTCAAACATTGTTCCCTTTATTCTTTTATACAACTTAACAGTGTATAGAAATTCACAGCACTCTTTTTTTTTGTGGGGGGCTCATTCTCGCCATCGCTGTCAAGAGTTCCTATCTGGCTCAAGCTTTTTCTAGGAGTTCTGCACTAGTAGTCCCTTTTTATAACCAACAGACTAATTTGGAATCAGAGGTTTGTATGATCTTCCAGGAGGTGATTCTAAGGAACTGCAGATGTTTGTGAGCCTGTTGGTCATGGAAGCACAAGGGTGATTATGCCTGTTCAAAAGCCGTTGTCACCATTTTCACATCCTAACTACAGTGGCGGCTGCTATCAAACGGGTGGAGTGGCAGAGTGGAGAAGACCGAGGGAGAATGAAAAAAACAATTTAAAAAAAGCACTTACCTGGGTACAGCTGATCGCCCCTTCTTCCTGTCTCGAGTCCCGGAAGCACACAGGCTCCCAGACGCCCCTAGCCAATCAGGACGTGCCTTACAGCAGCGTTGATTGATCTGAGCGCCGGGGTTCGGCGCTCAGAGAGGGCCTGGAGGCTGTGCATGTGATCAACCAAGGCTGTAAAAAAACAGTTGGTGGAGAACATGGTAAGTGCGCATGACTGTTTGGCCGGCCCAAGATGGCCGGCCAAACCGTCATGCGCACTTAGAGAGTACCACCACTCCTCCCCCTGCAGTGCTCTGGCCAGCCCAGCTCCGCTCCGCATGAAACGAACTGAGCCACTGCATAGGAAAAATAAAATGATAATAACGTTGCGATATTATCATTTTCTTTTTTCTTTTTAAATTGCTCGGAGAGCAGTGGGGCGATGCTTTTCCGCCTTAGCGGAGGACCTGCCTCAGCCTAACCACAACCCAGGGACATTTGGGTCGAATGTTTGCTCATGTTTTGTCAGGTCGGATGTTAATCAGAGGCTGGCTGAAGTGATTGCATATATTTTAATGCATGAAATATGATTTGATTGTTTTTGGACCGTCAGCTGTTTCATAATATTAAATACAAATTGTAAACAAGTGATACAGTAAGGAGCGAAGTGTTGCATGGCCTTATTTGCCGTACCAGCATGTCATGTGTTATTATTCATGCCTCCAAACCTTTGGTAGAAAGGTGACTTCTAAAATGATGTTTAGATTAAGCTGTATAGCCAGGGCCTCTCGTCTAGCGTGTATTGGTCCGTTTCTCGATGCTCCCGCTGCTTTGTATTGAGAGAGCAGTCCTCTGTGGTTTCTTTGACTTTGATTATTCATTTATTTGCTTGATGTACTTAATTTGCTCTTTGACTGTGGAGGAAGTAGTTAATTCTTTCATTGATCCGCCCATGCTCTGATTATATCAATTTATCATGAAAACTAAGCAAAGTAAAAATAAAAAGCAAATAAACAAATAAACATAAGGCAATTTAAGTCCATCATGGAACAAAGACAAATATTTTTTTGTTGTGAAAATGTAAAACATTTAATTTAATTTCCTACAAGTCGTGGACAGTACCTCTCTGTACCTGATCTTTACTAAGTCCCTGAAAGAAAACAATATAAAAATACCACCTTAAAAAACAAAATTCGAATCAAATGTAAATAAAAAATAGGACAAGTGGGTACTAATGAGGAGCTATCACCTAAAACATATGAGCTCACTAAAGAGATGAGAAGTAGAGTTAATTATGTAGAGTAAAAAAAGAAAACCTAAAAAAGGGTCAATGGGACTGAGAGGGAGAGGTGGTCTGCCCACTTACAGAAAAAATATACTGTAATAATGGTATGATCAAAACAATATTTCTGTAACTGTGATTGAATTTGAGGGAGAAAACACATTAGGCATCATTACATGGGAGATTTTCACCTAGGTCCTTGGTCTCCACCAGCTCGTGCTAGTACTCCGGTGGTCTAGTAGTTTCAAGTTTCCGCATCTATCATCGCCCAAAATATGCTCACTTTCTTGAAAGCTGGTTGAGTGTGCTGCTCTTATGCACATGGAATCGAGTATCCACGCGTTTATTCCACATCCCCACTTGTCTTGCCGATAATCGCTGAGCAAGTACCCTTCAGCAGCAGGAAATGAACCTTACAGTTTGCGGGGGTCTGTGTCAAACGTGGGGGACGAGGTTGACTGGGTAAACGTGCAGGCTCTTGCTTTTGCGTGCCACATCACCCTCTCAAGAGCTTCTATTTCCAGAAATTACATTAAGCAACTTCGCATCAATAATGCTGCATAGTTTAGTTCTAATTAGAGCTTAATTTGATGTCAATTTAAATTAAGAGGGCTTGCGCAAACTGGGCCACTGTGACCTGGATGGTGCTAATCTCAATCACGCACCTGAATAGAACATGAAATCAAATTCTGTCTGTACCGCGTAAATGACAGGAGCCACTGGCATTTTAAATTAAAATTACTAAATTCCAAGAAACCGATGTGCATGACCTCAGCAATAGTATGTGTCAGGGGATCAGATCTGTAAAAGATAAGGTGAGATGCTTGCTTGAATGATTCAGGGCAGAGAGGAATATGTTTTCCCCGTTTTGTCTGTCAGTGCAGAGGTGGAATAAGCTGGCTAGTTCACAACTATAAATGCCTACACGAAGCTCTGAGCGAAAAAAGGAAGAAATAGTTTATATTGGTAATGGAGCTGTAGCCTCATCCCACACTTGCTCTTAGTCTTATTCTATTTCAATTTGAGATTCATTCGGTTTATTGTATAGAAACCGTAAAAGCAGAAAACAGCAAAAAGAGCCAAGATTAAAATCTATAACATATAGATAAAAATACATAAGTATAAATACAATTAGATAAAAAGATTATACCTAAAAATATACACCGCACATAAAAACCGACCAGTCGCAAACAAGTTAAAAATGAGTCACAGGTTTCTCTCAATCTCATAGCGGCTTTCAAAAAACATACCATATTAAAAATAACTTCTTCATGTAACAATTGCAAGTACAATAGGGCTGGACGCACTTAGAAAAAATTCATTCTTTTTAGCAATTATATAATATACGATCTCATAAAATCTACAAAACATTGTAAAATGCATGGTTTCCTGCGGAGATAAATTGTCTCCGCAGGACTCCAATGGCTGCCCCCAATTCCTTTTCCGGGGGTATGCCAACAGAAGATGGAAAACACCAAACCTAAATCTAGTCAGCAAAAATCGCTCATAGGTGGTTTTTGCAATTAGGAGATGGGGCTCAATTGAAAGAGTGGACTTCAGCAAAAGATAGGCATGCACTCGGGGTTTCAAAAGGACACTCTTATCTAGAGGCAGACCTCAGCAGGTAAAGATTTTCTTTGGCCCAATTACTGTCAGACCTCACAGTTCACTCCAGTGAGCTATATAGCTCACTCCTGCCTAAATTCAACGACAGATCCTTGATATACTTGAGCCAGGGAATCTGCAGAAACCTGTCCACTGACATAGTCTTTTAAAATCTCCCTATTTAATTTGACTGTGGGACTGGTCCAAATATCTAAATATAAAGAAAAAGGGCAGAATGCCATTATATCTGTTATGTACCCTATGCCCAATTCTAAGTGCATCGAAAATGTAGGTGCACTACATGGCTCACATATTAGACGTCTTAACACATTTTCCAGGATCTGCAGGTCAGTCTGATCAACAAACTCCCAGACTTCATTCCCATAAGCTACCTTTGAAATGCTTTTTGCATGATAGGCCTTTAATAAGGCCTGAATCGGTCTTCTACCTATTCTTGAGGCAAAACTAAACACCGCTACATTTGCCCTTACGAATTCCTCCTTCTTCCTGCTCACTAAAGGACGCCAAAACAACATGGAGTCAAATAGCAGACCCAAATAAGAAAATACTCTTGTCATTAGGAGAACACTGGCCCCCAGGGTAAACTTACACATCTTAGTCATACGGAGTCCAACCTGCATCACATTGTTTTTTTTATCATTAACAGAAATCCCAATCCGCCATGAAGTTAGCAAAATAATTCAACAAGTACTGTAGCCCCCTTGCAGTTTTGGCCATGATAATCTCATCATTCGCGTATAGGAACACCGGCAGAGACCGGGCTCCCACACGCGGATAATCTATCTGCTGTAGCATCAACGAGGGCCTGCTCCAAACTATTTATATACAAATTAAAAAGAAACTGGGCCAGAATACAGCCCTGGCGGGACCGTCCTTTTAATATAAAAGCTCAGAGAACATTTCAGATCACTAGAATAGCGAATTGAGGCTGTGGTGTTCATATGCAAGTCCCTTAAAAAAACCAATGTCACAATCCACCCCCATGGATTACATAGCTTTTTTTTTTTAGTCCTCATTTATGCGATCTTCATGGTTTTGGCAAGCAAGGTCACCTCGTATTAAGTAGTAGAGATAGACGCCCAGGATAGCGCGGCATGACCATGTCATAAGAGCCTACAAATTCTTTGAGTTTACCACCGCGGAGCCACCGTGGTGATTCCCTTGAACTTGTTTGATCGCGTTAGTTAGAATCATTGGACATCCTTTCCTACCTTATACCACGTTCCTGTCCCAGAGTTCCCAATGCTTCGTACGTTTGCTATCCCCTCTAAATTTATCCAATTTTCTAAACTTATTGACTGAACAAAGCCAGTCTTCTACCTTAGGAGGGGATGGAAGAATCCAATTTATACACACCTCGCGTCTGGCAAGTAACATTAAAGTAAATAAAAGATTTCTCATTTTTGTTTAAAACAATACTAGGTTCATTAGTGTCCAAAATGCCAAAAATAACAGTGAAAGTGCTTACCTTTATATTAGTATTTAAGGCTTTCTCAACAATCTTACCAATTTCATTCCAGTAAGTGTCAAGATGGGCACATAAGTGAAACATGTGGATGTCGTTTGCCTTTATCTCACCGCATTTAGGACACTTTTTCGTCACCTGGTTATTCATCTTAGTTAATCTTTCAGGCGTCCAATAAGACCTGTGCAAAGTAAAAAGATGATTTTTCCTAAGGGGTGCAGAAACTATAATACCATAAAAAAGTGCAGGATACTTGCCAAAGTTGTTGCAAGTCTTGAGCCGGAAAGATATTCTTCCAGATGTCCTCTGGTGTTTTAAAATCAGCCTCGTCCCTCTGAGTCAGGTACCAATACCATTTCGAGATTTCTTTTCGAGCTGGGTCTTTTTGTATTTCTTCCTCCAATTTCCCGGTATAGTCTGATGTAGTCTCTTGTTCTTTGGACCAGCTGACCAACTGGTAATATTTGAACCTTGCGATACCAAAGGGGATGACCTTGACATTTCTGTGTTGGTTCTTTCCAGTAACGTATCCCAGCTTTTTAAACTACCGTGATCTAAAAGTTCTCCCCATTTCAATATTCCTGCTCTTTTTAAAGGATCTGCTAGGGAGTCCTTCAGGCATTCTGGTGTTCCCGGAGAATTCCATATTGGTGCTGACAGACTGTAGTACGGGAACTTCCAGATTTTCCTTCTCATTCCATACTTTGTACGCTGACTTCAGTACCTTTAGCTTAATTTTTTTTAAATACTTAGGATGGCCAAACTTATAGAGACATTGGTCATGATCAGTTACTGCTTTCCAGTAGGCGGTGTAAAGTTCGTGCGATTGAAGAAGTATCCTGATGTTCTTAAAATGGAAGGCTTTGGATTACATAGCTTGCCATAATTTCCCTCGGTTGACTCTATCAAACGTAGAGGTGAGATACATGAACCCTAGATGAATAGAACCGGGAAAGCAATGGTATCTTTTCTTAGGACCCTGTATAGATTTAAACATTGGTCCACTGTTGACCTCCCAGAACGAAATCCGTACTGCACTTCTGAGAGGGTACCATTTTCCTTCATCCACTTCCCTAGTTTATCCAGGAGCATTCGCCCAACTACCTTCACCACAGAGTCGAGAAGGGAGAGGGGCCTATAGCATGCCGGGTTGTCCTTGTCCATTTTTTTGAAGACGGGGACAATAATAGAAGATGTCCACAACTGCGGAGGTCTCTTTCTAACTGCCACGTTAACCAGTGAGGTCAGAACTGGAGCCCATGCCTCAGCATCACATATATACATATCGTGGAGGATGCCATCGGGCCCGGCGGGCTTACTCCTGGTTAAACCTGCTATACCCTTCTTAACTTCCTCAAGAGAAAATACCAAATTGAAGGTCCCTGTTACCAACCCCTCATCCTTGCCTTCCATGTGATGCATAGTCTGAAAGGACTCCTCAAAAAAAGATCCTCAACAGTGCTCCGTGATACGACACCTCAATAATGCTGTGGATTCCGACGCCAGAGACGGGCTGTTCCCTAGTCTCCAGAATTGGAACTATTTTTTAAGGCGCTCACTTTTAGAAGATCTTCCTAGGCCACATCCCTTAGATCATTCTTTCTCCTCTTAAGCTCAATTTTATACTGGGTGCGACTGCACTTCACTGAGATACAATCTCTGAGTTTGGCCTTTAGATCACACAATAGTTGCTTCCGCGCAAGGGAGCAGCCACTATCAAACCAACTGGGTCTCCCCCTAGTCCCTTGTGATACTTGAACCTTTAAAAGATTCGAAGCCATGTTAGAAATATCATCGAATGACTCCAAAACCTCACAAGGCAAACTGCTAACCCGTAGACATACTCTAAACTCATTCTCACAGCGGGAAGTCTTAATCAAAATTCTTACTTTGTAGCATAATACTTTACCATTCCACTTCACATAACCTTTTATGCGGATTTTCTAGCTTTGATTTCGTGAAAATATACTTGTGTTTTTACCCCGAAGGGGTACTTAGTGTTTAGAAATAATTGATCTATTTAGCTCTGCTGCATGACATGTTAACGCATACATTTCAAATAACTGTAGATAGAACACATGCAGACACACCAAGATATTGTATGAAATAGGTGCTGCTGTTTGTTTATGCACCAACTGTTTTCTGCAAATTGATGTGGATGCGTTCTCCTCTCTAAAGCACACAGTCACCCCATGAAGAGTTACGGTCCCACTGTGTAAAATAATTAAAATAAAATTAATAATCAAATATAGATGCAAAAGTAGGTTCTGTGGCTCAGAATTTGCACAGCTATTTAATAGTTTCAACTGTATAACAAGGTTCATGGACTAAGGTACACTGTGGAGTTCACTTGGTGGAGTCAGATGTTGGGCAAGAGAGTGGAATTTACTGTCCTTACTCTTACGCATTTATGCATATATTGTTCTGGGTTACAGCGAGAAAGTGTTTCTCTGTACTCATATCATAGTCACTTCCATTTTGCACAGGTCCTGTTCTCTGTCGGACTTTGGCGGTTTTGTAAGAGGATAATGTGGAACCGCTTCCAGGATATAAGCTCTTAATTGTAACCCCAACCACGACTATCTATTCAGTAACATTGGTACCCAAAGAGAGTGAAAGGTAGTTTGGTGAACTTGCAAAGCACCCTATGGAAGAGGTGAATTCTCATATGGCAAAACACAGTTCGCTAGTCTCAAAAGTTGTAGAACGTAATGTCCAGACAAGGTAGGTCGAGAAATGGAAAGAATGAAAAACTGACAATGCCTAGAGTCAAAATGTGGAGCATCATAAATTGTTATAGGGTCGTGGATACGGTCATAGGATGAACTGTTATTTGGGTCCTAATAAAGGCTATAGTGGTAGAAGAAATAATAAAGGAAGTGCAAGTGAGTTAGAGCTGATTCAGCAGATCTTGCTTTAGAGCTACTCCATAACTTGAAGTGACCTCGCTTCCCTGTAGATTCGGTAAGAAGAACTAAGTTACCACCGTACACTGAGTTTTCCCATGCTGGAGGGGGTTGGATGTTTTGAAACAATGCCTTTAGCACACCAAACATTAAATGTGCTTGGAAAATGTTGATTTGCAGATATTTCACCTCGTTGCAAACACAGAATCTCGATGCTGCTGTTAGCCCCACAGTGATTGTCATTTTTTTTTTTTAACGGGGGGTGTCCCCCCACCCCTTCCCCCTTCCTGTATACTTGCTCCCCTTCCCAACCTGTTGACAGGCAATTTGTCATCTACAACTACATCACTATTTATTTAGGCTCTGCAGTGCAGGCAGTGAAATGTCTGTCGGCAGGAAGAATGCGTCCCAAAGTCCATCTACAGAAAATGTCCACATATGTTATCAGACATCTGATCTTATTTCCTTCTGATGGTACATAACCCCCTCAAGACAAGGTTGGACATGAGAGCACTGGAAAGTGAGGCAGAAAGTCTGGAAAACACATGCAAGTGGTTAGTCACTTGACTTCTGGCACATTTCAAAGCCTTTCTGCCTTGCTTTCCATTGCTCTCAAGTTGCAAACTAAATGTTTCCTGACCTGCACCTACTGTTATTCAACCAAGGCTTCATAGAGCTTTGTAATTGGTCTCATGATGAAGAAGCGAAACCCACGCTGGTAAATTCTTCCCAACTGTTCAATCAAAGGGGGCTTGACTTTTACACCAGTGGCAAACATTTATTATATCAGCACCTCCAACTTAAGTTCTAACACAAGAGTGCATTATTTCTTAAATCTAGGCCAAAATTAATGTATGTAGGGTATTGATAAAGCTCAAACCTAGCTACTAAGCACCAAATTGCATTACGGGGTGGGGGCGGGGGGTGGGGGATGGTTCTGCGCCAGCAGTGAAAGTAACCTTGGGGAGGGTGAAAATGGCCCAATCATGTGGTAGTTTTTCCCCCTGGCACCTTAAAACCAGTTTTACTTTGATCCTGTAGTCAGGGTCCAGAAAATTGGTGGCAGACATCACAGAAGGTAATGGCTGTCTGGAACCAAGCCCACACCCTGTCCGTAAAATTGGATACACTGTTCGGTGGCATAACAGGTGCCCTAAGTTGTAGTTAGAACTTGGGATGAAGCCAGTCACTCCTACTGGGCATGGTACTGTTGGTTTATTGCACTCGGGTGTTGATCTCACATCCCTTCTGTATGCTGGCTAGAGGACCCTCTGTTAATCTATAGTGGAAGATTTCACTGGGAAGTAGATCATTGCTCCTCCAGCGGGTATCCTCAACTGCAGGTCTTTGATCTTCCGTATTAACATTGTTCTGATTTGGTATCACTGTTAAACAATTATACTTATGTTTTTCTACCATTTGGTTTCATTAAAATTACTTATGTGAAACAAAATTAATCTCTGATATTTTTGGTTTTGGTGTAGCGGTGCCTATTTGGGGAAACTATTGCATTGGTATTACATGCATGAGGCAAGGAAGTTGCAGGCTTATTTACATTTTCTTCCCTCTGTATGACGATGGTATCTGCCAGCCTAATGACTGGTGGCATGAATGGTCACTTAGCTCATTTCAAACACTTGTATGTCTGTGCTGTGAGCTGTACTTGTCAGCTAAAGTGTTAAGCTGCAGTGTATAATTTGATGATGGTATGCTGCTGAAGCATGTACAGTCCTTTGGCTTCATTGCTTTGGGAAACCCATTAATACCATTCTTTTTATACACTAGTCATAACTGCGATGATTGTAATTGCTACTGTGACTTACACAGTGTGTCCTCCCACTATTAAAGACAGATCATTATCATCAAACTAACAGCTAAAGAGAGGATATATTATGTGGTCCTTCACACAGTTCACTGAATCTCCAGCAACCTAAATACATAATTCTCTAGCACTGCGGAATGTCATGAAAGGGAGGGGCTGGTAATGGGAGAAGGGAGTATCCGAATTTCATATTTGATTCCTTAACAAAATAAGAAACACACTTGCAATAAATAGTCCAATAATTTACTGGTGTCCGTAGATTTGTCAAGAAAAAGGATTTCCTTGTGTTTATTGTGTTGCTATTGATGAAGCTAGAAGTAATGTCATTGCCTTTTTTCTATTGAGAGGTGAAATGTCCTAAAAAGTGGTTTATTTTCTTTTACGCCAGCCTGCCTTTGCCTCTTGGGGGCCAGTGTTTTCTTGGTCTGGACTAAGTCACTCTTTGTATGTGCCTCTGAGTACTCGTTGGTCAGAGGTGAACTAAGAATTGATTCCCTTACATGGGAGGCAGTACCTTTGAGAGGGCATTAGGTCTGAGGCTGTCGGACAGAGCCTGATTTGTGACGACCCGGACCCTTCAAGCACTTCTGAGTCGACCAGAAGAAGACTAAATGAGGCCCAGAACATAAAAAGTGTATTCCTTTTATTAATTATTGAGTAATTGTAAATCTTAACAAAAAAGTGACTTTATTTAGAGTTGCCTTATAAATTCGTCATCAAGACTTTCTCTACTTACGTGGTAACAGATGCAGGGCCCTAGACCGTTTCGGCTATAAGATGGTGACCCACTCGGGGTTCACGTCTGGCTCTAGGGGAGTGGGGATTCTAGTCCGTAATACCCTGCCGATGGTAACCACAGGCACATGGACGGAAGACTCTGGGTGTATGGCGGCCGTGGCGGCTAGATGGGAGGGGCGAACGATAGTTTTTAGCTCGTGTTACATCCCGCCTGGCCTGCATGCTCCGACGTATACAAAACTGGGAACCCACTTGGCGGACCTGCCCCGGGGAACTCTTGTACTGGGGGGAGACACCAATGCGGTCATGGATGCCGATTTAGATCGCTCAGGTGAGAGACAGGGCAATAGGGGGGAAATGGGCCTGCGGGGCTTTGCTACAGCAATGGGTCTTAGTGACATATGGCGCACACACCACCCCTCCCAAAGGCATTACACTTTCTACTCAGCTAGACATGGGTCCTTCTCCAGGTTAGATCACCTCTTCACGCGGGGGGACCAACTGGGTGACTTCATTATGGCCCGGGGAATCTCTGACCACTCCCCGGTTGGTATCATCCTCAAAGGGGCGGTAACTGCCAGGGCGGCCTTCCCTAGAATAGACCCATGGCGCCTCAAAGACGACTCCATAACCGACAAACTAAGAGAGGGCTCCCAACAATATTTCGCTGAGAACCAGGGCTCGGTTGATTCCCAGCTAATCCTGTGGGAAGCTAATAAAACGGTCCTGAGAGGCCAGGCCCAAGCGCCGATTGGCGCCCAGAAAAAGGAGGAATCGCTACAGATCAAACAGGTAGAAAAGGAAATCGAATCTTTGGAGCAGGGCACCAGCGAGACGCCCTCGCTGGATCACTGCCACGCACTCGCCCTCAAGCAAAAAGAACTTCGTTCGCTGGCGGAGGGCGAGGCGCGTGCCTACTCCCTCGCCACGCAACATCGGATATACGAAGCGGGGGACAAAAGCATGAAACTACTGGCGTGGCTTGAACGCCGGGATAGGGAACGCTCCTGGGTGACCGAGGTAAGGGATGAGTCGGGGTCCTTGTCATCCACTGGTACGGACATAGCAGAGGCCTTTGCGTCATATTATGAGAGGGTCTACACCCCGGTATGCACCAGGACGGAGCAGGATTGTGAGGAGTTCCTACGGGACTTCGCGTTGCCCACACTGTCCCAGGAGCAAACTGACCGCCTAGAGGCTGAACTCACGGGGTTGGAACTGGGAGACGCCCTTAACTCTCTCCAGGCCGGAAGCGCAGGGGCCCAATGGGCTCCCAGTGGAAATATATAAGAGGCAGGCTAACGTTGTAATCGACCCTCTAAGACAGATGTTCCTCGAAGCACGAAAAGTGGGGAAGCTCCCGCCTGATCAGCGGGAAGCCACGATTGTGGTCATTCACAAGGCTGGGAAACCGGCTGACCGATGTTCCTCTTATCGGCCCATCTCGCTTCTCAACGTGGAGGCTAAGGTCTTGGCCAAGGCCTTGGCGACGAGACTGCTCTCTGTTTTACCAGACTTGATACACGTTGATCAGTCAGGTTTCATGCCTCACAGGAGCACTCGACACAATCTACGACGGCTTTACGGGGTCCTCTACATGACGGAAGACGCGGGCAGCACCCAAACAGCATTGATGGCGCTGGACGCCTCAATGGCCTTCGACAGCATCGAATGGCCGTACTTGTTTATGGTTCTTCAGCGACTGGGCTTCGGTCCGGTTTTTTGCAGCTGGGTACGCCTGTTGTATGAACAGCCGGTAGCGAGGGTGAGAGTTAACGGAGCGATGTCTCGAGCGTTTCCCCTGCACAGGGGCACCAGGCAGGGGTGTCCCCCGTCCCCTCTCCGCCCTGGCCCTTGAACCGCTGGCTCACTGGATCCGGAGGGGCAGGTCTTTCTGGGGCCTGGCACTCACTGATGGATGGGAGGAGCGTATGTCCCTATACGCAGATGACATTGTCCTTTACATGACCAGACCATACCACTCAATAGCACAGGCGCTTCATCTCTTCGAACTGTTTGGTAGCTATTCTGGCTACATGATTAACTGGGCCAAGTCTTTGATTTACCCCCTCTCGGGCCCTCCCCCGCGGATTCCGAAGAGGTGTCCTGCCTTGATAGCGATAGATGGATTCAAATATCTGGGGGTGTACGTCACCAGAGACAGGGCGGAGTTCTTCACCAAAAATCTTGAGCCCCACCTGGCACGGCTAGCATCGGACATTACCCACTGGAGGTCCTTGCCTCTCTCCCTGATGGGACGCGCCGCGCTATTTAAGATGCTGGCATATATCCTACAGAACACACCATACCCGGTCCCCGGCGGGGTGTTCAGGCGCATATCCCAGGCTTTGCGGACGCTGCTCTGGGAGGGTGGGAACCCGAGGATAGCGTTTCGAAAGCTCACAAGAGGGGTGTACGACGGGGGGCTGGCCCTCCCGGACGTCCAACTGTATTATTGGGCATCCCAGCTGCAGGTGGTCAATGACTGGGTATATGCGGCAGGTTCGGAACCAGCTTATAGGGTAGATGGGTAGGTCATGCCGGGAGGCAACTGCGAGCCGCTTCTATACTCACGGAAACAGTGCAGGGATCTACCTTCGCACACGGGGGTCGTGTTTCAGTGCTGGAGGGAGGCCAATACATTTCTGGGGTGGGCAGGCACCCTAACTGGTAAGACCCCACTCTGGCTTGGAGACCAGCTAACGGAGGTGACAAGACTAACAGGCTTCAAGGGATGGAAATTAATTGGGATCGACTACCTGGGCGATGTATGGAAAGGGAATGCTCCTAGATCCTTTGACTATCTTAAAAAAGAGTACCAACTACACGACTCCCAACACTATCTGTGCCTTACACACACCCTGCGCTCCCACATACACACAGACACTTCGATCCCGGAATATTCCCCTATGGAAGATAGGCTCCTCCTCGACCCCATTCTAGGAAAACCCACGTCCACTATCTACCGCAAACTCAAAAACAATATGCCTGACCCCTTGGTGTCCCTGCGGGAGAGATGGGAGGGGGACATTGGAGGCCTGGAAGACGAGGACTGGCAGGATGCCCTGCAAAGCCCCCGCGAAATTGCAATCCGGACTAGGTTCCGTCTCGTGCAATTAAAAATCTTGCATCGAGTGTACTACCCGCGAACCCATCTGTTCTCATGGGGCAAGAGCCTGTCCCCCCTGTGTGTGAGGGGATGTCAGGGGGAAGGTACATTTTACCATATTTTATGGGAATGCCCGAATATAGTGCCCATCTGGACCAAAGTAGCACACACGATGGCAACAGTGGTGGGATCACCGGTCCCGGTGGAGCCCAGGTGGCTATTACTTATGATTAAAGGTGCCACGGACTGGTCCAGGTATAATGAGATCTGGTTGGCAATGGCAGCCGGGGTGGCGAAACGTAATATAGCCAGTTGCTGTGGGGCACAGGCGCCCCCACAATGGGACCAATGGCTACGAGACTTGGACTGGTGTCAGAGGGCAGAGGAAACGATCTACAAGTCCAGGGGCTGTGTAAAGAAATGGAAGACGGTATGGGGGCCTTGGCGGAAGTATCGAGTCTCACGGGGTGGGGTTGGGCAGGGGGTATCAGTGTAATTGGTCCATTGTACTGCCAAGTTTGCCTTCGATTGTACGACGAAATGTGGTTCTCCTTCATGTCAATTGAACGCTGCTGTATATTGCATGAGATCATGAGCAAAGTTAATAAAAAAGATTAAAAAAAAAAAAAAAAGACTTTCTCTACTTCGCCTGCCTACACATGTTTCGCACAAACAATAACATCTTGGTGCTTTTTCAGGGCAACACACAATTTATGCAGACTATTTCGTGTACACCACAATAAAAGCAGTAACTAACAATCTTCAGTAAAACACAAGGGCATTGATGTGTAAAGAAATACAGAAAAATAAACTTATTTCTATTTTCCGTAGATTCCACATTTAAGTTCATATTTCTTTTTTCACAGTGTTTTTTATTTGGAGGAGAAATTCGAAGGATTTTAATCTGGAAGAAACACGTTAGTTATAGATTCCTTACCTTAGAATTACCCCCAGGCGTCAGACTGGATCCGGAAAGTTTTTTCGTCAGCAGTACCTCTGCGCGTCGGAAGGTGGCATCGGTCGACTCCGCGTCTGTCGTCGTGGTCGCCGGGATGACGTTGCGGCAGCTACTTAGACTCCGCCCTCGCGTGCTGACGTCAGTTCTTTCTTTTTCCGCACCAGCCAGCGCAGATCCGGGAAGAGCGGTACCTCAGTCATTTTTTGACTAACTTTTTCTCGACTTTTGTCGACTTCTTTCTTCGAGTCTCCGACTCCAAAAAGGTGCACAAGGGATGCCCGGCTGCAAGGCTTGCAGTTCCTGTAGCCGACTGATGTCGGTGATGGATCCGCACCACATGTGTCTTTTCTGCCTGGAGCGCGACCACGACCCCAAGTCGTGCTCCAACTGCCGGTCGATGGCGCCGAAGGCTTTGTGGGAGCGGTCCCGACAGCTGCTTGAACATCGGCAGTCGGCTCCGCGCCGTTCGAGGTCCCGGTCGAGAGGGAGATCGAGGGACCGGTCGCGGAGCCACCACCATTCCGGTTCGAAATTATCGAAGTCTTTGCACTCGGGGTCGGGTAAGTTGAAGCACAAGAAGAAGTCGAAGAAGCATCGTCGCTCTTCGACTTCTCCTCGTCGGTCGGCCGATCCCACGAGGCACGCGGGAGGTGCCCCTCCTGCGGCTCTGCACGCGGAGCCTGCATTGCCGACTCCGAGTTTCCCTCCCTTTCCGGGATCCGGAGAGACTCCCGCCCAGCTTAGTACGTTATACGAGGCGATGCATGCCATCTTTGGGCGAACCGAACCCGCCAGCGTGCATTCGGGCCCCACGGACTTGTTTGGGGGGGCCTAGGTCTTCGCTACCGGCGGCTCCGGCCCCGACGCCGCAGGCCCCCTCTTAGATCCAGGCCTGGATCTGCTTCCGACAGCACCACTACCGTGTCCGACGACGGTTGCCCCCCCCCCCCGGCCGGCGTCGACCCCGTCCTCCATCCTGATGTGGACACGGAGCCGGACCGGCGTCGTCCGACACCCGATCCGGCGCCGGGTGCGGTTTTCATGCCCCTGTTCACTCCTGGGGTCCCTTTTCAACTACAGTGGCACCAAAAGGATGATGAAGAGGACTGGGAGGGGTCAGGTGACCCTTTAACTGACCAGTTGGAGAGTGAACAGGACTGGAGAGAGGAACTGGGGGATGCCAGTGGTTTGGACACCTCCCCTGACCTTGGCATGTTATCTCCTCCTACTGTGGCTACGGAGGAGGGAGCGTCATGCGCAGTGGTGTTGCGTAGGGCGGCCGAGGCTCTCAACCTCGAGCTTCCTACGGTGGCGGTCAGGACTAACCTCCTGACGGAGGTGCTTCAGCCGGCTGCGAGCTCTTCGGAGCCCTTGCTGCCGTTCAACGAGGCCCTCACCGACGTCCTTTTGGGCACCTGGTCCAGGCCCAACACGGGGGCTCCCGTGGATAGGATGATGCCCGACGCCGGCTCCGGGCGACCCCACTTTCCTCTCCCAACACCCCACCCCGGAGAGCTTGGTTGTCCAAGCCTCCACTTCTAAAAGCGCATTCCCTACCGCTCCCCTGGAAAGGGAATCCAAGAAGCTGGATCACTTTGGGAAGAAGATTTTCTCTTCCGCCATCTTAGGACTGCGGTCGGTAAACACCATGTCTCTTAGGCCGTTATTCCCACTCAAGGTGGGATACGGTGGCGCAGGTGCTGCCTCAGTGTCCGGAGGAGGCTCGGACAGTGCCCTCTCAGGCTTTGGCCGCCGGGAGAGAGGCAGCAAAGTTTGCCATACCTTGTGGGCTGGACACTGCTGACTCTCTGGGCAGGACCATTTCAACGTCTGTAGCGCTTCGGCGCTACGCCTGGATGAGGTCAAATGGCTTTTCAGTGGATGTCCAGAACACCTTGATGGACATGCCCTTTGATGGCAGTCGCCTTTTTGGCGACAAAGCAGACAACGCTCTAGAGCGTTTCAAGGATTCACGGGCTACGGCCAAGTCCTTGGGCCTCTCCACCCGCCCTGCGCAGTCTGCTTTTCGCCCCTTTCGTGGCTACGGAAGGGGTGCCCCGCTACGTTACGCCCAGAGCCACAGGCCGCAGCAAGTTACCCAACATTCGCACGGCCGGGGACATGGGAACAACCATCGTGGTTCCGGGGGCCAGCGGGCGGACCAGTCCACCAACCCCCCCTCGGCAGCAGCCTCCAAACCCTCTTAGTCCGGCCTTCCAGGGCCACCAATCGCCAGTGGGTGGCAGGATTCGCCATCACCTCCCCCACTGGCGCACCATCACGTCGGACAGGTGGGTTTTGCAGATAGTCCGAAGGGGCTAATCCCTCCCCTTCGAGACTACCCCTCCAGCCATGCCACCAAGATACCACCGCATGTCGGAGGATCATCTGGCCCTTCTCCAGCAGGAAGTGACGGCTCTCTCGGCCGGGAGCCATCGAGCGCGTTCCTGTCCCAGAAGTAGGTCGTGGTTGTTACTCCCACTACTTTCTGGTCCCCAAGAAGGACAAGGGCCTCCGTCCTATCTTGGATCTCAGGGACGTCAATCGCTTCCTCCGGAAGGAGAAGTTCAAGATGTTGACGCTTGCTCAGGTCTTGTCTGCCCTCGACCCGCAAGACTGGTTGGTAGCGTTGGACTTGCAGGACGCTTATTTTCACATCCCCGTTTTGCCGGCCCACCGGGGTTACCTACGGTTCACGGTAGGCCACGAGCATTTTCAATTTACCGTGCTCCCCTTTGGCCTTACCTGCGCCCCTCGGGTGTTCACGAAAGTGATGGCGGTGGTCGCAGCTCATCTGCGCAGATCAGGGGTTTCAGTCTTCCCCTATCTCGACGACTGGCTGTTGAAGACGGGCTCGCCCCAGGCAGTCGTCTCCCACCTCCAGACTACGGCCGACCTCCTGCATTCGCTGGGGTTTTCCATCAATGTGCCGAAGTCGCACCTGATTCCCTCTCAGAATCGCCTTTTCATCGGAGCGGTTCTGGACACAACACGGTTTCGGGTCTATCCTCCCGAGCAGCGAGTCCGGGATATTCAGGCTATGATTCCGATCTTTCAGCCTCTATCCCGGGTTTCGGTCAGAATGACTCTGAGGTTGCTGGGCCTCATGGCCTCCTGCATCCTGCTGGTCGATCATGCCAGATGGCATATGAGGGCTCTGCAGTGGGACCTGAAGTTCCAGTGGGCGCAGCATCAGGGGAATCTGTCCGATTGCGTCCAGATCTCGGAGGGCACTGCACATCAACTGCAGTGGTGGCTCAGGAACCAGGATTGGGTCAATGGCAGATTCCTCTCCCTTCCCCAACCAACCCACACTGTGGTGACGGACGCGTCTCTTCTGGGATGGGGCGGTCACATGGGAGAGGCGGAGATCAGAGGCCTCTGGTCTCAGGTGGAGTCCGGGCTCCACATCAACCTTCTGGAGCTCCGGGCGATTCGTCTTGCACTCAAGGCATTCCTTCCCTCTGTCCGGGGAAGAGTAGTGCAGGTGTTTACGGACAACACCATCGCCATGTGGTACTGCAACAAACAGGGCGGGGTGGGGTCGTGGACCCTATGTCAGGAGGCCCTCCGCCTCTGGACATGGCTGGAACATCAGGGCATATCCCTGGTGGTTCAACACCTGGCAGGTTCCCTGAACGCCAGGGCGGACGAACTCAGCCGCAGGTGCATGATGGATCACGAATGGCGTCTCCACTCGGAGGTGGTGCAAGGTCTCTTTCAACAATGGAGAGAGCCTTGGTTAGATCTATTCGCCACCGAAGAGAACGTGCAATGTCAGCAATTCTGCGCGTTGGAATTTCCAAGGCGGCACTCGCTAGGCGACGCCTTTCGTCGCGAGTGGAGTTGCGGTCTGTTGTACGCCTTTCCGCCTATACCACTTCTGCCCAGAGTGCTGAAGAAGATCAAGCGCAACCGGGCCCAAGTCATTTTTGTGGCTCCGGACTGGGCACGAAGAGTCTGGTATCCCGAGCTGCTCAACATGGCCATCGATCCTCCGATCAGACTGCCTCTTCGGTAGGATCTTCTGTCGCAGCAGCAGGGGACGATCCTCCACCTGAACCTGTCCAGTCTCCACCTCCTTGCGTGGAGATTGAGCGGCGGCAGTTGACTTCTTTCGACCTGCCTCCTGAAGTCTGTGATGTAATCTTGGCAGCCAGGTGTCCCTCCACTAAGACGGTATACGCCTGCCGGTGGAACAAATTTGTGGCATGGTGCACAGCAAAGGCTGTGGATCCCCTTTCTGCCCCTCTTTCTGAAGTACTCTTGTTCCTTCTCTCCTTGGCCCAGCAGGGCTCTGCTCTGGGCACTGTCAAGGGCTATCTGTCAGCCATCTCTGCTTTCCTTCGCCTGCCAGATCACCCTTTTCTTTTCAAGTCCCTGGTAGTTAACCGTTTCTTAAAAGGCTTAACACATCTTTTTCCTCCTATCCCCTTCGTTATGCCTCAGTGGGACTTGAATCTTATGCTTACTTATCTAATGTTCGCTCCCTTTGAGCTGCTTCATAGCTGTCCCTTACGGCTTTTAACTCTTAAGACTGCTTTCCTGGTAGCCATCACTTCTGCTAGGAGGGTGAGTGAGCTCCAGGCCCTTTCTTCAAAACCTCCTTTCCTATCTGTCCATCCGGATAAGGTGGTTCTCCGAACCCGTCCATCCTTTCTTCCTAAGGTGGTCACTGCCTTCCACATTGGGCAGACCATTACCTTGCCCACCTTCTTTCCGCATCCTTCGAAGGAGGAAGAGAGGCTCCACCGTCTGGACCCTAAACGTGCGCTCTCCTTCTATCTGGATCGCACCAAACAGTTCCGGGTGGATGATCAACTTTTTTTTTGGCTACGTGGGCGCAAAGAAGGGTCGGGGCGTACACAAACGCACCATTTCACGGTGGGTCGTGTTGTGTATTAAAGCCTGTTACTCTCTGGCTGAAAAAGAAGCTTTCAGTAGGGCTACGCGCTCACTCCACCAGGGAGACGGCAGCCACTACTGCCTTGGGAAGAGGAGTTCCTCTACATGACATCTGTCAGGCAGCTACGTGGGCATCACTGCACACGTTTACGAAACACTACTGTCTGGACAGTCAAGTCCGGAGAGACGGCTTCTTTGGCCGTTCTGTTATCCAGGACTTTCTGGTGTGATTTTGGTTCGCAGACCCACCACCGGGGTTGGTATTGCTGGGGTATCTATTCTAAGGTAAGGAATCTATAACTAACGTGTTTCTTTGAGATGAACAAGTTACTTACCTTCGGTAACAATATATCTGTAAGAAACATTAGTTAGTTATAGATTCCTTACCGCCCCACCCATCCTCCCCGTTCTGCGAACTGATTTCTAGGGTTAAGGTCATCCTTTCAGGTCCCTAGTTTTGTGCACCAATGGTCAGTGTCTTGCATGGCTCTGCGTTTCTGGTGCGGAAAGTCGTGTACAGAACTGACGTCAGCGCGCGAGGGCGGCGTCTAAGTAGCTGCAGCGACGTCATCCCGGCGACCACGACGCTGACGACGGACGCAGAGTCAACCGACGCCACCTTCCGACGCGCAGAGGTACTGCGGACGAAAAAACTTTCTGGATCCAGTCTGACGCCTGGGGGTAATTCTAAGGTAAGGAATCTATAACTAACTAATGTTTCTTACAGATATATCGTTACCGAAGGTAAGTAACTTATTCTTCAAGGGTGTTTCTAAAAAAAAATTTTTATAAGCATATTTTTATTAGTATTTAATAAGGACAGTTACGCAGATACTTGTACAGCAGTTGCATACAGCATTTTTCCAGGTACTTTTTTCACAGGTACATTGGAAAAGGCACAATCATTTATCCTAATTTAAATAACCGTCTAGTAAATTTGTCTCTTGAGATCTACAATTAATTAATTTATTATATAGCAGACTCCTCCATTTATCATATATATTTTTTTTTATATAAGAGGGACCAGTGATAGGCATGTGTTCACCTAAAACAAGATTCTTTAATCATGATTTATTTTTGGTATTTACACTTACTTGAAAAAATAAGTATTATCTATACGGATAATTATTTGGAAGTGCTTAGTAACTTGGAAGATTTTTTTTTTTTCTCTAAAATTATAATACAAGTTGTAAATATCTTACTCTCTTTTTTTATCATACAAATATTTTAAAAGACAGAGTCCTATATACATATATAAGTTTTAAGATGTGATTACTAATTGTTTTTTTTGCCTAGTGCTCATCAAGGTCCCTTAAGGCAAGTCTTTTTTAGTATCCATTATCATTAGAGCATTTCTTGTTCAGTTCCTGGTATAAATGTTAGAACACTGTAGTCCCTGTTAGTGAGAAGTTACTTATAATACTAGCTCTTACCTCTTCATGTCATGTGTCATTGCTCTGGGCTCCACTTATTTGCTGAAACAGCTTCGTTCCTTAAATGTCCAATTTATAATAGGAAAGGAAAACCTTAATTAGATGTTTGGTTTTTCAGTACTATAAGTAGATCAATAAATACCAAAGGGTTCATCAGAATGTACACACACACACATACATGTCCTGTGAAAAACAATTTGTTGTATGTAAGTCTTCATGACAAATATATATGGCAATCCATTCAAACCATCAACAGTACACATTGTCAAGGATACCATTCCCCGCGACACTGAGACACTTAGTTGACTTTTGTGGATTCAGTCCTCTGCTTTGTACATGGGTTAGCAGTTTTACTTAAAGGCTTGGTTTTGTGTAATTTCTTTCTGACTAGGTTGGATGGTACGCACTCTAGTGGTATGTTCACCTTGTTGCTGTTCCTTATGGTCTGACTGAGAGAGTTTGATGAACTTTTGGATGTTATGACCCGTAGCATATCACACTTTGTGCTGTGTTTCCTTTACCATATGTACCATTTGATGTATGGTTGGCCATGTTTTCAAAAAGCTACACCATGCTGAATATGGTCTTATATAAAATTGACAACACAAGACTAAAATATTTTGTGCATTTGATTGTATCAACTTTTAGTGCAATACAAGGACATTTGGACAGATGAATAGTTGATCATTTGAATGGACTTCCACATATATATGTCATAAAGACTTGCATACAATTGTGTGTGTTTTCTGATAATTCCCTTGTAATTTATTGATCTACTTTTGACATTGAAAAATAAAAAATCTAATGAATGTTTGTCTTTCTTTCACTGAAGAGACAGTGTAGGTCGCTATTGGTTTTATCTCTTTTCTGTTTGTTAATAATTCTGGACTGTTCATGTACATAATCTTAACAAAATAGGGTGTACCCTTTAACTCGCACTGGCTGGGGTAACAAACATGACGAGAAAACAGCATAAGGGCCCCCAGGACAATACATGTACAAAGTACAGTTGTACAATGAAATTATAATTAATAGTATTGATTTTTGAAAGCGATACAAAATATATATGCCTTAATACAACCTAATAAGTAGACCCCACCCTACAACCCTTTCACATAAATTATTCATAGAAGACAAACAATAAGTACATAACTGCAATAGAAAACACAAAAAGGGGATGAAACATCAAGGGCAAAAGGCTATTTTGCCAGAGTCCATCAAAGAAGACAAAGTCACAGGAAGAAATTCTCAGGGGAAAAAAGAGAAACTCCCAATTTTGCATAAGTTCAAGAAAGAAACCTTCCCTTTATACAAGTTCGGTCTTTGCCTTTATTAAAAAACTACTGCTATTCCTAGTGTCTGCTAAAGAGAGGAAAAGCATGTGCACTAATCAGTGGACTGTTTTGGAGCAACACACCATCTATCTATTCTATGAAAAATATATACACAGCAATTAAGAAGCTACAAGTTGCTTTTATAACACAAGGAGCACCATGTATGGTCAATTTAGCATGTTAGTGCACATGCTTTTCCTCTCTTTAACATACACAAGGAACAGCAGTTCTTTTCCAATTCCAGAAAAGTTCTCTGATAATAAATAACCAATATGAACTATACGAAGAAAGTACCAGTATTTTTTAGATGTTCCTTTTTTCTCTTTATCAGTTTCCTATATCGAAAGTGCCATAGGATAGTCTCTTGATTGGAGGTGGTGAACCAAAGCCTCATCGATTCTCATCCTTCATGAAACCAGACTGTATTTGGATTTTTGCATTCTCTTTTTCTCAATAGAAACTGTTCATGCTTATTTACTATCCATAATGTGATTCGGACAGCAGAGCTACGTAAATTTGCAGGATGAGTACTATTTGGTTTCGTTCATGGGCCTTCTTGAGCTTCTGGCTTCTAAAGAACATATATCGAACACCTAACTTCTACTGAGGTGGTCCCGTAATTTAAATATTCTTGATTTCACCTTCCCTTCCTCACATTTGTCATGATGCAGAGATATTGCAGGTTGTTCTCCTTCTCAGGGGCCATCAAAAGGGCCAGTGATCAATGTGCAGTGTTCACACCACCTCCTTTTCGCGAAACTGGTTCCAGCTTATTGAAAGGATTAAAAATTTTGTTGATTGCCAAGTTGCCTTTGCCTGCACTAACAGCAGGTTTATCGTTTGGCTCTATGGTGTTATGTTCACTGACAGTAAGCTACAAATCATCATTGTGGACATGTCTGTAGGAGAGGTTGAAGCATAAATAGATATCAAATATATCAGGGGCAATGTGGTGATGAGTCTGGCCATTGACTCGGTGGCCATGTGCCTTGAAAACTATGCATGTTCTACTGGTGCTCCGCCTCTGAAAGTAAAATTGAATCCGTTACATACGCAATTAAGATGTAACATAAGAAAGCAGTGAAAGGGCTCCAAGGCAGAATACCTCTGATTGTTGTTTAAAAGTTAGTTGTCTATGCACTGAACATATTCCCTGACTAGCAGATTAGTGTCTCCACACCTTCTTCATTGCACACATCTGGCAAATGATCCAAAAGCTTCAGTCTATATTTTTTGTATGTAGACCTAGCCTTGTGGATTCAGACTGAGAGCCGAGTTTCCCTTTGCACCAAAAAGAGCAAAAAGGATTAGATTATAAGTGACCTGTGAAAGTCCACCTGCAGAATGACGTAAATGCCATTCGAAAATCAAGTTTTAATGTTAAGTATTTCCTCTTTTATCTCGTTCCCTTCAAAACAATGTGGTATGTGAAAATGCCTATGAAAAATTACGAAGCAAAGTACAGGAAAAACGTTGCGAACTAAAATGCAGTGTAAGATGATTAATAAATCAGAGCAATGTTTTTATTAGATCTTTATCTTCTGCCTCTAATTTCTTTTTATTTTACCTTTTAGCACTGTAACTTCGGCAGTTTTTACAGTGGGTGACAACGTTGTATCTGGTAGTGATGACCGCACTGTGAAAGTTTGGGATTTGAAAAATATGAGGTCACCTATTGCAACCATTCGTACAGACTCTGCAGTAAACAGGTAGCGATCAAAAGTATGCATGCATTAATGCTTGGAGGGAGATTCTTCGCTTTTTCGAAATTTAGACTCGTTGCTCTCATAGAAGAAGCCATGAGATGTTCCTGACTGTTCTTGAACCCTAGATTTTGAATGAGCAAGTTACACCTCCTACCTGAATATAATAATATGCTTATTATTCTGTTGTAGTTGTGATTAACCATGAGATTTTTTTTGTGCCTTACTTTTTGTTTAGGATATTGGATTTAATGTTTGTATCTCCTCTTAAAACACTTGTTTCTAAGCGGAAGAGAGATCTTGGTTAAAAAAAAAAAAGCTTTGTGGTATACCCAGCATACATGAGAAACATTCCCCAGAGAATCACTGCAGAGCCTGCATTGTCTTCTTTGGCTGGAGTAATTTTTGTTCTGGCTTTACGATCTTCAAGTTCAGGAGCAATCTTGGTAGTAGTCCAACTTTTGTAAGTTTAAACTCATGACCAGCAGACCTGTAATAAATGACTTGCGATTTTACAGTAATATCAACTGGTTTTCTTAAATGGTTTAAATGGTTGCAAATTCAAATACCTTATCTGCTGAAATCCAAATAGTGACCATGTCCAGAGGCTCTGAAGTCCCTTACGCCTGATAGTCTGGAAACTGACCTATAATATAAAGCTAGAAGTTCCTGGTAAATTTGTTGTGCTGGCCTAACGCAGCTATCACTGTATGTAGCCTACACATGGCACCATAGAGACTACTTGAGATCCATCTTTATTGTTGATTTCTTAGTCCTACCTAGGAGTAAAAGACTTTTGACTTCTGTACTTAGTCACATATGTTGATATTACTACTAATGCAGCTTCATTTTTGTTATATTTGCTATCATCGACTTAAAAGTAAACTACTGAAACAGTCTAGATTTTCATTTTTGATACTGTCCTGAATTATTTTCCTCATGTTAAAGGAACTATAGAAACTGCTTATTCCAGGTACTTAAAACAAAGTGCTTGTTATTCCACGCCTAGCTGTTGAACATCTCATACACAGACCACAGTAGAGAATGCACGTTAATAGACATCCGTTAGCAAGACTGTCGGCAGAGAATCAACACCATAGGATCCATGTGCTGACACTATATCTTCCAGGAAACAATTGGAACTGTTTCAGAGGCAATATGAAACTTCAGACTAAGAAAAACTCTCACTGAGTACCCATAGGACCTTGCTAGGTTCATGACATTGCTCTCCTAGTTCGCAACTCACCTAGTATGCAAAAATATCTGGATACTTGCATGGTTTCAGACCATGGACCACTGGAGGGATCTGGCCATGGTCTTCATTCGTCTGACTACCTCTCTGAGGTGGTGGATCGTAACCAGCAACAAAAATACAAACACCAACTGTGAAGAATACGGACTGATGTTTTTTAAACTGGAAAATAGTTGTGCCAGTACTCATCAAGGCTCCCAACAATCATAGTGTACTGCATTAGAGATCAAAACGTTATATTACCTTACACAGCCCCTTAATTGTCTTTGATGTTGCAGTATTGAGATATCCTAGGGGTAGCAGTTTGCACATGGAGAATTTGGATTGATGTGAAATAGTGTGGATTGACATTGAATAGGAAACTAGGCTTCCACCAATGAGAGCTCTAACAGGAAATATGTTGGTTAATCATTACATTGTATTTTACTGTGTAGATCTGTTCACAACGGCAGAACTCAAAATAGTGAATTGTGACTCAGAGCGTGCATGTTTATGTAATACTCTAACCACAGAACACACTTCTGTGTGCCAGTTCCTCTCATGACTAAGGTGGTCTAGATGTTTTTGAGGCCTAGTATAGGCATTATTCACATTGATCTCTCAGGAGTGATTTCCATTTTGTAATTTCAGAGTGCAGAAAGACAGGCTTGGCAGTAAGGAAAGAGTCCTTACTCGGGATCGTTTGGTCTCTTTGGAATATAGGCTCTCTCGTTTAGCTATCCCCAACCTGTATGCTCAATTCAGCTTCCGGATCAGTTTCATTAAGTGGACAGCTAACATTGTGAATTTAAGAAGATGCATGCTAGAAAAGACTAGGGAATGATTAGGCAGGTGAGATTTCTGGGATAATTATTGAAATGGGTTTTGAGAACACTACCTTTCTTCTCCGTCGTGTCTTATTCCCAGATAAAGGAAATATGAGGACGCCTTAAGGATTTAAATACCAACCTTACATTATAATTGTTTTTCTTTATTCTCCTCTATGTATATAGTAGCTAATTGTCATTCGACTCTCACTTAAAAGAATGGTACTGTTTACACAAGAAAGTCTAATTAATTGCACTGTTTTGTCTTCTGTTTTGCAGGATTAGTGTGTCTATTGGCCAAAGAATCATTGCTCTGCCACATGATAACCGGCAGGTTCGACTATTCGACATGTCAGGTGTTCGATTAGCACGACTTCCTCGCAGTAATCGACAGGTAGCCGCTTCTAGCCGTTTATAACTATTGGTTGGGCGATGTTAGAGACGCACCTAATATATACAACTGAAGTACTCTGAGGATGTTTCGATTTTAAAAGATACATATTACGGAATATGAAAAGGGAATTCTGTTTTCCAAAACAAGTAACAAAATGCAAGTTATATAATTCTGTTTTTTTTTTAAAGTCTGGAGATAGTGGCTTCTTATAAATGTTTACTTTGTGGCTAGCAAAATAACACTGTATTTAGATAGAAACTCAAAAATATAATTCTTCAACAGTATATCTTTAGTAAGGATTTTCTATAAGAAACATGTCATCCAGAGGCACACAGCAAACATATTCATGGTAGATTATATAGTGCTTAAAATTATGAGTATATCCTGCCTTTGAAAACTCTCTACCAGAAGTAACATACCATCATTCTCAGCATTGCAGGATCTGAATCCTTTTAGCAATCACTGTTTTCAATTTCAGCTTAAACATCTATGGCCAGTAAATACTCGACAACCTCATTTTAGGTTTTGCCCTGGTTGTGCTGCACACCATTGCCTTCAGTTGAAGAATTTTGTTATCTTTTTTTGAGGAGACGACCCATAGCACAGTGTCATGGACATCATAGTACCTTGTTTATATGCACATGTAGGAAACATACCACCTGCATAGCAAAAAAGGGAAACAAGAACTGTTCTCTTAACTTTTTAACAACGAGAAAAACAAAGAAAGGGTTCTGCGTCTGTAAGAGGAATCCTTGACAGTCTTGATGGTGTATATGTATGCACATGCATATGTGGCTGTCTGTGTGTTGTGCTCATTGTCTCCCCGGATAAATTGCTGGATGTGGCACAGTGGTGGTAATGCATGGCAATTTGTGACTGTTCAGGGGTTAATGTCCATTGGCCTCCTTTGGTAAAATGCTGGCCCTCACGTAATGGTGGTATTTCTTGGCAACTTGTCAGCATCCATAGTAAAATGCTTGTCATCCAGCCCTAGTGAAATGCTGGCTCTGGCACAATGATTGTAATTCTAGGCAACTTTTGTCCATAGATACCATGATAGCCACTTCTGGTAGAATGCTTGCCTTACATAACCATGATAATTCCTTCCATATTGAGGAAATATGTTATATGATAGTATGACATAATGCTGCTCCTGACAGAATGTTAGACTTTGACTCATTTTGAAAATTCATGGTTAAGTGTAGCCTCCCCATGATGATGATTGTCCTGGCTGTTTGATGTTAATTTGTGGCTGTTGTGAATATCCATTTCACACTGATGCTCAGCCCTGACATAATGTTCACCCTGGCACAATGGCTGTGATTAATTGCCTATTTTGGCCATCCTTGGCACATCTGTGATTCCGACCATATTGTGGCAATTCTAGTCATATTGTGGGCATCCATTACACAATGTTGGTAATTCCTGAAATATTCTTGGCACCCACACCTTCCACTTTCTCCATTCATTACAAACATTGCCTCAACTGGCTAGCTGTGATTCATAGACCTCTGTCTACAAGTCTCTGGAAGCAGGCCTACACTTAAAGTGATAATTATATTAGGTGGTTCACACAGTGATCTTTGACATTTCAAACCTTTTTTGCTTACAGGATCTTAAGTGAAAAGGCTTCTTGTACAAAGGTGTTATTTGTTTGCATAAACTAGACCTGTACAGGCACCATATGGAAGCCAATTTAGAAATGGCCAGGTAGAATACTATTGGCAGTTGCTGTCACTGAGGCTTGGGTTCTGCCACAGCTTTTCTGATTTGCTCTTAAGTTATAAGTATTTATTCATATTTAGGCTCTTGTATTTCCCTTTTTTTCCAGAAAACCAAAACCTTCTAAGTCAGCTCTTCGCCAGTATTCAAGGTTTCAATGTAGAGAGCCCAAAAAGTTTACTTTCTTGCGATGAAGTCTCTTAATATGAGCTGTGCCTTAAATTTGTAGGTGAAAAGAAAAATGGTTCTATCAAAAGTTAGTTTTTTAACTCTAGGAGCTAACTATGATCTAAGAAGCTGCAGAACAGGGGTGAATCCAAATATCCCACTACTCTGGCAGTGCAGCAGTTCTCTAAACTACACCTCACTAATCTGCGGCACAGTAATCCATGAGAAGTCCAGCCCAGCAAGTAAAAAAGGGGCAAAAATGCTACTCACTGACCATAGACAATCCACTAGAGTTAGTGCAAAGGAGATTATGATCCTTCTTTCAACACTCATGTAGCTATGCCTCGGAACAGGTGGATAGCTTCCCCCTAACTGGTTGCCCCCTGTGATTAATGCTGCCCGGGTCTCAAAGTCATCTCCCTCATAGCTCATCTTCAGCCCTCTCTTCTTACACATAGCATTGATCCCCAAACCGGTCAGAGTTGCCGGAGTCCACACAGATCCAGCTCCAGACTCCCAAAAACCAAGGTTCAAAACTTTGCTCCATTTCAGGTTGGGCATAGTGCGCTGACATAATCAGAATAAAAGTGAAAGTAAAATAAGCCCTTATGCTCATTTTACTTTCACTAATAAACAGGGCCCTGTTTCATCCCCCGAGCACTGATTTTAATCGGAAAGGTATTTGTAGCAAAGGGTAGGATCAAAAATTTCCTATCTATCATAACGGAAAGTTTTAATTCTATTAAGGACTCTGAGGCGAGGATTGTGCTTTATAATCTTTACTTCACTGATTATAAATTCAAACAGCAGCCATTTTTGTATAGCTTCATTACAAAAAACTAACATTCCCAAAAGTAGTTGCGATATCACACCATCAACAACCAATCATATCACTTCAGTCCTGATATAGTCAATCAACTATAGGGGAGAGGATGTGGCCTAACGGCTAGGGTGGTCGACATCAAACCTGGGGAACCGGGTTTGAGTCTCAGCAACGACGCTCAACATCCTGTTATTATGGGCAAATCACTTAATCTCCCCGTGCCTAACAAAAATGAATATGTCCTTGTGTAACCCAACTGGTGCTCATGTAAAGCACTCTGATACCTTCGGGTCAAGTTCACGCTATATAAAACTCCGATAAAAAAACAATGTTCATGCTTCCCTCTTTTTTTCGTGCAAATCATGCTACCATCCATTGCTCACGAATCCTTTTTGGAGCCATCATGTCCTATGAAGGTAAAGAAACCAGAAATATCTGTTAGAGACATCTAGCCGCAGATTCCTTAACTTAGAATATCCCCAGGCGTCAGACTGGATCCGGAGAATCTTCAGCAGTACCTCTGCGCGCCGGGGGGGCGGCGTCGCATGGCTCCGTCCACGGATATGACATCAATGGAGCCAAATAAGTCCCACCCGGCGCGCTGACGTCAGTTTCCTTCTTTTCCGCGTCCAATCCCGGATCCAGGAGAAGCTTGTTCCTCTGGCCTGTTTTTGTTTTCCGGCCTTATCGACGTCTTTTAGCGTCCGGGAACAGTGTGCGATGCCTAAGGGCTTCAAGTCGTGTGAGACCTGTACGTGGCAGATGTCGGCGACGGATTCACACGAGAGCTGCATGTGGTGCTTGGGAAAGCACCATGACTCTGAGGAGTGCGATGCTTGCCGGCAGCGGAAGCCGAAGTCCCTGCGGGAACGTCGGATGAAGTTGCTGTCCTCCCGGATGTCCCGTTTGGAGTCCTCGCGTCGCCGGTCTCCCTCTCGAGCTGGGGCTTCGGTTCCGGACAGGTCACGGAGTCGTTCCCGCGGACGTCGCTCGCCTGACACAGGTAAGCACAGGAAGAAGTCATGGAGGTCATCGACCTAGCATAAATGTGATGCCGGGGCCCGCTGCTCCCGGTCTTCACCGGACAAGGGCCCCCAGGAGTCGACCCCGACCTACCCACTATTTCCTGGTGTTGGGCGACTAGATCCCAGATGGAAGCCTATTCTCGGGCTTTGCAGGCCATCTTTGGGTCACCTCCTCTCCCTGGCGCGCCTTCGGGCCCCACAGAGGGGGTAGGGGCTCAGATCGGGAATTCGCCGGCGGGTTCGTCCTCGGCACCGATCGAGTGCCCTGACTCCGGTTCCGGTGGCGCTGCGACGTTGGGACACGGCCCGGAGGGGCTTCCCAGTCAGATGTCCGGCCCTCCTGTGGAGCCACCGCACAGCCCTGTGGGGCTCCCTGCGCTGGCGCCAGAGGCAGATGCAGCGCGGAGCTCGATTCCGAGTCGACGCCGTTCATCACAGCAGTTTCCCAACTCGGTGGAAGTCGAGGCTGGTCCGACGCCGGGCAGACGAGTCCTCTTCGGTGGTCGTCGACGTCGATGCGACACCGTCTCGACGTCGGTCAACGCTGGTGCCATCCCCTGCTGTTCCTCTGTTGGAGGAGAATGAGGCCCCTGAGGGTTCACCACCCCCAGGGGTTGTTTCGCTGCTGCTCGGAGCAGGTGCCCATGGGGCACTGGCAGGCTTTTGGTCGTCCTTGGGCTGCAGAGACTCTGCATTTTGGTGAACGGGTTAGCCTGCAACCGTCCCCTACAGATGACTTATTGTCGCCACCTAGAATTGCCATGGAGGCTAGTGCAGCGTTTGCAAGAGCGGTTCGCGAAGCTGCGGATATCCGCCAGATGCAGCCTTCCTCAGTCTCTCTGCCTTCTGATCCCTTGTTGGATCTACTCTACCAGGGCGACGTGGAGGTGGAGCCCTTGCTGCCTTTTGACGGGTCATTATATGACATTCTTCTTGGGACTTGGGCGAGACCCTCATCGGGAGACCCTGTTTGTCGTGCTATTGCATGTCGTCATCGCCCGACTCCAGAGGACCCTGTCTGTTTGTCCCTCCATCCTAGGGCTCAAGGGCTGGTAGTCCAGGCAGCCTCTGGCTCGCTACCTTCCTCCCCTCCTCCGGTGCTTCCTCCCACTAGGGAGTCTCGCTGGTTGGAGGCGTGTGGCCACCATGTCTTTGCGTCCACCAGCTCGGCCATTCGGTCTTTGAACATGTTGTGCGTGTTTGCACGGGCTACCTTTGCTCTTTTGGACTCGGTCAAGCATCTCCTTCCATCTCTTCCGGAGGGCTCTCGGCCTGATCTGGATCGGCTGCTTCATGATGGCCGGGAACTGGCACAGTTTTCCATTCGGTCAGCCATGGACACCACTGACTCTGTGGGTCGGGCTATGGCCAGGTCAGTTGCCCTGCGTCGCCATGCCTGGCTGCGCGATGGCAGTTTTCCTGCAAATGTTCAGGACATCTTCGGGGTTTGCCCTTTGATGGGGGTCTCCCTTTTTGACAGTCATGCTGACTCAGCGGTCCAATGTCTCATGTCTGGGTTTCCATAAATCCCGTCGTTTTTAGTCCTTGTTGCAGACTTTACTTTGGTTGCAGTATTGTCACTGCTTTTTCTGGTCTCCGTCTATGGGTTCAAGACATTATTGACCGGACGGACTGTACGGCTAATCAGCCATTTTTGTCCTTATTTGGTACAGCTAGCCAGCTGTTTCTGCTTTTCTTTTTGAGTCCTCTGTCTACGAGCTAGTCTCAAGAGGTGTCCCTGGCTTTTTACGGGGATAAGACATACCCTATGTGGGGTATTCGTTGGCTATTGTATAGCCGCTCTTCCTTGCACAGTAAGCTTCGAAGGTTCCCGCGGAGTCTTCTTAGGATGGCTTTTTCTGTCCCTCTGGGGGATCGTCCTATAGTTCATACTGTAGGCTCCTCCCTTCGTCGCTCTTCCTCCTGTTGTAGGACGTCCCCTCTGGTGAGACCCACAAGATTGGCGTGGCTGTCTCCTGGAGCTTATGAGTTGTGGTCTACGGTTGGTTCGTAGCACTCTTCTACCTCTATGGAGGCATACTGCTCCAGAGTAATTTTGGTTTTCAGCCACACCTGGCTCACCCCGGCGTGTTCTTCACCGTTTCGCTGTGCTCTTTTTGCCTACTTTGGCAGTCTTCGACGTAAGCATGTGTCCCTTGTGGGCATGTTGTCCTTTTCCGCTCCGGAGCGGTTTCTTTCCGTGTTCTATACGGACACGATATGTGAGTACGCACTGGGTATGTTCACAGTCACGGGGTGCCTGCGGTACGCCTTGTGCCACTGTCTTGGCTGCGTTCTCTTCTTGCGGCATTCTCTACTCTCATTCTCTGGTGTTGGGACGTGCTTAGGTCTTCTTTCGCGGCTCAGACCCTGTCTGGTTTTCGCTTATGGGCAGTAGAGTCCATGCCAGACACGTCACTGCTGCATGTTGCCTTGTGCCCTTTTTCCCCTATGCGCTTCCAGGCAGGGGCTCTAGTCCCTTTGCTCCTTGCCGTACGGGGGCTCAGGTACTCCTGTTCCTAGCCCCGGCTGATGTTCTCAGTGGGAGTATTCTTCTTCAGGATACTTATTGCCATTTCTGCAGTATCTGTATATATATATATCTTTATATACATTTTTCTGCTTCTATGTATGTGTATTACTGACTCTTTTCGTAGTTAGTGTGGTGGTCAATGTCTCCGCCTGTCACACGGGAGACCAGGGTCTCTTCCCCGACGGGGCTGATGATGTTGCCTTTTAAGTGTCTTGACATGTGTTATATCCTGTTCTGGTTCGCATCGGTGCCATTGGTACCAATTGTGCGGCCTCCTATATTATGTAGGGTATGCTCTTCGAGTTCCCCTTGTCTTTCAATAAATGTATTTTGATACACACGTATATGTCTATAAGTCATGGGATATCCACACAGCGAGAAGGCAGGCATACTAGGGTTTTCCTGGCTGTGGTATCTGGGGATTTTGTCCCAGATTCATTCTCTCTCTCTCTGTCTCTCTCTCTCTGTCTCTGTCTCTCTCTCTGTCTCTGTCTCTGTCTCTGTCTCTGTCTCTGTCTCTCTCTCTCTCTGTCTCTCTGTCTCTCTCTCTCTCCCCCCCCCCCCCACCCTCCCCCCACCTCTCCTGGGAGCGAGCCTTATGTGTGTGCCCGACCTGGCCAGTATCCATTCACCGTTGTACCTCCGGGTATGGCTGGCCGGTTGACTACCTGGTGGTGCGCCCTCCTCTTTCTGCCGACGCATATGTGCCGTTGATGCTACGTTTCATTGGGATTTTGCATATGTGTGGTGTAGTTCTCACGGTCCACACTGTCTGCTTATGTCTATCCCCGTCATCCTCGTACATGTATCTCCTGGTACTCATGGTTCTGTATATCTCTGGATGGTGACATCTGTCCCTCCACATGTCATTTTTGACATCCACTGTTGTGCATGCTCCGTTTGTATGCCCTGACTCTGTCATACTGTTTTGTTCCTTTCTGGGACCTTGTCTCTTGAAGATCCATGGGACGTGTGCTTGGTCTAACTTCTTCTTGCAGAAGTTTGAGGACTTTCTTCCATTCTGCACTGGCCATTATGGTTATGTGCTTCCCTTCCGTCCCTGTCTGGACAAGAGAGGTCTCGTACCGTCCTCTGATGGATTGTGGTGCCTTTGCTTCCCCTTGTTAATGCTCCCTTACAGAGCTTAATGGGTCTGGTGCCGGCCACGCTGGCATTGCTGTTCCCACCGTGTTTTGGTCAGTGTTATTGACAGATGAGTTCTCTTTGGAACTTGGTGGTTTTCAGTAGCAGACCCTGCTCCATTGGGGTCTAGCTTTGGTATCTATTCTAAGTTAAGGAATCTGCGGCTAGATGTCTCTATCACATGAACGAGTTACTTACCTTCGGTAATGATGTATCTGGTAGAGACACAGTCTAACAGCAGATTCCTTAACGCTAACCCATCCTCCCTGCTCTGCGAGGGCTTTTTTCAGGGTGGGTTCTACCGACTTGCCTCATTACAGGTGGCCTTTGTCTTCTTGCGGGATGGTATGTTTCACCTCCCTCCAGGGTAGGATGTCTCTTGCTGTTTTAACTGTTTCTTCGCCACCCATTCTCAACATTGGGTGGTGGGTTCAATGTCCTTCCACGCTCCTCCAGTGTGGGGCTGATCATATTCCCTTCCACCCTCTTCTATTTTTTAACCGTTACTTGGGGTCTCCTCGACTGTGTTGCAGTTAATTACGTTAGGGTCTATTTCACTGTGCTACAGTCAATAGGTCATTTATGGGGTGTATGATTGTACATTCTCTGTTGCAGAAATGTGGTCAATTACCATGAGTCATGTTGTTCCAGTTCTGTTGCCGTTACGGTTACATTCTGTGATTGCAGGCTGCCTATCGTTTGCCATGTCATTCATCTCCAATGCCGCTTTGCCTCATAGGAGGGCATGGCTCTTCGCTTCTGCGAAAACGGTTTCTAGGGGCGAGTACTCTGCTTTCCCCCCTTCAGGCCCTTACAGTATAAAGTACTCTTTCATTGATATACATGGTCATGTTTCTCATCATTCTATGATTTCTTGTCGTTGTTGTTTCAAATATTTTTGATCTTTTTTAGCACACTGTTCCCCCACTCTCACGGTTTTGGTAGTGGCTCCGCTTTGTGGTGCGGATAAGCTTCACAGTAGAAAACCGACGTCAGCGCGTTGGTTGGGACTTATATGGCTCCATTGACGTCATATCCATGGACGACGTCAGGACGGAGCCATGCAACGCCGCCCCCTGGCACGCAGAGGTACTGCTGAACATTCTCCGGATCCAGTCTGACGCCTGGGGATATTCTAAGTTAAGGAATCTGCGGCTAGACTGTGTCTCTACCAGCTACATCGTTACCAAAGGTAAGTAACTCGTTCATTTTGAACTACTTCTCGAGAAAAAACAATGAACCTCATAGCAGATATAACATCATAAGCAAGACCACAGTCAGTCAGAGACAGTTCAAAATAACCGATTACTTCCCGATAACGGGGAGGAAATACCTAGAGAATTCCTCGCCGACTGGGATAATCTTCGCTTCTGAGTCCTTAATAAATGTTTCATTCTATGATAGAACTGGAGGCGAGGATTATGCTAGTACAAAGCTTGCTTACCACCAGCTATGCTACACCCACCACCGGCTTGAAATGGAACCTCTTAAAAGTGGAGTTGAAAGGACCAGTCCGCAGCATTCATGATATCCTCCAATCAGGCACTCAGCTGAAAGGCTTTAGAGGCTATGCCCCTCTCACTGAGTGTGCCCTGAACACTCCCACGTTTATATCTGCCTCCCTCATAACCCAATGCACTCAACTGGCAATCGTATGAGTAGAGCTCGCCCTATGCAGCTTTCTCAGGGCAATCAGGAGTTCTTGCTTGACTGGTGGGCAGATTTACTCTGTCATCTCCTTGCATGCTTTTAAGCATTTCGTTAAACACTGCTTAATCTGTCGGCTAACCGTGAAGGAGACCCCTTGCGTGGAAAATATTCTACTTGTAATATCCAGGGCCGAACATCTGAGACCCTTCTTTCTGCATGACACCAGGCACAACAGCATAGCCATCTTAGCGGAAAGTTCTTTCCCTAACCAGAACCGGTTATGTTGCCAAGAGGGAAAAAGTTTGGGTACCTGATTAACATCCTAAAGAGAAGTGTATTGAGGCTCCAGCAGCAAGAAGAGCCGGATGCCCCTCAATAATCTCTGCACAAAAGGATGGTCTCCCACTGGAGAGCCATCCAGTGGAGCACAGCTCACCGATATGGTGGAACGGAAGGCATTAATAGATCTATAGGCCCAATCCTCAGATTACCAGTCCGGCAAGAAGTTGAGTATCTGGACTACATCTGCAACCACGGGATCCAAGTACTGTTGAATACCCCAACGCATCCATCTTGTCCAGGCCAATGTATTCCACTGGACTGTGCTGTCCGCCCAGGCCTTGGACAAGATCTCAGCCTGTCTTGAAGTCCAGGGATTTTCCAGCATTGCCTGCAATCCTCCACGCCATCAGACAGAGTGAACCCTCCGCTACCACCCAGCGTGGCACTTGGTTCGGATTGAGGAGGAGAACCCGAAACAGGGTTAGAAGGATTGGAGAATCCCAAGAAAGTTTAATCAGAACTGGAAACGAAACTTGCGATCTCCAAAAGGGTGTCATCAAGACCCCTTCCGCCCGTCACCTCCGCACTTGGGCCGCAACCTTTGTTATAATGGAGGATGGGGGAAATGCATATCCCCTCTCCTTAGTCCAGTCCTGGAGAAATGCATCTGTCGCTGTTGCCAAAGGGTACGGTCTCCAGCTGAAGAACTGGTTCAGTTGATGGTCGAGGCGGGAGGTAAACTGGTCCACCAAGAAAGGCGCCCACTTGTGGGTGATCGATGTGAAGACCCCGGTCCAGCTTCCAGAGGCTCGAATCAAGGAGAAGGTAAGAGTGCTAGTCTGTCACCTGGTTCGCCTGACCCAGAAGATACTCGGCCGCCACCGATATTGATGTTCCAGGCAATGCTGCTAAAAGTCCTTTGCCAGGTCCGACAGGGCTTTCGACCTGGTCCTCCCTAGGTGGTTGATGTAACGCACCACTGAGACATTGCCCATTTTGAGGAGAACGCAAGACTGAATGCTGTCCCTGGTCCAACAACGAACTGCAAAGGACCCTGCGAAGACTTCCAAACAGTTGATGTGTAACTTCTGTTCTTCATGTGACCAGCTTCCTCCTGTGGAGAATCCCCCACATCATGCGCCCCAGCCTGATCTCCTGGCATCGGACTCTATGATCAGGTCTGGCCTGGATCCGAAGATTGCTCTCCCATTCCATGGCTCCATGTGGGAGGGCCACCATTGAATCCCCTTTCTTGCTTCTTCTGACTGGGGCACCAACTGGGAGTACGTGAGCCCCTTTCACAAGTGATGGGCCTTCAGGCCTTGCAATTCACAATAATGCAATTGCCCTGGAAAAATCACATGAATGGATGACGAGAGAGGCCCCACCAGATGTGCCAGTTGATGTAGGGAGGTGTATTGTCTGCAGAGAGCTTGTTACAACTCGTGCCAAATCTTTGCCATCTTCCATGATGGAAGATGCAAGGTGGTCGTCGAGGAGTCTATCACAAACCCCAGAAACGACGTTGTTTGCGAGGGGGTCAGAAGGGATTTGCTTTCGTTGATCACAAACCCGAGACTCTCCAGGATGGTCACCGTTATCTGCAGCTGCATAGGTAACCTCTTGGGGCACTCACTCATAATGAGCATTTCGTCAAAGTAAATTACAACCCTCATCCCCTTAGCACTCATGTGCTCTACTAGCGGTTGGAGGACCTTCGTGAAGCACCAGTGTGCTGAAGACAGACTGAAGGAGAGCGTGGTAAATGCAAATGTCTGGTCGTTCAGATCACCTGAAGGAAGCGCCGGTGGGACAGAAAAATCGGGACAGTTAGTTAAGAGTCCTTCATAGTCAGTGCAGCATTCAGTCGGATGGCTGGAGTACATTCCATAGGAGATGGATCCCTTCCATCTTGAAATGGCGTTACACCAGCCATTTGTTGAAATCTTTGAGGTTTATTACTGGTGATTGGCCCCCTCCGACCAAGAAGAGGTTGCTGATGAACCCGTTGCCGTGAGGCATGGTCCGACAGATGGCCTTTTTATAGAGAAGGGCCTCAACCTCCTGGTCTATGAGACCGCTGTCTGCCAGGGAGAAGGTTATCAGCCTTGAATGCACCACCTGTCATTGCGACCCTTAGATTTCTATCTGAAAACCTCTGACGGTCTGAAGGACCCAGGCATCCTTTGTGAGGGCTACCCACCTGTGGAAAAAGTTGGCCAGCCGACCGCCTACTTTTAGCTGGGAAGAAGAGCGAACTCTCACCATTATTGGAAGCGTTGGAGGTCGGCCTTCTCGAGCTGCCTCTGCCACAGAATCTCAGGCCTCTAGTGGGGTAGAAATTGTTGAGGCGGGACTGATCCTGGTGCTGCCCATGCCTGGAGCCTTGCCCCCTTGAGGGATTTTGTGAGAGGAAACGTCTGCCCGAGCGGCCCCTCTCACGTCCGGCCTTTTGCAAAACCTGAGGATTAAAAGTCCTCTTGATGGAAGTTTGGGCCTTTTCGAGGGATGAGAAGGTTGCCACAAACTTCCCCAGCTCCTTGATGAAGGAGTCGCTGAAGAGGCCCCTCTGGGCCGGGATCCCCACCTTTGAGGATGCCTAGTCACTCAATTTATGTCCCACCTTTATGAACAAAGAGCGACTACGCTCGGTGAGAAGGGCGCAGTTTGCGTTCCCTAAAAATATGATGGTCCTTTGCACCCAGTCAGAGAGGACATCTGGAGAGATCAACAAACCGGAGGTCTTGGCTTCTTCAGCGATGTCCAAAATCTTTGTGACCGGACCCACTATGTCAAGGAGTTTGTCCTGGCATGAGCGCCAAGACCGGTCAATCCCCTTCTTAGGGTCTCTAATGAATTTAGCCAGGAAAGTGGCCATCCTGGTATCAATCTCGAGTGTAAGGACTACTTTCCCCTACAACGAGGCCCTGGGGCATTCTGCTCGCAGGCGGCTGCGGGCCTCTTTCTCAAGGGGTTTGTGATGGCAACCTGCAACGTAATTTGCCACTTTCGCAGCTGGGGCCCTTTCCGCCAAGCGAGGGTTGACAATATCATCGGGTCCAGCATGTCCGTTGCTGCCTCGGAAGGGGTGGAATAAGAGGTGTCCTTGAGAGTCGTATCCCTCACCAATGTCTGGGGCAATAGGAAGGGGATCTAGAAGCCCATTGGCTGCCCCAAAGGATCCAGTGGAAGGCTGGGTGTGGGTGAGGAAGGTCCGCTTGAGGCGCCTAAAGGCGTCCTGATCCACCCTTGAAGGGCTTTCTCTTTAAACACATGGCCCCCAGCTCTGGGGTTGCCTGTGGGCGAGAGTTTCTTGCGTGTTGTTCAGCAGGCTGCCAGAATAGGTGCTGTTCAACGAGGTCTTTACCCTCTGAGACCACCCTGCGTATAGAGGCATCAGCAGCCTCATGAAAATTGTCATCCCAGGGAAGGAAGTAATTAAGGCCTCCTCCTCCACATATGAGCTTTCGGTCGGCTGCAAGGCGCCCAAGGGAAGAGCGAAGTTGATAAACGGAGCTGTCTGTATGGCACTGGGGATACCATGTAGATTGGGGGAGACTAGACGCCTCCAATCTATGTGGATTAATGCCCCGGGGACACCACACCCCAATTATTTCTCGGGTCAGCCTGGGACACTGTCCCCTCTAATCCCTGCATGGACGAAATGCAGTTATTATAGACCCCGCAGGGCGTAACAAGATGGGGAAGTAGTACGCCCTTCAGAGCATCGGAACTGGGCCAGCACGGCCGGAATATGCAAGTCCAGACCCCTAAGGGCGTTGACGTTGTTACCAGACAGATCTGACCTGTTCCGGTTGTCAGAGCTTTATTATACTCAATTACGGACCCCGCAGGTGCCGGGGTGTGTGCCTCCAGGCTGGAGAAAGGCTCCAGGTATTTCCTGCTGTGTGCGTCTCCCGATCCCAAGGAAACTGGCAACGTGCATCGCAGTGCTGAGGTGCCGCTCTAGGCGTACGCCGCTGTGCAACCTAGAGGTCAGAGGGTCTCACCACGACCCCCGGCCTTTCAGCAATTCACTGCCACGTAAGGAGTGCGGAAGTGCTCCTATGGTGTCCGCACTACAAACCCTGCAACAAAATAGGTTAATCAAACGAGGTAACTCACTAATGCGGCAAATGTGGTACAAGAAGCCATTCATAAACACATGAAAAACTCCACATATTAACAGAAGGGAGCAACGCACATCTGCGGCTGTTGAGCAGCAAAGAAAAGAGGCAGCATGAACATTGTTGATGGACTATATCAGGACTGCCGTGATATGAATGGTTGTTGTTGATGTTGTGATATCCCAATGACTTTTGGGATTGTTAGTTTCTTGTAATGAAGCTATACTAAAATGTCTTCTGTTCGAATTTATAATGAGCGAAGTAAAGGTTATAAAACATAATCCCCTCCTCCGGTCCTGACATAGAATCTCCGTTTTCCAATGGGATCCCTCTCTAGTGGATGTTTGCTTGGGGATTGCGACAGGAGTCTGATACTGAAGCTTGGATCCACCCACAAGACATTAGAGAGGTGGGAGTGGCCCGCCACACATGGCATATGTTCCAGTCCCCACCCAAAAATGAAAATGAACATTCACATTTTCTGCTTTCCTGGGTGGGTGGTTCAAGGATTTACCTTCAATCTGCCCACCCTGGATGGCCCAACAAAACCAAGGATTTTGTTTTAAAAAAAGAATGAGGAGCAGTCTGTCTTGGCCATGCTCCACCCCCATAAATGCCCCTCATACTTTGACCCCCCTTGGGGGGGGTTACACTAGGGTTTTTACCCCAATCTGCTACCTGGACGGGAGCAGAAAGCCCACTAGATCGGGTTTTGACAGCCTGAGCAAGCATCCAGCCTTACCCCACCATCTAAAGGCCCCAACAGTTGTTCTGTTTATCCCCGGGGTACCAATTGAGAATTTACCCCTAATCCCCCCCCCCCACCCCTATTAAATATTTATCTATGGCCCACCCAGGCATTGGGCGTTACATCCCACCCCTAAAGCCCCAACAGTCTATGGTCTCCTTTTGTGGCTTCTAATTGTAAGCCATTGTGCAAAAAAGAATACATTTTAGAAAATGCCTTCTGAATCACATGATAGTATGGTAAAACTGAATTCATCATTTTACAACTAACCAATATTCTAATCCTAGAATCTTGGGCACATTTAAAAAATAATTAGCTTTCCTTTGTACCCATTTTTCAATCATTAGATTTTACCACATGAATTAATGCTTGGTTGGTACAGGGTGAAAGAAAATTCATTATAGGCGAGAACTCAGTTGATGGCTCTGGGTATCACATGTTATAGATGTAATGGTATATTTCTTTTGTAGAAAGCCTGTCGAGATAAAAAAATTACAGATGAAAAAGTTGTCTCATATGTCTAATTTAGAGCGATATATGAAAATCACCCCTTTCAGAACTTTGTCTACTTTTCAGAAATGTATAGCTTTCCAGGTCACCTCTGGGTTTCAGACCCCTTTCCACCATAACCTGCAAGTAGGTAGAAACCACAAAAATAGGAAATATTGACTACCATATGGAAAATTGGAAAAACTTTGATGAAGAAAAAAGATTTTTATTTAAAATTTTGTTGATGCCATTCTTAAAAAAACACACTTTTTTGTGCAGCACTTTGCTCTTTTAAAAAAGAAAAACCAAAAAAAAAAACCTCTTCATTCTGGTGTGATAGCCCTGGTGATACTGCTCCAGCGATCTACACCGTATCGAGCGTCTTGGACAAGCCAACTCTTGCTGAATAAAACCCCCTTCTTAGAGAAAACCTTAGTCTATTTTTAAATCCCTATTCATTATACACGCACATCTGTATATCCTCCAATCTACACCCAGGGCCCTACACCTGCACTTCACAGACTGCATTGGGTCAAAAGATCTCCGATAAAGAGCCCCCTCGGGGGTGCCCATCGGGCATTTCACAGCCAGCCCGATGATGAAGCATGACACCCATTTGGGTGTGTGAGGGCCCTAGTTCCAAAAGGAACCATCCCCTTACCTTTGGTTCCTATATATCTGACTTGACACCTTCCCTCTTAGGAACTGCATACCTTTAATTGTTACGATTTATCTTGGAGCACTTATGCTGGACCTCAATGCGCTCCTGGTCCCCCTTTTTTGTGATTGGTAGCTCCATGGGAAGCCATGAACTCGGAGTAACTTTAGAGTTCCTAAAATGTAGAGCTAAAAGGATGTCAATTTGGTATGGATATCTTTGGGAAACCGCCTTTGCAATGCATAAATAACCATTTAGTGCCTTTACCATGCATTTTTTTACCACCCAAACGTTTACTATGCATATGCCTTTACCAGGCATATAAGACAAGTGTAAATGTTTGGGTGTGTATATATTTACATATATGTGTGTGTATGTGTATATATATATATAATCTACTGGCGGTCGCCAGTTTATAGTTAGGACCACGTTTCTATAGGAAAAGCGTTTTTTGATTTGCTTATAACTTTGGCATCGTTTGACGAATGTTTACGAAATTTTCCAAAAAACTTCTCTTTTCAGATCAGCTCCTATGTTGAAAGTTTGGGGGTGATTCGTCAAGGGGGGCTGAGAAAAAAGGGGGGTCCCAATACGTGTTTACTCCATGCAATTTCCATAGGAAACTTTAGACAAGGCTACTGGTCAAAAAACTGCTGAACGGAATTATGTCAAATTTGGCAGGGAGAAAGGTCTTGGTCCAGAAAGCACGCTTTTGTTTAAATGGGGTAAGTCCATTCAGTAGTTTTAGACAAATATAAAAATTTACAGATATCGATATTTGAGAATTCTGACATCTGATTGGCTGAGGCGTTGCGAGCACGAGCGTGCGGATCATTGGCTGCGAACTGTTGAAACTAGGAAGTGTTCGCAGCCATTTTGTGACTGAGTTGAAAGGCGTAGGGGGAAAAATAAGAGAATATTGTATAAGAGGGTATAGTAGGAACACTGTGGTCTTAGTTTAAGCAGTCTGTACGGTGCAGAGGCAGGGAGTTTGAATGTTGCGTAGGCCGTGGAAATCACGTCCGCAGAACAACGGTGCGTGGTATTGCGGCAAGGTTGCGTAGGCTCTGGAAATCCCATCGGGAAAACAATGCGCCGTATTGCGGCAAGCAGTGTGTAGGGTGCACACACAGGTAGTGTGAATGTTGCATAGGCTGTGGAAATCACGTCCGCAAAACAACGATGCGCGGTATTGCGGCAATGTTCAGTAGGCTGTGGAAATCATATCGGGAAAATAACAATGCGCCGTATTGCAGCCTTCCTTTACCTTCCTTTAATATAATGCGCAGTAATGTTTACTTATAATGCGGTGTTCACTTTTATCAAGGACAGTGAACAAAATTAATGTTTAATTGGCTGAGGTGTTCCAACAACGAGCTCAATGTTCATTGGCTGTGAACCATTCAAAGTAAAAGTGTTGCCAGCCATTCCCTCCCCCTGCACGGAGTAGCAAGGATATCTGATTGGTTCACATGTTCCAAGCAGGACCTTCCAGAGGTTAATGTTCATTGGCTGCGAACCATTGAAAGTAGAAGTGTTGCCAGCCATTTCCTCCCCTTCCGCGGAGTAGCAGGGACATCTGATTGGTTGACGTGTTCCAAGCAGGACGTGTTCCAAGCTTAATGTTCATTGGCTGTGAAACATTAAAAGTAGAAGTGTTGGCAGCGATTCCCTCCCCCTCTGCGGAACACCATGGACGTTTTATTGGCTAAAGTGTTTAGAGTACAACTTTGCTCATTATTGGCTGGGAACGTTTCACTGTTGTGAAGCGTTTTGTGACGCACTTCAATGGAGTACGGGAAAACAAAGTAGTAGCGGGGAGGGTAGGAACACTATTAACTCTGTAAAGTGGTCACAAGGTGGTGAACAGGGATTGTGAAGGTAAAAATAGTTTTTTTTAATATATTTTAAGGGCCATTTATATAATTGGCGTGGGGTGTACAAATCACGGCGGGAAAATAACAGTGTGTGTTGCGGTCTTCTTTTTATTAAGTTTGCGGTGGGATACTTCCCAGTAGCACTATTTACTTAGAATGTGGTGTTTACTTTTCTGACGGGGAGGTGTGGTTGCGCAGCAAAAATTTCAGACTAGGTTTGAAACCGTTTTTATTAAGCAATTACAAATAAACTTTCTTCGAAAACTGAAGCTGTATATATCAAAGCGGTGACCAATAAAAACGCAATTCATAAAATATCCCTTAACCCCTTCCATGCTCATGACGAGCTCAGCTCGTCATGCTGCGCAGTGCTCGTGTGCGCATGACGAGCTGAGCTCGTCATGAACCCGTCCGCTTAATGAAACGCCTCGCACAGGGCGAAAATCGGCCGCGCATGGAAGCGGTTAAGCGTGGCCACACCCTCCCTTTTTTTTCTGCTATAGTTTGTAAAAGTGTTGCCCCATATTCTTGATAATATAAGAGGGCATGAGTTACTTTTAGATAAAGTAGAAAAGAAGTGCTACAAGAAACACTCCCGCACTACATCATCTCAGGTCACAAGAACAATAACAAGTAAATAAACTGTTAAACACAAATGACTTTATATTACATAGGAATGTACGCTTCCTCATTTCTTACAATTTCTATTCTGTAGAACTCTGGAAAGTTCAGTCGTAGTGCTTAGAGGTCGCTCACTGCTCCGCTAACAGATCACGGACTCCTTTAAGAACATATAGGATAGTAGTAATATATACACTACTATTCCTATCAATTCTATAGGGAGAACGAGAATAGGAACCACAACAGAGAAAAAGAGAAATACCAAAAATCATTCAAAAATGTAGGGTTTATCAAAGGCATTCAGTAAGAAAGTGTCTATGCAAACAGTCTTTTTTGAAACTGCAATTTCGAAAAATATTCTCACTGTAAAAATATCTGATCAAGTAAGGTATAAAGGTCAGTAAGCTGTATTTCAGATGGTTTACTCCTGGCGGCGACAAATCTCCAATTCCTGTTGTGTGAAAATATGACTAATACAAAATAGAGAGTGACACTGATTGCACACAAAAAGGAAAAGGAAAATAAAGTCATGAACACAAAACAAGATCAATAACGAAATACTTTCCAACAGTGAATATTTTCAGAGCTTCTTTTATCCGGGACTTCGAAATCTTTCAACTTCGTACCGACGGGTCATAAACTCCTCTGAGATCATAATGACTGTGAATATTACAATATACATACTCACACTATATGATCCCAAGGGGGAAACAGAGTAAGAAGCAGAAGCGGCTGACGTTACATATAAATCTTTAGTCTTCGCGCCGACGGGTCATAAACTCCTCTGAGATCATAATGTGTGGTTATTATAATATACATACTCACACTATATGATCTCAAGGGGGAAATAGACTACAAACTAGAAGCTGCTGACGTTACATATAACTCTTTAGTCTTCGCGCCGACGGGTCACCAACACCTCTGAGGTGAAGTACAGTGTCAATATTATAATATACAAAGTCACACTATATGATCTCAAAGGAGCCAGAAAAGGAACAATGTTTGCTGTATTCTGTCTGTTTCTGAAAACAAGCTGCTGACGTTACATATAAATGGCAAAAACAACCAATAACACTTTCTTCTAAATACAAATGTTTAAATATTGACAAATAGCTACGTATTATAAATATCTACTATGCCATAATCAAACAACTTACAACTCTGGAATATGTTTTGTTGCCGCAAAACAAGAATCCGACAATAGAAAAGGGAACGTGCATCACAGAATGGACACGCGTAAATAACTTGCATAAACGAAACTAATCAAACAACGGGTGTGGTTTATATACTTTTTGGTTATTGAGTGGTCTATGGAAGGAAGATGCGGCTCCGCTCATTTAGATGTCACGTTTTACAGTTGACACGTGCTCACGTTTTCACTGTTTAACTTGTGCACGTGTTGGGAAAACTTACAAAATGTGAAGGGGTAAAGGTTTCGATTTCGATCCTAACACGTATAAGGTCCTTAATATGTACATACGTTGAAGAGCTTAAAAACTGTTACCCGGCAAACCGTGTCATTTCCATTCTCATGACTACAAACATCTATTAATTGCCGTAATTCTGAATAGAAGACCTAAAAAAAAATATCGTTCAGAATAGAAAAAAAAAATACGTGCTAATATTTCTCATCACTATGGTTTTAAATTTAAAAAATGCCAGCATTTGTAAAGCGTACAGCTTCCCCCGGAAAGGTGTGCCGGCGCTCGGGGCGTCGGGAAGATTAAGCAAGGTGTTGCCCACAGTGACATAGTGGTGGGCTAACGTGCCGCTGGAGCCGGGAATCGAACTGTGAACGCTGTTGTTCGAAGTCAGGTATCATAGCTGCTGCATCACATTTTCCACACTTAAATGTTAATTAGTGCTAATTAAGTTTTAAACATTGTTAAATTATAACTTATAACAGACTACTGTTAGTTAGTTTTTCACTACAAAAAGTATGCACGTCTTTTAAAATTTACTTAAAAACAATATAGTTTTCAGGGACATTGTAGTTAGAAATTCGCATTTATAAAACCTTTGAAATTCACAGAAAAAACCATAGGTTTTACAGACGTTATAGTTAGAAATTAGCATTTAAAAAACTATAGAAATTCACTGAAAAAAACCATAGGTTTTAGGGACGTTATAGTTAGTTGGACATTTCACTCATATAAAACCAGAGAAATTCCACCGTCATAGTTAGTTCAGCTAACTATGACTCTCGCACCCACAATGCACTGCTCATGACGTCACATATTACATCATTCATGACATGGTCAGTGACATCACTGATGACATCACTGATGACATCTCAAATGACATCACTGATGACATCATCCCAGGACTGTGCGTTTCTGTAATTTTTAAATGTTTTATATATATTCCTAGGTGTATTGAAGAATGAGTGGGTGTATAAGTGTCTGGATAGAGGATTTAGTAGGAGGGTGACTGGCTGTATAAGTGAGTGATTAAATGTCTCTTACTGAATGCATGGGTTAGAAACTAAACTGTGTGAATGTCTATCAGTCGGTTGTGCAAGCTATACACACACACACACACACACACACATATATGTATATATAATGCACATTTAAGGCTTTAGGTTTAGGGTTTGGCTAGGGGTTTAGGGATGGTATACGTAATTTTAGGGATTAGGGGTGGGTAAGGGTATTGAGTGGTAAGGGTGTTTCTAGGGTTATGGGGTAGGTAAGGATTTTGGGTGGTAAGGTTGTTTTTAGGGTTTAGGGGTAGGTAAGGATATTGGGTGGTAAAGGTATTTTAGGGATGGGTGGGGGTATAAGGTGTTAAGGGTGTATCTGATAGACTTCTAGCTGCAGATTCCTTACCTTTGTATTTCCCAGGCGCCAAACTGGATCCAGAAACTTTTGCATGAGCAGTACCCCTGCATGCCGTCGGATGGCTCCTTTCGGCTCCTCGTGACGTTGCCAGCGTCAGTTGTGACATCGCCGTCACCTATATAGGTGCCACCCAGGTGCGCGGACGTCAGTTCTTTTCTTTCCCCCTCGCCAGCTAAGCACTGATCCGGAGAAGAGCTACCCCTCTGTGTTTTTTTGGGACATTTTTTCGAGAGATTTTTCTTGTGTGATGAGGGATGACCTCTAGAAGGGTAGTTTTCAAGCTATGTGGCACCTGTCATGCGCCATGTCGGTAACAGACCCCCATCTCGCTTGTGATGTCTCAAGCGCGACAACGACTCAAAGTTGTGCTCCAGCTGCCAGGCCATGGTGCTAGATTCCTTGCAGGAGTGGTCCATGAAGCTCCTTGCGTCCTGGTAGTCCACATCGTCGAGCACAAGTCCTTGGAGGTCCCTATCCTGATCGAGCAAGAGAAGGTCGCGGGACCGCTCCAGGAGCCTCAAGTCCTCTTCCACGTACTCTAGGTCCTTAGGACACTGGGGGACGAGGCCTAAGGAGAAGCAGAAGTCTAAATGTTCTTTAACACTTTAACTTCACCTCATCTGTCTGTCAACAAGACAGGTAAGGAGCATAGTCGCTGTAGGCACAGTTCTGCAGAATCGTTGCCAGGTTCGACTCCGCGCCTCCCCCCATTTCCGGGAGCCAGAGTGACCCCGCATATTTGAGTGGGCCGACCCCTCTGGTGCGCCTTCGGGTCCGCAGGTTTGGGAGAAGCCCCACCAGGATCCACACGGACTGCTCCGGCGGGGTCTCATGGATCCGATTGTGGATCCTGGTCGGCGCCGGTCATGTCAACCCGACCTTCCCTAGATCAGGCCCCAAAGTCGGTGCCTCTGACGACGACGCCGGCGGCACCCGCCCCATTCTGATACCGGACGACTAAGAGCCGGTTCAACATCAGTCGACGTTGACTCCGGCGCCGACGGAGCCCAGAGGTTCTACGTCATTGCCTGTTCATTCTGGAGAGGTTTCGCGCTTGGTAGAAGAATGGAAGGGGTCCTTGGACCCTTTGTAACACCAGTTGGTGCCCCATGTGAGCAAATGGACTGGTATGAGGACCGTGGAGAAGCCAGTGGACTGGACACATCTCCAGATACTGGCATGCTCTCTCTGCCTAGTGTGGCTACAGACAAGGGGGCATTTTACGCCATGGTGGTGCGGAGGGCAGCAGAGGTCCTTGACCTGGAGTGACCCTCAGTGCAGGTCAAGACTAATCTCTTGACCGAAGTGCTTCAACCTGGGGCTTCTTAGTCCGAACCCCTTTTGCTCTTTAATGAAGGACTGACAGATGTCCTTCTAGGCACGTGGTCTAAGCTTAGCACAGAGGCTCCTGTGAACAGGACAATAGCACACCACCATCGCCTGGCATCGGGTGATCCAAGTTTCCTCAGCCAACACCCCACCCCTGAGAGCTTGGTGGTTTAGGCTTCAACGTCCCATGGCACGTTCCTTTCTGCTCCCCCGGATAGAGAATCCAAGAGGCTGGACGCACTTGAGAAGATGTTTTCTTCAACCAGCCTTGCATTGCGGTCAGTGAACACCGCATGGTTATTGGGCCGTTTCTCGCACACCCAATGGGAAACGGTTACACAAGGACTGCCACAAAATCTGGAGAAGGCCCGGGCCATGCTCTCCCAGGCAGTGAAAGATGCAGCAAATTTCACTATTTGGTGTAGCTTAGATAGGACTGACTCGCTGGGTAGAGCGGTTTCATCAACGGTGGCCTTGCGTCGCATGCCTGACTGAAAACATCTGGCTTCTCTGGTGATGTCCAGGCTAATCTCATGGACATGCCCTTTCACGGGACTTGTCTCTTTAGTGAAAAGGGGGACTCTGCTTTAGAACACTTCAAGGATTCTCGTGCTACGGCCAGATCCTTAGGCATCTCGGTTACACCTCGTGGCTAGTCTACCTTTCACGGCAATGGAAGAGGTTTTCAACTGCGCCAGCCATACCACAGCCACGGCTGACATAGTATCATCTATTAATACTCAAAGAGGAAGTTTCAGCTCTCCTGGCTAAGGGAGCTATAGAGAAGGTTCCGATTTTCAGAAGTAGGCAGTGGTTGTTACTCCCGCTACTTTCTGATATTGAAAAAGAACAAAGGTCCACGCCATATTCTGGTCCTCCGGACAGTCATTCTCTCCCTCAAAAAGGAGAAGTTCAAGATGCTTGCGTAGGCTCAGGTCTTGTCTGCAGTAGACCAAGGAGACTGGCTGGTAGCATTGGACTTGCAGGATGTGTATTTTCACATTCCCATCCTGCCGGGCCACAGGCGTTACCTGCAGTTCAAAGGAGGCCACTAGCACTTTTGGTTCACCGTGCTCCCCTTTAGCCTTACCAGCACCCCTCGAGTGTTAACCAAGGTGATGGTGGTGATCGCAGCTCATCTGCGCAGGTTAGGGGTATCAGTCTTCCCCTACCTCAACAACTGGCTGTTGAAGGCGCCTTCACCCCAGGTTGTCTTTTCTCACCTCCAGACTACGGCAGACCTCCTGCACTCACTGGGGTTCTCTATAAACGTGCCGAGGTCTCACCTGACGCCTTCTCAGACGCTCCCTTTCATCTGAGCTGTTCCGTACACAGTGCAGTTTCGAGTTTATCCTCGAGTCCAGGATATTCAGGTTATGATACTGATGTTTCAGCCTCTATCCTGGATTTTGGTGAGACTGACTCTGAGGCTGCTGGATCTCATGGCCTCCTGCATCCTGTTGGTAAATCATGCCTGATGGCGTACGCGGGCTGTGCAGTGGGACCTGAAGTTCCAGTGGGTGCAGCATCAGGGGAATCTCTCCGACATGGTTCAGATCTTGGAGGGAACTGCAAAAGACCTGTATTGGTGGTTGAAGAACCGCAATTGGGTCAGAGGCAGAACACGTCTCCCTTCCCCAACCAGATCTCACAATAGTGACAGATGTGTCACTCCTGGGATGGGGCGGCCATCTGGGAGAGATGGAAATCAGGGGACACTGGTCTCCGGCAGAGTCGAGGCTCCACATCAACTTGTTGGAGTTTTGGGCAATCCGGCTAGCATTGAAAGCATTTCTTCCCTCTGTCAAGGTAAAGTTGGTGCAGGTTTCCCAGACAACAAGATCTCCATGTGGTTCTGGAACAAGCAGGGCGGGTGGTGTCCTGGACCCTTTGTCAAGAGGCCTTATGCCTCTGGACATGGCTGGAACAGCAGAGCATGACCCTGGTGGTTCAACACCCGGCAGGTTCTCTGAACGCTGTGGCGGACAAACTCAGCCATCGATGCCTAGCAGATCACGAATGGTGTCTCCAGTCCGAGGTGGCGCAAGTCTCTTTCAGCAGTGGGTACAGCCATGGTTAGATCTGTTCGCCTCCGAAAAGAACGTGCAATGTCAGCAGTTTTGCGTGCTTTAATTTCTAAGGTGGCTATCGCCCAGCGACGCATTTCGTCACGAGTGGAGCTCGGGCCTCTTGTATGCCTTTCCACCCATGCTACTACTGCCCAAATTTCTCAAGACGATCAAGAACAACCGGGCCCAAGTCAATCTTGTGGCTCCGGACTGGGCATGGAGAGTGATATCCAGAGCTTCTTCGCATGAGCATCGATCCTTCGATCAGGTTGCCTCTTCAGGACGATCTTCTGTCACAGCAGCAGGGGAGGGGGTTCTCCACCCGAACCTGTCAACTCTCTGCCTCCTTGCGTGGATATTGAGCGTCGGCAGTTGATAGCTTTCAACCTTCCTACCCAAGTATGTAATGTAATCTTGGAGGCCGGGCTGCCCTCCACTAAGACTGTACACGCCTGCCATTGGCAAAAGTTTGTAAATTATTGTAAAGAAAGGTCTATTGACCCTCTTTCTACTAATTTGTTTAACATTCTTCTTTGTATTCTTACCCTTGCCCAGCAGGGCTCTGCTTTGGGTACTCTTAAGGGTTATCTTTCTACTCTGTCCGCTTTCTTGCGGCTGCTGGATCAACCCTCCATGCTCAAATTCCCTATTGTAAATCGGTTTCCTCCTACGCCCTTTATCATGCCACAGTGAGATCTCAATCTGGTTCTCACATATCTTATGTGTGCTCCCTTTGAGCCTTTGCACAATTGTCCCCTACGGCTGCTCACCATCAAGACAACCTTTCTAGTGGCAATAACATCTGCCCGGAGGTTGAATGAATTGCAGGCTTTGTCATCCAAGCCTTATGACATTTTTTTATCAGGTGGTGCTTCGCACCCATGCCTCATTCCTTCCAAAAGTGGTGACTCCATTCCATCTGGGTCAATCAGTCAAGCTACCCACCTTTTTTGCTCCCCCGCATCCCTCTAAGGAAGAGGAGTGTCGCTATCATCTGGACCCAAAAAGAGCATTGTCGTTCTACGTTGACCGCACAAGAGTTCCTGGAGGACGACCAATTCTTTGTGGGTTATGTGGAAGCTAAAAAAGGTTGGGCAGTGCAGAAGCGAACTATTTTGCTCTGGGTCATTATCTGCATTACAATCTGCTACGCCCTGGCTAGAAAGCAGCCTCTGGAAGGCTTAAGAGCCCGTTCTACCTGGGGGAGGCAGCGACCACTGCATTGGCTCAGGAAGTGCCAGTCCTGGACATCTGCCAGGCTGCAATGTGGGCTTCATTGCACACGTTTGCGAAACACTACTGCCTGGACAGTCAGGTCCGTAGGGACAGGCATTTTGCCTGTTTGGTCCTGCAGGACTTTTTAGTCTAGAAAGTCTGTCCGCAGTCCACTGCCAGGAAGTTTAACTTGGATATCTATTCAAAGGTAAGCAATCTGCAGCTACAAGTCTCTATCAGATGAACAAGTTACTTACCTTCGGTAAGGCATTATCTGGTAGATACTATATCTAGCTGCAGATTCCTTACAGACCCACCCATGCCTTCCCGCACTGCGGACTAATTTTTAGGGCTATGGTTGTTCCCCTTTTCAGGGCCATAGTTGTGACACACACTTGTCAGTTTCCTTCATGGCTCTGCACTTCTGGCGTGGAAAAGTGAAAATTAACTGACGTCCACGCACCTGAGTGGTGCCTATATATGTGACCGCGACATCAAGAGTGGCGCTGGTGACGTCGCGCAGAGCCGAACGGAGCCACCCGACGGTGTGCAGGGGTAGTGCTCACGCAAAAGTTTCCGGATCCAGTCTGACGCCTAGGAAATTCAAAGGTAAAGAATCTGCAGCTAGATAGTGTCTCTACCAGATTTTGCATTACTGAAGGTAAGCAACTTTAAGGCTTTAGGGGTGGGTAAGGGTATTGGGTGGTATGGGCAATTAAAAAGGGGGGGTTTGGAAGTTGCCCCCAAAAATTATAAAATATTTTTCTATATATATGTATGTATGTATGTGTGTGTAACACTTACCGTAAATAGACTTCCCATTTGTGTCAAAAGTTTGCGTTTAAAGTAGTGTCAGTTTTGTAGTGTCATTCAACCATATTGTTGTGGAAGAAAATATGAAAGTCTAGGCGTGAATTGTCCCAGATATCAAAACAAGCATTGGCATAGCCAATAGGTCTCGCCTTTGGACCTTATAAGTGTTTAGCCATGCAGCTCACTTACAGCAGACAGCTGCCCTGAAGTGAAACAAACAGCTCCCTGAAGCAAAGAAGGGTACAGGTCGCAGGCACCCAGACCAGGTCATATATTTGTGGGTTCAAAGGTCAATGAAGCCGTAGGAAAATTAAACTGGTTTTCAGAAACTGTACTTAAAGCAAATGATGCAGCTCACTTACAGCAGACAGCTGCCCTGAAGTGAAACAAACAGCTCCCTGAAGCAAAGAAGGGTACAGGTCGCAGGCACCCAGACCAGGTCATATATTTGTGGGTTCAAAGGTCAATGAAGCCGTAGGAAAATTAAACTGGTTTTCAGAAACTGTACTTAAAGCAAATGATGGCTGGCACGTTACATTTATACGGTGTATACAGTTTGAAAGCCGCATACAGGCTGTCCATTTACCCCACTGTACCGGGTAGAGGCGCAGGGCCCGATCTAGAAAGATTTTGCTGTTCGGAAGTGCGACTTAATCTTGTCCAGGAATAAACTGGAGCACGTAAATTATAGCAACACCCTTGTAAATCGGGCCCATTGTCCCAGGCTTTGCTGACTAAGTTGTTTATAGGCAATCTTTAAAAATGGCTTTTTGTGAAACAAGCAGGAACCTTTCTACCACAAACTTTTGTTGTTACTGAAACGGAATGTGTAGTTTATAAAATCACACAGATTCGTAGTAGGACATACCCTGGTAGTGTGTAAAATATTATATTAATAAAACAACGAACACGTGTTCACACTATGGCGTTTCCCTGACACAAAAGCTGCGACTGGCGCTCCTCATGATGTTAGCCAACATCGACACCAGGACTTCAGCAGCAACCCCATCTACTACACCAGCAGGAACCAGAGTAGCAACAACAGCTGTTAAGAGAGAGGCAACCCTTGCTTCCACCACGGCAGTGGCGACAACAGTAACAACCGTTGCTAGCAAAGGAGGGACAACAGCAGTGACCAATGAGCAACCATTGAAAGGACAACAAAAGTAAGGACCACAGTAGCAAAAACCACCACTAGCAAAGCAGTATCAGCCGCAAGGTTTGCAGGCAACACAATAGCGACCACAGCATCTATGGCAACAGAGACCACAAATTCCACAATATTAGGGGACAGAGCAACAACCCCAGCAGTAACCACTAAAGGGATCACACGATCAACTAAAACTGCTGCCAAAGCTGCAACAATAATAGTGACAATAAATGTCATCACAGTCACAACAGCAAACACGTTACACAGGAGGAAAAAAGAAGCAATCACAGAATGAGGAAGGACAGCAATAACAACTGTGTGGACCCAGCAGTGACCACAACTTACCACCATGAAGGGGCCAACACAATGAACACAATTGTAAACACAGCACAGGGAGTGGCACATTTCTCTGTAAGAACAGAGACAACTACAAACTGCTATAAATGTAGGGGCTACAGCCGAGACCACTTATGCATCTACTGAGAAAAAAATCAAATATTATGAGCAGATTGCTTGAAATAATCTCAGCCACTGATAATTCTCCTCAGTCACATTCTGGTCTATTACTTTGTATCCCTGTGCGAGACAGCTTTTCTGTGGATTGTGAGAGGACTGCCGGCGGTGAGACTGCTCTGTGAGGACTTGGAGCCATGTTGGTAAAGACTGAGTCTTTACCAACTGTTAGTCTGTGAGTAAATTCAGTATTTAGTGTTGTGTGTAATGTGAGACTTTTTGTGTGTCAGGTATGAGACTGCTGTTCATAGCGTGCTCCTGCTATGGTGAGAGAGAGTTTTTCTCGTACATTTTTCATCCTTCACACATATTACACAGGAAAACAAAGGTGCTGCTAGAACAGAGCACGCAGTGCTGGATACCGCTTTGTACAGGCCCGCATTTGGGAGCAGGAAAGAGGGTTTTATTCAAAAAATAATTCGGGTGAATGGAATTTCCCCCTTTTGTTTGAATTGAAATGGGTGCAATTCAGCAAAGAAAATTTAAAATACAACCTCTTTTGCTTTAAAATCGGGACTCTCACTTTAATTAGGTGAGTTTACACGCCGGGCTGAGAAATTTAACTGCTAATTATGATAGGAATCCCGTATTAGAAGATCACCCATATACTACTTACAAGGATCATCCATAGATTCAGCAGTTCAATGTCCTTCTGCAAGCATCCAACGTGGATCGTGAGATACGGAGTCCCGCTGCAGCCTGTTAGCAAACTCAGGAACAGGGGAAGCAATCAGCAGGGGAGGAGTTGCACGGCGCCAGCGCCGCGCAGAAATAAAAGCTTATGTTGAAGGACAGCGCTCACCGTGGCTTGTTAAATTTAGAGTTAAAACGGCGCTGTTTATAAATAAATAAAAAAGGCACGGACAGCGGGCGGGCGGCGGGGGGGGGGGGAGAAGGCACCGACAACGGGGGGACAAGAGAGGAACAAAACACCCATAGGGCCGTTTGTGGAAAATGCACGTCGGGGTCTGTCTTCAATGAACACTATCTCTGAGGACAGAAAGACATGATGGGCCTGGTAGTAAGTCAAAACAAGTGCGGCCGCGAAAGTGAAAGCGACCGCGCTATGTTAATTTAGTAACCTGATCCATGACCAGCTGCCAGCCTGCGCGCCGCTGCTCGCTCCCGAGACCCAAAGGCCATGGGAGTGGACGTTTAGAGGAAAGGCGGGACATGCATCCGTCTTTGGCCATTTGCGTGCTTTCATTATTGAAAGCCACACGCAAAGGCCAATGGAATGTGTGGGAGGAGTCCGACCCACACGGAGAAGTCTCTGGGAAGTTTGGAGTGCTTACAAGAAGCCTCCCCATAGAGCAGCGCATGCGCGCTGCGCTAGGCTCGACCTAAAAAGGGTTCAGCAATGAGCAGGGTGAAGGGTCAGCAGCAATGTTCTTATGTGTGCGTGTGCTAATTGATTCTGCTATAACAATTAAAAAGATAATTGAATACAATGCACACAAGTGAAGTATGTTACGCTGTTTATTGCGTGCCGGTGCGCCGTAATCATCCTCTGAGGTATTGGGTTAAGTATCACTTTTTACATGTACTGACAATTTAAAAGATTATATTTTCTATAACTTGTATTTATTTATTAAGTTCTTATTCTGCTATTCATTGTTTAATGTTGAGCTTAATATTTTGTTAGGGTCATAGAAGAATGGTATGCTGTTCTGCTTGGAGCGAAGACCACCCAACATGCAACCTCTTCTCCTGCGGCTTTGATCGTCAAGCCATTGGATGGAATATCAACATCCCTGCACTGTTACAAGAAAAATAATGATGCCATAGCAGTCATTATACAACTGATTTGCCTTGAACTTGTAGCCTTTGTAGGACTCGAAGTTTATTGGCCTGTCACCACTGTTGATTTCATAAACCGAGCACTTCCTAAATGTTGTTCTTGTTGACATCGCATGCATGAGCTATTAAGAAAAAAACCAATGTGACGCTTTCAGCTAGTAGTAGGCTTGTGTGTGAACTTCTCGAGCTCAACTACCATGTCAGTAGAAAAGGACATTCACAACCAGAGCACATCCTGATGCTCCTAAGTTATTATTCACCATCTGACAGATTAGTAGGTAATTACATATGTGTGGTTAAATGTGAAATCTATGTATTTGATGGAAAATATATTAGTCTGTTACATTTTCTGCAATAATTATACATTTCTGCCTTCTGAAAAAAGCCTTCCCGGACCTGAACTGCAATAGAGAATGGAGTTTGAATTTTTCTCACAAGGTGTAGTCTGTGTTTGCTCCTGTATGAGGTGTTGGTATTGATGTGTATGATGTAACATCGGGACCCATTTTGGACTGCAGATCGTAAAACTGTACTGAATATAAACAAAAATAAAAGATAATCGTATTAGTTTGTGTAGAATACCAGCCTCTCAGATGTATTGTCTCTTGTACCTCTTACTTGTAAATCTTGTGTTAATGTAATCAGTTCATAGTGGCCCATTGTGTCGTGCCGATGACATGAGCGCCCATAGCGAAACACGTTCGGTCATAAAGCACTTTAGGTAAAAGTTAAGATCTTCACCGTTTTCAAAACTTTTAAGTTAATTTGGATGTATTGACCATTGTGAATAAAATTGTGACAACATTCGGCCCTCTGCATTGCTTATCCCTGCCAAAAAATATAACAAATCTACTAGAACATTTGTTATAGTCACTTGAGTTAGTTTCCTAGCAGCATATACTTGCTAAGCAAACTTTCTTACTTTCGTGAAGGCATATATGACTCACATTATACTATATGAACCTGTGGCCTTGATCATGTTCTTTATAATGAAATAGTAGTGAACAGCACGTAATGAAACCAGACAATCGTACCACTTAATTATTTTTGAGTTAATGCAACTTTACACATCAGAACACTATCACATTTCACTAAAAATTACAACATTTGAAATCGGAATTCGTATTTGCCTTCTAGTACGTCGTCCAGCAGAGTTGCCGGAGTTCCTGCCTCATATGGGCATCCCAAAAAAAGAATAATCTACTTTCTCAAACTCTTTGAAGTCCAGCTTTATTGCTTTTACTCAGTGCCCCTTTTTGTTAAGTGCCATTTTTATGTTCTCTCGGTTTCTGATTACTTTTGTAATACTGTGCCCAAATGTATACAGTATGCAATTTGAAAGCTATGTAGAACTCTCGTTAACACACACACACACACACACCCATGCCCTGTTAGCCATATTCTTACTTTCGGTCAGTTCTTGGATTTTGTGCTGGAAAATATATAAACTAGTTTTAAAAGGTCAATTTATGAATTTTGATTTATTTATTTGCACTCACTGTTCCCTTGATCAGTTCACAGTCTTAGAAGTAGGATTTAAGGAAGACACTATAGAATAAATGCACAACTACTTATCCTCTTCTCATTTAATGATGTGTGACATAATAGCTACCTATTTTATAATGCCCATAGCAGTCTTTCTTTTTAATACAAAATGGTTTATATTTTACCAAATATTTTAATGATCCATGGACAACCCCAAATGTGTACCTGCTTTGCATATTTGAATGTTACTTGTATTTGGAAAGCTACTAGGGTATACATTAATCCCAATCTCCAATTCCAAATGAAGATTGCTCCCATATCTCAATCTCTGCATGAGCGAAAAGTCTACCATATTTACTCCATGGGTATCATGAGAAGCATATAGCCACCACCTACCACGTCTGCATCCTTGAGCCATGCATTGCTCTGTTTTTGAGGGCATACAAAGAAGAGTTTTCTTTGGACAGTCTTAGGTGCAGAGAATCCAGATTTTTGTGAGATTTGCCATAGACCAAGAGTGAACATATTCTAAGAATTGCTATCTAACAGAAGCTTTAGCTGGTCGTTAATACGTTTGAACCACAGTGCCAGTGACAAAGCATCCAAGTGCTAATTAATGATCTGGTCTAGAAAGGGGGATTAGGGTTCTCAATTTGTAACCAGGAGCAAAGTCTCCGATTCTTAAAAGTAGATAAGTAAGATTATAAATCAATTCCAACACCGATTTTTAGACTTGGATAAAAAAAATGCTTTTCACCACTCCTCCACACTAGGTGACTCCCAGCATGGAGAAGTGCTAATATGAGGATTCATGCAAAACCCTACATTTACAAAACACCTTGTAAATATGGCTGTGTAGCATTAAAAAATGTTTGATCTGTGTATCTGGTTCTTCCCTCATCCCACATTAAGATCTGCCCTTTCTGAAAGACTCGTCTCTAAAGTCATTTTAGGCCATCAGTCTTCGTTTGATGGTGACCAGAAGTCATACTCGTTTGCAGAGCTTTCCTGTATTGTATTTACCAGTCTGTCCTCGGAGGTATAAAAAAAGAAAGGTTGACAAAGTGTTGAGAAGACATCTTTATGGATCAGCATTTTGGTGCATAATTTGCAGGAATTGCACGGATTCTTCTGGTAAAAAGAACATTGTTGTTTCTAAAGTTATTGAACAAATATGTTTATAAAGAGAGGATTTGTTATTGTTACATGACTCTCTTGGTTTTTAATCTGCTTATACTGTGACAATGTAATAGTTTCAAATGAACTATGCCAATTTGCATTATTACCGTTTTAAGTTTCATTAAAACAGTTTTGTGAAAGCTGCATTGTTTGTTGGGTTTTGGAATCTTTTAAAAGGTAAATACATATATACACACACACTAGCACAAATCTGTGGTGTTCTTCATTGTCTGAATTCACAGTTAACAGTCTAGAATTCACTATATTGTTCTCTGTGGAGGGGTGAGCATAGATTCTCAATTCATCCTTTAAGTTGGCAAAATGTACTCTTTGTGCTAAAGCGGATTTACATTTTTCAGGTCAATAACTGTGTAGCTCTTACGGTCAAGGTTTTCTCTTTATGTTTTGGGTAGTCCTGGAAATTCTTCACTGGATGATCTACTCTCTCATGAATTCAGGAAACATGAGCACCGTGGCTAAAATTATCTTTTTGCAAATGTTTTTCCCCCTTAAACCTCCTTTTAGTAGAAATTTTGGCCTGCTCTCTTTAAACATTGCACACTTTGTGAAGTTTGTAAAGTCTAGTTATTCATTGTAGTGAAAGTATCCATGGGAGGGGAAAGGAAAGTACGTTCTCAGCATGCCTGACCCCTGGGCACATCTTGAAACTGCCAAAGATGCCATCAGTGTGTCTGTGCTGCTTATTCTATATCATGCTCCGGCCTCCTGATCGACAGGTGCTGCTAAAAGTCTGCCTAATATATGTTGTTCCTTTTGGAGAGGTTTTTTGACACACCTTCCCCCATGGTGTAAATGTAGGGGCAGAGTTATACTTCGCCACATAAAAATACTTTACACTTTTTAGAAATTCACAAAGGTGTAGTAGTGGTCCTGGAAATTTGGACAAGATCTTGGTGTGAAGGCTTATTATTACACCTATCATGTGACTTTCTTAAGTCTGTCCATTCCTCCTGTGCGAATAGCATAGTGGTAACGGCAGCCAAAGGTGCAAACACATTTTTCATTTTTTCCACTCTGTGCTGAGAACATTTTCCCCAAAGAGAAGGCCTTTGCCCTAAACCCCCAGCAAATCTGTGACCTGTTGCCCCTGCCGTCCTGAAAGGGAAGTTACTCCTGCTTTAGGCTGGAGTAACTCTGACCATTTCCAGGGTTCAGGGACCATTTGTGGGTGCTCACAAACCTCCAAGGAAAGAAACACTCCTTGTCACAACCTCTTCCCCTTCTCCCTTGCATAGAATTTACTACTGCAGATTTCCTCACACTTGTGGCGGAGAAATGCTCTTACTCTTGCCAGAATTTTTTTTCTGAATTCCTGATGGGTGTGAAAAAAGTATTTTGTGCCATAAATTTAAGTTTTGAATTAGGTCTGTTGTGTGTGAGAATTTTAAAAATAGCTCCTACATTTGGGGGTCCCACCTGTTAACCAAGATCAGAAGTAGGAATCAAAAGGGGGGTGTGAAGGATATCACATGATATTCTTTCAATTATGGTCGCTATTGCGGTGTTTAATAAGGGCTTTTGACAATAGTTTGTGGAGAAACATTCTCCTTTTATCTTTTCCTGACACCTATTTTCCTGAAACTATTGAAAAAGAAAGAGACAATGAAAGAAACCTAAAGACAAAGCAGACAAATACTTTTCCTTAGTTTTTGTTTCAAAATGCATGTGTTCCCTAAATGGTAGGGAAGAAGAGTGGCTAAACGCTTGCTGCAATAGTCATTCAGTATGACGTATACTGCAAGATCCTCTGTGAGTATGAACCTTGATAGATGAAAAATCACCAACAAGTACTCGACAGAAACTGTAACAGAGAGCTTTTTAAAGTGGCAACCACACACTCCCTCATTACTTATTCATGACTACTAGTGCTATACTATTAGACTAAACTAGATTTAAAATTTGTATTATGACGGTGATCTCTAAGGAATACTGATTTGTTGGTGCAACATAGTTAAGGAATTGAATTATCCAATGGCAAAATAATGTTACAACTTACAATTTGAAAATTATTGGACGACTTACTTTTGCAAATGGATACATCAAGACAGGTTAATGCTCAAGTGGAAGCCAAAAGGTGAGTTTTGTTATCTTCTAGCAACAGTTTATAAGATCAGGAGAAAAAGCCAAAAAAGTGAGGTTTTAAGGCATTAGAAGCAATCCTTTCTCTCAGCCTTACTCGTTTCTCCCACAAATTGGCACAGCTTCATATTCTTACTCCTAGGGTGTAGGCGTCCTATAAACTATAAAATGACCAAACATGCTGATTACCCAGGAACCATAATTTGTAATAAACACCTATGTGAATGATAAAAGTGGAAAAAATTCTGCTTTGCACCGTATGACATGGTGTGCTTAGAATAAATAAAGACTAGAACAGAAAAGTAGTCCTATGTATTATACAGTAGTAGTCATCACAATCCTGTTGTCTTGTGCAATAGGCAAAGTAGTCTCTTTGCTGATAAGATAGGCTGTTGCAGCCCTCGTATTTATTTGCCTGACGTCAGTATGCAAGCGTCGTCGCAATGAAATCTCATTGCACATGTGGTTCCCAGACCTGCGTCAGCTCATTTACCTTCCCCTCTGCCAGATACCCATTACTGTGGCAGTAAAGAAATAAACTGTATAGTAAAATCTGAAAGAAACACATAGTGATAGATTCCTTACCTTAGAATATCCCCAGGCGTCAGACTGGATCCGGAAAGTTTTCATCAGCAGTATCCCTGCGCGTCGGTAGGGGCGTCGTGCAGCTCTGTCGTTGGCGTCGTGGTCGCCGAGATGACGTCGCGGGTGCTACTTGGACGCCGCCCATGCGCGCTGACGTCAGTTCTTTATTTTTCCGCGCCAGCAAGCGCAGATCCGGAGAGAGCGGTACCCCTAGTCTTTTTTGACTAAGTTTTTTTAGATCTTTTTCCCACCTTTTTCGAGTCGATACGACTCCTGGTGCAGTTAGGGATGCCCGGGTTTAAGTCCTGCAAGGACTGTCATCGGATGATGTCGGTGACGGACCCGCACCGCGTGTGTCTCTTCTGCCTGGGGCACGACCACGACCCCAAGTCGTGCCCCGACTGCCGGTCCATGGCGCCGAAATCTTTGCGGGAGCGGTCCCGAAAGCTGCTTGAAGTCCGGCAGTCGGCTCCGCGCCGTGAGAGGTCCCGGTCCAGAGGGAGGTCGAAGGACCGTGCGCGGAGTCATCATCGGCGATCGTCGGGATCGAAGTCTTCACACTCTGGGTCAGGTAAGGCGAAGCACAAGAAGTTGAAAACGTCATCGTTCTCCGACTTCCCCTCGCCGGTCGCGCGACGCGGCTGAGGGTATGGGTGGTGCCACCCCCGCGGATCCGGCAGAGTTCATGGAGTCGCCGCCCAACTACCCGCCCTTCCCGGGGTCGTCGTCGACTCCGGCCCAGATACAGGACTTCCTGTCGGCCATGGCTCGCCTCTTTGGGCCGTCGGGTCCTGCCGGTGAGCCTTCGGGCCCCGCGGTCCCGCATGGGTGTCCTCGCCGGCGGCCCCGGCGTCGCAGTCGGCTCTGGCCCCGACGCCGCAGGACACCCTTGGATCCAGACCTGGATCCCGGTCGACGCCGGTTGACCTTGTTACGCCTCCACCGACGTCGACTCCACCAGCACCGATCCTGACGCCGCCCGCTCCCCGGGACGACGTCGACCTCCGATTCAGCCCCGAAGTGGACGCGGCATCGGTCTGGCGTCGGTCGATGCCGTTCTCGACGCCGTTTGGGGATTTCTATCCCCATGTCCCTACTCCTTATTTTGGTCCTGTTGAACAGCCTGAGGAGCAAGGGGGAGGACTGGGAGGGGTCGGACGACCCTCTCGCTGCAGCCTGCGAGTCTGCACAGGACTGGGCTGAGGAATTGGGGGACGGCAGTGGTCTGGATACCTCACCAGACCTTGGCATGCTGTCTCCTCCTACCGTGGCTACGGAGGAGGGAGCCAGTTATGCAGTGGTGTTGCGCAGGGCGGCGGAGGCCCTACACCTCCAGCTCCCTACTGTGGCCGTCAGGACTAACCTCCTGACAGAGGTGCTTCAGCCAGCAGCTACTTCTTTGGAGCCGCTGCTGCCCTTTAATGAAGCCCTTTCGGATGTTCTTTTGGGCACTTGGTCCAGGCCCACCACAGGGGCTCCTGTGGATAGGAACGTGGCCCGACGCCATCGCCCGGCTCCGGGTGACCCCATTTTCCTCTCCCAACATCCCACCCCTGAGAGCTTGGTTGTCCAAGCCTCTGCTTCCCCAACCGCCTTCCCTTCCGCACCACCGGATAGGGAATCCAAGAAGCTGGATCAGTTTGGGAAGAAGATTTTCTCTTCCACCAGCTCTGCGCTGCGGTCCGTGAACACCGCATGCCGCTTGGGCCGTTATTCCCACTGTCTGTGGGATACGGTGGCGAACGTGCTGCCTCAGTGTCCGGAGGAGGCCCGGCCTGCTCTCGCCCAGGCTGTTGCAGAGGGGAGAGACGCAGCCAAGTTCATGATCCGTTGTGGTCTAGACACCGCCGACTCACTGGGCAGATCCATTGCAACGACCGTGGCGGTTCGCCGTCATGCCTGGTTGAGAACCACTGGATTTTCAGGGGATGTCCAAAACACCCTTATGGACATGCCCTTTGATGGCCGTTGCCTCTTCGGCGACAAAGCGGACAGCCCTTTGGAGCGGTTTAAGGACTCACGGGCTACGGCCAAGTCCTTGGGACTCGGCAGTCCTCCCTCCTCCGCCTTCCGCTTTTTGCTCCTTTCGTGGCACAGGAAGGGGCGCCCCGCAGCGTTCGCAACAGAGCCACAGGCCGGCGCAACAATCATCCCAGCGCGGACGCGCTTTCCTCCATGGTGGACAAAGGGGCCAGCAGGCGGGTCAGACCACCACCACCCCCGCCACCTCTGCCTCCAAACCTTCCTAGTCCGAACTTTCAGGCCCATCAAACGCCATTGGGCGGCAGGCTCCGCCATCACCTCCCCCACTGGCACACCACTTCGGACTGGTGGGTTTTAGAGATAGTCCGAAGGGGCTATTCCCTCCCCTTCGAGACTACCCCCCAAGCCATGCCACCTCAATACCACCGCATGTCAGGGGATCACTTGGTGCTTCTTCAGCAGGAAGTTGCGGCCCTCTTGGCCAAGGGGGCCATCGAGCGCGTTCCGACGCACGAAGTAGGTCGTGGTTGTTATTCCCACTTCTTTGTGGTGCCCAAGAAGGACAAAGGCCTGCGTCCTATCTTGGACCTCCGGAACGTCAATCGCTTCCTCCGCAAAGAGAAGTTCAAGATGCTCACTCTAGCTCAGGTCTTGTCTGCTCTCGACCCACAAGGCTGGATGGTGGCGCTGGACTTGCAGGACGCCTATTTCCACATCCCCGTCCTGCCAGCCCACAGGCGTTACCTACGGTTCATGGTAGGCCACGAGCACTTTCAGTTTACCGTGCTCCCCTTTGGCCTTACCAGCGCCCCTCGGGTGTTCACCAAGGTGATGGCGGTGGTCGCAGCTCATCTGCGCCGATCAGGGGTCTCAGTCTTCCCCTATCTCGACGACTGGTTGTTGAAGGCGGGCTCGCCCCAGACAGTCGTCTCCCACCTCCAGACTACGGCCGATCTCCTGCACTTGCTGGGGTTCTCCATCAATGTGCCGAAGTCGCACCTGATTCCCTCCCAGAAGCTCCTCTTTATCGGAGCGGTTCTGGACACGGCGCAGTTTCGGGTCTAACCTCCCAAACAGCGAGTCCGGGACATTCGTGCTCTGGTTCCCATCTTTCAGCCCTTGTCCCGGGTTTCGGTCAGAGTGACTCTGAGGCTGCTGGGCCTCATGGCCTCCTGCATCCTGCTGGTCAATCATGCCAGGTGGCGTATGCGGGTTCTGCAGTGGGACCTGAAGTTCCAGTGGGCGCAGCATCAGGGAAACCTGTCCGATCACGTCCAGATCTCAGAGGGCACTGCACGACAATTGCAGTGGTCGCTCACGAACCGGCATTGGGTCGACGGCAGATCCCTCTCCCTTCCCCAACCGGAGTTCACAGTGGTGACGGATGCGTCCCTCCTGGGATGGGGCGGCCACATGGGAGAGGCGGATATCAGAGGCCTCTGGTCTCCGGCGGAGTCCCGGCTCCATATCAACCTTTTGGAGCTGCGGGCGATCAGGCTTGCACTGAAGGCATTCCTTCCCTCTGTCAAGAGGAGAGTAGTGCAGGTGTTCACAGACAACACCACCGCCATGTGGTACTGCAACAAACAAGGCGGGGTGGGGTCATGGACCCTCTATCAGGAGGCTCTGCGTCTCTGGACATGGCTGGAACATCAGGGCATGTCCCTGGTGGTTCAACACCTGGCAGGTCCTCTGAACGCCAGGGCGGACGAACTCAGCCGCAGGTGCATGCTCGATCACGAATGGCGTCTTCAATCGGAGGTGGCGCAAGGTCTCTTTCAGCAGTGGGGAGAGCCTTGGTTAGATCTATTCGCCACCGAAGAGAACGCGCAATGTCATCAGTTCTGCGCGTTGGAATTTCCAAGACGGCACTCGCTCGGCGACGCTTTCGTCGCGAGTGGAGTTGCGGTCTGTTGTACGCCTTTCCGCCTATACCACTTCTGCCCAGAGTGCTGAAGAAGATCAGGCGCGACCGGGCCCAAGTCATTCTTGTGGCTCCGGACTGGGCTCGAAGAGTATGGTATCCCGAGCTACTCAGTATGAGCATCGATCCCCCGATCCGACTGCCTCTTCGGGAGGATCCTCTGTCGCAGCAGCAGGGGACGGTCCTCCACCCGAACCTGTCCAGCCTCCACCTCTTTGCGTGGAGATTGAGCGGCGGCAGTTGATTCCGTTCGACTTGCCTCCTGAAGTTTGTGACGTTATTCTGGCAGCCAGGCGTCCCTCTACTAAGGTGGTATACGCCTGCAGGTGGAACAAATTTGTGGCATGGTGCACAGCAAAGGCTGTGGATCCCCTTTCTGCCCCTCTTTCTGAGGTTCTGGTGATCCTTCTTTCTTTGGCCCAGCCGGTGGGGCTGCGTGCTCATTCCACCAGTGCTACTGCAGCCACTACTGCATTGGGACGTGGTGTCCCCCTGCAAGACATATGTCAGGCAGCCACGTGGGCCTCGCTGCACACGTTTACCAAGCATTACTGCCTGTACAGCCAAGTCCGGAGAGACGGCTTCTTTGGCCGTTCTGTTCCCCGTGACTTTCTGGTGTGATCTTAGTTCGCAGACCCACCACCGGGGTTGGTATTGCTGGGGTATCTATTCTAAGGTAAGGAATCTATCACTATGTGTTTCTTTCAGATGAACAAGTTACTTACCTTCGGTAACGATATATCTGTAAGAAACATTAGTAGTGAAAGATTCCTTACCGCCTTACCCATCCTCCCCGTTGGTTAAGGTCATCCCTTTCAGGGCCCTAGTTTCAATGCACCAGTGGTCAGTATCTTGCATGGCTCTGCGTTCCTGGCGTGGAAAGTCGTGTACAGAACTGACGTCAGCGCGCGTGGGCAGCATCCAAGTAGCGCCCGCTACATCATCTCGGCGACCACGACACCAACGACGGACGCGGAGCCGCACAACATCCCTACCAACGCGCAGGGGTACTGCTGACGAAAGCTTTCCGGATCCAGTCTGACGCCTGGGGATATTCTAAGGTAAGGAATCTATCACTACTAATGTTTCTTACAGATATATCGTTACCGAAGGTAAATAACTTGTTCTTTCGGTTCAGTGGAGCAGCACCTTTTTTCATATATAAATTAACGTAAGTGCTGCTGTAGGCAGTGGTTTGACCTACATGCTCAAGGCTGGTTCACTGTGTTCAAGTTTCACTGGCAAGTCTTTCTACTTGCTACATGTTTATACAGCAAGTGGCTTTATTTAGGATTTCAGGGCAGAACTTACTTGTGTCACAAAGCCGTTCTTGGTCACAGCCAGTAGATTATCTCTGGCCCCCAAGCAGTACAGGTATCCCAACTTACCATCTCGTGCAGGGAAAATGGGCAGGTATCCTGTGAGCCTTAACCACAATTACCTGAAGGGTATCCACGTTAGGGACAGACCACACATGCCAAAGACAACAGGTCTATTTTTTGTGAGTTCCTCTTGCCCTTTCCCCAAAATGAGCAAGCACACATGAAAGAAACCAAAGTAGTGCAACATATATGAAGAATTATAGTAGCAAATATCACAAGTATTGTGAAAAAAAGGAATACATAGAACATGAATAATATGAAAAGAGGAAACATGTTATTTGTGAAGATTCTTGTTGGAAAATGGCCCTCTCTGAAGGGTCACCCCAAACTCTTTGCCTTTTACCTCCTGTTTTCTTATTCTTTTTGTTGGATTTAGGACTCTGAGTAGTTTACCACTGCTAACAAGTGTTAAAGTGCATGTGCTTTCCCCCTAAACATGGTAACATTGGTGTATACCTGATTGGCATATTTGATCTACTATAAGTCCCTTGTAAAGTGTTATCACATATACCCAGGGCCTGCAAGTCAAATGCTACTAGTAGCCTGAGGCACTGATTGTGCAACCCACACAAGTAGCTTTTCAAACCTGTCTTGGGCCTGCCACTGCAGGGCCTGTGTGTGGAGTTTGCTGCCATTTAGACTTGGCATTTAAAACTACTTGCCAAGCCTTAAACAACCCTTTTATTACATATGTCAACCCTGAGATAGGCCCCAAGTAGCCATAAGGGAAGGATGCCATGTAAGTAAAAGGTATGATGTGTGTTTAATCTCTACATGTCCCGGTAGTGACAAACACCCAAATTCATTTTTCACTACTTTGAGGCCAACTCCTCTCGTTGGCTAGCATTTGGGAATTCCTTAATACACTTTTAAGCTGTAATTCCTGATCAGAGAGAAGTAGCTTTTTCATGTTTCATATCTTTGGAATGTTAATGATCAATCTTCCTTACTGATGTTGGTTTTAACATTACTGTTTTAGAAAGGCCACTTTTAGAAAGTGAGCATTTCTCTGCACTACTCTGTGTGTCTGACAGGCTCAGGGTTCTTCAAGAGCAGTATTCTCAAAGCCCACCTTCCAGCAGCACAGACTCTGTTTTTATAACAACTAGAAGATCGGAGTGGCTAGACGAGGGGAAGGGTGTTAGGGGGGTGTAGTGTGGGGAAGAAGACCTGGAACAGATGATGTCCGTAATTAGTGGTGATCTCTTAACTCTTAATCTGGACACCATTATATAGCAACACAATGTCAACAATTCAACATTATGATTGTCTCCCCTGAAAGATACTCCGAATCATTCATCAGGTTATTCTTGCGACTCATAATGCAGATTATAACAACAGCTTGGTTGGTTAACGAAAAATTAAGTCTCAAAACTATGATATACTCCAATGCACCAACTTGAACACTGATTGTTTTCACAAATGTCTATAACTTCAAGGACTCTGAATAACTGTGATTGTATCCTCGGATTTCCAATGACTTTAAACAATGTAATGCAAACAAAACGACAACCTGTTGCACAATACATAAGTTCAACATTGTCCTGCTCAAAGAAAGCACTTCCCAAATCAACAATGTTCGTTTTCTTAGAGGCGCTTTATATTCACTGTTCTTACTCTTTGCAAATCTTATGTGACACCTTAACGTCAGGCGACACTTGGGTATTGCTAGCGCTGACCAGATGCGCTGATTTCCAAGTCAAGCTTATGCACCAAACGTATGCCAACCTTGCCATTGAACGCTTCCTTCAGCCATGTGAAGGGCACTGCCTTCAACCATGTGTAGAGCGCTTTAAGAAATAGTAGAGAAGTGCATCTAAACAACACGCCTTACCGTGATCGCCGATCTCGATCTCTGGGTGCTGTCGAAGCTGGGAATCCTTCAACTGCAAGCTCCCGATGTCTGGCGGGGCCACCATTTATAGAAACAACGTTGCTAGGGGTAACCATGACACTAGCATTGTAATGGCACCAACGCGTGCGTAGGGTGTGGTGCACATGTTCATAGCAGCGCTATGAACATAAAGAAAGGACAAGCATTAAAAGAGGGTCATAAACACAATAAAAGGACTCATGATAGTGCGAGATGGTTAAATTACTTGTATTGTCATTTGCACAGCATTTATTAAGACTTGCACCCTCACTATTGTTCATCACGGGGATATTAATGTTATTGTATGAGTGTTGTATGATTATGAAGCTTAATCATAATTTACAAAGGATAACTATTTCGGAGCCAGTGCCAACACTCAATTAAGTGCCAACAATCAGTTCCAATAACTCCATTATAGTCTCAGCTGTTCCCTGATCACCACTTTCATGCCAGTCAGCAAGGAGGCCCTTCAAGATCTCACGGGGCATGTAATAGAGGAAGGGTGCCTGTTGTCAAAATTATGAAATAATCTGGGTGCATTAATAGAATCGAGGTTCCCATGAGTCTTCTGAGCCGTAGATTTTCCAGGCAACTAGATACCATAATTTTCCATGACAGCGGCAGACATCTTTTATGGTGCTCACCTCATACTCTGGATAACCACGAGCTATGATTGGCAATGGACACTTGATTGAATTGTCCTGGGCTGGTTTTAGCAACCATGTATGAAATACGGGGTGAATCTTTGGTGATGCTTGTAATCTCACTTTTTTAGGTTACAGGTTAACCTTTGTGAGAACCTCAAACGGACCAATGAACTTTGAGTAAAAAAGGTTCTGGTTCTTTAATTGAATGTTCTTTGTTGACAGCCATACATTATCACCTTGTTTCTACTCTGGTTCTAGCTGCCTTTTTCTGTCATCAAATTTTTTGTATTGAACTTTTGCTCTCGAGACATTTTGTTTCAATCCTTTGATAACTTGTGTTATTTTCTTGAATTGCTCATTAAAGCGTGGTATCTGGTCATTTGTAGGTGGAGTCATAACCGGTACATAATGAAGATGCCGGCTATAGTTCACAAAGAACAGGGACATGCGAGTGGCTGCATTAAATAGATTGTTGTAAGTAAATTCTGCTGGCCAAAGTAGATTTAGCCATGAGCTTGGGAAATTGGATAGGTAGCAACGCAAATATTGTTTGAGGTCCTGATTTACTCTTGCTTTGTTCGGTCACAATTATGACCATAAAAGCACATTAAAATACATACATTGAGAACTTCACGAAGCGATCATAAATAGTATTAGAACTTCTATTCTAAACAGTTTCAAGTAGTAAACATGTAGGGTAATCACATTTTTGCGTCTTCTATTCAATAATGGAAATATTGACAATTTGATAACGTCTGAACATTATACCCAACTATATTAAAATTGCTTGATCTTAATCATGAGTCATATCTGTTTTTCAATTTCAGCGCAGACAAAATAAAATTCAAAACTGAAAAACATAATACAGGGCAGTTTAAACACTGAATATACTTCAAACTTTCTTGATGCGTGTAAGGATATATATAACGAGATCTTATAGTGCGGTATATTGTGCAAAAAAGCATAAAGTGCTTAGTGGACTGGATGGAAACTCCGTCACTTGGACAGCATGGAAGAGAAGTAAACATGTACCTGTCTGGGGGAAAGCCACTAAGTAATGAGTTGTACTGAACCTTAACTATGTCAAATAAAATCTGAATTCTGGGTTTTCTATCCGTGTCATATATGGTTCCATTTCGGCAACAGTAGAGAGAGGAACATATTGAGAGACAGAAACCATGTCAAGAGATGTTAATTCTCCCACTCTCCCTTCGTCCTAGGTTGATCCGTTTCACAAGTGCTTTATCCAGAATACGAATATTACATGGTGAATCGAAAAGTTTGCTTAAACCCAGGCCTCAAAGAGAACTCTTGACCATAAGTCAACCACAGAATAGCTGCCATATTGCTTAATTTAAGGCAATCTGCCACGACTTTACTTGTGAAACTCAACTCGGGAATCACCCAAATTTTAAGCCACAAAAAAACTGGGGCCAGACTTAAAACATCCTCTAGAAAGTCTGAACCCAGTTTGCTATGTGAGATAAGACTGGGTGTTGATTTGGGGATTGCGAGTAGTCTACCAAAAATTTTGTTTTTGGCTACTTGCAAAATACCTAGTCTTGCATAATCCCAAACCCCTGCCATTGAAATACCAACTGATAAACATTTACTCTTATACAGCCTTAGCATCTCTTTAAGGGGCTTGTGGCCTAACGTCTTTGCTAAACTGAGATTTGGTTCGGACGAGGCCATCATGTTGGGAAATGAATGGATCCCAGAGCAAATTAGCATCTAAGAGGATGCCTAGGTAATTGAATTTCGAGGTCTTAGTAAAAGGCGGTCCCCGAAAATAAAATGTTTTAGTCCAGGTATTTTTGGCCCATTATTGAAGACGAAAGATTTTTTTGGGTTGGCTTGCAAAATGAGATTTCTCATAAAATCATTAAAACCATTTAAGAGAGCCTGTGATCAGTTCGCTGTGCGTGCCAAAAGAACTCCATCGTCCTCGTACAAAAGTACGGGGACAGGGCGAAGACCTACTTTCGGGACGTCTCTGGCTCAAAAAAGAATCTAAAGTATTATTATTGAATTAAAATAGAAAAGGTGCTTAAATGCAGCCTCGTCTAAACCCTCGTGTAACCCGCTTAGAGGCTGATTTTTCAGACCTAGATGTTTTATCGGCAGCCTTCAGTTTTGTAGGGTCTTTGACATATGAGGTAGAGCCCTTGTTAAACTTGGCATCTTTGGCGTGGTTTCCCCTGACTTTTTGCCTCCACCTCCCTTATTTTTGATGCTGTGCTGGATTTCGTTTTTGCTGGCTTAGATGCTTTGGGCACTTTGCCACTGCTGAGCAGTGTCAAAGTGCAAGTGTCCCTGTGTAAATTGTTGTTACAATTGGTTCTCCATGATTGGCATATTTGATTTACTGGTAAGCCCCTAGTAAAATGCACTGAAGTGTGCCAGGGCCTGTAGATCAAATGCTACTAGTGGGCCTACAGAACTGATTATGCCACCCACATGAGTAGCCCTGAAAAGGTAACTCAGACCTGCCACTGCAGTGTGTGCACGCAGTTTGCTAAATGCCATGTCCACTTAGCAAGTGCACCCACTTGCCAGGCCCTAACCTTCCCTTTTCTTACATGTAAGGCACCCTATGGTAGGCCCAAGGTTACCCCCCTGGGCATGGTGCAGTGTATGTGAAAGGTAGGAAATGTGCTGGTGTGTGGCATGTCCTGATAGTGAAATACTGCCAATTTCGTTTTTCACTATTGAAAGGCTATCTTGCCCATAGGATAGAAAGGGAAATGCTTTGTAACATCTTACAAGCATAAATTTCCATTGGGACAAGATAGAGAAATAAGGTTTAGGCTCTCTGAACTCCGAATTTAATAACACTTCTTTTAGTAAAGATGGTTTTTAAATTGCGTGTTTGAAAATGCCACTTTTAGAAAGTACAATTCTAGGACACAAGTCTCAGAGTGAGTGTATTAGCTCAATGTTAATCAAATGTTTTAACGTCAGTAAACACAGAATCGACAAAATTATCCTATGCAAACATGATTTTTACAAAGCTCTTCAGAAACAAATAATAAAAATTGTAATGATTCGACTGTGTATCTTCAACTTGTTTTATTCACAACTGAAGACTTCAACAGCGTTCTTGTTAATCCTTGAAAAGAGTAATACATTCAAGCGTGGATATTCATCACTCCCAATGCATTTCAGGTGAGTTATCACCCTTCGTCAGGGGAAATCTACAAATAAACATATTTTCCATGAAACGGCATCATTGACTGTAAACCGAAGTATGTAACATATATTCGCCTAAACATCCGGGAAGGTTATAGTGATTACGACGCCTAATTCCAGTGACTGTTGATATAAAAGCAATTTCACAATGAGTCCAGAACAATCACATCAGGCTTAGATGCCAAGAGTAAGACAGTAGCGATAGAGACATTAGATCTGATGACACAGAGAAAGTTCAGAAACAATATGCCCAATTGTGCAACTAAAGTAATGTGTAAAACACCCGTGAATCTACTGATGGTCCTTATACCAAACTATGTAAAAGTACCTCCACTACTGTACATAATATAACTCTAGTCGGGTCCACTGCCCGTGCCTATAAGCGTCTTACGACCACCACGTAACTCGGAACCCTGCACGAGACCGGAATAAAAGATATACATCATGCTTAACTGACTTTCAAAACATAACAAGACTAAAGTCAGTCAGAAGAGGTTAACCGCTTACCAGTAAAATTATCTGCGATGAACGCAAGTAAACACCAACAAACTCGAGTACTACTAGCTGTGTTCCTGTCCACTGGTTATTGTGCTAAAGAGTAGATAAAAAGTGGGTAATCACAAGTGAACACCAACAAACTCGAGTACTACTAGCTGTGTTCCTGTCCACTGGTTATTGTGCTAAAGAGTAGATAAAAAGTGGGTAATCACAAGTGATTACCCACTTTTTATCTACTCTTTAGCACAATAACCAGTGGACAGGAACACAGCTAGTAGTACTCGAGTTTGTTGGTGTTTACTTGCGTTCATCGCAGATAATTTTACTGGTAAGCGGTTAACCTCTTCTGACTGACTTTAGTCTTGTTATGTTTTGAAAGTCAGTTAAGCATGATGTATATCTTTTATTCCTGTCTCGTGCAGGGTTCCGAGTTACGTGGTGGTCATAAGACGCTTATAGGCACGGGCAGTGGACCCGACTAGAGTTATATTATGTACAGTAGTGGAGGTACTTTTTTACATAGTTTGGTATAAGGACCATCAGTAGATTCACTGGTGTTTTACACATTACTTTTAGTTGCACAATTGGGCATATTGTTTCTGAACTTTCTCTGTGTCATCAGATCTAATGTCTCTATCGCTACTGTCTTACTCTTGGCATCTAAGCCTGATGTGATTGTTCTGGACTCATTGTGTCCTAGAATTGTTTTTTCAATATTGAACAGGTGGAGGGGTGGAACCACCTCAGAGGCGCACGCTAATCTTAAAATAAATTTTTGATTCTTTGGTATACCAAGTTTACTATTAGAATTTTGAGTACATCACCGCTGTTAGTTTATACAACTTTTAGAAAGTAAGCATTTTCTTGTTTAACCATTCTGTGTGCCATTTGTGTATTGACTGTTTTGGAGTGACCGGGGCTAGGGATGTGCATTCACTGTAGACAGCCACTGGGAGGGGGTTGAGGTGTGCCTGGCCCTTCTTGGATGACTCAGAGCTGAGCTGAATAGACCTTGGCGAATTTAGAGTAGTGGGAGGAGATTTCTTTACACCTGAATAGGGCCTGTCTCCCTTGCACAATGCTGTATCCACCCCCTGTGGTCATACTGCACCAGGGAGTACAGAACTGGTTTGGACTGGTTCTCAGAGACCCTTGCACAAAGAGAACAAAGACATTTTGGGGTATAAGTATTAGACCTAAAACCCCAGAACTTTAGACTACTTCTGGAATCAAGAGGAACCTTTTGCCAAGGAGAAGAGCTGGAGAAACTGGAGGAGTACTGTCCCTTTGCTGTGTGCTGTCTGGGGTTGGCCTGCAGTAGGTGTTTCTGCCAAGGAAATGACAAGGACTTTGCTGTGTGCTGTGTCCTCCTGCTTGAAGAAGATCTCCAAGGTTTTGAGTAGAGCTTGCCTCCTGTTTTGAAGTCTCAGGGACACAAAGGCTTCACCCCCAGCTCCCCTGAACTTTCTTGCTGGGAGTTCTGACCTGCCAAGAGGTGCCTGTGACTGTGTTGGGCCACTTGAGGTTGTTCCTGCTGGTGGGAGCTGGAAAAGCAACGCAAGTACAAGAAAATTGAACCATCACTCTTCTTGCTGCAGCTTTCCAGATGCAGCACCGCGGTGCGAGAAGAATCTCCATGCATCGCTGCGCTGCTGCCGAAACCGGCACAGCGCCTGTCGCCACTGCAAGAACCGACGCATCGAGGGATCGCGGCTAAAGAAACCGACGCAGCGTCGCTCGACGCCGCTGCATCGATCGCCGACGGATCCCAGATTTCCACGCATCGTACCTGTGCGGCAAGATTTCCCGACGCATCACCCGTGGACCAGAACCGTTTCGAAATTGATGCATAATTTCCCCCTACAGACAAGATTTGACGCATCACTTTTCCTGCATGCATCAGAACTGTCACATCGCCTCCCCAGGGTCTCAGGAACTGATGCATCTTTGTTTTTCAACGCTTCCCATCTCTGCGGCTGTTTGGCCTTGTGAATTTTGTCGCAACTACCGGTACTTTGAGACAAATTGCACATCCATAGTTTTCTATGGCCTAAGTTGTTTGAAACCTTTAAAAGTCATATTCTTAATACTTGTATGTTGGATTGTTTGTTTCGGTCTTGTTGAGTTTAGATAAAGATACTTTATTTTTCTAAACTAGTGTGGTGTCCATTTGTGGTGTTATCACTGTATTACTGTGTGTTTTGAGTACAAATACTTTACACATTGCCCTTGGGATGTCTGTCTGCTCGTGCCAAGCTACCCAGAGGATGAGCAGGGGTTATCTAAAGTGTGTATCCCCTAACCCTGACTAGAAGCAAGGGTCCCTATTTGGACAAAGGTACCTACATCTGCCAACTAGAGATCCCCATTTCTAACAGCCCTCATTTTTGCTCAGGAGGAGAGCGACCTGGACCCTACTCCTTATCAGCACCAGATTCTGATCTGGACTTCCTCGTTTGGAGCCATAGTAGTAGTCTGGCTTTTCTGTCATTAAATGTCTTGGCAGAAAAGGTTCTGCAGTGTTTACATTCCTTAGGTTTATGGTTAGGATATTATAGATTGGGTGCAATCGCCAGATTGGGTATTACGGACTTTCATGAAGGTATCTCAATGAAGCTGTTTTAATATGTCTAGCAGAGGAGGGTCAAGAACTGCTGTTTCCATAGTCTCCCATAATTTCTCCCTATCCACTAAGTCAAAGGCACAGGAGAGGTCCTTAAAAGCCATATGAATGGCGCCTCTCTTGGCCTTGACCTATTTCCCTAATATTAGGGATAAATTGAGGGGTTTGTTCCACCGTACCAATGCGCAGCCTAAAGCCAAATTGTACTTCTGATATAAAGATGTTGGTCTCGACCAATTTTCCTAAAATCTCTCGCCCCAGTAATTTAACACAAGAATCTAATGGTGATATAGGGTGGTAAATGCCCAGTAGGTTCTCATTTCCTTTCTTAAAAATCAGAACTGTTCTAGATTCCCTCAATGGGTCCCTCATTAATAGTAGCTCTAAAAACGTTTGTCAATAAAGGGGCCCAGAAGACAATGTTCTGCTGAAACAGATTAACCGGGGACCCCGTCTGGACCAGGCACCTTCTCCACAACCGAGCTTACAATGGCTTTAGTCACATCTGCCACAGAAATAGACTCGGAAAATAATACTTTTGCATTTACAGATAGCCCGGCACACTCTATAAAAGGTTGAATATTGAAATCTGAGTTGCCATGGTCGAATGTTTGTGTGAAATGTTACACCCAGTCCTGTTCTAAAATAAGACAATCGATCCCCATAGTGGTGCTTCCCGAAAAATAGAGGTGGTTGATAACCTCCCAAAAGGCTGTTTTATCCCTTGGTTGACAAATGCAAAAACAACAGTTGATGGACAGAATGCAGAACAATGTCATACATTCACCCCAGTACAGAGATCTGGGCCTAAATCCATCGTTTTTTTGCTCACCATGCCATTCCAGTTTGAACCCAGCCATATGCAAATCAGTCTTGATCCTGTGCCTCATGGGAACAGTCCAGCCGAACTGCCAAGCCAGGTCCTCCCTGGACTGGAAACAAGCATCCTAGGACCGGTTTCGGGGTTTCACCCCTCTTCAGCCAGGTTAGCTTGATTCCAGTGGCATGGAGAGCACGGGACCCACGTCTGGGCATACCCGTCCCACTCGGGGTGACAAATGCAAAAACAACAGTTGATGGACAGAATGCAGAACAATGTCATACATTCACCCCAGTACAGAGATCTGGGCCTAAATCCATCGTTTTTTGCTCACCATGCCATTCCAGTTTGAACCCAGCCATATGCAAATCAGTCTTGATCCTGTGCCTCATGGGAACAGTCCAGCCCGAACTGCCAAGCCAGGTCCTCCCTGGACTGGAAACAAGCATCCTAGGACCGGTTTCGGGGTTTCACCCCTCTTTAGCCAGGATAGCTTGATTCCAGTGGCATGGAGAGCACGGGACCCATGTCTGGGCATACCCGTCCCACTCGGGGTGACAAATGCAAAAACAACAGTTGATGGACAGAATGCAGAACAATGTCATACATTCACCCCAGTACAGAGATCTGGGCCTAAATCCATCGTTTTTTTGCTCACCATGCCATTCCGGTTTGAACCCAGCCATATGCAAATCGGTCTTGATCCTGTGCCTCATGGGAACAGTCCAGCCCGAACTGCCAAGCCAGGTCCTCCCTGGACTGGAAACAAGTATCCTAGGACTGGTTTCGGGGTTTCACCCCTCTTCAGCCAGGATAGCTTGATTCCAGTGGCATGGAGAGCACGGGACCCACGTCTGGGCATACCCATCCCACTCGGGGTGACAAATGCAAAAACAACAGTTGATGGACAGAATGCAGAACAATGTCATACGTTCACCCAAGTACAGAGATCTGGGCCTAAATCCATCGTTTTTTTGCTCACCATGCTATTCCAGTTTGAACCCAGCCATATGCAAATCAGTCTTGATCCTGTGTCTCATGGGAACAGTCCAGCCTGAACTGCCAAGCCAGGTCCTCCCTGGACTGGAAACAAGCATCCTAGGACCGGTTTCGGGGTTTCACCCCTCTTCAGCCAGGATAGCTTGATTCCAGTAGCATGGAGAGCCACGTCTGGGCATACCCGTCCCTGGGGTGGCATAGTGAGCAAAAGAATGATGGATTTAACCCAGATCTCTTGACTGGGGGTGAATGTTTTGATTTGTTCTGCATTCCGTCCATCAATTGTGTGTCTTTTGCTTTCTTATCCCTTGGTTGGGCAGCCCCTTATAGATCATCCCATGCTTTACGTCTAATTTTCTTCTCTCTACAGCCAGTGAATAGGCTTTCCTAGCTGACCTAATAATAGTTGAATCATGTTAGTGGCCTTTTTAAGGGCATCATGGGCAGTAGCACACTCTGAGTTTAACCACCCCAGAACTGCTTGAGATGTTAAGGGTTTATCTCTAGTCAACATGCTTGAAACTTATTTAGACAATTCAATAAAACTGTCACGTATTCTACTAGGGGCCTCCTCTTTCGAAAGACAACACAAAATATCCTCACAATTTCCAGTAACCAGGTCAATAAAAAATGTCTGCATCAATCTGAGCCCATTTCATCCAGATCCCCCTATAAGCTGAATATACTAACGCAACATTAGTTATTGACCTGGGACTCACTCTAAAAGGGAGGGAAAGGCTAACAACAATAGGATGGTGGTCACTCAATGGGGAAGGACGAACCTCATTACACCTAACAGTGAAGCCAAGTCCTCTGAAAGTCGGATGAAATCGATCACACTACCTTTCCCTCTTTCCATAAAAGTCGGGGGATTGCTATAACTAGCCCCATGTAAATCTGAAGAAAAGAATAGATTATGAATGAGTACTAGCTGGTTCAGAGCTTCCTCTTTCATCGTATGTCTGAAATGACTGATGTCTCCCTTTCTATCTGTTACTCCATACACCTGATTGCCACTATGGATACACTTACCAATATTGAAATCACCTGTCCATATAAGATAAACAGAATTCTTTTCACTGGTCATTAACCTCCTAAGTACTACTTCAAACTCCTCTACAATGCCCACGCCTCGTGTTGAAAAAAAAGTTTTAATAAAAGTTAATTACAAAAATAATGACTGAGTTTAATACTATTTTTAATATCTGAAAACAAGGGCTGAAAAACATGACCTTAGCTCTCAAATCCCTTATAGTCGTAGAAATTAAAATGCTCAAGCACTCCTCTACCAGAAGGGGATGCAATAGCGGACCCACTGAAACATTTAAAACCCTCCATGTGAGTCGAATTAAAAGTCCAAGTCTCTTAGTAACAAATTACAACGAAGTCATTTATAAACAAGATCCAATTTTCATTACTAATTTTCTGTCGGATTCCTGCTATATTCCAGGACAAGATCTTAAAGTCCATAGGTTGTTTATCGGGAACTAGGTCCATCTTTGAGTTCAAAGTCACCTATGGGGCCATAATAAAATCCAGGGCAAGTTCAAGGTTTGTGGGGCACTAATTATTGCATTCCTAACTGTGCCAGGTGACATTTGTCGTCACTCGATGTCTGACAAACTCTGCAGAACTTCATAACGATTGGAGATGACAATTGAGTCTGAAGGCATGTTAACCATAGGATGCGTCCATCTAGGTCTACACCAACTATTATTCAGGGTTTCTTCTCGTGGTGGACGATAAAGGAAACCTAGTGGCAGGGCAGGTATATTTGAGTGTTGGTGTGGTAAAGGAAGCAAACGTGACAGCAAAAAAATGGACAAGATCAGGGTCTTTAACATTAAGAACCACACAGTCAACACCCTCTCCCCCGATTATTTGGGTGATGACCCCACCCATCTTACCCTTTGAGCCATGAAGATTTCATTGGTTAAATCTACCCTACAGCCTGTTGATTGTTTGCACCAGTGTGCTGCTTTATTAATCAAGCTTTGTGTTTCCTCTTGGGCCCTTCCTTCAAGAAGAGGGTCTTCCTCCAAAATAATTACATATGGTGTGCATTCCGGAGTCAAATGTTAATCACTCAAATGGCCGCTTGGTGCACTAGATGATTGTGAAGAAAGGCAGGGCTTAATAGAGGTCTGAGGGGCCCGTGAAGAGGGAGGACGATTAGGCTCTTGTAGATGAAATAGGGTAGAATTTGTAGGCGGATTCCCCCAGCAATATGCCTTTGGGATAAAGAAGGATGTTCAGATAAAGCCTCAAGGTGGTCAAGAGTGGAGACTTTGGGCTCCTGTAACACCATGTTGGGTCTTAATGAGGGTCTCTGTCAATAATTGTTTTTTCTCAATCACAGATTTGAATTGGCTCACCAGAGTCTGTGGAAGGAAGCCCAATAAAGCCTCTACTCCTGCCACCAGTGGCCGGCTCCATGCCTGGGAATCTGTAAGTTCAGCTATGATTGTAGTGTTATCTTTCCCAATCTGAGAGGGGCCTGGTGGTAACGATGAGCCATCACTCTCCAATTGTAGAGTAGCCGGTTTACTGCGAATTTTGGGATTTAATTTTAGCAATTTCCCTTCACTGCATTTTCTCTTAGGAGGCTGTGGGTTATTTTCAGGGCTAAAAGCTGGATGTATAACACCTAGATTAGTGATACTTTTGTCATCCTGCACAATACAGGATTTTTTCATTTTGCCCTGAGGCCTTTTTAGTGATTGGGTATTCGATAAGGGCACTATCTCTGTTGTCTGTCAAATCGGCAGGAGACCCCTCTATCTGAAAGAAACAGTTAGTTATAGATTCCTCATCTTAGAATTACCCCCAGGCGTCAGGCTGGATCCGGAGAATTTTTTTGTCAGTAGTACCCCTGCACGTCGAAAGGTGGCGTCGGTCGGCTCCGCGTTCGTCATTGGCGTCGTGGTTACCGGTATGACGTCGTGGTAGCTACTTAGACGCCGCTCTCGCGCGCTGACGTCAGTTCTTTCTTTTTCCGCGCCAGCCAACGCAGATCTCGAAAGAGCGGTACCTCCAGTCACTTTTTGACTGAATTTTTGACGACTTTTGTCGACACCGTTTTTGAGTCTTCAACTCCTGGGATGCCCGGCTTCAAGGCTTGCTGTTCCTGTAGCCGACTGATGTCGGTGATGGATCCGAACCGCGTATGCCTATTCTGCCTGGAGCGCGACCACGACCCCAAGTCGTGCTCCGACTGCCGGACCATGAATCCGAAGTCTTTGCGGGAGCAGTCCCGAAAGCTTCTCGAGGCCCGGCAGACGGCTCCGCGCTCGAGGTCCAGGTCGCGTAGGAGGTCGAGGGACCGGTCACGGAGCCACCATCATTCTTCTTCCAAGTCTTCGCACTCGGGGTCAATGAAGTCGAAGCACAAGAAGAAGTCGAAGAAGCATCGTCGCTCTTCAACTTCTCCCCGTCCGTCGGCCGACGTGATGTGGGATGCGGGTGGTGCCCCTCCCGCGGCTCCGCGTGCGGTGCCCGAAGGGTCGACTCCGGGCTTCCCTCCCTTTCCGAGACCTGGAGCGACCCCTGCCCAGCTTCGTCAATTTTATGAAGCGATGCACGCCATCTTTGGGCAGCCCGACTCCGCCGGTGCTCCTTCGGGCCCCGCGGACTTGGCTGGGGGCCCTGGGCCTTCGACGCCGGCGGCTCCAGCCTCTGCACTGCAGGGTCCCCTTGGATCCGGGCCTGGATCCGGATCGGCGCCGGTCGACCAAGTTACACCTCCCCCGGCGCCGCTTCCACCGGCACCATGTCCGCAGCCGACGCCGGTTGTATCCCCAGCCGGCGTCGACCCTGGCCTCCATCCCAATGTAGACACGGAGCCGGACCGGCATCGACCGACGCTGGATCCGGCGCCGACGGGTACTTTTGTGCCCTTGTTCTACCCTGGCTCTTTTAGATCGGATTGGCAGCCAGAGGAGGGTGAGGAGGACTGGGAGGGGTCTGGAGACCCTTTAACTGACCAGTTAGGCTATGAACCGGACTGGAGAGAGTAACTGGGGGAAGCCAGTGGTCTGGATACCTCACCAGACCTTGGCATGTTGTCTCCTCCAACCGTGGCTACGGAGGAGGGAGCGTCCCTTGCAGTGGTGTTGCGTAGGGCGGCCGAGGCTCTCAACCTCGAGCTACCTACGGTGGCAGTCAGGACTAACCTCCTGATAGAGGTGCTTCAACCGGCAGCAGGCTCTCTGGAACCCCTGCTGCCGTTTAATGAAGCCCTGACCTACATCCTTTTGGGCACCTGGTCCAGGCCCAACACAGAGGCTCCAGTGGATAGGATGGTTGCCCGACTCCACCGCCCGGGCGACCCCACTTTCCTCTCCCAACACCCCACCCCTGAGAGCTTGGTGGTCCAAGCCTCCACCTCCAAAGGCGCATTCCGTAACGCACCACCTGATAGGGAATCCAAAAAGCTGGACCATCTTGGGAAGAATATGTTTTCTTCCTCCAGCTTGGGACTGCGGTTGGTAAACACTGCATGTCTGTTGGGCCGTTACACCCACTCCGTGTGGGATACGGTGGCGCAAGTGCTGCCTCAGTGCCCGGAGGAGGCCCGGGCCGTACTCTCCCGTGCAGTTGCCGAAGGGAGAGACGCAGCAAAGTTTACCATCCGCTGTGGGCTGAATACCACCGACTCACTAGGCAGGACGATTTCCACGTCGGTAGCCCTTCGAAGCTACGCCTGGTTGAGGTCGACTGGTTTTTCAGGGGATGTCCAATCCACCCTAATGGACATGCCCTTTGATGGCCATCGCCTATTCGGCGACAAGGCAGACAACGCGCTGGAGCGCTTTAAGGACTCTCGGGCTACGGCCAGGTCCTTGGGCCTCTCCACCTCCCGCCCTGCGCAGTCTGCTTTTCACCCCTTTCGTGGCTATGGAAGGTGTGCCTCGCCACGTTCCGTCCAAAGCCACAGGCCAGCGCAAGCTGTTCAGCTCCAGGGCGGCCGGGGACGTGGGAACCACTGCCGTGGTTCTGGGGGCCAACGGGTGGGCCAGTCCACCACAGCCCCCCCTGCAGCAGCCTCCAAACCCTCCTAGTCCGACCTTTCACGGCCACCAAACGCCAGTGGGCGGCAGGATTTGCCATCACCTCCCCCACTGGCGCACCATCACGTCGGACAGGTGGGTTTTGCAAATAGTCCGAAGGGGCTACTTCCTCCCCTTCGAAACACCCCTGCATCCATGCCACCTCAGTACCATCGCATGTCGGAGGATCATCTGGCCCTTCTCCAACAGGAAGTTTCGGCACTCTTGGCCAAGGGAGCCATTGAGCGAGTTTCTGTCCCAGAAGTAGGTCGTTGTTGCTATTCCCACTACTTTCTGGTGCCCAAGAAGGACAAAGGCCTGCGTCCTATCTTGGATCTCAGGAACGTCAACCGCTTCCTCCAGAAAGAGAAGTTCAAAATGTTGACGCTAGCTCAGGTCATGTCTGCCCTCGATCCTGGAGACTGGATGGTAGCGTTGGACTTGCAGGACGCTTATTTTCACATCCCCGTCCTGCCGGCCCACCGGCGTTACCTGCGGTTCACGGTAGGCCTCGAGCACTTTCAGTTTACCGTGCTCCCCTTTGGCCTTACCAGCGCCCCTCGGGTGTTCACGAAAGTGATGGCGGTGGTCGCAGCTCATCTGCGGAGATCAGGGGTTTGTCTTCCCCTATCTCGACGACTGGCTGTTGAAGGCGGGCTCGCCCCAGGCTGTCGTCTCCCACCTCCAGACTACGGCCAACCTCCTGCATTCGCTGGGGTTCTCCATCAACGTGCCGAAGTCACACCTGACTCCCTCTCAGAAGCTCCTCTTCATCGGAGCGGTTCTGGATACAACGCAGTTTCGGGTCTATCCTCCCGAACAGCGAGTCTGGGATATTCAGGCTATGATTCTGATCTTTCAGCCTCTATCCCGGGTTTCGGTCAGGATGACCCTCAGGCTCTTGGGACTGATGGCTTTCTGCATCCTGCTGGTGGACCATGCCAGATGGCATATGCGGGCTCTGCAGTGGGACCTGAAGTTCCAGTGGGCACAAAATCAGGGGAACCTGTCTGATTGTGTCCAGATCTCGGAGGGCACTGCACACCAATTGCAGTGGTGGCTAACGAACCAGGATTGGATCGACGGCAGATCACTCTCCCTTCCCCAACCAGAGTTCACAGTGGTGACCGATGCATCACTTCTGGGATGGGGCGGCCACATGGGGGAGGCGGAGATCAGAGGCCTCTGGTCCCCGGCGGAGTCCAGGCTCCACATCAACCTTCTGGAGCTTCGGGCGATTCATCTTGCACTCAAAGCATTCCTTCCCTCTGTCCCGGGAAGAGTAGTGCAAGTGTTCACGGACAACACCACTGCCATGTGGTACTGCAACAAACAAGGCGGGGTGGGGTCGTGGACCCTATGTCAAGAGGCCCTCCGCCTCTGGACATGGCTGGAACATCAGGGCATATCCCTGGTGGGTCAACACCTGGCAGGTTCACTGAACGCCAGGGCGGACGAACTCAGCCGCAGGTGCATGATGGATCACGAATGGCGTCTCCACTCGGAGGTGGTGCAATGTCTCTTTCGACAGTGGGGAGAGCCTTGGTTAGATCTATTCGCCACTGAAGAGAACGCTCAATGTCAGCAATTCTGCGTGTTGGAATTTCCAAGGCGGCACTCGCTAGGCGACGCTTTTCGTCGCGAGTGGAGTTGCGGTCTTCTATACGCCTTTCCGCCTATACCACTTCTGCCCAGAGTGCTGAAGATCAAGCGCGACCGGGCACAAGTCATTCTTGTGGCTCCGGATTATCCCGAGCTGCTACACATGGCCATCGATCCTCCGATCAGACTGCATCTTCGGGAGGATCTTCTGTCACAGCAGCAGGGGACGGTCCTCCACCCAAACCTGTCCAGGCTCCACCTCCTTGCGTGGATATTGAGCAGCGGCAGTTGACGTCGTTTGACCTGCCTCCCGAAGTCTGTGATGTTATCTTGGCAGCCAGGCGTCCCTCCACTAAGACGGTATACGCCTGTAGATGGAACAAATTTGTGGTATGGTGCGCAGCAAAGGCTGTGGATCCCCTTTCTGCCCCTCTTTCTGAGGTTCTCTTGTTCCTTCTTTCTTTGGCCCAGCAGGGCTCTGCTCTGGGCACTCTTCAGGGCTACCTCTTGCCCATTTCAGCCTTTCTTAGGCTTCCTGATCAGCCTTCTCATTTCAAGTCCCCTGTTGTAAATCACTTCCTAAAGGGCATTACTCATGTTTTTCCTCCTATTCCCTTCGTAATGCCTCAGTGGGACTTGAAATTGGTTCTGACTTACCTTATTTGCGCTCACTTTGAGCCACTTCATAACTGTCCTCTTCGTCTTCTTACCTTAAAGACTGCTTTTCTGGTTGCCATCACCTCTGCTCGCAGGGTGAGTGAGCTCCAGGCTCTTTCTTCAAAACCTCTTTTCCTGGCTGTTCATCCAGACAAGGTTGTGCTAAGAACCAGACCTTCCTTTCGTCCCAAGGTGGTTACTTCTTTCCACATTGGCCAAACCATCACTTTGCCCACCTTCTTTCCGCCTCGGCATCCTTCAAAAGAAGAAGAGCGGCTCCACCGTCTGGATCCAAAACGGGCGCTTTCCTTTTATTTGGATCGCACCAAACAATTCCGGGTGGATGATCAGTTCTTTGTGGGCGCTAAGAAAGGTCGGGCCGTGCACAAACGGACCATCTCTAGGTGGGTCGTTTTGTGCATTAAGGCTTGTTATTCCTTGGCAAAGAAAGAGCCTCCAGTGGGGCTGCGCGCCCATTCCACCAGGGCGATGGCAGCTGCTACTGCTTTGGGACGAGGAGTCCCCTTTAATGACATCTGTCAGGCAGCTACGTGGGCATCTCTGCACACGTTCAGTAGACACTTCTGCCTGGACAGCCAAGTCCGGAGAGACAGCTTCTTTGGCCGTTCTGTTCTCCAGGACTTTCTGGTGTGAACTTGGTTCGCAGACCCACCTCCGGGGTTGGTATTGCTGGGGTATCTATTCTAAGGCAAGGAATCTAGAACTGTTTCTTTCAGATGAACAAGTTACTTACCTTCGGTAATGATATATCTGTAAGAAACATAGGTTAGTTATAGATTCCTTACCACCCCACCCATCCTCCCCGTCCTGCGAACTGATTTCTAGGATCAGGGAATCCCTTTCAGGGCCCTAGTTTTGTGCACCAGTGGTCAGTGTCTTGCATGGCTCTGCACTTCTGGTGTTGAATGTCGTGTAAAATAACTGACGTCAGCGCGTGAGGGCGGCGTCTAAGTAGCTACCGCGACATCATCCCGGCAACCACGACGCCAACGACGAACGCGGAGCCGACCAACACCACCTTTCGACGCGCAGGGGTACTGCTGATGAAAAAATTATCCGGATCCAGCCTGACGCCTAGGGGTAAGTCTACGGTAAGGAATCTATAACTAACCTATGTTTCTTACAGATATATTGTTACCGAAGGTAAGTAACTTGTTCGATTGATCCATAATTTGCATGGGTGGATCGGTAATTAACTTCTGGACAGCCTCTATACGGTTTTCTACCAAATGAAGCTCATTTGATTTAGCACTCTCCATAGTGGTAAGATAAACAGTGATGGAAGGAGTAGAGCCCATGCCCTTATTCCCTCCTCTAGTCAGAGAATTGCTCTTCTTCCCCATAGCAGTCTCAAAAATGCTTGCCCCAAACCAAGGGCAACTGAGGATCAGATCTTGAACACAAACATCTTCACCAGGGAAAACATGAGCCAAAAATAAAACAGTTAAGTCAAACAGCAAGTCTTACTTGATATCCGTTGTCTGGTCCTGTCCACAGGCACTGTATCGGGTATAATCACCAGTGGAGACAAAACCAAAAGCCATGGCCCAGCCCATTGTTGTCCAGGCGCAGACGGGCCTGCTCTTGGCCCAAATTTAACCCGGGCGCGGCCCGCAACACAGGGCAGCGAAGTGTTCTATATATCGCTGTGCAGCATTTCAGGTGTTGGCAATCTGGCTGGAACTCGGGGCTGCCTCCAGGGGCCTCAAGACTGTTTGGACTTGCAGTCCCGCTGAGTTTTCCTCCTGCGCAGCGGGGCAATGAATCGCGCTTTATAGTGCTGTGCGGCATTTCAGGTGTTGTCAGTATGGTTGGAACCTGAGCTGCCTCCAGGAGCTTCAAGACTGTTGAGACTTGCATTCCCACTGAGTTTTCCTCCTCTTTCAGTCTGGCCATCAGATTCAGTATGAAAACTGGTTGATAAATGTATTTTGATTTAAAAAGCTGTGCACCATGCTTTCCACAATTTTGAAGTGAATTGAGATCCACGATCTGAGTCTATGGATCTTGGCAATCCGTGAAGATATTATGTTTTGTAGTATAGCTGCACCGTTTCCACAGCTGTAAGTAACCCAGTGCAAGGTATAAAGTGCACCCTCTTTGATAAGCGGTCTACAACCACTAGGATAGTACCTTTTGGTCTTTGGGTAAGGCTGTAACAAAATCCAGGTAAATGTCTTCTCATACTTGGTTGGGTGTGGTTAGTGGCTGTAAATAACCTTTCTTTGGGGTACAATCAGTTTTAGCTCCAATACAGGTATCACAGTGATGCACATATTGCATTACATCATTTCTCCAATGCGGTCTCCAAACATTTTTATTGATTAGTTCTAGGGTTCGACTTTGGCCCGGATGACCTGCCATAGGATTATCATGGCACCACTGAATGACCTGTTTTTGAAGTGTGGCTGTGGGTACGTACAATTGTGATCCTTGAAAGGGTAAGTTGCTCTTAAGTTGTTCTTAATGCGATTATGGTTCTCTGTTTTCCATTTACTCATTCGTGCTGGTGGTAGAGCTTGGCGAACTTTGTCCAAAAACTGTCCGACTTTATGATACTGATTAGTTGTTCCTGTGGGACCTTTGTTGGAGAGTTACTGAGTCGTTTCATGGACGGGGATTCTTGTCTTGACAAGGCAACAGCTTTGTTCTCACTGCCAAGGCGGAACGTTATAACAAAGTCAAATTCTGCAAAAAACAGGGTCTATCTTAGTTGTCTTGCACATCTTAAAAACTGGAGGTTTCTGTGGTCAGTGAAGACCGTACTGAATGTCTGGCACCTAGCAAGTATTGTCGCCGTTCTTGGAAGGCTGAGTGAATGGCCAATAACTCTTTCTCAGCAATAGTATAATACTGCTCAGTCTGCAACATCAGTTTCAATAGATAAGCTACTGGATGAAGTTGGCCAGTTTGGACATCTCATTGTGGCAGTATAGCACTCGTTACCTTTTCGGAGTCATCTGCCTCGACAATAAAGGGTTGTGCAGTATCTGGATGTTTTAAAACAGGAGCAGGCACAAAGGCTTTTTTGAGGGTCTGAAAGGCTTGCTCAGTTTCTGTGTTCCAAAGAAGCAATGCTCCTTTTTTCAGCAGTTTAGTCAAAGACGTTGCTTTGGCAGGAAAATGTTCAATAAAACACCTGTAAAAATTGGCGAAGCCAAGGAACCTCTGTATATTTTTGACAGTAGTAGGTGTGGGCGAATCCGTGGTAGCTTGTATCTTCCTCTCTGCCATTGCAATTCCTTGTGGCATTAAAATAAATTCCCAAAACTCCACTTTCATGATGTGAAACTCACATTTCATTAGTTTGTAATAAAGCCCATGACTGCATAAAGTACTCAGCACTGTTTTCACATGATCGATATAAGTATCCAGGGAGTTGGACAAAATATCATCAGTGTACATGATGACAAAACGGTCGAAGTATTCATGAAGCACATCGTTCACAAAGAACTTAAATGCTACTGGCGCATTGCATAAACTAAACCGCATTATGCAATATTCAAAAAGGCCATATCTGGTTCTGAAAGCTGCAGTCTTCCACTCATTCTTCTTGGATGCGCAGCAGATGGTATGCACCAGGAAGATCTAACTTGGTGTAAATATTTGCGGAACGTACCTGATCTAGATGTACCGAGATGAGTGGAAGTGGGTAATGGATTTTGGCCATGATGTTATTCAAGGCCCTATCATTTATGCAGGTTCTTAATTCACCATTTGTCTTCAGTATAAAGAATAGGGGAGATGCATTTGGGGACTTGGAGGGTCTTATCAAGCCATTCTTCAGATAATTATCAAGAAAATCCCGTAATTATTAATTTTCCCGCTCTGTTAATGCTTAAATCTTGCTGCAGGGAATTTTTGCGCCAGGAAACAGATCTAGCTGGCAATCAAATTTTCTGTGTGGAGGCAGGGTCTCAGCACTTGAGGCACTGAACTTGTCTTGAAATACAGCATAACCCTTTGGCACTTCCACATCCTTCTCTAATGCAGTGGCAATTAGATGACAGAGGTTACCTGCGGCTTGATTTGTGAAGACTTTGTGCACTACTCAAACAGCTCTTTTGACACCATTCTGAGTTACAAGTGACAATTCTAGTGGCCCAATCAATTAGTAGATTGTGTTCTGTTAACCATGGCATTCCAACTATGATGGCAAACTGAGGTGCAGCGATTACATCGAAGTGGATGTATTCTTTATGTATCTCGGTATCCTACATACACCATAATTCAACCTCAATAGTTTGGTGCATGATGAGACCAGAAGTCAGCAGCAAGCCACCTACTGCTAGTACAGTTTCAGATTGAGTTTTCTTTACAATAGGTATTTGCAAAGTGGAGCAGTAAGTAGTATCAATGAAATTTCCGGTTGCCCTGGAATCAACCCTGAGAACAATAGCTTTTGCCTTATCTTTCACAAGAATTTGGGCATTCAGAGTCCAGTGCGGATGTCTGTAAATTCATGGCTACAGCCTGATCAGGAGTTAAAGCAGAAGGGCTCGGCGAACTCTTCTGAACATTTTCTGAGCAACTTCGTTTTCCGACTTTTTGGGGTAATTCGGAGTTCCAGTAGATTTGGGACAATCTTTTGTCTTGTGGGACATTCTTTAACAAAATGCCCATTCTTTCCGCAGTGGAGGCACTGCCTGTTATGGCAACATTTCTTAAATGTGGGGTTTTGGTGGTCTAGGAAGTATGACGCTCTGCTGAATATGCGTATAGTGTGCTAGATGGCTAATATATACGGTGCAGACAGGTTCGGGGAAACACCCTATAACCCCTGAATGTGTGTAGGAAAGGATCCCGCACAATGCTATGGACCAAAGTCCTGTGCACACGTTTACAGTTATTTGATGAGAGTTCATCTAATCATATGTGCTCCAAAAATTGTCATTAAGGTCCAAGTGAGTCTGTTCTTTGTCTTTTATTCCTTGTTACATCAAAAAGCAACCAGCCAACACGTGTTTCGTCACAATGGGAAAGTCTCCGGCGACTTCTTCAGGGCTGGGAATAATACAATAAATAGTGTAAACAGAAAGTGCTACATTGTGTTGTAAATGGCAGAGAGTTGAACTCCTCACCATGTTGGGTGAATATAAGTCACCTTAAATGTGGAAACCCTAAACATGATTTAAAACCGCAAATGACCCTTGGCCAAGCTTCCCTCCGGGGCCTCTTCCCCTCCCCGAGACAGTCCATTAGGATGGCTGACATACTACAACAAGGTGTATCTTTACGCCTCCTGTCCTGGAATGTCAATGGTCTCCTTGACCGCCTCACGCGATCAGCGGTACTTCGCTATGTGCAGCGCCTTGGGTGGAGGTCTTAGTGCTGCAGGAGACACACTGGGTAACCACTGCCCCTTTTTAGCGAGATATGGTTACGACAGGGTCTGGCACTCGGGCTTCACACGCGGATCCCGTGGGGTGGCGATCCTGGTGCAACGCTCCCTTCCGTTTGTGGCAACGTGAGTCATTCATGACGATCAGGGCACCTTCTTGGCCCTGTCCGGCACCCTGAATGGCATACCCCTTAATTTGGCGTCATTGTACTCTCCCCCATCGTGGCTGACCGCGACCCTAGCCGCCTCCGTTGGGCTCCTGGCTTCCCTGCCCCTGGGCCCCACTTTCCTGGGGGGCGACTTCAACGCGGTTCCCTCTCCTGCACTGGACACGACTGGGCCCCCTTCCCACGGCAGATTGGCGCACGCGAAACACCTAACGAATTGGGCTGAATCCCTAGGTCTTTGTGATGCATGGCGTACATGGCACCCGCGTTCTAGGCAATTCACCCACACTTCGGCAGCACACCACACACACACACGCGCATCAACGCCATCTATATTCCCTCGACCGACTGCCTCATGCTCCACGACGTCGCTATCCTACCACGGGGTATATCTGATCACTCTCCGGTGATGCTCACTGTGGGCGCCCCTCCTGCCTCAATGCGCCAGACATGGAGACTGAACGCATGGTTTCTCCAAGACAAAGACTTCCGTAAAGTGGTAGGGCGGGAACTCCAATATTATTTCCAGACCAATGAGGGGTCGGTGTCATCGCCGGGTATTCTGTGGGAGGCTGGCAAGGCCACGATTCATGGAGTCGCCAAGGGGCAACTCAAAATCCAGCGGCGCTCGCAGTCAGATCAATTCACCTCTCGCGAGGCACAGGCCCTGCGCCTTGAATTGTCCACCACCCTGAACCCTGATGCCACGGAGGTGAGGCTCCTTGCTCACATCCGCGAAGAGATTCGCCATTTGTCGATGGACGCGGCCAAACTCCTCTGGCGCTCATCCGTCTCCAGGGTGTACGGATGGGGAGACAAGAACGGTTCTCTCCTCCACAGACTGGCCACCTACCCCAGAGCGAACGCATAATTCCCGAAATCATAGATCGGGATGGTTCGGTGTGTAATTCCTCAGCCGAAATGGCCCGGGCCTTCGCTCTGTATTATCGCCAATTATACACGGCCGGGACTCCCTCCCTGTCTCTTTTAGATATGTTGCGGGCTGGAGCCTGCCACCTCCCTCATCTGGACTCAGATGTTCAGGATGACCTGGACCGTCCTATCACCCACGAAGAAATTGGGGAAGTGATTACCCTTGTCTCGTCCGGCAAGACGCCGGGTCCAGATGGCCTTCCCCAGGAATTCTACGCCCTGTACCGCGAGACGCTGACTCCACACCTCGCCCAGCTATTCAATGAGGTGGTGGAGAAGGGTTCCTTTCCTTTTAAGACTGATATGGCCACCATTGTGGTCCTTCCTAAATCCCAGCCACCCTCACCTCGGTGCGCGGACTACCGTCCCATCTCCCTTATAAATACGGAACTGAAATTGTACGCCACGATACTCGCTCAGCGCCTTAAACCTCACTTATACACGCTGGTCCATCCAGACCAGTGTGGGTTCATGCCATCGCGTGGTACCCGACATTGTCTGCGGAGGCTTCACTCAGCTCTGGCCCACTGTAACTTGCTCACCCCCTACCTCACACTCCTCCTGGTAGATTTTGAGAAAGCCTTTGACTCGGTAGACTGGGGGTTCTTGGACGACGTCCTGGCGGAGATGGGTTTCGGGCCCTGCTATCGTGGTTTCATCCGTGTACTGTACGCTCGTCCGAGGGCACGTGTCCTGGTGAACGGGGTTCTGTCAGATCCCTTTCCGATCTGTAGGGGAACGAGTCAGGGATGCCCCCTCTCTCCCCTGCTCTTCGCTCTTGTGATGGAGCCCCTGGCGGCCCTGATACGCTCGAGCGGACAGGTGCGGGGCTGGGAATGGCCCAATACAGAAGCAGACAAAATCGCTCTATACGTGGACGATGTCCTTATTTACCTAGCGGACCCCGCAAATTCGGGCCCTCACTGCCTCCGGATCCTCCAGTCTTTTGAACAGGCCTCCGGCTTAATCCTGAGAAATCGGTCTTGGTCCCCCTCCACATGTCCAGGGAAGGCTTCGATTGGCAGTCCACCATACCGCTCCGCCGCCAATAATTTAAGTACCTAGGGATATGGGTGACTTTACTCCCTGAACTCAGCTGGGCTCTTAACGTCACTCCCCTGGTGAAGCGGGCTAGGGCGGACCTGTCGAAATGGTAATCACTGCCTCTGAATCCCATGGGAAGAGTCGCATTATTCAAAATGATGATTCTTCCCAGATTCCTCTATATGCTCCAAAACACCCCCCTCAATTTCCCGAGGGCGTGGTTCCGGGAGCTTGACAGCCTGGCTTCCAAATTCCTCTGGGGGAGGGGCAGGTCCCGATTGGCCCTAGGCATTTGTCGGATCCCTTCCTTTGATGGGGGTTTAGGGATGACCCATTTATATCTGTACTACCTGGCCACACGTTTGCTCTCCCTGCATGACTGGTTTAACGGAGCATGGTCTGATCCGGCTTATAGGCTGGAACTCAGGGAGTTGGGCTTGCCCAACCTCCAATCGATGATGTATGGGGCACCTGTCCCGTCTGCTGGAAGTGACGCGTTCGGTGTTCCTGGCCTGGTGGGCCGCGTTGCGTCACACCAAGTGGACCCCCACGCTGACCCAATGCACACCCTTGTGGCAAGGTACCTGGCTTAGGGAAGTCAATGGGCTACAGGGCTTTCGGTCTTGGGACCTTATAGGTATTTCACAGCTAGGCGACATTTGGGTGGGTGACCACATGCGCTTCTTTCAGGACCTCCAAGCTAGATATTCCCTACATCACTCACAGTTTTATAGATATTTACAGCTCCGCCACGCTCTTCAAGTGCACCTCACGACCGGCATGCGACTCCCGGACCATAGCCCTCCTGAGGCACAAATCATGCTGGGGGACCTGGGGAGGGGGGCATCTCCCGCATTTACCTGACACTCATTAACAATACCCCAACATCACTTGATCGGCTGCGGGCTCAATGGGAGGAGTGGGTGGGCACCTTGGAGGAGGAGGACTGGCGGGATGCCCTTATGGCCCCCAGGACAGTCACTGCTTCCGCCAGATTGCGTATGATGCAGCTTTATTTTTTGCATGCCGCCTACCTGACGCCGGCACGCCTACATCGCGTGGGGCTCCAGCCGACCCCCGCCTGCGCTAGGTGTGGTCACGAACCAGCCGACTTTCTCCATATGGTATGGACATTCTTGCGCTTGGTGCGATTCTGGGGAGACATTGAGGAGGAACTCACTGAGGTATTGGGGTGGGTGATCCCGCACGATCCGAAACATGCACTTTTGGGCATCACAGACGGGTTGGATGGGTCCAGAAATGAAAAACTTTTTTACACCACGGCGATGGTGGTGGCTAAGAGAGACATAGCGACTGCTTGGAAATGCCCCGATCCTCCCACCGTTGGGAAATGGCGGGCCGGGGTGGATTGGTGCGCTATGCAGGAGAAGACAATGTACACAGCGCGTGGCTGCCCCAAGAAGTATCGTAGGGTCTGGGGGAAGTGGTTGGGGGGAATGGTTTAGTTTCGCTGGGGATGCCCCAAAATTTGTCCTTTTCAATTTGTATGTCTCTGGCCTTTGGGTTGTCCAGATTACTGCTTATATTCCTCTGTTATCTTGGTGATTGGCTGGTGCTTCTTGTGAAATCAATAAAATTTGTTTATCAAAAAAAAAAAACAACACAAGTGACAGTACGATCACTTGACTGACCGAAAGTGCAAGAAAACAAACAACAACAATCTCTAGCAGTGAAGTTTGAAGTGCCTTACATTCTATGTTGTGAAGACCATATATCCCGCATCAGTTTGCGTCCTGAAAAATTGTTCTAAGGTTTAGATACCGATCATAGGAAGTAATACGCTGCGCATTATTTGCAAAGGAATGATTTTATACACTCTGTATGTATTTGTAGTAATTAGAATTGCTACCTGTACTTCATGTAAGTGGATTCTTTAAGATCTAAAGTAATAAGGTAATCAAGAGAACCCTAGTTAGGGGAAACAATACTATATTTGAGCAAGGAGGCAACGTAATACAATAGAGTGATTGTAAAGATTAACAAGAGCCCTCACCACTCTGCCGGTGATAATTCCGACCCGGCTGGCCAATATAGAAAGTTATTTGTAGATCCGCGAATGTTTTAAAATGGTGTGTACCAATAGGAAGCTCCTAAATGGATAATGAGGTGAATATAGTTTAAAAAGGCTGAATTTTAAGTATCAAAATTAGTGAAGTGTTACATGACAACGCTGTAGTGAGTTTGTGGTTAAAGCCAGGTTCTTACCTAATTAGTGGTGATCCTACGTGGGACCGTGCCGACAAACCAGGGGAGGGTGAGTAAACCGCTCCGTCTGTTTCTAGATCTGGAAAGCAGATCATGCCCCCGTTATGGTACAGATAAATAAAGATTGATACTACAATAGTATATCTGAAAGAGACACGTTAGTGACATATTCCTTACCTTAGAATATCCCCAGGCGTCAGGCTGGATCCGGAAAGTTTTGCGTAGCAGTACCCCTGCGCGTCGGTAGGCGGCGTCGTGCGGCTCCGCGTCCGTTGTCGGCATCGTGATCGCCGGGATGACGTCGTGGCCAATACTTAGACGCCGCCCATGCGCGCTGGCGTCAGTTCTTTCTTTTTCCGCGCCAGTAAGCGCAGATCCGGATTGAGCAGTGCCCCAGTCATTTTTTGACTGTATTTTTGTGACTTTTTGTCCAAGTCTTTCGAGTCGTTTCGACTCCAAGGTGTCAGTAGGGATTCCCGGCTTCAAGCCATGCGAGGTCTGTAATCGCATGATGTCGATTACGGATCCGCACCGAGAGTGTCTCTTCTGCCTGGGGCGCGGCCACGACCCCAGTCGTGCCCCGAGTGTCGGTCCCTCTCCCCGAAGGCTTTGCGAGAGCGGTCTCGAAAGCTCCTCGAGGCCCGGTACTCTGCTCCGCGCCGCTCGAGGTCCCGGTCCCGTGAAAGGTCGAGGGTCCGGTCGCGGAGCCGTCGTCATTCATCGGGGTCGAAGTCTTCGTCTTCAGGTAAGGCGAAGCACAAGAGGTCTAAGAAGCGTCGCTCTACGACCTCCCCTCGCCGGTCTCGCGACTCGGCCGAGGGTCTAGACGGTGCTGCCCCCGCGGCTCCGGGGGTGCCCGCGCAGCCGACACCGGCCTACCCGCCTGTTCCGGGTCCGACGTCGACTCCGGCCGAGATACAGGACTTCCTGTCGGCCATGGCCCGCATCTTCGGGCCTAAGGGTTACCCCGGTGCGCCTTCGGGCCCCGCAGGCCCCAGTTGGGGTCCTCCCTCGGCACCACCGGCGGCTCCGGCCCCGGTGTCTCCGGCGGCTCCGGCCCCGGCGCCGCAGGACCCCATCGGATCCAGGCCTGGATCCCGGTCAACGCCGGTTGACCTAACAACACCTCCACCGGTGCCGACCTCACCGGTACCGTTCATGGCGCCGTCTGAGGCCCCGGACGGCGCCGTCCCCAGGTTCTCCCCGGCACCGGACACGGAGCTGGATTGACGTCGCTCGACGCCGATTCCGACGCCGATGGGACCTTTTGTTCCCTATGTCCCTCCTCCATACTTTTCACCTGTTTTGGAGGACGAGGAGGAGTGGGAGGGGTCGGAAGACCCTCTCACAGCTCAGTGTGAGCCTTATCAGGACTGGGCTGAGGAACTGGGGGATGCCAGTGGTCTGGACACCTCTCCTGACCTTGGCATGCTGTCTCCTCCTTCCGTGGCTACGGAGGAGGGAGCAAGTTATGCAACGGTGTTGCATAGGGCGGCTGAGGCCCTCCGTCTCGAGCTCCCTACAGTGGCTGTCAGGACTAACCTCCTGACGGAAGTGCTTCAGCCGGCGGCTACCTCTTCGGAGCCACTGCTGCCGTTCAACGATGCACTTTCGGACGTTCTTTTGGGCACCTGGTCCAGGCCCACCACAGGGGCTCCTGTGGACAGGAACGTAGCCAGACGCCATCGCCCGGCTCCGGGCGACCCCCTGTTTCTCTCCCAACACCCCACCCCCGAGAGCTTGGTTGTCCAAGCCTCTGCCTCCCAGACCGCCTTCCCTACTGCTCCGCCAGACAGGGAATCCAAAAAACTGGATCAATTTGGGAAGAAGGTTTTTTCTTCCTCCAGTGCTGGCTTACGGTCCGTGAACACCGCTTGCCTTTTGGGCCGTTACTCCCACTCTCTGTGGGATTCGGTGGTGCAGGTGCTGCCCAAGTGTCCTGAGGAGGTCCAGGCGCTTCTCTCCCGTGCTATTGCGGAAGGGAGAGATGCAGCAAAGTTCACTATCAGATGTGGCTTAGACACTGCTGACTCGCTAGGCAGATCGCTTGCTACGACAGTGGCGCTTCGCCGTCACGCCTGGCTGAGGACCACTGATTTTTCGGGCGATGTCCAAAACACCCTTATGGACATGCCCTTTGATGGTATCCGCCTTTTTGGCAATAAGTCAGACAGCGCGCTGGAGCGCTTTAAGGACTTGCGGGCTACGGCCAAGTCCTTGGGCCTCTCCTCCTCGTGCCCTCCGCAGCTGTCTGCTTTTCGCCCCTTTCGTGGCCACGGAAGGGGCGCCCAGTCATGTCCACTGCCCGGCCACCAGCCCGCGCAGCAAACGCCTTCGTGCGGCCGAGGACGTGGCTCCCGCCGAGGCAGGTCGGGTAACCAGCGAGCAGGTCAGGCCACCACCTCCACCCCGTCCGCGGCCTCCAAACCCTCCTAGTCCGTCCTTTCCAGTCCACAGCACGCCAGTGGGGGGCAGGGTCCGCCATCACCTTCCCCACTGGCGCACCATCACATCGGACAGGTGGGTTTTGGACATTGTCCGAAGGGGCTACTCCCTCCCCTTCGAGACTGCCCCCTCCCCTTCGAGACTGCCCCTCCAGCCATGCCACCTCAGCACCACCGCATGTCGGGGGGCCATTTGGCGCTTCTTCGACAGGAAGTTGTGGCCCTCTTGGCCAAGGGGGCCATCAAGCGCGTTCCGACCTCAGAAGTAGGGCGTGGTTGTTACTCCCAGTACTTTCTGGTGCCCAAAAAGGACAAGGAGGACATGCGTCCTATCTTGGACCTCCGGAACGTCAATCGCTTCCTCCGGAAAGAGAAGTTCAAGATGCTCACCCTAGCTCAGGTCTTGACTGCCCTCGACCCTGGAGACTGGATGGTAGCGTTGGACTTGCAGGACGCATATTTTCACATCCCCGTCCTGCCGGCCCACCGGCATTACCTGCGGTTCACGGTAGGCCTCGAGCATTTTCAGTTATCCGTGCTTCCCTTTGGCCTTACCAGCGCCCCTCGGGTGTTCACGAAAGTGATGGCGGTGGTCGCAGCTCATCTGCGCCGGTTAGGGTTCCAGTCTTCCCCTACCTCGACGACTGGTTGTTGAAGGCGGGCTCGTCCCAGGCAGTCGTCTCCCACCTCCAGACTACGGCCGGACTCCTGCACTCGCTGGGGTTCTCCATCAATGTGCCGAAGTCGCACCTGGTTCCTTCTCCACAGCTCCTTTTCATCGGAGCGGTTCTGGACACAACGCAGTTTCTGGCCTATCCTCCCGAACGGCGAGTCCAGGATATTCAGGCTATGATTCCGATCTTTCAGCCTCTATCCTGGGTTTCGGTACGGATGACCCTGGCTGCTGGGCCTCATGGCCTCCTGCATCCTGCTGGTCGATCATGCCAGATGGCATATGCGGGCTCTGCAGTGGGACCTGAAGTTCCAGTGGGCGCAGCATCAGGGGAACCTGTCCGATTACGTCCAGATCTCGGAGGGAACTGCACGGCAGTTGCAGTGGTGGCTCTCGAACCGGCAATGGGTCATGGGCAGATCCCTCTCCCTTCCCCAGCCAGAGCACACGGTTGTGACGGATGCCTCCCTTCTGGGATGGGGTGGTCACATGGTAGAGGCGGAGATCAGAGGCCTCTGGTCTCCGGCGGAGTCCCGGCTCCATATCAACCTTCTGGAGCTCCGGGTGATCCGACTTGCACTGAAGGCATTCCTTCCCTCTGTCAAGGGGAAGGTAGTGCAGGTGTTCACAGACAACACCACCGCCATGTTGTACTGCAACAAACAAGGCGGGGTGGGGTGGTGGACCCTATGTCAGGAGGCTCTGCGTCTCTGGACATGTCTGGAACATCAGGGCATGTTCCTGATGGTTCAACACCTGGCAGGTTCCCTGAATGCCAGGGCGGACGAACTCAGCCGCAGGTGCATGCTGGATCACGAATGGCGTCTTCACTCGGAGGTGGCGCAAGGACTCTTTCTACAGTGGGGAGAGTCTTGGTTAGATCTATTCGCCACCGAAGAGAACGCGCAATGTCAGCAGTTCTGCACGTTGGAATTTCCAAGGCGGCACTCGGTCGGCGACGCTTTTCGTCGCGAGTGGAGTTGCGGTCTATTGTGCGCCTTTCCGCCTATACCACTTCTGCCCAGAGTGCTGAAGAAGATTCGGCGCGACCGGGCCCAAGTCATTCTTGTGGCTCCGGACTGGGCTCGAAGAGTTTGGTATCCCGAGCTACTCAGTATGAGCATCGATCCCCCGATCCGTCTGTCTCTTCGGGAGGATCTTCTGTCTCAGCAGCAGGGGACGGTCCTCCACCCGAACCAGTCCACTCTCCACCTCCTTGCATGGAGATTGAGCGGCGGCAGTTGATTCCCTTCGACTTGCCTCCCGAAGTTTGTGATGTGATTCTGGCAGCCAGGCGTCCCTCCACTAAGGTGGTATACGCCTGCAGCTGGAACAAGTTTGTGGCATGGTGCACAGCAAAGGCTGTGGATCCCCTTTCTGCCCCTCTTTCTGAGGTTCTAGTGTTCCTTCTTTCTCTGGCCCAACAGGGTTCTGCCCTGGGTACCATCAAGGGCTATCTTTGTGCTATCTCGGCCTTCCTCCGGCTTCCTGTTCAGCCCTCCCTTTTCAAGTCTCCTGTTGTTAACAGGTTTCATAAAGGCATTACCCATCTTTTCCCTCCTGTTCCATTTGTGATGCCTCAGTGGGACTTGAACTTGGTTCTTACCTTTTTAATGTGCGCTCCCTTTGAGCCTCTCCATAACTGTCCTCTTCGTCTTCTCACTCTGAAGACGGCCTTTCTGGTGGCTATCACCTCCTCTCGGCGGGTGAGTGAGCTCCGGGCTCTTTCTTGCAAGCCCCCCTTTCTGTCTGTCCATCCAGACAAGGTTGTTCTTAGGACGCGTCCGTCCTTCTTGCCAAAGGTGGTTACTGCCTTCCACATTGGGCAGACCATCACTTTGCCCACCTTCTTTCCGCCTCCGCATCCTTCTAGAGAGGAAGAGAGGCTCCACCGTCTGGACCCAAAACGTGCGATTTCTTTCTATCTGAACCGCACACAACAGTTCCGGGTGGACGACCAGCTCTTTGTTGGCTACGTGGGCGCCAAAAAAGGTCGGGCGGTACACAAGCGGACCATCTCCCGCTGGGTTTTCTTGTGTATCAAAGCATGCTATTCTTTGGCTAAGAAGGAACCCCCTGTTGGGTTACGTGCCCATTCCACCAGGGCGACAGCCGCCACCACGACTTTGGGACGTGGTGTCCCATTGCAGGACATCTGTCAAGCAGCTACGTGGGCCTCGCTGCACACGTTTACCAAGCATTACTGCCTTGACAGCCAAGTCTGGAGAGACGGCTTTTTTGGCCGTTCTGTTCTCCGAGACTTCCTCGTCTGATCTTTGTTCGCAGACCCACCACCGGGGTTGGTATTGCTGGGGTATCTATTCTAAGGTAAGGAATCTCTCACTAACGTGTCTCTTTCAGATGCACAAGTTACTAACTTGTGTAACGATATATCTGTAAGAGACAGTAGTTAGTGACAGATTCCTTACCGCCCCACCCATCCTCCCCGTTCTGCGAACTGATTTCTCGGGTTAAGGTCATCCCTTTCAGGGCCCTTGTTTACAGACACCAGTGTATTTCTTGCATGGCTCTGCTTTTCTGGCGCGGAAAGTCGTGTACAGAACTGACGCCAGCGCGCATGGGCGGCGTCTAAGTATTGGCCGCGACGTCATCCCGGCGATCACGACGCCGACGACGAACGCGGAGCCGCACGACGCCGCCTACCGACGCGCAGGGGTACTGCTACGCAAACCTTTCCGGATCCAGCCTGACGCCTGGGGATATTCTAAGGTAAGGAATCTGTCACTAACTATTGTCTCATACAGATATATCGTTACACAAGTTAGTAACTTGTGCATTAACAGCGTGACCTGGCACTAAGAAACTTCTTACCTACAGCGTGTGCGCTGAGATTTGCAGCGGCATCAGCTGGGTTCTCTGTTCCGGATATGGACAGAGGAGCTACCCGGAAATGACTATTTATAACGTCACTCCCTATCAAAAAGACTAGAGCGCGTAGCTCTTGGGCGGCAAATTGAAGGACGAAGCTTTATTGATGGTGATCAGCCATAAGAAGCGCATGTTTTTAAAGTCAAAGTCACTGCAATTTACAGAAGACTACTAAAGTTAGAAGTGTCTACGTTTAAAATGCGTCTATAATTGGCAGCTGAATTCTGGATAGTGGGGGCACTAAATAAAAATTGTACATATCATATCTACAGGACGCGCAATGATTATTAATTGGAAGTCCGTGTTTGTGACCTATTCTCAATTATATCCGCTGCATCTGAAATTACAGCTAGAGTCTGAACGGTGGGGGCACTTGAGCCAGTGTGCTTATTATATCTACAGGGCGCTGGATGATTGTAGCAAAAGTGTGTACGTGTATGTCGTCTGTTCTGCATTATTTTCGAAGGGGTTGATATCCGGACAAGTGGACTAATCTAGAGACACCTGGATCCCTGAATAAAGAGAGAAACATATTTCCTCGTCCTGACGGCAGACACGATGTGATGTTTGTAGTAGTAAACATGAGGAATTAAATAAGTTACACAACACCGTCATGTTCAATGCAAAAGCGAACATAGTATATACAAATCCATGGTTTGAAATTTCAAGCTTGATTCAATTTCAAATGTCAGTGCATAACAGAGCTTTTAGTGCTTGAAATGGAGAATAAGAGGCATTATGTGGGCGGAGATAATACCTACAATGTAATGTGATACAGTATTTGGACCAAAGTGGTGTACAAAAGTCTATGGTATAAAACATTTTTTTTTTTATAAAACATCATTCAAATGTGTGTGTACAATAATATCTGTATGAGCCTAGTAACTATATATGTCATACGAATGGTAGGCTACTCCTACTTTATCAACCTTTATCACAAGACTTGTTTAGTGACGTCTCTACAGTTGTTGGATATGTTGCAGGTGAAAAAACAACAGTATTGACATTAACCGTTTCTGTTTGCGATGACGGATTCTTTCTAGTTTTGCGTGACACCGGATTCCAACACTTAGAAAGTCAGTCTCCCATGAAGTACTGCATTTCATGATCACTGTTGAGGCCGTGTTCCACCGTCCGAAGGCGCATTATCCATGTGGTCTCCGTGCGTCTGAGTTTTAGTTCTCTGTTCCCGCCTCGTGGACTTGGTTCTATCACGTCGATACCAAAGAAAGTGAAACGTTTCTGTGGACCTTGAGATGGACACAAAGTGGCGTGTAGTGCCATGGGATATCTGGCATCTTGTTTGTGTAGTGCTCTTACATGTTCCCCACTCCTATCCTTAAGGGGTCTAATGGTGCTGCCCACGTACTGTCCTTTGCATGTGCATTCGATAATGTACACTACGAATCTGGTGTTGCAATTGATGTGTCTTATATTGTAATTCTTTTTGTCAAAACCGGTACATTCCTTGGTATCATGTTTGGCCCATCTGCATGTACCACAAGAGCCACATTTGTAGAAACCTATTGTTCGCGGGCTTAGCCATGTGGAGTCACCACGAGCCCGTGGAACTGTGGAGCTGAGTCTATTTCCTAGTGTCCTACCTCGCCTGAAGGTGATCTGTGGTTGAGCGGCAATGCGGTCGTCTAGTGATCTATCTGCTCGTAGAATCTCCCATGTTTGGTGAGGCTTCTTCTGACTATATAGCTCATATCATTATAGTCTGTAACCATTCTCACTGGTTGATTGTGTTGTTGTGTGCGAACTTTGTCTCTTAGTGTATCTTCTCTTTGTATATGTCCGATTCTGTTCTCTGCTTTCTTAATAGTTTGTGGTGTGTATCCTCTCTTCCTGAATCTGGACTTCATGTCAGTAATACATTTTTGGAACTCTGTCTCTTCACTGTAATTTCTCCTGGCCCTCATGAATTCTCCATAGGGGATGGCTTGAATCTGGTGTGTCGGTTGTGAACTGTCTGCATGTAAGACTGAATTGCATGACGTCTCCTTGCGAAAAAGTCGACTGTGTAATCTGTCATCTTTGATGTAGAGTTCCACATCCAAAAATGTGATGATGGATTTGCTAAATTCCTTAGTGAATTTTATGACAAAGTTGTTGGAGTTCAAATAAGTACAGAATTGTTCCAGTTTTTCTTGGGTGCCGGACCAGAGTAAGAGGCAATCGTCTATATAACGACCCCAAAAAATGATGGAATCGATCCATGGTGCCCCCTTTTGGCCCCACATCCATTCTGCCTCTTGATTACCTTATTACTTTAGATCTTAAAGAATCCACTTACATGAAGTACAGGTAGCAATTCTATTTACTATAAATACATACAGAGAGTACACAAACATTCCTTTGCAAATAATGCGCAGCGCTTTACTGTTATGGCAAACATTGTTCTTTCTTTTCAGCTGTGAGTGGTTTTTGGAGCCCACCAATTTCCATTGGTTCTCCAGTGCAAACTGGACCATGATTTGTTTGTTTTCTTGAACGGACAAAAGGACGAATCTCGGGTCACTTCTGATCCCCTTTTTTCTCATGTACACAATGTTCCAAGCGTAAGGTTAGAGCTATTAATTACTCACACAAAGGCTGTGGGTCTGTTTGAGCAAGAAGGTCCTTGAGATTGCTTTCAATCCTTGTAAAAAAAAAAAAAAAAAAAAGAACAGACGTCTTTTCTCCTGGCCACCGTGTCTCAGCAACAAGATGATTAAACTGGGTAAGATATAAAAACAAGGTCCTTGCTCCACTGCCGGAGTTCTAACAACTCTGTCAGCTGAACCAGCCATAGTTCTTGTTAGACCTGGCATCCTCGGCGTGGGTCTCCCTTCCATTTTTTCATAATGCCTCCACTGTTGCCGATATGTTTTTGCTGGACTAGATGCTCATGGGCACTTTGCCGCTGCTAATCAGTGCCAAAGTGCAAGTGCTCCCTATCGTAAATTGATGTATGTATTAGTGACTCCATGATTGGATGATTGGTTTACTTGTCAGTCCCTAGTACCGTGCACTGAGTGTGCCCAGGGTTTGTAAATCAAATGCTGCTGGTGTGCTTGCAGCACGGGTTGTGCCACCCACAGAAGCAGCTTGTAAAGTGTGTCTCAGGCCTGCCATAGCAGAGCCTGTGTGCAGCCTAGGGCTGCCATGTCGACCTGGTGAGTGCACCCACTTACCAGTCCCTAAACCTTCCCTTTACTGCATGTTGGTCACCCCTAAAGTAGGCCCTAGGGCAGGGTGCATTGTAAGTATAAGGTAGGACATGCCCTGGTGTGTGTGGCATGTCCTAATAGTGAATTACAGCCATTTTCGTTTTTCACTATTGCAAGGCTACCTGCTCCCCATAGGCCAGAATGGGCAGACTGACTATTACACCTTATAGTCAGAACTGACCCAGGGAACATGGTAGAAAAACGAATTTAGTATGCCTGAACTCAGGATGATAAAATACATCTTTTAGTGAAGTTGGTTTTAACATTCTGTGTTCGAAAATACCACTTTTAGAAAGTGGGTATTTTCTTGCCTAACTATCCAAGCCTGCCTCTGCTAGGTTGTGTATTCCTTGTCTGGAGATTGAGTGACAGGGGCTGGGGGTGGCTACAGGAGACAGGGTGAGTCAGCACAGGGCTGAATAGAAAGATCTGCATCCAGAGTGGAGGGAGGAGTTGCACCTGGGTCTGAATAGGGCTGTGCCTGCCTTCCACAATGCTGGCTCCACCTCCTGCCGGGTGGCTGAGCACTCTGCCCCACATTCTGAAAGGAAAGAAGGAGTCAGAAAAACAAAGTGCTCCAGGACTGACCAGAACTGGTTTTGGGCTAGGCAGAGGCCTCTCTGCCTTCAGAGAACAAAGAGAAACTGTGTATAAAAAGGGGACCCAGACCCCTAGGAAATTAGATCACTTTTGGGAACAAGAAGAAACCTTTGCTGAGGAGCGGAACCAAGAAGAAACTGAGGAGAGACTATCCCTAAGCCTGAAGTGCTGCTTGGGGGATTGGCCTGCAGTGGTTTGCCTGACTGCCAAAGAAAGGAGAAAGGAACTTTTGCTTTGCTGTGACTTTCATCAACTTGTGAAGGATCTCCAAGGGCTTGGAAGAGAGCTTGCCCCCCGACCGAAGTCCCAGGACCATTGGACTTCACCCTCTTTGTGAATTGCTGCTGGAAACTCTGTTTCAGTGGCTACAGAGGTAGGGAGCTGTGACCGACTCTCACGACCGACTCGGTGTCCTGTAAGCACCGCATCGAAGCACCGTCTCGCCCTGCAACGCACGGCCCTGGTCTCACCGACTCCGTCAACGAGCCGCTGCTTGCACCGCATCGAGGGACAACGCGTCCTGCAACACTTCGCTACGCCGAATCGAACTGGTCCGACCGACACGGTCACTGCTGCTGAGTTCGAGTCCTGTGACCGCACCGGAGTTGGGCACCGCTCGCACGCTTTGCGACGCACCGCCCGACTCGCACCGCTGTCCGGACTGATCGACGCCAGCTCCTGAATCCGGCTCCGTCGCCGCACTGCAACCTGCCAGCACCGCATCGAAGCACCGTCTCGCCCTGCAACGCACGGCCCTGGTCTCACCGACTCCGTCTCGACGACGTCAACGAGCCGCTGCCTGTACCGCATCAAGGGACAACGCGTCCTGCAACGCTTCCATTTTTGCATCGCGACCGCGACGAACAGCCATCCGGCTCGCACGCCCGTGCCTGCCGCTTCAAGTAAAAGGTACTGTGACCGAGTCTGTCTACGCTGTGTTGGCCCGTCTCGACGCGGTCAGCTGGATTTGTTAGACTCTGTTTGATCTCGACATCGCCGCAGCCGGAAGAGGCTACCGACTCGCACCGAACCTTGAATTAAGCCTTTTTGATCAGAACTAAGCACTCTATTGTGGATTATTTTTGTCGTTTATGGTCTTGTGATATATCTATATAAAGTATACCTATTTTTATAAATATATAACCTGTGTGGTGTCCATTTGTAGTGTTGTCACTTGATTACTGTATGTGTTCACAAATGCTTTACACACTGCCTCTGAACTAAGCCTGTCTGCTCGTGCCAAGCTACCAAGAGGGTGAGCAGGGGTTCTTTCAGGAGTGTACCTACTCTCCCTGACTAGACTCAAGGGTCCCTATTTGGACAAAGGTACCTACCTCTGCCAACTAGAGACCCCCAAATCTAACATTGGTGGTCAGCGGTGAGGATTCTGGACTTGCATTTGTGGCTCATGTACAGTGATTGGTGAACACTACTTAGTGAGTGCAGACCAAAACGCAACCATATACTTTTATAGCATTTTTTCTGGGATTTCCTATTTTTGCAAATGCCACGTTTAATCACTATGGAGAAACCAGCATCAGTAGCCTCTGTTGAGTGTGATTGGGAAGAAGAGAGGCTAGAATGCTACACCCTCAAGCAGCTCAGGCAATTCTGCAAAAAGTTTAAAGTGTCCATGACCGGGCTCTCCAGGAAGGAGGACCTCCAAAAGGCGCTGAGGGCCTGGGTCGAATCAAGGAGTGCCCCTGTGGAGGGGGCTGAGAATGCAGAAGGGCAGCTGGAGGGGCTTTTGGGTCTAGGGGCTGGAAGACCACCTTCCCCAGTAGGTAGCAGTGTTTCTGCCAGAGGACTGTCTCCAGAGGAGTTGGAGGACAGGAAAGAGAGTAGGATGCACGAAATGGAGCTGACCAAGCTCAAGCTGACTGGGCAGTTAGAATTCGAAATGCAAACTAGGAAATTAGCCCTAGAGGAAAAGAAAATGCAGTTTGAACATGAGAAAGTTTTGAGGGAGTTGGAATTGAAGGCCAAAAGCTTAGAGATTACTCCCTCTGGTGGCAGTGTACCGCCTGTGCCTGTTGAAGCTAGGGTGTATATTCCAAAAGATGTGGTTAAGGAATTTTTAAAAATGATGACATAGGGCAGTGGTTCAAAGCCTATGAGGTAGCCATGTCTTCCCACCGGGTCCCTGAGAAGGATTGGGGAGCGGGGTTGTGGGGACGGTTCCTCAGTGAAGGGCGGGATACCTTGTTGGATTTGCCCTCTGAAGTCTATAATTCGTACAGCCACATGAAGGATGCCTTAATGACTAGGTATGGTTTGACCCCTGAGCTTTATAGGCAAAGGTTCAGGAACTGTAGTAAGATTGAAAGCAGTAACTGGGTTGAATATGTGACCTTCTTTTGCAGAGCCTTGGATGGTTGGGTAAAGGGTAGCAAAGCGACTGATTTTCAGGCGCTCTTTGATTTGATTGCCTGGGAGCACTTGTCCGGTAATTGTTTTCCTGAGCTACGCCAGCACCTGATTGATAGTAAGCTGACTAACCCTAGGCAGCTTGCTGAGGAGGCGGACCGCTGGGTGAGTACCCGGGTCCACAAGGGTCACGTGGGAGACTCCGCCAAGGGTGGGCAGGGTCCCCAGCAGAAGAGTGGGGGGACAAGGGTAAACAGAGGGAGTTCCAGAAAGGGCCCCAAAGTAAACCCCAAGGGAACCAAGGGAAAGGTTCCCAGCCTCCCCTGAGAAGAAGCCAGTGGCCCTGACAGGCCCCCCTGTTCACCAGGGACCACTGGTATGTTACAAGTGTGGCGCCCCTGGCCACAAGGCAAACGATCCTCGTTGCCCTTTGCATGGAAAACCAGCACCCACTGGTGCAGTCCCCCGGCAGTTGGCTAGTGTAGCCCTGGGGGAGGAGTTGGGTGTCCAAGGTGGGGGGGATCCCACAGTGTTTTCCCTTGTCTCCTTAGGAGACTCTGAGATGGTCCCTAGGACCCCGCTGCCTGAGAACACTAAGAAATACAGGCTGTGGGTGACCATCAATGGCCATAGGGTGGAGGCTCTGAGAGACACAGGAGCCAGTGTGACAGCTGTCAAGTGTCACCTGGTATCTAAGGAGCAGGTTATCCCTGATGCATTCTATCCGGTTGTTGCCGCTGACAACACAGAGAGTCACTGCAAGGTGGCTCAGGTTCCCTTTGAATGGGGGGGGGGTCTCGGGTACTCTTCAAGTAGCTGTGAGGCCAGCCATGCCTGTTGACTGTTTGTTAGGGAACGATTTGGAGAGCTCACCTTGGGCTAAGGTGGAGCGGAGTGCACATTTAGAAATGTTGGGCTTGCCTGATTGGGCATGTGTGACCACCCGGTCAATGGCAGCTAAAGGTGTTCAAGAGGACCTGGAGCCTGAGAGGGAGGCCCAGGTGCCTGCCGGAGAGAGAGGAGGCAGGGGGCGCGGGAAACCGGCTCCCGAAGTTCCCACGGTCCAGGAGGAGGCAGACCCTGAGGGGAATGCCCTGGAGCCTTCAGGGGAACAGGTAGCTGAACTGGGGGACCTACCTGAGCTGACCCATTGGCAGCAAGAAGGAGGACCCTCCAGGGAAGAATTCTGCGAGGAGCAGAACGCATGCCCCTCTCTCGTGGGTCTGAGGCAACAGGCCACAGACCAGGCAGCAGGTGATCAGTCTGGATCACATTGGATTTACTGGGAGAATGGTCTCCTGTATTCAGAGCCTAAGGTTGCTGAGCCTGGGTCAGCCCGTGTGCTGGTGGTACCCCAGCGCTTCAGAGCCTTCCTACTGGGGTTGGCTCATGATGTACCGTTAGCAGGACATCTGGGGCAGGACAAGACCTTTGACAGGCTTGTTACCCATTTCTATTGGCCCCAGATGCGCAGGAGTGCCGCCACTCACTGCAGGACATGACAGACTTGCCAGGCAAGTGGAAAGAGTGGGAGGAAGCACAAGGCTCCTCTCCAGCCATTCCCTGTAGTCAGCACCCCCTTTGAACGGGTGGGTATTGACATTGTGGGGCCACTGGACCCCAAGACAGCCATGGGCAACAGGTTTATCCTGGTCTTGGTGGACCATGCCACCCGGTACCCTGAAGCCATCCCTATGAGGACAGTGACGGCCCCCGTGGTGGGACGGGCACTGATGGGAATTTTCTCACGTGTGGGATTCCCTCAAGAGGTGGTGTCTGACAGAGGTACCAACTTCGTGTCCAAGTACATGAAGTCCCTGTGGCAGGAGTGCGGTGTAACTTACAAGTTCACCACTCCTTACCACCCTCAAGGAAATGGGCTGGTTGAGAGATTCAACCGGACCCTCGAAGGCATGATTATGGGTCTGGAAGAACCCATGAGGCGTAAATGGGACGTCCTCTTACCATGCCTGTTGTTCGCATACCGGGAGGTGCCACAGAAGTCTCTAGGGTTCAGTCCCTTTGAGCTCCTCTATGGACACCCGGTGCGAGGACCTCTGAGTTTGGTCAAGGAAGGCTGGGAGCAATCTCCCAGGAAACCTCCCCAGGATGTATACAGTTGCATGCTGGCCTTCAGGAACCAGACTAGGCGTTTCAGAGAACTTGCTGAGGCAAATCTGGAAGCCAGCCAGGAGGAGATGAAGCGGTGGTACGACCAGAATGCCACTCTGGTAGAGCTTCAGCCTGGTCAGAAAGTGTGGGTCATGGCCCCTGTGGAGCCTTGTGCGCTCCAGGACAGGTGGACCGGCCCTTTTACGGTGGTGGAGCGCAAGAGTCCAGTTACCTATTTGGTGGACTTGCAGTCTCCCAGGAACCCCTTGCGGGTCCTGCATGTGAACCGCCTGAAGCCCCACTTGGAGAGGTCCCAAGTGGGCATGCTCTTAGCTACAGATGAAGGAATGGAGGAGGAGACCAAGCCTCTTCCTGACCTCCTGTCAGCCCGAGAGCAAGATGGATCAGTGGAGGGAGTAAACCTCTCTACCTCCCTGACACCTGAGCAGCAGGGTGACTGTCGCCAACTGTTGGGACAGTTCCCTGACCTGTTCTCCCTGGTTCCCAGTGTCACTCATTGGTGCGTCCATGATGTGGACACTGGGGACAGTCTTCCTGTGAAGCACAAGGCTTACAGGGTGACTGACAGGGTCAGATCCTGCATCAAGGAGGAGGTCTCCAAGATGTTTGCGCTAGGGGTGATTGAGTCCTCTAACAGCCCTTGGGCCAGCCCAGTGGTCTTGGTTCCAAAGGCTGCCACGTCTGGTGCCACACCAGAACTCCGGTTCTGTGTGGACTACAGGGGACTCAATTCCGTCACCAGGGCTGACGCCCACCCCATCCCCAGAGCTGATGAGCTCATAGATCGGTTAGGGGCTGCGCGGTACCTCAGCACGTTTGACTTAACGTCTGGGTACTGGCAGATCGCCTTGACTGATGGGGCAAAAGAGAGGTCAGCCTTCTCCACACCAGATGGGCACTACCAGTTCCGGGTGATGCCCTTTGGGATGAAGAATGCCCCTGCCACCTTTCAGAGGTTGGTCAACCAGGTGTTGGTTGGACTGGAGGATTTCAGTGCCGCCTACCTGGATGACATCGCAGTGTTCAGTGCCAGTTGGGAAGAACATCTGCGCCACCTCTGGGAAGTGTTGATGGCGCTGCGGAGGGCAGGCCTCACAATCAAGGCAAGTAAGTGCCAGATTGGGCAGGGTTCTGTGGTGTACTTGGGACACCAGGTTGGGAGCGGCCAGGTGGCGCCCTCCAACCGAAAATTGATACCATTCTGGCTTGGGAGCCCCCAAGACCCAGACCGAGGTGAGAGCCTTCCTAGGACTCACCGGGTATTACCGGAGATTCGTCAAGGGGTATGGCAGCATTGTTGCCCCCTTGACAGAGCTGACTTCCAAGAAGCAGCCCAGGAAAGTGATTTGGACTGACGCCTGTCAGAAAGCTTTTGACACCTTGAAGACTGCCATGTGCACGGCGCCTGTGCTCCAGGCACCCAACTTCTCCAATGAGTTCATTGTTCAGACGGACGCTTCAGAGCATGGTGTAGGGGCTGTTCTATCACAGATCAATGAGGAGGGCCTAGACCAACCTGTAGCCTTCCTCAGTAGGAGGTTACTTCCCCGGGAACGGAGATGGAGTGCTATTGAGCGGGAGGCATTTGCTGTGGTCTGGGCACTGAAGAAGCTGAGACCATACCTGTTTGGGACTCACTTCCGGGTTCAGACAGACCACAGGCCCCTCAGATGGTTGATGCAGATGAGGGGTGAGAATCCAAAGCTGTTGAGGTGGTCCATTTCCCTACAGGGGATGGACTTTACGGTGGAACACCGCCCTGGTACAGAACACGCCAATGCTGATGGACTGTCCAGATTTTTCCGCCTTAGCGATGAGAACTCCCTAGGGGTAGGATAGTTCTCCCCACATTTCAGCTGGAGGGGACACGTGTTAGACCTGGCATCCTTGGCGTGGGTCTCCCTTCCATTTTTTCGTAATGCCTCCACTGTTGCCGATATGTTTTTGCTGGACTAGATGCTCATGGGCACTTTGCCGCTGCTAATCAGTGCCAAAGTGCAAGTGCTCCCTATCGTAAATTGATGTATGTATTAGTGACTCCATGATTGGATGATTGGTTTACTTGTCAGTCCCTAGTACCGTGCACTGAGTGTGCCCAGGGCTTGTAAATCCAATGCTGCTGGTGGGCTTGCAGCACGGGTTGTGCCACCCACAGAAGCAGCTTGTAAAGTGTGTCTCAGGCCTGCCATAGCAGAGCCTGTGTGCAGCCTAGGGCTGCCATGTCGACCTGGTGAGTGCACCCACTTACCAGTCCCTAAACCTTCCCTTTACTGCATGTTGGTCACCCCTAAAGTAGGCCCTAGGGCAGGGTGCATTGTAGGTATAAGGTAGGACATGCCCTGGTGTGTGTGGCATGTCCTAATAGTGAATTACAGCCATTTTCGTTTTTCACTATTGCAAGGCTACCTGCTCCCCATAGGCCAGAATGGGCAGACTGACTATTACACCTTATAGTCAGAACTGACCCAGGGAACATGGTAGAAAAACGAATTTAGTATGCCTGAACTCAGGATGATAAAATACATCTTTTAGTGAAGTTGGTTTTAACATTCTGTGTTCGAAAATACCACTTTTAGAAAGTGGGTATTTTCTTGCCTAACTATCCAAGCCTGCCTCTGCTAGGTTGTGTATTCCTTGTCTGGAGATTGAGTGACAGGGGCTGGGGGTGGCTACAGGAGGCAGGGTGAGTCAGCACAGGGCTGAATAGAAAGATCTGCATCCAGAGTGGAGGGAGGAGTTGCACCTGGGTCTGAATAGGGCTGTGCCTGCCTTCCACAATGCTGGCTCCACCTCCTGCCGGGCGGCTGAGCACTCTGCCCCACATTCTGAAAGGAAAGAAGGAGTCAGAAAAACAAAGTGCTCCAGGACTGACCAGAACTGGTTTTGGGCTAGGCAGAGGCCTCTCTGCCTTCAGAGAACAAAGAGAAACTGTGTATAAAAAGGGGACCCAGACCCCTAGGAAATTAGATCACTTTTGGGAACAAGAAGAAACCTTTGCTGAGGAGCGGAACCAAGAAGAAACTGAGGAGAGACTATCCCTAAGCCTGAAGTGCTGCTTGGGTGATTGGCCTGCAGTGGTTTGCCTGACTGCCAAAGAAAGGAGAAAGGAACTTTTGCTTTGCTGTGACTTTCATCAACTTGTGAAGGATCTCCAAGGGCTTGGAAGAGAGCTTGCCCCCTGACCAAAGTCCCAGGACCATTGGACTTCACCCCTTTGTGAATTGCTGCTGGAAACTCTGTTTCAGTGGCTACAGAGGTAGGGAGCTGTGACCGACTCTCACAACCGACTCGGTGTCCTGTAAGCACCGCATCGAAGCACCGTCTCACCCTGCAACGCACGGCCCTGGTCTCACCGACTCCGTCAACGAGCCGCTGCCTGCACCGCATCGAGGGACAACGCGTCCTGCAACGCTTCGCTACGCCGAATCGAACTGGTCCGACCGACACGGTCACTGCTGCTGAGTTCGAGTCCTGTGACCGCACCGGAGTTGGGCACCGCTCGCACGCTTTGCGACGCACCGCCCGACTCCGCACCGCTGTCCGGACTGATCGACGCCAGCTCCTGAATCCGGCTCCGTCGCCGCACCGCAACCTGCCAGCACCGCATCGAAGCACCGTCTCGCCCTGCAACGCACGGCCCTGGTCTCACCGACTCAGTCTCGACGACGTCAACGAGCCGCTGCCTGCACCGGATCGAGGGACAACGCGTCCTGCAACGCTTCCATTTTTGCATCGCGACCGCGACGAACAGCCATCCGGCTCGCACGCCCGTGCCTGCCGCTTCAAGTAAAAGGTACTGTGACCGAGTCTGTCTACGCTGTGTTGGCCCGTCTCGACGCGGTCAGCTGGTTTGTTCTCGACATCGCCGTAGCCGGAGGAGGCTACCGACTCGCACCGAACCTTGAATTAAGCCTTTTTGATCAGAACTAAGCACTCTTGACAGTATTGTGGATTATTTTTGTCGTTTATGGTCTTGTGATAAATCTATATAAAGTATACCTATTTTTATAAATATATAACCTGTGTGGTGTCCATTTGTAGTGTTGTCACTTGATTACTGTATGTGTTCACAAATGCTTTACACACTGCCTCTGAACTAAGCCTGTCTGCTCGTGCCAAGCTACCAAGAGGGTGAGCAGGGGTTCTTTCAGGAGTGTACCTACTCTCCCTGACTAGACTCAAGGGTCCCTATTTGGACAAAGGTACCTACCTCTGCCAACTAGAGACCCCCAAATCTAACAGTTCTCCTATCAAAACCCCTTACAACTCAGATTTAAAGTTTCCCCAATTGTATAGGGAGGGATATTCTGTGTTTACCAATGGAACGGCCCACATGGCTGTGCCACCACTTAAATAAGATATCAAGAAGGCGATGCATGGCTGCGCATTAGGAAACCAGGTTCGACGCACCATAAAGTGCAATTGTACTTGAGTCAAGAAGGCTTGAACTTGCATAGGATCACCAGAGTAACACACTAAAGGGACGCTAAAGGAACAGGCGTTGGCACAGTGATAGAGATCACAGGCAACTGACCCTGTGCACCGGTAACAGATGGGAAGATTCCCACACCACGCCTTGGTGTTGCCTGGTCTTGTAACAACGTCACTTGAATGACCAGCGTGGCTGTCTCAGTATGTGCGGCCATGACCTCCTTCTGGAGGTTCTGCATCATTTCACAGATGTTGTCTAGAGTGAACATTTTGATGGTACTGCTCGGGAGGAACAGAATAGCATTGGGTTTGCAGTTCTGACAGACTCACAGTTCCTCAGAAGCAGTACCCTCAAAGTCCACCTCGCAGCAGCACCAACTTAGTGTTTTTTTTATATCAACAAGAGGATCGGATTCACTAGACGAGGGCGAGGGACAGGGTATTAGAGAGGATGCTGCGGGGAGGGAGACCTGAAACAGATGATGTCCGTAATTAGCGATCTCTTCATCTGGACACAATTATATAGCAACACAGTTCAACATTATGATTGTCACACCTGCAAGATACTCAAAATCATTCACCAGAATATTCTTGCGACTCAGAATGCAGATTATACCAACAGGTTTTTGTTTAATTTAGAGTTCAATCTCAAAACTATGGTATACTCTAATGCACCAACTTGAACACTGATTGTTTTCTCAAATGTCCATAACTTCAAGGACTGAGAGTAACTGTAATTGTATCCTCAGATTTCCAATGACTTTAGACAATGTAATGCAAACTAAACAACTACCAATTGCACCACACACAAGTTCAACACTGCCCGTGCTTATAGAATACACTTGCCAAATCAACAATGTTCGTTTTCTCAGAAGCACTTTATATTCACTGTTCATACTCTTTGCCCATTTTATGTGACATCTTAATGTCTGGTGACACTTAGATATTGCTTGCGCTGATTTCCAAGTCAAGCTTATGCACCAAGCGTATGCCAACCTTGCCATTAAACGCTCGCTTTAGCAATGTGAAGAACACTCCCTTCAACAATGTGTAAAGCGCTTTAAGAAATAGTATAAAAGCTCATTGGAAACAACATGCCTTACAGTGATCATGGCTCTTGATCTCAGGATGCTGCCGAAGCCGGGAATCCTTCATCTGCAAGTGCCCGATGTCAGGCATGGCCACCATTTATAAAAACATCGTTGCTAGGGTTAACCATGACATCAGCGTAGGGTGTGGTGCACATGTTCATAGCAGCGCTATAGAGCTAAAAAAGGGGCAAGTATTAAAATAGGTTCATAAACGCACTAATCTGACTCTTGATGTTAGGTAGTGCAAGATGGTTAAATCTCTCATATTGTTATTTGCACAGGACATCATAAGACTTGCAGCAGCACTATTGTTCCTCACGGGGATTATAATGTTATTGTATTATTTAATGGAGTGTTGTATGATTGTGAAGCTTAATCATGATTCACACAGGATAACTATTTCGGGGCCAGTGCCAATACTCCGTTCAGTGCCAACACTACGTGCCAACAATCAGTTCCAATGACTCAATTATAGCCTCACCGTTTCAGATGTTCCCTGATCACAGCTCTAATGACAGTCAGCAAGGAAGCATGCAGGGAAGCATGACAGTGTCTGACAGCCTGTCTCCAATACACGTCTGGGGTGGGTGACATCTACACTTTGTGCATTCCCTCTAAATAGCCACAACACAGGAAGGATAGGTGTGTCCAGGGATACTTGTGCACTTCAGAGAGATGCTTTGAAGCCACCCCCACATCAAAGGCACTTTTGGGTATAAGTACTGGGTCTCTGACCCCCTAAAATCAGACAGTTCTGGCTCTTGAACTGAACCTCTGTCAGAAGGACTGCTGTGCTGCTTAAAGGACTCCTCTTTGGACTGCAGAATTGGAAGGTCTGCTTTTCTCTTGTGTTGCCCTGCTGTCTCCTGCTCTCTGACTCTGCTGAAGGAGAGCTGGACTCTGCCTTCCACCCAAGTGATCTACAAGGGCTTGTTGGCTTGCCTCTTGTTGCTTTAGACTCCAGGATATCAAAGTCTCTATCCCTGCTCCTGTGCCCGGTTCACTGGAAGTGGCCCATATACTTGCAAACGACGCATCTCCTGTCTGTGTGTAACCGAACCGGCGCATCGACCCCCTTGCAGAAGTAAAATTGGCACATCGGATGGGAACCAGTGCTTTGCCTTCAGGGATCGAGGTACTGGACAGCGTATATCTGCCGCTGCAGCTTGGTGAGATCGACGCATTTCCTTGACTGCCTCACAGAATCCGGCGTATTGCTTGACGCCTCTACACCGGCACCCGTCTTCGGAACTGACGTATTTCCTTCACTGCGTGGTGAAGATTGATGTATCTCGCTCTTTGGGACCAGGAAAGGTACTTTGATCACCAGGGCCTGCGTGCGACTTGTAGCCAGTCGGTGCTCCTTTGTGCAATACCATATAGTAACTGGTTCACTACAACTTTGTACTGAGACCAATTCGAGCCTTTTTCAGTTCTCCCTGTTCTGACATCTTGTGATTTTTCCAAAGTCCTTTTGCCTAGTCCCATTTTTTCTGCAATGTCTGTGGTCCTAGCTGTCAATATGGCATTTGAGCCGGCCAACTTGGAGGCATACAGAATAACCCAGCACAATCGGATCTGCCAGGAGAGAAGGGTGTTACATAAGGGAAGTGCCAAGAAGGCAGAGCTTCAGAAAGCCTTAACAGCATGTGTAAAAGCCCACCCAGAAGGAGAAGTGGATGAGGAGAAGGGATTTGATTCTGAGGAATGATCAGAGCGGGATCTGACAGAGGTCTTGTCATGCAGCTCACAGAGAGGGGGAGCAATTTTCTCCCATGACTTGAAGTCTGCTCTAGACCAGGCAGCAATATGTCCTCAAAGAACCTTTCCCCAGAGGTGCTGGTAGACAGGAGGAAAGAGAGGAAAATAAAACTAGAGCTTGCCATGATTGACAGGGAGAAGGCCCTTGCTAAATTAGAAAAAGAGCAAGCTCTAGAAGAGAAGAGGCTGACCACAGAGGAAAGTAAGATGGCCCTTGAGCTTAGCCTCAGAGAGCTGGATATTGGAGCCCTCCAAGTGGGGTCCACCAGCAACAATATTGGTGGCAGCATACCCGAAGTGCCTTCACATGAGTCCAGATTTCCCAAAATATATGGTGCCGAGTTATAATGTGGGGGATGACATAGATAAATGGTTGGCAGCCTATAAAGTGCCTTTAAAGTGTACAGGGTCCCAGAGGAGTTCTGGGAGGGGGGTATGAATGAATGAAACACATTTGTAGAGTGCACAGCTACTCAACAAGAGTGTCGCGGGGCTGATGGACTCACGCTAACAGGACCTAACAAGCACGCCTAGCCCTGGAAAAGCACGGTTTTAAGATGTTTCTTAAAAACTGTCAGGTCAGCTGTGGATCTGAAAGCAGCCAGTAATTGATTCCATGCTTGAGCTCCCAAAAGATCTGCCCCCCATATGGGCCAGGCGTACTCTTGGGATGCAAGCCAAGCCCAAGGAGGAGGACCCCAGGGATCTAGCCGGCATGTAGTGACTGACTCTTGCTCTGAGATAGCCGGGGCCCTGACCGTGGAGGGCTTTGAAGAACTTAGCCAGGGCCTTAAACTTGACCTTTTTTTTATTTTTTATAATCAACTTTATTGGTTTTGAACAAGAAAATACCAGCAGTAATCAAGTGCAGTATGTTACAGCAATTACAGGACATCTCCACATTACATCTGCAGGGGGATGGAATTACAATACTTGATCCCTCAAAATCCCACGTAGTGTGCACAGTTCCCAAAGCGAGATGCATTTATTCTATCTGCCCCAGCCATTTGCCCCAGACCCTACGGTGCCTAGCTCGACATCCTCTGGCCTCAAACATTGGTTTTTCCTGTCCTGCGCACCAGTCCACGCCTCTGCGCCATTTCGCTAAGCCAGGAAACACAGGGTTTGTCCAGCCAGCAGCAATATCTCGCTTAGCCACCATGATGGCAGTAGCAAGGAATTGTTTGTCCGCCCGGGATCCATCCAACCTATCTGTAATTCCCAGGAGTATATTTAATGGGTTGTGTGGGACTTCCCAGCCCAGGACCTCTGCAAGCTCCTTTACTATGGAGTCCCAATATTGTGCAATGACAGGACAGGTCCAAACCATATGGAAGAAGTCAGCTTGGTCGTGCTCGCAGCGCGTGCATGACGCAGTGGGTTTCAAACCTGCATTGTAAAGGCGCTTGGGTGTTAGGTAAACAGCGTGTAAATAGTACAGTTGGACCAGACGGAGCCTGGCTGAGGTGGTGACAGTTTTGGGTGCCATCAATGCGTCTCTCCAGTCCTCCTATTCAAGAGGTCCTATCCACTGTTCCCATTGGTTTTTTAACCGATCTAGTGTGTTTGGAGTGTTATTGGTTAGGGATCGATAAATACGAGAAACACCCCCCTTTCCCAGGTTACCTGTCAGTTTGCGCCTCAGGGTGACTATACTCTGGGAGCGATGTGCCATTTGGTACATGCCTGTGGAGGGTGTGACGTAACTGCAGATATCTATAGAATTGTGAGGGGTGTAGGGAATAACTGGTTTGCAGGTCTTGGAACGAGCGCATATGGTCGCCTGTCCATACGTCCCCAAGCTGTGAGATGCCAATGAGGTCCCATGTCCAGAATCCCTCTAGTCTGCTGACCTCTCGAAGCCAGGCTCCTTGCCAAAGTGGTGTGTATTGAGTCAATTTATTCATCCATTGGGTATGGCGCAGGGAGGCTCCCCAGGCTAGGAGAACCGCTTGCGTTACAGTTGGCAAAGTTCTGGGGATAGGTCCCCCGTACATCATCGCCTGGATCCTGGGCAGGCCCAGTTCACTCAGTTCCGCCCGAAATGCTGGGTCCGACCAACCCCTGTTAAACCAGTCATGCAGCATGAGTAGACTGGTTGCCAGGTAGGATAGATATAGATTGGTCATGCCCATGCCTCCATCAAAAGATGGAATCCGGCATTGGGACAAGGCCATGCGAGGTCTCTGCCCGCCCCAGAGGAATTTAGTAGTCCGACTGTCGAGCTCTTTAAACCAGGTGCGTGGGAAGAGAAATGGAGTGTTCTGAATTATGTAAAGGAACCTGGGGAGTATCGTCATTTTAAATAAAGCGACCCTACCCAGGGGATTAAGCAGTAGTATCTGCCATCTGTGGAGGTCCTCTCGGGCTCTCTTCACTAGCGGGGTGACGTTGAGTGACCAGGCGAGATCGGGGAGCAGGGCCACCCAAATTCCCAGATACTTAAATGATTGCCTTCTGATAGGTATCGTGGATTGCCAGTCAAAGCAGTCCCTCGATAGATGGAGAGGGACCAGGACGGATTTACTGGAGTTTAGTTTCAGACCAGAGATTTGTCCAAAGAGGTGCAGTGCATCAAGGCAGCAGGGGCCGGACTGGGCCAGTTCAACCAAGAAAAGTAAGACATCATCCGCATATAAAGCGATTTTGTCCTCTTCTGAGTTTGGCCACCTCCAGCCTTGGATACGGTCGTCCGACCGTATAAGGCATGCCAAGGGCTCCATTGCCAGGGCGAACAGGAGCGGTGAGAGAGGGCAGCCCTGCCTCGTACACCTTTCAATGGAAAATAATTCCGAGAGCGTCCCGTTGACCAGCACTCGTGCCTGCAGTCGAGAGTATAGCAATTTAACTAAGTTACAGAAGTGTTGGCCCATGCCCATTATGGTCAGGACATCCTCCAGATATTGCCAATCTACGGAATCAAATGATTTTTCGAAATCGATAAGGAGAAGTGCTAGATAGGGGGTTAGTGATTGGCGATTGGCTAAGGCCAGATGAAGGCGTCTGAAGTAGTGTCTGGTCCCTCGAGATGGCATGAATCCACATTGGTCGGGATGGACCAGTTTGGAAAGGTATTGTTTCAGCCAGTGAGCTAGAATCGAGGCGAATATTTTAACTTCCGTGTTAATGAGGGAGATTGGCCGATATTCGGCGCAGTTTGATGAGGGGGGTTGTGTTTTAGGGATTACCACAATGGTGGCGGCGTCTGTTTTGGGTAGAAATGAGCCATTCTCGACCGCTTCAGCATATATATCTGATAGGTGCGGAACAAGTATCTCTCGGTAGGCAGCGTAGTATTCCTGCGGGAGACCATCGGGGGCCCGGGGTTTTACCTGATGCAGTGCGTGATATCGCGTCGTTGATTTCTTCCTGGGTGATAGAAAGATCAAGATCTTTTGCTTCAGCTGGTTTAGATAGGGGAGTTGGAGGTGTTCACGGTTGATTAGGCTTGAGAGAGTGAGTTCAGGGTGTTGCTTTGAGTAGAGTTTAGAGTAGTATGTGGCGAAGGCCTGGGCTATCGCAGAAGGCGTGCGATGAACGATACCTTCCGGGTCTTTGATCTCTGGGATTATGCGGTTGGCCATTGGGTATGTGGCCAGGCGGTGTAGGAGTTTCCCATTTTTGTCCCCCCATCCGTACACTCTGGCAACAGAAGATCTCCACAGTAGCTTGGCAGCCTCCATGGAAAGTTGTTTGATTTCGTCCCGCAAGTGTGCGAGCTGCCTTTCTTGTATATCATTCTATACAAAAATGGTATGCAGTTCCTAAGATTAAAAAGCAGGAGGAAATGTTTATATCAAAAGGTCCACATGTGGATGTGGAGTTATAGAGATGGGGAGAAGAATCCTCTCCTCTTGGAAAAAGACCCTCACACACCCAGCCAGCTAGGTGTCATGCTTCATCATCGGGTCTGCTCCTTATCGGGTCGGCGCTGCAATCCCCGATCGGCACCCGTGATGGGGCCTTCTTAGCGGAGATCTTTATTCCAAATGCCGGTGGGTGATGTGCGTGTGAGGGCTCTAAAACAGTGTAGGTGGTGTTGATGTGTAGGGAAGTGAAATTAAAAGGGGAGGTGGTCCACTCAAAATAATTTTATTGAACGTGGCCCCTACCCTAGTTAAAAAGAAAACAAGACGCGTAACCCCACTCTAAGGATGTCGGGAATAGGCGCTTGAGAAAAAGGTCAACATGTTTCTTGCCCAGAGATATATTAATTGGCAATTCTTCAGGACCAAACAAAAGAGGATCTACCTACACTTTTTGGTAATGGTCAACAGTAAAGTGCATAAGTGACCATCATTACAGCACCCTAAAAAGTGATACCTGTAAATCAAACAATACAACCCAATTAGGGTCAAGGATGCGCGGCATCGGTACCGGCTGGTGTAGACACTAATGTGTAGTGTCAGTTAATCAGGAACAATGGAGGCGGTTGTCCTACCCTCACACCGCCGGTCCGGGCAGTGTTTCTTGTATATCATTCAGCTGTTCGGTTTTCAAGGAGAGTGGCTTGGGCCTCCAGGAGAGTGACCTGAGCGTCCCGGGCCAGTCGCTGGATTTTGAGTTGACCTTTGTCGAAGCCGCGAACTCGGGGAGAGGACCGAGCCGCGATTGGTCTGAAAGTATTGTCGGAGCTCTGCCCCTACAATTTTCTTGAAGTCTTTGTCCTGGAGGAACCATGCGTTCATCCTCCATATCGGACGGAGTGCGTCTGGGGGGGGTCCCCTACCTGCAGGAGCATGGGTGAGTGGTCGGATATGCCTCTGGGAATGATGGTGATATGTCTGATTTTCTGACAGTCTAGTGCAGGCATAAAGATATGGTCGATTCGTGCGTGCGAGTGGTGAGCCGCAGAGGTGTGGGTATATTGTTTGGTCTGGGGGTGCCAAATTCTCCAGGCATCGCACACAGCGAGGGTGCTTGCCCAGTTGGTGAGACGTCTAGCATGAGTGGATCTCGCGCTGGACGGTGAGCTCGTGGTGTCAAGGTCTGGATGCATAACTGCATTGAAGTCCCCTCCAATTACCGTCATCCCCAGGGGTAATGCGGCGATAAGGTTTGTAGTACGTTTTAAGGTCAAAGTAAGCAGTGATGGAGGGGAATGTATGGAGAGTAGGTTGAGGGCGTTTCCTCCTATAGACCCTCTAAGGGCTATAGAGTATCCTTGGGGGTAGTTGGTAACCGTTGTAAGTGTAAAGGGGAAGTTACACCTCATGAGGATTGCCACATCCCGTGAACCCTGGGTAAACCCTGAGTGCCAGGCCCTGTCGTATCCATAGCGTGCCAGGAAGGGGCAGTTATTACCCATAAGGTGGGTTTCTTGAGGCAATATTATGTCGGCTGCTTGGCGGTGGGCGTACCGCAGGACCGCTGTTCGCTTAATCCTGTCTAGCAACCCGTTAACATTCCATGATATGCGGAGCTGGTCTCCGCCGTTACCTATGTTGTCATGGTGGATAAGGGTGTAAATGAGGCACCAAACGGCATGAGCTGGGTATGGAGCTTAGTACGCTGTGCGCAAATTGTGGAGTCGTGGGTGCTCTTTTGGGTTGTGGACAATGTGCAAGTTTGTCCTGCTGTGGGGTAGAGTTGCTGGTTTGGTGAACATAATGCAATAACAGAAACTTGGGACAACGGTCCCCCCTCCCATCCCTGTCCCCTCCCCCCACCCTATACTTCGAAAACAGAAGCATCTGTTGTCCCAAGTGAACAAAGGAGATGAAAGAGAAGCACCAAACTAGAATGCTTGGGTATGGGCTGGCGTGGAGGACCCCTCCTTACATGAGGATGCTTATCGTTGCGATGTGGAGGAACTATGCTTTATGGTGAAAGTCGGCTACTTGAAGATTTCTCATGGTGAATGACTTTGAATGCTCTGTGTCCGGCCAGGCTGTTCAGCCTAGTAGCGCCGGACTTCGAGAAAGGTCCGAGTCAGCTGAATCCAGGTGAGGAGTCTTGGATGAGGTGTGGCCAGGTTCTGAGTGATTCATGGAGTCGGATCTTTTTAGAGAGCAGGAGCTGTTCAGTGGTTAACTTGACCCTTTTATTCATCGGGAGCCAGTGTAAAGCTTTAAGATGGGGGGGGTCATGTGCGCCCTGGGTTTAAGCCTAAGGACCAATCTGGCCGCGGCATTCTGAACCACTTGAAGGCGCTGGAGGAGATAGCCTGGAAGGCCCAGGTACAAAATGTTTGCGTAGTCCAGTCTGGAAGTCACCAGAGCCTGGACCACTGTTTTCCTTGTGCCTGAGTGAAAGAAGAGGAAGAACTTTCTTAGCATGCGCAGCATACCAAAACAAATGCCCACTACGGACTGGACTTGGGGCCTCCTGGAGAGCGCGCTATCAATGTGAATGCCAGAATGTTTGACCGTAGACTGGGCTGAGAGGGGCAGAGACATCTCCTCAGGCCTCAGGGAGTAGGGGTGTTAGCCTTTGGCAGTACATGCCCACAGTGGGGAGGGACACACTCCTATATTAGAGGTGGGGGAACAAGACCAGCTACACTGCCATGAAGGCCATTTTAATCAGCAAGTTTGGGCTGACCCCTGAGTAGGACAGGCAGCGGGTGAGGGCCAGTTACAGACTCTCTACACAAACATGGATGAATTCCTTGGACTATGCTGGTAAGGCACTGAAGGGCTTGGTGAGGGGCAGCAAAGTTAATGATTATGAACGGTTGTACAACTTGTTTTAAAAGGAGCACATTCTTTAACTTGTTTTCCAAAGCTGCGCTAACACCTGGTTTATAGCAAGCTTACTGGTTCAACGAAGCTTGCTGAGGAGGCAGACATCTGGGTCAGCACCAGAGTGTCCACAGAGGTACCTGGGATTGGCCCCAAGATGGGTGGCTCAGGGTCCCCCAAGAGAGTGAGGGGGCGTTCAAGAGAGACCCAGATGGCTCCTAAGGTAAGGGGAAAGGAAAGGGTTGGCATGTCCCTTCTGAGAAGGAGGGTGGTTCTGGTGGGCAGTGGCCCAGGGCGCCCCACTTCCAACGCCGCTGCTTGGAGTGTTTCCAGCTAGGAAACAAGCAGGGGGACTCTGCCTGTCCAAAGAAACCACCCACTGGTAGAAATTCTACTGGGATGGCCCAGGTGGCCTTAGGGGAGGGTATTCCCCAGGGCAGGCCATAGAACATGCCATGATATCCCTCAGCTGGGAGATAGACTCAGAGAGTGAGTTGGTGATCCCTGAGGGCGGTAGTCATCACTTCCACCAGTTGGAAGTGAATGGGGTCCCAATTATTGCTCTAGGGGATACGGGGCAAGCAGGCTATGGTTGTGGAAGAGCTAGTTTTCCCAGAGCAGTACACCGACGAAGAGTGTAGAGTGACTCCAGCCCATGGGCAGGACTTCTGCTGCCCCATTGGTCCTGGTGTCCCTAGAGTGGGGCGGTGACCCAGAGAAGGGTCATAGTTAGTCCTCAGATGCCCATTGACTGCATTCTGGGGAATGAGTTGCCTCCAGTATTAGAAGAACTGGGAGGGGTAGCCACCACAGGTGCCATGGCAGTTCAGTTTTCTGGTAGTACCACTCCCAAAAGGAGGGTACAGAACGCCAGAGGGAGGTGCAGGTGGTGAAAGGTCTCACCCCTGACTCCCTTCTAGCCCAAGGCTATAGACCCCGGTTGGAGGACCAGTTGCAGGATACCACCCCTGAACTGGTAGAAGGTGGAGTGAAGAAAGGATGCAAGGCACATGGGGCTATTGCCCTCTCCCACTCTGAGAAACCACAGAGGGCAGAGACCCTTGGATGGCCTAGGACCTGGCTCTTGACACTGACAGCTGTCAGTGGCCTCCGCAGGTTGCTGTCCAAATGGAAAGAGTTTTCTTTGAGCTGGGGACAGAAGTCAGACCCATGGGGTGGAATGAGCTACATCCCTTTGTTGGCCATGATGGTACTATCTACATACTGGGAGATGCATCTGTGAGCAAATCAAAGTTAGGTGCTGCACAGATGGGGTCCACAGGTAAAGAGAAGGAATCTTCATGGGTTAGCTCAGTGGTCCCAGAGAGCATATAGAGGGATCTAACTGTATTTAGAGAGGCGTAGAACTGGCAAGTACCCCTGCAGTAGTGTCCTATTGTCCATGTTCTATCGCCCTAAGCAGGGAAGTCCTTAAAGGTATTGAATAGTCGACCCTGGCTTTAGGCTGGAGGGGCCTCGTGCAGGGAAAAAGGCCCACTCTGAAGGGGGACCGCAAACATTTTGCCTTTTATCTCCTGTTTTTGCTGATTTTTTTTGTTGCCCTTTGGACTCTGAGTACTTTACCACTGCTAACTAGTGCTAAAGTGCATGTTCTCCCCTAAACATGACTTGAATTGCTGCGACAAAATGGATTACTTCTATCATGCACCAAACCTGTTGGATAAGTTGATGGAACGAGGGTACCCGATGAAGTTGATATGAAAGCATGGTTCACTCCACGAGAATCTCTTTTGGTTAAAAACTAAAAACTATGTCTGAACGTTTGGTCTGCATTTAAACATTTTTCCCCACAAACCAATTATTTCAAGAAAATCATGCTACAGAATTGCCATTCGCTTTCAAAATTGGACAAATCTTTTGAGAGACCTCTGTTTGCACTCAAGAAGGACCGACCCCACTAACACTGAAAGGCAACCTGAGACAACTTTTGAATTTGGCCCTGGTTGAGGGATATCACAGATTTGGCACTTGTGCCAGTTGCAACCAAACCATCGAAGGCACTGAATTTGTACACAAAAATACCAAATGGAAAGACACTGCATTTTCGATTTGCAAAACTAAAAACGCCGTCTATGGGATCACCTGCCCATGCAACAAACTTTACATAGGTTAGACTAACCAAGAGATCAGGCAAAGAATGAGACAACATCAATCATGAATACGCCGCAAAGTTACTGCAGCCCTGTTAGTGAACTATTTCATAGAAAAACATCACTCAGAAAATGATTTCCACTGGACAGTGCTGGCAGTAATACAACCAGACCCCAGAAGAGGCGATTTGGAGAAAAGTTTGATAAAAAAGCAGCCTACTTGATACTCCGCTTTAATACAGTAGGTGGTCGTCTTAATGAGATGACACAACTTCATAATTTGTGACGAGATGCATTGACAGGTTTTACGCCACCCATACAAGTTGAGAAGATCATGATAATTCCCGCTACAATTCTGTTTTTTCACTCATTATGACACCAACGCTTTCCAATGAGCAGATGCTGAGAGTCCCCATAGCTTCACAAGATAGCAGCTGCCACAGAATGGAAAGCAAAGAAAGGCGGTCTCTGTCGCAGATGTGGATGTGAAAATATGCGGTGTCCTACAGAAGATCGGCTTTGGTGATAAGTGTCACAGTTTCACAACGCAGCCACTGCTATATAATGTAAAGCCACAGACATACTCCGACAAGGATGCAGCATTGCGCATTCCCTTCGAACTACAGGTCCCACAATGCCTTATGCACCCTCAACATAACCCAGGGCATCAATTCCCAGCAATCCAACGCCCCTATTGGTTGAAAGTTTGAAGTCTCTCATCATGACGCAAGAGGTTATTGAAGGTTTTAAAGAAAGATCGACTAGCAGAACGGAGAACGACCTAACGGCGTTTTGAAGCAAACTGGAGCAACCAGTCCAAAGATCAACCGCCATTTAGAAAGTAAGCTCAAGTTCTTCCTTCCACCTTTTTAGGTCGAGCCTGGGCAGCGCATGGGCTGCGCTGCAAGGCATGCTGTATTGGAGTATGTACTTGAAGCTCCACCCATATTTGTCATTGGCTTGTGTCATTGTCCTTCGTAAATGCTGGCTACTGATTGGTTAATAGGCTTGTTAGTCCCTCCTTAGTACCACCTTGTCTTCATTTGTGACCTCCCATGGCGACTGGCCCTTTTACTTCTGTTGTTACACGGTATGTCAAACGTAGTCTGTAAGCACTATTTTCATTAATACGTTTCTCCTACTGCAGGCACGACATGCTTTCCTGCAACAATCAGCGCGCCATGCGCTTTACAGGCCTTCACGCACACAAGTTTTATATACACGGGTGCCGCTCCGCGTTTCAGTACAAGCTCTCTTTCACTTTGCACACCCCATGTTTGTCACTGCCGATGTCCCCACACCCCGTTTCCCTCAGTTCATCCGCACGTACTTCTGTCTTCTAGTAAAGCCTCGACTGCTCTTTCTCCCTCGGTACCCCAGTCCCCCGAACTGCTCTCCTGTTCTGTTCATTTCCGTCTCGTCAAGAGCTCAGACCCCCTCCTCCCTTCCCAACTCTTGCTCAACTGCTAAACCCGTCTTCATTCCCTTTTAAGTGGCTCCCGCTCGTCGACAATAAAAAAGATGATGATATAAGATATTTATTAACTCAGTTACTGTGTAAAATTGCCACCAGTATATCACATAGCCCCACAAAGTCCAGTCCTCATCTTCCCAGCTGTCTGCCCCGGAATCCTCTCCCCAAAGTTCCACATTCTACTAACTACACACATTAACACTAGCAGCTTCCTAATTCCCACTCTCCTGTGGACGTCCCTCCTGCCCCCTATTTCCTCTGTTTCCCCCCTCTTCTTAGCTCCATCTAGATCTCACACCCCATCCCTTTACAATCCTGCTTGTTTTTTAGGTGTGATCCCACAGCAAAGCTAGTCTAGCTGGGGCGCTGCACAGCCACCCCACAGCAAAGCTGGCCCTGCGAGGCGCTGCACAGCCACCCCACAGCAAAGCTAGCCCTGCCGAGGCACTGCACAGCCACCCCACAGCAAAGCTAGCCCTTCGAGGTGCTGCACAGCCACCCCACAGCAAAGCTAGCCCTGCGAGGCGCTGCACAGCCACCCCACAGCAAAGCTAGCCGTGCCAAGGCGCTGCACAGCCACTCTACAGCAAAGCTGTAGTGTCGGCCCTGTGACGTAACAGGCGCGACACGGACTAGCGCACGTGCGCAATGGGTCGGAGGGGTTCTCATGGTAGACCCCTGAGACCATGATTACAGTGTTGCGGTCCTCCGGTCATGTGACCACGTTAATAAATCTGAGCCCGCGCGGACGTGACGTTAGTGACGCACAGATGCCGGAGCACATGAGTTAAGTTAAACACAAAACTGGCTCCGTGGCTTGACTGCACTATGCCGCGTGCATAGGCCATCACGTGCAGCGCCCATCCTGTCCCGAGAGTGTCGGACGACACCACATTGGCGACGAGGGTGTCGCTTGCCCACCGTCACACCCGCTCCGCGGCGGCCGCGAGTGCGGTAGAGACGCTCGCGGTGCTCGTGCCTATGAGCGTCCTGGGAAATCATTGGCCCCTCAGAGGTGTTCCAATTCTGGCTGTTTACTCAGCGGGGCACAGGTGCATCTGGTGCACATCATCACCCCAGGAGCCACACCTGACAGGCCCATAAGGAGGTGAGCAGGAAGCCCAGCCACGTGGCAGTGATGCAGGGGGTGGTCCTCAAGGCAAACAAGTGAGGACACAGCCCGATTGCAGGTCAGAGGTGGCCCAATACACTCCCGGGCTGGTCCACACGACGACGGGTAGCAGGCTGCAGTGAGACAATGACCACAATTCCGCCCATTGAGCCATTCCTGGTGGAGAGACCGCTATCTACCCAGGTGCCCAGATGGAAAGAATGGATGGAGTGGATCCTTTTATTTTTTGAGGCCACCCAGGTGCACGGCGACCAGATAAGAGCCATGCTCCTGCATCTGGGGGGAGAAGACATTTATAGAATCACTAAATCATTAAATGAAGCGGCCCCCAAAACACATCTCACACTAATTGATGCCCTGTCAGCGCATTTTGAACCTATGGCCAACCAGGTCTATGAGCGTTTCGTCTTCCGCCAGGCGCGCCAACAGGCGGACGAGTCAATCGACACATTCCATGCTCGCCTTAAGAACCTAGCAAGTACGTGTGAGTTCCATGACGAGGTGGAAGAGATAAGCGGACAAATTATACAAGGGTGCGCTTTGGCCAAGTTCAGAGAGAGGATCTTAGAGGAATCGGGGAAGCCCCTGGCTGACATTCTAACCCGCGGGCGGACCAAAGAACTTTCGCGGGCCAGGGCTGCCCACATGGAAGCAGCTCTGCAAACACCAGCAGCCCTACAAACGTCAGTAAAGGTGGAACCAGTCAATGCGGTGGTGACACGACCGTCAACCAAGCCGAGCCAGAAAGAGTACACGAATGCCCGACAGTGCGGATACTGCGAAGGAAACCCCCACAGAGCGGCACACTGTCCAGCAAGGGAAAGAGGTGCAAGGGGTGCGGAAAAATCAATCACTTTGAGCGAGTGTTTTCTATCCTGGAAAAACAGAGGGCCTAGGCCTGGGGTCAACCTCATCCCTGAAGCGCGGAGTGGAAACAGTGATATGGACGATGATGAAGGTGAAGAACAAACGGTTCATTGGGCGTATGTGATAGGCGCAGCTACCCAGACATCACGCCGACTCCCCCACTGTCAGGTGCGTGTCGGAGATCAAAACATCGCGGCTGTCATAGATACGGGGGCAACCGTCAACATCATGTCTGCTGAAGCGTACAAGGCGTTGAAACCAACACCACTTCTGACATCCACCGCCATCAAGGTTTTTGCCTATGGACAAGACCAGCCGCTGGTGATGCGGGGCAAATTTAAGACGACCACCTCGTATGGCTCCAACTGCGTAACATCGCAAATATATGTTTATTTATTTATTAATTTCTTTTAGTTTTTCCTCCAAATCTGCAGACCATGTTCATATACAATTATACATCTCATCTACCTCAGCCGAGGCAGTGAACATTCCAACCATCAACTCAGGATTTGAGACCTATACCCACGTCCGGGGTGGTTTTCCAATCTATCATGGTTTGCTTCGATTTTTTCGTTTCATGATAACCCAACTGAAGTTAAACTCCCCCCCCCCAAACCCCCCTCAATAACCCCCCTCGCCACCCCCTCCCCCTGCCGGGTCTGTATAACTTGAGGTCCGTGCATCTCAATGCTCATTCTGGGTCTCCGTTTGTCTCCCCCCTTGGCTTGGGGCCGTCCCCCCTATGGAGGTCGTCCCCTCTGTTGACACCTGTGTGGATTGTGGGGCCTGTCCCATTATCTCCTGGATCATCACTTCCCATGCCAGTAGTACCTCAGGTAGTTTGTCATCTCATCTAGCGTTTCGCATATGCCCCTCCTCGACCAGAGCCCACTCCCTCAAGTCTGTTTTCCACTTAGCCAGTAGTGGCCCTTGTTGGGTTAACCAATGTATCGCAATGCGCCGCCTAGCTATAACGAGTCCCAGAACCAGGAACCGCCTACTTGTCTTACGTTTAGGATCACAAGGAATCAGGCCAAGGAGACAAGGGCGCGGTCCATGGCAATCGTCCACCCTGTAATCCTTGTCAGGTCCTCTAGGACCGCCCTCCAGTACGTCTGGATTGTTGGACATGTCCACACCATATGAGGAAAATCCGCCTGAGCGTGGCGACATCTAGGGCTATGTGGATCCCTGGAACTATCAATGTCCTGGAGCCGCCTAGGTGAGAGGTAAGTCATATGTGCTATGTTATACTGGATTTGCTTAAAACGATTGCATACCGACACCTTCCGCACACTCTCATGGATTTTTTCCCAGTCCCGTGGTGTTAACTCCTGCGGACACACCCGCTGCCATTTCTCCTCTATTTTAAGGGGTCCAACCTTTTTATCTTCCCTCAACGCCCTATATAGGTGGGTAACAAACTTCCGCCCCCCTGCCATAGTGATCATCGTGACCAGGGTATGGGTGTGCCCCAGAGCCTCTGGGAACGAGGGCCACAATTGCCGCGCCGTTGCCGCTATTTTAGCATATTGCAGGAATTGCCCTGATCCCAGCTCAAAGTTCGCCACTGCCTCCTGATAGGTAATGAATTTGTTGTCCGGATAGAGGTCAGAGAGCATAAGGCAGCCCCCATCCTTCCACTTGTCAGTTGACATAACCTGTTCGATTTGAGCGAAAGGCGGCATAAGCCAGAAATCTGCCTCTGGGGCAAACGGCCGATCCCGGATAAGTCTTCGGACCACTCGATTCCATACTGCAGCTAATAGCCGCACCAATGGAGGACAGTGTTCCAGCTGCCCCCCCGCCCGCCAGAGAAGTGCTCCTAACTGTCGGTCTCCACCAACAAGGACCTTTCCCAGGAGGGGTCCGTGTCCAACCAGGCTATAGCATGTTGGAGTTGTGATGCAAAGTAATAAAGTTCCAGATCCGGGATTTCTAAACCTCCTTTGCCCCACGTACGCTTCATGACCTCTAGGCTAATCCGACATCGTTTCCCGTTCCAGAGCAGTAGAATGAGCAGTGCATCCAATTCCCTAAATACCCGATGCAGGAGTTCAAAGAAGGACCCCTGCATTGTGAAGAGACATCTAGGCAGGACCACCATCTTTATCAGGGCGATCTTCCCCATCAAGGAGAGTTTGAGTGTGTTCCAGAAGGCAATACTGCCCCGGAGCCCCCTTAATATCCTCCCCATATTGTGTTGGTAAAAGGTGGTCTCATCCCTACTTATCCATACCCCCAGATATCGCAGTGTGCCCTCTACCCATGGTAGTCCCAGCTCCGGGAGCTGGACCCCGTCCCATTCGCTTGCCGACCCAATCGCGTATAGTTGTGACTTTGCTTTGTTAATGTAAAGCCCGGAGGCTTCAGCAAATTGAGTCAGTGCAGCAAACAGTACCGGCAATGACTGGGTCGGCCGGTTCAGGTATATCAAAGCATCGTCGGTGTACAGAGACACGATATGTTCCGTATCCCCCACCCGGATGCCCCGCCCTTGGAGGACCCCACGGAGATGACATGCCAATGGCTCCATTGCCAGGGCGAACAGCAAGGGGGAGAGCGGGCATCCCTGCCGCGTCCCCCTTTCTATGGACAGTGCGTCCGACACGTACCGTCCCGTGCGAACCCTCGCCACCGGTCGAGCATAAAGCAGTTTTACCCAATTTACAAATCCCTCGCCCAGTCCCATTTTGAGATCGAGTCGAACGCTTGTTCGATATCTAGGAACACTAAGGTGCTCTGTTGGGCACTTCCCTCCAATGATTGCATAACGTGGGCAAGGCGGCGAATATTCCGTAGCGTATTCCTGCCTGGTATGAAACCTGACTGATCCTCGTGTACCAGCTGTCGGAGATATGGTTGGAGCCTACTTGCTAGCACTTGGCTAATGATTTTAAGGTCCACGTTCAGCATGGAAATTTGCCGATAAGCACTGGGGAGCAGGGGATCCTTCCCCGGTTTGGGGATCATCACTATCAATGCTTCGCGCATGGAATCTGGGAGTATGCCTTGTTCACTGGCTTCAGCCGCGATTTCCAGGAGTTTAGGGATCATGACCCCCCCCCCATAGTCTTTATAGAGCTCAGCCGCTAGGCCATACATCCCGGGGGACTTAGCGGTCTTCAAATGGGCAATTGCTGCCCGTATCTCCTCCTCTGAACGGGGCCCCCAAAGACTCCTGACTCTCCGGGTCTATGCAGGGCAGTTCCATCTCAGCTAGATAGGCCTCCACAACCTGAGGGGCGGTGGGGGACTGGGGTTCAGAGTATGTTCTATGCAAATGGGATACAAATGTCTTATTGATCCCATGCTGAGTGTAAACCATATGGCCGTGTTCATTCTTAATTGTTAAAATCAGGTGAGGCTGAGTTTCCATCCGAATCAGGCGCGCTAGTAGGCGTCCGGCCTTGTCCCCCTCCGTGTACCAGCGGCGCCTGCTCGCAGTTCTATTAAATTTGCCTAATGAGTCCCAAATGTCCCCTATTTTCCGTCTCAGTTCTGCCCATTTAGCCGGCCCGTCCCTGTCTGTGGGAAGCTCCTCCTCTAGAGCTGTCAAGCGCTCCTCCTGCTGACGTAGATCCCGTTCCAGCACTTTTTTAACCCCTACCTCCGTGGACATACAGACCCCCCGTATCACCACCTTCATTGCGTCCCATTCGATCGCCCTAGTGCTGGCCGTGCCCCAGTTCACATCAAAATAGACATCCAGCCCTTGCGTTATTGCAGCTTTATAGGTCGGGTCCCCAAATGCTTCGATGTTGAGCCTCCATAGCGGTACCTGAGATCTCGGCCGGCCCAGAGAATATGTTATTAGCAGAGGGGAGTGATCGGACAGGTAGCGGGCCAAATATTGCGCCTCCCCTATCTGATGAGCAGCCGTCATTTGAATAAAGAAATAGTCTAGTCTACTATAGGTATTGGCAGCAGGCGTGTGGCACGAATACACTCGACGGCCAGGGTTACGGTGTCGCCATATATCCAGTAAGCAATAGTTTTGGAGCATCTGGTCCATGGCCTCTCTCACTTTAGGTTTGGCATCTAGTTTTGGGGGTGTCTATCTAACTCCCCATCAAGGGCACAATTAAAATCCCCTGCAACAATCAGTTCTGTGTCTGGATCCAGATCGATCTGTCCCAAGACTCGATTTAAAAACTCACCATCATCACTATTTGGGGCATAAATATTTGCCAAGCATATACTGTGCCCATCTAGCGTCCCCTCTACCGTTGCATATCTCCCATCAGGATCTTGTCTAGTGTTTATAGCCTTAAAGGGAACTCCTGGTGCCACCCAAATAAGCGCTCCTCTAGCAAATCCTGAGTAGGAGGTTGCGAAAAATTGACCCCTCCACCTGCGTTGAACATATTTAAGACAGTCTCCCCAGAGGTGCGTTTCCTGGAGTAGGGCTATACTTATTCCATACCGCCTGAGGTATGTTGCCACCCGGATCCGTTTGACCACATTATTGAGCCCCCGGACATTCCATGTTATAAATTTGTACTTGTGTGTGTCACCTGGCATGAGTCAGCTGCTGTTGGTGCGGCGGCACCCGACGTTCGTGTGGGGGACCCCCAACAGTGTTGTAGTGTGACCCCCTTGCGTTGCAATCTCTTCTGACCTCTAGCGACGCGGCATAGACCAGACCCGGCAGTAACCCAAATAGAACAACATTGCAAACCCCCAGTCCCAACTCCCCCCACCCACAGGCAGTAGTACTTCATTCTCACAACCCAACCCTGGTCTGAGGACTCAGAACCCCGCCCCAAAGCTCCACCCACCCCTAGATCACCCTCCCCAACTTGAAGTAACGACTATGAATTAAATAACTTTCACAAGTCAGGTAGCCCCCGGACTCAGATATTCAGCCAAACTGACTGGCACCGCGCGGCCCCGCCCGACTAGTGGTCTAGCCAGGCCGCCTCAGCGCACTACAGCTGGCGTGTCGAAAGGGTACATTGGTGGAATAGTGCCTCCCTCCTCAAAAACAAACGAAAAAAAAAAAAAAAAACGTTCCAGCCCCCCCCCCCTTTATTGTCTCTGGGCTCAGGACCCTCTCTTGTGAGCCCCGCAGCAGAGTCAAGTGTCGTTCGGGTCAAATCTTGTACTCATAGTTTCAATGACCCCGAACCCCAAGGTCCCAATTCGATGTCTGCCTCTCAAGTGTCTCTGGAGCACCCATCGACTGGGCTGGTGTCGCCCCCCTGTTCCGACTGCGTTTCTTGCACCAGACATAATGGAGAAAACTGGTTCTGTGTCGGGATCGCCTCCCTCTCCGGAAGGAGGGTGCCATCTGGGCCCACCATGATGCGGCCTCCGTCTGACAAGTCCCGGACCCTGGGTCTCTGTTCACCATTGCGACGTTGCTGGTTCCGTTGCCGACCACTCCTCCTCCTCTGTTCTTGCCAGCCCTGGTTTTGGTCCTGGCCTGCCAGACCCAGCGAGTCCATCCAGTCCGTTACCTCCGGTTGTCCCCATATTGTACACGGAGCCTGGCCGGGAACATTAGACTATATTTGATATTGAGGTTTCACAGTCGGCGTTTAACACCCAAGAAGTCATTTCGTAGATCCTGTACTCTTTTCGTATAGTCTGGGTAGACATGGATATCGTGGTTCTCAAACCTGGGCGGACCGTTGGTGCGAATATATTGCAGGATCGTGTCCCGGTCCCTAAAGTTGAACAATCGAGCGATCAGGGCTCTGGGCGGGGATCCCGGTTTCGGCGGCGGGCCGAGGGAGCGATGGGCTCTCTCCACCGCAAACATCTTGGAGAGCCTGAGGTTCGGGAACACCGCGCCAATCCAACCTTCCAGAAACAGGTCCGCTGCTGGCCCCTCCGCCTTTTCTGGAAAGCCCAAAAAGCGGAGGTTGTTTCTCCTCGACCGCCCCTCTGCGTCGTCTGCTCTATCTTCCAGTCGAGCTGTGTGTTCCTGAAGGGCCGTTACTGTCTCCCGCAGTTGACGGACCTCGGTCTGCAATGCGTTCAGGTCTCCTTCAGTGGTGGTAACCCGGTCCGCCACCTTCCTGAGGTCCAGGCGCAAATGGTTGATATCCATGGCCATCCCATCCATTTTGGATTCGAGCGCCACTCGTGAGTCACGTATGGCTTCCAGAATATCAGACTTGTCTCGGGCCGCTGAACCCTGGTGGGATCCCTGTTCTGGGTCTGTTCTGAGGCGGTCAGCAGAGGTTGGGCCCGGCACCGTGTACTGCATAATTTTATTAGATTGGGCGCCTCTAAGTGTTCTGTCTCTCCCCATGTCCAGCGCAAATGCCCCAAGGCGCCCCCTGGTGGTCTCTCTGTCGGAGCTCAATGGTGCAGGGACCGGCCTAGACGGTAGCCTGAATCCGAGGATATCACTCAGGCGCTCTGCGCTGCCCTTGGTCCGGAGCCACAGGCCTCAGTATGGTAGGTGTCTCTCAGGCCCCCTCCTTCGGTGGCCGGGGCAAGCTATGTGTCACCACCGGCTTAAATATCCATCAATGCCACCCTTTTCTGCCTCTGGGTGCCTCCCCAGGTTCGCGGCCGGCCTGTAACTCCGTTGATCCGCGGAGCGGATACCCCAGCCACTATCATGGGCCGCACGGCCCCTCCGTCCCCAGCAACGTCCGTGCAATGTGGGGGTTTCCTCACCCTTCAAGCGGGAGCAGTCTCTCTTCCCCGGGACCCCCTCCTGGGGCTTCTAGGCGGCTCAGCAAGGGCAGCGGGTCCGGCTGGGAGCCGATGGCACGCTTTCAGCCTGCCAGTAAGCGGGGGCAGTCCACGGCGATTCCCTACCTTTCAGGACAGGCGGGGGCCGCCATCTTGAGGGGCAGGATTCCGACGGGTCTGCGGAGGCCCGTAGTTGTGTCCTCCAGTCGCGGGCCGATTTCCCTCGCCTCTACCGGGACCCTCGGGGTCGGGGGGGCCTCCACTGCTTATCTGTGCGCCGGAGGTCACTAATCCGCCAGGATTTTACAGGATTTCAAGCGTTGGGGCAGGAGCAGTGCAGATATGCGTCTAGCCGGCCATGTTGTCAAGCCACGCCCCCTTCGCAAATATATGTTGCCGAAGATGGACAGGGCATGCTGTTAGAATGCCGAGCCGCGGAAGACCTGGGAGTGGTGACGTTTGCCTTCGGAATTCATCAGGAGATAGTTCGGCACATTTTAGCTGAATTCCCGGCAGTATTTGAGGGAATTGGGCGACTGAAAGGGAAAGAGATACACCTGCATATAGACCCCACAGTGCAGCCAGTAGCATTACGGCACAGACGCATTGCATTCCATCTCAGGCCGCTGGTAGAAAAGGAGCTGATGAAACTGGAAGCTGCCGGAATCATAGAGAAGGTAACGAGGCCCACCCCGTGGGTGTCACCCATTGTCGTCACCCGCAAGCCAAAACAGCCGGGGGAGGTGCGGATCTGTGTCGACATGAGACTGCCCAATGCCGCTATCAAAAGAGAAAGACACCTCACTCCCACGATAGACGATCTCATCGGGGAACTGAGTGGGGCGTGCTGGTTCTCAAAGCTCCACCTCCGATCTGGATACCATCAATTGGTGCTGGACAAAGAGTCACGCTACATCACGACCTTTTCCACCCATGTGGGCCTGAGGCGATACACCCGCCTGAGCTTTGGGGTGTCAAGTGCGGCCGAGGTATTCCAGAATGTGATCCACGAACTGTTGATAGATCTTCCCGGAGTGGTAAATGTCAGCGATGACATTCTCATATATGCCAAAACAATCGCGGATCATAACGCCAGGTTGACCCAGGTGCTTCAGAGAATCCAAGACTCCGGCCTTACCCTCCATCGTGACAAATGCAAGTTCCTAAAGCAACAGCTCCAGTTCTTTGGGTACTTGTTCTCGGCCTTGGGTGTCACCCCGGATCCTGATAAGGTACGAGATATCAAGATGGCGCCTGCTCCCACCAATGTCACCAAGGTGAGGAGCTTCCTCGGCATGGTTAATTACTGAGGCCAATTCATCCCAGATCTCACCACCCTCACTCAGCCGCTTAGAGAGCTAACCAAAGGGTCATTCCCGTGGACATGGAGTCCGGAACACGACACCGCATTTCAAGCCATCAATGATGCTCTGTCTGCCAATACCACACTAGCCTTCTTTGACCCACGCAAGCTGACCATGGTTGCTGTTGATGCTGGTCCGAAAGGGCTAGGGGCTGTCCTGTTGCAGCAGGGCCGGCCCGAAGAAGATTGGACCCCTGTGGCTTTTGCTAGTAGATCTTTGACAGGCACGGAGCAGAGGTATTCCCAGATAGAGAAGGAAGCGATAGCCATCCATTGGGGATGCCGACATTATCATTTATATGTCTATGGACATCCGTTCGTCATAGCCACGGACCACAAGCCTCTCTTGCCCCTGTTCACTGGTACCGCCTCCAAACCGCCTCCTCGGATAGAGAAATGGATGCTGCAGTTGCAGGAATACAATTGCCGGGTGGAGTATCATCCAGGGGCCCAGAACCCGGCGGACTACCTCTTGCGTCATCCTCGGGCAGCCACCCCTAAAGAAGAGGCGGATGCTGAGGACACGGAAGAATATGTTCGATGCATAACCGCCAGGTCGTGTCCCATCCCATTGTCCATGGAGGTGCTGGGGGAAGAAACCCGCCGGGATGAATGTCTCCAGCGAGCGATACTGATCATGAAACAGGGCCGATGGCAGACCACCAAGAACGAATGGAAGATGCTCACCACAGAGGCCAAGAGAATTATGGAGAACATATACCATGTCCGACAGGAGCTGAATGAAGATTCCACAGGGTGCTTACTCAGCGGCCACCGTCTAGTTATCTCTACAGCCCTGACCTCGAGGGTCATCCAACTTGCACATGTGGGGCATCAGGGGATGGTGAAGACAAAAACCCGGCTGAGAACCAAGGTGTGGTTTCCCCTGATGGACGAAAAGGTGGAGGAAGCAGTGAGATTATATCAATGGTGCCAGGCCACCGGAGAAAGCAGTCCGCCAGCGCCGGTAATCACAGAGCCGCGACCAGACCGCCCTTGGGCCTGTGTCAGTCTAGAATTTGGGAGCCTTCCAGATGGGAGACATACCTTTGTACTCATCGATGACCATTCAAAATATCCAGAGGTGGAAGTCCTCCGGTCGTTGAGTGCGAGTGAGGTCATTCCCAAGCTGGAAAAAGTGATGGCCACTCACGGGATCATCCAGGAACTGAGAAGCGACAATGGCCCTCCGTTCCAGGGTCAAGAGATGGCAAACTATCTCTCGTCTCTTGGCATTGCTCACAAGAAAATAACGCCAAGGTGGCCTCAAGCCAACTGAGAGACCGAGCGGTTCATGCGGACCGTGAACAAAGTTATCCGCATTGCTCATGACCGTCAGCAGTCCCTGGAATTAGCAATCTTCTCTTTTCTTCGAGTATATAGACAAACGCCGCACTCCACCACCGGAGTGGCTCCGGGACATCTGTCCATGGGGCGCGTGGTTGCTGACTCTATCCCGCATCATCCCATGTGGCGTCCGGTGTCTCTAAAGGAAAGTCAAATTCAAACGCGTCGTCAACATCGAAATGATCAAGCCAGTAAGGGGCGAAGAGCCCAGCTGTCAGCCCTGAAGGTGGGTGACTTGGTTCTCCTGCAGAATCGTGCCATGGGCAGCAAGTTTGGATTGCCGTATGAGAAGGAACCTTGGGTCATCACGCACCGGAACGGCACCAAGATTACTGCCCAGCGTGGCGCTGAAACTATCACCCGGAATGTGTCCTTCTTCAAGAAATTCCTCCTCTCTACTGAGGCGTCCCTGGGCACAATGGGACCTGAGCCTGTGCAGGCCGACGGTCTTGAGCCCGAAGAGTGGGTAGGGTCTGAGCCTGCCTCTCCAGAGACTAATACGCCAGGTCTGGAGGTGTCTGTACCTCGCGCCGAGGTCTCTGAAAGCTCTTCGTCGGTGCCTCCTGATGGCCCGTTGGGCGGGCGTGGGAGCTCCCGATATCATCTTAGAAGTAATCCGGAGCCGTCCTGCAGACTAAAGGATCATCTCATGTAAGACTGTTCTTTTGTTTTCATGTTTAGATTGTGGGAAGTCAGTAATGATGTTTGGTGTATTTTAGAATCTGTTTGGGGAGGAATGTAGTGTCGGCCCTGTGACGTAACCGGCGTGACACGGACTAGCTCCCGGGCGCAATGGGTCGGAGGGGTTCTCATGGTAGACCCCTGAGACCATGATTACAGTGTTGCGGTCCTCCGGTCATGTGACCGTGTTAATAAATCTGAGCCCGTGCGGACGTGACGTTAGTGACGCACGGATGCCGGAGCTCAGGAGTGAAACACAAAACTGGCTCCGTGTCTTGACTGCGCTACGCCGCGTGCATAGGCCATCGCGCGCAGCACGCATCCTGTCCCGAGAGTGTCGGATGACACCACAAAAGCTAGTCCTGCCTAGGCGCCACATAACTAACCTAGTCCTGCAGAGGTGCTGCACAGCCACCCCAAAGCATAGCTAGTCGTGTCAAGGCGCTAAACAACTAGGCTAGCTCTGCCAAGGTGCTGCACAGCCACCACGCAGCAAAGCTAGTCCTGTCGAGGCGCTACACAACTGCACTAGTTCTGCCAAAGTGCTGCACAGCCACCACGCAGCAAAGCTAGTGCTGGCGAGGCACTACACAGCCCCCACACATCAAAGCTAGTCCTCCCGAAGCGCTGTCTGTGTCCTGCTCCTTGTGTGCAGACTGGTTTTACCGCTGCCTTTACAGACCGTTCTTTTCCTGCTCTTGGGCACAGGACACACTCCCTGCATTTGGGACACAACCCCTGCCCCTGCTGCTGGGCCACAGGGCAGGCTCCTTATTCTTGTGTGTGCCTCACCTGTCTTTGCCTCGGTTCCTGCTCCTGTTTCTGTCCGGTGACTTTAGTATATGCCTAGAAGAGCTCTGCACTGAGTCACCCGGGTGTGCACAGGCCAGAGACGCCCCCCTATCCACAGGCCAGTGGCACAGCTCGTGTGCATACATCCAGTGACTGCTGGGGAGTACAGGTCGAGGCACCTCCCACTGTTCCAGTAATCGGCAAAGTGCACAAGTCCGGCGAAGCACTAGGACTGTGTGTTGGGTGTAAGCAGGACTGCCTCCTACTGGCCAAACTCCGGGCCGATGGGACCAGCGGCGCGGCCCACACGGTGTCCACAGAGGATGGAGGGCGGGCAGACGTGGGGTCTCGCCACCCGGTTACTGATGGAGGTGCAGAGGTGAGAGCAGTATTATCATTTTATGTTTGCATTTTATTTTGAATAGCGCTTTATATGACGAGCGAAGCTTCAGAGCGCTTTTTAGGCGATTGAGTAAACAGCTGCTCTTTTTTTTGTGCTTGGTTGGTAGAATCAATGTTTTATGGGGTGTCTTTGTGGGCCATATTATGATGTGCGTGAGATGAGTCAAGCTTGGCATGAAGCATGTGGAGGGGCAGAAACACGTTTCCACAGTGCTTCAAATACAACAGTGCACGTACAGTGGGGCAATCTAGAAAAATCATATGCACACCCTAGTCCCTGGCCCAACCCCGCCTATAGTCTGGCCTCATTAGATACTGAGAAACATTTTAGTATCTTTAAAAAATATTATAAGAAACATTTTAGTATCTTTAAACATATATAAATTGAGTTACTACAGTGCATAACCTAGAGAATCACTTATGGTTGTTCCAAAATTGGCAGTGAAGAAACACGAGGCACTACGCTGTAGCGTGGTTTGCCCAGGATCACACAATTTGGCTAAGCGGGGACGATGGGATTTGAGCCTAGGTTTTCACTTGCCATTATTCAGCCACACGAGGTATCTGCACCGTCTCTACATTTGCAGAAAAAAGACATTGCTTTGTGTATTAATGAAGTGTGGTCAATAAAACTTGCATGTGGAATATAGGAACCACATGCTAACCAACCTGATACTACAGAAGACATGCCTGTACATATAGTTATATAAACCCTATGTAATCCAATCACAAAAGAGCAAGAAAACTCACTTTTATGTTGGTGTGACTGGCATCCATTGACTTAACAAACAACACTTGCTTATGCCGCCATGCACAGTAAAATAAATCCACAGATACGCTTCAATAGGACTCCGTGTTACCAAGGACGCAATGCTTTACTTTTGATCATTGTTGTTTTCAAACAGGAGTTCAATTGCAGCCACTGAAGAGAACCAGGACACCCTTAACAAAAACAACAAAAAAGCATTTGCAATACAATGGGTCTCGCATTTGCGACAGTTTGAGCTATTGGCATTATAAATGACAATGCATTTTATTTGTGTTCTGAAAACCTACATAGTGTGTGTTTACGCCCGCTTGCAAGTTTTCAAAACACATAAATAAAAGGCATTGCTATTTACAACGCCAATGAGGTCATTCACGATTTTGAACTCGTTTGTGCAGACATAGCTAAAAGACTTACTAGACCCGTACAGATAAGGGAACCCTGAGAGAGGCGGTGGTTTAATACAGAGTGCTCCAGAGCCCAAAAGATCTTAAAATGGCCCTTCATGCAAATCCTCGTAATAGAACCCAAACTAAAAGCGCAAGACAGGAATATAAAAGTGCTATTAACCGAAGGAAGGATGAACTGAGGAGATTAGCTTGGGAAGATTTGGAGAGAGCCAGTGCCCTTAAAGACTCTAAAGGCTTTTGGAATATTATTAATCGCCCCTTCTTTACGGATGAGGTCGGGCAGATGGACACTCTGATCTTGGGGGATGATTGGGAATCCCACTTCTCGGCTATATTTAATCCAAATTTTGTTCAGCTAGAGGAGGAAAGAGAGGATCCACCCTCAGACCTAACCTTGGCGCCCAACTAAGTGCATCCCTCACGGTGGCTGAGGTCGAGGAGGCTTTAGCAAAAGGAATCTGTATGAAAGCCCCAGGCCCCAATGGGGTCCCTCTAGAGTTGTTTAAAATTAAACCCAACCTTTGGGCACCCCTGCTGACCAATGTTTTTAAATCAGTGGTGATTAGCCCCATCCCAGTGTCATGGAAGAAGGCCATCGTGGTTCCCGTGTTCAAAAAGGGTAATAGGAGTGATCCAGCCTGCGTTAGGCCAATTTTCCTCATTGACACTACGGCTAAGGTTTTGGGGAGAGTCGTCCTCGCACGCCTCGAAACCTGGGCGACCGACACAGGGATCATGTCAAGGACGCAATATGGCTTCAGGAGGGGGTTGGGCACCACAGAGCAGTGCCTCAACCTGTCCCTGATTATGGGCAAGTACTTGAGGGCCAGGGGTGGTTCTATCCACCTGGCCTTCATGGACTTGTCCAGCGCTTTTGACACTGTTAACTGGGAGAAGTTGTGGGCACTAATGGGGACAATGGGTGTTGAGGAAGCTCTCATTTACCTTCTACGCAGGCTTCATGCCTCTACCACTGTTGCTATAAGATATGGTTCCCAGGGTGAAAAGACTAGGCCTATTGTCTCTACAGAAGGTGTATGGCAGGGATGTATTTTAGCTCCATTCCTTTTTTTAATTTATACCAATGGTCTTGAGGCATTTTTAATAGACAAGGAAATTGACTTTCCCCGAATAGGTGGCAACCCGGTCCCTCTATTATCATAAGGGCATTGACAGCAAACAGCCTTCAAAAGTCACTCAATGCCTTTACGGATTTTATGTCGGCTCTTGACTTAAAAGTCAATTTTATAAAATCTTAAATTATGGTGTGTGGCCCTAAATCGACTAAAACAAGAAAGTTTGCTGTAAGGGGAAAGACTATTGATAAACTGACCAATTTTACATACCTGGGGAATATTTTTAAGAATACTATGAATTGGGGTCCTCTAGACACCTAAATATATTCTAAAGACACCTGAGGAGTTTGTAAGAAATTTCAAAACTTCCTCAAAGGCAAGGCACACTACCACTAGCCTGTGTGTCTAATTGTTCAATTTCAAGAAAAAACGTCAATACACCACATATCATATGAAAAAAATATTGTGTCCACACAGAGTTTGTGAAAAAATGTGAGAAAGGTAAGAAAGTACCTCACGGTAGTATCACCAAGGGGGGCTTGCTGGTTGGTAGTCACTAGCTCACCCACTTATCATCATCGGTAACTTTCTTAACCAAAAGAAAAAGTGTGTGTTTCTTCATAGAAGTCTCAGAAGTGAGAAAAGGGAAAGAAACTGTGAAAAACGTGTGTAAATGCACTGTCAGTGCTTGTGTCACTAGAGTGCCCACTGGTCCCCGTGAGAAAAGAAATGCAATTCTCAGTACTTAAAATGGGGTACAACTCACTTGCTAAACATAATTTTATTTGATGCCGTGAGCGTCCTCAATTAAAAAAATGGTTTATTTTGAACCATTTTCAAAAGCAGAAAGCCGACATGTTTCGTTGCCACCTATTTATGCAACTTCATCAGGGCTGCCAGGGTAACCAGTATTCACCTAACTTGTGACTCACACCGGACCTGTGGTTGTATGACATTAAAAAGAAGAGCGTGCCAAATGTAAATAAAACCTTACTTCCAAATGCACTTAAGGATCATCTCAAAACTGCTCTAAAACGTGCATAATTACCGAGTGGTTGCTGTCATCCATCGTACCTGCAACCCACTCTTCGGGGAATCGCGCGCCAGATGGTCGCGTGTCCCAGTGATGACTGCGATCGTCAGTATCACCTAAAGGTGTACACACATTAAATATAACCCATATTACAGTACTTAGATGCACTAATTGTGTGGCCCGCGTATTGCCAGCAGCCTTGTGCTCCGTCCCAAAGATCTTCTAGGGATGCGGACGTCTAGTATTTAAACACCGCCCTCCACCTGGGATCACTGTGAACCGGAAATTAACTCGCCGGTTTCCTCCACACCCCCATCGGGTTCCCTCATAAAAAGGCGGCCATATTAGAATGGTGTAAAGTTATACGATCGCCATGACGATGCCTTCTATATTTCAAACAGTAAAGACCTGCTTATTTTGAACCTGTATAATTCTTCTCAGTATTTAATCAAAACATTTTTTCCCAAAGAATTATTAAAGTACTGATTATTTTTACAGATATATAATCCTTTTCAATGTTTCGATTTTTTCATGGTCATTCTGCAGTGTATAGAACTGGCCCTGACAAGAATTTTTTTTGAATATAGGAATCAGTTATACCTCCAAGTGTCGGAAACATCTATGGGGGCTACATTTGCGCTGAGTCTGGCCTGCATTTATGTGGGCCAGTTCGAGGAAAATGTGATTCATCATGCCTCCAACCCCTTCAAAGAGAATATTTCTCTTTGGATGATGTCCTTTGTATCTGGACAGGATCTGAGGACCAGCTATTAACATTTTGGCATGGCTGAACGAAGCAGACAGCTGTCTGCGGTTCACGTGGACTATTAGTAGGAACTCTGCGGTGTACTTAGATGTAGATATAACAGGAATGGACAACAGATTATCCACAACTGTCCATCAAAAGCCTACTGACAGGAATTCCCTGCTGCATTACCGCTCATTTCATCCTAGAGCGTTGCGTGACAACCTTCCTGTAGGACAGTTCTTGAGGTACCGCAGGAACTGTTCTTCTACTGAGAAGTTTATGGAGCAATCTGAAGAGCTGGTCACGAAATTAAGGAATAGGGACTATCCTGCTAAAGTGATCAAGAGAGCACGTAAACGTGCCCTGAATACACCACGTGAGGCCCTACTAGAGAGGAATGTTAAACACAAGGATGAGTGTTTACCTGTTGTCATGACGTTCGACCCATTGTCTACAAAAGTTAGACAGATAATAAGGAAGCACTGGTCACTATTGGACACGGGGGAGAAGAAGATGCCACCTCCTAGATTTGCCTTCAGAAGAGCCCCGAATCTTAAAGACAAACTGGTCCACACTCGTCCTAGCCTGAAGCAACAGGAATAGAGTCTGCCGACTGGTCATTACCCGTGTGGTGGGTGTTCAGTATGTGATCTTACGCAAGCCACTAAGAGCGTTCTACTCATGAGTGGGAAAGTGTGGTATTTAAATAAATTCAGCAATTGTAATACCACACATGTAATTTACAGGCTCACGTGCACATGTGGTTTGCACTATATTGGACTCACATCACGTAAAGTGAAGGTGCGTTTACAAGAACACCTGAGTACCCTAAAAGCAGGGAAATTGACAACTCACCTCGTCCAACATTTTCAGGAAAAGAAACACAACTTCAGGGATCTGAAGTGGACTGTGCTTGAGAGGGTGACGGGTGAAACACATAATATTGACAGTATTCTGGCCAGAAAAGAGGCAAGGTGGATTTTTTCCGAGAAAGTGGACCACGTTGGCCTGAATGATTCCATTAAATGGAATAAGGTTGGCAGACAATAATGCCAATATTAAGTCATGGGCATGCCCTGGGTCATTGGTTATTTAGATATCCCGGTGGTATCAGCCAGTGTATATTTCTATCATTGTCTGTAACCTTGAGCTCTGAGATTAACAATCACCACCTATGAGGTTCTTTCAATAATATGGCTGGGTTTCTGCTGCATAGTTTCCAGCACATTCATGCAGGGAATAATTTACATCTGTTCCATTGAGCCCCCTTGATTGTATGACCATGAAAAAATCGAAACATTGAAAAGGATTATATATCTGTAAAAATAATCAGTACTTTAATCATTCTTTGGGAAAAAATGTTTTGATTAAATACTGAGAAGAATTATACAGGTTCAAAATAAGCAGGTCTTTACTGTTTGAAATATAGAAGGCATCCTCATGGCGATCGTATAACTTTACACCATTCTAATAGGGCCGCCTTGTTATGAGGGAACCCAATGGGGGTGTGGAGGAAACCGGCGAGTTAATTTCCGGTTCACAGTGATCCCAGGTGGAGGGCGGTGTTTAAATACTAGACGCCCGCGTCCCTAAAAGATCTTCGGGACGGAGCACGAGGCTGCTGGCAATACGCGGAAGCGGTAAGGGGTTGAGTGCTGGGTTGTGACTGGAGTATAAGGGTGAGGACGGGGGCGCCTCCTTGGTTTTAAGTTCCCTGTGTTTATAAACTTGGTTTGACCAATTGCTGTTGGAAGGTGCGGGCGAGTCAAACAGGCTCACAATGGATTTGAGTATTTTTTGTCAGAGCTGGTGTTTTAAACTTTGCAAGAGTATAAAAACTGTGAATGAGAATTTCGACATTAGACTTGATAGAGTTTTAAACGGGCCACACAATTAGTGCATCTGAGTACTGTAATATGGGCTCTATTTAATGTGTGTACACTTTTAGGTGATCCTGACGATCGCAGTCATCACTGGGACACGCGACCATCTGCCGCGCGATTCCCCTAAGAGTGGGTTGCAGGTACGATGGATGACAGCAACCACTCGGTAATTATGCACATTTTAGAGCAATTTTGAGATGATCCTTAAGTGCATTTGGAAGTAAGGTTTTATTTACATTTGGCACGCTCTTCTTTTTAATGTCATACAACCACAGGTCCGGTGTGAGTCACAAGTTAGGTGAATACTGGTTACCCTGGCAGCCCTGATGAAGTTGCATAAATAGGTGGCAACGAAACATGTCGGCTTTCTGCTTTTGAAAATGGTTCAAAATAAACAATTTTTTTAATTGAGGACGCTCACGGCATCAAATAAAATTATGATTAGCAAGTGAGTTGTACCCCATTTTAAGTACTGAGAATTGCATTTCTTTTCTCACGGGGACCAGTTGGCACTCTAGTGACACAAGCACTGACAGTGCATTTACACACATTTTTCACTGTTTCTTTCCCTTTTCTCACTTCTGAGACTTCTATGAAGAAACACACACTTTTTCTTTTGGTTAAGAAAGTTACCGATGATGATAAGTGGGTGAGCTAGTGAGTACCAACCAGCAAGCCCCCCTTGGTGATACTACCGTGAGGTACTTTCTTAACTTTATCAAATTTTTTCACAAACTCTGTGTGGACACAAATTTTTCTTTCATTTGATATGTGGTGTATTGACGTTTTTTCTTGAAATTGAACAATTAGACACACAGGCTAGTGGTAGTGTGCCTTGCCTTTGAGGAAGTTTTGAAATTTCATATAAACTCCTCAGGTGTCTTTAGAATATATTTAGTTGTTCAGAACCAGTCAGGTCTACTTGTGTTTGTAGACTGTTGAGTGGGGGGCGACCTGACTGTATACCCCCTGGTGCTCCTTTTGTGTTTTTGGTCCTCTAGACACCGCCAGAGTGCAACATACTAGCCGGGTTGTGGAGGGGCTATTTCGCTTTGCCTGTAAACTAGGTCACAAACCGGTGACAGAGCTGGTTACCCTATATAACGCAAAATGTCTATCTGTCGCATCCTATGGGCCAGGAGTTTGGGGTTACCACAAAAGCCGCCACCTACAGGTTGTTGAAAATAAATTTATTAAAAGGCTATTGATGACCCCTAATAGTGCCCCCACACTCTTTTGCCATCGTGAGTTGGGGCTGGAATTTTTACAGGATCAAATAGATACTGCCCCCTCTGTTTCTATGGGCTAAAATTTGGCTGTCTGAGGATCTAATGTTTACAAGGGACGTTATCAAGGATTGTATTCACCTAGATAGTGCTTTGTCGATTCCCCTTGCTCCTATTTGTGAGAGATAGACTTCATGAGATAGGCTTGGGGCACTACTAAGACAACCCTGCCAGTATTAACTCAAATGCAAAAGTCACTATAAAAGAGGTGTATTATTCTAGGGCAAGCGAGCTTCACTCGCATGGAGAGGTGTTAGGTCCTTTATGTGTGTTCCCTGTGCAACAGCAATTTTATCTTACTTATACCACCAATGCCCGGATTCGATTGCTCTTAACCCGATTTCGCTTACGCACTCTGCACTTTCTAGTGGCATTCCCAAAACAGGCAGGATGGGTCGATAAACTCACACCATGCCCTTGTGATAATATGGCAGCTCAGAGCACCCTGCACTTTATATTGTTCTACCCCCTTTATGTAGAGCCGAGGGGAACATTTCTGGCCCCACTCTTGAGGGAAAATCAACCTTGTACTTATATTGAAGGCTTTAACGTTTTGCACTTTGGCTACTCTTGAAATTTGCACTGCTGTGACTAATTTTATTAAAGTTGGAATGATCATTAGAAAACGTTATGAATCACAATAGATGATCGTGAATGTTGCAACCTTTTAAATTTCATATTTAACTATTAATGAAATTTTAGGATTGATGTCGTAGTATGTCGTATCGAGTATTTGATGCTAAGAAGATTTTTATTCCTTTTTTAACTGTTGGAATCTTCGGAAATCATTGTATTGATTTTACCCTTGCTATTGCACAAACATGTCATGGAGAAATTTTTAGATTGTAATGTATGTCTGTTAAACTTTTATGGTCTTTGAAACCGAATAAAGTTATTTTGAACTGACCTACAACGCCAGTAGCTCAAACTCTCACGAATGCGAAACCTATTGCATTGCAAATGCTTGTTTCACTAGAGTTGCCCTGAGCATACATAGCGCGAGCAATTATGGCCTTTGGGTGAATGTGTACATTAATGTGAAAAGCCATCACCGTAGTTGCCTAAAGCCAACAGCAGTCAAATCGCAAGATGTTTTCAATTTTGATGCAGGGAACACCCGCCCCTGTTGTAACTAGCGAGCAAGCACAGCGCATTGACTGAGTGAGGCCGTGTGCTCATCCTGAGTCCGCCCAGAGCATGGTCAGTGTTCAAACCATTCACCCGTTCCTACCTTAAAGTATGAATGAACTGCACGCATCCCTGCGCGACGCTAAGTTGTGATTTATGACTTTGAAATCATACAAGCCTTCCTTTTCCATTTTGCAGGCCTAACAAATCATTTGGAAATACAAAGAAATATAAAGCGTGGAACCACAGCGAACAGGGCTGCCATTGCTGCTTCATAAACCGAGCGAGTTTGGCTAAGCTAACACTTTGAGACACCTTGTGCCGTCCCTATAACAGATGTCCTAACTAGCCAATTGTTTCTCTCAGCTTCATCCATTCTTCAGATATAGATGTGGAAATGGACCAATAGGAATCCACAGGACTGGAGTGAATGTAAGTGTAGTAGTAAAGTGCGATCTGTGATTGACTCTAAGCCCACCATGTAAATAAGCCAGAACACTGAAAATATGTCCCGCATGTTTTTCTAATTATTCAGTGTCCAGCCGTTCTGTGTCATGAGGAGAACCCTAAAAACTTTTGTCGGGATTAGAAACACGTCGACAGTGTTAAGAACCAGGGAGTGCTTTGGAAAAGACAGCACTGTCAAACGGGGAATGCTTGAGTGGAACACTGCATAATACAGATCCCTGTCAATTGCCTTTTGACTACACATTGAGCTTGCACCCTCTGGTTATAGCCCAATAGGCAGGGGCTTTCAATAATTTTGAAGTTACATAAGCCTGCTTTGGGCGTAGAATCTTTGAAATGGGACATATATTTTTTGTTTATGTACAGTTATAATGTTCTGTTGCCATGGGTGAATTCAATGTGATAATGTGATGTTATGTTATATGTGATGTGTGCTACCATCAAAGAGTTTTGATGTAATGTTTGTTTTTCTACTGCTTACAACTACTTAAAAAAACATGAAACGTTTTGCATATACAATGATGAAAATAAATGTTGATCACAGTAATTGAATTGTATGATCACAAATGTAAATTATTATTTTGTTGAAGTAAGGTCAGTACTGGCCCAACCCCTCTCCCCTTTTCAGACTTTTAGAAAGTGGACATTTATTTGCGCCTACTGCTCGGTGTGCCTGAAAGCCTGTCTCCAATAAACGTCTGGAGCAGTGCTTAATTTGTAAAATATTATGTGCCAGGGCTCAGACCAGGAGGCCACTGCAGATTGCACCACCCATCGCCCTTGTCATCGCTGCCAAAACAACTACTAACCATCTCTCTCGCATGTAAATGTGACAGTTCAGACTATTCCAGGCCCCCAAAGCTAAAGGAACCGCTGGGGGGAGGCAGGTATTAGCAATTTTAATGTATATTGTAGTCCTAAACTACCGTTGTTCAGCTCATCTCTAAATTAGATGAGCAGCGCCACAGTGTGGTGGACTGTTCTAAGTTTGGTGTTGACTCGATTCCTTGGAATGGCCATTTCTCTATACCACCATGCGCAATCTGGGGATGCCTGAGCAGTTTATGGCTGTGATCAGACTGCTGTATACTCAACCAACGGCCTGTATCCGCCTCAATGGCACGCGGACTAGGGCGTTCCCTCTCACTCGCGGCACGCGGCAGGGATGCCCCCTGTCCCCTCTCCTTTTCATACTGGCGCTAGACCCGTTGGTGCGCCACTTACAGAGTAAGCACAGCCACCGCGGCCTGCAATTCAAGACTGGACCATTGCTGCTCACACTCTACGCCGATGACATAATACTTTATGTGCGGCGGCCTGATGACAACTTACCACCGCTGCTCGGTGAGGTTGCTAGATATGGCGCCCTGTCAGGTTTACACATAAATTGGGACAAATCAGAAGTGTTCCAGTTGACTGAGGCGGTTTGTGCTAGAGCAGGGGACTACCCATTGACTTGGTGCGACAGCTCGGTCAAATACCTGGGTATCCATATTCACAGGGACCGGGACCGTGTCCTGCAGCTGAACTATGGCCCGGCGGTCGAGAGGCTCGAAAATAACATAGAACGATGGCTGCGACTCCCTTTATCAATGGCAGGCCGAATAGCCATAATAAAAATGGTGGTGTTGCCGCAATTTTTGTATTTTTTCACGAACATCCCAATCCCTCTCTATAATAGTTTTTTTTTGAGATTGCGCACCTTGCTTGGGAAGCTAGTGTGGGGTGGCAGGCAGCCCCGGGTTGGATGGGACACTTTGGTACTGCCTTACGAGAGAGGTGGATTTGGCGTTCCGAACCTGCAAATTTATTACCTGGTTGCCCAGGCGAGTTTTGCTCGCCACTGGTATAACACGGATATTCGGATCCCATACTATCGGCCTGAGGCGGACTTGGCATTTCCGGCCCCACTCAACGCACTGCTGCCGCGCGGCTTCCCTAGAGACCCGCAGGATATCCAAACACTGTCCACCACGAGTTGGGCCTGGCTCAAGCTGGCGAGGGTGACAGGTATGAGTACGTTGTACTCCCACGCTCTGCCCTTGGCCGCTAACAGTTGGATACCCATCCTGCAGGAGACGCTAGTCAAACGAACACTGTCCAAATTCCAGCTGATTACATTTGGAGACTTGTTCCCTGGGGGGCACATATTCTCGCGCACTGAAGATCCTCGCCTCCGGGAGGCTACGACTTTGGACCACTTTGTGCTTCTGCGCGTACAAACGGCGCTCCGTGCATGCATGGAGAGCTATCCCTTGGCACCCACTGAATTTCCTCTCCTGACCGGGGTCATTAGTGGCGGGGATGGGAACCACCTGGTTGCCAAACTGTATAAGGGGGCGATAGCACGGCTCCCGAGTAGAGATGCAGCGGTAAGGGCTGCATGGGAGGGCGATCTTGGACACCCCTTAACTGACGTCCAATGGTATCGCTGCTGCGCACAAACGCGAAAAGTGTCGCCGAATCACCGCCATAAACTGTTGCAGTTTAAGTTCCTGCGGCGTGTATATATCACCCCTCACAAGTTACATCGCATTGACCCAGCGCGGTCGGACGCCTGCCCGAGATGTAGTGCCCCGGATGCGGACTTTGCGCACATGACGTGGACGTGCCTTAAGATAGAGGGCTATTGGAAATCAATCTTCCGAGAGATATCTAAGATGGTTGAGGTGGAAATAACGCCATCGCCACTCCTCGCCCTACTAGGGTATGTCCATGACCTATCTAGATCCCGGCGTCGTTTTGTAGCGATGGCTCTCCTGCTTGCTAAACGCGAAGTGGCCCTTAAGTGGGCATGTAAAACAGGCCCTACACTCCACACATGGTTGCACAGCATGACATATTGCAACACTACCAGCGATGTGTATGCCCAACTACAGCCGCCGGCCTCCAGACCGGTAGATATTTTTTGATAAATTTACCAGTGTTTAATCATTTGTTTAAAAGTAATTTATATTTAAAATAAATTAAGAAAACTAACCTTTAGGGATGGGATGTAAGGGAAATAGGGGTTTGGTTGGGGTATTGCATTAATACTCGGGTATTAATTTTAATTCTTAAGTATTCATTTATCTTGATTAAATGTGATTTCAAAACGAAAAATATTTTTAAAAAACATACCAAAAGTACATTTTAAACCAATTTTAAAAATTATATTTTTAAAAACTATACTAACTTTTTCTAGTGAACTTAAAACTTTTTAGCAGCATAAGAATTTAGACACAAAAAATGACAATGGGCCAAATTACAATGTTGGTTGGAAAGCTTCCTACCACTGGTCGGAGGCTTTCCGACTGGCATTGTAGGTTTAAAGTCCGACCGCCGTATTACAATGACGGCGGTCAGAGTTTAAACCGGCCGGGGGATCCAACGCGGTTCCGATGGGCTCAATGGGCTCGTTGACCAGTCAGAATGGCCTCATAATCCCTTAAGGATGGCATTTCCGCCGTCGGTATTATGATGTCGGTTTCTGACAGCCTTTCCATGTTGGCCCTTCCGACAAGGAAAGGCTGTCAGAAAGCGACTTTGTGGCCCCTTCCCCACTGGCCCTCTGAATTTGGCCCTGGGGAGCCCTTATGGTGCCACCTGAAAATCCCTGCACTGTGTGGCAGGCACTGGGAGGTGGCGGCCACACGGTGCAGGGAGTTCCACAAACTCCCATTTCTCAATGGGAGCTTGTGCTGCGGGCGGTTTCCTCCCGCCGCACAAGCTCCCATAGAGAAATTGGAGTTTGAGACCGCACTATGTGCAGTTGCATCGTAATCAGGTGTGCGGAACCGCTGACCTATGGTTGGGCGGTTCCCTCACCGATTCGGTGTCGGTTGGAGGCAACTCTGACCAATATCGAAATCAGGCCCAATGTGTGTTAAAAATCAAATACGTATTTCAAAAAAAAAAAAAACAGAACGAAAATGGTTACAAAAATAATACTTTCAAGTGGAAATATTAAAAAAATATCATACTATGCTTTTACTTTGGAAAACAATTTTATTCATTTTTTGAAAATATTTTCCCACGGTTTTGTATTGATTCCTATGGAATAAGAAAAAAACGTTTTTTATTTCTGCAGCCAGGCCTCATGTACGTGGTTGAGAGTCATTTTCTATAGTCGGGAGAGGTCACGCTAAGGATCGGATGCAAGGAAGAGCTGCGGCAGGTGAGGACAATTTTATACAAATAATTTAGGTACATCAGTGGTTATGTTTACTGTAAGGGAGAAGGAGGGAGGGAGGTAGAATGTAGGTATTTAAAAAATGCATGTTATGCATGTTGAAATGACAACATTCTTCCCTTTGCACCTGGCACCAGTGTACCCACATCCAGCAATTGTTTCAAACTCAAATTAGGTTTAAAAAAGTCAAGTAATAACAAAGTAGACATTTAAAAACGTTTTTGGATTTAAAACAACATTTTATTTTTTGTTTGCGACACGTTTTTGTTCGACATTGGTGTGAAAACGAACGAAGAGCACATAGTTCCTGGGCAAAGATGGATTTTAACAACAATGTTTCTTCAGCAAGATTTCACTGTTGAATTTTTACTATACTATCAGTTGTTTTAACATTGAAGAAGCTTTGCAAAAAAAGAATGGATGTCCGAAATGAGCTAATACTGCAGCGGTGCACATTTGACCATGGCTGTACTTTTGGATTCTTGTACTTGGCAAGTTTTTATGGATAATACATTTCTACAATTTGAGGATCATTTTTAAGACGAGACAATTTTCAAGACATGTTTTATAAGCATTGTGGAATTTGGCAGCTGGTGATGGCTTTAGTCGGCATGTCTTGTGTTGTGGGAAATTACAAAGCAGTGGATTTACCAGGATTGTTGGAGATTTGCAGCCTCTTGGTGACAGGTGGTGTTAAAGCATCACCAAGAGGTGAAAAAAGAAGACATCAACAGGTAGGAATCCCCAAAGTTCCTACATTTCGTTTAAAACAAAATTGCAAAAAGGCAATTAAATTGTGTTGTTCTTTAAAAACTGGTAAGTAATTCTGAAGTTAGATAGGTACTGTTAGTAATGTAAAATGCATGCTAGACTGTCCAGGTAGTCTGAAGCCACCATCAATAAAAACTGTTTTTGGAGAATAGTCGCTCAGACATTTCTTTACTTTAAAAAAAAAAAAAAAACAGTGGGTTCAGACCACCTGAAGTGATTGTAGAATTCTAATTCCTTGGAAACTTTGTTCCTTCTTGAAAAGTTCCAAGAAATGATAGAGGTTAGTGTGATGTTTTCCAATTGCTTTGTTTAAGGAATTGTGCGATCCCTCAATTGCCTTGTTAGTTTTTGCGCCTCTGTCTATGCAGGTCATGTAGCAGTTCCACCATTCAATTGAGAATCTTGACTTCCTCCTGCCAACCGACCTGCTTAGACAGCCAATCCAGGTGTCCTCAAATTAATTTAGTAGAGGGGCCAATTTGTCATCATTTTGGATGAAGAAATCTGATTCTGAAATAGAAGTGTAGTATTCTTCTACACTGTCAGGAAGCACGAAGGTTAACAAGGTTAATTTTCGTATTTCAAAGTGTAGTTTACTGTTTGAGAAGTAATCCTCAACTGAGGATGTTTTTTTAATTTTCTGCCAAAACACCTGTGAAAAGTAAAGAAAAATTCCTTGAATTTGAGTTAGAGGGTACAGTTTGGTTACCATGTTTATCGTAGTTAATTCAAAGTCAATTATCACTTTTCTAGGACTTTTATTAATAGTTTTAGCTTTTATCACTGATAGAAATTCAGCATAGGTTGAGGATTGCTCATCAGGGAGTAAACTATATACTAATGGTACTATTTTATTAATGTTACCGTGACTAGTGTAAATTTGGGTGAATGGATTGGGCGTGGACTTTAAGGTCCCATTGATCATACACATTTCACTATTCTAAAGCGTTACCCGATTATGGGCTGTGCTAAAAATTAGTATTATTTTTGAGGGTTTTAATTGTCCTGCAGCAGGAAAGGTTCATCATTGAAAGCTATAGTTAGTTCATGGGCTATGTTAATATCGACATATGTTTGAGGGGTTACACGTTGTGGATTACTTGCCTGCTTTCTACTTTGAACCATTTTGCATAGATTGGGTATGAAAGGCATGCTGCTTGCAACATGCATGGGAATATTTTGCGATACCTCCCTCAAAACTGAGCCACAGTGATCATTGGAGGTGGATGTGAGCATTTTTAGGTGTTGGACTTTTCTCTTACTTCAGTCTCCATTGCAGAGGCAGAGTGGTTCTGCGCTGTTGTACTAAGTACAATCTGCTCCAGAGTAACCGCTCTGCCTTTGCAATGGGATGAGTAATACTGCACACACCTCCAATAATTCCTGGGCTCAGTTATCTTTTCCTTACAGTGAAGATAACCACTATACTTTAGAAGCCTGTTACCGTGTCTTGATTCTACATAGGCTGCTTGGTGGGAAGGTGCCATTTTGTTAAGGCCTGAAAAAATAAAAATAAAAATAGAAAAGGTGTAATAAATACATTTTAGTGTTTTGATATTGATATGTTTTCATTACTTTTTTCCTGTAGCAAGGGTGAAAAAATGTACAAGTTATTACTTTCTGCCTGAGGGGAAAAATGGAAAAAGTTTTTTTTTTTTTTTTTTTAAGTATACGTTTTTGAACTTTGAAAACTACAGTTGCCAAGGGCGAAAAATGTGGTTAGCTTTTTGCTGAAAAACTCAGAATTTAATCTTGTGTTTATCTTGGGGTATTCTTGTTTTGAATGAAGCAGAGTATTAGATGGTTGTTGTACTTTGGTCATGTGGTGTAATTTGTCTGGGACTGTCTTTTCTAAGGGAAGAATGAAATAGGTTTGTAAGTTACATTTCTTTTAAGGTGTATGAGCTTAAAATGTCATTGCTGCTTGAAAATATAATTGGTGTTCTTACTTTGATAAAATCAGCTTGTTGTGGGTTTGGAAATGGGGTCAATTTGTAACAATGGAAGGAGGTGAAAAGGCTTGATGGTCTGTTGAGAATAAAAATAAATATGTTTCTTTACTTTGTAAATGTGTGTAAATTCACATTTACATATTACCTGCTCTAGGATTTTCAACTACTTCAGAAGAATTTCCCCTCTCCCAAGGAGTTACCTTTGCATTTCACTTTTAAATCCACTTTCCAGCACCTACCCTCCAGAACGCCCCCAGTGGAGTAAGATTAGAAAATTAACACACAGTCACTGACTAGGACCTGCCTAATATTGTTTGAGTTTTTTATTATGTATTTTTTTGTGATATGTATTTGCTACAAAAAATGTACAATTTTGAACTTACAATGTCAAATACCCTTTTTTAGGTACAAAGAACGAGTAGAGTTTTGCAGGAAAACAGGTGAAAGGATGGTATTTTGATCTGTGAAGAAAAAATACATGTTTTGATATTGTTAAGATTTGGTTACAAAAGCTGTGGTGACTTCTCACTTACCAAAATGCCAGCACCTGCCCTGAGGGACGACGACAGCGGAGCTGGAATATAAATTTAGACCCCCAACCACTGTCCAGCACCTGCCCTGAGGGACGCCCTCAGCAGAGTTAGAATTGTAAATTAGCCCACCAGCCAATATCCAGCACCTACATTGAGGGACGCCTCCAGCGGAGTTAGAATAGTAAATTAGCCCCAGCCACTGTCCAGCACCTACACTGAGGGAAGCTCCCAGCAGAGTTAGAATAAAAAATTAGCCCCCCAGCCACTGTCCAGCTCCTGTCCTGAGGGACGCCCACAGCGGAGTTAAAATGAAAATTGGCCCTCAGCCACTGCCCACCACCTGCCCAGAGGGAAGTCCACGGTGGAGTTTGAATATAAAATTAGCCTCCAGCCACTGTCCAGCACCTGCCCTGAGCGAGCGCCCCCAGTGGAGTTAGAATATAAAATTAGCCCCCCAGTCACTGTCCAGGACCTACCCTGAGGGAGGCCCCAAGCGGAGTTAGTTTAGACAATTAGCCTCCTTGTCTTTTACTTTGGTCTACTACCCTTGAGGTGGTTGAGTAAAAATTATGTCTGTTAAAACCCTGTGAAGTACATGCCCAGAGGGACATGGTTTCTATATTAATAAAATTAAACTATTTCCGAAAGTCATTGTGAGGTACTTGTTAAAAACAATTTAGAAACTGCTTACTTTTTAGTATTTTTATAGTTGTAGATTACAACATCAGAGTAACCGGCTAATTATCAATGAATAAAATAAAGAACATGTATTATTATTTATAATCATTATCTATTTATTGTTGAAAATGAATGTGTTTGTGTGAACGTGGTACTTACTTGCACTGATAGATGGCACTGTTTTCAAGAAATGCCATGTGTCTCACTCTCTGAGGCATGTGCTCTTGAACAGTGTCAGTTAAGCACTGAGCACAAAATGGTGGTCGGCTGCATTTATACCTATTTCTGAGGTAAACCATTTTTTAAAAACAAAATGTATTAGACCGCATTTCTTAACGCTATTCCGAATCTGACAGAACGTTCTTGTATTTAGAGCGTTCAAGGTTTACGGTTTATGGAGTTACTGTCAAACAATTACACCCATTTTCCCTCGGGAAAGGCTGAACAGGAAAAGTTAACAATAAGGTTTTGCTCAGACAAGGTCAACCGCTTAAAAACAAACAGCTGGCTCGCAATCTGAGAGACATTAACATCTCTAATCTATCCAACTTGAGCAAGAATCAGGTGGAACCTCCCCCTAACATGAACAATTTGGACGAGTTGACAGATCATTACATCAACTCTATGTCAAGTATTTTCAACTCTGCTGCGCCAATGCAACTCGAAAGAATTCCAATCAAACAATGCAAACCCTGGTTCAATGGCTCCCTTAATGATGAACGTCGCAAACTGAGGCTCTCTGAGAGACGATGGAGAAATGCTCCCTCCACTACTAGTCTCAATCAGTTAAGGAGGTTGAGAAGCTCTTACAACAAACATATTCGCATTGCTAAAACAGATCATTTCAGGGCTCAGCTAGACAGTGCTAAAAACTGACCCAAGAAACTGTTTGAAATCATCAAACAACAAGCTAACCACTCTACTAATCTTATCCTGGCACTCAACACTACCGGCCCAAGTGAGGAGAACTTCTCAGCGCACTTTTCAGAAAAGTCTAGGATTATTGAACGGGAGCTACAACGTGCCGGTCCTAACTTGCTGTCTATGAGCGCCCTGGCTTCTGCAGTTCCTACGGCAGGTTGTGCTCCTCGCTACCCCACAGAGTACAGTCCCAAAAACAATGCCTCTTGGAATTCCTTCCTGCTCCTGGACGGGGAGGAGCTGTTACATTCTTTGCCGTCTCTTAAACCCTCAACCATTTCAGTGATCCACTTCCTGCTAAGCTTCTCAAAGATCTCAACTCGGCCATTCTCCCTCTCTGGACCAGGATCATTCAACAATCTCTCTCCTACAGGGGCGGATTTCCGACTACCTTCAGATGGGGCAAGTCACGCCCATCCCTAAGAAGCCTATTGCGACATAGCAGATCCCAATAATTACCGGCCGATCATCAGCATCATGTCTTTAGCTAAATTGCTCAAGAAATGCGTTCACACACAGCTTTGCAACCACATCGAGAAATTTCAGCTCCTTGACCTCCACCAGTCAGGCTTTAGAGCGGGGCACAGTACAGAAACAGCTCTAACTCACATCGTTGATGACGCCTTGAGGGCACTTGACCAAGATGTTCCCTGTCTTCTGATCCTTCTTGACTTGTCCTCTGCTTTTGACACTATCAAACACGATAACTTGATTACTCTTCTTCAAAATAGGATGGGGTTATCTGGCCCTGTCTTAAATTGGTCCGCCTCTTTCCTACATAACCGTACCCAAAGAATCAAAGTCAACCAATCACTTGCTGCCAGTACCCTGGTCTCTATTGGAGTACCTCAAGGTTCTGCGCTCTCGCCCATGCTCTTCAATCTCTTCATGGAACCTCTTACTGTTATTCTGAACTGCACTAGCATTCAGTACCATATGTACGTGGATTACACTCAACTGTATTTGAAGATTTCCTCTCCAGATGACATTAAAACTCTTAAGGGTGCGCTTCAAAAAACTCAACAATGGCTAACGCATAATCATCTGTTACTAAATACCCTCAAAACAGAATTTCTCCTGATTACCCCCCGTAACCACTTGGTACCTACGCAAAACTTGATCAAACACCTTGCAGCACTCAACTGCACCCCTCATATTGTTGACTCCGCTTGCTATTTAGGCTTCGCCCTGGACAAATACCTAAATATGCAAGCGCACATCAGTGCCACCATTAGGAGTGCCAATCATCAGCTCAACATTCTTAGGAAAATCAAGCCTTTCTTACCTCCTGAGGACATCCAGTCAGTAGTCCAATCCCTAGTTATCTCACGCCCTGCTGCCCTCCTACATCATCACACAGCAACACAGCGCAAGCTTGGCCCAGCGGCACCGCACAGACCATCGTTTATGGACCCCTCTCACCTCAATTTGGACCGTCAGCCATTGATCAGAAGAGCTGGCCGCTTGGTGAGTCCGTCGGATGCCTCACTGCTGCTGACTAACGGAGCCCCAGCTGTGCGCTGCTCTGCGAATCCAGCCGACATCAACAGAGGGCTGGGTATCCATCTCCGACGTGGGCTGCTGGGGGACTGACCGAGGATGATCGCCCAGACTCTGAGGCATCGGTGAGTCCGTCCCCCCCGCTGCAGACCATTCAACAACCTGGGCCCCCGAGCCTGAGACCCGCCGGGAACTGGCAGATTAGCGCAGAGCCCAAAGGCGAGTTTCCAGCTGGCAACGGGCACACCTAGCTCGAGCCAAGTCCCTGGGGAGCTGTTGCCGCCTTGCCCCCTGATGCAGGTTCCTCCATACCGGGAACGATCGCGCTCATCACTGCAGGGGGTTCTTCGGAGCTGTGAAACGGCTGGCACCATCAAGGGCGAGCCTGTCCCGAAGTCATAATCTTTAATTGCAACAACCCTGCAGAAGAGAAGCCTCCCATGCCGGGAGTGGCCGTGCGTTTTGCATATACCGAGTGGGCAGTGTGCACCATCAGGATCATAACTAGGGAAACCCCTCGATGTCCAGGCTGCAGGAGTGGGTCTACTATCAGAATGGTAGCTGTACAGTACAGCTGTTGGTCTGTGGCACAGCAGTTTTATTGCCCCAGCCATTTTGAGCACAGAACTGCTCCTCCATACTGCCTCAAGCCTATTCCCCACGAAAATGGCAGCAACTGGCAATGGCAATAGAAAGAGGACTACGCCATAAAAACAAACAAGGTCTACAGCTGCACCTTGAGCCAGGCTTGATAAGGTGGCGGCCATCTTGGAATGGCTCTGACTTGCTATAGTAGTCAATGAAAGACTTGTTGGAATTTAAAAGTACAGGGATTTACTTCTTACTTACGACCCAGCCACATTTATTTATTTATTTTTAATTTCCTATGAGGATACTATCCAAATGATCACGGACATAAGGAATTCAATGACAATAAAGACACCGACAGGGACTACAGTAAAAAGCGTAGATGTTTCGGGAAAGGCAGTGGATTGCAGTATACATCAAAGAGGATGTCACTACTACGCAAGTACGTTTAAGCCTCTGCCCCAACGCTTAGACAGCCCGCTCCCTCAAGACAGTCCACCAGGGGACACATGCTGCTGTGATGTGGTTCCCTGCCTCTAAGAGACCAAGTCAGTCACTATAGCTTCCCTCGCTTGGTATGTGGAGACCCATCCCCTTTGCTGCTTACTGACCCATTTCATTCCTATAGTGCCCAACCCTAGCAAGCATGGCAGGTCCCGGCCTGACTGCTACTGGAGAAAACTCATATACCCTGGTTTACCCCCCTAACCTCTCCAAAGCCGCTGCAAAAACTTTCAAGCACTCCACCCTGAAAAATCACCCTGAGACATTGATCTCTGACCTGCGTTACAGCGCGGACAACGGCATAGTCATTAATGACCTCATTTTCTACTCCAGAAGAACCCCCTCTTGGCGCAATACCTTTGCGCACCTCCTCAATGTACGCGCAACCAGGAACATTCCACACGGCACTAAGCTCACAATAGCGCCCTCCTCAACCCTGCGAGCCGACCTCACCATCACCCTCTACAAAAGCGGCATCGTTTTGATCCAAGCCTCAACCAAAAACCTCAATAATTTTGCGGACCTTTTTACCCTCCTCAGAAACCATGTGCACGACCCTGGCAGGGCAACCAACACCGGCCTCGACGACCCTCCGACCAGCCTGCCTAGCGTGACTAGCCTCCCACAAACCACCTCCCTAAGGGTTTCCAACACAGTTCATCCTAACCCCTCTAGCTCGTCTCCCGGCCTTGCCAACACAATCGTCCCGAGACCTTTGGTCTCCTCCCCACTAACTCCCCACTCCGACTCTGAGACTGGTATGCTTCCAAAGACCTACGATACAGGTCGAGATAGCCCTGCTAGCCCACAGACCACCCCTCCAAGTGTTCCTAACACGGTTCATTCTAACCCTTCTAGCACGTCTCCCGGCCTTGCCAACAGAATCGGCCCTAGACCTCTGGTCCCCTCCCCACTAGCTCCCCACTCCGACCGTGAGACTGAGACGCCCCCAAAGACCTACGACACAGGTCGAGCTAGCCCTGCTATCCTATCCCGTATGCATGACGATAGAACTGCCTCTGAACCACTGCCCCCTGTCCTTTAGCGCCTCCCTCTTACATGGATATCGAAACTCTGCATTCCAGAGCTGCCAAAATAATTCAGAGCATCCATTTTTCCATTCTGGATCTAACGAACCTCCTTCACCTCGCTCGAACTCTCCTTCGCTAACCTCAAGCCCCTGCTGAACTCCACCCCCCCTCTTATCACAGAGCTCCCCAAACACCCACTACCTCTATCCCTGAGACACCTTCGCAAGCATCCTTGCCACCTCTCGGAGGAGGAAACCCTAGCTCTCGTCCTCTCCAACAACTCTACCCTCGCCACACCAAGTCCGCTAGAACTCACTGAAAAGGAAATCCTTGCCATCCTCCGGGACTACAACGCAGCCCCAGTTACCCCTTGTCTATTACACGTGAGTGCCGAACATCCCATCTGCACGGTCACTATCAACCCCAGCAGATCAGCTACCCTCCGTAACAGAAGTGTGATTAAAAGCAATCTAGCGCCTGTACCCCTGTCCGCCCCGACTCCCGATACTCCCTCCGACCCCTCTCTGACTGGTCTCTTCATTAACTGCCGATCGTCAGTTAAGCACGCCGCCGATATTGCTGCCCTCATCCTGAACAAAAATTTCGACTTAGCAATTCTAACAGAATCTTGGCTCAACGAATCCTCATCCCCATGCCTGGACCTCTTAGTCCCTCCCAACTATAACATTGCAAGGCTGGACAGGCAACCTAGCAAGAAAGGAGGAGGCATCGCCTGCATCTATCGCTCTAACCTTCTTGTCACGGAACTTCTGGCGGATACCACCGACTCCTGCGAATACCTCGCCCTCTCCATTTGCAGCAACTCCACCCTACTGTGCAACCTGCACATCTTTTACCACCCCCAGGCAGGAATGACTCCTTCACTGACCACCTCATGGAAATTTTCACAGCTAAGAGTTCCTCCAACGCTAAAGATATTTTCCTTGGCGATTTCAACCTGCACTGGAACGATCCCAAGGATCCTCATGTCAACGCCATCAAAGACCTCCTGGCCGATCAAGCCCTGACCCAATCTTGCTCACTCCCAACTCACTCGAAAGGGGCCATTCTTGACTGGATCATCTCTAAGGAATCAACAGTCAAGCTTATCTCTATAGACCCATGTGACTGGTCTGACCACCACACCATCACCTTCCTACTACCTGGCACCCACAAGACTAGGGCACCGCAGCCGGTGATTCCTAAACGCTGGGTCAGAGACACCAAGAACCTAGACCACAGAGAACTGGAGGCTCGGTGCAAATCTGACCTCCCCCCGCATATCACAACGGTTAATGACCTCAACGATCACTACTCTGCGACTATATCGAACATTCTGGATGACCTAGCCCCACTAAAACTAAAAAGAACCCAAATCAAAGATAGAAACCCCTGGTTCACTGGATCCCTCAACAATGAGAGGAGATCCCTCCGGCAAGCCGAAAGAATCTGGAGACAGCACCCCTCTGCCGCACATCTAAAACTACTCCGCCAGGCCAGAAATACCTACAACAGGAACATCCTCAACTCAAAAAAGAATTCTTCAGATCGGAACTAGGGAACACCAAGAACAGACCCCGTAAACTCTTTGAACTGGTCAAACACCAATCCAACAAACTGGCCAAAACATCGAAAGAAAATCCCAAGTCTCTAATATCATCCGAGGAATTCTCCTCTTTTTGCGGACAAAATCAAAGCCTTAGGTAACAAACTTAGTTCCGCCTCATACTCTCTACCCAATACTGATCTGCCTCCTCCTTCCTTCCGCCCCGACAGGCTTCACCTAAGAATCAAGCACACTGGACCGACTTCACACTCTACGACGAAGACTCCGTCTCTAAAGTCCTATCTACCTTAAACCCGAATAACCATTTTAACGACCCGCTCCCCTCCAACTGCCTAGCTGCCACCGCCCAATCCATTATTCCTAGCTGGACTGCAATAATTAACGCCTCTCTCCGGCAGGGATCGATTCCTGACTCTCTGAAAGCCGGCCAAGTCCTCCCCATTTTGAAAAAGCCGTCGCTGGACCCAGCCTCCCCTGACAACTTCAGACCTATTTCCAACATCCCTCTCTTAGCTAAAGTGTTGGAGAAGTGTGTGCAACTGCTGCTAAGTCAACACATCAACAACTTCCACCTACCCGATGACTTCCAATCCGGATTCAGACCTGGACACAGCACTGAAACCACCATGCTCCACATCGTTGATGATGCCCTCCAAGCCCTTGACCAAGGCAAAACATGTCTCTTAATCCTCCTAGATCTATCCTCGGCCTTCGACACGGTCAACCATGGAAAGCTACTCGAACGCCTCAAACTCAGGATGGGATTGGATGGCTCTGTCCTAGAATGGTTTAGATCCTTCCTCCAAAACCGATCACAGAGATTCCTAATTAACGGCAACCTGTCTGCTCCCTCTCCAGTCACGATTGGAGTCCCTCAAGGATCAACGCTGTCCCCCACCCTCTTCAACCTTTACCTAGAACCGCTTGCCGAAGTCCTACGCACTGCAAATATCTCCTACCATATGTACGCTGACGACACTCAGATCTACATCAAAATCTTATCCCTCGAGGAGATTCTCTCCCTGAATGAGGCCCTGAAGCTGACCGTCCAATGGCTCGCCTCCAATCAACTCAAACTCAACGCAAAGAAAACAGAATTTCTCCTAATTTCCCCTCCTAAAACTAACCCTGAGATTCAGATATGGATTAAGGCCATCACAGCCTTAAATTGCCCACCGACCATTGTGGACTCGGCCAAATCACTGGGAATAACCCTCGACTGCAACTTGAACATGCGGGACCACATCAACTCGATGGCCAAATCAGCCAGATTCCACCTGAGCTACCTTTGGAAACTGAAACCCTTCCTTGACGCTCCCGACCTAAAAATGGCAGTCCAAGCACTAGTCATCTCCAGACTGGAATATGGCTGTTCTACCCTCTCGGGTCTACCCAAGATCTCCCTGGCACCTTTAAAAGCCTGCCTCAACGCGGCCGCCAGACTACTTACAGGGCACAAGGAAATTCGATCACATTTCTCCACACCTGAAAGCGCTGAACTGGCTTCCTCTCGAGGCCAGGATACAGCTTACGCTGGCATGCATCACACACAAGGCTTTATACTCAAACTCCCCTGCATACCTTGCACAGAAACTTGTGGTATCCGGAGGAATTAGAAACTCCCGGTCCGCCAGAGACCTCTTGCTCCAGCCTGCACGTTTTCGGAAGAAAAAAAACGTACAATCGGGCTTTTGCTGGGGCCGCGCCAAGAATATGGAACTCTCTCCCACCCGTCATAAGAAGAATCCCCTCTCTGGCACGCTTCAAAAAGGAGGCCAAAACCTTCCTTATGGGTAAATTCCTCGTTTAAACTTTTACCTTCAACCACCACAGAGACCCTGATCAACTGCCGGCTATTGCCTCCCTCGGATGACCTAGTCACCCTCCAAGAAACCTGGGCCCTTGTCTTGAGTAACTGCAATGTAAACTGTACCTATGTATCCTTCTATCCCTTATGTATCCAGCACCCCGCCCCTCCCAATCGATTGTATACTCTTGTGATTCCATGCCTTTTGTACAACCCTAGGATTCTGTAAAGCGCTCTGATACCCTAACGGGTCAAGTTCGCGCTCTATAAAACATAAAAATTAAAAATAAGTGACCCTAGCGTGGCTTCCTAAGACTAGGTTAGCTCTGCTAAGAGCTACTCTGAACGCCTCTGCCAGACTCATCACGGGCTCCAGAAAGCATGATCATATCACACCTGACTTAATTCAACTTAACTGGCTTTCCATTGAAGCAAGAATCCGCTTCAAGATAGCCTGTCTGACGCATAAAGCTATTCACCACAACACCCCCGTTTACCTGGCAAAATAACTTGAGCTCTCTGGCTCTAGTCGGAACCTAAGAAGCTCTAATACTCTACTACTGAAACCTCCTAAATTCAACAAAAAAAGAACTTACAACCATGCCTTCTCCGGGCTTGCTCCAAGAATTTGGAATGCCCTTCCGCCGGAGATCAGATCGAACCCTTCGACTGCTTCATTTAAAAAACATGTCAAATGGCTACCCTTGAATGAACTTCATAAGCAATAATCTCGATGACATTTGCAAGTCACTTCCTTCTCTTGCTTGACAATCGTTTTATATTGTGTTTCAAAATGGATTTTGTTGTCCTTTTGACATAGTGCTCTGCTAAAACTTCACTGCGCCTACCTGTTGATCACTTGCTACTTCGTCTTCCCCTTGCACCCACATGTACTTTTTATGTTTCAGGTACTTCTTATGTCTCCTTACTGTATTGTACTCCTGCTGCTTCCTCGTGCCAACGTTCGTTACCTTGTACAGCGCTCTGATACCCGTTTGGGTCTTGTTCACGCTTTATAAAACTTTTCAAATAAATAAGGTAGGACTACAGCAGTATCAGCATACTGCAGTGCGCACTGCTCAGAAACATATGAATAGTGTAATGTGACCAATCTATGTCTTTACATAACTCAAACTGTGCTTAACATATCTTCGTGCTCTATCTTCGGAAAATGCTTTGAAAAATGTGTTTTTAAATTTTGTTACATTGTGAACACTTTTTCACATTTATTCCCATTTAGCATTGTAACGGTAAGTGTTGTTAATGTATGGGTGATAATGTTGTTTGTTGTAATAGTACTTAAAATGATCCCCTATGTGGCGGCATGATAAAGGGTTTCGTTGTAAAAACTGGTGTTGTTAGGGCATTGTCATTGTTCCGCTGGTGTTGTAAAATCCTTCTTTGTAAAGGCTTTTGTTGTTCTGTCATACACCCCTTTAGCATGCATCAAAGGGCAATACATCAGCCCTCTTCAGCCACTGACTGACTTCACTGTAACTTATGGCATGCTGCCCCTTCACGAGGAGCACATCCACACACAAAGCAGTTTCCTTCAATACTAAGGAGTTCTGTGGTAATGTGTTCCATTTTGAGACCCAAAAACATGTTTGCCTGTAGCCAATGTTTTTTTGTTTTTTTTAGATTGATGAGGGCCTGGCAGCTTCTTGAACGAAGAAACTTTACAAAACCCATGACAAAACAAGAATTGCCAAAAGGCTGGCGGCAACACCAGACCTATTGGCTTTGCCAATGCTGGCTATACCAATGCGAGTTTTTATTCTGTGCGCTCCAAACAGCAAGATAGCCTTCACATTCACAGTGGTCTTCATCACATTACACCACAGCCTGTATTCAATTTAATGGTAAAACTGTAGCAGACTTGAAGTCAAATTCTGACATCTGTCAATTTACACACAAAAATTGAGAAACACTTGGTGTGATGGACAAGAATTGGAACGCTTCCTTGAAAGCAAACATTTCTTATGATAGTTTCTAAACTGTATTTGCCGTTAAGAGCAATACAGCTGCAAAACTGTGCATATTGATGAAAAGATTGTGATTCAAGTGCTATTGAATCACCGAACATACTATATTCTTCTTCTTCTTCTTGATTCTTCTGTAGCTTTTAACCAAAAACTTGACAGTTGTTTTGGTATGTTCTTATTATTTTTGGGTTCATTCTGATTACCTAGTCAGACATTTCATGTCTTGCAGTGGAGTTCTTCCTCTACTATCCCTTCATCCTCTAATCTTCAGATATTGACCTTTGCTCCCCTTTATTTTTGTCCCTGTCTGCTGTCTTGGTTTACTTCATAATATTTTCCCTGCTGATTTCCACTTTTTCTACTTCATATGTTTTGCCTTGTTTTTGTAATCATTCTTAAAGGTATGATCAAATTCTAAGGGTCAATACTTCTAAAACCAAAGTTATGTTTTTCATTGTTGGTGTTGCTAGCTTGACATCATTACCTGATGCCATCTAGGTTCTTCTACCCTCAACTCCTATTCATTCTTCAGCCTGCCTTATCCCCTCCCTTTTATTCTTGTTAACATCGCTCTCAGTGGTTATGCTTGGAAGCTCAAGTTTTCAAACTCCACTGCATCAGCTGCTTATTCTGTCTTTATTTTATCCTATTCATTATTCTTCAGCTCTTTCTCATCTTGTACCTCATCCAAGGTGTCTCTCCTGGCACATTCAAGACCAGTCAGGATTCAGATAATAGTGCAGTGGATACCCAGCAACCATTCAGGTGGGTGACAACACCGCACATCTCACGAACAACAATGACTCCTGCCTCTCAGTCATCCTTAGTCTCTTTGCAAAATTGGACACTGTTTGACCATCAATCACTGCTCAGCGCTATTGTCTCATTAATGGGCTTTGATTACACGGCCTTGCAGTGATTTTCTTCCTACCTAACCAACAAATATCAGCTTGTCCCAATTCATTCCTCGAGATTAGAACCTACCTCCTGTGAATTGGTGTGTACCACGAGGCTCCAACCTTTCCCGGTCATCTTCAAACTCTCAACGAGACCCCTTTTTTGGGATTTCCCAGAGTTCTGTGGTGCTAGAAACAGTTAACCCACAAAAATGAATGTGTCCATCTGTAACATAACTGGTGCTCATGTAAAGCGCTCTGATACCTTTGGGTCTAGTTCGTGCTATATAAAACTCCACACAAAAAAAAGAAAAAACCCTACCGCATATTTTATGTGGCATGGTGTGAGGGTGTAAGAATCTCTTTTTGAGGACCATAGGGTAATCAGGAGCTACTGGGCCCCAACCGTGGGGGTTGAAAACTTTTACTCCCGAGGTATCTGGGCCCTACCTACTATGGGTCCTGAGTAACTGGGCCAAGTACCCCTTCAGCACTTGACTCTCATTGAAAGCACAGGTTGAGCAGTCCAAGGCGTCTTGGGGAAAAGGTAGATAAAGGGTGTGAACACATGCTCGCAACTCAAAGTGTGCTCAATAGCAGCAATAAATGATTGTCCAGTCAAATGCTTTCTTTCATGGCAAAAGTAGTATTTATATACGAACACAACGGGAAATACGGCATACACAAGAATACACACAGCCCCCTAAGGTCAGGGCTCTAGTATTCAATAAGCAGGTCTCTGAATCCCACTTCCCTCTCACTATCGGTAGTGGATATTCCCCATTCATTGTGGGCAACATTCATGTTAGGCCTTACTGGTAGTCCCACTCTGATTCTGATAAAAGTATAAAGTGTTCTAGCGCCCTAAGTGCTATGCAATAGAACAAGTTCCCCTGGGACCTGCCGGCCCTGCGATCAGTCTTACCCATTCCTGCAAGATTGTTGCAACCGGACTTTCTGTGGGTTGCAACAGCGGCTGCTGTTGGTGAGTAGGACTCAAGGCTCGGCTGGACAGCACCTGGGAATCCATGGCGCCTCCTCCAGTGCACCAGTAAGTTCCATTGATCCTTCCCATAGGTGAGGTGTAGGTGCTCCGGTTACAATCCTCAGTTTGGGCTCAGTCTTGCACAGGTCACCAGGGCGAACTCTCCTCACGACGACAGGTTGAAGCAGGCAATGGTCCTTGTTCTTTTCAATGGCCCCACCTGGCATACATGGTCACCGACCTTACTCCGTACATGGTCGGTGGCCCAATTGGCACAGCAGTAATCTTCATGGTGGCCCCACCCGTCATACGGGGTTGCCACACACACAGGCTACGGCCCAATTGGCACAGCAGTGATCTTCACGGAGGCACCACCTGGCATACAGGGTCAAAAGACTTCACTCTGTGTGCGGGCTATGGCCCGATCGGCACAGCAGTAATCTTTACGGTGGCCCCTTCTGGCATACAGGGTCGCCAACTTAACTCCATACACGAGCTACAGCCCAGCAGTGATGCTGACCATGGCTAACTTCACGGTGACCTTTCTTTGGCATACGGACGTCGACCCGATCAGTGCAGCAGCCGTTTCCTCATACCTCGCTACAGGGATACACTCGCCAGATTCCCCCACTGGTCTTTGCTCCCTTCAGCGCTCTCATGTACCTCACAGGGCACAATGTTCTTGGCATGCAGGCCGGCACTGTTGCTCCAGGCTCAGGCGGTCTTGAATGTATCTGAGTAATGTCCCCTCACCCATCTGCGAGACGGGCATGCTTAAGCCTTCGGTCCTAGTCACAGGCAGAAGTCTAACATGGCTTTTACTCCTCGCACAGTCGACTGGCTGGGTGACAGCTTACCCTTTTTGAGGCCTCAAGCTCCCCTTCTTATAGTCCTTTTCCAGACACCAAATGTGATTTAGGGTCTGAGTCTTCGACATTTCTGTGGGGGTCTGCATCGTTTGACGTGCCTACTCCTCTGCCCTTCCTTCAGAAAGCAGTATATCACAGCAGGAGTGACACCAAATGTGATAGCCCCACCACACAGGCATGGGAGTAATCAGAGGTTCACAACTGGATGTCGGTCACAGTGATATGTGCAGCGATAGGTCACCCCAGAGCCCCAGCTATATAATTTGTAATTCTCTTATCTGCCCCATCTCCTTCCTGAGATGTGCCCAGGCCCCTTTCCAGTGACCTCTCCCTTAATCAAAGAGCACCCTTAGAAGTGTACTGAAGAGCCTGGCACTTCTTCTTCAGTCTGTATACCACCCAGCTCACAGGAATGCAGCAATCCACAATTTGTTTAGGGGGGGGGGGGGATTCCTCTACTTCCTCATGCTCCTCCAGTTAGCCCTGGGACTCCCAAAATGGAACCAGAATCTTCTATGTAATGTACTATTCACAGACACACATACACCCAGCACATGCATACAATTCACACGCGCTGCACAGCGCTACATACTAAGTTGCTTTAGGCCAAGCGTGAGTTAACCACACAGCAGCAGAACTTTACAATTCAGTGACCCAGGTAAAATGACCTGGTCACTTCTACTGATCACTACGTGGTATACTGCCACCACTGCGTGCTACTTAACTCCTGGCAAACACAGCAGCGTTTCACCATTATAAGGGTAGTGCTTTGGGTGCCCCTTCCGGTCCAACAAGACCGCAATCCGTGACACAGACCTATGTCGTGGCACACACGCATGATCTGTGTTCGCCCATGACAACAAAAATCAGCACCAGGCATCCAGACACTGTTGCAGCTGGGGCACTTAGGGCAGGGGTACATGACCATCACCATGTGAGGGACTTTTCCTACCCAACAGAGGAGATTTTAGTCCTAATTACTTTAGTAAAATGTTCACTCTTACATTTAACAATGTGATGGGCCAGTAGCTTGTGTATTTTAAATTGCCTTTCTCATGTTTCTGGGATAAGGTGAATGTGGGTGGTGCATTGTATCTGGATCCTTCCCTCTCTGAGAGCATGGTCTAAGAGTAAGAGACGTTTGTGTTCGCTTTCGTAGGAAATCATCAAAGGAACCAGGGAATCAAAACCTTAAAAGTCACTTCTCTGACCTAACAATGCTGCGCTAAATTGCTGCTGAGACTTTGCTAGGGTCTGAATAGGGAGGTAGTTGTGAGGATGGTTCTTACATACCACATGCCCAAGTTTCTAGAGAATGATAGAAAACAGTAAAGATCCCCTGTTTGCCTCTGGTCTTCATCTACCCAATGGGAAGAGAGGAATGGAGGTGACATGGTGCTGTGACCACCCACCCCTTCCCATGCCTTCTGTAAATCTGTAGAAGTGTGAGAAACCAAATTTGAGAGGTCTCTGGGGAAGCAGAAGTTATTGTGCTCCAATTATCTCAGCAAGGGTCTTTCACCACCAGTGTTCTGGGTATTTAATACCACAGACCCTCAAACTGGCTCTCACCATAGCGAGGCAGAGTGATCCAAGGCAAACCTAGGTAAGTCCTGTTGGATACAATCTCAGAAACGCACAAAGTAATACCTGATAAATCATTGGGTAGTCTGAGTTTTGTCTTTAAAAAGGAAATGTACTTTAAAACAAACACAAGTAAATAATACACACAAGAAATATATAAATGATGTGCCACCAATTAGAAACGCCTCCGAAAGGGACTGTGCAACACAACTGGTGTGCAAATTATGTACTTTGAAGAAAGGTCTCAACGTACCCCCTGAATCTATTTTGCAAGGTGCATAATGACAATTTGCACACTATGTCAAATAATATAAGGTTATCCACCATCAAAAAGTTAGGCCTACTGGCTATGTAAAAAGAATTCAAAATCACAATATTTCAGGCCTATAGTCTTTGGCAATGATGTTACCACAAGCCTCTTTCTTTTAACAAGTCATGTCATACATTTGCCGCTCACAATAGCAAAAACAGAAACATATGGGCTACAGCATGGTCTTTTTACTTTTAAGACACAAAATGTACAGCCTATGATATTAACATTTATTCTATTAAATTAAGTTGTCTAGCAACCATGGATAGGCATGAAAGTGCTGAGAATAGACATGGAGCAAGGTGGCTCGGCTTTCTGGACATGGAACTATACTATATAGCGGCACAACACAACAAAACCATAACCATAAAGTGCACTTCATAAAAAAATATATGCTTTGTTTGCTGTATAAGATTTACATATTACAAAAATTAAAAAGGTGTTTATCTTTCCCTAAAATATATTTCATTTACATTTGCATGTTTGCCATTGCTATAAAATCACTCGTCCCTAATTTTCTAATTAATTGATCCCCGGCATTATAGTTCTCAGCGCTATCCATTTATTTAGCCAGTTACTCTTGTAAGTCCGCTTTTCGGAGGAGGTTGCTTATTCGTAAAATTTATTTTACCCCTCTGCATATCAATTTGTTTGATGCACCGTCCATCCAGCAGGTAACGGCCTGCCTACAGGAACGGATGTTTAGTTCTTGGAAAATAGGTCTGAGAAGTGTTTTTCTTAAGTCCTTGACTATTGGGCATGTACACATCAGATGACTTATAGATTCTGTTCTATATCCGCATAGACCGCAGTCTGTGTGTTGCTTCCTGCCTTTCCGTGTTGGAAGTAGGTATTTTGAGTCGTGAGCTTCTAAACGATACAATATGAAACTCCTTTTTATGGCTGGATGGAAGTGTGCTGATATGTAGCCTTGCTGTCTCAAGTTGGTGTAAGAATTTATCACAGTCCACGCGTGTCGCCGTTTAGCCAGGATATTTTTATCTTCCAAAAGCGACATTTTCAATGATGTTGCGTTACATAGCCTTGTGAATGCTGCTCTGTCCATCTTGCTATCCCATGCTTCTTGGATACCTAATTCGGCTATAGCTTTTCCCAGATGTGCGCCCCAAGAGTTGGTTTGCTTTTGCTCCATCTGTGCCTTGATCTCTGCCCAACATAAGTTATTCAGTGATCCACCTTCTGAGGCGCGACGTTTCCAGCATAGTTTTACAAAACTTTTAATTCTTTATAATTTCTGATTTTGAAGTCCGAATTTTAGACGGACCTGGGCTGGAGAGACTGCTTTAGGGAGGCAGAATACCGCTTTGTAAACCTTGGTTTGTAACTCATTCACTATATCTTTTTCCTTACCATGCCATATTTCCAAGCCATATGTCAGGGAGGGTAGCGTCTCTGCTGCTATTACTTTCGTCAAATGGCTATATGAAGGGCAGCTCAATTTCTTTTTTAGAAGTACAAAAGAATATAGAACTGACAGTGGTACCTTCCAGTTGCCAGCACCTAACCTAATATCGCTCTCATAATCTTATCCCCTCAATACAAATAGGGATCCATGTGCACACAGAATAGCACCCACCGTCACAGTGCCTGTTCCCAGAGGAACCTAACAGATCAAAAACATAAGCACAGGTGCACCATGCAACAGAATTGAATTAATAAAGAGAATCTGTATCCAGACACAAAATTCTTCAGTTTTTTCTTTCTTTTATTCCATTTTGATATATTGTAAAAACAGAATCCAGTTGAAGTGACTCGAAAAACAGTACAGCTAACGCGTTTCGTCCTAAAACAGGACTTCTTCAGGGCACAAAGTGATGGTAAAAACCATCATAGCCATAACGTTAAAGATCATAGAATTCCCTGTCGGCAACTTGTATCCCTTCTGGTTTGTTTCTATAACCTTCAATATATCAAACGAAGGTCTAGGAGGTCACGGGCTTCGCTTTTCCTGTTTGCTGCTACGGATTCCAGTGTTCCCGTTGACCGTTAGAGCCTCATTTTTGCTAAGCGGTGTTTTTCTGCACAAGTCCACACCTTATGAAGTGGTGTAAGCCCGTGACCTCCTAGACCTTCGTTTGATATATTGAAGGTTATAGAAACAAACCAGAAGGGATACAAGTTGCCGACAGGGAATTCTATGATCTTTAACGTTATGGCTATGATGGTTTTTACCATCACTTTGTGCCCTGAAGAAGTCCTGTTTTAGGACGAAACGCGTTGGCTGTACTGTTTTTCGAGTCACTTCAACTGGATTCTGTTTTTACGATATATCAAAATGGAATAAAAGAAAGAAAAACTGAAGAATTTTGTGTCTGGATACAGACTCTCTTTATTAATTCAATTCTGTTGCATGGTGCACCTGTGCTTATGTTTTTGTTCTTTTTTAGAAGTATATAAGCAAAAGTTAATGATTGAGCTTTGGCTCTCATTGACGTTGTTTGGTCAGCTAATGACATATTACACCCCATGTTTCTACCCACGTACTTGTCTGAGCGGACCGATTCTACCTGTTCGCCTTTTACGGACCATTTGTACTTGCTGAACTGAGTGTCCACTAAGCATACCACTTCTGTTTTCCTCAGGTATAGCTCCAGCCCTTGCACCTCGATGTAATTTGTCAAGGCGTTGATAACTCTTTGTAGGCCAATCGGACTTTGACTCAGAACCACAATTTCGTCTGCATGTTGCAGGCATGAAATTGACTCATTTGTCAGGTTGGGCGGATGGCTCTTGAAGTTTATCAGATGGCTGTTCATGTCGCCCAAATACAAGTTAAATAAGCTCGGTGCCAACACACAACCTTGTTTTAGTCCGTTTTTGATGCTTATCTTGGCTGTCACTCTGCCGCCGTCTCTGAGTTTCACCTGGGCCCAAGTGTCGATATATAGTGCTCTTATAGCATCAAGCAATTTTTGTGGTAGTCCCCAAGCTTTCAGTTTTGTCCAGAGTTGGTCTTGTGGTACTCTATCAAATGCTGATTTTAAATCTATGAAGCAGGCGAACAACCGAGATTTCCTTTTCATGGCTTTTTCTGTTAGCATTGCCAAGACTGTCAGATTTGTTATGGTTCCCATTCCAGGCCTGAATCTAGTTTGGATTTTTGGAATCACGCTGTTCTCCTCCAGCCATGCTTGGAGGTGTGCTAGGATGCAGGAGGCGTATAGTTTTTCTTCCACGTCAATCAGGGCTGTCAGCCTATAATTTTCCGGCCGTGTACGACTGCAGTTTCTATATATCAGGTGGAAAAAGTTCCCATTCCAAGAATTTGGTATCCTGTTCTGGCTGTAGATGTAATTGAAGAGAGGCGTGAAATACTCAGCCCAATAGCCTGGGGCTTGCTTAAATGATGCGTTGGGGAGACCATTCGGTCCAGCTGCTCCCTCTCTTTAGTTTTTTATTATTCCTTCTACAAGTTTTATGTCAGTTAGTACTGTGGGGCCGTGTTTGGTTGTGTCAGGCGTTTCCCCTTCAGGTTCCTCACTTTCCTGAAATTGAATGCAGGATGTTACTGTCCTGTTCATTCCCACTAATGTTTCTGCCGTTGATCCTTTAGTGTACTGAGTTTGAATTTGTTTGAAGTTTGAGTTTTCCGGGAATAAAACTTCTTGCCCCTTCATCTTCTGCGTAATATTTTTGGGAGTTGTATACATTTTGCGTACTTGTGATTTCCAGGTTTCTTTGCTTATCCCTGCATTTTGGTGCTGTGCATGTCCTTTTGTTAGGCTGTTATTATACCCCAAAATTCCTTGCTGGTTGACAGCTTGCTGACCCAGAGATGTTTTCCCCAGAGGTCTTCCTTATACGTCTTTTTTCCCTCCCTGCATTATTTCTTGTATTTCTTCCTCATTGCTGCGATTTTACTTTTATCTGATTTTATGCCCTTTCTTGTTGCTGCTGCCTGAGTTCTCACCTCCCTGGCTATTTTCCTTTTGTCTTCACCAGATTTTCATTGTACCATGGTTCATTCCTAGCTTGTTGTCTGACTAAGTTCCTCAGTCTTGCCGGTTTTACTGGAAATTTGTTTAATAGAGTGTTTCCTGGAATTACCCATGTGTTCCTTGCTCTGGTTCCTTGTTTTATTTACATGCTCATGTGCAGTGACCATGATTTGTTCTATGTTAGTTCCGCGCCATTTTCATTTTTTTAAATTATAACTCACTGGTATTTCTATTAGGTCCTTTGTTTTGCTTGTCTTTTGCAGCTTAAGGTTAATGATCAGCACTTGGGGGAGATGGTTGCTCTCCGGACGGGGATACATTTTAAAGGAGTTCACTGTATGGAAAAGCTCTACCCTAATGAGGGTGTAATCTATAGTTGATTGGCTCTTACCACTCAAAAAAGTAATTGCTGCTGGACTATCTCCCTTTGATTTACCATTCAAAATTATCAGGCCTTGTGCTTCCAGCTGTTGTTGTAGTTTTACTGCCTCTGGCTCGCATTGATTCTGCCTCGTGTTTGAGTTACTCCTTACAAAGTTGATGTTAAAGCCCCCTGAAACAATCATTTGGCCTTGCTGGTGCAAAGTCTGCAGCAATATTATCAGGTTTACCAGACTTACCGATCTTTCGTTCTTCCATTTTTTCCCCGGGTGTATGCATACATTTAGGATGATTAACTGCCCGGTCCTAGTTTGGATACTGCTTTTGCATTCAAGTTTCAGAACTTGCAGCCAGTTCTCCCCCACGTCCAGTTCTTCTGAGATCCAAGTATATTTTGAGGAGGCATATATTGACATGCCCCCCTCGTGTGGCCGAAGTTGGAGATTTTTCCGCCAGTATATGGTGCTACTCATAGCCTGCTATGGGTCTTGGTGTTAAATTCCAGGTTTCTTGTAGTAATATTAAGTCACAATTTTGAAAGAAGGTCGGAGTCTCGTTGTCTTGGCACATTTCTCCAAAACCATGGACGTTTTATGAGCAACTTAATGAGCTCCTCTATGTTTGCTCTAAGTTGGACTCCTAATAATTTGCATTCTTTGTGCTGCAGAACTACATCAGGTCCCCTGTGGTGCTAGGGCCCTGGGAACCCATGCCCAGTTCTGCTTGTCTTCTATCATTGTCTTGGATTGTTTCTGGCTTTGCCTGTAATCCTTCTGGTTTAGTGCTGGGTTTATCCATACTTTAGGTGAGGCACTTCTTGCTGCCTTCAAAAATTATCTGGAAATGGATCTTTGCCTGTGGCCTGGAGAGGTTTTGGCTACACAGGTATATGCTGCTAAGTGATGCACAGATGGTCCCAACATGGAAAAACGGTTGCTGTCTGGGACGCAAGGTGCAGAAAATTTGCCTCGATGTCTCATGGAAGGTGCTCTCCTGAATGAAGGCTTGCCCCTACATGGTGAGACGGATTGCACAGACATGGAAATTTGCAATTAAGTCCACATTGCGCAAACCTCCGTTCTCTAGAAACTTACCAATATGGTGGCTACAAGCATATCACAAAAGGTATGTCGGTCTCTGCCTGGAAAGATGGCGGCTGTGAAACATTAGGGAATCTGTATCCAAGGGAGAGGTGCATTACCTTCACAGAGGCGCAAGAGGCATTTGGGTTAGTCCCTGGTTAGTTTTTGCAATTCTCCAAGCTAACCAAAACAGTTAGCGAGATTAGGGCTGGCTTTCCACAACACCCGACCAGTCGCGCATTAGAGATGCTGCTGAACATGAGTTCTCCTCTGAGATTGGTATCTCGTCTATATAGTGCACTCAAACGTGATGTACCAAAGATCCCACTGATGGCGAGACAGGGACCTCACAGAGGCCTCACAGACCCTCTCAGGAATGGAGTAAAGCCTGTGCGCTAGTGAGGTTCATATCTTGAAATGCATGTTTTAAGCTGGCATATTTTTATGTCCTGTACCGCGCTTATTTGTCGCTGACAAGACTGAATAAAATCTATCTGACTAGGTCGGACAGTTGTTTCAGGTGTGGGAAAGGGGGGAGCTGATTTTCCCTACTTGACTTGAGAATGAACGGGGTTAATGCCTTACTGAGATACCATTATGTGCCGACTACGGGAGGTGACTGATATTCATATAGATAACACTCTTCGGCATTTCCTATTGCACCTAATACCGTGCCTTAGTAGGAGTAGGGTTCACTATAGATTCATACTGCTGGGGTTAGTGTTAGGAAACAGACAGATAGCTATTAGATGGCTATTGCCTATGGGCCCTACATATACACAATGGAATGCTGACATGAGAGAAAGGGCACTAGCCGAAGAACAGCGAATGCGTGAGGTTAGAATGGATGATAAAATAGAAGAGGATTGTTTTGAATGGGTGGGAATGCTGCAGGAGCTTCTAGCCGCGGTGCCAGAGGGGAATCCCGAAAATAGACCAGCCGCTCTTACACCTACATCGTATAAAGTACAACAGTTCACCGGCCACAACAGGTGCCTTATATTTGCATGCATGCACAATCGCCCTTCCAGCTATAGTGCACAGGGGCTGTATGGAAGTGTCACCATAGATAAGGATAATAGGCATGGGGAACCCAAGCGGGGAGGGTGGGAGCTGTAAAGGTGATTGTGCATGCATGCAAATATAAGGCACCTGTTGTGCCTGGTACACTGTGATTTCTAAAGCCACTCATGACCCCCACGACACCAGGAGTTACACGCTCCCAGGAATTTTTCAAAGTTAGTGTTGGAAAATGGCCCTCTCTGCAGGGTCATCCCAAACTTTTTGCCTTCCTCTTCCACTTTTTCTGACCTCGTTTTTGTTGGATTTAGGACTCTGAACACTTTACCATTTCTAACTAGTGTTAAAGTGAATGTGCTCTCTCCTTTAAACATGGTAATATTGGCTCATATCCAATTAGCATATTTAATTTGTTTATAAGTCCCTAGTAAAGTACACTACATGTGCCCAGGGCCTGTCAATTAAATGCTACTAGTGGGCCTGCAGCACTGCTTGTGTCACCCACTTAAGTAGCCCACTAACCATGTCTCAGGCCTGCCAGTACAGAGCCGGTGTGTACAGTTCGACCTGGCAAAATTAACCTTATGCCAGGCTGAAACCTTCCTTTTTAATACACATGTTTCCCCTATGGTAGGCCCTGGACAGCCCAGGGGGCGGGGTGCAATATATTTAAAAAGCAGGACATGTACTTTTAAGTTTTACTTGCCCTACTAGTGAAAAACTCTCAAAGTCGTTTTTCACTACTGCAATGTCTATCTCTCCCATAGGATAACATTGGGATTACCTTATTACATTTTATAAGTGAAAGTTCCATTTGTTACTAGATAAGGCCCCCAAGTCTGGTGTCTCTGCAACCCTAATTAAAAATCCTAACTCATGGTGAAGTCGGATTTTAAATTACAATTCTGAAAATGCCTCTTATAGAAAGTTGGCATTTTTTTACTTTAGCCATTTGGTGCCTGCTGCCTGTTTGTGATCACTTGTCTGGGGTGGGTGACAGCTGGGCTTTGTGTATTCACCCTTAACAGTCACACACAATGGGAGCTTAGGTGTGACTTGTTGGGCCATTCTGATGGGAGGAAGGAGATTGACACAGCCTCCCTTACACTCGAACAGGCTAAGTCCTGCCCACACACAAAGGGCTGCATACCCTCTGTAGTGCATCTGTAGCCAGGTAAGTAAGGGCAGAACCTTTGTGCACTTCAAAGGCCTGTCTTTGAAATCCCCCCCCACATCAAAGGCCCAACTGGGTGTAAGTACTGGACCTCTGACACCACCACTTCAGTACACTTCTGGACCTGTGAAGGCTCTGCCAGGAAGAAGGGCTGCTGAAGGACTGCCACTGTGCTGGAGTGCTGCTTTGCTAGACTCCTGCCTTGCTGTGCTGCCCTGCTGCCTGCCGTTCCCCTGTCTGGGTGAGAAAGACTGGACCTGCATCACGTGAACCCAGAGTGACTCCAAAGGCTAGTTGACTGGCCTCTTGATCTGAAGTCTCAGGGACAGAAAGGAATTCCAACTTACCTGCTTCTGCACCTGGATTCTGCCATCTGTGAGTCTGTCCTGCCAAGTGGTGCCACCCCAGTCCTGGATCCTTGGAGTGAAGCCTAAGGTGCTTGCTTCAGCAAACCCCACGCATCTTCTGTTGAACCGGGACATCAGCACCGTTGTGTGGATCAGAACCAGCACATCACCCCTCTTGCGTGACCAGTTCCAGCACATCGCCTCCGCTGCGAGGATAGGCCCAACGCATGGCCTTTGGAACCACCACTGCACAAGGTCTCCACATCTCCATTGATGGCAACCTCATATTTCTGAATCACAGCTCTTTGCTCATCGGAGCCGACGTATCATCGCTGCTGCACGGATCAGGACTGGCACATCGCCCCCACTGTGTTGATTGACACTGACGCATTGTTTCGGCTGTGGCCGCATATTCGACATCCACGCAGCCAGGATCAAGGTACTTTTGTTCATTTGGCCTCACTGGGTCCCTGTATCCGGCCCGTGCTCCACCTGAAATTTTTACTTTGTCCCGATCCAGAGTGACCTGATATCCCAAGTAAGAGTGTATTGCTTCTAAGCACTATTTTACAGTTCATTGTTAAAAAATTAATATCTCAAGTTCTAATTATTGGATGTTTGTTGTTTTGGTCTTGTTTTATTTATTGATTTAAGTTCTATTTTCTAACCTGGTGTGGAATTTGTTTGTGGTGTTTTCACAGTTTTACTGTTTAAAATGGTGCACAAATACTTTACAGATTGTCTCCTAGTTAAGTCTGACTGCCCTCTGATGCCAAGCTACCAGAGGGTGAGCACAGGTTAATTTAGGGTTTGCCTGCTTCTTACCCTAACTAGGATTGTGGTTGCTGCTTGACTAGGGCTCAGATCCCAGTCAACCTACAACCCAATTTGTAAGAGCTAGGCATTGGTGAGTAGTTCAAACAGGTAACCAGCTCCTCACTGGCACCTGAATTTTCACTACTAAGAGACATAGGGCTAAAAAATACCCTTGCTGCCCAAGAGGTCTTATGGAAGATAATCGTGGCTGCAAGAGGCCCGCAGAATACTGGCAACACAATGCAAGTGACCCCTATCCCTCAGAGTGCACCCACTGAAATATACTTATGTTTTTTATGCATCGTTGTTGTTTCACAGGTGCCTATTGACTTCGAATGTAATGTTTTACTATGAAGTTTTAAGGAATGAGACCCCAAAACTTATTTAAGCTACTTATGTTTTCATACTAAGGGCATAAGGTGCATGCCACTGATCTTTGGCAGCTCCAGGCTTGTTTTCCTTTACCCTTTTATGTTTTTTAAAGCTCAGACTGGCATTTCTTTTAGATGCGGTTCAAAGCGAACAATAACTTTTACAGAGGGGTTTACCTGCCCTCCTGGGCACCTGCCCATTTCTCCTGGTACTGCTTGATGGTCCCAGGGGCTGTGCAGTCCTGTATTTTCCCCGATCAGCGTTCTGTACCTGGTGCAGTGTGGGAGAAGACTGATGTGGCCCTGGTGACCCGTCCCCCACGCCCGCTATTTTAAAAAAGGGGAGGGGGGCTCAAACCCCTCCCCAAGCCAATGCAGGCCCTGAGGACCCAACCCTCCTGGGCTGAACTTATTTAGAAAGGCCTCCTCCGTGGGCTGTGAACTTTTGCAAAGGGTAGGGGGCTGGGCACCCCCTCCCAGTGACTGTTACGGCCCGGGGACCCCATCGTCTGGGGCTTGGCCTAAAATCAAAGGAGCAAAGGGCATCCGGCCCCACTCCTGTGCCTCATAAGGCCCCCCGGGGACGGCATCCTCTGGGACTGTAGTTAAATTAAAGAGGAGGGGCGCACAGGTCCCCCTCCATGAGCCTCAAAAGGCCCTGGGGACCCCATCCCCTGGGACCAGATTTATTTAGAAAGGGGGAGGGTACCACGCACCCTCCTCCCTGAGGTGATGTCGGCCCCGGAGAGCTCATCCCTCGGGCCCTGATACTTAACAGTGTTCAGGAAGCCTGCCCCAGACACTGTGGTTCCCTGTCCAGAAGAGTGTGGGCATACCCTGCCCGTACTTTTTCAGGCAAGGAACACAGCTTTGGTCCCACCCGGTAGAAACAGTCCAAAAAATGCTGCTCCGGACTAGGCAAGAGCAAAGGAAAGGTGCCGGCTCTCGCCAGCACCCAGTATGGTGCTAGCTGGGGTTACAGGAGCCCTGGGCCCACCCCTGCAGTCACCAACTGAGCAGCATTGTGGGTGCCCTAGGTGGGCACTGGGACACCCTCCCACAATTTAAAGAAAAAGGGCGGCTCTCGCCAGGAGAGCCAGCTTGGGTAGCAGGGGCTTTGGGACTCCAATGTGGGTGCCCTGGATGGGCATTTAGTTACAATTTCCCAAAAAACTGTCTACCGGGTGGGTATGGGTATAGAATGGTAGGGGTATTTTTAGAGCTCGGTAAGGGTAAAGGTGGTAAGGGTATTTTTTGGGTTTAGTTGTGGGTAAGGGTATAAGGTGGTAAGCGTATTTCTAAGGTTTAGGGATGGGTGGGAGTATAGGGTGGTTAAGGCATTTTTAGGGTTTAGTGGTGGGTAGGGCATAGGGTGATAATGGTATTTTTAGGGTTTATGTGTTAGTAGGGGTATTGGGTGCTAAGGGTATTTTAGGGTTTAGGAGTAGATGGGGTATAGGGTGGTAAGGGTACTTTTAGGTTTTAGGGGTGGGTATGGGTAAAGGTGAGAAGGATAATCTTAGGGTTTAGGGGTAGGATATAGGGTGGTAAGGGTACTTTTAGGTTTTAGGGGTGGGTATGGGTATAAGGTGAGAAGGATAATCTTAGGGTTTAGGGGTAGGATATAGGGTGGTAAGGATAATTTAGGGTTTAGGGATGAATAGGGAGGCAAGGGTATTTTTAGGGTTTAGGGATGGGTAGGGGTATAGGTGGTAAGGGTATTTTCAGGGTTTTGGCATGGGTAGGGATATAGGGTGGTAATGGTATTTTTAGGGTTTATGTGTTGGTAGGGGTATTGGGTGCTAAGGGTATTTTAGGGTTTAGGAGTAGATGGGGCATAGGGTGGTAAGGATATTTTTAGGGTTCAGGGCTTTGTAGGGGTGTAGGGTAGTAAAGATAATTTTAAAAAAAAGGGTGGTTTGGGGGTTCCACAAATAAAGAAACAAAAAACACATTTATAATAAAAAATAAAATAAAAGAGGAGGGTTTGTGGGGTCTGCATCCCAAAAACTGAAAAAATCATTAAAATATATATATATGTAGGTGTTTAACTTACCTTAACTATATGTCATGCAGAGTGTGTACTGTAAGGTAATCATGTGTAGATGCTCCTTTATTGTTTCATATTGGACTGGCTTGTTGGAACGTAATGACATTGTTTGTTTGAATTGTCAATAAAGACTTTAAAAAAAAAAAAAAAACTTACCTTAACTATACTTACCTTGTGTGGTAAAGGCATATGCGTGATAAAGGATGCGCGGGAAACGCGTGCGTTGTAAAGTCATACATTCCCCTTGACCCCAACCTGTAAAGCAGCTGACCTTGTTTTAAACAAATGAGCACTGGGGGTTAATAGATCACTCAGAGTGGGTGAGATCCCATTCAAAGGTCTCACCCCAGAGAGCTCGGAAACCAGAGGAACAAAAGCAAATAACGGGGGGTTTCACAGGTTAGACCAGGGGCGTAACACAGGCCCCCGCATCCCCCGCCGTGCGGGGGGGGCCCTCACGCTCCAGTGGGCCCCCTCAGCACAGTACTCCAGCCGGAGAGCTCCTGATTGAGCTCAGAGGGGGCCCCTCCACGTACCTTGCAGGGGGGCCCCCTCAAGTTTCGTTAGACCCTACTTCCACAACTGTTCTGTGGTAAAAGCTGCTGACCATTGTGTAGGGGTCTGCTCCTTCTCTGTCACTGAGCCGTAGCAGCACAGTCCAGGGCCGAAGAAAGAGGGGACGAGTGGTAGGATGTCAGCAGATTATTCAAAGGGCAGGAGCTGCAAAGCCAAAAGGTCTGTAAGAGGGCTGCAAGACACAAGGTATAGCTCACTGCTGAGAAGTGACAATTATGTTGAAATTGAGTTTCATCTTATTCAGCTTGACAAGAATGAAATGATATTACCTTGTATTCCATCTTTTATACAGGTTCTCCTTCTTTTTATTTTTTTAATGCTTGCTCCCCATCCTCTACCATTACCTAGTGCTGCCTGTCTTTGTAATATCATATAAACACCTCCCTTAGCTCCCCATCCTCTACCATTACCTAGTGCTGCCTGTCATTGCAATTTCATATAAAAACCTCCCTTATATTTTACTTAATGGAAATAACTGCACACTTCTGTTTATATATAAAAATGATATACCTAGTATTTCTTGAGGCCAGATAATCCTATTTTCAATGGCATTATAATTGAATAGATCCTCATTTGTGTATTCCAGTGGCACGAAAATTCATAAATCATAACTCTCTACAAAGAGGTCAATGATTACAGAACTACAACCTTAACTCGCCCTCAGTGCGCTCTTTTTGTGGTGTGTTGCTGCATTATACTGAAATGCTGGATAATGATTAAGGGCCCCATTACGATGGCGGGCGGACTTTCGTAACGGAAAATGGGACCGACCGCCAGAGGTGCGGCGGTCCCACAAGGCCAATTAGGATGCGCCCGCCACACCGGCAGGCGCATTCTGGCCTTTAACATTGCGGACGGTGCTGCTTGGTGCAGCTCCGTCCGCAATGTTAAAATTGCATGGTTTGCATTGCCAGGCACCATGTGACAGGCACCGCGCGGTGCCTGCCACCTTGTGTATGGCAATGTAGGGGGGTACCATAGGTACCCCCCAAGTGCAGCCCCCCACCTGCCCACCCCCCCCAGGGGCCCGTAACGGGCCCCGTAGCTAAACACCGTATGCCTTTCCATGGCGGCATCGCCGCCGTGGACAGGCCTTTAATATTGCACATCATGATATGGATGGCGGTGCCTGCTCGGCACCGCCACCATATCATGCCCCTGCACCGTCCGCCAGGCAATCGTAACGATTGCCTGCCGGCGGACGGTGTTTGCGTCCGCAGCGGACGCTTTCGAGTTCCCACCGCCATCCTAATCTGGTGGTGGGACAAATTGTGCTTGATGGCGGAAGGATCGCCACCGCAGGGCCGGCGGTTGCCACCGCCGGCCCTGCGGTGGCGATCCTTCCGCCATCATAATCACCCTCTAAGTCAGAGTTAAGGTCATAATTGTGCATTTATTGTGTGTTTTATAGCGCCCAGTGTTATAGGGCTGCCGCTGCTTCAGGGTGTTAACGTGTCACATTAATAAAAATTTTTGCAACTTTGTCTTTCTATAAGGCCATTAGGTGACATGTATGCATTTTACAAAACTGAATGAAATAATATTTTAATAAGGGTATGAACGGTTTCATTGGTATTTTAAAGTTAGAGATAAGTGAGTGATGTGTATTGAAAAAATTCTCAACGCTTTTAACTCACATTTAAGACATGTGTTTTTCATTGGGAGTAGGTAGCTCATTCCATGGATCAATTTTCATTTCCATTAGAAAGTTAAAATTAGGCTGCTCAGAACTCTTACCCTCTAAATCAATCTCATTTAAATAATTAAAACAGGTAAGCCTACTAAAAAATGTTGATATTAATTTTGGGTAGAATTTGTTAAGAATTCCTAACCACCTGGGAACCTGGAGACCAACAGTTTTTTTGTTTGTGTTCTCTGGGAATTTGTTGCTGACCAATATTGCAAAGCTGTACAGATTAACACGACTTTTGGCACTACTTTTGGCATGTAATAAGTGATCATTCTAATTCCGAACCCTATTTGCAAATGGTGTAAATTCATTAGGTAGTTCCAAGAAAGATTCCTCATTATAAGTGCCTTTTCTGTTTGTTCCTTTGTCAGGAAATGGATACTTGAGAGAACTACTGTTTAGCACCGTCATTTTAATGCACTGTCTCAGGGTAGCAGATGCTGTTGGGCTGCAATTGTGTGCCATGTACCCTGGCTTCCAGTGCCTAAGGCAAACCTTGCAGTTATAACTATCATGTATTTTCCATATAACATATCATTGTACCATGTCTTTTGCACATCACCCATGTCTGCAGTGCACACAAAATGGCAGTGGTCATGTCTAGTACGAACTGGACACAGTACATAGCATTTGGCAATGCCCTGTGCCCAGTATTGCTGTCTTTGTTTTCTAAGTTTGCAGACAATGCACATGGACTTGTGAAAGCATTTCGGGCCCTCACAATGTAAAAGAGTTCTGCAATCTACATACTGCTGTACGCCTCCTTTTCCATCCTTTATTCTCCCCTGTGAGGAATTAACCCTGCCCCCACCCCCCAGGGATGAAGTATGCTCACCCTGACCTCTAATTGGCTGCTAAGGCAGAAGCTTTCAGCTCCTGGCAGCCAATCTGGTGGGCAGCATTGATCTAAATCTAGGTCAGTCTGCTGCTACATGGACTCATCTTGCAAGAAATCTATTCGCGTGGATGCTCTTGTTTTTATTGTAAACCCAAGGACGCGCTTTCGCCAGACTTATTAATTATCTCAGATAGGAGGTAACTTTGAACTCTTGGCCCAGGTTTGGTGTCTTTAGTCGTCTCTTTCTCCAAAAAGGTTTGATTTCATGTTGCAAAAACGGTCTAGGGTGATAGCAGTTGGAATATTTTGGGGGAGAGGATTAATTAAATCAATGGACAACTTGCCATAAATAAACACAGATGCCTTTTCACACTTAGCTGTATTCAGGTATGTCACAAACACAATATAAAACACCACTTGTACTATTATTCTCTTTTTAATTCCTTAAAGTGTTAAACCGAGTCATATCAGGACATCCCATGTTATAGCAACTGACACATGTTTCGTCTACTTCCAGAGTTAATCAAGGCTGCAGTTTAAGCAATAGACTGTCAATTCAGCAACTGAAGGAAAGTGTCAGAACAAAGTGCCAGGCCCCTCGTTGTACAGACCATGGAATACTCTTCATCGAATCTTGTTCACCTAATTCTTAGAAAATGGGTTGAAATAAAATGTACACAATAATAGGGTTGCTGTACTGACCTTCTGTCCAGTCTATATGCATCACTTTAAAGCAATAAAGAAATATACGAATAAGGAACCTCTGTTGCAATAAACATTTGCATGTTAACCTATGTCACTGGAACAACATCAGACTCAAACTGCTCTGCTCAATCCATTGACATAGAAAAGTGTATTTTATTCTCTAGTAAAGACCAACCTGAACCTCTGCGAGTTACAAATGAGTGTTCGGCCCATTACATCGTCTTCATCCGCTGCACTTTTGACAAGCTAATTTTTTAGGCCTGGTGTAAGCCGAGACCTTTAGATTTTACTAAAGTATACATGTCATACTTACATACTGGGGCTTCCAGCCACCTCTCTTCATTCATGGGTCTGTTGTGTCTTCCACATTTTGCTTCCGCCCACTACAGCCTATAGCATGGGGCAGTGGATCAGCCTACTTAAGCCACTGGTTAACTTCACTTTGAGTGACTGTATTATGTTCTCTCACAAGGGGCACATCCACACATAAGCTCGTTCCCTTCAGTGCCAGTGTTTTTGGTTTTACTTTATAATTACTTTAATGTTGCCTTTGTTTTTAGACCCTGATGTGATAGCAGGACGCCTCTGATGCACATTCCATCTTTATCAGATCCCATCTCCTGCCAGTGCTTTTGTAAATTCCTTTTGGAGTGTTTTGCTTTTCTGACTGCTGCTATTTCACAGCGTACGAGGTCAGATTGTCTCCACTTGAAACTGTTCTGTACTAAGTTATCCTCCTATTACTTTTTTCTTTACCTTTTTTCCTTCTTTGTTTCTTTCTCTTTCTTTTGTTCGCTCCTTCTTTCTTTCTTTCCTTCTTTCATTTTCTTTTTCTCTTTCATTCTTACTTGCTTTCTTTCATTCCTTTTTCTTTCTGTTTCCTTTTCTTTCTTTCCTTCTTTCTTTGTTCCTCTTTTCCTCTCTCTCTTTTTTCCCTACGTCCTTATTGCCATATTTATTCCTTCTTTCTTTTTCTTCTCTCTTTCTTTCTTTCTTTCCTTCTTTCTTTCTTTCTTTCTTCTGCATTCATTTTTTCTTTCCTTCTTTCCTTTCCTTCTTTCTTTCCCTCTTTCTCTTTTCCCTCTTTCTTTCTCTTTTCCCTCTTTCTTTCGCTTTTCTTCTCTTTCTCTTTTCTTCTTTCTTTCTTTTTCTCTTGCCTGCTTTCTTTCTTTTTCTTCCTCCTTCTTTTATTCCTTCTTTTCTTTCCTTCTCTTTCTTTCTCTTTCTTTTCTTCCTTCTCTCTCTATTTCTTTCTCTTTATTTCTTTTCTCATCCTTTCTTGTGGTTTGCAGCCAGTACCAGACTGATTCACTTTATTATGTCTGTGTTAGCCAAGACCATTTGATTGAAAAAAAAAAAAATTGTGTGTATAACATTGGGATTTCAGCCAGACTTCATCCATCAATCTGTGGTTAGTGTCATTCACATTTTTCTTCCACTCACTCCAGCATGCATTAAGGGGCAATGTATCAACCCACTTCAGCCATTGGCTGAGATCCCTACAAGTTACAGCATGCCGTTCTTTCGGAAGTAACACTTCTACACACAAAGCAGTTCCTTTTTTTGCCAGGGAGTACTATGTTAATGGGTATTTGTTTTAGACCAAGACAAGTTTTTTTTTCCTGTAGAAAATGATTTTTTTCAGGTTGATGAGGGCCCAACATATTCCCAAACACTAAAGGTTTGCAAAAACCATGACAAAACAAACCAAGAATTGCTATAAGTCTGGCAGCCAAAGACAGTCCTATTGGCTTTGCAAATGCTTGTTTGTCTTTATTGTTTCAGTGTTTGTGTTAAACAACACGATTGAGACTGTATAGGGCAACGTAAACATATCCTATGCTGTGCTGTTTAAATAAATGATGTGACTTAAAGAAAACTGATGCACATTTGTGTATGACTTTAGTTATTTAGCTGGCGTTGGACATGGTTCCATTATCCTCCTGAATTAAAGGATACAGGACACGCAGAAGTGTATTTTTAAGGTGCGCAACAAACTTACCAACGCGTTTTTTCCCCACATTTTCTTCTGCGCACCTTTTTCTCCCCTCTAAAAAACGAGAAATAATACCTTTTGCCAAGTGAGCGAGTCATTTGAGAAAAACGAAACAGTGTCAAAAGATCAAGCGGTCTTATGCAGACAAGAAGCCCATAAGCGCCCCGGCATCTCTGCAGGGTTATTATTAGGAATTTCTCATTCTTACGGTTGGCATGGAAGCTAGACAATCTCTGTTTTTTTACATTTTCTTTGATTTATGACATTTTACATAATTTTTCTAGTATGGCATGCCTCCTATCTGCAAGTGTGAAACAATTTGCTGCCTGGAGAAGTCAGCCTTCTGTTGACCTGAGCGCTGGTTGCTACCTTCTGAGAGCGTCGTTAGCTATAATGTTTTTTTTTGTAAAAGCATTGCACTTTTCGAATGCCTCTTTTATAGTCCGTTTTAAAGATGCCTTCCTGTAGAAATATTGCAAAGTACAGGAAATGTGGAAGCCAGGAACGGCTAGCAGAATCACCACAATTTGTTCCATATGAATTTCAACTTAAAATAATGGATCTGTTCTCTTCCTTCAAGCTCGCAAGACCACAGCTGCACTCATTAAAGTAAAGATTGCAATTATTTTGCTTAAAAAACAATATGCACATGCTCTTCCAAGCGTGTTATGTTCTTGCATTTGAATAGCACACAGTCTGCCATAGTGTCCAGCGCAGTGGGCCTACTGGGGGGAATCTCAGCAGTCAATTGTAGGGTTTCCATCAGAGACCAGAGCCCAAGTCATCCTGTGATATGTTATGGATATTGTATTCTGGTCTGTCTTTGGAGAGGTCTGCCAGGGGACGTTTAACAGTTCTTTATGGATTTGTTGGGTTGGCAACATGCCCTTTGCCCAACGGTTAGAGTCAATCTAGGCATGGTATTGCTGGCGGTGTGGTGTCTTTGAGATGTATTGGTCCGTGTGGAGGGTTGTGTCTCACATGCATCTGTTGGTTGTTTTTTTTTTCACAACAAAATTTTATTGTCAACAGCCAAAAGACGCCCGACAGGGCGTTGCACAAAAACAGCGTTAAGTACATAGCACGAATACTGATGCCGACATTTTGTATCAGGTTACATAATAAAGAATCATGTGCATAACAGTTTGTCATAATAACAAGTAACAAAAGTGCCATCAATCTACAATAAATATAAACCTCCATCCAAAACTGAAAGGTCTACATCACGACCATCTATATATCCACACATATCAACTATGTTCAAATCAATCTGTTGGTGGATCAGGAATGGGATCTAAGTAAATCCCCCGGTAATCCGCCCATCTCTTCCATATCTTGGGATGTTTCTGAGGGCAGCCCCGAGCAGCAAAAATAGGTATCGCCAGCCCCATGCAGAAATCTAAGCCCTTTTTCCAGACCCCTAAAGAGGGCGGGGAGGTGTCTTTCCATTTTTTCGCCATGTCACGCTTTGCAAGTGTGAGGCACAGTAACAATAGGTGTCGTTTGTACACGTTTCCCCCAATGTCGTCTGTAATATGTAGGAGAGTCAATCTGGGCGCATAGGGGACGTCCCACCCCAGTACCTGTGACAAACCGGTAATAACACCGTGCCAAAATTTTGAAAGAGATGTACATGACCATACAGTGTGAAGGATTGTACCGTCGACCGCACGGCACCTTAAGCAAAGCGGGAAGGCAATGAGACCTGCTCGCCATAGCAGATGCCTTGTGTAGTACACCCTGTGTAGGTATTTAAACTGTATGTATCGGAGTCGTGTTGCGATGGCAGCACCGCGCGGGGACGCAAGCGCCTCGGTCCAATCTTCATCGTTCAGTGGGCCCAGGTCAGCCTGCCAGGCTTCTTGTGTGTGGGGAAGTGTTGTGTGACTATTAGTGACAAGTGTGCGATAGATTTTTGCAATCTTTTGTTCCCCCAATTCGCCCATGAACACCTTAGCCTCAAGGGGGCTGAACTCTGGTATGGATTCCTGTAATGTTAGATAAGGCGCGAGGGCATGACTGAACTGCAGATATTTGTAGAACTGAGACCTAAGCATCGCATACTCTTGTTGCAGCTCCTGAAAGGACTTCAGAGTCTGTCCATGAAGGACATCTCCAATGGTAGAAATACCTATTTTATCCCATCCCGAAAAACCCGGGAGTCCGGCCAGTTGTGGCAGGAGACCATTACCCCAGAGGGGAGTTTCTTTTGTTATTCTGCCCCACCACCCGAGTTGCCGGAGAGTGCGCTTCCAGAGACTAAAGACCGTGGCAGTCGCCGGGGGCAATGCCTTCTGGACAGCGCCCACATATAAGACAGAATGCAGAGGTTGGGTGCCCATGATCCAGCGCTCGACAGTATAGGCGGGATCTGACCTATCCCCGTACCACCAGTCATTTGCAATGAGTAAGTGTGATCTGTTGGTTGTTTGTGCATGGTTGACACGGGTGGCAATCAATGTTGGAAACAATGTCATAGCTGACCACTTAGCATTGCAGGGTACTGATGTATGTATGTAGGATGTTCTGTCTAATGTGAACTGTTAGATGTGTGCATGTGGGTGTGCCACTTCATGGTGGTGAATATTTTCCCTATTGTACTTTACTATATTCTGAGAAGGAGGGCGTGAGAAGTGACACAGGGTTCGCTCACCTTCCCAAACATCTATCCATACAAAAACAATAGAAGGGAACCCCTGCCGTGCTTAGCCTATCCTTCTGTGCCCACCCAAGAGGATCACCCTATGATGTTAAAAGGACTCTCATCCACAGGGATTCCAAGTGGCATGCTTCATCATAGAGTCCTCATCCAGATACTTTGTGTATCTGGACGGGCTGAACCTTAGTAGTCAAGGGAGCTCTTTTGTTATTGAGTGGGATCCTAGATTTAAGAGTCTAGGGTGTCCTGAGGGATTTTTATTTATTTTATTAAATGGCACCCAATAGGGTGATCCCCTAGGGTGGGTACAGAGAGATAGGCTCAGCATGGTAGGGGTTCCCTCCTGTTATTTCCGAACAATTGTATTTGACTAAATAACGCAACCACTGCCAGAATGGCTGATGCAGTATGTTTTTACGCTCCATGAGGGTACTAACTGTACGAAGCCCAATAATTCAGATGATGGCATGGGTAGAACACAGGCAACTTTCAAAGGCAGGGTTACTGCCTACTGCTATTCATTAACACCAATTGAGCAGGATAACAATTGGAATAGCAATCCCAGTTAGTAGCATCAGGAACCTTTAAAAGGTGCATGTTTTGGTTATATGCATAGACAGAGAGAGGCCAATATGGAGCATATGATTGCTAGTTCCCAGACCTCTTACATGTTCTAAATGGATGACAATATCTAGTTTTGTGAGGGCTAGTCCACTCATGCCTAAAATCCTTCCCAGACTGTCCCCCTACCTATGTCAGGAGGAGACACGAAAAGGCAGTTTACTGCCCTGCTTACTCAAGACTGATCAGCTGTGCCTCATACCATCCTAACGAAATCACCCCTCCAAACAAATGCAAAAGTTTAGTTTAGATCCCAAAGGCCTTTGCAGTGCGGAGTGTAAATGAGCTTGAATCATTGAATCCTTCATGTTCTTGCCTAAAATGTTAACTTTAATTTTTAAGAGGGAACGACTTTTCAGGTTTGGGAAACACAATTTAGAAGCTGGCGTATATTGTTGTTCCTTGAGCAGGTGTTCTTCATGCGTAGGAATGCCAGAATGTAACTGTGAATCTTGTATTGCTGCAGAAAATAATATCCAGCAGGAAGGAAAAAAACGTAATTACTAGAAAACACTTTCCAGCTGTCAGGCCAAGCAGCAACAGGAAGAGCAAATATTACAAACAGGAACTGGAGAAGGGGAAGAAATCCACGGAGTCCAGTGAGTGAGCAATATGGCAAGAATAATTGTGACTAAACTGGACTCAAAATGGATCCTCCTTTTATAGTCCTAAACAGGATGTGACAAAATTCAGAAGTAGTTCAGCCATCTTGGAATGGGAAATATGCTGAACATAATAAAATTAAATTCAACATAAGAAAGGTACTCAAGTCACATCAAGCATAACATGTATAACAAGCATCTGTTGCCGGGGCAGGAGTCAGAGAAGGGTAAGAGGTTCCATGACTGCATGAATTCAGTCAAGATGTGGATGACTCAGAATTGTCTGAAGCTAAATTCGGGCAAGACTGAGGTCAATATCTTTGGAAATAATGTCAATTTCCGGACCCCTGACTGGTGGCCGGAAGAATTGGGCACTCTCCCAAAACCTACTAGGAAAGCAAAAAATCTGAGAGTTATAGTGGACGACAAACTCACTTTTTGGGGACCAGATAAATGCTGTTGCATCTGTCAGCTTCCACCTTCTCAGAATGATTAAGAAAATAATGCCCTTTATGTCGGAGGACAGTCAACGCTTAGTTATAACATCTCTCATTTTATCAAGGTTGAATTATTGCAACAGCCTCTACCAGAACATTCAAGAGCAACATTTAAACAAACTCCAACTTTTGCAAAATGCGGCAGCCAGATTGCTTACCGGCACGCCAAAATTTGTATCTGTCTCCAAGGAAATCAAAAGGCTTCACTGGCTTCCAGTCAGACAACGAGTGTGTTTCAAATCCTTATGCACTGTTTTTAAAGCCCTTCAAGGAATAGGGCCAGAATATCTGAAACGTCGATTTCAATAGAATGTCCCTAAAGAGCCCTCCGCTCCTTAGGAGCTAAGAGGGTGACAGTACCCTCTATTAATAGTCAACTGGGGAGGGAGAAGCTTTGTCACCTGTGCCGCAAGGGCCTGGAATGAACTCCCTCTCCATATTAGAACTGCCACTGATCTAATGGCGTTTAGGAAGGGATTGAAAACCTGACTTTTCAGTTTATAGGATTCACATCTCAACCTGTGTTCAGATGGCAGTAGCTAGCACCAGGACACCTCGGGTAACCGCTGCGCTTTAGAAATACAAATAACATAACATGTATCAGATGTTCAAAAGATGTTGGGAGAGAACTGTGTCAGGAAATACTGTAAATATTGCAAGTCCCTGCGTGTAGTGTTTCAGAGATGCATGCGTGATCTGCAAATTTCCAGAATTCTCCACCTTGGCTCAGTTCGAGCCAACATGCATGGAGAAGGGAAGATGGCTCCTGCAGGGACTCAGTCTCCTCCTTGATGCCAAGTCGAGGCTCGTGTGGCAGAAGGTAACTGAGCTGAAGCAGTGATCGAGGCCGGTGAACCAGTGACTACAGCCTGGTGTAGGTATTACATGTTGTGGTGAAAAAGACTTGCGTTTAATGGTTTGACTAGGACAGCAATAAGACCAGATTTGTCAAAGGCTTATTATTGAAGTCTTAGCACGGCTTATGTTTTATAGATTTAGTCTGTAAACCTTGTTAAAAAAAAGATGAGGTGAAATAATGTATAGTGAGGTCTAGTTTTGTGAGGTGAAGGCCTAGGGTAAAATGTATGTGATGTGCACCGGTCTTCAATAAAGAGGCCTTTTTCACTCAAGAAGAGAGTATGTGGTCTGTGCTGCTCCTTATGGCCCAATTAGTGCTATTTCACATGTCACAGTTTATGGCTGACTGGTGTCTTACATATTTGAAGAGCTTGAGTAGTGCTATTTTACCACATTAGACATTGGTAGATTGTTTGTCACAGGTACTTGAAAAGAATGTGCTGCTTTTGGCTGGAACTCCAGCAGCACTGGTTTGCCATTTCTTAAGCTATTGCAGGGCACAACATAGCATAATAACATAACGCAAAGCAAAGTAACAACCCAGCAAAATATAACGGCACAGCACTACAAAACAGTAAAAGGGACAGCAGCACATCAACCACAGAACAACACAGCAATACACAATGAAATAATGCAACACAAAAACACAACAGTGCAAAGAACAACACATCACAAACACAATATAAGGCAACTTAACAAATATGCATCATCTTGTGACACTACCATCACCGCCATAACTGCTTTCATAACACTGTGGTACGAGGTGTTTGCACCAAACACTGTAATTTTTTACCACCAAGGATATGTCCTGGGGCTAAGGTGTTTTGTGGTACAGCATTATGTATCGTGCTACAATGCTGTCGTCCAGCTTTTTCAGCTTGCCCTCAAGCACTGTAATTCTGCAGAGACAGCAAAGGCACGAAGGTAGTTACTGAAACAAAATAACATTGGCCACAAGCAGAATATACATCACAGTGGTTGGATGCAGTAAAGATTATTTATTTGCTGCCATAGAAATTCATTTCTCTTTGGTGGCAAGTAATTTTTTTGTTATCGGCATTTGTATAGCACAGAGTCTTTTAGATGTCTGTCAGCTTAAGGATGCTTCAACATGTGATTCTGAGGCTGCTACAAGAGTGGATTCTGAGTCATCCTCTAATGAAATTTGCTGGATTGCCTTCTTTGTTAGCCCTTTTGGGTGGTCATGCTCAGTGATTTGTAAGTATCTGGTTTTAGTGTTGCAGAGATCTGCCAGACGGTTTTTAGCAGTCCCTCAAACTTGAGACTTACTAATCTGTGAGTTGTTAAAGTGTCTGCCATCTTTCTTGGTTCTGTCAGTGTTGGTTTTCACGAATGCTCTGGCTTGACTCACTGTAGGGAAGAAGTGATGCTTTGTGATTCCATGGAGGGGGACATAATTCATGGTCTAGTTGTTATGGTCTTCGGTATCTGTGGGAACATGGGAAAAACAAGAAACCTATGTTGGGCCGTTGCGGAATTTATATGTGCTATTGGTTGTCTTTGTTTTAATTTGCTGTGGGTGAGTTGAAGAGCGGTTCGGTAAGTTGATCTGAGGGACTTTGTCAAGTATGCGAGTTCTCCCGGAGATTTTATTCTTATTTTTAGTGCCAGGGTGTTTTAGTATGTTTCTGTCATTGTTCCTCTCTTGTCCACCACAATACATTTTGTCTTTTGTGATGCATTGTGTTATTTTCTCTGTTTGTTGATTGTTGTATTTTGTGTTGGCTGCTTTATGAAGAAAAGCAGATATGTTGCGACTTAGGGCCTAATTACGAGTCTGGCGGTCCACGGACTGCCAGATTCGTGGGGTTGCAGCGGTCGACTGCCCTATTACGATTAGGGCGGGCGGACCACCATTGCCCCGCCGCAGTTGCCAGGTAACTGCCATTCCCTGGTGGTGTTGCGGTGGTCTGGAAGCATCAATATCCTTGGCGGGACAGCCGCGGTCCCACCAAGCATATTAGAAGTTTAATCTCCGCTATGGTTTTCATGGCGGTTCCTCCTCCATGGAAACCTTGGAGGAGAGTAAACAAAGTGGGCCCTACAGGGCCCCATCATGCCTCTGTGTCCTTGGATGCATGTAGGGGGCACAACATGTGCCCCCTGTATGCATGTACCTCTGTTCCTGCACGAGGTGGACTTATCAGTGAGGAACCATTTTCAGGGCACCGCCGTGGGAACGTCAAAAACAAAGCCTGCCAGACAGGAGGAAACTCCTAATCTGGCGGGCGGCCTGTCCACAGCTTTGGCAATGTGACGGGGCGGACCAGACGCCGCACAACCAAAGTCGTAATCAGACCCTTACTGTGCTGTGAAAATGCCTGCCGTCCTGGAGTACAATATTTGGAGGGATAGTGTAGCCAGAATTTCCATGCTTTGCAGTGTTCATACAGCTATATGAAGTGCTTCATTGAGTATCTGAGCTTGTAAGAGGTGGTTTGTGCTTAAACCTTACCTGTAAAGTTACTACTTGTTTGTATCTCAATGCATGGACCTTCCGCAATGCAACACATTGACATCCTTTGCCTGTTGATCACAAGTAGTCCAGGTCCACTGTTGATGAGTGTGTGGCATCTTTGAGGGCCTGTTGGAGTGTATGAGATGTTGCATCTCGTTTTCTTTGTTGCATTTTTATGAGTGATTTATCTTGATGGCAATGGAATAATCGACAATATGGCATTTCTGCTTTGGGGGATGCATGGGAGATGTTCTGTCTAGTGTGTACTGTTGGATGTACATGTGTGGTGATTCATAGCGGAAAGTGTCTTTCCTATTAGGTGTATATTCATAGTACAGAGCTTGCCTGAAGGGCAATACAGCAATGTGCATATTTAATGTACAAGACCATAATTGCAGTAGGCCAGACCAGTAATCCAAATGTACATGTTGTTCTGCTATGTAATGCTGCTGGCATATAGTATGTTCTGACCACTTTCTCTCCTCACAGCAATTTATTTTCCACCAAAGTCAGGTGCCTGAGTGTGTTTTGTGGTAGCAAACTAAGAAACTAGTGATAATCACCTGCCGCTACAGCATAATCCACTGATTTTCTTTTTTACATTTTCTGTGACCTTCGTTTTGCCTTTTGTAGCTGTAGCTCATGTATGCCAAAGACGTGTTAAGTACCTAGCTTTAAAACATTCTTACAGAACTGGTTGACAAATACATCTTAGGTGATTGGTAAGAACTCTGACGTTACTTGTACCAAATAAAGAAATTATTCTGTTATGGTCAGACGACTGACTGGATAATTCCCTTGGTTGTCCCCTGCCATCAGGGAGCAATAGGAGGTATGCTAAACAAGGTTATTGTGTCTTGGTTCCTTCAGTGGGACTGAACAGAAAAGAGGCACACTTTTTCACGAGTTTGGTCCCTGGACTCAATCCTGTGCGAGCTAAGTATGCTCATTAGAAATTGGTCAGCATCTGTTGCCTTGGTTTCCACCACCCCGGTCTTCTTTTCTGTGTTATGTCTAGTTTTTTTAACAAGGTCATTATTTGTATTTTTCCTTTATCACAATTGGTAGGTTTAACCCATATGTTAAGGGTTTTGCTGTTTAATATCCCTGGGGACTTTGAAGCCATTATGAAATGCTTATTAATTTTGTCACAAATTGGAATGCATGGTGACTCAAAATCCTGTATCCCTAATGAACTCATTAAGTTTCTTTCAAATATGTTCAAATCTGAATACTCCTGATTGGCACATTTAATTTACTTGTACGTCTCCAATATGTGGTACTACACGTGCCCAAGGCTGGTAAATTAAATGATACTAGTGGCTGCATCACTCATTATGGTGTGCAGACAAAATATCGAGTTGGAAATTTCGAACTACAGAAATAGCGAGTCCTAAATATCGTCAGTGAGAAATATCGACAGCAAGAATATTGTGGTCAAGAATATCGATTTGAGTAGGGGGCGTGGCCAACAACATGACCGGGTAGCCGCGTTCTTTGGGAGCTCCGCCGGCCCTGCATAAATCCTGTCTTATCCTGCTCCTCGATGCCCAACAACCATACCAGTAACGATCGGAAGGTTCCCGGCAGCAGTGACGTGCGAAAAAACTATGGAACACGGGCGTTCTCGACTATAAACAGACTGTTTCCTTCGCCAGCTTCGGCATGATGGAACCTAACATGGCATCCGCCCGGAGCGGCCCGCAGTGACCAACTGGGCCCGCGCTCCACCCACGTTGAGAGTGGGAGACGGGGTGCGCCATGGAGGCGGGTGTCGAGTCGCCAGCTCCTTGGCAGCGATTGGTCCCCCCCCTGTTGGTATCGAGACGGGGAGAGGAGCCGCAACACCTGATGTGAAACAAAGCCCTGAGCAGAGTGGGAGCACAGAGCAAGTTTCCCCACCTTCTTGCACTGTGAACGGCGGCGGCCCTGGATGTTTGCCAGGTCCCGGTAAGGTGATCTGGAACGGCAGGCGGGCCCCTCGCATCTCCCCTTGTGCCGTGGGTGGCGGTGGTGGGGGCTGTGCGAGTCGGTCGCACGGACCGGAAGACGTCCATAACAAGCGGCTGTGGTGAGCTTGATACACTTTCCCCCTGGGCTCACAGACTGAATTCCCGCTGCCGCATTGATCCTACAGGGCCCAGTGATACGGCTGATGGACTCTGCTCTCTCCCTCCCCCGCGCAGATTCTACTGGTGTTGTTGTGGACTGTTGTGGGGAGTGGTGGGGAAGTGAGCGGGTCGGGTGGCTCTGGTGCACACTGCTGGGACTAGATCTTCTTGAGCCGGTGATTGTGATATCACGGTCCTGGTACAGTGGAATTTCAATGCGACTCAGCCACAGGGGACTGGGAGTCGACCCCATACTCCAGGTGTAACTCTGAGGAGCCGCGGTGACAGGGGCTACAGGGATACAGTGACCACATATCTGTCACCTCCTATGTGCAGTGGGACCCTGAGAACAACCTACACGGGTGCCGGTGGGCCGGGGCCTGGCTCCTCCCCCCTTCCGGGAATTTATATGGGCACTGAATGAACATTGCAGTGGAGAGCGAAAGGGCGGTGGGAGACGTGAGCTGTGGTGCCCCCTCCGGAGATCGGACGCGGTGAGGGAGGCAAAGGTGTCATTGCACTGGCCCGTGAGACTTGATGGCCGCTCCCCACGCTGCTCTTGGAGCCCGGATATTCCACGGGGTGTGAGTTTTTGAACGATCACTAGCGGTGCTCAAGGGACCCACGTCTGTGGAAGACACTCCCTGGCTGCCACCCGGACGAAGGTGATCCAAGATGGCGAGAGACAAGGAGCCTAGATCGTCGCGACAGGGAAAACTGGACCGGTTTGCCAAGGTGCTCCCTGCACCGGTGGGGGCAGAGGGTGGCCCTGCTCCCCCCTCCAGACAACGCGGGCATACTGCAAGCGATTCATGCCTCCAGAGAGAGCCTGTAGGGGACGATGGCGGAGATACGCTCAGAGGTTACGTTTTACGGCATGATCTTCGGAAAGTCTCTGAGAGGGTCACCGAGGCGGAACATCGTATCTCGGAACTTGAGGATACCTCCCATTCCACGCGGAAAGACGTGGCAGGACTCCTAGCCTCAATGAAAGAGGTGGCCTGGAGAGTCGATGACGCTGAAAATAGGGCCCGCAGGAACAATCTTAGATTTATTGGTTTTCCGGAAGACACGGAACGCACCGACCCGGGCCAGTTTCTCCTAACATTTCTAAAGGATGCCCTGCCTGCCACACAATTCTCGACCTGCTTTGTCATAGAGCGAGCACATTGGATGCCTAACGTCTGCCCCCCGCCGGGGCTCCCCCTCGGCCCTTCATAGCCCGTTTCTTGAACTTTCAAGATAGAGATCTAATACTTCGTGAACTGAGGAAGAAAGGAGAGATTAAATATGAAAACACGAGAGTGATGGTATTCCCGCACTATTCGCGAGATGTCCAAAAGCAGAGACGCACTTTCGATCCTATCAAGGTGAAACTGAGAGCACTCGGGATTCAATATATGTTGTTGTTCCCAGCTAAACTCAGTCATTTTCCAGGGCTCCACACTGTTCTTTCAGACCCCCGAGGAGGCATGGTCCTAGGTTGAGGAACAGCCCTTGTTGCGGCGTGGATCGCCCTGAACGGAAAAGAGGATGGGCTCCAGCCAAGAAAGACCTAAAGAAAAACGTCGGAGATGAGCGCTGCAAATCAGGAGTTCAGCTGGGGGAACGCCGGGGAGATCCTTGAGATCCAGGGAGAGTAAGTCACCACTATCGGAATCGGAAGACGACGTCGTTCGGACTCCCTTGGCACAGACCCTCCAGAGATCAAGTGAGACTCTCAACACGGTGAGACTCTTCCTCTCTCTGAGAGGGAAGAGTCGGCGGATGCGGACAGTGAACACCCGCTGCTTGAGAGCATACAGCGGCTGGAAGCGTCAGACCTGATCCTGCCTGAAACAAGTACGCAACAACGGCAACCGCCTAGCAATGGCGAAGAGAACTGAGAAGCAGGGGCCGGACAGCCGTCACAAGACAGTAAGCTACTCCCAAGGCCTGGCAGACACTGTAGATCTTTGGCCTGACAAAGGGAAGTACACTGTGTGTTCTTATATCATTATCTAGTTAGTTGTATTGGGGAGGGAGGGAGGGTTACAGACCTCTTGGGGGATTACCCGTGCCAGAGTTGCCACGTTGACAAGCGGGGGTGGTGTGGGTACCTGAAGAGTGTAGGGTGGGGGGTTTGTTGAACACTGTTACGAGATGTGAGTTCTGTTTAGTGCAAGGGAGAGGGGACTGTTTTTTCCAGTTAGATCACATGACTACAGAAATTGAGGAGAGAACAAGAGATGTGGGCAATGCGCCGAGGGAGGGCGAGACTTGTGACAATTTATTCTTGATGTTGCAATGGCAGAGGGCAGGTATACCGCAATGACATAGAATGTCAATGGGTTAGGAAACAAAATTAAGCGAGGTCTAGTATCCAACTATCTTAGAAGACTCCAACCCGATATAATATTTTTACAAGAGACACACCTGATGGGCTCGCACTGTTCCTTCTTGGGCAGGGGACACTACACTACCCTGGCACACGCAGGTTTTACCAAGGGCTCGAGGGGAGTGGCTATTCTTATTAAAGAATCACCCCCTTTCGTGTTACACAACAATGGGTGGACCCAGACGGGACATATGTTGCTGTTCAGGGCATTTGGAATCGTAAAACGTTCCTTCTTATTAGCGCCTACGATCCCCCACGACTACAACAACGTACGCTCGATAAACTGACAGACCTCCTACTACATTCCGGTCCCGCCACACAACTTATAGGTGGGGACTTTAATGATGTGATTGACCCTACCTTAGATCGCACTCAGGTCCGGCCTGGTATGCATGGACACACACCATTGGCGAGATTCTGAGATGTCCTTGGGTTGACTGACATATGGCGCCGCTATCACCCAACCACACGTGCCTACTCCTATTTTTCAGGGGCTCACAGGGTGTTCTCGAGAATTGACTACCTCTTTGCTCCGGTGGGGAAGATTGGACGGGTGGACAGGGTGGAATACTTAGCTAGGGGCATCTCGGATCATTCCCCGCTTCTACTAACGGTGGGGGAGGGATGGCGCCCGGACTGCGAACTGGAGTTTGAGCGCATGGGCCCTAAAAGATAGCAGAGTTGCAGAGGAACTCAGAGTGGAGTCCGAGCTATATTTTCGGGAGAATGTCGGCAGTAACTTTATGGGAAGCATTTAAAACAGTTCTCAGAGATAGAGCACAAAACATAATTGCACATAAAAAAAGACGGGAAATTCAAGAGATAGAAGCCCTAGAACGTAGGTTGTTAAGTCTGGAGGGGGATGGAACCTCCGCACTGAGTAGTCACACCCTTCGCCAAATCGCACTCACCAAAAAGGAATACCAAGCGCTAGTCACTCGTGAGGTACAAACCCAGCAATTAGCAGTCCAACATCGGCTGTATGAGACGGGGATAGGGCCGGGAAATTACTTGCATGGCTGGGCAGGAAGGAACTGGAGTCGCGATGGGTAAAGTCCATACAGGAACAAAGCCTTACACACACTACACCCAAAGATATAGCGGGGGCCTTTGCCCGATACTACACGGACCTTTATGCAGCTAATCCACAAACGAGCGAGGCGCAAGTGATCCACTACTTGGAATCCATTGAGCTCCCCTCCCTCTCCCCAGAGGAAAGGGACACGTTGGAGGCAGATCTAACACTTGAGGAGGTGACGGAGGCCATTAGCCGCCAAAAGTCTGGGAAAACCCCGGGCCCAAACGGACTTCCAGGAGAATGTTTTAAATTGAATAGTAGTTTGCTAGCTCCGCATCTGCTCAACATGTTTCAGCTGTCAAAGGAGCAGGGGATCCTCCCAAAAGGCTACTGTAGTTGTCATTCATAAGGCAGGGAAGCCACCGGAGGATTGTGGGTCCTATCGACCTATATCACTGCTCAATATTGAAACAAAAATTTTAGCCACTATTCTGGCGATGCGCCTCCTGACAGTCATTACACCCCTGATACATAGAGACCAATCCGGGTTTATGCCGAAGCGAGCCACACGTTTTAACCTACGGAGACTAGCTAACTGGATGGACACGGTTCAGGGTCGAGACAGTCCCCATCTGCTCCTTTCACTAGATGCCGAAAAGGCGTTCGATACCATTCACTGGCCCTTTATGAGATGTACCTTGGAAAAGTTTGGATTTGGTCCGATATTTCGGTTATGGTTGGCGCTTTTATATAATGCTCCCGAGGCTACTGTCCGGGTTAATGGGGTTACCTCGTCGAGCTGGCCAATCCAAAGAGGCACACGTCAGGGTTGTCCCCTGTCTCGCCTACTGTTTGCTCTCATATTGGAACCCCTGGCCTGTGTGGTCAGAGCCTGCCCAGGGCTGGGTGGTTTCACGGACGAGTCTCGTTTTTTAACAGAAGAACGCATATCCTTATATGCGGATGATTTCTTGTATGTCACGGACCCGGACGAGACACTCCCTAATATATAGGATTAACTGGTGTAAATCCACCCTGTACCCGGTGGGAGGGGAGGTGGAACCCCAGTCCTACCCGAGCTGCCTACGATTGTCTATGGAGGGATTCACCTACCTGGGGCTTTACATCACCACTGAGGTGGCAACCAGTCTAGATCGTAATATTAGGCGGGTCCTTTCAAATTTCCAAGAAGATGTTAAGAGGTGGAGGAGGCTCCCGCTGACAATCATGGGGAGGGCCGCCATGTATAAGATGGTCACACTTCCCCAGTTGCTCCATATTTTGCAAAATACTTACTGTAGAATACCGGAGGCCTTGTTTACAACTCTCAACAATGAATTGCGCTTACTTCTCTGGGATGGGGCCCATCCACGTATAGCATTTCAAACATTGCAGCGAAACCCGTATAATGGGGGTTTGGCCCTGCCGGACATCAGATCATATTACAGAGCGGCTCATCTCATTGTAATCAATGAATGGAACCACGCTCCCAGGGATCACCCCACCTATAGGTTGGAGGGACTGCAATTCCAGAAGCGTACGCAGTTGCACTACATATATGGGGGCAAAGGTAGTAGCCGGCTTTTACCAGCTACCCAAAGGGGGCTGGAGGCATGGAAAGGTGCTGAGAAACAAATGAAATGGGATGGGAGACCTACAAGGGAAACCACTTTATGGGAAGGAACAAGATTGCCCGAAGTGGGAAAGCTGAGAGGCTTTAAGCAGTGGGATCTAATAGGGATTTCTAAAATAGGGGATGTATTAGAAAAAGGCACGCTAGCTCCATTTACTACGCTCCAGACCACCTATCAGCTCCATGCCAATCAATCTTACGCTTATCTTAGACTGAAGCATGCCTGGCAGGCTGAAGGACTGGACGCGGGGCACTACCGGAGTATGCCCCATTGGAAGGCAGGCTCCTGCAGGAGGAGATTCCCGCTCAGGCCATCTTGCTGACCTATAAAACACTACTTAATAACATGCCTGATAAACTGGGCCCACTTAGAGTTAAATGGGAACGCACCACTGGGCCAATGGAAGATATATATTGGGAGGCAGCCCTTATGCACCCGCGTGAAGTGGCGATTAAATTAAGGTTGCGTCTTATTCAATATAAAATCCTTCACAGGACCTACTTTGAGAGGGCTAGACTACATACTATGGGGAGAGCTGACACTCCAGATTGTCTCAGATGCCACACAGAACGTGGTACATTTATAACACACCCTTTGGGAATGCAACAGGATACAGCTATACTGGACTAAGGTAGTGAAGGAACTGAACAATATATTGGGAGCACAACTTGAGCTGGAAGCTCGCTTTCTTTATTAGGAATCCCTACGGATGTGGACCTGCCACGCCATAAACTTATGTTAGCTAACCTGGGGGTAGTGGTGGCCAAAAGGGACATAGCTCGCTATTGGGGGGCCCACCAACTCCCCACACTTAAGGAATGGAGAACATGTTTAGATCTCTATATGGTTGCGGAGAGAGTGACGTACAAAGCAAGGGGTTGTCCCCGGAAATTCCGCAAGATATGGGCCCCATGGATAAAATATTACGGTTTGGAACTGTGTGAGGAGGAGGAGGGAGTGGGCTTAATATCGGGGAGATCGGGGAAAGAGCCTTGACAACTGTGATGCCTGACCCATTGTCGGTAATTGTAGATATATTTGATGTGACCCTCGGCACATGTACATCTTGACATCTAGAGTCTGATCTCTTGCTCTCAATCGAAGAGAACGTTGCTAGACTGATTGTTCTATATCGAATGCTATTGCTCCACACATTTAATCTTGTGTACTCATGATTTCTCGGACTGTATGTTTATATTGCAAACTATAAATAAAAACATTTATAATAAAAAAGAACATCGATTTGAAGGTAAGAAATATTGTTTTTAAAAATATAGAAGTCAATAATGTTTGCAAAAATATAGTGGTTTAAAATATCGATTTTTTTATTAGTGTTATGTATTTTAGTATATATTTTAAATGTATGTGATGTATTTTTTTGTACAAGTATTGTTTTTGTTTTTTAATATATGTGCTAAATCTTTAGTAGTTATCAATTTTATTTTAATTAAAATTTGCGTTTTTTTAGTTCCGTAGTGAGTTGTGGGTTTATAGGGGAATAGGGTGGAAAGTAATTTAATTCTAATAAATTAATGATTTTTTTATTTATTAATATTTATTTAATTGAGATTTTAGTGTTAATTGAGGGAAGTAATTTATTTTCAATTAACTATTAATTTGTTGTTAATTAATATTAATTATTCAATTGAAAATTAAGTAAGGAAATTGTGTAATTAATTTTAGGTGCGGGTTGTGGGGTTTATAGGGGTAAAGGGTGGGAAGTAATTTATTTTTAATTAATTATTAATTAGTTGTTTGTTATTATTAATTATTTAATTGAAAATTACATATGGAAATTGTGTAATTAATTTTAGGTGAGGGTTGTGGGGTTTATAGGTGTAAGGGGTGGGAAGTAATTTATTTTTAATTAATTATTAATTAGTTAATTAATTAATTAATTGAAAATTAAATATTTAAATTGTGTAATAATTTTAGGTGCAGGTTGTGGGGTTTATAGGGGTAAAGGGTGGGAAGTAATTTATTTTTAATTAATTAATAATTAGCTGTTTATTATTATTAATTGAAAATTAAATATTGAAATTGTCATTAATTTTAGGCGTGGGTTGTGGGGTTTATAGGGGTAAAGGGTGGAAAGTAATTTATTTTTAATTATTAATTTGTTAATTATTATTAATTAATTGAAAATTAAATATTGAAATTGTGTCATTAATTTTAGGCATGGGTTGTGGGGTTTATAGGGGTAAAGGGTGGAAAGTAATTTATTTTTATTTAATTAATAATTAGTTGTTAGTTAATATTTTATTAATAGAAAATTAAATATGGGAATTGTGTAATTAATTTTAGGTGCGGGTTGTGGGGTTTATTGGGGTGAAGGGGGAAGGTAATGAATTTTTATGTGTTTTCCTTTGTTTTTTAATTATATTTATTTAATTGATAATTAATTATGGTAATTATGGAAGTACATTTTATTTTTAATTTAGATGTGGGTTGTGAATTGTGTGGTGATATAGGGTAGGATATAAATAAACTAAATGTATGTAATAATGTTTTTGTTTATAAATAATTGTCTATCTAAAAATATTTGTTTGAAAAATATTTTTCTTTTTTATTTAATATAATTGTAGGTATTTCTGTTATGTATTAAACATTATATTATGTTTTTTTATTTTTTTAAATTTATAATAGTAAATGTATTTGTATTTTAATTTTTAACATATTTATATTTTTTTAAATGTATTTTATTTTTCAAATATTTTTTGTTGTTGATATTTTGTTTGTTTTTAATTTTGAATTGACTGTAGTGGGAATAGTAGTTTTTATCCCACCGCAATCCAACACTTTCCCAACTGTTACTGTCACTGGAGTGGGAATAGTAATTTTTACCGCTCCCCTATCCAACACTTTCCCCACTGTTGCACTCATTGGAATGGGAATAGTAATTTTTACCCCTCCGCTATCTAACACTTTCCCTACTGTTGCACTCATTGGAGTGGGAATAGTAATTTTAACCCCTTCGCTACCCAACACTTTCCCTACTGTTACACTCACCGGAGTGGGAATAGTAATTTTTACCCCTCCGCTATCCAACACTTTCCCTACTGTTGCACTCATTGGAGTGGGAATAGCAATTTTTACCCCTCCTCTATCCAGCACTTTCCCTACTGTTACACTCATTGGAGTGGGAATAGTAATTTCTTTTTTCAAACTTATTTTTATTAGCATTTGGCATACACCTAATAACACAGTGACACATAGTGAGCGTAAACAGCTTTACAGAGTATAGCGTATCAAGTTCTTCTGAGGTTGAGCGTTCAAAAATAACACAAACCATGGCCTCTCCCTTTTTAGTACATAAAATGTAAGTACAGTTTCATACATTGTAAAGGCGCGAGGTATTCCAAAAAAAGGCTTACACGCCCACCCCATCTATTCTTTTAAGACGAGTGTTAAATCAAACCCTTCCAACAGGGAAGGACCCCCATTAACAAACCCCTTCCCCTCCCAACAAACAAAATAAGTGGTGGTGGTGACAAGTATGTAATGTATTCTTGGGCCTAGTCGTATAGGTGGGACCCCCGAGATGTTTCATGGGCTTGACCATTCTCCTCGATCTTTCCATACCGGAATGCCCCTGTAGGTACATCCGGTGTCCATGGATATCGGGTCTAGAACTGAAAGAGGTGCATATATCTCTAATCGAGGGCGGGCAGACCGCCAGAGGCAGGCCTTGAGTCAGATAGGCGACTAAGGGCCCCCATCTATACTCAAAGTTTTTATAATCGTCCCTGAAGATATCCGTCATTCTCTCGAGACAGAGTATCCTCCAGAGCCGAGAATGCCACTGGGAAATAGCGGGGGCCACCTTCTTCTTCCAGGCCGCCGCAATCGCCACTTTAGCGGCCCCTAAACAGGACCACATGATCGCTTTGTCTGCCCTGGTTCGATGCTCTAAGGATGGATCTCGGATTCCCAAGAGCACTCCCCCATGGAGGTTGGTATGGGATAGCCCAGCATGTCTTTAATGTGCATGAGTATCTCTTCCCAAAAGGGTTTGATTGTAGGACAATCCCACCATATATGTTGGAAGTCGCCCGAGGAGACCACAACCCCTCCAACACATATCCGAGGTATTCGGGAATATTCGTTTAAGTTTGGAGGGATATAAATACCAATCCATCAAGGTTTTTAAGTGAGCTTCTCGCAATTCTAAAGAATGATTAAATTTGGCAATGTCCGACCAGAGCCCGGTCCATTCAGTAGCGGATATTTCTCTCTGCACTACCCCCTCCCACATGGCCATGTATCGAGGTCTCGCGGATCGTGTGGCAGCCAATAGGGAGCTATATAGAAAAGAGATTACCCCCCTCATGGAACTTACCCTTTGTATACATTTTTCAAAGCACGTTCTCTCTCGAGTGGCAGCATCTCGAATCTGAGGGGTGAGAGCCCAGTGCCTGAGCTGAAGATAGTGGAAGTGTTCGCCCGGTTCTAAGTGAAACTCCCTCCGGCAGTTCTCAAATGTTAAGATATCGTAATTGTGGAAGAGGTCTGACAACATGAGACAACCGCCCTCCTTCCAAGGGGTTAAAGGGCCCTTCGTGGAGTGCGGGAGGAAAAGCCGGGTTGAAGTGGATCGGTGTATAAGGTGAGGGGAACGTGGTCCACTCCTCTCCCCCAGAGATTGAGTCCCAGACCTTCAGGGCAGTGCGTGTGGGAGTACTAATGTAAGCATTGGCAGGTCTGTCCTTCTTGGGTTTCCATAAGAGGTCCCATATTGTCCTACCCGCTATAGCCTGGTCCATATGCAACCAGTGCTTCTCCAACTCCCTTTTGGATCATTCCGCTACTATCCTCAGTTGGGCTGCCTTATAATATAAGCCGAAGTCAGGGAGACCTACACCCCCCCCTAGCTCTCGGTCTCCTCAAGGTATGAAATGGAAGACGGGCCCTACCGTTTTGCCAGATGAAGCGAGTCAGTAAGGATCGGATTTTGGGGAGAAGTTCCCGATCTAGCTCGATGGTTAGTGCCTGGAAGAGATACAGGAATTTAGGGAGCACTGTCATTTTAATCGCATGTATGCGGCCCAACCACGAAATGAAGAGGGGTTTCCATCGCTTGAGGTCGAGTTGAAGTTGCAGAAGAAGGGGTGGGAAATTGGCCCTATATAATCCCTCTAAGCGTGGTGTTAATTGTATACCCAGATATTGAAGTGAGCGCTTGGCCCATTGAAAGGGAGTGCGTTCCCGTAGACCGTTAGCCTCAGCCGTCTGGAGCGTGAGATTAAGTATAAAGGATTTATCCAAGTTGACTTTAAAACCCGCCACTTTCTTGAACATGGCCAGTTCCTTCTGCAGAGCAGGAAGCCAGAGGGACGGATCGGTAAGGGATAGAAGGACATCATCCGCGAATAGCGAAATTTTGTGATTATCTCCCCCAAAGGGAATTCTTTTTATTTCTGGAGTCAATACTTAGAGCAAATAGCAGTGGTGATAATGGGCAGCCCTGTCTAGTCCCTCTAGGAAGGGGAAATGGGGCCGACGTAGACCCATTAACCTGCACTCTTGACCGAGGCTGTACATAGTTAGCCCTAATCATATTAATAAATTTGTCCTCGAATCCAAAGTGCTGGAGTGTGCTAAAAAGAAATGACCAGTCCACCCTGTCAAAGGCCTTTTCGGCATCCAGACCCACGAGAACCGCCGGTATCTTGCGTATAGTTACCATCTCAATCAGATGCACCGTTCTATGTATGTTATTGTGAGTCTGCCTGCCTTTTACGTAGCCAGACTGATCAGGGTGGACAAGATCTGGGATCAGATCATTTAACCGCTCAGCCGAGATGGCTGAATATAGCTTAGCATCTAGATTTAAAAGTGAAATGGGTCGATATGAAGCACAGAGTTGCGCATTCATCCCCGGCTTGGGGATTACCGTTATCACCGCCTCAGCCATGTAAGGAGTCACCCCTACGTCTTCTGCCATTTTATTAAAGAGTTGTGTGAGGTGTGGGATGATATCTGATGTGAAAGTTTTATAGAAATGGGCCGTCAGGCCATCCGGACCCGGTGCCTTGTTGGGCTTGAGTGATTTGATCGCCACGCCCACCTCCTCCTGTGTAATGGGTGCGTTAAGGATATCGTTCCTGGCCCGAGAGACCTTGGGGAATGTCAGTGTCTGCAGGTATCTATTTTGTTCAGTTACCTCCCGTGTCTCCCCTGTGTATAATCTCTCGTAAAATGCCCCGAATGTGTTGGCCTTTCCTGTATCAGAGATCACTAATGTGCCCTCCCTATCCAGTATATTTCCGATGTATTCCTTTTCTCTCTTTTCCCTCAGCTGCCTAGCTAAGTGCCTACCTATTTTGTTCCCCTGTGTATAGGATATCTGGCGTAGCCGTAATAAAGTGTACTCCGCTCTATTGTTATAGATCGCCTTGAGCTTCCCCTAAGTGCAGTAAGTTTACGCTGAGAACCCCTGGTTGGCGTGCTCTTGTGTTCTTTTTCAGCCAGCTCCAGTTCCGCCTCTAGGTTCTCCCTCTCTCTAGCTCTTTGCTTGTTCAGGATAGCATTGAGTTCTAAGCATTTTCCCTTATGACCGCTTTGAATGCATCCCAATTATTGAAAGCCGAAGTGTCTTGGGGTGAATTCAAAGTGAAAAACTCTTTAATTGCTCCCCTCAGCTGATCTCTCAATAGTCTATCCCTCGTGAGGGAGGCCGGAAATACCACCTTGAGCTCCCGGGTGTGCCTCGGCTCCAGCTGAGACAAATCGAGACAGGGCAATGATCAGAAATCGTGAGTGGGAGAATTTTTGCTTCCTGAAGCAGGCCCAGCAGGTTCTGACTAATAAAGACATAATCAAGCCTAGAGTAGGTGTGATGTACATGTGAAAAAAGGTAATCTCTGGTCAAAGGATAGAGCGTGCGCCAGGCGTCCCTGAGACCGAGATCATGTAGTGTCTGTTTGGCACTCGTGGGGAAGGAGGTTGTAGCTATTCTGTGAGGGTGAGTACTATCTAGCTCTGCCTGCCAGGTGAGATTAAAATCCCCCAATAGAATCGTCGGACCTTCCGCAAACTCACCCACCTGATTCAGAAGGGTTGTCAGAAAGGCGGGCTGACCCACATTGGGTGCGTAAGCCGCAATAAAAGTACAGACTCGCCCTCTCAGTGATCCTTTCACCATGACTATACGACCCTCTTTATCGGATTTAACAGCTTCCGGTTGGAATTTAGTCGAGCTATGAAAGAGTAGTGCTAGCCCACGCTGTTTGGTGGTTGCGGAGGACCTATAAATAAGGGGATATTGTTTATGGCGTAGTCTCATCTCTTCATACCTTTTTAAGTGTGTCTCCTGAAGCGCCACTATATCAAAATGATGATCCGTAAGATATTTCCAAATTTTTTGGTGCTTAAGTGGTGAGTTTAACCCCTTAACATTCCATGAAACTATGGAGATCACCATGGTATGATATCAGTTCCCTCTCCCTCCCATCCGCCCTCTGGTTCCTCACACCCAGTATCGGGTCTTCGAGCTCTAATTAATGCTCCTCCTGGCCTCACCCCCCTTGTAGACTCTACCTGGACTAGTCTGTGCACCCGAACATTGTACCCAGTCAGCCACCACCAACCCCCCGCCGCCCTCCCTCCCCATAAAAAGAAAGAAAAAACCCCAACAATACCAACTTCAACTTGTGCCGGAAGGATATGGAATCTCCGGCTATGTGAGTTATAACACATCGGGACATGTTGGTGGGTGACTTGACCGGAGTCCCCGTCCGTCCCCTTTAATCAAAATGTTCGCTTTCTATTAGTACTCAGATGTGAGTGTTCAAAGGTTTCCTTCAGTGAGCCTCGGAGCTTCAGTCAATAACCCCTAGGAGATTGCTGTCCACAAGTGTACTCTCTCCCCTGGTATACACCGCTCCCGCAGGAACTAGTAGTTCTTCTGGCAGGATCCCTCCACCAGTGTTGATCACTTATGGCCTCCTTTAACGCTTGTACTCCACTGCGGGTTTTTATTGCCACCTCGGTCTGCTCCCCTCGCTGTGTCCTGTGCGTTCCCGGCATCAACAGGGGGGAGGCCCAGCACTCTCAGACCTTCTTCAAGTTTTGTGGTCTGGCGCATCCTGTTATTATGTTCAAAGCTCAGTCCGAATGGATATGTCCATCTGTATTTTATGCGGTCGTCGCAGAGCTTTGTGGTGATAGGCCTAAATTGCTGCCTCCTCGCCAGCGTCGATGGTGCTAGATCCTGGTTCAGGCTGCAGCGAAACCCCTGGAAGGAGATGTCGCCCTTTTTCCGGGCCTCTTGTAGTATGGCCTCCTTGACCTTAAAGGAGTGGAATTTGGCAAGGATATCACGTGTCCGACGATGCTCTCCAGTTATCTGACCTCCTACGCGGTGTGCCCGCTCCAGTTTAATCTTGAGCTGTCTTGGGTTTAGAATTTCCGCAAAGAGACCCTCAAGGAAAGCCTCCAGATCCGGGCCTTCCACTCCTTCCTCCAGGTCCCAGATCCGAATGTTGTCTCTCCGGGATCTGTTTTCAAGATCTTCGGACTTCAGTAGGGCAAGGTGCAGTTGACTCTGTAGATCCTGTATCTTTTCTTGTGTGTCCATGGTCCGCTTGTCCAGCTCTAGGTTCTGGGCTTCTAAATCAACAACCCTCGTGCCCACCGAGTCCACAACCTGTTGGAGCATAGCCATGCGAGCAGTTAGGTCTGTTTGAAGTTGCTCGATGGAGGCCTTGATATCTTGGTTGAGCTCAGCGCGCAATTCAGTTTTAAATTCTCTCAGGGATGCCATCAGGTCCTCCTTCGTGAGCGCCATGGTGTCAGAGGGTTCGCCTTGTTCCTGTGGTTGCCATTTCTACGCAGGAGGAAAAAAGTTGGAGACATTGTTAACCCCTTCTTCGGTGGCATAGGTGCAGGCACGGTGGCTCCCTTGCGTTTGTACTTGCGGCGTCAGCCGTGGGGAGCCCTCGCCTCCCCCTCCACAAGTTGTTCAGAGCCACTGCCTGTCAGTGGTGCCAATATGCCCCCGCTCTCCCTCACCCTGGGTCCGCTCTGTGATGTTGCCAGTCCTCAGGGGACTCGCTCCCACAACCGGTAGCCCACTGCTGAGTGCTGTCAATGGTTGGTGGCCTATGGGGAAGGCTCCTATCCCCTCGTCCTTTGCATCCCTCCTGCTGCACTGTGGAGCTTAATGCTGCTGAGGCACTTTAATGCATCACCTCTGCCTCACCCCCTTCAATTATACGATCTTCGGCAGCGTGTTGGCCGCCATTTTGGGGTCAGGCACTGCCAGGCATGGATCCGCTCTGCTGCCGTTGCTATCCTGAGGCTGGCTGACCGAGCCTGAAATTGCTCCCGCTGCCCCTGGCTCACATCCTGCCGATGCATTGCGTCCCCGCCTCACCGGTTGTGCAGATTACGTCCTCCAAGGGACCACGTGAGCGCCCCACAGACCCACCACGATCTCCTCTGGCCCGGTTTGCAGCTGCTCCGGTCGCGATGTACAGCCTCCCGCTCACTGCTCCGTCATAGATCAAGATGGGAGCGTGAACGCCACACGTCCTCCCCTCTGCTCCGGTAAGGCGCATGGGCATCAGCGGCTCCTCCAACCTCCAGGCACGGCGGCTGCCATTTTGTGGTGCCCTGCAGCGCTGCTCTCACGGAGCCCTGGCGAACCTCAAAAAGGGGTCTTTTCCTAGTGTGGACGGTACTTGCTCAGCCTTCACCGGTTCGGTCACCTTTCCGCCGCCTCTGGTGCAGTTTTGGCAAAGTTTAAGGGCGCTTCTGTGCTCGGGACACTGACGCGGACCGGGAGCCGAGGTGAATCACACCCACCCGGCCATCTTGCCCGGCCACGCCCCTGGGAATAGTAATTTTCACCCCTCCGCTACCCAACACTTTCCCTACTGTTGCACTGACTGGAGTGGGAATAGTAATTTTTACCCTTCCGCTATCCAACACTTTCCCTGGCGTGGGAAATTTAAGTTTAAATATTTTTAAATAGTTTAATGTTTTAATTAATAGTAGAATGTTTTTTAAACATAAATTATGTTATTGGTATATGTATATATATTTAATTGTTACATTTTTATATATTTTTAAATTATAAAATACATTTAAGTTAATAGTTTATTAATTGTTTTACAGTAAACAAATATAATAATTATTATATATGTGTTTAACTTTTTTAAGTTAAGTTTATTTGTTATTTTTGTTAAATGTATATTAAATCTAATTATTTTTTTAATAAGTTATTATTTAATATTTATTATTTTATTTTATATGTATATAAAAAACGATATTTTTTACATCTATATTTGTCATCGATATTTTTTTCCGATATTTTTGTACTTACCTTTATAAACATAGGATGTTGATATTTTTGACATCTGTATTTCTGACTCGATATTGTGGCATGGGGATGTTTTGGGTGTCGATGTTTTGTCAGTGAACCCTGCAGACTGGATAGGAAGTTTTTAACTGCAATTTGTACCTGTCAAAATCACCTTTTGACGGGGCTAAACCTTCCTTTTTAATATCTATAAGCCACCTCTATGGTTGGCCTTATTGTCCAATAAGGCAGCGTGCATGGTATTTAAAAGGAGGACATGTAGAAATTAATGTTTTGCATGTCTTTGCAGTGAAAACCCCAAATCTTTTTCGCTGTTGCAAGGCTGGCTCTCCCATAGGAAAACACTGGGGTAGATTATAACATCTTATAATGCTTAATTTCAGCTTGGGAGCAGCTGGAAAAATGATTCAATGATTAATATTGATTGGTCATTTAAATCCAACGCAATTGTATTATTGTTGGGCCATTCCTTGGATCCAGCTTGCAGTTTGACCTGATGACGAGTCGTCGGCGACCACTTTTTCTCTAGGAAACTTTCTAAGTCTGAAGATAAAATTTCCACTGGGGTGAACCTGGTCCCTTTACCTGACTGGCGATTCATTGAAGTCGGCCTTAACTTTTGACTCTGACCTAGTCTAGCATGACTAGATGCCTGCAGTTAGCAGTTTGTGCTTTTCGGCTGAACTCTTCAACTATCACTCTCAAAAGGGAGGTCAAAAGGATCTTATTGAACAGATTCCTTCTGGACTGGCAAGATCTTGAGCATGTGTGGTAATAGGAAACTGGGAAAGGTCTTTGACAAGCTGCTCAGTGATCATGAGTAGGCTTTGTACATATAAAGCATCACTGGGTGCTCTGTCCCGTCACCACAGTCAGCAGTAATATCGTTGCCTACCTCGATCGAAGTATGAGGACATATAGCTGTAAAATTAATACCACGTATCGCTCGTGTCATGATGATGGCTAAAATCTAAAAGTTATATAATGCTTCTATATGTGACCCAAGCAACATTTCCCAGTGTATGTCGCTCTGATACCTTTGGGTCATGTTTGCACTTTATAAAACTGTCTAAATAACATTTTAACTCAAATTCAAAAAAGTAATATCGCCAGTTCTACTTATTGTATGTTTATTATTTTTGTGTAATTTTATTTATTAACATATATCTTTTTTTCCAAATTGGTTTGGGGTTTTTCTTTTGTTGTGTTTTCACTTTATTACTGGTTGAATGAGGCATACATAACTGTACACATTGCCTCTAGATTAAGACTTACTGCTCTGTACCAATTTACCAGTGGGTTAAGCATAGGTATATTTAGTGACTCTAGAGGTTCACCCTATCAAGGATTTTGATTATTGTTTGAGGTGGGTTCTTATCCCCATCAACTAATATACCAGTTTCTTTCAACCAATATATGCACACTAAAATATAAATAGCATTATATCTTGATTACATCATTAATAGATGACAATCACCCTCAGTGGAATTCTGAGTTATAGAAGGCTGTATGCCATGGCACCACCTTTGTCAAAACCCAGCTAAGGGTGATCTTTTGTTGTTCTCAATAAAGCAGAGCTAGTAATAACTTCTACTACTATCTGTTGACATCACTATTCCTTAAACTTATATTTGAAGCGAGCAATTATATGAACGTCCAGCAAACTGATTAATCTGCTGTAGGTTCTTACAAGGCACCCTAAAGGAAGCCAGTTTCAAAAATAATCAAAAGTTCCTGAAATGACTAGCACATAGCAAAATGAATATAACAGACACCAAAATTAATATAACATATTTCACAACTAATATGATACAGGGGAGAATCAATACGTCTTGTAGTGAAACAAATATGATACATATGAGAATGAAACCACTACTTAGAGAATGATGTGAATAACACATCTGCTAAGCTGAATAAGATGTGATGTGTGTAAATCATACTGAAATATGTGTTCTTCACTGAACAGAATGTAGCAAGCACTAAAATGAACAGGACATGCATTAAAAAGAATGACATTCGCAGCAGTGATTGACATATTTTTTGAGAAATATGACATGCTGAAATGAAAATGGAACATTGAAACAAATATAACCCTCAATTAAATGAATATGAGATATGTTAAAATAAATATATTTTCTTTTGAAATTAATAAAATACAAGTTGAAAAGAATATAACACACCTTGAAATGAATATTACACACATTGCAATGACTTTGGCTGGTGTTGAAATGATACAAAATGAATATGACCTACTTTAAAATGTCACATATTGTGAAAATATATCATGAAACATAAGCCATATTAAAACACATATGTCACAAGTTCAAATGAATATGAGATGTGCTGATTCGAAATGAGAAGTGATAAAATGATTCTGATCTATGCTAAAATTAATGTGACATCTATTGAAATGAATGTGTAAGGCATTGAAAACTAATATGACACACCTTGAATTAAAATGGTTTGAAATGAGTACGTGTATTGAAATTATATGAATCACTTTCAAATAAATATTACAATGGCTAAAAACAATATGATCGATAAATATTTAAATGAGTACGACATGTGTTTAATTAAATGTGGCCCATGTAGAAATAAATATGGCATACATTGAATTTATTATGATATGCATTGAAATGAATGTGGCATATCTTTAAAGGAGTATGACATTCATTAAAAACAAATATGACATGCTGATAAGAACATGGCATGCATTGAAATGAATTTGGCATGCATTCAAAATATTGGGATCCCCACTCAAAAGAACTTGACATTTCTTAACGTCTATATGACCTACACTGAAATGGATGACATTTGTTGAAACAATTATGGCATGAATTGAAATGAGTATGACACATCTTGAAATAAATACAACATATTTTGAAATGAATGTGACAAGATTTGATATAAATCTGACACATTTTGAAATAAATATGCCAAGTGTTAAAAAGAATATGACATGCACTGAAATGAATATGGCACCTGTTGAAATGAATATGGCCCATGTCAAAATGAACATATTGGCTAAAGTGAATAGGACACTCGTTGAAGATAATACAAAACTCGAGAGATAAATGTGGCATACAAAGAAAGGGATAAGGCACATGCTGAGACATTGATATGACCCCTATTTAAATGACCATAATATGCATTAAAATGATTATGATATTCTTTGAAAAGAATGTGACATGTTGAAATTTATATTAAGTGCACTAAAATCAATATGACAAGCACTGAGATTTATATAACATGCATTGAGGATAAAGGAAATCGTTTTAAAATTCAACACATGGACTTACAGTATTAGGCGTTTGTGGTACAAGAAGTTGCAGCATGAGCAGTTTGGGGCAAAAAGACTGAAGCAGACTACAGCCATCATTAAAAGTTGTGTGGAGTAGTATTACTGCATGGCTTAATGTGGTAATGTCACTCAGCCCAATTACAAGAAATACTGGGTTATTTTTAAAACTCCTATTCAAAATTGAAGTTGAAGCATTCTACCTAGTGTAAATACACTCCTCATCAGAGAAAGTGGTAAATCATGGCATATAACAAAAATGCACCCAGAAATAACATTTAAAGCCAAATGTATTCAAATCGCCGCACAAATGTGCCAAGAGGACAGATACTGGAGAGTGTCAAAACTACCTTTCATGGATGCAATGGTCTATGCCTTAACAGTACATTTACTTCAGTGAGGAAAAGGGAGCCTCTAAATGCCAGGTGCTAATCAAGACTATAAAAATACTGATCATTCTTTGCCTCGTACACGTTTGCAAGCACTACCAGGGAGGAAACTCACATCAGCCATTTCTTCATGTTGAATGCAGTCCAAATCCAGGTCCAGATACTCCTACAGTGGCAGAAACAGGAGGAAACAGCCCATTGTCAAGGGATATTAGAAATACTCAGATGCAGGAAATTAATCCACGCTCATCATGAGATGCCCAAACCCTCCCAACATGTCCACTCTCTATATCCTGTCAACATATCAGCTGGGCATTAGGAGCATGCAGCACATGCCTATTGCCATTGGGGATACAGTGAATGTGAATATAATTTTAGTACATCTCACTTTCATTTCAATACAAGTCATATTAATTGCAGTGTGTGGTATATTCTTTTTAATGCCGTCCGTAATCATTTCAATGCATGTCGCATTTATTTTAGTTAGGGACATGATTATTCTAACATCACATATTCTAGCATCATGTATCCATTAGATCATGTGCTATATTTGTTTCAATGTGGCTTACATTCATTTCAACATGCCCCGTATTAATTTCCATATTTGCCATATTCATTTTAAAGCATGTCATATTCATTTCAATGCATGTCAAAGTCATTTTAACACCAGTCGTAGTCATTAAAAGGTGTAATGACCATTTCACTATGTCTTATTCTTTTCAATGCAGATTATATTAATTTCAAAATCGAATATATTTATTTTAACAGATGTAATATTAATTTCATTGGTGGTTATACTTGTTTCAGAGCATCATAATAATTTCAACATAATATATTCCTCTTAACACATCAGTCACTTCAGTATATGAATTGTGCTGTGAATCAATATATTTAGGGGCCGATTCCGATTCGGGCCGGATATCTCTCCGACCGAGCCGGACCCGGAGAGATTTCCGACCGAATCGGACTCTGGCAGTCCGACCGATCGAGTACGATGCGCACGCATGCCATCGGACTCGAGTCGCTCAGAACTCCCATTGAAGTCAATGGGAGCCTGTCGTACAACGCGTACGCGGGCTCCCATTGACTCAATGGGTGCGAGGCGGACAAGGGCGCCCCCTACAGCGTGTACGCAGCGAAGCGATTCGCGCCGTACACGCACAGGTAGGGGGGACCCATGGGTCCCCCCTGTGTGCGACTCGCGCGCCTACGCGTACAGGGGGGTCCGACGCGGACCCCAAAAGTCCGGCTCCGACAGCTTTTTCGAGCCGGACAGCACGAGTCGATCGGACTGCTCGCGGTGCGCATCGTACTTACCCGGCCGGGAAACGTCTCCATAGCGCGGTGCGAGTCGTGTCCATGCGAGTCGGTCGGAGCATGTTGAAGCCGCGTTCGAGTCGGTCGGAGTTTTCGCGGGTGCCTGCATCGTACTCGCTCGGCCGGACCCGCGTACGATTCGGTCGGGAAACAGGGCTCCGAATCGAATCCGATTCGGAGCCCTACCGGCCGAGATCGGAATCGGCCCCTAAGTCTGCTGTGAATCATATTTCTTTTGCTACCTGGAATATTGATTCTGCCATGTATTATATTTGCATTAAATCTGGTGTGTTATATTCATTTTGCTATGTACTATACATTTCAGGACGTACTATGCATTTGTTGAGCTGTCATTTTGACATGATTGACTTTCTGCAGCAACCTTCAAGATCCTATCAAACATTCAAGCAAATAACCCCTTTCACCACATTAAGGGGTCATTAAGATGGCGGACGGACTGGAGTCCGTCCGCCATCCTGGCGGAGACCAGGATCGTCCGCCATACATGCAGCGGTCCCGCACACCAAATCAGGATGCGACCGCCACCATGGCGGTCGCATCCTGCCATTTAACATTGTGGCGGGTGCTGCTGACTGCAGCACCTGCCGCGATGCCAAGAAGGCAGGATGTGCATTTCACTGCAATACGTGGCAGGCACCATACGGTGCCTGCCACGTTGTGCTGTGAAATGTAGGGGGTACCATGGGTACTCCCCAGTGCACCCACACCTCCCCCCAACACAAGGGGGGACCGCAACGGGCCCGTAACTAATCCCCACCAGCCTTTCCTTACCGCCATGGAAAGGCCGGCTGTAGCCAGCATCATGATTTGGTGGACGGTGCCTGCTAGGCACAGCCACCATTTTATGCTCTCTGGACCGTCTGCCAGGCAATCTGTATGATTGCTTTTGGCGGAGCAGTGGCGGACGGTCTTTGCGTCCGCCACGGTCCGAGTGCAATTCCCTCCGCCATCGTAATGTGGCAGGGGGAATATCGCGGTATGATTGCGGAAGGACCGCCACCGCATGGCTGGCGGTGACTGGCCTTCCGCAATTGTAATCGGCCCCTAAGTTCTGTGACTACAACGCACAGTATGTGAATAAAGAAACTATTTGGTTATTTTGAAGTAACATTAATAATAGCACTTTGATTTTAATTACACTAATTAATTTAATTGAAATAGTTTTGAAATGTTGTTGGTCTTGGTCATTTGATCAGTTGATCTGTACAAGTTATAATGGGCATTATCATGGCTGTGTTTTACTGTATATGCCCTCTGACTGTGCACTTGAAGAACCTACCGCCAAAAATATTACTGACAAAATTGTCTCCATGAAAAAATGAAATTCACATAAGTTTGTGCTTTCTGGCAATTCTTTCCTTTGAGTGTCCTTTTTAATTAATTTGTAAGTTTAGTAGACTTTTCCTCTGAAGAACTCTGTGCGCATATATTTTTTAAAGCCAACTACTACTTGCCTGGTTCAACTAACCAAGATGAAAATCGTCTCAAAACATTTTAAATTCGTTACTGAAACTAAAATGAACAAATTCATCTATGTATGCTATTTCGCAACAACCTTTAAGTATACCAATACACAACAACAAAATCCAAAATTACACCCCAAAATAAAACGACAATAGAAAAAATATATTTGTTTATTAAACCAGAATATAGATGCAATATTTGTCAATTGACCTCCTTTTTGATATTCAACACCCCAAATGAGGTATTACAAACAATATTTCCCTACATTGGTGTGACACCATCATAGATGGTAAGAATAAGATCAGAAATATATTATATGGTTCACACAATTTTCCCTGAGATGACTAAAACAATATCACTTCTCTGAACACTTCAGTCATTCTTCTGATGAGTCATATCCCTTATTAGCTCTGATTGAGCAGTGTTCTCTCAAAGGATGTGATTTAGCATGAAAACATAGGCCCATATTTATGACGCCTTTGCGTTGTCCTTGTGTCACACAAGGTGATGACACAAGGACATGTTTTCTGTAAGGTCTTTGTTTCTCCTCATCATTTCCTCTAGCCACATGCGCTGCATTCTGCAGTACACATAGAAAGAGGAAAATGCCTCTAATGATTGTTTTTGTGGAGGAAGGTGCCCCTTCTTGCACAAAAACAATCCTACCTGTAATGAAGGCACGTGACTGAATTAGCACTAGGAGAGAGGAGAAATGTTCCCTATCTTTGAAAATATGGAGTATTTCTGCTTTCTCCCTTTCACGCAGCACAGCAACTTTGTTGCCCTGCATTGCGTGAAAGTTTAGTAACTATGCTCCTTAGAATCTTATACTTTTTATATAACATTTTGGTTTTTCAATAAATCAAAGTAGCGTTAATGGTTCATTCATCAAAATGTGCTAAATGTAATGCACAACCAGTTTCATTAAATCCAGAATGTCCTGTGTTAATAATTCCTGTGTTATCTTCTCCACAATAATTTCCTTTAGATCTGCATCACCTTTACATTTATCAATCCTTATTTCTAAAACAATAGTCTCTAGGATTTCACTTCATGTAGAGCATTTAACACCTTGGGAGATGGGTGAACATTGGTTATTCTACCACTAGTTCTAATAATAACCACAATAGGTTTTTAGGTCTGAAAATGTAATTAAGTAAAAAATACGTGATGAACATTTTTCTACAAATCAACAAGTTTGTTAGCATGCCAATAACTGTGAATTACAAATATTAATTGACATGCCATGACTAAACCTCAAGGCAGTAATACTGAATTCCAATAATGATAAATGTTTAAGATTTCTAATAAAACAATGTTTTCTGTAAATTCATAATAGGATAAGGCAGACGTTTTTGTGGGATGGATTGGGGAGAAGGTATGGTGGTCTTACACCAACGAGCATTAAAATCATTTTGATCACCACTGCATCTTTTGGCGTTATCAATCATCAAGCTATTTAAGAAACCTTGTGATCTGAGAAATGCATTCACTGAAGGTCACTATCTTTTTAAACGTAAAACACCAAGAGGTTCACGTTGAGACCTTTGGAAATGGGGAAAATGCATGGTCAGCGTATATTTCTTTCAGAATAGCTTTATTTTGTTACAGAAGCAGCCATAAAAGTACACAAATCCAAGAATAAAAACAAAATAAACAAGTATTCATTTAAAAACAATTTCAAACAACATAGCAACAGGTCTTGTAATAAAATACAGTACAATATAATAAGACTCATGCATAATCAAATTTGTTAAAATTAAGAGATAGTGCATTATTCAAAGTGCATCGTGCTTCGGGACCGCACAGCGGCCCTCAAAAAGGAGCTGACCATTACCCCAGAGGGGAGTTTCTTTTGTTATTCTGCCCCACCACCCGAGTTGCCGGAGAGTGCGCTTCCAGAGACTAAAGACCGTGGCAGTCGCCGGGGGCAATGCCTTCTGGACAGCGCCCACATATAAGACAGAATGCAGAGGTTGGGTGCCCATGATCCAGCGCTCGACAGTATAGGCGGGATCTGACCTATCCCCGTACCACCAGTCATTTGCAATGAGTAAGTGTGATCTGTTGGTTGTTTGTGCATGGTTGACACGGGTGGCAATCAATGTTGGAAACAATGTCATAGCTGACCACTTAGCATTGCAGGGTACTGATGTATGTATGTAGGATGTTCTGTCTAATGTGAACTGTTAGATGTGTGCATGTGGGTGTGCCACTTCATGGTGGTGAATATTTTCCCTATTGTACTTTACTATATTCTGAGAAGGAGGGCGTGAGAAGTGACACAGGGTTCGCTCACCTTCCCAAACATCTATCCATACAAAAACAATAGAAGGGAACCCCTGCCGTGCTTAGCCTATCCTTCTGTGCCCACCCAAGAGGATCACCCTATGATGTTAAAAGGACTCTCATCCACAGGGATTCCAAGTGGCATGCTTCATCATAGAGTCCTCATCCAGATACTTTGTGTATCTGGACGGGCTGAACCTTAGTAGTCAAGGGAGCTCTTTTGTTATTGAGTGGGATCCTAGATTTAAGAGTCTAGGGTGTCCTGAGGGATTTTTATTTATTTTATTAAATGGCACCCAATAGGGTGATCCCCTAGGGTGGGTACAGAGAGATAGGCTCAGCATGGTAGGGGTTCCCTCCTGTTATTTCCGAACAATTGTATTTGACTAAATAACGCAACCACTGCCAGAATGGCTGATGCAGTATGTTTTTACGCTCCATGAGGGTACTAACTGTACGAAGCCCAATAATTCAGATGATGGCATGGGTAGAACACAGGCAACTTTCAAAGGCAGGGTTACTGCCTACTGCTATTCATTAACACCAATTGAGCAGGATAACAATTGGAATAGCAATCCCAGTTAGTAGCATCAGGAACCTTTAAAAGGTGCATGTTTTGGTTATATGCATAGACAGAGAGAGGCCAATATGGAGCATATGATTGCTAGTTCCCAGACCTCTTACATGTTCTAAATGGATGACAATATCTAGTTTTGTGAGGGCTAGTCCACTCATGCCTAAAATCCTTCCCAGACTGTCCCCCTACCTATGTCAGGAGGAGACACGAAAAGGCAGTTTACTGCCCTGCTTACTCAAGACTGATCAGCTGTGCCTCATACCATCCTAACGAAATCACCCCTCCAAACAAATGCAAAAGTTTAGTTTAGATCCCAAAGGCCTTTGCAGTGCGGAGTGTAAATGAGCTTGAATCATTGAATCCTTCATGTTCTTGCCTAAAATGTTAACTTTAATTTTTAAGAGGGAACGACTTTTCAGGTTTGGGAAACACAATTTAGAAGCTGGCGTATATTGTTGTTCCTTGAGCAGGTGTTCTTCATGCGTAGGAATGCCAGAATGTAACTGTGAATCTTGTATTGCTGCAGAAAATAATATCCAGCAGGAAGGAAAAAAACGTAATTACTAGAAAACACTTTCCAGCTGTCAGGCCAAGCAGCAACAGGAAGAGCAAATATTACAAACAGGAACTGGAGAAGGGGAAGAAATCCACGGAGTCCAGTGAGTGAGCAATATGGCAAGAATAATTGTGACTAAACTGGACTCAAAATGGATCCTCCTTTTATAGTCCTAAACAGGATGTGACAAAATTCAGAAGTAGTTCAGCCATCTTGGAATGGGAAATATGCTGAACATAATAAAATTAAATTCAACATAAGAAAGGTACTCAAGTCACATCAAGCATAACATGTATAACAAGCATCTGTTGCCGGGGCAGGAGTCAGAGAAGGGTAAGAGGTTCCATGACTGCATGAATTCAGTCAAGATGTGGATGACTCAGAATTGTCTGAAGCTAAATTCGGGCAAGACTGAGGTCAATATCTTTGGAAATAATGTCAATTTCCGGACCCCTGACTGGTGGCCGGAAGAATTGGGCACTCTCCCAAAACCTACTAGGAAAGCAAAAATCTGAGAGTTATAGTGGACGACAAACTCACTTTTTGGGGACCAGATAAATGCTGTTGCATCTGTCAGCTTCCACCTTCTCAGAATGATTAAGAAAATAATGCCCTTTATGTCGGAGGACAGTCAACGCTTAGTTATAACATCTCTCATTTTATCAAGGTTGAATTATTGCAACAGCCTCTACCAGAACATTCAAGAGCAACATTTAAACAAACTCCAACTTTTGCAAAATGCGGCAGCCAGATTGCTTACCGGCACGCCAAAATTTGTATCTGTCTCCAAGGAAATCAAAAGGCTTCACTGGCTTCCAGTCAGACAACGAGTGTGTTTCAAATCCTTATGCACTGTTTTTAAAGCCCTTCAAGGAATAGGGCCAGAATATCTGAAACGTCGATTTCAATAGAATGTCCCTAAAAGAGCCCTCCGCTCCTTAGGAGCTAAGAGGGTGACAGTACCCTCTATTAATAGTCAACTGGGGAGGGAGAAGCTTTGTCACCTGTGCCGCAAGGGCCTGGAATGAACTCCCTCTCCATATTAGAACTGCCACTGATCTAATGGCGTTTAGGAAGGGATTGAAAACCTGACTTTTCAGTTTATAGGATTCACATCTCAACCTGTGTTCAGATGGCAGTAGCTAGCACCAGGACACCCTCGGGTAACCGCTGCGCTTTAGAAATACAAATAACATAACATGTATCAGATGTTCAAAAGATGTTGGGAGAGAACTGTGTCAGGAAATACTGTAAATATTGCAAGTCCCTGCGTGTAGTGTTTCAGAGATGCATGCGTGATCTGCAAATTTCCAGAATTCTCCACCTTGGCTCAGTTCGAGCCAACATGCATGGAGAAGGGAAGATGGCTCCTGCAGGGACTCAGTCTCCTCCTTGATGCCAAGTCGAGGCTCGTGTGGCAGAAGGTAACTGAGCTGAAGCAGTGATCGAGGCCGGTGAACCAGTGACTACAGCCTGGTGTAGGTATTACATGTTGTGGTGAAAAAGACTTGCGTTTAATGGTTTGACTAGGACAGCAATAAGACCAGATTTGTCAAAGGCTTATTATTGAAGTCTTAGCACGGCTTATGTTTTATAGATTTAGTCTGTAAACCTTGTTAAAAAAAAGATGAGGTGAAATAATGTATAGTGAGGTCTAGTTTTGTGAGGTGAAGGCCTAGGGTAAAATGTATGTGATGTGCACCGGTCTTCAATAAAGAGGCCTTTTTCACTCAAGAAGAGAGTATGTGGTCTGTGCTGCTCCTTATGGCCCAATTAGTGCTATTTCACATGTCACAGTTTATGGCTGACTGGTGTCTTACATATTTGAAGAGCTTGAGTAGTGCTATTTTACCACATTAGACATTGGTAGATTGTTTGTCACAGGTACTTGAAAAGAATGTGCTGCTTTTGGCTGGAACTCCAGCAGCACTGGTTTGCCATTTCTTAAGCTATTGCAGGGCACAACATAGCATAATAACATAACGCAAAGCAAAGTAACAACCCAGCAAAATATAACGGCACAGCACTACAAAACAGTAAAAGGGACAGCAGCACATCAACCACAGAACAACACAGCAATACACAATGAAATAATGCAACACAAAAACACAACAGTGCAAAGAACAACACATCACAAACACAATATAAGGCAACTTAACAAATATGCATCATCTTGTGACACTACCATCACCGCCATAACTGCTTTCATAACACTGTGGTACGAGGTGTTTGCACCAAACACTGTAATTTTTTACCACCAAGGATATGTCCTGGGGCTAAGGTGTTTTGTGGTACAGCATTATGTATCGTGCTACAATGCTGTCGTCCAGCTTTTTCAGCTTGCCCTCAAGCACTGTAATTCTGCAGAGACAGCAAAGGCACGAAGGTAGTTACTGAAACAAAATAACATTGGCCACAAGCAGAATATACATCACAGTGGTTGGATGCAGTAAAGATTATTTATTTGCTGCCATAGAAATTCATTTCTCTTTGGTGGCAAGTAATTTTTTTGTTATCGGCATTTGTATAGCACAGAGTCTTTTAGATGTCTGTCAGCTTAAGGATGCTTCAACATGTGATTCTGAGGCTGCTACAAGAGTGGATTCTGAGTCATCCTCTAATGAAATTTGCTGGATTGCCTTCTTTGTTAGCCCTTTTTGGGTGGTCATGCTCAGTGATTTGTAAGTATCTGGTTTTAGTGTTGCAGAGATCTGCCAGACGGTTTTTAGCAGTCCCTCAAACTTGAGACTTACTAATCTGTGAGTTGTTAAAGTGTCTGCCATCTTTCTTGGTTCTGTCAGTGTTGGTTTTCACGAATGCTCTGGCTTGACTCACTGTAGGGAAGAAGTGATGCTTTGTGATTCCATGGAGGGGGACATAATTCATGGTCTAGTTGTTATGGTCTTCGGTATCTGTGGGAACATGGGAAAAACAAGAAACCTATGTTGGGCCGTTGCGGAATTTATATGTGCTATTGGTTGTCTTTGTTTTAATTTGCTGTGGGTGAGTTGAAGAGCGGTTCGGTAAGTTGATCTGAGGGACTTTGTCAAGTATGCGAGTTCTCCCGGAGATTTTATTCTTATTTTTAGTGCCAGGGTGTTTTAGTATGTTTCTGTCATTGTTCCTCTCTTGTCCACCACAATACATTTTGTCTTTTGTGATGCATTGTGTTATTTTCTCTGTTTGTTGATTGTTGTATTTTGTGTTGGCTGCTTTATGAAGAAAAGCAGATATGTTGCGACTTAGGGCCTAATTACGAGTCTGGCGGTCCACGGACTGCCAGATTCGTGGGGTTGCAGCGGTCGACTGCCCTATTACGATTAGGGCGGGCGGACCACCATTGCCCCGCCGCAGCTGCCAGGTAACTGCCATTCCCTGGTGGTGTTGCGGTGGTCTGGAAGCATCAATATCCTTGGCGGGACAGCCGCGGTCCCACCAAGCATATTAGAAGTTTAATCTCCGCTATGGTTTTCATGGCGGTTCCTCCTCCATGGAAACCTTGGAGGAGAGTAAACAAAGTGGGCCCTACAGGGCCCCATCATGCCTCTGTGTCCTTGGATGCATGTAGGGGGGCACAACATGTGCCCCCCTGTATGCATGTACCTCTGTTCCTGCACGAGGTGGACTTATCAGTGAGGAACCATTTTCAGGGCACCGCCGTGGGAACGTCAAAAACAAAGCCTGCCAGACAGGAGGAAACTCCTAATCTGGCGGGCGGCCTGTCCACAGCTTTGGCAATGTGACGGGGCGGACCAGACGCCGCACAACCAAAGTCGTAATCAGACCCTTACTGTGCTGTGAAAATGCCTGCCGTCCTGGAGTACAATATTTGGAGGGATAGTGTAGCCAGAATTTCCATGCTTTGCAGTGTTCATACAGCTATATGAAGTGCTTCATTGAGTATCTGAGCTTGTAAGAGGTGGTTTGTGCTTAAACCTTACCTGTAAAGTTACTACTTGTTTGTATCTCAATGCATGGACCTTCCGCAATGCAACACATTGACATCCTTTGCCTGTTGATCACAAGTAGTCCAGGTCCACTGTTGATGAGTGTGTGGCATCTTTGAGGGCCTGTTGGAGTGTATGAGATGTTGCATCTCGTTTTCTTTGTTGCATTTTTATGAGTGATTTATCTTGATGGCAATGGAATAATCGACAATATGGCATTTCTGCTTTGGGGGATGCATGGGAGATGTTCTGTCTAGTGTGTACTGTTGGATGTACATGTGTGGTGATTCATAGCGGAAAGTGTCTTTCCTATTAGGTGTATATTCATAGTACAGAGCTTGCCTGAAGGGCAATACAGCAATGTGCATATTTAATGTACAAGACCATAATTGCAGTAGGCCAGACCAGTAATCCAAATGTACATGTTGTTCTGCTATGTAATGCTGCTGGCATATAGTATGTTCTGACCACTTTCTCTCCTCACAGCAATTTATTTTCCACCAAAGTCAGGTGCCTGAGTGTGTTTTGTGGTAGCAAACTAAGAAACTAGTGATAATCACCTGCCGCTACAGCATAATCCACTGATTTTCTTTTTTACATTTTCTGTGACCTTCGTTTTGCCTTTTGTAGCTGTAGCTCATGTATGCCAAAGACGTGTTAAGTACCTAGCTTTAAAACATTCTTACAGAACTGGTTGACAAATACATCTTAGGTGATTGGTAAGAACTCTGACGTTACTTGTACCAAATAAAGAAATTATTCTGTTATGGTCAGACGACTGACTGGATAATTCCCTTGGTTGTCCCCTGCCATCAGGGAGCAATAGGAGGTATGCTAAACAAGGTTATTGTGTCTTGGTTCCTTCAGTGGGACTGAACAGAAAAGAGGCACACTTTTTCACGAGTTTGGTCCCTGGACTCAATCCTGTGCGAGCTAAGTATGCTCATTAGAAATTGGTCAGCATCTGTTGCCTTGGTTTCCACCACCCCGGTCTTCTTTTCTGTGTTATGTCTAGTTTTTTTAACAAGGTCATTATTTGTATTTTTCCTTTATCACAATTGGTAGGTTTAACCCATATGTTAAGGGTTTTGCTGTTTAATATCCCTGGGGACTTTGAAGCCATTATGAAATGCTTATTAATTTTGTCACAAATTGGAATGCATGGTGACTCAAAATCCTGTATCCCTAATGAACTCATTAAGTTTCTTTCAAATATGTTCAAATCTGAATACTCCTGATTGGCACATTTAATTTACTTGTACGTCTCCAATATGTGGTACTACACGTGCCCAAGGCTGGTAAATTAAATGATACTAGTGGCTGCATCACTCATTATGGTGTGCAGACAAAATATCGAGTTGGAAATTTCGAACTACAGAAATAGCGAGTCCTAAATATCGTCAGTGAGAAATATCGACAGCAAGAATATTGTGGTCAAGAATATCGATTTGAGTAGGGGCGTGGCCAACAACATGACCGGGTAGCCGCGTTCTTTGGGAGCTCCGCCGGCCCTGCATAAATCCTGTCTTATCCTGCTCCTCGATGCCCAACAACCATACCAGTAACGATCGGAAGGTTCCCGGCAGCAGTGACGTGCGAAAAAACTATGGAACACGGGCGTTCTCGACTATAAACAGACTGTTTCCTTCGCCAGCTTCGGCATGATGGAACCTAACATGGCATCCGCCCGGAGCGGCCCGCAGTGACCAACTGGGCCCGCGCTCCACCCACGTTGAGAGTGGGAGACGGGGTGCGCCATGGAGGCGGGTGTCGAGTCGCCAGCTCCTTGGCAGCGATTGGTCCCCCCCCTGTTGGTATCGAGACGGGGAGAGGAGCCGCAACACCTGATGTGAAACAAAGCCCTGAGCAGAGTGGGAGCACAGAGCAAGTTTCCCCACCTTCTTGCACTGTGAACGGCGGCGGCCCTGGATGTTTGCCAGGTCCCGGTAAGGTGATCTGGAACGGCAGGCGGGCCCCTCGCATCTCCCCTTGTGCCGTGGGTGGCGGTGGTGGGGGCTGTGCGAGTCGGTCGCACGGACCGGAAGACGTCCATAACAAGCGGCTGTGGTGAGCTTGATACACTTTCCCCCTGGGCTCACAGACTGAATTCCCGCTGCCGCATTGATCCTACAGGGCCCAGTGATACGGCTGATGGACTCTGCTCTCTCCCTCCCCCGCGCAGATTCTACTGGTGTTGTTGTGGACTGTTGTGGGGAGTGGTGGGGGAAGTGAGCGGGTCGGGTGGCTCTGGTGCACACTGCTGGGACTAGATCTTCTTGAGCCGGTGATTGTGATATCACGGTCCTGGTACAGTGGAATTTCAATGCGACTCAGCCACAGGGGACTGGGAGTCGACCCCATACTCCAGGTGTAACTCTGAGGAGCCGCGGTGACAGGGGCTACAGGGATACAGTGACCACATATCTGTCACCTCCTATGTGCAGTGGGACCCTGAGAACAACCTACACGGGTGCCGGTGGGCCGGGGCCTGGCTCCTCCCTCTTCCGGGAATTTATATGGGCACTGAATGAACATTGCAGTGGAGAGCGAAAGGGCGGTGGGAGACGTGAGCTGTGGTGCCCCCTCCGGAGATCGGACGCGGTGAGGGAGGCAAAGGTGTCATTGCACTGGCCCGTGAGACTTGATGGCCGCTCCCCACGCTGCTCTTGGAGCCCGGATATTCCACGGGGTGTGAGTTTTTGAACGATCACTAGCGGTGCTCAAGGGACCCACGTCTGTGGAAGACACTCCCTGGCTGCCACCCGGACGAAGGTGATCCAAGATGGCGAGAGACAAGGAGCCTAGATCGTCGCGACAGGGAAAACTGGACCGGTTTGCCAAGGTGCTCCCTGCACCGGTGGGGGCAGAGGGTGGCCCTGCTCCCCCCCCTCCAGACAACGCGGGCATACTGCAAGCGATTCATGCCTCCAGAGAGAGCCTGTAGGGGACGATGGCGGAGATACGCTCAGAGGTTACGTTTTTACGGCATGATCTTCGGAAAGTCTCTGAGAGGGTCACCGAGGCGGAACATCGTATCTCGGAACTTGAGGATACCTCCCATTCCACGCGGAAAGACGTGGCAGGACTCCTAGCCTCAATGAAAGAGGTGGCCTGGAGAGTCGATGACGCTGAAAATAGGGCCCGCAGGAACAATCTTAGATTTATTGGTTTTCCGGAAGACACGGAACGCACCGACCCGGGCCAGTTTCTCCTAACATTTCTAAAGGATGCCCTGCCTGCCACACAATTCTCGACCTGCTTTGTCATAGAGCGAGCACATTGGATGCCTAACGTCTGCCCCCCGCCGGGGCTCCCCTCGGCCCTTCATAGCCCGTTTCTTGAACTTTCAAGATAGAGATCTAATACTTCGTGAACTGAGGAAGAAAGGAGAGATTAAATATGAAAACACGAGAGTGATGGTATTCCCGCACTATTCGCGAGATGTCCAAAAGCAGAGACGCACTTTCGATCCTATCAAGGTGAAACTGAGAGCACTCGGGATTCAATATATGTTGTTGTTCCCAGCTAAACTCAGTCATTTTCCAGGGCTCCACACTGTTCTTTCAGACCCCCGAGGAGGCATGGTCCTAGGTTGAGGAACAGCCCTTGTTGCGGCGTGGATCGCCCTGAACGGAAAAGAGGATGGGCTCCAGCCAAGAAAGACCTAAAGAAAAACGTCGGAGATGAGCGCTGCAAATCAGGAGTTCAGCTGGGGGAACGCCGGGGAGATCCTTGAGATCCAGGGAGAGTAAGTCACCACTATCGGAATCGGAAGACGACGTCGTTCGGACTCCCTTGGCACAGACCCTCCAGAGATCAAGTGAGACTCTCAACACGGTGAGACTCTTCCCTCTCTCTGAGAGGGAAGAGTCGGCGGATGCGGACAGTGAACACCCGCTGCTTGAGAGCATACAGCGGCTGGAAGCGTCAGACCTGATCCTGCCTGAAACAAGTACGCAACAACGGCAACCGCCTAGCAATGGCGAAGAGAACTGAGAAGCAGGGGCCGGACAGCCGTCACAAGACAGTAAGCTACTCCCAAGGCCTGGCAGACACTGTAGATCTTTGGCCTGACAAAGGGAAGTACACTGTGTGTTCTTATATCATTATCTAGTTAGTTGTATTGGGGAGGGAGGGAGGGTTACAGACCTCTTGGGGGATTACCCGTGCCAGAGTTGCCACGTTGACAAGCGGGGGTGGTGTGGGTACCTGAAGAGTGTAGGGTGGGGGGTTTGTTGAACACTGTTACGAGATGTGAGTTCTGTTTAGTGCAAGGGAGAGGGGACTGTTTTTTCCAGTTAGATCACATGACTACAGAAATTGAGGAGAGAACAAGAGATGTGGGCAATGCGCCGAGGGAGGGCGAGACTTGTGACAATTTATTCTTGATGTTGCAATGGCAGAGGGCAGGTATACCGCAATGACATAGAATGTCAATGGGTTAGGAAACAAAATTAAGCGAGGTCTAGTATCCAACTATCTTAGAAGACTCCAACCCGATATAATATTTTTACAAGAGACACACCTGATGGGCTCGCACTGTTCCTTCTTGGGCAGGGGACACTACACTACCCTGGCACACGCAGGTTTTACCAAGGGCTCGAGGGGAGTGGCTATTCTTATTAAAGAATCACCCCCTTTCGTGTTACACAACAATGGGTGGACCCAGACGGGACATATGTTGCTGTTCAGGGCATTTGGAATCGTAAAACGTTCCTTCTTATTAGCGCCTACGATCCCCCACGACTACAACAACGTACGCTCGATAAACTGACAGACCTCCTACTACATTCCGGTCCCGCCACACAACTTATAGGTGGGGACTTTAATGATGTGATTGACCCTACCTTAGATCGCACTCAGGTCCGGCCTGGTATGCATGGACACACACCATTGGCGAGATTCTGAGATGTCCTTGGGTTGACTGACATATGGCGCCGCTATCACCCAACCACACGTGCCTACTCCTATTTTTCAGGGGCTCACAGGGTGTTCTCGAGAATTGACTACCTCTTTGCTCCGGTGGGGAAGATTGGACGGGTGGACAGGGTGGAATACTTAGCTAGGGGCATCTCGGATCATTCCCCGCTTCTACTAACGGTGGGGGAGGGATGGCGCCCGGACTGCGAACTGGAGTTTGAGCGCATGGGCCCTAAAAGATAGCAGAGTTGCAGAGGAACTCAGAGTGGAGTCCGAGCTATATTTTCGGGAGAATGTCGGCAGTAACTTTATGGGAAGCATTTAAAACAGTTCTCAGAGATAGAGCACAAAACATAATTGCACATAAAAAAAGACGGGAAATTCAAGAGATAGAAGCCCTAGAACGTAGGTTGTTAAGTCTGGAGGGGGATGGAACCTCCGCACTGAGTAGTCACACCCTTCGCCAAATCGCACTCACCAAAAAGGAATACCAAGCGCTAGTCACTCGTGAGGTACAAACCCAGCAATTAGCAGTCCAACATCGGCTGTATGAGACGGGGATAGGGCCGGGAAATTACTTGCATGGCTGGGCAGGAAGGAACTGGAGTCGCGATGGGTAAAGTCCATACAGGAACAAAGCCTTACACACACTACACCCAAAGATATAGCGGGGGCCTTTGCCCGATACTACACGGACCTTTATGCAGCTAATCCACAAACGAGCGAGGCGCAAGTGATCCACTACTTGGAATCCATTGAGCTCCCCTCCCTCTCCCCAGAGGAAAGGGACACGTTGGAGGCAGATCTAACACTTGAGGAGGTGACGGAGGCCATTAGCCGCCAAAAGTCTGGGAAAACCCCGGGCCCAAACGGACTTCCAGGAGAATGTTTTAAATTGAATAGTAGTTTGCTAGCTCCGCATCTGCTCAACATGTTTCAGCTGTCAAAGGAGCAGGGGATCCTCCCAAAAGGCTACTGTAGTTGTCATTCATAAGGCAGGGAAGCCACCGGAGGATTGTGGGTCCTATCGACCTATATCACTGCTCAATATTGAAACAAAAATTTTAGCCACTATTCTGGCGATGCGCCTCCTGACAGTCATTACACCCCTGATACATAGAGACCAATCCGGGTTTATGCCGAAGCGAGCCACACGTTTTAACCTACGGAGACTAGCTAACTGGATGGACACGGTTCAGGGTCGAGACAGTCCCCATCTGCTCCTTTCACTAGATGCCGAAAAGGCGTTCGATACCATTCACTGGCCCTTTATGAGATGTACCTTGGAAAAGTTTGGATTTGGTCCGATATTTCGGTTATGGTTGGCGCTTTTATATAATGCTCCCGAGGCTACTGTCCGGGTTAATGGGGTTACCTCGTCGAGCTGGCCAATCCAAAGAGGCACACGTCAGGGTTGTCCCCTGTCTCGCCTACTGTTTGCTCTCATATTGGAACCCCTGGCCTGTGTGGTCAGAGCCTGCCCAGGGCTGGGTGGTTTCACGGACGAGTCTCGTTTTTTAACAGAAGAACGCATATCCTTATATGCGGATGATTTCTTGTATGTCACGGACCCGGACGAGACACTCCCTAATATATAGGATTAACTGGTGTAAATCCACCCTGTACCCGGTGGGAGGGGAGGTGGAACCCCAGTCCTACCCGAGCTGCCTACGATTGTCTATGGAGGGATTCACCTACCTGGGGCTTTACATCACCACTGAGGTGGCAACCAGTCTAGATCGTAATATTAGGCGGGTCCTTTCAAATTTCCAAGAAGATGTTAAGAGGTGGAGGAGGCTCCCGCTGACAATCATGGGGAGGGCCGCCATGTATAAGATGGTCACACTTCCCCAGTTGCTCCATATTTTGCAAAATACTTACTGTAGAATACCGGAGGCCTTGTTTACAACTCTCAACAATGAATTGCGCTTACTTCTCTGGGATGGGGCCCATCCACGTATAGCATTTCAAACATTGCAGCGAAACCCGTATAATGGGGGTTTGGCCCTGCCGGACATCAGATCATATTACAGAGCGGCTCATCTCATTGTAATCAATGAATGGAACCACGCTCCCAGGGATCACCCCACCTATAGGTTGGAGGGACTGCAATTCCAGAAGCGTACGCAGTTGCACTACATATATGGGGGCAAAGGTAGTAGCCGGCTTTTACCAGCTACCCAAAGGGGGCTGGAGGCATGGAAAGGTGCTGAGAAACAAATGAAATGGGATGGGAGACCTACAAGGGAAACCACTTTATGGGAAGGAACAAGATTGCCCGAAGTGGGAAAGCTGAGAGGCTTTAAGCAGTGGGATCTAATAGGGATTTCTAAAATAGGGGATGTATTAGAAAAAGGCACGCTAGCTCCATTTACTACGCTCCAGACCACCTATCAGCTCCATGCCAATCAATCTTACGCTTATCTTAGACTGAAGCATGCCTGGCAGGCTGAAGGACTGGACGCGGGGGCACTACCGGAGTATGCCCCATTGGAAGGCAGGCTCCTGCAGGAGGAGATTCCCGCTCAGGCCATCTTGCTGACCTATAAAACACTACTTAATAACATGCCTGATAAACTGGGCCCACTTAGAGTTAAATGGGAACGCACCACTGGGCCAATGGAAGATATATATTGGGAGGCAGCCCTTATGCACCCGCGTGAAGTGGCGATTAAATTAAGGTTGCGTCTTATTCAATATAAAATCCTTCACAGGACCTACTTTGAGAGGGCTAGACTACATACTATGGGGAGAGCTGACACTCCAGATTGTCTCAGATGCCACACAGAACGTGGTACATTTATAACACACCCTTTGGGAATGCAACAGGATACAGCTATACTGGACTAAGGTAGTGAAGGAACTGAACAATATATTGGGAGCACAACTTGAGCTGGAAGCTCGCTTTCTTTTATTAGGAATCCCTACGGATGTGGACCTGCCACGCCATAAACTTATGTTAGCTAACCTGGGGGTAGTGGTGGCCAAAAGGGACATAGCTCGCTATTGGGGGGCCCACCAACTCCCCACACTTAAGGAATGGAGAACATGTTTAGATCTCTATATGGTTGCGGAGAGAGTGACGTACAAAGCAAGGGGTTGTCCCCGGAAATTCCGCAAGATATGGGCCCCATGGATAAAATATTACGGTTTGGAACTGTGTGAGGAGGAGGAGGGAGTGGGCTTAATATCGGGGAGATCGGGGAAAGAGCCTTGACAACTGTGATGCCTGACCCATTGTCGGTAATTGTAGATATATTTGATGTGACCCTCGGCACATGTACATCTTGACATCTAGAGTCTGATCTCTTGCTCTCAATCGAAGAGAACGTTGCTAGACTGATTGTTCTATATCGAATGCTATTGCTCCACACATTTAATCTTGTGTACTCATGATTTCTCGGACTGTATGTTTATATTGCAAACTATAAATAAAAACATTTATAATAAAAAAAGAACATCGATTTGAAGGTAAGAAATATTGTTTTTAAAAATATAGAAGTCAATAATGTTTGCAAAAATATAGTGGTTTAAAATATCGATTTTTTTATTAGTGTTATGTATTTTAGTATATATTTTAAATGTATGTGATGTATTTTTTTGTACAAGTATTGTTTTTGTTTTTTAATATATGTGCTAAATCTTTAGTAGTTATCAATTTTATTTTAATTAAAATTTGCGTTTTTTTAGTTCCGTAGTGAGTTGTGGGTTTATAGGGGAATAGGGTGGAAAGTAATTTAATTCTAATAAATTAATGATTTTTTTATTTATTAATATTTATTTAATTGAGATTTTAGTGTTAATTGAGGGAAGTAATTTATTTTCAATTAACTATTAATTTGTTGTTAATTAATATTAATTATTCAATTGAAAATTAAGTAAGGAAATTGTGTAATTAATTTTAGGTGCGGGTTGTGGGGTTTATAGGGGTAAAGGGTGGGAAGTAATTTATTTTTAATTAATTATTAATTAGTTGTTTGTTATTATTAATTATTTAATTGAAAATTACATATGGAAATTGTGTAATTAATTTTAGGTGAGGGTTGTGGGGTTTATAGGTGTAAGGGGTGGGAAGTAATTTATTTTTAATTAATTATTAATTAGTTAATTAATTAATTAATTGAAAATTAAATATTTAAATTGTGTAATAATTTTAGGTGCAGGTTGTGGGGTTTATAGGGGTAAAGGGTGGGAAGTAATTTATTTTTAATTAATTAATAATTAGCTGTTTATTATTATTAATTGAAAATTAAATATTGAAATTGTCATTAATTTTAGGCGTGGGTTGTGGGGTTTATAGGGGTAAAGGGTGGAAAGTAATTTATTTTTAATTATTAATTTGTTAATTATTATTAATTAATTGAAAATTAAATATTGAAATTGTGTCATTAATTTTAGGCATGGGTTGTGGGGTTTATAGGGGTAAAGGGTGGAAAGTAATTTATTTTTATTTAATTAATAATTAGTTGTTAGTTAATATTTTATTAATAGAAAATTAAATATGGGAATTGTGTAATTAATTTTAGGTGCGGGTTGTGGGGTTTATTGGGGTGAAGGGGGAAGGTAATGAATTTTTATGTGTTTTCCTTTGTTTTTTAATTATATTTATTTAATTGATAATTAATTATGGTAATTATGGAAGTACATTTTATTTTTAATTTAGATGTGGGTTGTGAATTGTGTGGTGATATAGGGTAGGATATAAATAAACTAAATGTATGTAATAATGTTTTTGTTTATAAATAATTGTCTATCTAAAAATATTTGTTTGAAAAATATTTTTCTTTTTTATTTAATATAATTGTAGGTATTTCTGTTATGTATTAAACATTATATTATGTTTTTTTATTTTTTTAAATTTATAATAGTAAATGTATTTGTATTTTAATTTTTAACATATTTATATTTTTTTAAATGTATTTTATTTTTCAAATATTTTTTGTTGTTGATATTTTGTTTGTTTTTAATTTTGAATTGACTGTAGTGGGAATAGTAGTTTTTATCCCACCGCAATCCAACACTTTCCCAACTGTTACTGTCACTGGAGTGGGAATAGTAATTTTTACCGCTCCCCTATCCAACACTTTCCCCACTGTTGCACTCATTGGAATGGGAATAGTAATTTTTACCCCTCCGCTATCTAACACTTTCCCTACTGTTGCACTCATTGGAGTGGGAATAGTAATTTTAACCCCTTCGCTACCCAACACTTTCCCTACTGTTACACTCACCGGAGTGGGAATAGTAATTTTTACCCTCCGCTATCCAACACTTTCCCTACTGTTGCACTCATTGGAGTGGGAATAGCAATTTTTACCCCTCCTCTATCCAGCACTTTCCCTACTGTTACACTCATTGGAGTGGGAATAGTAATTTCTTTTTTCAAACTTATTTTTATTAGCATTTGGCATACACCTAATAACACAGTGACACATAGTGAGCGTAAACAGCTTTACAGAGTATAGCGTATCAAGTTCTTCTGAGGTTGAGCGTTCAAAAATAACACAAACCATGGCCTCTCCCTTTTTAGTACATAAAATGTAAGTACAGTTTCATACATTGTAAAGGCGCGAGGTATTCCAAAAAAAGGCTTACACGCCCACCCCATCTATTCTTTTAAGACGAGTGTTAAATCAAACCCTTCCAACAGGGAAGGACCCCCATTAACAAACCCCTTCCCTCCCAACAAACAAAATAAGTGGTGGTGGTGACAAGTATGTAATGTATTCTTGGGCCTAGTCGTATAGGTGGGACCCCGAGATGTTTCATGGGCTTGACCATTCTCCTCGATCTTTCCATACCGGAATGCCCCTGTAGGTACATCCGGTGTCCATGGATATCGGGTCTAGAACTGAAAGAGGTGCATATATCTCTAATCGAGGGCGGGCAGACCGCCAGAGGCAGGCCTTGAGTCAGATAGGCGACTAAGGGCCCCCATCTATACTCAAAGTTTTTATAATCGTCCCTGAAGATATCCGTCATTCTCTCGAGACAGAGTATCCTCCAGAGCCGAGAATGCCACTGGGAAATAGCGGGGGCCACCTTCTTCTTCCAGGCCGCCGCAATCGCCACTTTAGCGGCCCCTAAACAGGACCACATGATCGCTTTGTCTGCCCTGGTTCGATGCTCTAAGGATGGATCTCGGATTCCCAAGAGCACTCCCCCATGGAGGTTGGTATGGGATAGCCCAGCATGTCTTTAATGTGCATGAGTATCTCTTCCCAAAAGGGTTTGATTGTAGGACAATCCCACCATATATGTTGGAAGTCGCCCGAGGAGACCACAACCCCTCCAACACATATCCGAGGTATTCGGGAATATTCGTTTAAGTTTGGAGGGATATAAATACCAATCCATCAAGGTTTTTAAGTGAGCTTCTCGCAATTCTAAAGAATGATTAAATTTGGCAATGTCCGACCAGAGCCCGGTCCATTCAGTAGCGGATATTTCTCTCTGCACTACCCCCTCCCACATGGCCATGTATCGAGGTCTCGCGGATCGTGTGGCAGCCAATAGGGAGCTATATAGAAAAGAGATTACCCCCTCATGGAACTTACCCTTTGTATACATTTTTCAAAGCACGTTCTCTCTCGAGTGGCAGCATCTCGAATCTGAGGGGTGAGAGCCCAGTGCCTGAGCTGAAGATAGTGGAAGTGTTCGCCCGGTTCTAAGTGAAACTCCTCCGGCAGTTCTCAAATGTTAAGATATCGTAATTGTGGAAGAGGTCTGACAACATGAGACAACCGCCCTCCTTCCAAGGGGTTAAAGGGCCCTTCGTGGAGTGCGGGAGGAAAAGCCGGGTTGAAGTGGATCGGTGTATAAGGTGAGGGGAACGTGGTCCACTCCTCTCCCCCAGAGATTGAGTCCCAGACCTTCAGGGCAGTGCGTGTGGGAGTACTAATGTAAGCATTGGCAGGTCTGTCCTTCTTGGGTTTCCATAAGAGGTCCCATATTGTCCTACCCGCTATAGCCTGGTCCATATGCAACCAGTGCTTCTCCAACTCCCTTTTGGATCATTCCGCTACTATCCTCAGTTGGGCTGCCTTATAATATAAGCCGAAGTCAGGGAGACCTACACCCCCCCCTAGCTCTCGGTCTCCTCAAGGTATGAAATGGAAGACGGGCCCTACCGTTTTGCCAGATGAAGCGAGTCAGTAAGGATCGGATTTTGGGGAGAAGTTCCCGATCTAGCTCGATGGTTAGTGCCTGGAAGAGATACAGGAATTTAGGGAGCACTGTCATTTTAATCGCATGTATGCGGCCCAACCACGAAATGAAGAGGGGTTTCCATCGCTTGAGGTCGAGTTGAAGTTGCAGAAGAAGGGGTGGGAAATTGGCCCTATATAATCCCTCTAAGCGTGGTGTTAATTGTATACCCAGATATTGAAGTGAGCGCTTGGCCCATTGAAAGGGAGTGCGTTCCCGTAGACCGTTAGCCTCAGCCGTCTGGAGCGTGAGATTAAGTATAAAGGATTTATCCAAGTTGACTTTAAAACCCGCCACTTTCTTGAACATGGCCAGTTCCTTCTGCAGAGCAGGAAGCCAGAGGGACGGATCGGTAAGGGATAGAAGGACATCATCCGCGAATAGCGAAATTTTGTGATTATCTCCCCAAAGGGAATTCTTTTATTTCTGGAGTCAATACTTAGAGCAAATAGCAGTGGTGATAATGGGCAGCCCTGTCTAGTCCCTCTAGGAAGGGGAAATGGGGCCGACGTAGACCCATTAACCTGCACTCTTGACCGAGGCTGTACATAGTTAGCCCTAATCATATTAATAAATTTGTCCTCGAATCCAAAGTGCTGGAGTGTGCTAAAAAGAAATGACCAGTCCACCCTGTCAAAGGCCTTTTCGGCATCCAGACCCACGAGAACCGCCGGTATCTTGCGTATAGTTACCATCTCAATCAGATGCACCGTTCTATGTATGTTATTGTGAGTCTGCCTGCCTTTTACGTAGCCAGACTGATCAGGGTGGACAAGATCTGGGATCAGATCATTTAACCGCTCAGCCGAGATGGCTGAATATAGCTTAGCATCTAGATTTAAAAGTGAAATGGGTCGATATGAAGCACAGAGTTGCGCATTCATCCCCGGCTTGGGGATTACCGTTATCACCGCCTCAGCCATGTAAGGAGTCACCCCTACGTCTTCTGCCATTTTATTAAAGAGTTGTGTGAGGTGTGGGATGATATCTGATGTGAAAGTTTTATAGAAATGGGCCGTCAGGCCATCCGGACCCGGTGCCTTGTTGGGCTTGAGTGATTTGATCGCCACGCCCACCTCCTCCTGTGTAATGGGTGCGTTAAGGATATCGTTCCTGGCCCGAGAGACCTTGGGGAATGTCAGTGTCTGCAGGTATCTATTTTGTTCAGTTACCTCCCGTGTCTCCCCTGTGTATAATCTCTCGTAAAATGCCCCGAATGTGTTGGCCTTTCCTGTATCAGAGATCACTAATGTGCCCTCCCTATCCAGTATATTTCCGATGTATTCCTTTTCTCTCTTTTCCCTCAGCTGCCTAGCTAAGTGCCTACCTATTTTGTTCCCCTGTGTATAGGATATCTGGCGTAGCCGTAATAAAGTGTACTCCGCTCTATTGTTATAGATCGCCTTGAGCTTCCCCCTAAGTGCAGTAAGTTTACGCTGAGAACCCCTGGTTGGCGTGCTCTTGTGTTCTTTTTCAGCCAGCTCCAGTTCCGCCTCTAGGTTCTCCCTCTCTCTAGCTCTTTGCTTGTTCAGGATAGCATTGAGTTCTAAGCATTTTCCCCTTATGACCGCTTTGAATGCATCCCAATTATTGAAAGCCGAAGTGTCTTGGGGTGAATTCAAAGTGAAAAACTCTTTAATTGCTCCCCTCAGCTGATCTCTCAATAGTCTATCCCTCGTGAGGGAGGCCGGAAATACCACCTTGAGCTCCCGGGTGTGCCTCGGCTCCAGCTGAGACAAATCGAGACAGGGCAATGATCAGAAATCGTGAGTGGGAGAATTTTTGCTTCCTGAAGCAGGCCCAGCAGGTTCTGACTAATAAAGACATAATCAAGCCTAGAGTAGGTGTGATGTACATGTGAAAAAAGGTAATCTCTGGTCAAAGGATAGAGCGTGCGCCAGGCGTCCCTGAGACCGAGATCATGTAGTGTCTGTTTGGCACTCGTGGGGAAGGAGGTTGTAGCTATTCTGTGAGGGTGAGTACTATCTAGCTCTGCCTGCCAGGTGAGATTAAAATCCCCCAATAGAATCGTCGGACCTTCCGCAAACTCACCCACCTGATTCAGAAGGGTTGTCAGAAAGGCGGGCTGACCCACATTGGGTGCGTAAGCCGCAATAAAAGTACAGACTCGCCCTCTCAGTGATCCTTTCACCATGACTATACGACCCTCTTTATCGGATTTAACAGCTTCCGGTTGGAATTTAGTCGAGCTATGAAAGAGTAGTGCTAGCCCACGCTGTTTGGTGGTTGCGGAGGACCTATAAATAAGGGGATATTGTTTATGGCGTAGTCTCATCTCTTCATACCTTTTTAAGTGTGTCTCCTGAAGCGCCACTATATCAAAATGATGATCCGTAAGATATTTCCAAATTTTTGGTGCTTAAGTGGTGAGTTTAACCCCTTAACATTCCATGAAACTATGGAGATCACCATGGTATGATATCAGTTCCCTCTCCCTCCCATCCGCCCTCTGGTTCCTCACACCCAGTATCGGGTCTTCGAGCTCTAATTAATGCTCCTCCTGGCCTCACCCCCTTGTAGACTCTACCTGGACTAGTCTGTGCACCCGAACATTGTACCCAGTCAGCCACCACCAACCCCCCGCCGCCCTCCCTCCCCATAAAAAGAAAGAAAAACCCCAACAATACCAACTTCAACTTGTGCCGGAAGGATATGGAATCTCCGGCTATGTGAGTTATAACACATCGGGACATGTTGGTGGGTGACTTGACCGGAGTCCCCGTCCGTCCCCTTTAATCAAAATGTTCGCTTTCTATTAGTACTCAGATGTGAGTGTTCAAAGGTTTCCTTCAGTGAGCCTCGGAGCTTCAGTCAATAACCCCTAGGAGATTGCTGTCCACAAGTGTACTCTCTCCCCTGGTATACACCGCTCCCGCAGGAACTAGTAGTTCTTCTGGCAGGATCCCTCCACCAGTGTTGATCACTTATGGCCTCCTTTAACGCTTGTACTCCACTGCGGGTTTTTATTGCCACCTCGGTCTGCTCCCTCGCTGTGTCCTGTGCGTTCCCGGCATCAACAGGGGGAGGCCCAGCACTCTCAGACCTTCTTCAAGTTTTGTGGTCTGGCGCATCCTGTTATTATGTTCAAAGCTCAGTCCGAATGGATATGTCCATCTGTATTTTATGCGGTCGTCGCAGAGCTTTGTGGTGATAGGCCTAAATTGCTGCCTCCTCGCCAGCGTCGATGGTGCTAGATCCTGGTTCAGGCTGCAGCGAAACCCCTGGAAGGAGATGTCGCCCTTTTTCCGGGCCTCTTGTAGTATGGCCTCCTTGACCTTAAAGGAGTGGAATTTGGCAAGGATATCACGTGTCCGACGATGCTCTCCAGTTATCTGACCTCCTACGCGGTGTGCCCGCTCCAGTTTAATCTTGAGCTGTCTTGGGTTTAGAATTTCCGCAAAGAGACCCTCAAGGAAAGCCTCCAGATCCGGGCCTTCCACTCCTTCCTCCAGGTCCCAGATCCGAATGTTGTCTCTCCGGGATCTGTTTTCAAGATCTTCGGACTTCAGTAGGGCAAGGTGCAGTTGACTCTGTAGATCCTGTATCTTTTCTTGTGTGTCCATGGTCCGCTTGTCCAGCTCTAGGTTCTGGGCTTCTAAATCAACAACCCTCGTGCCCACCGAGTCCACAACCTGTTGGAGCATAGCCATGCGAGCAGTTAGGTCTGTTTGAAGTTGCTCGATGGAGGCCTTGATATCTTGGTTGAGCTCAGCGCGCAATTCAGTTTTAAATTCTCTCAGGGATGCCATCAGGTCCTCCTTCGTGAGCGCCATGGTGTCAGAGGGTTCGCCTTGTTCCTGTGGTTGCCATTTCTACGCAGGAGGAAAAAAGTTGGAGACATTGTTAACCCCTTCTTCGGTGGCATAGGTGCAGGCACGGTGGCTCCCTTGCGTTTGTACTTGCGGCGTCAGCCGTGGGGAGCCCTCGCCTCCCCCTCCACAAGTTGTTCAGAGCCACTGCCTGTCAGTGGTGCCAATATGCCCCCGCTCTCCCTCACCCTGGGTCCGCTCTGTGATGTTGCCAGTCCTCAGGGGACTCGCTCCCACAACCGGTAGCCCACTGCTGAGTGCTGTCAATGGTTGGTGGCCTATGGGGAAGGCTCCTATCCCCTCGTCCTTTGCATCCCTCCTGCTGCACTGTGGAGCTTAATGCTGCTGAGGCACTTTAATGCATCACCTCTGCCTCACCCCCTTCAATTATACGATCTTCGGCAGCGTGTTGGCCGCCATTTTGGGGTCAGGCACTGCCAGGCATGGATCCGCTCTGCTGCCGTTGCTATCCTGAGGCTGGCTGACCGAGCCTGAAATTGCTCCCGCTGCCCCTGGCTCACATCCTGCCGATGCATTGCGTCCCCGCCTCACCGGTTGTGCAGATTACGTCCTCCAAGGGACCACGTGAGCGCCCCACAGACCCACCACGATCTCCTCTGGCCCGGTTTGCAGCTGCTCCGGTCGCGATGTACAGCCTCCCGCTCACTGCTCCGTCATAGATCAAGATGGGAGCGTGAACGCCACACGTCCTCCCCTCTGCTCCGGTAAGGCGCATGGGCATCAGCGGCTCCTCCAACCTCCAGGCACGGCGGCTGCCATTTTGTGGTGCCCTGCAGCGCTGCTCTCACGGAGCCCTGGCGAACCTCAAAAAGGGGTCTTTTCCTAGTGTGGACGGTACTTGCTCAGCCTTCACCGGTTCGGTCACCTTTCCGCCGCCTCTGGTGCAGTTTTGGCAAAGTTTAAGGGCGCTTCTGTGCTCGGGACACTGACGCGGACCGGGAGCCGAGGTGAATCACACCCACCCGGCCATCTTGCCCGGCCACGCCCCTGGGAATAGTAATTTTCACCCCTCCGCTACCCAACACTTTCCCTACTGTTGCACTGACTGGAGTGGGAATAGTAATTTTTACCCTTCCGCTATCCAACACTTTCCTGGCGTGGGAAATTTAAGTTTAAATATTTTTAAATAGTTTAATGTTTTAATTAATAGTAGAATGTTTTTTAAACATAAATTATGTTATTGGTATATGTATATATATTTAATTGTTACATTTTTATATATTTTTAAATTATAAAATACATTTAAGTTAATAGTTTATTAATTGTTTTACAGTAAACAAATATAATAATTATTATATATGTGTTTAACTTTTTTAAGTTAAGTTTATTTGTTATTTTTGTTAAATGTATATTAAATCTAATTATTTTTTTAATAAGTTATTATTTAATATTTATTATTTTATTTTATATGTATATAAAAAACGATATTTTTTACATCTATATTTGTCATCGATATTTTTTTCCGATATTTTTGTACTTACCTTTATAAACATAGGATGTTGATATTTTTGACATCTGTATTTCTGACTCGATATTGTGGCATGGGGATGTTTTGGGTGTCGATGTTTTGTCAGTGAACCCTGCAGACTGGATAGGAAGTTTTTAACTGCAATTTGTACCTGTCAAAATCACCTTTTGACGGGGCTAAACCTTCCTTTTTAATATCTATAAGCCACCTCTATGGTTGGCCTTATTGTCCAATAAGGCAGCGTGCATGGTATTTAAAAGGAGGACATGTAGAAATTAATGTTTTGCATGTCTTTGCAGTGAAAACCCCAAATCTTTTTCGCTGTTGCAAGGCTGGCTCTCCCATAGGAAAACACTGGGGTAGATTATAACATCTTATAATGCTTAATTTCAGCTTGGGAGCAGCTGGAAAAATGATTCAATGATTAATATTGATTGGTCATTTAAATCCAACGCAATTGTATTATTGTTGGGCCATTCCTTGGATCCAGCTTGCAGTTTGACCTGATGACGAGTCGTCGGCGACCACTTTTTCTCTAGGAAACTTTCTAAGTCTGAAGATAAAATTTCCACTGGGGTGAACCTGGTCCCTTTACCTGACTGGCGATTCATTGAAGTCGGCCTTAACTTTTGACTCTGACCTAGTCTAGCATGACTAGATGCCTGCAGTTAGCAGTTTGTGCTTTTCGGCTGAACTCTTCAACTATCACTCTCAAAAGGGAGGTCAAAAGGATCTTATTGAACAGATTCCTTCTGGACTGGCAAGATCTTGAGCATGTGTGGTAATAGGAAACTGGGAAAGGTCTTTGACAAGCTGCTCAGTGATCATGAGTAGGCTTTGTACATATAAAGCATCACTGGGTGCTCTGTCCCGTCACCACAGTCAGCAGTAATATCGTTGCCTACCTCGATCGAAGTATGAGGACATATAGCTGTAAAATTAATACCACGTATCGCTCGTGTCATGATGATGGCTAAAATCTAAAAGTTATATAATGCTTCTATATGTGACCCAAGCAACATTTCCCAGTGTATGTCGCTCTGATACCTTTGGGTCATGTTTGCACTTTATAAAACTGTCTAAATAACATTTTAACTCAAATTCAAAAAAGTAATATCGCCAGTTCTACTTATTGTATGTTTATTATTTTTGTGTAATTTTATTTATTAACATATATCTTTTTTTCCAAATTGGTTTGGGGTTTTTCTTTTGTTGTGTTTTCACTTTATTACTGGTTGAATGAGGCATACATAACTGTACACATTGCCTCTAGATTAAGACTTACTGCTCTGTACCAATTTACCAGTGGGTTAAGCATAGGTATATTTAGTGACTCTAGAGGTTCACCCTATCAAGGATTTTGATTATTGTTTGAGGTGGGTTCTTATCCCCATCAACTAATATACCAGTTTCTTTCAACCAATATATGCACACTAAAATATAAATAGCATTATATCTTGATTACATCATTAATAGATGACAATCACCCTCAGTGGAATTCTGAGTTATAGAAGGCTGTATGCCATGGCACCACCTTTGTCAAAACCCAGCTAAGGGTGATCTTTTGTTGTTCTCAATAAAGCAGAGCTAGTAATAACTTCTACTACTATCTGTTGACATCACTATTCCTTAAACTTATATTTGAAGCGAGCAATTATATGAACGTCCAGCAAACTGATTAATCTGCTGTAGGTTCTTACAAGGCACCCTAAAGGAAGCCAGTTTCAAAAATAATCAAAAGTTCCTGAAATGACTAGCACATAGCAAAATGAATATAACAGACACCAAAATTAATATAACATATTTCACAACTAATATGATACAGGGGAGAATCAATACGTCTTGTAGTGAAACAAATATGATACATATGAGAATGAAACCACTACTTAGAGAATGATGTGAATAACACATCTGCTAAGCTGAATAAGATGTGATGTGTGTAAATCATACTGAAATATGTGTTCTTCACTGAACAGAATGTAGCAAGCACTAAAATGAACAGGACATGCATTAAAAAGAATGACATTCGCAGCAGTGATTGACATATTTTTTGAGAAATATGACATGCTGAAATGAAAATGGAACATTGAAACAAATATAACCCTCAATTAAATGAATATGAGATATGTTAAAATAAATATATTTTCTTTTGAAATTAATAAAATACAAGTTGAAAAGAATATAACACACCTTGAAATGAATATTACACACATTGCAATGACTTTGGCTGGTGTTGAAATGATACAAAATGAATATGACCTACTTTAAAATGTCACATATTGTGAAAATATATCATGAAACATAAGCCATATTAAAACACATATGTCACAAGTTCAAATGAATATGAGATGTGCTGATTCGAAATGAGAAGTGATAAAATGATTCTGATCTATGCTAAAATTAATGTGACATCTATTGAAATGAATGTGTAAGGCATTGAAAACTAATATGACACACCTTGAATTAAAATGGTTTGAAATGAGTACGTGTATTGAAATTATATGAATCACTTTCAAATAAATATTACAATGGCTAAAAACAATATGATCGATAAATATTTAAATGAGTACGACATGTGTTTAATTAAATGTGGCCCATGTAGAAATAAATATGGCATACATTGAATTTATTATGATATGCATTGAAATGAATGTGGCATATCTTTAAAGGAGTATGACATTCATTAAAAACAAATATGACATGCTGATAAGAACATGGCATGCATTGAAATGAATTTGGCATGCATTCAAAATATTGGGATCCCCACTCAAAAGAACTTGACATTTCTTAACGTCTATATGACCTACACTGAAATGGATGACATTTGTTGAAACAATTATGGCATGAATTGAAATGAGTATGACACATCTTGAAATAAATACAACATATTTTGAAATGAATGTGACAAGATTTGATATAAATCTGACACATTTTGAAATAAATATGCCAAGTGTTAAAAAGAATATGACATGCACTGAAATGAATATGGCACCTGTTGAAATGAATATGGCCCATGTCAAAATGAACATATTGGCTAAAGTGAATAGGACACTCGTTGAAGATAATACAAAACTCGAGAGATAAATGTGGCATACAAAGAAAGGGATAAGGCACATGCTGAGACATTGATATGACCCCTATTTAAATGACCATAATATGCATTAAAATGATTATGATATTCTTTGAAAAGAATGTGACATGTTGAAATTTATATTAAGTGCACTAAAATCAATATGACAAGCACTGAGATTTATATAACATGCATTGAGGATAAAGGAAATCGTTTTAAAATTCAACACATGGACTTACAGTATTAGGCGTTTGTGGTACAAGAAGTTGCAGCATGAGCAGTTTGGGGCAAAAAGACTGAAGCAGACTACAGCCATCATTAAAAGTTGTGTGGAGTAGTATTACTGCATGGCTTAATGTGGTAATGTCACTCAGCCCAATTACAAGAAATACTGGGTTATTTTTAAAACTCCTATTCAAAATTGAAGTTGAAGCATTCTACCTAGTGTAAATACACTCCTCATCAGAGAAAGTGGTAAATCATGGCATATAACAAAAATGCACCCAGAAATAACATTTAAAGCCAAATGTATTCAAATCGCCGCACAAATGTGCCAAGAGGACAGATACTGGAGAGTGTCAAAACTACCTTTCATGGATGCAATGGTCTATGCCTTAACAGTACATTTACTTCAGTGAGGAAAAGGGAGCCTCTAAATGCCAGGTGCTAATCAAGACTATAAAAATACTGATCATTCTTTGCCTCGTACACGTTTGCAAGCACTACCAGGGAGGAAACTCACATCAGCCATTTCTTCATGTTGAATGCAGTCCAAATCCAGGTCCAGATACTCCTACAGTGGCAGAAACAGGAGGAAACAGCCCATTGTCAAGGGATATTAGAAATACTCAGATGCAGGAAATTAATCCACGCTCATCATGAGATGCCCAAACCCTCCCAACATGTCCACTCTCTATATCCTGTCAACATATCAGCTGGGCATTAGGAGCATGCAGCACATGCCTATTGCCATTGGGGATACAGTGAATGTGAATATAATTTTAGTACATCTCACTTTCATTTCAATACAAGTCATATTAATTGCAGTGTGTGGTATATTCTTTTTAATGCCGTCCGTAATCATTTCAATGCATGTCGCATTTATTTTAGTTAGGGACATGATTATTCTAACATCACATATTCTAGCATCATGTATCCATTAGATCATGTGCTATATTTGTTTCAATGTGGCTTACATTCATTTCAACATGCCCCGTATTAATTTCCATATTTGCCATATTCATTTTAAAGCATGTCATATTCATTTCAATGCATGTCAAAGTCATTTTAACACCAGTCGTAGTCATTAAAAGGTGTAATGACCATTTCACTATGTCTTATTCTTTTCAATGCAGATTATATTAATTTCAAAATCGAATATATTTATTTTAACAGATGTAATATTAATTTCATTGGTGGTTATACTTGTTTCAGAGCATCATAATAATTTCAACATAATATATTCCTCTTAACACATCAGTCACTTCAGTATATGAATTGTGCTGTGAATCAATATATTTAGGGCCGATTCCGATTCGGGCCGGATATCTCTCCGACCGAGCCGGACCCGGAGAGATTTCCGACCGAATCGGACTCTGGCAGTCCGACCGATCGAGTACGATGCGCACGCATGCCATCGGACTCGAGTCGCTCAGAACTCCCATTGAAGTCAATGGGAGCCTGTCGCACAACGCGTACGCGGGCTCCCATTGACTCAATGGGTGCGAGGCGGACAAGGGCGCCCCCTACAGCGTGTACGCAGCGAAGCGATTCGCGCCGTACACGCACAGGTAGGGGGACCCATGGGTCCCCCCTGTGTGCGACTCGCGCGCCTACGCGTACAGGGGGTCCGACGCGGACCCCAAAAGTCCGGCTCCGACAGCTTTTTCGAGCCGGACAGCACGAGTCGATCGGACTGCTCGCGGTGCGCATCGTACTTACCCGGCCGGGAAACGTCTCCATAGCGCGGTGCGAGTCGTGTCCATGCGAGTCGGTCGGAGCATGTTGAAGCCGCGTTCGAGTCGGTCGGAGTTTTCGCGGGTGCCTGCATCGTACTCGCTCGGCCGGACCCGCGTACGATTCGGTCGGGAAACAGGGCTCCGAATCGAATCCGATTCGGAGCCCTACCGGCCGAGATCGGAATCGGCCCCTAAGTCTGCTGTGAATCATATTTCTTTTGCTACCTGGAATATTGATTCTGCCATGTATTATATTTGCATTAAATCTGGTGTGTTATATTCATTTTGCTATGTACTATACATTTCAGGACGTACTATGCATTTGTTGAGCTGTCATTTTGACATGATTGACTTTCTGCAGCAACCTTCAAGATCCTATCAAACATTCAAGCAAATAACCCCTTTCACCACATTAAGGGGTCATTAAGATGGCGGACGGACTGGAGTCCGTCCGCCATCCTGGCGGAGACCAGGATCGTCCGCCATACATGCAGCGGTCCCGCACACCAAATCAGGATGCGACCGCCACCATGGCGGTCGCATCCTGCCATTTAACATTGTGGCGGGTGCTGCTGACTGCAGCACCTGCCGCGATGCCAAGAAGGCAGGATGTGCATTTCACTGCAATACGTGGCAGGCACCATACGGTGCCTGCCACGTTGTGCTGTGAAATGTAGGGGGTACCATGGGTACTCCCCAGTGCACCCACACCTCCCCCCAACACAAGGGGGGACCGCAACGGGCCCGTAACTAATCCCCACCAGCCTTTCCTTACCGCCATGGAAAGGCCGGCTGTAGCCAGCATCATGATTTGGTGGACGGTGCCTGCTAGGCACAGCCACCATTTTATGCTCTCTGGACCGTCTGCCAGGCAATCTGTATGATTGCTTTTGGCGGAGCAGTGGCGGACGGTCTTTGCGTCCGCCACGGTCCGAGTGCAATTCCTCCGCCATCGTAATGTGGCAGGGGGAATATCGCGGTATGATTGCGGAAGGACCGCCACCGCATGGCTGGCGGTGACTGGCCTTCCGCAATTGTAATCGGCCCCTAAGTTCTGTGACTACAACGCACAGTATGTGAATAAAGAAACTATTTGGTTATTTTGAAGTAACATTAATAATAGCACTTTGATTTTAATTACACTAATTAATTTAATTGAAATAGTTTTGAAATGTTGTTGGTCTTGGTCATTTGATCAGTTGATCTGTACAAGTTATAATGGGCATTATCATGGCTGTGTTTTACTGTATATGCCCTCTGACTGTGCACTTGAAGAACCTACCGCCAAAAATATTACTGACAAAATTGTCTCCATGAAAAAATGAAATTCACATAAGTTTGTGCTTTCTGGCAATTCTTTCCTTTGAGTGTCCTTTTTAATTAATTTGTAAGTTTAGTAGACTTTTCCTCTGAAGAACTCTGTGCGCATATATTTTTTAAAGCCAACTACTACTTGCCTGGTTCAACTAACCAAGATGAAAATCGTCTCAAAACATTTTAAATTCGTTACTGAAACTAAAATGAACAAATTCATCTATGTATGCTATTTCGCAACAACCTTTAAGTATACCAATACACAACAACAAAATCCAAAATTACACCCCAAAATAAAACGACAATAGAAAAAATATATTTGTTTATTAAACCAGAATATAGATGCAATATTTGTCAATTGACCTCCTTTTTGATATTCAACACCCCAAATGAGGTATTACAAACAATATTTCCCTACATTGGTGTGACACCATCATAGATGGTAAGAATAAGATCAGAAATATATTATATGGTTCACACAATTTTCCCTGAGATGACTAAAACAATATCACTTCTCTGAACACTTCAGTCATTCTTCTGATGAGTCATATCCCTTATTAGCTCTGATTGAGCAGTGTTCTCTCAAAGGATGTGATTTAGCATGAAAACATAGGCCCATATTTATGACGCCTTTGCGTTGTCCTTGTGTCACACAAGGTGATGACACAAGGACATGTTTTCTGTAAGGTCTTTGTTTCTCCTCATCATTTCCTCTAGCCACATGCGCTGCATTCTGCAGTACACATAGAAAGAGGAAAATGCCTCTAATGATTGTTTTTGTGGAGGAAGGTGCCCCTTCTTGCACAAAAACAATCCTACCTGTAATGAAGGCACGTGACTGAATTAGCACTAGGAGAGAGGAGAAATGTTCCCTATCTTTGAAAATATGGAGTATTTCTGCTTTCTCCCTTTCACGCAGCACAGCAACTTTGTTGCCCTGCATTGCGTGAAAGTTTAGTAACTATGCTCCTTAGAATCTTATACTTTTTATATAACATTTTGGTTTTTCAATAAATCAAAGTAGCGTTAATGGTTCATTCATCAAAATGTGCTAAATGTAATGCACAACCAGTTTCATTAAATCCAGAATGTCCTGTGTTAATAATTCCTGTGTTATCTTCTCCACAATAATTTCCTTTAGATCTGCATCACCTTTACATTTATCAATCCTTATTTCTAAAACAATAGTCTCTAGGATTTCACTTCATGTAGAGCATTTAACACCTTGGGAGATGGGTGAACATTGGTTATTCTACCACTAGTTCTAATAATAACCACAATAGGTTTTTAGGTCTGAAAATGTAATTAAGTAAAAAATACGTGATGAACATTTTTCTACAAATCAACAAGTTTGTTAGCATGCCAATAACTGTGAATTACAAATATTAATTGACATGCCATGACTAAACCTCAAGGCAGTAATACTGAATTCCAATAATGATAAATGTTTAAGATTTCTAATAAAACAATGTTTTCTGTAAATTCATAATAGGATAAGGCAGACGTTTTTGTGGGATGGATTGGGGAGAAGGTATGGTGGTCTTACACCAACGAGCATTAAAATCATTTTGATCACCACTGCATCTTTTGGCGTTATCAATCATCAAGCTATTTAAGAAACCTTGTGATCTGAGAAATGCATTCACTGAAGGTCACTATCTTTTTAAACGTAAAACACCAAGAGGTTCACGTTGAGACCTTTGGAAATGGGGAAAATGCATGGTCAGCGTATATTTCTTTCAGAATAGCTTTATTTTGTTACAGAAGCAGCCATAAAAGTACACAAATCCAAGAATAAAAACAAAATAAACAAGTATTCATTTAAAAACAATTTCAAACAACATAGCAACAGGTCTTGTAATAAAATACAGTACAATATAATAAGACTCATGCATAATCAAATTTGTTAAAATTAAGAGATAGTGCATTATTCAAAGTGCATCGTGCTTCGGGACCGCACAGCGGCCCTCAAAAAGGAGCTGACATGAAAACAAAACTCATCTATCAGTTGTTGCAGGAAATGTGGGGGACCTATATAGGGATGTGGAATTGATACCATTTGATGTATTTAGCATGGACTGGGATATCCCTCAGGGCCAGTTTCTGCTCCTTAGGGCGTTTACGGGGGCTATATGATGACATTGGGGGATGGGTACCCTAGAGCCTGATCACCACTCCACGTGCGGGTGCATAGGAACAGCTGGGGGCACCATAAAAGCTGTCACCCTCCTGTACAGGATGATAGGCAAAGACTCCGTCAAGCCATTGGTCATGCTGAGAAACTACTAGACAGAAGATCTAGGTAGGCCCCTTGAGGATAAGGATTGGGAGGATATTCTGCATAGGACACCCAGAGTCTCAAGAAACGCCCAATTTGGGCTGATTAGTTTCTACATCCTACATCGGGCATACATCACTCCAAGTCGAACTAACTGCTACTTCCACAGAGACAACGCGGAGTGTCCGAGATGCGGGACGTGGGAGCGGGCTTCCTACACATGATATGGAGCTGCCAGGCTCTGACCTTTTATTGGCAGACAGTGACGAACGAAACGGCCCGAATCACCGACCGAGAGGTCCCGTGTACTCCGGCACATTGCCTCCTTAGCTTGTTCCCCCACACAGCTAAGCCAAAGGTCACTGACAAATTTCAGGACTTGGCCTTCATACTAGCCAAGTGCGAAATTACTAGCAGGTGGAAGGCAACGAATGGCCCAAGTATAGTTAGATAGCATGAATTGGAGAAATGGGCGGGCTGCAGGGGCAGGATCCTGCTCAGGAATGCACGACGAGGACTGGGCAAACTTGAGAGAGCCAGGGCGTGGGAGGCACTGGCAGAGAGGGGGTGCGACACACCGACCAGGGGTCCAGATACACAACACCAGAGACACAGTTCCGACTGGGGAGCCCTATAAGACATAGCCAGGAAAGGGCATTAGAACAGGCACCTGCAGCTGAGGCAACCTAAGATACAATAGGGAGTCGAGGAAAAATACAAGACCAAGTTCATCATCAGGAAAAACGGACAACCACACTATAGATGATAAAGAGCGATGCAAAGTGGAGACCATATATGTCAGCGACCTGCTGTGGAGATACGGGAGGGGGGAGTATAAGGGAAAATCAACACTAGAACAGATGTAAACCATAACTTGATAGAACTATCTAAGCAGGAGATCGAAAATGACAGCACGAAGAATGGAACTGGAAAGAATATTGTAAATAATGTTATAATATGGATATGTATTAAAGGAAATAAAATGTGTTTTAAAAAAAAATCAGTTGTTGCAGGAAATGGAAAGCTGGACTGCACTGCCTGAGATTCTGAAACTTCATAAAAGGAATTAAAAATTGTTTAATATATTTTAAATTCACAAAAAAAGGTAAAATGCAGCATTGTTTGCCCAGACCTGCTGTTACACGGGCATAAGATTCCTTTGGAAGGCCTACGGGAAACAAAGTAAATAATTAACTGTGTCCGCCCTAAAAAGAAATAATAACATCTTTCCCAACGCCCACATGCACTAAACAAATAGTTAGTTAGTGGCCTGCCAGGGTCCAGTCGCAGATAAGCTTCAACAGTGGGCTTTTGCATTTCCGTACTTAGGGGGTCATTAGGATAGCGGGCGGATCGCCACCGCCCGTATGGCGGTGGCGAACCGCCCGCTATTTCCCACCGCCCGCCTCACATTTCCCCACCGCCATATTAGTATGGCGGTGGGGACCCAGGCGGACGGAAAGACCGTCCGCCGGTTTTCCGCTGGTCGACCAGTCGACCGTGCGGAAAAGGGGATGGATATGGTGGCGGTGTCTGCTAGACACCGCCATCCATATTAGAATGGGCAGCGGTGCAGGGCTTTCCATGGCAGAGACCCCGCCATGGAAACCCAGGCGGAGTTTGCTTACGGGGGCCCGTTGCGGGACCCCAGGGTATTGGGGGTGGGGGGGTGGGGGGTGCACATGGGGGGTACCTATGGTACCCCCCTGCATTGTCATGGACATGGTGGCAGGCACCTCGCAGTGCCTGTCACCTTGTGCATGACAATGCACACAGTGCATTCCCAGCATTCTGGTGGGCGCTGCTGTGAGCACCGCCCGCCACAATGCTGTGAATGGAGGATGCCACCGCCACGGTGGTGGTGGCATCCTAATCGCCGGTGCGGGACTGCTGCACCACTGGCGGCCGGTCCCAGCACCGCTAGGGTGGCGGGCGGACGAAAGTCCGCCCGCCATTCTAATAGGCCCCTTAGTCTATATGCTCGGGCTTGATTGTACAGTACCATTTGCATATATTTGTTACTTATATTACCACTAGAGCCAGGCTCGGAGAAGGCGTGCTGCATCCCAATCTCCTGAAAAGTTTTCTTTACATATGCTATCCACGGGACAGTGAGGCCTTTGTCACAAGCAAGACAATCATTAATAATATTTATTAATATGATTGCGTCTTATAAAGCGCTCAGCTACCTCTCTGGGTTTCCCAGAGCTAGACCCAGGTATGGTGAGTGCAACCCCTAGTTTTAAAACAGCAAAGACTTCACTCCCTTGCAAAACAGCGTGAGAGAAGAACAGTTTTGTAGAGATTCCGGGAGGTTGTTCCAAAGTTTCAGACCAAAGTACGAGAAAGAGTTTCCCCCCATTCATGCTAGGTGCATTCTCAGCACTTTACAGAGGGACTTGTAAGATAACTGAAGCATGCATGTGAGCTGATAAAGTGCCACCAGCTCTTGAATGTAGCATGGGGCATTGCTGAATCTAGCCTTGTGCATATAGCACAAGGCTTTGAACTGCAAACGTTTGTCTGCAGTCAGCCAGTGAAGCTTGCGGAGATGATGCGACGCATAAAGGTGGGGGACGAGCTCTTATGCGATCACTCATATATGTCAGACCCAGCTTCTCATGACAAATATAGTGAGAAGAGGATACAGGGGCATAGAAGACGTTTCTGCAAAAGCGATTTTCTTCCACCTGAATGTCTTCACAGTTTGCAGTTCCCCATATCTCAGCCCCATATAATGCAGTGGGGACACACTGAGTCGTGTAATAGTGGAGCAAGTGCCCTCCCTCCAGGAGGCTGAGGTAAGCTGAGAAGCTAGCCAACTGCCCTTGACAACTTCAGCCTAAAATGTGTAATATTAGGTGCCCATGAACCAGCAGCATCAAAAGTGATCCCTAAATAGGAAAAAGTGCTGTGCGCTTTGTCAACTATTTAAGCCAGCAGTAAGAGTTGGAAGCTAAAAACGCTTGAGGCCACATGCCATAATATATGACTTTGAAAAATTAGTTTGTAGGTCAAGAGCAGCCATGAATTGGACAAATGAGTGCATCAATAAATGCTGCGCTTTTGGTGTGCGAGCCATCACTACTGTGTCATTCGCATATAGCAGTGTACATTTACCCTTGGAACATCAGAAGTGAAAGTGGATAAAAAAGGGCTAAGCTCATTGTTATATAATATAAACAGTAACAGTGGCAGCCTTGCCCCACATCTAGGACGATAGCAACTTGGCAGTGTCTGATTAAATATTAGGACAATTGTTGACATAGCCCAAGAACTCGGTAGTGGTGTGTGCATGAGATTGTTAAAGACATTGGTCAGTAACGGGACCCCAAATCGATTTTACACTTTATCATGTCAATAGAGATCCTTCCGGTCCTGGAGCCTTTCTACTGGCGTTCTGTTGGATAGAGCCAACAACTTCACACAGGGTGACTCTAATTCCCTGATAGTTGCTACAGTTCATAATAGGCTGAGTGATCATTGTTGCAGCAGAATATATTTCAGAGGAGTGAGCCTCTCATGCCTCACTAGTAATTTGGCAGCCAGTCGGGGTCACAGTGTGCTTAATGGTTCTCATAGCAGTTACTGTCCTTCTCACAAGCTGCTGAGCTAGTGAATCTCACTGCTGTATAATTACCTCCTTCCGTCTCTTTGTTGTGACTGCTTTATACTGTTTACGTATAGTGGCAACTATGGGGGGATCCCTGGGATTAACAAGTGCCCTGCACAGTGATTGGTTGGCTACTGAACAGTCATGGTTAAAACCATTTTGGTGCAGTATATATGGATCTGGGATGTTTTAACAGAGCTTTTTTGATGTTGTTACAAAGGACAACAAAAGAACAAACTTTCGCCTCTTTAGCTACTTCACCGGCACCTGATACTTTATTATATTTTCCAAAAATTGAGCCGGATTCTGGACTTTCCAGACCACTCTATGGTTATCTGTGGATAGCTGCTGTTTACTGAGCCCATCATCAATGTTATGTTTAACCTTCGAAGATAAGGCTCAAGCTTTTTTGCTGGGATCATGATCACTAAAATGTGAGGGAATGGTTGATCCATACTGTAATAAACTAATGAGATTACTAGAAATAAAAATATAATCAATTATAGATGTGCTTCCTCTACCCCTACAGCCCAGGATCAGTAGTGTCAACCACATCAAGGACTTTATTCAAGTCAAATAGTGAATGAAGCCCTCTAATTCCTTGCCTCTCAGGTCAACACCCTCAAAGGCACTCTTATCATTTTGTGGCTTTGAATGCTGGGTCAGCCTAGCATTAAAATCACTGGTTAGGCACAGATACACCTGACTCCCCCGTCAGTGGCTTTACCTAAAAGTGAATCAATATATTCAAACAGAATGGGGTACCTTATATTTGGAATATTAACAAAATCATTGTTATAAAAGTTGACCAGATATAAACGTAGACCCACCTTAAAAAACACAGCTAGAACATCTTTACATGGGGTTTCCTGGGCCATAGAGTGGCCGCCGGTCAGCAAGTTTATTCAAATAGATAGGTTCCCTGATGCATGACCAGACCGAGATGGGGTGGCCGGCACACTGAAGCACTGAAACCCATAAAATACCGTCGGCTGGGGGTCCGAGGTTTCCTGCTGCAGCAAAATATCATAACTCCTTACAAAAAGCTGCCAATCCGGAAGGTGTAACTTAGAACGAAGACCCGCATCATTCCAACTAACTATTTTCAAGAGGGGTACTTTTAGTTTAGCTTTAACTCTTGGGGAGGTCAAAACAAGGGATTGATGTGAGCCCAGAACCTGATTAAGCACTGACTTTTGGCTTACAATCACTTTCCCCAGTCAATCAATATCAGTGAGATTGGACTAAGCTGCACATCTATTTTTGCACCCCAACAATGGCTTAGGCCGAGTACAGCTACTTATAAAAGGGGGCATTAAAATCCCATTTGGCTTGTAAACGAACCCAATTTATAAACATTTGGTAATTCTGCACATCAGTTAATTAGTTTCAGCTTCAGCTTGCAAAAAGGTTTGTAAAATGCAAACGCAAATACTTTTGAAAAATCAAGTGGGTAGTGTAATCACCACAAGTTATTTCCCATGTAATTGAGCAAAAAGGTTAATTCTGAGAGGTAACGTTACTATAATGTTGTAATATATCGTACCATTGCAGTAGTGTCTTGATATTTTGCACAGTACTCTAAAAAGTACTCTAAGAAGCTGATTTTGATGTTTTTATTGTGTTTTTTCGTCTTCATTGTTAATGACTTGTCTTTATGGAAAGAAGAAATCCAATAAAGCTAACTTTGACTCTTGCCTTATAAAGTTGATGTGGAGTTATTGTTTTTATCGTGATTGTGGAGAAAATAATTAAAACATTCATAAAACTGTTAATACATATTAGTAACGTGGTATTCCTTAACATTTTCGTTAATGTGTTTATCATTGAAAATATTAGCAAAATCATCCACATTTAACAATTCCTCTTGATTCAATATGTGCAGATGAGCATACACACCCCTGATTTTGGTCTAAGACAAAGCATTTATGGCAAATGGTGTTGATTTTTTACAAATGTAGACCATTAGTTCCTGGGCTTCTTCTTAATTCTATTCTGAGAGAGAGAATACCATGTTTGGGCGTGCCAAAGGAGGAAAAGGTCTCGGCAAAGGGGGCGCCAAGAGGCACAGAAAGGTGTTATGTTATGTTAATGGGATTTGTATAGGCCATTACCACCCAGAGGCGTCTAAGCGCTATTCAGTTCCGGCTCAAAGTGTCACAGGTTTGCAGAACTTACCAGGACCTGAACAACCAGGTATTTACAGCTTTCCTGAAGGCTAGGAGACTGGGTGCTGTTTTTATGCAGAGAGGCAGTATGTTCCATGCTTTAGATGCTTCCAGAACAATGCTCTTTCCACCCTATCATAATTGTTTGAATTTGGCAATATTACTAAATTAGCACATCCTGACCGGAGATTTCTGACAGGGAGATACCGTTTGAAACTCTGATTCAGGGAGTCGGGACTGAGATCATAAAATGCTTTATAAACTAGACATGACACCTTAAAGGTGATTCTTTGTTTGACAGGAAGCCAATGCAAATTTTGTAGTTCTTGAGACACTGAACAATACTTGGGAATTTTTAAGAAAAGTCTAGCTGCAGCATTTTGCAGAACCTGAAGTTTATTAATATTGTAATTCTGAGTGGTCAGAAGCAGACTGTTACAATAGTCTATCTTAGACAGAATTAGAGAGGTGACTAATGTCTTTTGTAGCTTGGTTGGTATAAAAGGCAAAACCTTTTTAATTATTCTAAGAGTGTTATAAGTAGATGAAGTGAGCCTGTTTACCTTATCTGTAAAATTACGTTTATTATCAATGATCACGCCCAAGTTTCGAACCTTTTCCACTGAGGGGAGGTTAGGGCCCATAATAACTGGCCAGGCTGCTGGACCCCAAAAAGAAAATTGTGGTCCAAAAAGTAGGACTTCTGTTTTTACTACATTCAATTTAAGGCAGTTACTGTCCATCCAATTGTGGAAAGCCAGCATGCAGTCATGGAATCTAGGCCCTATGCCTGTCTCATTTTTTCCTATAGAGACGAAAATTGGAGTGAGCATAGGATGTAAGTGAAAATCCAAAGCTTCTTATCAAATTTCCTAATGGGGAGATATAAATATTAAAGAGGGTAGGGCTGAATGAGGACCCCTGCGGGTCTCCATATGGAAGGGAAAAAGGATAAGAAACAAAGTTCCCCAGTTTTACTATTTGTTCCTGATCCGTTAGATAGGATTTTAACAGGTCCCATGCCAGGCTTGTGACCCCACAGGTTGCTAACCGCACTAGCAGTAATTCATGGCTGACAGTGTCAAAGGCCACCGAGAGATCAAGCAGGATAAGGGCTGCCCCTTTTCCTTGATCTAAGATCTGCCTGATCTCTTTGGTAGCCTTGATCAAAGCTGTCTCCGTGCTATGGCCTTTCCGAAAACCGAATTGGGTTGTGTCTAGAAGTTTGTTAGACACAAGGAAGGTTACCAGCTGATCATTCAGGAATTTTTCAGCTATTTTGGCTGGTAGTAGAAAACTGGAGATTGGGCGATAGTTGGTTGGGTCCTTTTGGTCCTGTGAGGCTTTTTTTAAAAAGGGAATCAATGTTGCTTTCTTCCAGATACTTGGAAAAATGCCCGTTTTGCACATGGCTTGAAAGATAAGTGTTAGTTTGGGCGCAATGACTTCTGCTGCCAGTTTAGTTATATTGGGTGGGCAGTGGTCATATGGGGAACCCGAAGTAGCTTTTTCCAGTAGGTTTATAGTATCCTCGTTTGATGGAGCAGTAAATTCTGTCAAGATTTTGGTTGCCTCTAAAGGCTGATCGCTCATATTGGCAGATAGTATAATAGGCAATGATTTAGATTTGGAGAATTTTTTAAAGATTGTTTCCATTTTTTCTAAAGAGAGCTTTGCCAGATTATCACAAAAAGATTGATTGGCAGTCAAAGATTTTTTGTTGCCATTGTTGGTTAATTCTGTGATTGAAAAAACAATTGGAAGGAGTATGCCCCGAGGAGCCAAAGGCTACTACGGGAAGCACCGAAGATGAAATATGCCAAAGAAAATTTCTTTGGTTTCAAGAAGACCCCTCACTCACCAACCTAGTTGGTGACATGCTTCATCATTGGGGTCCCACCCGAGCAGCCGAATGCCACTCGGGTGTGCTGCAACACCTGATTACAGTGGAGCGGGTTTGTTTTAGTGAATCAGTGAAGTGGTGATCGTAAAATTATCTTTATTGTACTCCGTTACTTTTATTATGGAGCAATAAGACAAGGTTAAAAATGAATCCACAAGAATATTACCGTGATGGACCTAATTATCCACAGGTGAAAACTGTGGGTGGTGACAAAGTGAAAAGTGAAAAGTGGGTCTACATGTTTCAACCTATAGTGTATATTACTAGGTTTTCATCAGGACCTAGGACCCGGGCGGTATACACACGCTAAGGTGTACCCAACCCTCGGTCGCAATTAAAATACCATACTGTGTACTTACAGGATGGAAACCCTTTCAGTCTTCATGAAAGGAAACAAAATTCTGGGAAGATAAAGAATAAAAGAGCACATAGATAACACGCAACAAGTTAATCATGTATCCATGAGTCAACATATCCGTGCACATCGCACACAGGTGGCTCCCGTAATAAAAACGTGTGTGGCTGGTATCAGTGCTCATCTAGCACCCAAAGTATGTGAGATCGCACTCATGATAGAAACATACAGTACATTGCGACAAGTGTCTAAGTGCACCCAACCAATGCGCGGTGCCATACTTCACTTGTCAATGGTGTGCCAGGTGTCTGGGTACGATTAACCTGGTGGATTCAAGATTAGGAACAAAGTTCCTCTAAGTTAAGCGTAGTACATACACTCCAATTAAAATAATGAATGGGGAAAGAGATATCAAGGCAGAGGCTTACACAATGACGATATTACGTCTGGCCTCATGGTTACCGTGGGGATGGATGCTGACTTTAGTCAAACTCTGCGGAAAAGCACAAATCATTAGCGATAATATAACTATTTCATTTGGGCAGTTTAAGAGCGGAGCCCACCCGCGTACTCACTTTATCAAGTCATGCCATCTGCTACTCAAACCTGCGATGCGGCCCCATCAGGAAACCCGAGGATAGTGAGCCAGGCGTCCTCGCGGTCTATAACAAACCCTGAAGCTTCCGGGTGTGTCACGTGTTAGGGTTAGAGGCGTGCTGCGTGATGATGTCAAGTGCAAGCACTGGCTCTGGGAAAGCCAAATGGGCATGCCAACGAAACGGTGACCGTCTGTGTCTGGAGATGGGTATTACAGTCTCTATGGAAACCAGGGAAAATTCGACGCAGCAAAATGCCGTAAAAAGCGGCATGTGTGCACGGCTAAAGAAAATGGCATGTATTCGTGCCGTAGATGTACAAAGAGTCATCACAAAGTTGCAATACAAGGAAAGGCATATGTTCACGAATGTGAAAAATGGCATGTAATCACGCCATAGATGCACAGAGAGTACTAACAATGTTACCATACAGTTAAAAAAGGGGAAAGGGACAACTTGATAAGGGTACACTGACATGCCAGTGTGATACCCATGTGGGAGAAAGATTGCACAGACTACTTTCAAATGCCACAGAGGGACATAGTGTTTGGGTATCTGGGGCAGACCCCTAGAGAATGAATAGAGGCAATGAGTAAAGGTAAATAAAACAAAGCTTGAAAAGGATGAGGAAACCGTAGTGTGACAGTGTCAAGATATGTCGGTCTATCTATCTGGATAGAACAGTGTTCCACGGAATCCCATCATTCAACCCGTTCTTATGGGTTGACAGTCTGTAGACCCATCTCTGTTCCCTTTCGAACAGATATCTGTTAGTCTGATCACCAGGTCTCACAGCTTCAATGATTGTCCATCTCAGGTCGTTAGTAGTGTGGTTACTTTGGAGAAAGTGTTCGGTCAATCTGGTTGTCACTTTCTTACACCTAATGGTGCTACGATGCTCGCAAATTCGCTGTTTAACTTTTCTCCCAGTCATGCCAACATATCGTAGCCCGCAGGGGCAGGTGATTAGGTAGACCACATTAGTGCTGTTACAATTCGTGTGTGCCCTCTGAGTCCAGACCTTGCTGGTTCCAAAGTTAGAGTCTTGGTAGCCGTGGTCAGATGGCACACACTACAATTGCCACATGGGAAGTGGCCTGTGATGTTCGGCATACCCCATGCGTTAAGGACAGTGGGTTGGCGTACCTGCTCTTTTGTCCTGGGGCGAGTGGAAACCAGAGTGTCCTTAAGGCTTCTTGCCTTCTTGAATGAGAACATAGGTTTAGCCCAATTAAGGTTCCCTGTGTTAATAATGTTCCAGTGTTTATTGATAGCACGTGTTACCTGGTTAGAAATTGTACTATATGTAGTAACACTAGTGAGGGGGATGTTGGAGTTGGTGTTTGCCTTGTTTTCCAGAAGTGTATCCCTGTGTTGATTGCGTGCGCGTTTCTGACATGTGTTGATCACTTTTTCAGGGTAACCTCTCTCGGTGAGTTTGTTAGATAAGTCAGCTGCTTGGTTCCGATAATCCGACAGTGTGCTACAGTTCCTTCTTAGTCTGAGGTACTGCCCATACGGAAGATTCTCCCTCAAAGGTCTGGGGTGAAAGCTTTCGAACCTAAGCAGATTGTTTTTGGCCGTTGGTTTGTGATGAGTCCTAGTCTCTAGTTTCCCATTTTCTTTGGTAATGACAATGTCAAGAAATATCATACTTTCATTGTGGAATGAATGGGTAAACTTAAGGTTCCTATCGCAGGTGTTGATCCATGCGATGAATTCCAGAAGGCTCTCACTCGGTCCTTGCCAAATGGCAAGGACATCATCGATATATCTTTTCCAGAAGACCAGGTGTGGTGCAAAGGGATTGGCTGCATTCAATATGTATTTTTCTTCGAAATCAAAGACATACAGTCCGGCCACACTGGGAGCAAAGGTACTACCCATAGATGTTCCTCCTATTTGGAGGTATAGGTTTCCCTGATATTCAAAATAGTTCTTTTTCAGTGCCAGTGTGGCGCACTCGAGGATGAATTGTCTTGGGGTATTAAAAGGCCATTCACTGCGTTCTAAGGCTTTCCTAAGTACCTCCAAAGTGTCATCCTGGGGAATACTCGTGTAAAGACTCTCGATATCAAAAGATACCAAGATCGTGGATTCATTAACCGTCAATTCTTTGAGAAGGTTGAGTAAACTTTTAGTATCTTGTAAATAGGTGGTTGTCTTTTGTACAATCGTTTTGAAGAAAAAATCACAAAAGCGAGAGAGGGGCTCTAACAAAGAGCCTATTCCAGACACGATGGGTCTGCCTGGAGGTGGGTCCCTGTTCTTATGCATCTTAGGCAGTGTATAGAAATATGGAATCTTCTCATCACACTTGGTCAAGAAATCTGCCTCATGTTTAGAAACAAAGCCATTGGACTTGGCCCTTGCCACCAAGGTGTTTATCTCTAATTTAAGAGCCTGTGTGGGGTCAGCAATAAGTGGGGTGTAATTTACTGTGTCAGCTATCAGCCGGCAGCATTCCGCATGGTAAGCGGACTTGTCCTGCACCACAACGCCTCCCCCTTTATCTGCTGGTTTGATTATGATTGTATCACAATTTCTCAGTTCTGCCAATGCTGAGTTCTCCTCTTTGGTCATATTGAAAAAAGGTTTTTTTGTCTCCATACATTCCACGTCATTGAACACAGCTTGTTCAAATGACAGAATCTCAATGGGAGTAGTGTGAATTGGAGGTACGAAGGTAGATTTTAAAGGAAACCTGTGTCATGAGTCTCTTGTGTAGAGGTGGAATCAGTCTGGCCCTCAAAAAAAGCTTTAAGTTTCAGTTTTCTGAAGAAACCAGATAATTCTCAGTGAAGACCAAATTTGTCAACATTGGCAGTGGGGACAAATCCCAATCCCTTATTCAAAACCCTCTCTTCAACAATAGAGTGGTCTCGATGAAAGGTTGGTGACTAAGCCCTGAAGTTGCTTGGCCCTGCCTGTGGTTCCCGAGTCCTACTCCTCGTGTGATTGCCCACTGGGCCTTCTTCCTCCCAATGTACTTGATTTTGTCCCTTTCTACGACCCCTTCCTCTTCTGCCCCTGCGTAAAAAAGGCGGCCTAAAAGAATTCTGTTGGAATAGGGATTGCGGGATTGGAGGTTGCCAGCCAAACATAGGGTAGGGTTGGTGGGGATTGTATAGTACAATTTCTAACCAGGTAACACGTGCTATCAATAAACACTGGAACATTATTAACACAGGGAACCTTAATTGGGCTAAACCTATGTTCTCATTCAAGAAGCCTTAAGGACACTCTGGTTTCCACTCGCCCCAGGACAAAAGAGCAGGTACGCCAACCCACTGTCCTTAACGCATGGGGTATGCCGAACATCACAGGCCACTTCCCATGCGGCAATTGTAGTGTGTGCCATCTGACCACGGCTACCAAGACTCTAACTTTGGAACCAGGCAAGGTCTGGACTCAGAGGGCACACACGAATTGTAACAGCACTAATGTGGTCTACCTAATCACCTGCCCCTGCGGGCTACGATATGTTGGCATGACTGGGAGAAAAGTTAAACAGCGAATTTGCGAGCATCGTAGCACCATTAGGTGTAAGAAAGTGACAACCAGATTGACCGAACACTTTCTCCAAAGTAACCACACTACTAACGACCTGAGATGGACAATCATTGAAGCTGTGAGACCCGGTGATCAGACTAACAGATATCTGTTCGAAAGGGAACAGAGATGGGTCTACAGACTGTCAACCCATAAGAACGGGTTGAATGATGGGATTCCGTGGAACACTGTTCTATCCAGATAGATAGACCGACATATCTTGACACTGTCACACTACGGTTTCCTCATCCTTTTCAAGCTTTGTTTTATTTACCTTTACTCATTGCCTCTATTCATTCTCTAGGGGTCTGCCCCAGATACCCAAACACTATGTCCCTCTGTGGAAGTTGAAAGTAGTCTGTGCAATCTTTCTCCCACATGGGTATCAAACTGGCATGTCAGTGTACCCTTATCAAGTTGTCCCTTTCCCCTTTTTTAACTGTATGGTAACATTGTTAGTACTCTCTGTGCATCTATGGCGTGATTACATGCCATTTTTCACATTCGTGAACATATGCCTTTCCTTGTATTGCAACTTTGTGATGACTCTGTGTACATCTACGGCACGAATACATGCCGTTTTCTTTAGCCGTGCACACATGCCGCTTTTTACGGCATTTTGCTGCGTCGAATTTTCCCTGGTTTCCATAGAGACTGTAATACCCGTCTCCAGACACAGACGGTCACCGTTTCGTTGGCACGCCCATTTGGCTTTCTCAGAGCAAGTGCTTGCACTTGACATCATCACGCAGCACGCCTCTAACCCTAACACGTGACACACCCAGAAGCTTCAGGGTTTGTTATAGACCGCGAAGACACCTGGCTCACTATCCTCGGGTTTCCTGATGGGGCCGCATCGCAGGTTTGAGTAGCGGATGGCATGACTTGATGAAGTGAGTACGCGGGTGGGCTCCACTCTTAAACTGCCCAAATGAAATAGTTATATTATCGCTAATGATTTGTGCTTTTCCGCAGAGTTTGACTAAAGTCAGCATCCATCCCCACGGTAACCATGAGGCCAGACGTAATATCGTCATTGTGTAAGCCTCTGCCTTGATATCTCTTTCCCCATTCATTATTTTAATTGGAGTGTATGTACTACGCTTAACTTAGAGGAACTTTGTTCCTAATCTTGAATCCACCAGGTTAATCGTACCCAGACACCTGGCACACCATTGACAAGTGAAGTATGGCACCGCGCATTGGTTGGGTGCACTTAGACACTTGTCGCAATGTACTGTATGTTTCTATCATGAGTGCGATCTCACATACTTTGGGTGCTAGATGAGCACTGATACCAGCCACACACGTTTTTTTTACGGGAGCCACCTGTGTGCAATGTGCACGGATATGTTGACTCATGGATACATGATTAACTTGTTGCGTGTTATCTATGTGCTCTTTTATTCTTTATCTTCCCAGAATTTTGTTTCCTTTCATGAAGACTGAAAGGGTTTCCATCCTGTAAGTACACAGTATGGTATTTTAATTGCGACCGAGGGTTGGGTACACCTTAGCGTGGGTATACCGCCCGGGTCCTAGGTCCTGATGAAAACCTAGTAATATACACTATAGGTTGAAACATGTAGACCCACTTTTCACTTTTCACTTTGTCACCACCCACAGTTTTCACCTGTGGATAATTAGGTCCATCACGGTAATATTCTTGTGGATTCATTTTTAACCTTGTCTTATTGCTCCATAATAAAAGTAACGGAGTACAATAAAGATAATTTTACGATCACCAGTTCACTGATTCACTAAAACAAACCCGCTCCACTGTAATCAGGTGTTGCAGCACACCCGAGTGGCATTCGGCTGCTCGGGTGGGACCCCAATGATGAAGCATGTCACCAACTAGGTTGGTGAGTGAGGGGTCTTCTTGAAACCAAAGAAATTTTCTTTGGCATATTTCATCTTCGGTGCTTCCCGTAGTAGACTTTGGCTCCTCGGGGCATACTCCTTCCAATTGTTTTTTCAGTTAACCTTAGGGGACTAGGAGTATCCCCTTTAAAAACCCTCTCTCTCTGATTGTTTAACGTAATTCTGTGATTGTCCGGAAAAGCTCCTTAGTGGAATCTTTATCTTCCTCAATCTTCTTAGTAAAATATAGTGCCTTAGCTTTCTACATAAGATCTTTGTAGATGGCTATAGATTGTTTATATTTTGTCTTTTCTTCCTCTTTATAGGCCGTTCTCCATTTTCTTCCTTGTTTTCTACAGTCTTGCTTACATTTCCTAAGTTCCAATGAGAACCATGGTGCCAAGGTACTTTGTCGTTTTAACTGTTTTGACGGGCGCTACTTGATTTGATGCATTTATTATATTGAAACACATGAACACATGTATTACGGACTGTGTCTTTCTATTCGGATCAAGTTTATTCCTCCCCGCTTGACCAGAATCGACCTAGTTTTAACAAACTGTATAAGACGTGGCATACTATCCCGTCTGTTGATTTCTCATTATATTTTTTGTCTAATAAATACGATGCTTACCGGCTCCTCACTCGGGTTGAGTGAATTCTCCCCATTTGGCCTGCTCTAACATACTCCAATAACGGTATATATGTATAGCTTCCCCTTCCCTTTTTGTTTAGCCGCGTAAAGGACCTTGTTGAGATTATTCATTACGACACATATTTTGGCATCTGTATCCCAAGTTGGACTCATGAGACTATGATGATATTCACACAAGTTGATTTTTTTATTTGCCTACTTATTTTTCCCAGCATATCACACTTACAACTATTGGACTCACTGGTCACTCTGAGTATTATTTGAGGTGAGCTCTCATTATTTAATTTATAACCACATGGTGATTAGGAGCTTTCCAGTTGTATTCATTTGCATGAATTAAAACTGATATAATCATTGTGGATCCAATATAGAACAACTTCAGGATCATGGAATTACATTACTCAATAGATATTTCTATTGTTATTAGCACACTTGGAACTTGCCAGTGCTTATTTCTGACAATAGTTTTTCAAGCGGTAATATCAAGAACAGGTGAGCTTTCTTTTTGGGTTATTGCTATTAGATAGCTGTCACACCTATCAGGCCTTGTTATTAATACTATTTTATGTTGTGGCTGTCAATAGCTCTGGTGTGTCACATTAGGGACCAGTCAAGTTGTGGTGCCACTCATATAAGAATGGATTTAATCTTTAACACGTATTTGGTACTTTTTGTGTGTTTACTTTTAGCATTGACTTGTCACTTACTTACATTTGTTACACAGCACCTGCAGCTCCTCCTTTAGTTTAATTTACTTCACTGATCTCTACCATTTGGGTTACTTTAAATGGTGAAGGTTATCTATATTAGTTTTGAATATTAGTTGTATTTCAATGCTTTGATGCTTGTTGGGAAATTTGGAAGTTGGTTGGAAAATAATTATCCAGCGCTGAGACACGTATTGGCTAATAATGTAGAAGTTTTTTATCAAACCATATGATGGTTGTGTTTTGTGAATAAAATAAACAGAAGACTCTTCACAAAAGGCTGGAACTTTTTTTTGGGTTGAGTGCTCAGAAATCAATTTCTTTGTAAGGACATTGTCCTTTTTGAAGAAAATTTGGTGGCTTTTCTGCACCCTGGAGCACCCAAATTTCTTTTCTTATAATATAATCTACTGGACTGTCTTGCCTTATTGTTATTACTTAACCCTTGTTTTGTGGGTGCTACTTCTTCCCAGTCACAACGGTTTATTAATTATGAATAGAAACATAGCCACAACTAGGAAGATATTAGAGGAGGAGCCAAAATGTACCACTTTCAGCTAGTTAGTTGATATGTGACTCAGAGAGATGGAGCAAGATACCCATATAAGTGTTATACACACAACACCAGAGTCCATACATCAGAGTAAATATCCCACCTACTAGCATTACTGAGCACTCTTCCTTACTCATGAAGATAGCTTACAAGTATATGAGTACATGCCTAAAGGGACACTGTGTACACATGTACAACATGTTACAGATGGAATGGTGGTGGACACTATTAAACTTGACACAAACTTTGGAATCAGACAGGAATGCAACATATTGTAAGTGCTTAATCCGTCTAGGTATGTCTTTCAGTTGTCATTTATTTGACTTGTACTGTTTTATCTTAATTGTTATCTTCCTTTTCCTTTTTCTTCCTACTCTATATCTCTTTCTATATTCTATCTTCTTTTTCTGTTCTCTATTGTTCTTCTACATTCTTGAGCATTTAGTTTAGTACATTATTTAGTTTGTAAATTACATTGATTGTTCTATGTTCTTACTAATATAGGCAGGTTATATTTTATATGTTACTTTACTTTTCAAATTTAGAATAATATCATAAAATGTTAAGCGTTTGTGTTACCCAATTAAGAGGCAAAGGGTTTTGACACATTTATCTAGGCTGCATGCAGATATTGCTCTATTACTGGAACACATTTACTGGAGTTAGAAGCGATGAAATCAAAAAAAATGCTGGGTTGGTCAGGTTTTTGTGTCTCTTGCCTTCCAAAAAAGGAATGTGAGAATTATTCTCATTAACTTAAATCTGAATGTCATGGTTGTATCACAAACAAAAGGTACTGACCTGGGAGATGGATTGCAGTTAAATAATAATTAATCAAATTTGTTTTACAATTTGTGTATGGTCTTATAACTGTGAACAACTCATTTTGGAAGGATGTCACTAATCCGCTTATAAGCCTTGATGGTGACTACTTCATTATACAGGGTGATTGTAACCAAGTGCATGATCCTGTCCAATATAGAAATATCAAAGTCAAATATGTACCCAATAGAATGCACAAGAGTTTTTTTTCTGCTAGTTCCCAGAAATCCCTGATTGATTGCATGCCGTTTTTATAATCCATCTCTAAGGGAGTATATGCTTTATCCACCAGCACATCATACGCAATCTAGAATTGATTATATATTTACTAGTAAATGTTTGGTCCAGAATATCTTGCATGCAGAAATAGATTCTATACTTATCTCTGATCACATGCCTGTAATTACAGATTTTGATTTAATTTCATATCAACCTCATCCTAAACGTTAGCGATTTAATAACTCACTTCTTGTAGACCCTGCTTTCAATATTACGTCTTACAAAATGTACTAGGAATGTTTCACAATTAATACTCTCATTGACACCTCTATCTCAAATGTATTGGATGCTTTTAAAGCATCAGCCTGTGGTATTGTTGTTGACTATGTAAAACAAAAGAAAAAAACAACATGACTTAACATTAACGGCTAAATCGAAAGAAATGAAAACATTAGAATACAAGCACTACAACTCCAATTCTCAAGTCTTCCTGAAAGAAGTGATTAAAGAAAAACTAAAATTTCATGAGCTATCCTCTGAACAGGCTTCTTATTTTTTGCTTTGTCAACACGCCAAGTATTATTGAGGGCAAAACAAAATAGGGAAATTATTAGTATGTTATTTAAAACTTGACAAGAGTGTAATAACATTGATATAATAGAAATTTCAATAATCCTGAGCCTTAATGAGATATCAGAAGATTTTGGTGAATGTGGGGCAAAAATAGACCGCCTAGAGATGGGGATACAAGACCCCTCCTTCACTCAGAGAATGAGAAGTCGGGATGGAACGCTGTAAAATCCTGGTGCAAGAGGTCTACAAGGGTAGAGGTTGCGAAAAAAAGTTTGAGAAGATTTGAAGGACATGGTATCCCGGAGGTACAGGCTAGCTACAGGACATATAGAAGGGTGTCACCCTGGGCAAGTTGCAGGGGGGGCATGGGAGGGGAGGACTACAAGGGGCTAGGGACTACATAGGCAAAAAGGAACTCACTTATCTAGTCTGTCTCAGACATTTGTACCAGGGGTTTAGTGGATTACAGTGGATTGCAGGGTGGAAGGTGGGGGTAGAGACCTATACTGTATCATTTTATTGGCACTGTATTGCAGTGTCCGAACGGTCTTCATGTATAATTGTTATTTCTCTATAAATAAAAATAATTGTAAAAAAAATTCCAATAATCAGATTGTTTCTAATATTTTAGATAATTGTGTGGCATTTGTGGCATTTATAATCACCTGTATGCTTCTGAGGAGTTTCCTTTTGAAATACAAATAATAGAATATTTACACTCTATCCCAAAACCTGTTTTGGGAAATGTAGAATGTATACAATTCAAATCATTTATATTTGGCAAAGCTCTGTGACCTGATGGTTTTACTGTTGAATTATTTTCCCATTTTTCAGAACCCTGAATTACTGAGAATATTTCACTTTTTTAAAACTTCTTAATCATCTTAATTCCTAAAGAGAACCATAATTTACAATTATGTAAAAATTATTTTCCTATAACTTTGGTTTTTAGCATTGCGACTTGAAGTCATCTTACGCAAATGATTTGCCCTGGAACAAGTCAGTTTTGTTAAGGGTGCTTTTCCTTTAATAACGCTGGATGCTTCTTTAATATTCTTAGTAAAGCATCAAAATTACCATATGCTCTAACAGCTAATACACTGGATGCTGAGAAAACGCTTGATTGTGTTGGTTGATGATTTATGTTTGATTGAAGTGGTTTTGTTTTGGACCCAAAATATTACATTTCCAATTATACTCTGCTCCTAATGCTGCTATTCTTGTAAATTATCAAATTATTTTTCATTACAAAGAGGTATAGGACAGGGATGCCTTTATTCCTCGCTTTTATTTTTTAGCGTAAGAACCTTTTATTTCTAGAATTAGGAATAATTTGGGTATCTCTAGTTTTCTGTATAATGATACACATTTTAAGTTATCTGTATATGCTTTTGTTATTCTTTCATGTCTTTCTAATCCGGACAAATCTATATCTGCTTTTCAGGCAGAGGTTCAATTATTTGCTAATTTTGGAGGCTACAAACTAAATTCAGATAAATCTGAAATACTACCACTTAAGTACTGTACTAAAGAATCCTTCAAAGATTTAGGTTTTGATTGGAATTTAAATAAAATTAAGTAGTTGGGTTTATGGTTTACAAATTCAATTAAAGATATGATTAAGATTAATTTTGAAACTGTCATAAAGAAATTAGAAAATGTATGTTCAAAATTGAATCCTTTGTTTTTATCCTGGTGGGGGTAGACTCAGTTCCATTTGAATGGTGCTTTCTCTGTTAATGATGTATTTAATTTCTATGATTCCAGTTCAAATACCAAAGATTTATTTTAAACGTATAGAAACAGTTTTATTGTATTTTGTTTATGGAATAACAAGAAGCATAGATTGGCACTCTCACGTTTAAAACTACATAAACAGGAAGGAGGTGTTAATTTATGTAATTTCCAGACATACCACGTTGCTTTCTTTAGGAAACAGATTACACATTGTATTACTTTTAATGAAGATTTGCCTAAGCCTATATTGTTTAATGTGGAAAATGTATATATCTCTCCCTTTTCTTTTGAAGCATTTTTATCATTTTCAACCCGATATGCTTCGACTACCTCTCCCATTACCCTTTCACAAAACTCATTCTCTCATTAATCTGCTATGTTCCTTTATTACTAAATATACACTATTATCAGATAAGATTTCTAGTAATATTTCGCAGTTAGACAATGACAATATGTCATGTCCCAATGAAAATGGAATTATATCTTTGTTAAGACTCCATTCTAAAGCTGCATCATTATATAGGTTTCTTTCGCATTCTAAAGATGTTAGACTTAAATCTGTTTTCAAATTACAACGGGAGGCAGATTTCAATGTCATATGGTTTTTCACCAAGTGGAACAAAAGATGGTCCAAACTTCACACATCATCTAAAGCAGCTAATACGACACACTTTAAAAAAAAATCTATGACAGAAAGTCTGTTACAACTGCCTCATTAATGACATAGAAATTAGTGTCCCAGGACAAATGTTGTTCTTGTGATGCATATCAAGCTGACTTAATGCATATGTTATTTACTTGTGTACATTTATAACATTTCTTGAAACAGAGATGGAATCAAATTAATGTATTTTTTTATGTCAGTATTCCTTATAGAATATGACATATATTTCAAAAAAGTTTTTCCTCAGTGTGGGACTTTTTACCTCATACTGTTAAATTGATTGATCTTTTAATAGTGGTAGTATTACATTAAATTACATCTAATTGGAAAAATGGTGCTAATATTTCCTTTAGAGCCTGGCGGAATGCATTTTGTTTTCATCATACATTAGATAGAGCATACGTCACTCGTATTGCATTAGTTAAAAAAAGAGAAAAGAAAAGATGTGGTTGCTTTTAACAACTTTCCTTAACAAAGCTAGTAAAGTATATAAATCACTGCTGAAGAAGTTATGAAACCTCCATGATTTACTTTTTTAATTGTTTTTTTTCACTTGGTACTTTTTATTATATGAGTTATAGCTGTCATAGTTACTAGTGTAGCTTCCTGTCACACTATATTACATTGGTGAATGCTTGATGTATTCCATGTTATTGTTCAATAAAGTATCTTTAAAACTCCCCCAAAATATTTTGTAATCTGTCCCTTTAGTTGAGCCCAATTGCACTCAGACATGTGATATTTGCCGCTCATATAAACTCAAAATAATACCTATCAAAACACTAATATTGAAAGAAGTTGTAGAATGAGTTTTGCAGATTGGAAAGGGAGGTTAACACATGTTTTTACACTTGCATAGATGAGACCACATCTTTCTTCAGTCCGTCATGTAAAACTTGTAATCAGAGGAAAAATCAGCACGTGACATTTAAAAAACAAGTTTTTTTTTTACTCGAGTTAATTTTACTTCCTGATATCTCTAAGACTCATAATGAGGGTCACTGTCTCTTATTGTTGAAGTGTGATGGTAACAGAATTTTAGAAAAGTCTAAACAAACCAAGTTACATACATTTTTGTGTGACAAATGCAAGAATGAAGCCACTCTGATGTATTATTTCTTTATTTTAGATTTTCCCTTTAATGTAGCAGTAATATGTTTTAGACGTGTATGCATTTTTCATTTTGCGGGATGCAGAACTAAGTGGTGGTTCCCCTAACCTGAAAGAATGGGAAAATTGCTTACGCTGCTGATTCTGAATAGTGTAACATATTCACACTGTTGGGGCTTCTTAGAGAAACACAGATGTAATGAGTTTTGGCAGTTTGAGTTTAGTCTGGGATTAAAGTGTTACTTGCTGAAATTCTTTACTGAAATTCGGAACATCGGGCAGGCATTTTCAATGCATGTAACTTTATATTGTTTCAAAATGTTGAACATTTTACTTGTGTTAAGTGATAAAAATCATTACCAGATATACTAGCACACAAAAGCCTTCCTTACTACCAGCTAGCATAAAAAGTTAATTTAAAAATGTTTTCAACAAAGTTCTAGCTGATAAATAAGTTACAGTTTCTTAGTTCATAGAAAAGGAAGGCGCACTCTGATTGCAGTCACTTAAACACGTGTAGTGCCAAAAATCATCTTTTTATTAATGTTGCTTTAACTGTAAAATAGGCACACAGCCAACGCGTTTCGTTCCCTTGTGCCAGGGGAACTTCGTCAGGGCTGTAACAAACATAACATAACTAACATGAATATACATATATAAAATACACAACAAATATAAACTACACATTTAGACAATAAGAATAACATATTTAAACAGAACCAAAACAGGAAAAGGCAATTAAGAAAACAGAAAAATAACTTAAATAACCAAATACAAACCGAAAATGACCCAAAGATGTTTCAAGAATTCAGACAAAAAGTATTATGAAAAAATCAAATCATGACAGTGAGACACCAATGAACATAATACACATATAAACTTTAAAAACATACATTATTATACACTGAAAGAATATTGCCGGGTGAGAGAGGATACGATAAAAAGAAAAATGAATGGAACAAATTAATACCACACCGGGATAAAAATTAGTTATAGTTTAGCGTTGAAAAAAAGAAAAGAAAAAGAAGAAAAAGAGGGGGAAAGAAGTTGCAAGAGGGATAAGAAAGAGAGAGAAGAAGGGGAAAGAGGGGATGCAAGGGCCAATAAGGACCTTGGTTAAAATTATGTATAAAAATTAATTAAAATGAAAATTCACCTAATTCAAGGTTGAATGAAACACCCCTTGACAATCAGGTGGGTGTTGAAACGCCTAATTAAGGCTCTCTTGTGCAGTCAAGATAGAAGATATTTCAATCTAGATGGTAATAAAGAAAAAAGAACGAATTGCCATGGTTGTATTTGCACAAGGAAAAAAATAATAATACATCCCAATCTTAGAAGATGGTTCGCTCAAAAAGGATCAGAGAGTTAAACAGGAACAATCCCCGTAATAAATATCAAAGGGTAGTAAACCAAGAATATAATTTAATGAATAGGTGAATGCTTGGGCCAATTGCCAAAACAAATTAGGCAAACGTTGTGTATCATACCATAGAAAATAATCGGTGTGTCCTAGAGGTTTTTAGATAATTATGACAACACCGTAATTGAGAGAGGAGATAGATTATTTCCTAGTCCAAATAAACAATACAAAGACAAAGCAGGGGTGGGTGAGATAGTACAATACGCTTTAAAATAGTGACCAAATGTTCGTCACAATATATCCATAATAAATCTCACCTAAACAAGTGTGGAAAGACATCTGGTAGTGTCAAAAAAAGAACCAATCCAATGTCCACATCAATATCAAATGAACAGCAGTCGCGTAAGACAAAGGTAACAAGGTCTAAAATAAAGAGAAGGAGAAATGTCGCAAGATTGGAATGCATCCCATATCACCCAGCCCATGTCCAGAGCCTTAACATCATATTCATTAATATATTGCAGAAAGGTGGCTGTGCATAAATCCATAAATAATAACACACAGCCACAATCATTTCAACTATACCGAGCCCCAAAAATATAACAACTGAACATTCAGGAATTACACATGTTAATATAGAGTGATAGTGCTAGGCCAACAATAGTCTATCATGATAAAGCCATAGTCCAACATGTAGCATACATAAATACGGGGATAACATAACTGACAGTGCCTAGAATAGGGCTACTGCATATTATGTAAACATGGTAGTAAATCTGATAAGGAAAATCAATCCAAATGTTGGCAATTATAAATAACGCAAGCACAATAACAATACCACATGAAAACATGCAGAGAATTTATATATATGCTGCATGCAAATTAGCAAAAGTATATCTGTGTTTGCCAGATGGCGATATCGGTAAGACAAAAATCTGTCAGTCTAAAGCCCCAAGTAGAGTGCAGGGCATTTATAGTTAGAGGATTCATTGTCGAACCCAGTACATCGGATAGGTCAAATATATCTAACCCCCAACAAAGTTTGTCGAATGAAGCAAAGTACGTAAAGGACCTAATACCTTATAAGCATCTATGTCCCACAGTGATGCAAAACAAATGAAACAACGCGCATTATCAAGCGCCAGAGCCTTACCTTCTCACTCTAAACACGAAAACCGCACAGCATGATAACTTGCGGGAAGTGAGCAGAAACGCTCGCGCCACCGGGCTAAAAGCCCCGACCTGCAAAGCCGTAATTGGGCGTGATGACGTCATCGGCATACAAAGCGGCACTAGCACCAATAAAATACAACTAAAAATCAGTCATAGAATGGCGGCCATCTTATAATGTGTTTCAAGCATACAAAGCGGAGCTAACACCAATAGAATACAACAAAAAATCAGTCATAGAGTGGCGGCCATCTTGTAATGTGTTAAAGGCCCGATTGAGTTACCTTAAATTAATAGTAGAGAAGGAAGGCTCGTACTAATTTACTACCAGTAATATGGTTAAAGTACACTTATCGGCCTATATGATGGAATACCGGGCAATGTGGATAAATGAAGTTGGTATGAAGAAATTTAGTGGAGAATCTTAAAGCATGACACCTGTGACCTCATAAAGCCCCTCACTGCATGATCAATATAGCCAACAATTCTGGAATACTGGAGGTAGGTAGAAGTGACGAACCAAACACAGGATGTAGAGTATTAGCCAGAAGCCGATATATTTTAAGAGCAGAATCAAAATACTAGACTATTAGCTCATGTGGCCTATCTCAACATAGTGGATATGCATTCCTGCAATATCTTAAGCGTAATAAGTCATGAGGACAAACTTAAAACTCAAGATCATAGATAGTAACAACAAGTGTCGCCCACTCCTAAACATAACCTGATAAAATGAGAAACGTGCCACCAATAAAAAAGGGAAGAAGCAATTCCAGATATAGCAAACCCTGCTTATGACTAATGACAAGTAATCATATTTAGAAGTAGGTTGAAGAAAGGATAGAACATGAGTAAATCAGAGGGGAAACATTCCAATATTGCAATGGGCTGAGACATTACATTACCAATAATATTGATATCACCATGAGGGAAACACCCATATAGGTCAATACAAACAGCCATACATAACCTAATGTTAATAAGATGAGTGTTGTAGTTACCAAGGTGGGGGTATTTACCCCAAAGGGACCAATATCTTTTTCACAAATCGGAGGAGAGACATTCCAATATTACAAAGGGCTGAGACATTACATTACCAGTGATATTGACATCACCATGAAGGAAATATCCATATAGGTGAATACACACAGCCATACATTACTTGATGTTAATAGGATGAGCGTTGTTGTTAACAGACTAGGGGTATATACCCCAAAGGGACCAATCTTGGTTAACCAAGAAAGTAATGTAACTCCCTATCCGTATTATGACCCATTTGAGTAGCATTCAAACGACAAATCCATTTGTCTTACTTACGTCTGACCAATAGCTCCCGATTTCCACCTCTATTTCCCAATGGTACATGGTCAATGCCGTGAAACCAAAAGGAGTTGTCTGAAGGATGCACATTAGCGTAATGTTCACTCACAGGGTATCGACTATCCTTATTAAGTATAGCCCTTCTATGTTCCTGAATTCTGACTTTGAGTGGGCGTACCGTGCTTCCCACATATATGATATTACATTTGCAACCCAGAACATATATTACATATGTGGTGTTGCAATTGATAAAATGTGTAATCTTATGTTTGGTAGCAGTGTTGTAAATGAAGTCTGTAGTTTTGTTTCTCCCAAAAGGGCAAACATTACAGAAACCGCATGTATAGAAGCCTAGAGGTTTAGGTGGTAACCAGGTTTCGCGATTGTTGGTCACATAACTAGGGCACAGGGCATTGCGTAGAGACCTACCTCTACGGTAAGTAATAGAAGGTTTATCAGTTATGTAATCACTGAGGCCCGGGATATTTCTGATGATGCTCCAATTCTTCCTTAAAATGTTATATACTTTGCTACTGTTTAGATTGTATTCAGTAAATAGACTGACGGCCCTGTCTTCACGTGTCATGTTAGTCTCCCGTGGTTTGTTACAAAGTGTGACCTCCCTTCTAAGTTGTTGAGCTTTTATAATTGCTTTGTCAACTACCTCTCTATTGTATCCTCTTTTGAGGAATCTTTTCTTGGATTCCAAAATGTTCCTTTGGTATGTGTCTTCCTCACTACAGTTCCTTCTCAGCCTGACCATCTCACCATAAGGAATATTATTGATAACTGAGCGTGAATGGGCGCTACCAGCATGTAGAACTGCATTGCAGGCAGTCTCCTTCCGATAGAGAGTACTTTGTACAGTGTTCTCCTTGACATAAAAATGTATGTCCAAGAAATTGATTTCTTCTCTGTCATGTGTCATGGTAAGTTTAACGTTAAAGGTGTTACTGTTGAGGTAAGTGTGATATTGATGTAGTTGGTCGGTGGTCCCTGACCATAGAACAATGATGTCATCGATATACCTCCCCCAGAACACGATATATTCGGTCCAGGGGGAGGCACGTCTGTGCCAGGCATACTCCCTCTCAAACCACCCCATAAAGAGGCAGGCGTAAGAGGGAGCAAATTTCGAACCCATAGCGGTCCCGAGTATCTGGTGGAACCAAGCAGTATCATGTAAAAAAAAATTGTTACTTAAAATTATATCAATCATTTCTAGTAGCATCTCATTAAAATCATAGTGCTCCGCACGTTCCCTGTCCAGAAAAGATCGAACAGCTCGTATGCCATGCTCCTTGTGTATACAAGTGTACAAACTCTCTACGTCAAAGGTGACGAACGAGAGATCATCAGACCATTTGAAATCATTAAACTTTATCAAAATGTCTTTAGTATCCCTAATGTACGAGGGAAGATCAGTTACATATTTTTGTAGTCTGTAGTCAACGAATTCGGAGAGTTTTTCGGTAGGAGAGTCAATCCCTGAAATAATAGGGCGACCAGGAGGAAAAATGCCACCCTTATGAATTTTAGGTAAAATGTATATACATGCATATTTTGGGTAATCAACTCTAAGATACCTAAAGTCATCCTCAGAGAGGAGACCAATGTCTCTCCATTCGCATAGTTTAACATTTATCATCAATGTAAGTTCTTTTGTTGGATTGGTGGCAATACGCTGGTAACAATGGGTATCTCCCAACTGTCGGTCAATTTCTAACATATAGTCACAATGGTTCATAACCACAACATTACCGCCCTTATCAGCCTCTTTTATGACAATAGTCTTATCCAGTTTGAGTCTATTTAGTGCTTGTCGTTCTTTGGCGGTAATGTTGTGGTTAATGTAACCAGTACGTTTACCAGGTCTCTCCAATTTGTACAAGTCATTGCTGACTTTGTCATAAAAGATATCTATGTTTGGAGGATAGTTATAAGGAGGTACAAATTTAGATTTGGGTTTAAACCCACTATCTATATTACAATCCTGTACAATTTCAAAATCACTAAGTATAGTAGGTAAATTATAGTGACCATCATCCTCCAAAGTGAGCAGAAGTTGCACATTCCGGATATCGGCGACAGTGTGAGTCATACCTTCTAAGTCAGTCGATGTTTTAGTAATCTTAGGGACTTGCTGAGAAAAGTAATCCTTGAGTTTTAATATTCTTATGAATTTGTACAAATCTATGTGGACGTCAGTAAGATCCCCACCCTGTGTAGGGCAAAAATTTAAACCTTTGCTTAGTACTGACAATTCATCATCATCAAGGATTTTATTAGATAAATTAACAATTTTTAGGTCGAAATCACCATTACAGTCATCAGATAGCATATCATAAACGGGTATATTCGCATTCATTATTTGGGTTTCACCACTGCATTCTGTTTGTTGGTTACCCCTCGTCCTGTACCTGCCCTTTGACCTCCTCCCTCCCCTCCTTGTTTTGGTTGCTCTCTTTTCAGTTGGAGTCTGCTGCCGATTCTGACTTTGGCGAGCTCCTTCTGGACTGAAGAAGCTCCTTCCCCCAAAGGGGTTCCCTGTGATGCATTAGAGGATATACTATTCATGGAGGAGGAGGATATACTAATATCAGAACGGACTTCTTCACTGTCCTCTCTCTCATCACGTGTTCTCTTTTTTTCTTCGTTGGTCTGGATATTATCAAATTTGCGGGCGAACGTGTATACACGTCCATCCCTGTAATCCTTGTCATCCCTCTTAATCTTTTTTAGTTTCTTTTCTTTCAAGTACATTTGATGTTCCTCCATAACTTTTTTTACAATAGTAAAATTCTTTTCAATGAGATAACGCGTTTCGTTCCCTTGTGCCAGGGGAACTTCGTCAGGGCTAATTCAAGGTTGAATGAAACACCCCTTGACAATCAGGTGGGTGTTGAAACGCCTAATTAAGGCTCTCTGGTGCAGTCAAGATAGAAGATATTTCAATCTAAACAAGTGTGGAAAGACATCTGGTAGTGTCAAAAAAAGAACCAATCCAATGTCCACATCAATATCAAATGAACAGCAGTCGCGTAAGACAAAGGTAACAAGGTCTAATATCGAAACGCCGGGCATGTTTTCATGTGGTATTGTTATTGTGCTTGCGTTATTTATAGTTGCCAACATTTGGATTGATTTTCCTTATCAGATTTACTACCATGTTTACATAATATGCAGTAGCCCTATTCTAGGCACTGTCAGTTATGTTATCCCCGTATTTATGTATGCTACATGTTGGACTATGGCTTTATCATGATAGACTATTGTTGGCCTAGCACTATCACTCTATATTAACATGTGTAATTCCTGAATGTTCAGTTGTTATATTTTTGGGGCTCGGTATAGTTGAAATGATTGTGGCTGTGTGTTATTATTTATGGATTTATGCACAGCCACCTTTCTGCAATATATTAATGAATATGATGTTAAGGCTCTGGACATGGGCTGGGTGATATGGGATGCATTCCAATCTTGCGACATTTCTCCTTCTCTTTATTTTAGACCTTGTTACCTTTGTCTTACGCGACTGCTGTTCATTTGATATTGATGTGGACATTGGATTGGTTCTTTTTTGACACTACCAGATGTCTTTCCACACTTGTTTAGGTGAGATTTATTATGGATATATTGTGACGAACATTTGGTCACTATTTTAAAGCGTATTGTACTATCTCACCCACCCCTGCTTTGTCTTTGTATTGTTTATTTGGACTAGGAAATAATCTATCTCCTCTCTCAATTACGGTGTTGTCATGATTATCTAAAAACCTCTAGGACACACCGATTATTTTCTATGGTATGATACACAACGTTTGCCTAATTTGTTTTGGCAATTGGGCCAAGCATTCACCTATTCATTAAATTATATTCTTGGTTTACTACCCTTTGATATTTATTACGGGGATTGTTCCTGTTTAACTCTCTGATCCTTTTTAAGCGAACCATCTTCTAAGATTGGGATGTATTATTATTTTTTTCCTCGTGCAAATACAACCATGGCAATTCGTTCTTTTTTCTTTATTACCATCTAGATTGAAATATCTTCTATCTTGACTGCACCAGAGAGCCTTAATTAGGCGTTTCAACACCCACCTGATTGTCAAGGGGTGTTTCATTCAACCTTGAATTAGGTGAATTTTAATTTTAATTAATTTTTATACATAATTTTAACCAAGGTCCTTATTGGCCCTTGCATCCCCTCTTTCCCCTTCTTCTCTCTCTTTCTTATCCCTCTTGCACCTTCTTTCCCCCTCTTTTTCTTTTCTTTTTTTCAACGCTAAACTATAACTAATTTTTATCCCGGTGTGGTATTAATTTGTTCCATTCATTTTTTCTTTTTATCGTATCCTCTCTCACCCGGCAATATTCTTTCAGTGTATAATAATGTATGTTTTTAAAGTTTATATGTGTATTATGTTCATTGGTGTCTCACTGTCATGATTTGATTTTTTCATAATACTTTTTGTCTGAATTCTTGAAACATCTTTGGGTCATTTTCGGTTTGTATTTGGTTATTTAAGTTATTTTTCTGTTTTCTTAATTGCCTTTTCCTGTTTTGGTTCTGTTTAAATATGTTATTCTTATTGTCTAAATGTGTAGTTTATATTTGTTGTGTATTTTATATATGTATATTCATGTTAGTTATGTTATGTTTGTACAGCCCTGACGAAGTTCCCCCGGCACAAGGGAACGAAACGCGTTGGCTGTGTGCCTATTTTACAGTTAAAGCAACATTAATAAAAAGATGATTTTTGGCACTACACGTGTTTTTTAAGTGACTGCAATCAGAGTGCGCCTTCCTTTTCTATGAACTTTGTTGCCTGTTTGACATCCTTCAGCAGCGGATGTCGGAAGTAGCTGCACTCGCAAGATATTCATGGAACTGTTGGAATTTAAGTGCTCGACCTTTGTCAGCTGCTGAGTGTGTGTTTTTTCATTGTAAGTTACAGTTTCTTGTCTTTCCCATTCCATGCCCTCAGACAAGGGGAGTCAACAATTGTTGGTACCGTTGTGCTGAATCCTAACCTAGGACCTTTTAGATATTAAAAAAGAGGCCATTCCACAGAACAGTGAGGGCACAGAGTTTCCTTTGAAGGGGGAAGACTGGCATCATGACTCCCTCACACCTTTTCCTTGGAGTCAGAGTGGTGGGATAGGGTTGAGTCCTGCATCACGGTCTTATGCTTATGCATGGACTTGGACTTGCTGGAGGACTTCAGGTAGGAAGTTGTGGGGCACAGAAATGGCCTCAGGACCAAGTCAGTGCCCGCTACTGGGATCGGGAGTAGGACTTTTGCGTAAGCTGCAACATCTTCTTGTGTTCGTCAGCATATAGCTTAGCCTCCCTGTCTTGGATTCTAAGGTGAGGAAGCTGCAGTTAGACTTATCTATCAGATGTTCTGAGCCTTGCCCCATTGATACCCATATTTCTGTTGTAGATAATTTTAATATCCACGGGTTGACATGAGACACTCTTTCTGCTGTGTTCATCAACATACAGCACATTATGATAAAAACTTTCTCCGATGTGCAGGTGAGACAATTACAAGATCATTGAAGACAGCTGAACCTACTCATTTGGATTCTCAAGGTTCTGTCTATTCTACTTCCTGTTTTTGTGTGCTGCATTGTACCTGGATTCTGCTGTGTTGTGTGCATATAAAAGTAGGTTCCTCAACCCCACTTTTAGTGGACACCCACTGTCAAACTCGGTCCATTTGAGCAATTGGGTTCATTGGTGCAAATGATCACATATGGCCATAGTGTTGAGCATTATGATACATGCACCACTACTTCATAGCCGATTTTGCAATTTACAGCTCCACATTTGATTGACAGAGGAAAGATCTGATTCTTTTAATGATAATAACAGTGACAAACTTTGACAGTTTTCTCTTTAGGGCACGTTTGATAAATAAATACACTTACCAATCCAGCAGTTCCTCTGAGTAAACATGGCCTGTGAGATATTGCTGACACATATGGCTAGTGTTGAACATAGTAGTCAATGTTGAATGCATACACCTATTGCAAATGAGGTACAAAAGGTTGTGTTTAAAGATTTTTATTCCATCTTGATTAAGAACAACAGAGTCAGGTTCTGTGCATAGTACATTGCACTACCAGTTTAAAGATGTGACCAGGATGTAGCTCCAGTCGAATCTGAGAAAAGTTCAAATCATAGCCTTGAGAGGGACTGACTTCCACAGGCCCAGAACCTGCCTCTGAACTGGGGCTTCAATTGCATCCAAGCTAAATTTACTACAGGAGAGTCATTCTTTAATGCCATGTGTCTGGGTTGGCAGTACCTTCACCATGCAGGCCTTCCTATAGGCCAAACTACAGAATCCTCCATCCTCCTGATTAAACTTGGCTAGACTTTCTATCAGAATGGCAACAAACCATTTCTTCTTTTAGACCTCTTGACTGATACAATATCATATATATTGTTCCTATATAGAACAACATCCATTTGACATATGTTTGTTATCAATTTAAGGGACTAAGGTAAATTAACTGCTATACACATGACGGTGAACACTACTGTCATTTGGTGTCTTGCCTCACCTCTCTCGTACCGTGTTAGACCAGAGGAACCTATAGGAACAAAAGTAAATTTTTCTGTTTAAGAATATGCTTGCTCTGTATGCTGTGCTTTCTCTTGTGCATTGATGCCCAAAATGACTTCACCAAGGTATTTTGGAAGGGGTCTTAATGAAATTATGTACAAAGGAAAATAGTAAATAATGTCTTTTATATACTTTTCTGCACCCATGTATAACAGCTGCATTGGAGGAGCACCATGCATGCTAGCTCTTAAGGGAACTGAGAATTTAGCAGCAAATGATGCTAACACACAAGCTAAAACTGTTGAAAAACCAAAAACTTTAAAAGGAACCTTTTGTACCTCATATTTAAATTTGTATGCTTTCAATATGTACAATTGATTGGCTACTGTGCTCTACACTTACGATATATGTAAACTGTATATACTACTGTTACACGGAGAGTACTACAACCATACTCCAAAGTGTAGAGACATAACATCAGAGGTGGCACCTAAATATAAGATAGTTGAGACAGTCACTGGAAGCTAAGGTCTCCTTTGTCTTGAAAACATAACCTGTGACATATTGTGTGTTAAATGAAGTAGTGTGCACAACCATGGAGGTTGGGAAGGTTGCATTAGAGGTTTCAAAAGCATGTAGTTTTGCACTTTGATTGTGTAGTAGAAAGTCCTAACCCAGATACAGCAGTCAGGGGCGTAACACAGGCCCCTGCAGTCCATGGGAGACCATGGTGGCTCCTCTGCCCTTCAGGGGCCCCCATTCAGCCCAAGGCTAATGAGTATCTGTGATGTATGGAAGACTCTGTGAGTCTTTTTATTCTACGTGAGACGCCACTGCTGGCAGTTATGAGCCCAAGAAGGGAATGAGCGTTCATGAAGGGCGCATATCGGCTTTAGCTTCAAGCTCTAATAGTATCATGTTCCATCCTCATAGTAGCTTCCACTCATAGTGGCTCCCACTCTTAGTGGCTTCCACTCTTGCCCATCTCAGTAGGTCTCCTAAACAGTGTTTCAGTAGTGGTGCTTGGTGGGACTTCCAGGCTATCCCTAAGTGTCTTTTCCCTAACACAAGGGCCAGATCTATAAACCTTGAATGGTATTTGAATTCCTGGGGTCGGTTTATTAGGCCAGCAGGCATAGCAAGGGTACAAGTGACATTGTTCGGCCGACAAGTATACTGGTGGTCTCCAGTTCTCCCTCCCAATACTGTGAAATAACTGGGTACTGCTATATCATGTGGAAAAATCCTGCTTATGAGAATTGGCAATGGGAGGTCACTCCATTGTACATACAGTCAATATGTGCAGAGGTAAGGTAGGTCTGGTGTAGGTAATTGAACTGGGTGTATTTTATTTGGGTGACTTTGGTCCATTGGTCATCGGCGATAACCTCCCATATCTTTTGCTCCCTGGCATTTTTAAGTTGTGTGGGAGGGGCAACATGTAGAGTTAGTAGGGAATTCTATATCACTGTGTGCCGTAGCAGGGTTCCAGGCCTTCTTGTTCCCACGTTTGCTGCAATATTAGGTCTGCTATTGCATTATAGGTAATGAAATGTCCCGGTCCTAGAGTAAATTTCTCTCATAGTTCATGGTATGTCTGGAGAGCCCTGTGTAGGCAAACGTTATCCAGTTTGGTGATACCAGTCTCTGTCCACACCTTTGTATCATGAGTGGCTGTGAGGGAGTGAAGGAGCGGAGTGGCCCACAGTGGGAAATCCAGTGCGTATGGCCATTCACACTGTTTCCGAATTATATATTTATTCCAGCAGTGTCTTGCCGCTTCCCCTAGCTTATATGTCTGTGGCTCTTGTGTTCTCGGTGTCATTAGCCAGTAAAATATCTTGGGGATTTGTGTATCACTAAACACATCTGTCCATTCCTGGTCTTGCTCAGGTGTCAGCCGAATGATCCACTGCAGTTGAGCTGCGGCATAGTACACTTCATAGTTGGGGGTTCCCATCTGCCAGTGGAAGTTTTTTTTATTTTGTGGAGGCCGAACTGTTTCCTGCTCAACCCCCAAATAAAAGTGAAGAGGAGCCAGTGTTAGTCAGTAAACACCTTCTTGGGGAGCTGGACTGGTAGTGGTGAGAAGTAGTACAATAACTGATCAGCATTTTAGATATAGCTTTCCTACCACAAATAGAGCTGTTAGTTTTATCTACTTTAGCCTCTGCTATACCTCTGGGAATCACCTGGACTCTGTGCACACTATACCTTGCTTTGGTATAGTATATACAGAGCCAGCTTCCTACATTGGTGGATCAGCGGTAGCGGTAGGGTCTACGACTTTGCATTTGTTGGACTAACTTAGTCAGCACCTGATCAAATGACAAAAATCCCAAAATTGGCTTTAGTACAACTCATTTTTGAATTGACTATTTTTCTAAATTCCTAAAAGTCTTGTTAGGGCCTTGGTTAAGTCCCTTTAGCATTTTTTTCAGACATTTAAAAACTCACTTTAGTTAGGGGGAAGTAGTTAGAAGTTCTAGCCTCTTCAAAAAAGTCCCCAACCATTAGTGTGATAAAGGCTGATTTAAACATTGAGGGTGAGGAGCTCTACCTCACCCCCTATACTCATCTAGAGATGAGTGAACTTAGGTCTCTATGTAGACTTAAGTATATCAACATGGGGTCTTCCCACTCCAAGAAAAAGCTCAAGGAGCTCTTGGCAGCGTATGCTAAAGACCACCCCTCTGAGCAGGGAGATGAGAACTCAGAAGAGGAAATTGAAGATGGAGAGGAGGTGGACTCCCAACCGCTCCCCCTAGAGACGGAGGACAGGGACACTATGCCCCTGACCCACAGAATACTAGTCAGAGGGCTTAGTCCCCACACAGGTGGACCGGGTTCTACTGAATTCAATGAGGAAAGCCTCAAGGAAGAGGACATCCTTCTAGCAAGGTTGACCAAAAGAATAGCTCTAGATTCTAAACTCTTGGATCTAGAAAAACAAAGAGCAGAATTGGGTCTAACACCCATAAATGGTAGCAGTAATGTAATAAACAAAGAAAAGGAAGGATCTTATGATCCCAAAATCCCCAAAGGGATTGTCCCTAAATTTAAGGAGGGTGATGAGATCACGAAATGGTTCACAGCCTTTGAGAGGGCCTCTGGCATGAGAAAAGTGAAGAAGTCACAATGGGGGGGGGGGCACTACTTTGGGAACTGTTCACTGGTAACTGTAGGGACAGACTACTGACACTTACTTGGTCTTATGACCTCATGAAGGGTACCCAGATTGAGGGATTTGGACTCACAACTGAGGAGCATAGAATCAGGTTCAGGGAGCTCACAAAACCCAGAGTCAGTCCTGGGTTGACTTCATAGACTACTCAGTAAAAGCACTAGATGGCTGGTTAACTGGAAGTGATGTGCATGATTATACTGGACTGTACAATCTCTTGTGAAAGAAAACATTTTGAATAATTTCACTAATGAAAAGTTGCACCAGTATCTGGGGGTCCTAGGTCTAATTTCTCCCCAAGAATTGGGAAAGAAGGCAGAACACTGGGTCAAAACTAGGGTGACCAGATATTCCACTGGGGGTGAACAAAAGAAAGGGGTTACAAAACCTCCCCAGGGGAAAGAGGGTGAGCTTCCTAAAGATAAGAATAAGGAGCCCCCGGTAGCCCCCCAAAAATCTGTCCAGGAGGGTGGGCCCAAAGGTACCTCACAACCTAAAGCGGGATACCAAGGTAAGAATTGGGATCCCAACAAGGTATGTTGTCACAACTGTCATAAGACAGGTCACTACACCAAGGACCTTAGCTGTCCTAAAAACAGAGCCCGGGGGGGGATGGCCAACCATCATGGCCGCAAGAACGTGACTCCGACCGGCTCCGCGGGGAGTCACGTGAGTTTGGCCTCTATTGCGCGTGGCACCCGGTGAAAACGAACAGGAATGCCGGTGCCCAACGCGTGATGACAATCGGACACAGCTGGGAGCTTCACAAGAAGGAGAGGGAGCTCTCCCCGAGCCAAGACGGAGACGGTGGAACTGAGGAGTGAGGGCAAGATGGCGGTGGCGCTCGGCGGCTGCTAGACGCAGAGACGAGAATCTGCCCTGCTGTCTGTGGCCATGGTGGGGACCTGCCATGCAATGCTATCACCCGGGGGGCGCTCTCTCCAGCGTCGATGCAGAGAGGCGACCAGCCCTGGGCCGCGTGAGGCCTGCAGCACTCCCGGTGCTTCTACGGGCAGAGGAGGAAAACAGCCCACCCCGTGGCTCTTTGACCAGGTGGGGATTCCTTAATGAATAGCAGAGGGCGAGAGAACACGGCGGGCTAGCCCTGTACTGTTGGTATGCCAGCAGTGGGACTGGGCAGATCTTGAGAGTCCCCTGAGCAGTTTGAAGACCCTTGCCTGACCCTAACATGGCGCCCTGGGAGCTCCAGGCACCACATGTCACTACCAGACGGAATTGGCCCATTACCAGATACGTGTAGGGCTGAGGGGCCGGCGCTCTGCCGTGGGAGGCGGGCCCCACCAGCCCTATCGAGCACCCTGCTAGTCGGCCGGAGACCCTGGAGGGACCATCGACGTGGTCCACGTTTGCACTGCTGAAGAGCTCATCCATATAGCTGTCTCGAGATTGCACTAAAGGACTTCCCTGCACCCCCAGCCTCCACAACCGGCCCCCGCAGCACATACGGTGGGCGGCACAGCGAGGACCATGGTACCCGCCCCTATGCCACCGAAAAAAAACCCAGCCCAATAAGGTCTCCAGCTATTTTGGCTCGTCCAGGCCTGGTGTGGGGGAAGAGGAGGAGAACCCAGTGGCCGCAGGGATGGCACTTACTCAGGAGACATCCTAATTGGAGCGAAGTATCGCTCCTTAGCCAGACGCACTGCTTGATCCGTGTGTTTCACACATATTAACCTTCCATTTCTCCAAATTTGAAAATGATGATTCCATGTACTCCAAAAGTTCTTAATCACTTGTTTATTTATCCTTTTTAAATCACACGTGAGATGCTTATGTTTTCAACAGTTTCTCATGCAGCAGATATGCCCATCCAGGCCTTTTTCTGTAGCACACCAGAATACACAAAACATCCTAAGTCACAGATCTTATTGCACCCAATGCATTTCGGGCTATTAAAAGCCCTTCGTCAGGGGTTCTCTACAAATAAAAGAACAATGCCATTAGACCACGGACCTCTCTACCTTACAGTTTAAATAAATGAAGCATAGTCTACGCTCCTCATGCCATATTTGATAGCTGACCCATCAACAGCGTTCTTCCCACTAACCACGGTGTTACCTGGAAAAACCTTTATCAGGCTATATTACCCCACATCATTAACCATCCCCGCTCTAAACTGAAACCCCCAAGGTGTTCCCCCTCATCTTTAGCCTCACACCTGCTTCTTATCACTTAATACCTCGACGCTGACAGACATCAACTTTGCTCTCGTACCTTAATAACTGCTTTCAATGTCCTCTACTTCCCAGCGTTCTCTTCTTTTACGAGGCAGTTTTCCAAACATAGCTGACTTCCCTCTCTTTTAACTCGTATGGCGTAATCCCGCCCCTCATAATGCGCAAATCACAACCACCCAGCTGTTTTCCTCCACCTCCCATAATTCACTGCTTCAGTCATCGCGTGAATGAAAATCCGCTGTTAAATCGACTATCCGAGATTATACTACCCCGAACCTGATTAAAGGAATCCCCCAAACAATTCAGTAGAATGCCCCGCCCTCCCCTTTGATGTAATATACAACGCTGTTGTTAAAAAGGCAACATAAAAATATTATACAACATCTTAAACGCTGTTACAACAAAGTAATAAAAGGTAGTGAATCTCTTGATAAATAAATGTCCATAGTAATGTGAACCATATATCCGAACAAGTTCATTTGTTGTCATTTCTGGGATGTAACATCGCACGTGTGAGCTTATACTCACTCAGGAGAACCTGCTGGCTACCCTGAGGGAGTTCAAGAGGGAACTCAGAGAGGACATCAAGGCAGACATAGGCGCCTCATTTGAAGACTTCAGAGCAGAGATGGGAACAAAACTAATCGCACTACAGGCGGATGTGGACTCGGTTGGCACCCTGGATGTGGAAGCAAAATGCCAGGAGCTCGAACACTGTCTCAAACCATTGGAGGAAGGCACGCAATGCCTCGCTGTTCAGCTAAACTCTGCCCAGCTAAACTTCGGGGACTTAGAAAATCGCTCCTGAAGAGACAATATTAGAGTGAGGGGCCTTGCAGAAGGAAGTTAAGGATCAGACCTGGACTCCTTCATGGTAAGCATCTTCTCGAGCGTCTTGGGGGGCGATGCTCCGGAGCTGCGACTGGTGCGCGTACATAGGGTGGGCCCATTACAGCAAGGAGAGAATAGACACCCAAGGGGTATCCTGGCTAAATTTAGCTCCTTCAGGGTCAAGGAACTGGTCCTTAGGAAATCCAAAAGCAGCAACACGGTCAACTTTCAGGGTGTGACGTGCTCATTCTTCCAAGACATGGCCCAGGCCACACTGGCTCGTCGACAGCATTTCCGGCTGACCACAGCAGCCCTATGAGAGCGAAAGATAAAATACCACTGGACGCACCCCTTTGGGATAACCTTCTCCGTCAGCAACAAACAACATCATTTCACAGAGGTGGAGGGGGCAGCAGCCCTTCTCGGCCTTGGGAAATCACCTCCGCAGCAAGAGGCAGTTGCAGAGAATACAAGTGTAGAGCCGCCGATGGGGGGTAAGTCGATGAAACGTTGACAGTGGGACCTCATCCACGTTCCGATGCCGGGCAGGGCGAGCACACCTCAACTGCGGCCCGAGTAAAGGTTCTGCCGTGAAGAGGAGATACTACTGTGACACAGGAGCTAGACACCAAAAGGCCCCAGATACCGGGATCCAGGGAAAGGGAGAGCCTTTTGCTTTATGCACGATCATCAGACTTCTCTCTGGCTCTGTCCCTTTGACTCGCCCTAGCTTACAAAATTTGGCTCACCAGATCTAGTGTCTAAAATCGAACACTTACGGGGCTCTGGGAGCAGGGATGGTCCTACCCCAGAAGCCACCAGAATATAAAGCCCTTTGGTGGCTTCCTGGACTTCCTAAACTACTGTTATTGCTTTAGTTTATTGTTAGTGTTCTCACCGTGGTGTCTAACATGGGTATCTTTTGAATGAATCATTGGGGGGTTGGAGGGGGCGGGGGTGGGGACGGGGTTGGTGGTGCGGATGATGGGGTGGGCGCCGCTGAGCTTGGGTCCTTGCGGGGACAACACACCGCTGCATTGACATGGTAGTTACTTTCATGTCATGGAATGTTAAGGGCCTCAACTCCCCTAACAAGAGGCAGTGTCTGTGGAAATTTCTAGGGGATCAACAGGTACACTGGGTTGCCTTACAAGAAACCAATCTTAAGAAGGGGGAAGACCACCGCTTGAAACATAAAAACTACCCATTCATTTTTCGCTCCGCTAACGTGACAAAGCAGAATGGGTGGCATTGCTGTTTCATTCTTCCATCCATTTTTAACCTCACGACACAAAAGAGATAGGGAGAGGAGGTTTCAGATGGTCAGGGGGGAGTTGATGGGGCGATCCTGCACCATTGCCACGGTTTATGCCCCCAATGCGGGGCAGTCGGAGTTTCTTCTCTCATTTCTTTCGACTTTGGAGGGCTTTGCAAAGGGGGATATTGTCTTAACAGGAGATTTCAATCTTATTTGGGATCCCACGAAAGAAACAACGCACTCACAGAGGGTCACAGGCGGGGGGTCTTTAGTAAAGCACTGAAATCATCTCTGCAACAAATGGGCCTGCTGGATGTCTGGAGGACTCTTAATCCCTCAACGCGCAACTATTCCTTTTTCCACTCCCACAGATCATACTCCAGGATTGATTATATTTTTGCCAGCTAATCACTTTTGGAATCCATCACGAGTGCCCATTTCCACCCTATAAGCCTCTCCGACCACGCCACGCTAGCAAGTCCACTAAACTGGCCGGCTCCACGCTCCAGACTTGCTAGGTGGTACTTTCCCAATATTCCATGCCAAGATAGGCTCCACCGGGATGATCTACAAAAGGCGATCAAGGACTTCTTTACCACCAATGTTCCCGCAGGCACCTCCCACGTAAACAATTCGGATGCCTTCAAGGCAGTCATACGGGGACACTGAATCACACTGACCACCTCCCTGAAAAAGCTCCAATCGGAGGAAAGATTGACACTAGAGAGGGATCTAAGAGAGGGCACACAAAGGTTCCCCGTCCATCCACTCCCTGCGGAAAGTCGCAGCATTAAAAGGGAAGCTCCAAACTATCTACACTAACAGGGCAGAGAAAACTATCTTGAGGCTCCAGGCCCGGGGATATGAGGGTAAAGACAAAAAAGGCCCGCTGCTAGTACGACAGCTTAGAGCGAAACAAGAAAAAGAAAATGTCAAGCAGATGGTCGACAGTAGGAGATCCCTACATATTAGTGAGACAGGAAAGGCAGGGGCCTTCTGCAACTTCTATTGGGCCCTCTACACGGCCGATCCCCCACTGGAACAAGAGCAGACCCAATACCTGGACTCGCTGGTGCTCCCACAGGTCTCTCCGGCCACCAATGATGAGCTTAGCAGGCCCATAACACAGGAGGAGGTACAGAACGCAATAGACGGTCTTAAGCTCCGGAAAGCCCCAGGCCCAGATGGTCTAACTGCCCAGTTTTATTGAACGTTTGCAACCGAGCTAACTCCTCACCTCACGGACCTCTTCAACACTATAGCGGCGAGCCAGTGTGTGTCTTCATCCATGGGGGAGGCTCTAATTACGGTAATCCCAAAGGCAGGGAAGGACCCCCAGTCATGTGCTTCATACAGACCTATTGCCCTGCTTAACTTAGATGCCAAACTATACTCTAAAGTACTGGCCAACAGATTGGAGGATGTCTTACCCACCCTCATGCACCCCGACCAATCGGGCTTTATCAAAGGTTGCCAGACCCACGACAACCTCCAAAGAGTATTCCACTTGGTGGACAAAGTCCAGAAGAAACGCATCCCAGCGGACCTTCTCTCCCTGGACTCCGAGAAGGCCTTCGACCGGGTCGATTAGTCCTTCTTATTGCGCACCCTACGCCGCCTTGGGTTTAGTGAGGCCTTTCTGGGAATGGTGAAAACTAACTATGGATCCCCGAAATCCCAGGTATTGGTAAATGGGGTGGCCTCGGACTTCTTCAGTCTTGCTCGAGGTACCAGACACGGTTGCCCCTTGTCCCCAATGCTCTTTGCCCTTAGTATCGTACCGTTTGCCGCAAGGATAAGATCCAGTTCGGGGATAAGCGGCATTAGTTTTGGCTCCGACGAGCACAAAATCTCGCTCTTTGTGGACGTTGTCCTACTACCTATTACTAACCCCACCACTTCTCTTCTGGCGATACAACTCGAACTCGCTCACTTTGAACGAGTGTCGGGGTTCAAGGTTAACCTCTCTAAAACCTTCTTACTAAACTTGACAATGCCTTCAGACATCAGAGGGACATCGAAGGCGCTTCCCCCTTCCGGTGCGCATGCAAGGAAATTACATATCTGGGCATTAACATCACCCCCAAATTGGCAGACCTCTATAAAGCTAATTTTCTCCCCCTTTTGGGACAACTTAAAGCCGAGCTTAAAAGATGGGGTTCTGCATACCTAACGTTGATAGGCCGAATAAACGCCATTAAAATGAACGTCCTGCCTCGCCTTCTTTATCTCTTCCAGGGCCTCCCCATCACAATCGACAAGGACCTATTCAAACAGCTACAGAGTATGACCACCAAATTAATTTGGCAAAACCAGAGGGCTCGCCTCGCCCAACGTCTCAAGGCCACGCATGGAGGGTGGTCTCTCTCTCTCCCTGATTATCTTTTATATTATAGAGCTGCGCAATTACGGGTCCTGGGGGAATGGTCTCTTAAGGCCTCAGACAAACTGTGGCTACACATGGACAGGCAGATTGCGGGAAGAACTATCTGGGATTTGCCCTGGAAACCGAATGCGGACAGGCCGAATAACGCCTATTTGAGTACCCCCACAGACACCACATTGAAGGACAATGTAACTAAAACACTGCCGGTGACCACATTCCCGTCCCCTTATACCCCTATTCACTTCAACCCCGCTTTCTCACCAGTGCTTGAGGAAGAGCTCTTTGATAAATGGAGGGAGGGGGATGCCTTATGATATCGGACCTCTTCCGGGCGGGGTAAGTGCGGTCGTTCGCTGACTGTGCAACCCATTTCAAACTCCTGCCTACGGAAGAATACCATTATGTTCAACTGAAACACTGGGTACAGCAACCTCAGGTGCGACAGGCTGCGACCAGGGAACTGCTCCCTATAGAAAGATTTTTCCAAACCGGTACTTCAGCTAAGGGCTGTCTCCTTCCTATAGGCCCTCCTTCTCACCCTTAGCCCACATCAAGCTCTGTGACACAGAAGGGTTTGGGATGACATACTTCAGGTTCCTACCGCAGAGAAACAATGGGGGTCCCTCTGCAAAGATATCACCAAATATAATCTCTCCATGTTTTTAAGAGAAGCCCATTACAAAATTATGTATGACTGGTATCTCCACCCCCAGAAACTACACTCTAATTTTCCAAACACGTCTGATAGATGCTGGTGGGGATGTGGGCTCTTGGGAGAGTTCTGTCACATTTGGTGGGACTGCGCCGATTTTCAACCCTTCTGGAAAGAGATCCTCTCTCAAATTAAACAAATCCTGGGTTACCCGATTCCTGCCTCTCTAGAACACACACTTTTGGGATTCCGTGACCCCGGCCTAAAGCACCAAACACAAGGGGACTGCTCAATTATGGGGCTATGCCTGGGGCCGGCCAAGATGGCCATAGCAGCTGCCTGGAAAAAACCCGAAGCCCCCTCACTGACCAATGGCACGCCCATCTATGGCGAGCCCTAGTCCTTGAATGGATGACCGATATCATTGAAGATTCCCGTAAAAGTTTTGACTATATCTGGAGTCCCTTGGCGAGTTTCCTCTCGGAGGGATTACCACTGTTTGCCTGCGGGCCTAGGTTACAAGCCCTCCACCTCTTCCTGACATAATGGATAGGGGTCCTATTGGGGGCCATGGACTGACGAGCCCCCAAGCCTTTTACCACTGGGCACAAGGGGACGCATACCCCACACTCCTCTCATCCACTTCATGAATGTGCACTCATGACACCTCGGAAATGTTCGTTTTTTCTGTTTTTGGTATGTTTGTGTTTTAAGTTAGCTTTAAATTGATAGCACCCGAATTAGGATGGAGAAGCAACATGAGACATGTGATGTGTTACAGTGGGACTTTGTATCGATGGGACTTTCTGCTTTTTGTTAAAACCCTCAAGCATGCGGGGAACTTGTGATCAAACTGTGCTTTATCTCTAGCTAACTGATGATCTTGGCATGCGTTTGTTTTGTTATTTAGCTCGGCGGAGCTACAAAGATTGTACCCTTTTGTAAACTCAATAAAAAGATTTTGACAAAAAAACAGAGCCCCTAGTGTAGCTCCAGGGGTTGCCAGTGTAGCCTATGAGGGTAGTCCCTCAGATGAGGAAGTCCACATAGCCTTCAACTGGAAAATGGGCCCAAATGGTGAGTTGGAGATTCCGGAAGGGAGTGGACACTTCTACCACCTACTGGTGAATGGAATACCAACCACTGCCCTGAGAGATACCTGTGCCAGTCACACTTTGGTGCATGACAGGTTGGTACTCTTAAACCAGTATGTCCCAGGGGAGATAAAAAGAGTACAGGCTATCCCAGGGGAGGTCACTGTTAGGCCTGTGGCTATGGTGCCCCTAGAAATAGCTGGATCCCTCAGCTGGAGAAAGGTGGTAGTAAATAAAGACCTCTCCCTTGAGTTTCTCCTTGGAAATGATCACCTGAGGTCGGTCTGAGCCAAAGTGTGGGACTGGTCCAGACCCTGCAGCTAGTTCAGATAAGTCCCAAAAGAAAAAGACGAGAACGTGTAGGAAAGGTGTACCACTGTTAGCCACAGTTCCAATGGGCCAAGGAAATTCTATCCCCCTAGGGGGGGAACTCCTACGTTGGCACTGGTGAAGTCCTACCTAGCCCACAAAAAGACCTGACTAGTCAGGCAACTGTCCAGTCTGGGTTGGTGGCTCCCTCAGTTGACGGACCAGAGAGTGGAAGACGGGTGTTAACTACCAGGGGTAGTGGCCCCCCACTCTAAGACAGCAGACAGGCAACCAGAAGCCTGTACTTCAGCCCCTTCACCTAACAGTGAAGAACTAAAGGTGTGGTTCTGGGTACTGACAGCTATCAGTAGCCTCTGCTGGGTGTTAGACTTCATGGCTGCACTGTCCTTGGCATGGTGGTCTAGCCCCCTGCCAAATAGTAAGTTAGGCCCCCTAACCCTGTTGGTCATGGTGGGGTTACTCAAGCTGTGGGTAACTTCTGTGGGTAAACTGGGTGTTACCCTAGCTAAGTTAGAATTTGCAGAGGTAGGCCCCTCTGAACCCAAACTAAAAAGATGGCACATGTAAGTCCCTTGAAAAAGGTACCACGGACACCAAAGGGCCTTGTGACCAGAGAGAGAGCCTCGGAAGGCTGCAGCTGGTATTATGCCACCCTCAGAGACTCCTCACCTGACACATACACCCTGCCACTGCAGCCCATGTGTCAGAGTGGGACCACAAACCCAAAAGTTGACATGGCACCCGTCCCTGGGTGCCATGTCTAACAAAACACTGCTTGTGGCATAGACAAGTGACCCCTCTAGCAGGGTGCACTATACCACAGATGAGGGCACAGTGGCACGAGCACTGTGCCCCTACAGTGTCTGTGCCATTCACAGACATTGTATGTGCAGTGAAGCCATTTTGAGTACATAGGCTGGGAATTCGTCATCACAATCTCCCCAGCTCCATGATGGCTTTACTGAAGACTGAGAAGTTTGGTATCAAACTTCTCAGCACATTTAACCTGCACTGATGCCAGTGTCAGGTTTAATCTAAAATGCACTCAAAGGGCATCTTAGAGATGCCCCTGAAACAGGACCAGCCCTGGTGTGGTTCCTGACTGGCTACCAGCATCTGCCACCACCAGACACGCTTCTGGACCCCTGGGTAGAGAGCCTTCTGTTCTCTGGGTCTGGAAACGAAGCAAAACAAAACCTGGGCCGAGGTGTCATGCCCCCCCCCCTCCACCCCCGGGATGGGCAAGGTCCATGGAGAGGGAGTTCCAAAGGCCTGCCACCTTTGTTAGCTAACCCCAGCCTTTTGCTGTTATCAGCAACTGGCTTCCACTGGTTCTGACCCCCAGTTGGGTGCGAGAAATGGCGGGAAAACCTAGCCAGTAAGAGAGGTGCGCCCACCTTGTCCAACCCCACCCATCAAGTGGGTGAGGCGAGGTGAAGCACACATCTCAGTCCTCTCCATCTTGAGATGAGGGGACTCAGCCAATTAGGAAGAGGATTATGCCCCCCTCTGGAGGATGGCATGCGAGGAGGTGCAGACACCCCAAAGGAGGGACCCATTGGTCCTGACCTGCGCACCCTGTAACACCAATAAATCCAGTATTTAGAGGCACCCCTGAACCTTATCTCTTCAGAAACAATGGACCAAAGAAGAAGACAGACCAGGACTGCTGCTGGACCAGGAATTGAACTGCCACAGACAAATCTCGGCAAGAACCCTGCCACCTGACCCGGTTCAACCACTGGACCTGCCGTCCCATCAGAAACCCTGCTTGACCTCCCAAAAACCCTGGAGGCCCTGCAACCTTTGCCAAAGCGCCAATAATCTCCTTTTGGACTAGAGGCTCTAGTCCCCAGCATCCGCGACCGAATGGCCTCCATGACCTCGAGGGATCCTCTCGGCCCCACGACCCCAGCTGTGTCCATCGGGTGCTGGAGAGCGCGTACCCTCCAGCAAATGACCCTCTGGCACCTCTGGCCCAACCACCCAATTGCCACCTACGCCATGACTGTTCGATGACGGCTGAACTCTTCCAGCCGAACAATAGCCGCCTGCCGCCAGTGACCACGACTGTAACCGTGTTGGCGGTCTGCTGAAAACCAACCTACTACATTACTCTCCGCAGACCGCAAGGGTAAATCTCATTGCCGGTATTGACCGTTGTGGTGTAGATATTGAAACCAGCACCTCTGGGGGTCCCCAGCCCCCACGACTGGCATTGCCGCAGTGTTGGCCTGAGACCACCCGAAGACCGGAACTGTAAGCCAGGTACTTACTTGTAAGTCCATCACCTGTCTTTCTCCCACAGGATTGCATAGCGTTCTCTCTGTATTGCAATAACTGTATATACTGAATAACAAGTATTTTCTTTCCGACTGAAAAGTATTGCGTGAAAACTTTACAAACCTTTCTACCTGGAAAGCTTTGATACTTTGAAAGTATTACAACTTACCTGCATTAAGTAACCCATGGTTCTTAAATAAAATACAAAGTATAACTTTTTTATACTTACCAATTGGTCTGGATTCCGTCTTTGAGTGTGTGATAACATTTCTTGCCTGAGTGTGTGCAATAAATGCTTAACACTGCCCTCTGATAAGCGTAACTGCTTGACCACACTACCACAAATAGAACAGTTTGTATTATCTACTTTAGTCTCTGCTATACCTCTGGGGATCCACAGGACTCTGTGCACACTATACCTTGCTTTGATATAGTATATGCAGAGCCAGCTTCCTACATTGCCATGGACCACATGTTCATGTGAGTTGAAGGACACAAGCCATCACCAGCTGAGGCGGAACATCGGGTGAGGGACGTCCCAGAACCTTGTGTGCTCTCTCGATAGAAAAAAAGTGTGGAGCTTTACCTGCCAGGACTATGTCCAGCAGCCACTTCTTTAGTAAGACTCCACGCTGGGCCCCTCAATCTTTTGAGGCAGGCCAATGATCTTTGTTATTATGGTGGGAGCACCCCGCCATGTCTTAAACCCTGATCTTAAGGATGCGGACCTCGTCTTTAAGTGCTGTCTGCTGCAGTGTAGCTCTTGGACAGTCAGACACACTGCTGTGAGGGTGGATTCAGCATCATCCACTCAGTCCACCAGTTTCCTGTGGTCAACTCATAAGAGACCGACGTCTACGGCTTCTGCATCTATCTTTGTCTCCAGTGCAGTCTTAGATTTGCAAATGGCTTGCAGTATCAAATCAAACTTGTTTGTGTGTTCTTCCAATGTAAAGCCCACTTGTGTTAGAAGATCCATATCAACTGGAGGTTTGAGTATGGTGGCCAAGCAGCCCATAGTCATTGCAGGTTTGGTGGTTTTAGGCTTCACCATTATGCGAGTAGTGGAAAGTGCATGGTGGGGAATCAGAGTCGCTGAGAAATGGTAGTCCGTAATGTCCACGGCCTGAGGGAGTGTTCAGCCTGACCTGCTTCTCCTCTATCTGTCCCTGCACAGTTCAGCCCAACATTGGGATGATTACCGGAGTGGGGCCAACATATGTTTCAGGTTGTCGACCCGCATGCTGGTGATCCCGATGAGTTGCGTTCCCCGCAGTGCCAGGTTGCAGGCCCGAGGAGTGTCTTAGTGGATGGGTAGGAGAGGCCCTCTATTTCCCACATCTCTTCACCCCTATGATGTCTCTGGTGAATGCCTTTGGCCTGTCTGAGTTGATATATACATGAAGTACTGGCACACTCCCAGCACCACCAACAAGGCGTAGCCACTAGGCCTCTAGATAATGACCTGCTGTTAACATTTAGTCAAATTCCAGGCCTTGGTGTGCACTCTCCGGGTCTCCCCTGTTGTGGCCCAGGTCCGCCCTGTGTCTCATTTTCATCTCTCTATTGGGTCGGCCCTAGCTTCCTCTCTGGCCTCTCAACATAAGCTGCAGCACATCACGTTGCTGAGCACCTGTCTCTTCCTGATAGCCTCCCAGCACCTCAGGGCTTGCGTTTATCTTTTTCCTCACTCCTGCAGGCCCTGAATGGGTATCAGCTCTGGCGGCTCCATGAGTGGTCATAGAACAGGCTGTTTTTCCTCCGCATGTCAGCAATCCCACGAACACCAGGCCGCTCCTTCGTATTCGGCGACTGGCTGAGCAGCTCCGTTTGGTGAAAGAAGTTGTATATTGTCTCCGGTTTCAGTGGTTCACCCAATGGATTGCAAGCAGACGATCCCCGGGAGGGGTGTTGAAGCTATTTGTCCCAGAGCTTCCCAGATTAACAAGGGCACTGTTAAAGATGACACGCCCCACCGATGATGACACGCCGGAATTTAAGGTGGCACACCGCTGCTGGTCACGCTGCCTGCAAAAAACGCAGTCATGAGTCCCTTACTCCCTATCCATTCCCCTGGAGATGTTGAATGATTTGCCTCCTGGAGGCCGCTGGGAGAGCCTGTGAGATTGGACGGGGGTGAGTGTTACAAAGGTGGGTGATCTATTCCATGAGGGAGTACTACTTCCATTTGAGGACTTCAGGGAGGAGTTCAGCTTACTCAGAGGTCATTTCCTGCTGCACAGAGCGGTGACAGGAGAGTTATGAGCACATTGGAATGCTGGGCTGTCAGAACCACAACTCTTGCCACTACATGATAAGGGCGGCAGGCAATTTTAGGGCGGTCTCCTGCCTCTACAGAGCGATAAGGAGTGATACATTGCTACCGTTAGGGACATTAAAGGCTAGATGGGAGGAAGGTCTAGGAATGCCCATCCCGGAGAAAGACTGGGACAACATACTAGCTAGGGTGCCCAAGGTCTCCAGGAACGCGAGATTCAAACTGATCACCTACTTCTCATGCCACAGGGCATATATGACCCCAGATCACATTAACAGATATTTCCACACAGAGGATGTGGCCTGCCCGAGATGCAGGGAGATGGGGGCGCAGTTAAAACACATGATGTGGGACTGCCCAACTTTAGTACTATACTGGGTAGAGGTCACAGCAGTGGTAGCGCACACACTCTCCAGAGAGATCCCCTGCACGATACGATGGGACACTGTCTACTCAATTGGTTCCCCCACACTCCCAAAACGACAGTCACAATTAGATTCCAGGACCTAGTATTTATACTTGCAAAATGCGAGATTACAAGAAACTGGAAAGCCCCTAGAGGACCCAGAATATTGGGATGGAAGAAGAAACTTGAGAAATGGGCAGGTTAGGAAGGGGAGGTATTGCTTAGGGAAGCTAGATGAGTTATTTGGCCCCTAGAAGTAGCAAGGGCATGGGAGGCTTTGGTGGACTCTGGCTCAGACACCCATGACTCCACTCCAGCGGGCTTAACAGCCCAGACTCCCCCTCAGCCCTGAACACCGTGCCCGCCACTAGTAGAGAGAAGATCTCTGTTAGGAGTGCATCCCTCTCTGCCTCCAAGAGCAGCACCAAGAGCATTGAAGTAATTGCCTAGATGACTGTCAGCCCACAATCCACTGGTATGCCAAACTGTATCTGACTCGGGGAGCGGGTGGGAGGGAAGGGAATATGGTTACTATACCGGTTATGATGTGATTATGTTGTATGCTGCTGGATGATAAGATAACATATCCGCTATGTCAGCGGAAACTTGTATGGCTTATGCCTGTATTATTGACTTAAACCTACAGTAGGCCCAGAGACAAAGGGGGCTCTGGGGATTGTCCAGGCTAAAGGAGTGTGCCGCATATTTGTCGAGTTTGGCGGGCAGTGCGGAGCACAGTTAATGTGTGGCCATCTCCTCTGCTATCTTGGTTACGTCCCCGCTTAGTTCTATGCTTGTTTCCCCCTTACCATAATTTAGCTGTCATTTTGTTGGCCACAAACAAGAACCTCTCCTAAGAAAGAATTGTAGGAAAAGAAAAGACCACTAAACAAGTCACTGTTATAATTCTGAGACGTTCGGCTTCTTGTTTCTAATTGGTATACCCCATCTTCCCTATTTTTTAGTTTTCCACTCCCCATGTACTTACCCTTTTTAGGTCTCGCGCCTAGCGGTGCACTGCGTAGCAGTGCTCGCACAGTGCGAGACATTTAGTGGGTGAAAAACGGGGTATTCAGGCTGACCTAGGAATTCCTTTTGTGCTACGCGATTGGCCTTTGCGTGCGTCTTTATATATAAGACTGCACGCAATTGGCCAGAGGCGGGCGCATTGCTCCGCACATGGCCTATTGGTGTCTATTACGCGCTTGGTGCGCGTAATAGACACCAATAGGCCATGTGGTTTCAATTATCGTGCCCAGACACGGGCGTGATAATTGAAATCACATGCTTAGCGCGCACCACTTGCAGGCTTCTTTGTTTTCCCTATCGCGTTCATTTTTCCTCATGTAATGTAACGCTTGCTTTTGTATTATGCTCACTTGTAACTTTCTCCTCATGTAATGTTACTGCTCCTATTGTGAAGCGCCCTGACACCTTCGGGTAAAGTCCGCGCTATATAAAAACGCATAAATAATAATAAAATAAAAACCTCGTCTCTATCCGCCTTGGCAACCTGAGACTCCGTTGGTTGAGACGCTCTAGCCCCTCCTGGGCTCTATTCACTCTGGGATCCTCAGACTCATTTGTTTGAGACGCTCTAGCCCCATCCTGGGCTCTATCTGCTCGAGGATCTTCAGACTCTATGGTTGAGCCGCTCTAGCCTCTCATGTCTATGGTTACCGATTCCACTCTCCGCTATCCCCAGCTGTAGGGCTGCCGCCACCGGGGGGTCTGCTACTGTGGATTCGGTGGGCGGAAAGCTGCTTCACCTGGGCCTCCGAGTGTCAGATACTCTCCGGGCGCTCAGCCTCTTATTACGTCCTGGTGGCGCCTCTCCAGTGCCCGGCATGTGGTTCAAGGAGAACAGCGCCAAGAATCTGCGGCACCAGGACTTCCTGGCACCCAGGGCAGCCCTCGGCAAGCTTTACCAGCGTGGGGAGGTACGGGGCGGCTAGACAGCAAGGGAACCTCACAAGCTCTTCCACTCCCTCAACTTCCCGATGTCTTTCATTTACTATTTAGCCACCCTTTATCCACCCAGTCACTCAGTCCTCCCATCAACCCAAGCACCGGTTTATTCACCTGTTGTGTCCACCCATTAAGGTATCCTCCAGTTTGCTCCATCACTTATTTACTCCTCCATTAACCCACTTGCGTATCCACCTATGCGTTTATTTATCTATCCATTCGTTCGTACACAAATTAGGTTACCTGCTCATTAACATGACCCGCCACTGGTTGCACCGCTTGTTCTTTTGTTTATTCACGACTCTGCCATGTTTTCAGCTCATGTGTTCGCTTGGTCCCCTGTCTGTTCACTCACTGAACCAATTAATCATCGGTGCCCTTAGTAATATAGCCGTCCACTTGTTAATGAAGCTGCTTGTTCTCACATTAAGCCATCCAGTTCGTTTATTCTTTCTTTTGATCAGTGATGAATTCGCCCAGTCGTTCATGTCTGCCTTTGTTTACATGCCTCTTTCCTCATCGATCTCTCCCCTGCCCTCCTTCGACCCACCTGTTCTTCCTTCTCCCCCTGCACCGCCCTACCCCCGTTTAGCTGTACATCTCTTACATTCCCTCATTCAATCTTCATAATCCTGATTTGAACGTGTGTTCATCGAATCCCTCATTTAACCTTCTATGTACCTTGGCAAGCTCTTATTCCTTCATTTGTCTACCACTTCAGTGTCAGCTGTTCGTTCACACCATCAGCAGAAATATTAGCCATTCACCTATGGCACGTTATCAATGGCTTTCCTCACAGGTCTAATGTTACTGGGAGGGCAAAGCACTCCACCGAATATTACAAAGTAGGCTGCTCGCATCTCCTGGAGCCACGGAGCCTTGCAAAGGAAGAATAGTGTTTTCTGAGTCAGAGGCGGGTTCACAAATTTTGTGAATTCGACCCTGATTATCGAAAACCCCGAGCACTGCATAAAAGTTACCTCCCTTTAGTTTCGGAAAGATGCTTAGCATGTTCGATGTGCGCACGTTCATTGGCACTGGTTGTATGAATAACTTGGGAAAGAGGTCCCTGTAAGCTTCAGCACTTTCATATACATCTGGCCGCTGTCTCCTTTGAGTCATGAGGCATTTTCTTAGACCCAGGGGTGTTAAGAGACGCGAACAATACATGCTCGGCATGCGTGTGAAGGGCAAGAACATCAGATGCAGGCGGCGTGGAGTGAGCAATTATGTGAAGGGTCTGTTCATGCCATTTCATGAATGACAGTCCAAATTTGGGAGTGCTCCTTCTGTCTAGAGTTGTGTAAAGGGATGTAAACTAAATTCTAAAACTCCATACATTTTGCTGTGGGTGGCCTGCATCCAGAATTAGTAGCTTTAGGTGAGTTGTGCCCCTCAACAGATGCAGATTGTCCCGAAGGCTCTGACCCGCGCTGGGCATTTCTCTCCGGTAGCTGCAAGCCCGACTGCGCCGCACCTACTTTGCACACCAGGTTGTATGCATGCCCAGTGACATTTAGTGTGTCGTTCTTGCACAGGAAGTCCACTATTAGTGGCTTGCTACAACTCCCACCAGTACTCCGCTACCATTCAGTGAGGTCGGCATTGCCCACCTAGTAGAGAGGATTGTTTATTTTATTTATTTTGGGTTTTTGCAGAGCGCCCTGTTCTCCACAACGGGGCCTTCTGGTGCTAGAAATGCTCTGGTAACTAAAGGGTAGAGCCAGCTGTTGGGTGAAAAGTCGTGTTTTCAAACTTGGCTGCACATCCTCCCTGTTAGCGTGTCCCTGTCTTGATTGTGTATGTGAAATAAAGGATTCAGTGGCTGGCAAACAAAACTGCTGTGCTGCACACCCTCCTTATGGACTCGTCTCTCACCAGCGTTCAGCGCCACAAGCAGGGTAGAAGCACTTTAATGATCGGGGTACAATAGATCTGATCTGGTTTAAGGAGTTTTTAGAAACGCACCAAGGGTAGATGCAACATTTTGAAAGGGGGATTTTTGGAGAAAAAAAAGCATTTGCAATGCAATAGGTCTCGCATTTATACGAGTTTAAGCTATTGGCATTGTAAATCACAATGCCTTTTATTTATGTTTTAAAAACAAAAATAGAAGGCATTGTTATTTGCAATGTCAATAGCTCAAACTCGCGCAAATGCGAGACCTATTGCATTGCAAATGCTTGTTTCATTTTATGGTGATGCAGCGTAAAACCTGATCTTGCCTTATGCAACATCTAAAACCTATCTCGACAATGAAAACATAAATGTGCACTTTGCACACGTCTAGAAAAGCGGCACTGAAACTTAGAAAAGTTGATGTACCAGCACCGTAAAGGTGTGCGTGACTAGATAGAAACATTGGGATTAATCAAATAGTGAATTTAAGATGTTTAAGTAACTGATTACCTTATATCATTAACAGAGATTTCATGAAAACTAATGAAAACTTAGCATGTCTATTGACTTTATTGCAGAGTGTCATAACAAACTCGACATTGGTGCAATTCATTTATAGAAAGAGTTACATGTCTGAAACTTTCAGTATAAGTGCATAACATTATAAAGATCATTTATTAACCAAAACCATTTTATTCTACTGATTTTTAGAACTAATTTACATGTTGCTACTTTTTGAAATTGTGGTAGTGGGCCACAGTTAAAGTTGAACATTTCTGTGTAACAATCACTGACGGCTTTATAAAGAGTTTTATTTTAGTAAATGAGAAATGTTAACTAAAATACCTTTAAGGTATCTTTTTCTCCTTAGGCTGCATTATTTCATATCCTTACGCAAGGACTTTTATAAGTTTCTTAAATTTTGCTTTATTTGTTCTTGTACATGCAACATTCCTTTGGACAACAAACATTTCTTATACCCCTTTGTGCATGAATGGTGGGAACAAGACCTTGTAACCGTATTCGTGGAGAGCGTCAAAGTAAATAAGCTCATTATTGAATAACCTGTGAGGATGGAATGGACAGTCGTTTCTCATGATGTGCATGGGAAAATATGCTTGAGTATAATTTTGTACCTGAAAGACAGAAGGATGATCACATAATGATCAGACCATTGTGGACCGACCATTGATGTCATTTTGACAAATATGAACTATAAAACCGCGTTATTCAGGAGGAGGAGGGAGCTTATGCCTAAGCTCAGGCAACCCCAGTTTCACTGTCCTTGCCTCCAACCTGCCTGCTGGACTTACTTTTATTCCCCTTGCCTTTTGCCTTTGCTGATGAACATGCCTGTTGGACAATTTGGAGCAGTTTGGTGAGAAACCAGACTTGAACTTTCCTAATTTATGCTCCATTCCCCAATGTCCAGTCCCATGGACTTTTTCCCTAGTGGACTTTAACTTGATCCCCTTGCCCATGCTAAGATAACCTTTGAGACCCAACCTCCTACTTTGTTGGTGGTAGGAAATAGTTGTTTCTAAATCATCATCTTTATGGATTCTTTTATTTAGGGATAGATTATTTCAACTAGATGTGCGGTTTTATATTTTGAATTTTTAGATTTATGACTGAGCTTCTTAAAATGTTACTTATATGCATTGATTTTGGATCTTTAATACAATAAATAAAGAATCTAAAGTTGTCTGAGTCTCATTGTGTCTATTGTTCCTTTCGCAGAAACTGTGCTTAAGTTAAATGTAGAACAACGATAGTCACAGATTATTTTCAGAACATCAGGTTCTTTTGCTCTTGTTCTGTGTAGCCACAGCAGAGCTCTTGGTTGGTATGATTCTTGTCAGACTTTAGGAGATTCGGTGTACCATTTGCAATACTTTATTTTTACAGCATGGTTTTCAGAGTAATTTACATGAACCTGATCACTAATTTGTGAGTTGGCTACCAATTATTGGTCCTCATTTGGTAGCTGACAGTTGTCCGTCCTGATTTTTCACCCCTCACTACGACAGAGAAAGGTACATCGGAGTACCATCACCTCTGAGGTGAAGTATTGAACCTAAGTAAAAATCCTACCCGTATGGGCCCAGTAGGAGGGTTAAGGTTAAGTTTGTAAGTGTATTTGCTTCCGTTGCAACAATGGTTTCAGTTGTATGTACCCAAAGGCATGAGAGGCCAAATGGTTATTAAAAACTTGAACGAATGCAAAACATCTGCTGATGAACACAAGTAAGGTGTAAACCGTATGTGCATACAGTCAACATCTTGCACAACGTTGGAAAACCAATAATAGAAATTTAGAGTATTGAGGTTCGTTTACGTGAGCTCAAGTACAGATTTAGAAAATATGACAAAACTTTGGAAAATGCTTCAACAGTGCACATAACATTTGCTGCAATATTTATTGCAGTCATGCTCTGACAGTCCTAAATCCCATGCAAGGAATACTTAGAAAAACTTGGTAACACAAAAGTGCAAACTGTAGCAGGTCAGCAGTCCTGTTGTTTTACCAGCGGGCGCGCCGATGTAGTCACTCATCACCATCGGGCCAGGCATGGCCTGAGGTTATAAAATAAATGGGAGCAGTCTACTCGAGGTCTTTCCACCAGACTGAGCACTAGGTGTGGCTGTGCAATTATTGCAAGCGCGGATGCCTTATGCGCGCAGCGCGAACACGACCTACCCGAGAAGCAGATGCAACACTGTCGACGAGGGCGGGTGCCGGCCCACAGATCCTTCAGCACCGCCGCCGAGGCCCTGCAGAACAGAGGGACAGGCAACACGCCCAAAGAGATCTGGGGATCTGTGGCCGGGTGCACCAGCGGGTAGACGGCCATGCCTCCACGTGTCCCGCCGCCGCATGCAGCGGTCGGTCGGCCGGCAAATGAGGAGGGGGGCACCGCAACCAGCAACAGCGTCTGCATCAGCTGTGAGGTACTGGGTAAAACTCAACTTCTACACCGCACATGCCTATTCATAAAAGCAAGAAATAAGCAGTGGCTAAGGCAAAAAGCTTCAGCCTCAAAACCCAGCACATTGCCTCTCATCCTGAGGAGAAAAAAATAATAATAAGAGGAACTTTGCCAACATAACCCTCAAGGGAGAACAGTATTGCACAGACAACAAAATCATTGTCAAGGGGAGGGTACGGACCAGCGCCAAACACACCACAGCCAGAGGTAGTCACTCCCCAGTCAATCAAAGAAAACCAAAAGGAATAGGATTCATATAACACCCTCAAAATGGCGGATGATCTTAATGTAGCTCAACAACCTGGCCACTTTGTCACACAGCACGCACTCCCGGATGTACTACCCCCATTCAGCGAACTGGCCGACCCCGCAACTGCCTCCCCTAGTTTGAAAACATGATTAGGGCGTTTGGACAATTACTTCATAGCCACGCTAGAGACCGATGACGCTGTAAAAAGCTTGTTACTCCTACATTACTCAGGGGAAGAAATGTACCTCCTATTCAAGCACCTACCAAACACAGGCCTACTTACCGACTACGACGCCGCGGTAAGGGCACTCAATGCTCACTTTGACCCGCAATTAAATCCGGACTTTGAGAGGTTCAAACAGTGCCAAACCCGCCAGCGGTAGGGCGAATCAATCGACACATTTTAAGCCAGGTTACGAGAGTTAACGAGCACCTGCACAGTTGATGACCAGCTCAAAGAGATCCGTGCCCAGTTAATTCAGGGATGATGCAACATGACACAGTGCGGCCTAATTCTAAGACAACCGAATATAAGCCTGGACGACATCTCAATACTCGTGAGGTCACACAACCTGTCCGCCGCAAGGGCCGATGAGATGGACCTGGAATTAGCCATAAGAATGTAGTCATCAAGACGGAGCAATCAGACTCCATAAGGACGAAGGAGTGAGGAAATGCCCCCCAGAGGGCGCCCATTTCAGCCCCCGGAAGAACAAGTGTGGGTACGAAGAACATTCAATCAATGCCTGTCCCGCACAAGGCTGAGCATGCTCTCACTGTGGAATCCCTAACCACTTTGCCTCGGTCTGCCGAAAGAAAACCCAAGGCAGAGACTCCTGAGGCAATAAGCCACTGAGGAAAGTAGTACGCCAATTGTCAAGTATGAACCTTACACATTCCAGTCACTCGAAGACCACCCCACAATCTACTTACTGGGTAGAAGACTTCTTGCCTGAAGAGGATGAAGAGAAAGAAACATTCCTCATATCATTCACGAGAGAGAGCTGAAGAGGCGCCGCTGGCCGCAACCCACATGCACAGCCCGTATAGCAGGGTCAGAAGTAAATGCGGTCATCAACACCAGGGCCATAGTAGATGTCATGGGAATACAGCAATACAACTGCCTCCGGCCCAGGCTGCAACTAGTGCCGTCCAACACCAAAATATTTGCGTATCGGAGTCAGTCACCTCTACCCCAACGTGGACGGATGATGGTACCCGTCCAGTCAGAAGACCACCAGATCACGACAACGATCCATGTCATTGATCAAAAAGCAGACACGCTGATCAGCAGCCACTCCACGGAGGACCTAGGCATAGTGTCATTCTCGAGGGGCTTAATGTTAAACCAAACGGATGACCTACTTGACCAGTTCCCAACCCTCTCGGAAGGGCTGGGATGCCTCAAGCATCCCCCTGTGAAATTACACATTGACTCAACAATATTGCCAACAGCGCTCTGGCACCCCTGGGTCCCATTCCACCTTCGACCACTGGTGGAGCACGAACTGCAGAAATTTGAAGAACAAGGAGTTATAGAAAAGATCTCCAGGCTAACTCCCTGGGTCTCTCCAATGCTAATCACAGAGAAGCCAAAACAGCCGGGGAAGATAAGACTATGCATTGACATGCGGCTCCCAAGCAGAGCCATCTGGAGAGAATGCCATATAACCCCGACCATGGACGAGATAGTGGCTGACGTCAACGGCTCCCGATGGTGCTCCAAACTGGACCTGGATGCCGTGTATCACCAACTGGTTCTAGTGGAAGAAAGCAGATACATAACCACCTCCAGCATGAACTTATGGATGTGCCGCTATAAGCGCCTCAACTTTGGCATTTCCTCAGCGGCCAAATGTATTTCAAAATGCCATATGTGAGACTCTATCAGGGTTACCAGGCATCCTATATGTTAGTGACGATATTCTCATACATTCTGCCACAGCGGCCTAAACACTACAAACACCTCTGAGATACCTTGAAACTTCTCCAAGACCATGGCATCACGCTACATCAGGAAAAGTGTCTGTTCTTTCAACCAACAATAGAATTCTTTGGCTATATATTCAACCAGAAGGGAATACAAGTTGACCCCTGGAAATCCCAGGCGACAAAATAAGCACCACCACCCACAACTGTGTCTGAGGTACGAAGTTTCCTCGGGATGGCATTGTATTGTGGCCAATTCATCCCGGACCTGGTCCCCATCGCAGAACACTGAGGGCTCTAACCAGGACGGACACCAAGTGGAACTGGGGTCACCATGAAGAAGCAGCATTCCAACGCATCAAGGACGCCCTCCTTGACAACACCATGCTGGTATACTTTGACCCCGACAAGCGCAGTGAGCTGTTGGTGGATGTCAGCCCAGTGGGCCTTGGAGCAGTACTGGCCCAAGAACTGGAGCCTTGGTGTTGGGCAGCCCTAGCATTCACCAGCAAAGCGCTCTCACCCACTGAGGAGCGATACGCCCAGATCGAGCGAGAAGCCCTAGCGATCAAGTGGGCATGCCGGCACTTTCATCTTTAAGTGAGTGGCCAGTCCTTCAAGATTGTCATCAACCACTTGTCCCACTCTTCCGGGGATCAGCTACGCATCCACCACTGAGAATCGAGCGGTGGGCCATCCAGCTGCAACAATACATGATGGAGATGCTTACCGACCTAGAGCAAAAAACCCGGCCGGCTTCCTCTCCCGCCACCCAGTACCTTCAGAAACCCAAGTCGACAATCAAGATGCGGAGGCAGTGGAGTACTATGTCAACATGATCTCGTCTGCGGCATGCCGAGCCCTGACTCTGGCTGACATCAGGGAGGTGGGCGAAAAAGACCCGGTCCTCACCAAGGTGCGGAATGCCGTCCAAGGGGGCACATGGCAAAACTTTCTACAGGATGCCAACGATTGGTCGGGAAAAGATTGTGAGTGCCTCATGAAGATGTGTAAAGTGAGGAATGAGTTCAGCATGACCCAGGATGGAATCATCCTGCGTGGATCCATCCCAGTGGCCCTGCAGTATCACGTAATGCAGCTAGCCCACGGAGGACATCAGGGGTCGATGAAGATGAGAATGCGGGAAAAGGTATGGTTCCCCGGGCTGGAAGACCTGGTAGAAGAAATTGTACGGAGGTGTCCCGCATGCCAACTGACCAGCATTCCAGAAAGACCGCCAATAATTGCAGCGGAATCATGCAATGCGCCCTGGGAGAAAGTGAGCATAGACTTTGGGAGCTTCCCGGACAGGAGAGTCATGCTAGGCATGATGGATACCTACTCCAAATACCCCATTGTCAAAGTCCTCAGGTCTACAGCATTCACACACATGTGGCTCCCATCTTGGAAAACGCGTTTGCAATGTTTGGTTTCCCAGCCGAAATTAAAAGTGACAATGGACCGCCGTTTCAAGGCGGGGAATTTAGTGACTTCTTAAAACGCCACAGAGTTCGCCATCGCCGCATCACCCCCCAATAGCCCCAGGCCAATGGAGAAATTGAAAGATTCATGAGAACACTCAATAAAACACTTCTGATTGTGGTGACCGAGCAGTCTGACCCAGAACGCCACCTGCAGTTGTTCCTAAGGGAATATCGGAGCATGCCGCACTGCACCACCAAACAGGCCCCATGGGCATTGATGTTTAATGGGCCTCGCCGGGACACAATCCCCTCATGCCCGGGGTGGGCGCCACCCCCTTATGATGCTCACGGAACTCACACATGTCGGGAAAAGAGGAATGCAGCGGCGAGCCACAAAAGGGGGGGCCAAGTACTGTGAGCTCAGGCCAGGGGACCAAGTGGTCATCAAAGACCCGAAGACCTGGGTGGAAGTTCAGGACAAGCAAGGGGTGTGGAAAGTGGTGAAGATTGATGGAACAATGGCAATGGCTGCAAAGGGACAGGAGACCGTGGCCCGGAACATCTCATGGTTCAAGATGGTCGAGGTAGCCACGCAAGACTCAACCCCGGATGATGAGGGAGCAGAGGAAGGAGACTGGCCCTGTATGGAAGAAACCTCAGGAGCTGGCACGGGGCCAACCGACCGGCATACAACAACAACACAGGACAATCTACCTCCAGTGGTGGCTCCTCCGCTATGGCAGAGGGGCGTCACCCCACTGCTTTTAAGCAGTGCGAAGAAGGCACATGAAATGATAACTTTTAGTTATTATAATTTTATGCTTCCTGCTGCTTTGTGGGTGGGCGGGTGGTTGGGGCTGCTCTGCTCTCGGAGCAGGGCAGGGGAGGAGTGGTTTGCCCACTCCTAAGTGCATAATGACTGTTTGGCTGGCCCTCTCGGGCCACCCAAACCAGTAATGCGCACTTTCCCTGTTTTCCATGCAGGCTGCATTACAGCCTGCGTGGAGAACAAGCCCAGGCCCCCATTCCCTGGTTGAGCGTCGAACCAGGATGCTCAAAACCAATCACAACGCTGCACTGCAGCGTTGTAATTGGTCAGGGAGCCTGGATGCTTACTGTTAGAAATGGGGGTCTCTAGTTGGCAAGGGTTTCCACCTTTTCCAAGTAGGGACCCTTCCTTCTAGTCAGGATAAGGGAGTTACACTCCTAAAATAACCCCTGCTCACCCCCTTGGTAGCTTGGCACGAGCAGTCAGGCTTTTCTCAGAGGCAGTCTGTAAAGCATTTACACATAACCAACAGTAATACAGTGTAAGCACTACAAAAGGACACCACACCAGTTTAGAAAAATATCCAATATTTTTATATACTGAAGACAAGACCAAAAACGATAAAAATCCACAATACAGTACTTAGAAATCTTCAGTTATCAAAATAACCTTGAAAAACAGTTCCTTGAAGTCGATAGCTCCCTCTGGGGCTATCACGGCATCGTGAACAACAAATCCAAACAGTCCTGGCTGACCTTGGTGTCGCGGGCCAGCTATGGTGTCGGGAAGACCCGCAAAGTAGTACCTTTAGAAATGCAGGGCGTCGGCGACCTCTCGTTGAGCTTCCGAAAGCACGGCGTCGGTTCCGGAGGTCTGTGCAGGAGTCGTCGGGCCCTTGAAGTCACACGCGTTGCAGATCGAACTCCTCGCAGTTGAAGTCAGGAGCGCTGGCATCGGCAGGCGTCGGGTGCTGCGGTGCGAAGCACAGTGGTGCGGTGTGCGGTGCCCTCAGGTCGCGGTGCAAGCAGCGGCTCGGTGGCGGCGTCAGATGGCGTCGTCGGTGAGACCAGGGTCGCGGTGCGAAGTGATGCGGTGCTCGTCGCGGTGCTAGCAGGTCACCGTGCAAGCAGCTGCGTCGCCGTTGCTGAAGCGCTGTCGTCGGCTGACGAACTGGAGTCGATGGCGCCGGCGTCAGTAGGCCAAGGCTGCGGTGCGGGATGAGGGCAGTGCGTCGTGTAGGTTTATGAGCGGTGCCCTCGAACCACGGTGCATGCAGCGGCGTCGATTTCGGCGTGGAGCGGCGTCGTCGGGGATACCAAGGCGGCATCGTGAAGTGAGGCGATGCGGAGTGCGGTGCCCACAGGACGCGGTGCGAGCAGCAGCTTGGTGGCGGTGTCAGGCGGCGTCAGTGAGACCAGGGTCACGGTGCGGCATTGCGGCGGTGCCCTGTGCGGTGCCTTCAGGACACGGAGCAGGCAGCGGCGTCGTAGACGTCGTCGGGTTGCTTTTTCTTCTGTTGCAGCACAAAACACACAGTTCCCAGTGCTGAGGGCAGAAGAACTTGAAGTCTTTGCTGTTCCTGAGACTTCTTGAACAGGGGGCAAGCTCTACCTCAAGCCCTTAGAGAAACTCACAAAAATAGATTGCAGAACGTTCAAGTCCAGTCCTTTCACTGCCCAAGACAGAAGCAGCCACTGCAGGCCAACACAGCAAAGTGGTAGTTCCTCCTAACAGCTTCTCCAGCTCTTCTTCTTGGCAGTCTTCTTGGTCCAAAAGAGTTCTAAAGTTCAGGGGTTTGGGACCCACTTTTTATAGCCCAAAATCCTTTGTCCTCTCAGGCAGAGAGTGTCTATACCAGTAGCGGCTCCTCAAGGGAGTGCTGCGGGGCGGTGGGGTGGGGCGGGGGAGGGGCAGGGTGGGGTGAAATGAAATGAAATGAAATTTGTACTTGTAAAGCGCACCCATACCCCCAAAGGGGTGTCCAGGCGCTGTACGCATACCGCTGTGGAACCCTTCCTGGCTTTTCCCTGTGAAATGTCCACTCCTGGGCACCCCCAGGGTGAAGCCAGGCATCCCAGCACTGTTGGGGCCGTTGTGGAGATTAAGCAAGCTATTGCCCAGAGTTGCAGAGTGGGACCCATGATTAGAATAGGCACCGAGGCGAGAATTATCAGGTCCGAGGAAATTGAGCCCAAGACCCGCCGAGGCGGGAATTGAACCCTGGTCCCGGGCCAGATCTCTGCATCAGGGTCTGCCGCTCTAACCATTGAGCCACACTTCTCCATTTGGCGTTGCAGTGCGCGCGATGTAATTCGTTTTATTTATTTAGTTACTCAACTCCATTCAGCCGTATTCCGGAGTTTACTACCCCAACCCTGCCCCTCCCCCGCCCTGCCCCGCCCCACCGCCCCGCAGCACTCCCTCAAGGAGCTGCTACTGGTCTGTACCCAGCCAAAACCAGTTCTGTCCTCACTGGTGCAGCTTCCTGGCAGGGGGTGGAGACGGCATTGTGCAAGGCAGACCAGGCCCATTCAGATGCAAGGAAATTTCCTCCCACTACTCTAAATGCAACCTAGGTCTATTCAGCCCAACCCTGACCCATCAGACATCTGGAGCCGCTGCCCCTCTACAGCCCCTGTCATCCACAAGCCAGACATGCAATACACAAACCTAGCAGAGGCACACTGGATGGTTAGGCAAGAAAATACCTACTTTCTAAAAGTGGTATTTTCAAACACAGAATGTAAAAATCACCCTCACTAAAAGATGCATTTTAACATTGAGTTCAGGCATACTAAACTTTATTTTCCTACCTTGTTCCCAGGGCCAGTTATGTTACTCCCCATTCTGTCCTATGGGAACAGGCAGCCTTGCAATGGTGAAAAACAAAATTCATTGTAATTCACCACCAGGGCATGTCACACACAGCAGTACATGTCCTACCTCTAACATACACAGCACCCTGCCCACAGGGGTACCTTGGGTCTACCTTAGGGGTGACTGACATGTAGAAAAATGGAAGGTTGGGGCCTGGCAAGTGGGTGCACTTGCCAGGTCGATATGGCAGCTACAAACTGCCCACAGACCCTGCGGTGGAGGTCTGAGTTACCTTTTTAGGGCTACTTCTGTGGGTGACACAACCAGTGCTGCAAACCCACTAGTAGCATATGATTTACCAGCCCTGGCACTTTCAGTGCACTTTACTAGGGCCTCACCAGTAAATCAAATATGTCAATCATGGAAACACCAATCCATAACATAATTTACAACAGGAGCACTTGCACTTTAACACTGAACAGCAGTGAGAAAGTGCGCAGAGACACTAAACCAGCAAAAACAGAGTCAAAACTAGGAGATCAGAAAGCAAAAAGACAGGGGAAACACGCCAAAAGATGCCAAGTCTAACACATGTCCCCTCCAGCTGAAAGTAGGAAGAACTACCCAACCTCCTGGGAGTTCTCTTCACTAAGGCGGAAGGACCTGGACAGACCATCTGCATTGGCGTGTTGTGTGCCAGGGCGGTGTTCCACCCTAAAGTCCATTCCCTGTAGGGAGATGGACCACCTCAACAGTTTGGGATTCTCACCCCTCATTTGCATCAACCATCTGAGGGGCCTGTTGTCTGTCTGAACTCGGAAGTGAGTCCCAAACAGGCATGGTCTCAGCTTCTTCAGTGCCCAGACCACAGCAAAAGCTTGCCTTTCTGTGGCACTCCACCTCTGCTACCTAGGGAGTAGTCTCCTGCTAAGGAAGACTACAGGCTGGTCTAGGCCCTCTTCGTTCAGTTGTGAGAGCACCGCTCCCACACCATGCTCTGAAGCGTCGGTCTGCCCGACAAATTCCTTGGAGAAGTCGGGTGCCTTGAGCACGAACGCCGTGCACATGTCGGCTTTCAGGGCATCAAAAGCTATCTGGCAGGACTCAGTCCAGATCACCTTCTTGGGCTGCTTCCTGGAAGTCAGCTCTGTTAAGGGGGCAACAATGGTGCCATAGCCCTTAACAAACCTCCTGTAGTAACCGGTGAGACCTAAAAAGGCTCTCACCTCTGTCTGGGTCTTAGGGGATTCCCAAGACAGAATGGTGTCAATCTTGGGCTGTAGGGTGCCACCTGGCCGCTTCCTACCTGGTGTCCCAAGTACACCACAGAACCCTGCCCGATCTGGCACTTACTGGCCTTGATCGTGAGGCCTGCTTTCTGCAGAGCCCTCAACACTTCCCCGAGGTGCAGCAAGTGTTCTTCCCAGCTGGAACTGAACACTGCAATGTCATCCAGGTATGCGGCACTGAAATCCTCCAGTCCAGCCAACACCTGGTTGACCAACTTCTGAAAGGTGGCTGGGGCATTCTTCAACCCAAAGGGCATCACCCTGAACTGGTCATGTCCTTCTGGGGTTGAGAATGCTGACCTCTCCTTGGCCCCTTCGGTTAAGGCAATCTGCTAGTACCCAGATGTCAAATCAAACGTGCTGAGGAACCTGGCAGCTCCCAACCGATCAATGAGCTCATCAGCTCTGGGGATGGGGTGCGCGTCAGTCCTGGTGACGGCATTGGGCCCACGGTAGTCCACACAAAACCGCAGTTCTGGAGTGGCACGGGGAGCATCAGCCTTTGGGACCAAGACCACTGGGCTGGCCCAAGGACTGTTGAAGGGCTCGATCAGCCCTAATGCCAACATCTTAGAGACCTCCTCTTTGATGCTGGCCCTGACCCGGTCAGTCAACCTGTAAATCTTGTGTTTTACAGGAGGGCTGTCACCAGTGTCCACCTCATGGGTACACCAGTGAGTAACACCTGGAGTCAGAGAGAACAGTGGGGCAAACTGTCCCAACAACTGGTGAAAGTCGCTCTGCTGCTCTGGGGTCAGTGTAGGGGAGAGGATCACACCTTCCACTGACCCATCGTGCTCCTTGGTGGACAGGAGATCAGGGAGAGGTTCGCTCTCCTCTTCCACCCCATCATCTGTCGCCAAGAGCATGCTCACTTCGGACCTCTCGAAGTGGGGCTTGAGGCGGTTCACGTGCAGGACCCTCAAAGGGTACCTTGCAGTCCGCAAATCCACCAGGTAGGTGACATCACTTTTGTGCTCCACCACCTCAAACGGCCCAGTCCACTTGTCCTGCAAGGCACAAGGTTCCACTGGGGCCATGACCCACACTTTTTGCCCCGGTTGAAATTCGACCAGAGTGGCATTCTGGTCATACCACTTCTTCATTTCTTCCTGGCTTGCTTCTAGGTTTGCCTGAGCGAGTTTCCTGAAGCGGGCAGTTTGATTCCTGAAGGCCAGCATGTAACTAAACACATCCTGGGGAGTTTTCCTGGGAGCTGCTTCCCAGCCTTCCTTCACCAAACTCGGAGGTCCTCTCACAGGGTGACCATACAGATGCTCAAAGGGACTGAACCCAAGAGACTTCTGTGGCACCTCCCTGTATGCAAAGAGAAGGCATGGCAAGAGGACATCCCACTTACGCCTCATGGGTTCTGTTAGACCCTTAATCATGCCCTTCAAGGTCTGGTTGAATCTCTCCACCAGACCGTTACCTTGGGAGGGGTAAGGAGTGGTGCACTTGTAGGTTACACCACACTCATTCCACAGGGATGTCATATATTTGGATATGAAATTGGTCCCCCTGTCAGAAATCACCTCTCTGGGGTACCCCATGCGGGAAAAGATCCCCATTAACGCCCGGCCCACCACTGGCGCCGTCGTTGTCCTGAGAGGGATTGCCTCCGGGTACCGGGTGGCATGGTCCACCAAGACCAGGATGTACCTGTTGCCCATGGCTGTCTTGGAATCCAGTGGCCCCAAAATGTCCATCCCTACCCTTTCAAAGGGTGTTCCAACAACTGGAAAAGGTTTGAGAGGAGCTTTGACCTTCCTCCCACTCTTACCACTTGCCTGGCAAGTTTGGCAAGACCTACAATGTCCATCCGACTGCCTTCGCATTTGGGGCCAGAAGAAGTGGGTGACAAGCCTGTCAAAGGTCTTGTCCCACCCCAAATGTCCTGCCAAAGGCACGTCATGAGCCAGACCCAGAAGGAAGGTCCTGAAATGCTGGGGTACCACCAGCACACGGGCTGACCCAGGCTCAGCAACCTTAGGCTCACTATACAGGAGAACATTCTCACAGTAGATCCAATGTGATCCAGACTGATCACCAGCTGCCTGCCGCCGCAGACCCTCCAGAGAAGGGCACTCTTTCTGCTCCCTGCAGAATTCTTCCGTGGTGGGACCCCTTCTTGCTGCCAATGGGTCAGCTCAGAGATGTCCCCCAGTTCAGCTACCTGCTCCCCTGTAGGCACCGGGGCGTCCCCCTCAAGGTCAGTCTCCTCCCGGTCCGTGGGAACTTCAGGGGCCGGTTTCCCGTGCCCCCTGCCCTTTCTCTTGGCAGGGACCTGGGCCACTGTTTCAGGCTCCAGGTCCTTCTGATAAACCTTTCTGGCCGCCATTGACCGAGTGGACACGCATGCCCACTCTGGCAACTCAAGCATCTCCAAGTGAGACCTGAGCTCAACATCCTTCCACAAGGACTGCTCATGGTCGTTACCTAGCAGACAATCTACAGGCATGGTAGGGCTCACAACCACCCTCAAGGGACCTGAGACCCCCGCATTCAAAGGGAATCTGCGCCACCATACACTGGCGCTCTGAGTTGTCGACCGCAACTACATGGGGAATGCCCCTGGGACTACCTGCTCTTCAGAGACCAGGTGACACCGGACTGAGGTCACACTGGCTCCAGTATCTCTGAGAGCCTCTACCCTTTTCCCATTGATGGTCACCCAGGTGCTATATTTCTTTGTGTTAGGGGGCACCTGGATTCCTGGGACCATCTCACTGTCCCCTAGTGAGACGAGGGTCATTTCTGCAGGATCCCCACCCTCCTGTGGGCACCCCTCCTCCCCAAGCGCTACACTAGCCAACACCTTGGACTGCCCACCGGTGGGTGGCTGTGCCCTCTTGGGACACTTGGGGTCCCCTGATCACATGCACAACACTTGCGGGGGCCGGTCTCAGCAGGCTTTCCTGAAGAGACCACTGCTTTCTTATCTCCTGAGGGATGGGAACCTTTACCCTGGGCGTTAGTTTGGGGCCCTTTAGAGAACTCCTGTACTTTACCCTTGTCCCCCCACTTTTCTGTGGGGACCCTGCCCACCTTTGGCTGAGTCGCCCCCAAACGCTTTCTTGTGGACCCGGGTACTCACCCAGCGGTCCGCCTCCATAGCAAGCTTCCTGGGGTCAGTTAGCTTACTATCAACCAAGTGCTGGCGCAGATCTGCAAAACATAGACTAGACAAGTGCTCCCATGCAATCAAATTGTAGAGCCCCTGAAAATATGTTACATTACTGCCCTTCACCCAGCCATCCAGTGACCTGCAAAACGAATCTGCACATTCCAACCAAGTGTTGGCATCAGACTTCTTACTGGGCCTAAACTGATCCCTGTACTTTTCAGGAGTGAGACCATACCTGGTGAGAAGGGCCTCCTTCATGTCAGCATAGGTGAGGTTACACCCCTTACCCAAAGCTATCAAAGTATCCCTTGCTTCTTCTGGGAAAAGAGGCCACAATCCTGCTCCCCAATTCTTCTCAGGGACCCCACTCATGTGTATAGATGGGAAACATCCTAAACAACGAAGTTTAAATCACGACTTACCTGAACAACGAAGTCAGAACAACGAGGAATCCCGAACAACGAAGTCCTTAACCACGACTCTTCATTTCAACGAATTCCTAAACCACGACACTCCTAAACCACGACTCGGACTGCTGTCCCCAACATTCCTAAACCACGACTCGGACTGCTGTCCCCACTGTCCCCGACACTCCTAAACCACGACTCGGACTTCTCCGCGTCAAGGGAGGTAAAACTATTAGATAACAATCTGCTGCACATTCATTACATGCAGTTGAAAGGAGTTATGTTCTCTCGATCACATCGGTTGTTTTACTTTGAGGATTTCGTTTTATATAGCATAAGTGTTATTTATATAATAAATATGTGCTTAGATGCAATATTTTTAAACATGTATTTGGATAATTGCAGTGATTTCGAAAAATAGAATTTTTTTCTGGTTATAGGTAACGCCGTAATTTTTAAGCTGTTTACGGTTCTGAGAAAACATCTAGCTCCTGGGAGGTTCTGAAGAGCCCATGATTCTCGTGGCCTCTGGCAACCATGTGCCTGCCTTTACAAGCTTGTAATGTCTCTATACTGATCACACTGGGCTTGTGGTAAGATGACAGAATAAACCGGTTAATGTTTGTCATTCTGAACATAGCCCTCCAGTGTGCGGGGTGGGGTGCTCAGAGCATGGCCTCAAAGTTGAAATTCCCTTTTTTCCTGGTTTCTGTAATAATTAGGTTAATTGACATTCCTGCTGACTAGGATGTCTTTGAAATGGGTGAGAGAGCGAGGAACTTGGAGGAAAGAGAAAGGTGCTCCCTTCACCTGTATAGCAGTACACTAGGTGCATGAGGACAGAAAGCTCCAGGTCTAGTTTCTGAAGTTTGCCTGGCCTATCTTGTCCAAGGGTGAGGGTGGGGTAGAATTAAAATATACGTTGAATAAATTATCAATGAAATGGGTAATGAGCAATTTAAAATATTTCGTGGAAGTATTGTTATTACAATTGTGCCATCTATTGGCCAGTCACGAGGTGTTTTTTTTCGTGGTTTAGGAAGTCGTCGTAAAAAAAGTAGTGGCTTAGCATTGCTCGTTGTTTAGCTTTCGTGGTTAAGGAAGTCGTGGTTTAGGGAGTAGTTGTTTAGTCATACATCCGTATAGATGCCTCATAACCCTGAAATCACTTTTGTATGTCATCCCCCTTCTTGAATTACTTGCCTACATTCTTGGGGATGTGCACAATTCGATCTGACTGCACTGATGAGTTGCTGCCACCATCTGAGCTGGCCCTACTCCTTAGCTCCAGCTCCTTAAGACTACGTTCATGATCTAAGATCATCTTTCTTTCCTCCAATGCTATTCTCTTCTCTTCCCTCTCACTCTCCATCCTGAGTTTTTCTAATTCAAACTTCCTGGCTTCCCGCCTGTCGTCCAGCTCCTCTGGAGACAAACCACTGCTGCCTGGTCTGGAGGGATCCCCCCTCCCAAAAGCACATCCACCCTAGGAATAGGCTCCTCTGCCTCTCCACTAAGATCTCCAGACTGCCCACTGGCATGTCTGACCGCTACCCAGGCCCTCAGCGCCTTTTGTAGCTCCTCCTTCCTGGTGAGGCCTCTGACTTGGACTTTTAGGTTTTTGCAAATGGCCTTCAACTCTTTCACATTGTAGGATTCTAATCTATCCTCCTCAAAGCAACTTCCAAGGATGCACTTGATGATGCTCTTGATTCAGGCATGATGAAGTAGCAAGTTCAAAACTGGCAAGATCAAAAATAGGCCACATGGAAAAAGAACCAGTATGTGGCACGTAATGGTCTGCGATATCGTAGTAGTGCACACTAATCACTGAAAGTCAAGTGCAAACACAAGTCCTATCCTCACTGCTGTCAACCAATGTTAGAAATGGGGGTCTTTAGTTTGCAAGGGTTTGCACCTTTGTCCAAGTAGGGACCCTTCCTTCTAGTCAGGATAAGGGAGTTACACTCCTAAAATAACACCTGCTCACCCCCTTGGTAGCTTGCCACGAGCAGTCAGGCTTATCTTAGAGGCAGTGTGTAAAGCATTTGCACATAACCAACAGTAATACAGTGTAAGCACTACAAAAGGACACCACACCAGTTTAGAAAAATATCCAATATTTTTATATACTTAAGGCAAGACCAAAAACGATAAAAAATCCACAATACAGTACTTAGAAATCTTCAGTTATCAAAATAACCTTGAAAAACAGTTCCTTGAAGTCGATAGCTCCCTCTGGGGCTATCACGGCATCGTGAACAACAAATCCAAACAGTTCTGGCTGACCGCGGCGTCGCGGGACAGCTACGGTGTCGGGAAGACTCGCAAGGCAGTACCTTTAGAAATGCAGGGCGTCGGCGACCTCTTGTTGAGCTTCCGAAAGCACGGCGTCCGCAGGCGTAGTTTCCGGAGGTCGGTGCAGGAGTCGTCGGGCCCTTGAAGTCACACGCGTTGCAGATCGAACTCCTCGCGGTTGAAGTCAGGAGTGCAGTGGTGCGGCATGCAGTGCCCTCAGGTCGCGGTGCGAGCAGCGGCTCGTGGCGGCATCAGATGGCGTCGTCGGTGAGACCAGGGTCACGGTGCAAAGTGATGCGGTGCTCGTTGCGGTGCTGGCAGGTCACCGTGCAAGCAGCGGTGTTGTCGTTGCTGAAGCGCTGTCGTCGGCTGACGAACTGGAGTCGATGGTGCCGGCGTCAGTAGGGCAAGGCTGCGGTGCGGGATGAGGGCGGTGCATCGTGTAGCTTTACGAGCGGTGCCCTCGAACCACAGTGCAAGCAGCGGCGTCGATTTCGGCGTGGAGCAGCATCGTTGGGGATACCAAGGTGGCGGCGTGAAGCGAGGCGATGCTGAGTGCGGTGCCCACAGGTCGCGGTGCAAGCAGCGGCTCAGTGGCAGTGTCAGCAGGCATCATCAGTGAGACCAGGGTCGCGGTGCGGCGGTGCCCTCTGCGGTGACTTCAGGACACGAAGCCGGCAGCGGCGTCGTAGACGGCGTCAGGTTGCTTTTTCTTCTGTTGCAGCACAAAACACACAGTTCCCAGTGCTGAGAGCAGAAGAACTTGAAGTCTTTGCTGTTCCTGAGACTTCTTGAACAGGGGGCAAGCTCTACCTCAAGCCCTTGGAGAAACTCACAAAAATAGATTGCAGAAAGCTCAAGTCCAGTCCTTTCACTGCCTAAGACAGAAGCAGCCACTGTAGGCCAACACAGCAAAGTGGTAGTTCCTCCTCACAGCTTCTCCAGCTCTTCTTCTTGGCAGTCTTCTTGGTCCAAAAGAGGTCTAAAGTTCAGGGGTTTGGGCTCCACTTTTTATAGCCCAAAATCCTTTGTCCTCTCAGGCAGAGAGTGTCTGTACCCAGCCAAAACCAGTTCTGTCCTCACTGGTGCAGCTTCCTGGCAGCTTCCTGGCAGTGGGAGTTCGGCGGGGGGAGCCACCCCACGCATCTCTACACCAGGCCCTGCTGCTGGGAGGGTCAAGCCCCGGGGCCGGGAGAAGACATCCGAACTGATCTCCGCAGTGCACATCAAGCAACAGAGGTGCAAAAGACCTGATTCCCCCTGGAAGCAGCACAAGGCGGCTTGGGAGGTGAGACACAGGCTTCCTTGCTGGACGGATTGAGTGTGGAATTGCAGCGGTGATGGAGCGGGTACCCCTAACTGTGCGGACTGGTGGTGAGCCGACCACCCCTGTTCCTGCGGCCTGTGTGAAGAACTCTGATGGAACTTTCAATGGACTTTTGACGATGCCCCCTGGGCTGATACCAAAACTGTTTGTACTTACCTCGGTGCACGAGCAACCCTGGCCGATGCCCGGTGGAGCTGTCATATGCAGCTATAGAGGAGTCTGGCCCTGGTTTCACCCCCTCGGCCGTCACCTACCCAGCCGGTCATCTGACATTGTTTTCCTCGTTTCCCCGTTGTGTTTCCTTCCCTCCCCCTCCTCCTCCCTCCGTGATTCTTTGATTTAATTGATGTAACTATGTAACCTGTAACTCGCTGATCCTCTTGTAAAGTGCTCTGATACCTCCGGGTCTAGCCAGCGCTATATAAAAAACTTTTCAAATTCAGGGGGTGGAGACGGCATTGTGCAAGGCAGACCAGGCCCATTCAGGTGCAAGGAAATCTCCTCCCACTACTCTAAATGCAACCCAGGTCTATTCAGCCCAACCCTGACCCATCAGACTTCTGGAGCCGCTGCCCCTCTCCAGCCCATGTCATCCAAAAGCCAGACATGCAATGCACAAACCTAGCAGAGGCACACTGGATGGTTAGGCAAGAAAATACCTACTTTCTAAAAGTGGTATTTTCAAACACAGAATGTAAAAATCACCCTCACTAAAAGATGCATTTTAACATTCTGAGTTCAGGCATACTAAACTTTATTTTCCTACCTTGTTCCCAGGGCAGTTATGTTTGTAAGATGTTATAAACAAACTCCCCATTCTGTCCTATGGGAACAGGCAGCCTTGCAATGGTGAAAAACGAAATACACTGTAATTCACCACCAGGACATGTCACACACAGTAGTACATGTCCTACCTCTAACATACACAGCACCCTGCCCACAGGGGTACCTTGGGCCTACCTTAGAGGTGACTGACATGTAGAAAAATGGAAGGTTGGGGCCTGGCAAGTGGGTGCACTTTCCAGGTCGACATGGCAGTTACAAACTGCGCACAGACCCTGTAGTGGCAGGTCTGAGTTACCTTTTCAGGTCTACTTCTGTGGGTGCACAACCAGTGCTGCAAACCCACTAGTAGCATTTGATTTACCAGCCTTGGCACTCTCAGTGCACTTTACTAGGGCCTCACCAGTAAATCAAATATGCCAATCATGGAAACACCAATCCATAACATAATTTACAACAGGAGCACTTGCACTTTAACACTGAACAGCAGTGAGAAAGTGGGCAGAGACACTAAACCAGCAAAAACAGAGTCAAAACCGGGAGGTCAGAAAGCAAAAAGACAGGGGAAACACGCCAAAAGATGCCAAGTCTAACACTTACCAATCACAGTGGGGCCTGCTTCCTGTTCCTCGAGTTCCACGAGGTGAGCATAAGCAGAGACGCTGGCCCGGCGCAAAGGTGTTTTTTTAATGGTTTTTTTTTATATGCGTGACCCGCGCGCCCCGCCACTAGCGAGCCATACCGGACGCCACTGTCTACCTCACAGTGCATCACTCAGGGCAGCACATCAGGGACTGCCTTGTCACGATCAACATCCAAGATACTTTCTTTGGCCTAATCCCCAAACCAGCCTGCAGCTCTAGGACTTTGCGTGCTGCCTGGAGGATCGTGTATAAGTTATTGCAAGGTCTGAGTTGGGATGTGATGTAGCAGGTCAGCAATCCTGTTGTTTTACCTGGGGCGTGCCGGATGTAGTCGCTCATCACCGTCGGGCCAGGCGTGGCCCGAGGTTATAAAATAAATGGGAGGAGACCGCTCGAGGTCTTTCTGCCCGACTGAGCACTTTGTTTGGGTGTGCAATTATTGCAAGCGCGGCAGCAGTATGCGCGTACCGTGAGCGCGGCCTACCCCGAGAAGCAGACGCAACACAGGCATGCATGAAATTTTAGGAGTGGCCGGACTGGTGTTTTGGCTCCAGTTTAGGTTTTATAAGGTCGCGGACGAACGATCAGTGTGTGTCAAACCTGTCAGATTTACTGGCTTGTACGTCTGACACTGGAACATGTCAAGTCCCCACACCTATAGTGCGATGCTTGCAAATTTCTTTTGCACGATGTTTGAGACAGTTTGGCGCTACTCATGATGGGCCAGCGGCTGAAGTAACAAGCACTTTGTCTCTGCACACTAAGAAATAGTTTACCGGGATTAAAACCCACTTCCTAATTGCACAAATCTGATAAACATCAACAAAATACTGCTATCCAACGTTGCATTGCCTGATTCATGGTGGCAAAATGTTAATGGGAGAGGTCAGTGCCTCCAAAGTAATTAAAGCGCAACCAAAACACATATCACGAAAACACTGCTTACTGAGGAAAAACATTAACCAGTAACACATGATACATCACATTACTATGATGGCATCTTAGAAAGGAATGCCTGACAAACACACAGCAACAGTACAAAATGTTAAGAGCAGCGGAACGTCACGTATAGGAAACCACACTGGGACAGTCAACAACACTTCACTTCGAGCCCTTGTGGTTGTGTTACCCAATTAGTACACCCCTCCCCCAGAGACATGTCCCTGTGCGTCTATTAACTTCTAACACTGCAGCTTTCTAAAACAGAAATCGTAGTTTAGCCAACTGGATAATATTGATTGCTTTCATAATTGGCTTTATCTGAACATTGCACTTCACACCCTCTCAAGAAAATGACTTCTCATCCGAGGGAGATTCGTGTCAGCCAAGAAGCCAGCAATTAAAACATTTTGTGTTAGATGGTCACGTGGTAATCTGTAAACAAAGCCCTGCACCCCCTACTGAATTAGATGTGTCTAAATTAAGGCGATAACTACAAAACAGAATCTGATTTTAATTTCCCCATTCGTTTTGTGCAAAGGCTTATCTAAATCTCTGAAATGCTACGACAGCCAATCTGAAATGAAATCAAATTAACAGAAAAGGAACGGGACTTTTAATGAAGTGCCGAAGCCCATCTGGGAATTGCTCTGGGCGTCATGTCAGAGCCAGTAATCCTGTGCAGAGATGGCTTGCTGGGCTCGTCTGGGCGCCTTTCTGCCAAAGGGCAACCAGAGGCCTATTTGTGGCAGCGGTTTTGTATCATCATCAGCATCATATGTGTGACCGTGGGATGCTGAAAGCTAAAGGAAATGAAACAAAATTTAATAAACCACACAGACAAAGTTCGTCTCCTAGAATAAAAAAAAAAAAAAGAAATCCGGAAGTTGTTTCAGGGTAAATGAAAACAATACTGTATTTTTCGTTTGAATGTATGTTTCCATAATTATTTATTTGACGAGTCACAGAGTAAATGGAGGCCTTTAACCATCACGCTTTCGGATTTTTAGGTGTACTTAAATACCAGATTCGGTTTTAAACTATGTAGTTTGAAGCCTAGTAGTAATTAGGAATCAGAAAAGAGTACTGGAGCATTACTGGCTCGATGACATACAGCAACAGTGAGGCTTGCAGTGTCTTGAGCTCTGGGGCCTGGCTCCTGAGACCTGATCCTGTCCCTAGCCGACAAGGAGCATAGAGAGCAGCAGGAGAGAAGCATATGTTGAAGTGTAGGAGGGAGCTCTCTACCTGTTCCTTTCCAGGAATACCTTCTTGATTCATCTTATGTCTCCTTGTCAGCCGCTGGGGGCCGGAAGAGGCACCTGGGGGGAGTGCTGGGCACAATAGCCCCTGCAGTGAACAGTGAAAGTCTGGCAAACTCCTTAAGCAAATGTATTTAAGAAAAGTCAATAGTTCTGCGACAAATGGTTTCCTTTGGGTGGCCCGACTTGCTATCGTCAGAGTGCAGCCAGACTCCATGCAGTCAGCTCTTTTCACAGGTTTTTTTTACCAGAAGGCGGCAAAAAAGTACCAAATTTATCAGCAGCTCTGTAAAGTAGCCTTTCAGGCTGGGTCTTTTCCCTAGTGATCTCCAAGTAAGCAACAATTGAGTGCCAGTAGGAGTCTTCTCAGTTCACCCCATGAGATCCTTCTGATATTAGTAACATTTCCAGGCGAAGCAAGAATAAGAAGGGAGCCAAACAGTGATGTCGCAGGCCCATGATGTCTGGACATAAAAGCATCTTTGAGTTTTTCCCACAGATCCCCACAGTAACTGGGCTACCCCATTGGTCAAAGGTAAGGAGAAAAGCTGGGCGTCTTATGATGCCACCCGCCTTATCTCATCAGAGGGTGCCAACTTTGGACACCTCTGAGAAGGGTAGATTTAACTCAAACATTAACCGCCCAGCCTGTTGGGAGGTGACTTTATTGCATATTATACCTCTAAATAACATCAATCTGTCTTTTGTCATTCAGAGTGGCGGAGAGATTACTCTAGTCCTAGTAGCCCACCTGATAATCTTGACAATCTGATAGGTGATACATCTGACGAGTCTGTAAATTCATCGACTCTGGGCCCCTGAGAATTACCCTGAGAATGACATGGATACACATCTCACCTTGGCCCCTGGCCCCAAAATCAACCTGACATGCACCTGACTAAGAGAACCAACACTAGTTCCCAAGGAGCGAAATGACCACCTTAGGTACTTTTATTACATTCCAGCATCCATTCCCCCTAAAACTGATGGCACTGGCAGCAATAGACTCACTGACTCCATCTCCACCAGCGACCTCCATGGTGTTGGCTTTTCCACTGTACATGGTTCTTACTTGGCTCACACTGTAAAAAGCGTTTTTTTGCATTCTGAAAAAAGTTTTATGCTTATACTTGCAATAACATGTAACGGTATAGAAGCATGGACTGACGTTTTCTCTCTTACAATACATTTTTAACCATACAAGTACATTTTTTTCTCTGATATAGTCATTACGTTCTTCTGAATTGGTTCAGGTGGGACATTCCCTAGTTCATACAAGCATCTTTAGGGATATCCACTTACATTTACACTTCAACTATGAACAAATGGCTCATGACCAAGTGCAGGCATCTCCCACTTGTGAAAAATTATCCCAGGACCCATTTGTCTTTTACCCGTATATTCCAACAACACTTTTCCAAATTTTCGTCTTTTATGTGGGGCTACTGGCACCACTAAAGAGGTTATGCTACTCCTACTGTGCACAGATGGCTCGGCTTTCTCCAATTTCCGACTATAATTTTGGATCACCATTGGTTAAACACCTTGTGCTTCTCACTCAAACCAGCCTCCGATATCTAATTTTCTAATGAAATCGTTTATCAGGACGGGAGACACATTCTGCTTAAATTCTGAACAGGAAACGTTTTATGGAAGTTAAATTTAAAACCCTAACAAGCATCTTTCGGGCTTGGGCTGAAAGACAGAGATTTAGTTTAGTTTAATTTAGTTTAGATAAGGATTTAGTAAAGCACACTGTCATGAGAAAGCCTCCTGGCACTAGCAGCATGCATGGGCACAACTTAGTCAATTACGTTGGGGGATGTGAGGCTGAGATTCCCCAATAATCAACAAGGAGTTTCCAACTTAAAAAGATAGGGTGGGCTTGCGCACCTGGCCGGAGGTAATGGACAGTGTTAGAGGTGCTAGTTTTCAGTTATTTGAAAAAGAAAGGCCACTCTGTGTAGAGATAGTCTGTACTATGTTGTCCACTCTAAACCAGTTCTTCCTCAGAGCAGTTTAGGACAGAGAAGTCAAGGAGAGAAGGTTAGCATAAGCCCATACCTAACACCAGCAGAGCGGGTTTAGGATGGGCAGCAGGAGCAGGCCTTAAAGTAGTCCAGATTGCATGTGCATGAAGTCTGAACACCTTTATGACATGCTGAAAGGCACTGTGAGAAACTCATATTCCCTTCAGACTCCTCTCCTGAGTTCTTACTCATGTCCTGTCAGGAACACTCACCCAGAACTCACCCAGACGCATAGAAGCAACGCTGTTCACATAAGAGTCATATCTTGCATAAAAATGACAGAAACATAAGACAGAGAAAAAAATACTCTTAGGGAATGCAAGATGAACTTAAAATGTAATATAAACAGGCTGCATTGCTGCCACAGATTACAGTTGTTGATAATTCTAGCATTGTTTTTGCCTGTTAAAGATATGAATTTAGGAGGAGATAGGAACCTATTTCAAACTTTTTAGTTCCTGCCACATCTCAGAACTGGCAGCACCTAATCCATAAAGCGCTGCAGGTGATACACTGATGTGGAGTGCGTGATGGGGCCAATCAGTTATTCTGCAATTTCAGGCCCAATCATAGAGGTGGGCAAGCCATTGAAATCTCAAGCCAGATGCCTGGCTGTGGCTCATCTCAAGGTCCTTTTGGATCTTCAAGCCTAAAAGAGGTGAGCTTTCTGCCCCCCCCGTGTTCTAACCTCATGCTCAAAGAATTAATAGCAAAGCAATGACGTTTGATGTAAAATGGGCGAGAAAAAAAATACTTATCCAGTAGCAGAACTGCATAATGTGAAACTAGAAAATTTGGGGTCAATCTCAGCTTCCCTGCTTGAACAAATTGTGTGATTGTAGGTTAGTATTTTATCTCACTGTGTCTTCTTTTTCTTCATTACCACAAATGAGAGTACCTTCAAATGCATGAGTTCTTGAGTCATGCTGTACAAAAACCTCTTAGGGTTAACAGAGTATAATGTGGCTCCATCTATAATAATCTCGGCCTCATATGTGGTACACAGGACAATGTTTTCACAGCAGGGGGAGGGATAAATATTTTTAAGCTTATAGGCCTGATTAGGATAGCAGTCGGTCGGGCCGCCGACCACTATTGTGGCAGTCAGGAGACTACCCAACAAGCAGTTGGCGGTACGACCACCATATTTTGATGCGACCGCCGGGCTGGCGGTCGGTATGTGCTCATTTACACAGTAGCTTGTGCTGCGGCCCAGGAAAAGGGCCAACCCACAAGGCGCAGTGTAAATGAGCACTTTGCGCACATCCATGCACTGTGTGCCATGCACCATGTGCCCCAAGAGAGATGGAGGGCCTGTTTGGGGCCCCCAAAGTCCCTTTCTGACAGCCTTTTCATGGCAGTCTATTCAACATAAAAGGGCTGTCGGAAAGTTGGATCATAATCTCGACAGCGTTGCCTGCCTCGGCACCGCTGCCATTCAAGGGACACGATTCCGACTGCCGCCCGACGGGATCTCAGATCCTGTCGGAAGCAGTGGTCTTCCTCCCGACCGCTGAGGGTCTGACCGCCATCATCATAATGTGGCAGTCTAACTGAAGGGCTGTCAGTCAGTCAGACCGCTATCGATGGCCTGTCGGTGGCAGTCTGACAGACATCATAATCAGGCCCTATGTTTTAAAACTATTACTTTTAATAATTGGCTCTCAATGCAGTGATATAATCTGAAGTACTAAGATGAAATACAATCTAAAGAAATGCACTTTTTTTTAAAGCGCTTTATCATATTTTTACATGATGTTTGTTGCTTCATTTACATACCAATTTTGTTTATGTCTCTGCTCATGCATGGTCTTTGAGACCCAAGTCCGACCCTTGGCTAGGTTCTGGCTCGACCCTCACTGTTAATATATTGTTTTTCCCACTTCTCCTCAATCTGCAGCAACAATAACCTAATGTCATTACTGCTGCAGACAGCTGATTCGACTGACATTGCCAGGCAATACTGACTAAGTAATTATTAGAGGGGGTCCCAGTCCACCCCATGCACCCCCCTGAAGCTATGTTCCTGGTTGACAACATGGAAAATCAGACAACATAAGCACAGTATTAGCGTACAAGGAGCATTTTAGGCGACTTCCTTAGAGAAAGAGACTGGAAATCAGCTGTTACTCTTTGAGCACCTTGTTCAAAATAGCTCAGGTGGGAGCTGGATACTGTGGAGTTTCCAGATCACATAGGGAGTCAGCAATCTCTCAGCTCGCAGACATTTTAATAAGAATTGTCACTGTGCAATCATAGCGACTTAAACAATTGTTTCTTAATATAGTTTTGAAGTGCTACTCCCAGTTGACAATGGAATTTCAGGTACCTCAAGTAGATTTTATAAAATGCATTGAGGACTATTTTAGGCAATAGTCTCCACCTGGAGTCTTCTTTCAAAACTGCATTTAATTGTAAATTTCTAGATAATGCTAAATTTCATTTATATCACACATGTATGAATTGCATCTATATCTGATACATATATATATCTCCTTACTTTCGCTCCTTCCTGGAATGTTTTGGGGTGATCCATCAAGCGGGAGCCGAGAAAAAGGGGGATCCCTAAATGCGTTTTTCCTGTTCATTTTTCCATAGGAACTTTAGACACAGCTACAGCCTAAACAGCTGAATGGATTTACACCAAACTGGGCAGAAAGCTAGATCTTGATCCAGGAAGAGTGCTTTTTATGATTTGGTGTAGATCCATTCAGAAGTGTTTGAGTAATTAAGGCTCAAAAACTTTGTATATATCACGCCATGGAGGATCCACGGACTCAACCGATCTCATGCTGAGATCTGATTGACTGCCAACCCATCAACAAAGATGTCGCTGCAGCCATCTTAGGACTCAGGACTCAGTCCCAGAGGGACCCCGCCTGGGGCTATTGAGTACACAGTGCATGGTAGAGTGGCAAGTTCTAGTTAGTGTTGTCTGGTTAGTGAGCTGAAAAGAGTCTGTAATGAGGTGCGCTATTTATAATAATTTGAAGGTAGTGCATAAATTGTAAATGAATAGCTGTAATCATAACCTTTTTAAATGTTTGTGTAGTGTAAGTTTTGTATGTGTAGGGAAAAAAGATTTTCCAACTATAACTAAGCTTTAACCTTTGTTTTTTTTATTTTTCCATTAAAAAAACTAAATATATATATATATATGTATATATATATATATATATATATATATATATATATATATAACCTACTGGCGGTCGCCAGTAGGTAGTTATAGTTAGGACCTAGTTTCCATAGGAAAAGCATTTTTTGATTTGCCAATATCTTTGGCGCCGTTTGACAAATATATGCAAAATTTTCAAAACTAATGGGGCACTCCGGTCAGCTCCTGTCTTGAAAGTTTCAGGGTGATTCGTCAAGCGGGGGCCGAGAAAAAAGGGGGGTCCCAAAACGCATTTTCTCCATGTTAATTTCCATAGGAAATTTTGGAGAAGGCTACAGCCTGAACTGCTGAATGGAATTACACCAGATTTGGCAAAAAGGTAGCTATTGGTTCAAAAACCTTTTTTTTTTTATAAATGGTGTAAATCTGTTCAGTTGTTTCTGAGAAATAAAAAAAAATGTATATATCTGGTGACCGCGGTGGATCCGCTAATCCTCCCGAGCACGAGCTTGACTCTGATTGGCTGCCAACACTTCAAACCAAGAAGTGTTTGCAGCCATCTTGTGACTTGTTAGAACTAAGTCACAAGAAAAAAGGTAAAAAAACAAGAAAAGGGTCAGGGTAGAAACATCCTGAACCCCTAGGCCTGCTCAGGGGGTCCCAGGGGCAAAAAAAGCATTTTATTTTTAATTTTCGGCGGGATTCGCGAAGAATACGCGAATCCGGCAGAAAATAAAAATTATGAAGCGCGGCCTCCTGCGCTTTGTTTGTGTTATGTCCTCGGGTGGGCCAGGTCCCGGTGGCAATCCAGTATTATGTAGCAGGGGTCTGCGGGGGCCTCCACAGCCCCGGGGACAGCCACCTCCCCAGGGCTTTGTTAATTATGCGCGAGGCACGCGGCCCCCCCGTAGCCCCAGGGACCGCCACCTCCCCAGGGCTTTTTTATACATATGCATGGGGGGCTCCTGCCCCCCCACGCTGCCCGGGGACCGCCACCTCCCCGGGGCTTTCATTTATTTTAGTTGGGGGGTGCCTCACGGACCCCCCCAAGCCCCGGGGACCGCACCTGCCCGGGGCTACACACATGTTGGAGAGGGCCATGCGGCCCCCCTCTAAGAGCCCTCCTTGGCCCTGGGGATCGCCACCCCCCAGGGCCGGCTCCAGCAATGTCGGGACTTTAAAGTTTGCAATGGCAGGGCGGGAGCAAACTCCTGCTTCGCTTCATGGAAGTAAGAGCAGGAAAACTGCTCTCGCTTCCATGAAGCGAAGCAGATTTGCTTTTGGGCAAAGTTGCAGCTCCCTCTGCTCAAAAGCAATGCTGGCTCCTGCAGGAGGCGGGGAGCCAGCTGGGACCGCAGGGGCATTGGGGCTCCCCCCGCGGTCCCTAGCATGAGGCAATGCCCTGGGGGATGGGGTCCCTGGGGCCGAAATCGGCCTCAGGAGGAGGGGCCGCATAGCCCCCTTCCCGTTTTTAAAACTAAAAAAATTTAAAAATGGCTCAGGCCCTGGGGGATGGGGTCCCCAGGGCCCAAAAAATATTAAGAGCAGAAGGGCCACACAGCTCCCCTTCAAAAAAAAAAAAAAAGAAAGGCCGGCATCTCGCCGGAGGCCCCGCCCCCTTCCTGCACCACTCTGCAAATGCGCCTCCTGGCGCGTTCTTGGTTGGGGGATTAAGTCCCCTTGAATCCTAAGGGTCCTTAGGGGCCAACTAGCCCACCAGTGGTGGGGTGATGAGGTCCTCTTGTGTACTGAGGACCTCAGGACTAAAGTGGACTTCATCCCCCAAGCAGCAGTGCGCCAAGAGGCGCGTTTGCAGAGTGGTGTAAAAAGGGGGTGTGCCCTCAGACCACTCTCAGCAATCCAGCTGTGTGGGGCTTACTAGAGATAACAGGAGTGCTAGTTGGCCCCCAGGGCCCTTCAGGAGGCAAGGGCACTTCATCCCCTAACCAAGAGCGCGCCAGGAGGCGTGTTTGCAGAGTGGTGGAGAAAGGGGGCGTGGCATGTGTCCACCTCTCAGCAATCCCACTGTGTGGGGCTTACTGGAGGTAACAGGTAGGCTTGTTGGCCACCAAAGGACCGTCTGCAGCGAAGGGGACTTCAATCCCCATCCAAGAGCGCACCAAGGAGTGCATTTGCAGACTGGTGGGCAAAGGGGGTGTGGCCTGCTATGAGAACTTACCAATGCGGCTATGTGTGACTTACTGGAGGTAATAGGAGGGGTGGTTGGCCCCCAAGGTTGTCCTTGGGGGCCAACTACCCCTCCTGTTACCTCTAGTAAGTCCCACACAGTGGGATTGCTAAGAGGTCTTCGGAGGCAAAGCTCCCCTTTCTCCACCACTCTGCAAACGTGCCTCCTGGCACATACTGGTTGGGGGATGAAGTCCACTTTACTCCTGAGGGACTTTGGGGGCCAAGAAGCCCTCCTGGTACCACCTGTAAGTCCTACACAGCGGAATTCCCGAGTGCTGGTCAGAGGCCCAGCCCCCTTTCTCCACCACTCTGCAAACGCGACTACCAGTTAAAGAAGCATTTGCAATGTAATAGGTCTCGCATTTGCAAGAGTTAGAGCTATTGGCGTTGTAAATGTAAAAACGTTTTTTAGTAATGCTTTTTGGAGTGGAGCGGATGTACATTGTGTGTAGTGGAATTATGTGGTATGCAGTGAAATTATGTGAATAGAAAGTATGTGGTATTTAGTGTATAGGAATTATGTAGAGTGGGATTGTGTCTTATGGAGAGTAATTATGTGGTATGGTAGTCTGTGTTGTGGAGTAGTAACCTCAGGTTTAGTCTTCCTCGTTTCCATAGAAGTTAAACTATGAACTCAATGAGACAAAAAAACAGAAGGAACCATGAGGAGCACTTCTGGACCTAGTCAGAGGTATGAGCAGGGCCACTGGAATTATGTGACTGTTTAGCTGCACCAAACTTCGCACAATTATTCATTTTCCGCATTAGCCACATAATCCATCATCTGCTGCCAAACGGCTCAAACGTTACCAAAAATGCAGCGACAAGTATTACAGCGTGGTGGAAGGCCCTTTGCAAACCTAGAATAGTCATCTGTTACTTATTGCTAAATGTGGGTGTTAAATTGGTACTAATGGTGTGCAAACCACTCTTGCTTCTTTCTGCACCTCTCTTGCCTCTTTCTGCATTTCTGTTGCTTCGTTCTGCACCTTTCTTTCTTTTTCTGCACTTCTCTTGCCTCTTTCTGCACATCTCTTCTACTTTCTGCACCTCTCTTGCCTCTTTCTGCACCTCTGTTGCCTCTTTCTGCACCTCACTTGCTTCTTTCGGTACCCCTCTTGCCTCTTTCTGCACCCTTCTTCCCTCTTTCTGCACCTCTCTTGCCTGTTTCTGCACCTCTGTTCCTTCTTTCTGCACTTCTTTTGTTTCTTTTCTTTCTGCACCTCTCTTGCTTCTTTCTGCATCCCTCTTGCCTCTTTCTCCACCCCTCTTCCCCCTTTCTGCATCTCTGTTGCTTCTTTCTGCACTTCTCTTGCCTCTTTCTGCATCCCTCTTTCCTCTTTCTGCACCTTTGTTGCTTCTTCCTGCACTTCTCTTTCTTCTTTCTGTACCCCTTGCGCCTCTTTCTGCACCCCTGTTCCCTCTTTCTGCACCCCTGTTGCTTCTTTCTGAATCTCTCTCGCTTCTTTCTGCACCCCTCGTGCCTCTTTCACACGCTTCTTCCCTCTTTCTGCACCCCTCTTCCCTCTTTCTGCACCTCTGTTGCTTCTTTCTGCACCTCTGTTGCTTCTTTCTGCACTTCTCTTGCTTCTTTCTGCACCCCTTGTGCCTTTCTGCACCCATTTTCCCTCTTTCTGTACCCCTCCTGCCTCTCTCTGTACCTCTGTACCTCTGTTCCTTCTTGCTGCACCCCTCTTGCCTCTTTCTGCACCTCTGTTCCTTCTTTCTGCACTTCTCTTGCTTCTTTCTGCACCCCTCTTGCCTGTTTCTGTACCCCTCTTGCTTCTTTCTGCACCCCTTGCCTCTTTCTCCACCTCTCTTCCCTCTTTCTGCACTCCTCTTGCCTCTTTCTTCACCTCTGTTCCTTCTTTTTGCACTTATTTTATTTATTTCTGCACCTCGCTTCTTTCTGCACCCCTTTTGCCTCTTTCTGCAGTTCTCTTGCCTCTTTCTGCACCTCTGTTCCTTCTTTCTGCACTTTTATTTCTTTCTGCAGCTCTCTTGCTTATTTCTGCACCCTCTGCCTCTTTCTCCACCCCTCTTCCCTCTTTCTGCTCCTCTGTTGCCTCTTTCTGCACCTCTGTTCCTTCTTTCTGCACTTTCTTTGTTTCTTTCTGCACATCTCTTCTTTCTGCTCTCCTCGTGCCTTTTTGTGCACCCCTCTTCCCTCTTTTTGCACCCTTCTTGCCTCTTTCTGCACCTCTGTTGCTTCTTTCTGCACCACTCGTGCTTCTTTCTGCACCCCTCTTCCCTCTTTCTGTACCCCTCTTGCCTCTTTCTGCACCTCTGTTCCTTCTTTCTGCACTTCTTTTGTTTCTTTCTGCACCTCTCTTGCTTCTTTGCGCACCCCTCTTGCCACTTTCTCCACCCCTGTTCCCCCTTTTTACATCTCTGTTGCTTCTTTCTGCACTTCTCTTGCCTCTTTCTCCACCCCTCATCCCTCTTTCTGCACCTCTGTTGCTTCTTTCTGTACTTCTCTTGCTTCTTTCTGTACCTCTCTTGCTTCTGCCTGCACCCCTTGTGCCTCTTTCTGTACCCCTCTTCCTGCACCCCTCTTGCCTCTTTCTGCACCCCTCTTCCCCCTTGCTGCATCTCTGTTGCTTCTTTCTGCACTTCTCTTGCCTCTATATGCACCCATCTTGCCTCTTTCTGCACCTCTCTTGCTTCTTTCTGAACCCTCTTGCTTCTTTCTGCACCCTCGTGCCTCTTTCTGCACCCCTCTTCCCGCACACCTCTTGCCTCTTTCTGCACCTCTTTTCCTTCTTTCTGCACTTCTTTTGTTTCTTTTTGCACCTCTCTTGCTTCTTTCTGCACCCCTTTTGTATCTTTCTGCACCCCTCTTGTATCTTTCTGCACCCCTCTTCTCTTTTTCTGCACCCCTCTTGCCTCTTTCTGCACCTCTGTTCCTTCTTTTTGCAATTCTTTTGTTTCTTTCTACACTCCTCTTGCTTCTTTCTGCCCCCCCTTGCCTCTTTCTCCACCTCTCTTCCCTCTTTCTGCATTCCTCTAGCCTCTTTCTTCACCTCTGTTCCTTCTTTTTGCACTTCTTTTATTTCTTTCTGCACCTCTCGCTTCTTTCTGCACCCCTTTTGCCTCTTTCTGCAGTTCTCTTGCCTCTTTCTGCACCTCTGTTCCTTCTTTCTGCACTTTTGTTTCTTTCTGCAGCTCTCTTGCTTCTTTCTGCACCCCTGCCTCTTTCTCTACCCTTCTTCCCTCTTTCTCCACCCCTCTTCCTGCACCTCTGTTGCCTCTTTCTGCACCCCTGTTCCTTCTTTCTGCACTTCTTTTGTTTCTTTCTGCACATCTCTATTACTACTTTCTGCTCTCCTCATGCCTTTTTGTGCACCCCTCTTCATGCACCCTTCTTGCCTCTTTCTGCACCTCTGTTGCTTCTTTCTGCACTCCTCTTGCTTCTTTCTGCACCTCTCTTGTTTCTTTCTGCACCTCTCTTGCTTCTTTCCGCACCCCTCTTGCCACTTTCTCCACCCCTGTTCCCCTTTTTGCATCTCTGTTGCTTCTTTCTGCACTTTTCTTGCCTCTTTCTCCACCCCTCATCCCTCTTTCTGCACCTCTGTTGCTTCTTTCTGCACTTCTCGTGCTTCTTTCTGCACCTCTCTTGCTTCTTTCTGCACCCCTTTTGCCTCTTTCTGCAGTTCTCTTGCCTCTTTCTGCACCTCTGTTCCTTCTTTCTGCACTTCTTTTGTTTCTTTCTGCAGCTCTCTTGCTTCTTTCTGCACCCCTGCCTCTTTCTCCACCCCTCTTCCTGCACCTCTGTTGCCTCTTTCTGCACTTCTCTTGCCTCTTTCTGCATCCCTCTTTCCTCTTTCTGCACCTTTGTTGCTTCTTCCTGCACTTCTCTTTCTTCTTTCTGTACCCCTTGCGCCTCTTTCTGCACCCCTGTTCCCTCTTTCTGCACCCCTGTTGCTTCTTTCTGAATCTCTCTCGCTTCTTTCTGCACCCCTCGTGCCTCTTTCACACGCTTCTTCCCTCTTTCTGCACCCCTCTTCCCTCTTTCTGCACCTCTGTTGCTTCTTTCTGCACCTCTGTTGCTTCTTTCTGCACTTCTCTTGCTTCTTTCTGCACCCCTTGTGCCTTTCTGCACCCATTTTCCCTCTTTCTGTACCCCTCCTGCCTCTCTCTGTACCTCTGTACCTCTGTTCCTTCTTGCTGCACCCCTCTTGCCTCTTTCTGCACCTCTGTTCCTTCTTTCTGCACTTCTCTTGCTTCTTTCTGCACCCCTCTTGCCTGTTTCTGTACCCCTCTTGCTTCTTTCTGCACCCCCTTGCCTCTTTCTCCACCTCTCTTCCCTCTTTCTGCACTCCTCTTGCCTCTTTCTTCACCTCTGTTCCTTCTTTTTGCACTTATTTTATTTATTTCTGCACCTCGCTTCTTTCTGCACCCCTTTTGCCTCTTTCTGCAGTTCTCTTGCCTCTTTCTGCACCTCTGTTCCTTCTTTCTGCACTTTTATTTCTTTCTGCAGCTCTCTTGCTTATTTCTGCACCCTCTGCCTCTTTCTCCACCCCTCTTCCCTCTTTCTGCTCCTCTGTTGCCTCTTTCTGCACCTCTGTTCCTTCTTTCTGCACTTTCTTTGTTTCTTTCTGCACATCTCTTCTTTCTGCTCTCCTCGTGCCTTTTTGTGCACCCCTCTTCCCTCTTTTTGCACCCTTCTTGCCTCTTTCTGCACCTCTGTTGCTTCTTTCTGCACCACTCGTGCTTCTTTCTGCACCCCTCTTCCCTCTTTCTGTACCCCTCTTGCCTCTTTCTGCACCTCTGTTCCTTCTTTCTGCACTTCTTTTGTTTCTTTCTGCACCTCTCTTGCTTCTTTGCGCACCCCTCTTGCCACTTTCTCCACCCCTGTTCCCCCTTTTTACATCTCTGTTGCTTCTTTCTGCACTTCTCTTGCCTCTTTCTCCACCCCTCATCCCTCTTTCTGCACCTCTGTTGCTTCTTTCTGTACTTCTCTTGCTTCTTTCTGTACCTCTCTTGCTTCTGCCTGCACCCCTTGTGCCTCTTTCTGTACCCCTCTTCCTGCACCCCTCTTGCCTCTTTCTGCACCCTCTTCCCCCTTGCTGCATCTCTGTTGCTTCTTTCTGCACTTCTCTTGCCTCTATATGCACCCATCTTGCCTCTTTCTGCACCTCTCTTGCTTCTTTCTGAACCCCTCTTGCTTCTTTCTGCACCCCTCGTGCCTCTTTCTGCACCCCTCTTCCCGCACACCTCTTGCCTCTTTCTGCACCTCTTTTCCTTCTTTCTGCACTTCTTTTGTTTCTTTTTGCACCTCTCTTGCTTCTTTCTGCACCCCTTTTGTATCTTTCTGCACCCCTCTTGTATCTTTCTGCACCCTCTTCTCTTTTTCTGCACCCCTCTTGCCTCTTTCTGCACCTCTGTTCCTTCTTTTTGCAATTCTTTTGTTTCTTTCTACACTCCTCTTGCTTCTTTCTGCCCCCCTTGCCTCTTTCTCCACCTCTCTTCCCTCTTTCTGCATTCCTCTAGCCTCTTTCTTCACCTCTGTTCCTTCTTTTGCACTTCTTTTATTTCTTTCTGCACCTCTCGCTTCTTTCTGCACCCCTTTGCCTCTTTCTGCAGTTCTCTTGCCTCTTTCTGCACCTCTGTTCCTTCTTTCTGCACTTTTGTTTCTTTCTGCAGCTCTCTTGCTTCTTTCTGCACCCCTGCCTCTTTCTCTACCCTTCTTCCCTCTTTCTCCACCCCTCTTCCTGCACCTCTGTTGCCTCTTTCTGCACCCCTGTTCCTTCTTTCTGCACTTCTTTTGTTTCTTTCTGCACATCTCTATTACTACTTTCTGCTCTCCTCATGCCTTTTTGTGCACCCCTCTTCATGCACCCTTCTTGCCTCTTTCTGCACCTCTGTTGCTTCTTTCTGCACTCCTCTTGCTTCTTTCTGCACCTCTCTTGTTTCTTTCTGCACCTCTCTTGCTTCTTTCCGCACCCCTCTTGCCACTTTCTCCACCCCTGTTCCCCCTTTTTGCATCTCTGTTGCTTCTTTCTGCACTTTTCTTGCCTCTTTCTCCACCCCTCATCCCTCTTTCTGCACCTCTGTTGCTTCTTTCTGCACTTCTCGTGCTTCTTTCTGCACCTCTCTTGCTTCTTTCTGCACCCCTTTTGCCTCTTTCTGCAGTTCTCTTGCCTCTTTCTGCACCTCTGTTCCTTCTTTCTGCACTTCTTTTGTTTCTTTCTGCAGCTCTCTTGCTTCTTTCTGCACCCCTGCCTCTTTCTCCACCCCTCTTCCTGCACCTCTGTTGCCTCTTTCTGCACCCCTGTTCCTTCTTTCTGCACTTCTTTTGTTTCTTTCTGCACATCTCTATTACTACTTTCTGCTCTCCTCATGCCTTTTTGTGCACCCCTCTTCATGCACCCTTCTTGCCTCTTTCTGCACCTCTGTTGCTTCTTTATGCACTCCTCTTGCTTCTTTCTGCACCTCTCTTGTTTCTTTCTGCACCTCTCTTGCTTCTTTCCGCACCCCTCTTGCCACTTTCTCCACCCCTGTTCCCCCTTTTTGCATCTCTGTTGCTTCTTTCTGCACTTTTCTTGCCTCTTTCTCCACCCCTCATCCCTCTTTCTGCACCCCTCTTCCTGCACCCCTCTTGTCTCTTTCTGCACCTCTGCTCCTTCTTTCTGCACTTCTTTTGTTTCTTTCTGCAACTCTCTTGCTTCTTTCTGCACCTCTCTTGCCTCTTTCTCCACCCCTCTTCCCCCTTGCTGCATCTCTGTTGCTTCTTTCTGCACTTCTCTTGCCTCTATATGCAACCATCTTGCCTTTTTCTGCACCTCTCTTGCTTCTTTCTGCACCCCTTTTGCCTCTTTCTGCACCCCTCTTACCTCTTTCTGTACCCCTCTTGCCTCTTTCTGCACCTCTGTTCCTTCTTTCTGCACTTCTTCTTTTTCTTTCTGCAGCTCTCTTGCTTCTTTCTGCACCCCTTACCTCTTTCTCCACCACTCTTCCCTCTTTCTTTCTGCACCCCTGTTGCCTCTTTCTGCACCTCTGTTCCTTCTTTCTGTACTTCTTTTGTTTCTTTCTGCACATCTCTTGCTTCTTTCTGTACTTCTCTCGCCTCTTACTGTACTCAAATGGGAAGTGCAAGCTGTCAAGTTTAAAGGTCTGTGTGCTGTTGTGACTGAGTTATATGTCTACTTGTATATGTATTCTCACATGTGTTATGCATCTGAAGATGGTAACATTTGAAAAGTGGGTAGCTTCTCCTATAGATGGTTAAATGTTCTCAGTTCTGTTCTGTCATTCAGTTGCACAGGCAGATATGTCTTATGTATATAGGTGTTATAGAGCCCCTCAAATATACTTTTGAATACCCATGCACCCTGTATTATGAGCAGAAAGAAATATATACACCTTTTTGTACACATATTAAGAGTACGCTGTTTGAAACACAGGTATTCAAGTATTTGTATGTTTATTTTTATGTAACATGTCACTAGGTAAAAGCAGAGACACGCATGTATACATTCACAAACTTGGTCAGACTTACAACAGTGATATGCTTAGGATTGCTGTTTTATATTTGGTAGACCTAACATTCTTAGCAGTCAATTAATAGTGAACCTTCAAGAGAAAAGTGAGGTTTAAGACATTTTGGGTGAAGGATTAGTGATTTGGCTACTTTGTATGAGTCTGTTGTAAGGTACAGTCAAAGGAGGCCTCTTTCTGCACCTCTTTTGGTTCTTTCTGCACTTCTCTTGCTTCTTTCTGTGCCTTTCTTCCTCTTTCTGCACATGTCCTACCTATGTAGGCATATTTAGAAATTAGCATTTAAAAAACCTTGGAAATTCACTGAAAAAACCACAGGTTTCAGGGACGTTATAGTTAGGAATTAGCATTTAAAAAACCTTAGAAATTCACTGAAAAAACCACAGGTTTCAGGGACGTTATAGTTAGGCTGACATTTCAGTCGTACAAAACCAGAGAAATGCGGCCGTTATAGTTAGCTGAGGTAACTATAACTCGCGCCCCCGCAATGCACTGCTGATGACGTCCCATATTACATCACTCATGACATTGTCAGTGACATCACTGATGACATCTCAAATGACATCACTGATGACATCATCCACTTAATCTGATGCACCTCCTCACACCCTAATATAACCTTTCATACACCCACTCTAAAATACAGACTACCATTTTTGAAACCATAGACACACCAATACCAGTTAGTACATACACACTCACTGATTCATAGGTTTACAAAGTCATCCACTCATTCACCCATACAGTCACTCATTCACGCAGTCACTCATAAATATAGCCACTGATATATGCACTCATATACCCATACAGACACTCACACACTGCCACTCACCCTTAGAGTTACTCATGCACCAAGTCAGTCACCCAAAGAATCAATCACACTGCCATTTACTCACCTATACAGTAATACACACACCACCACACTTATTCAAACAGATACTAACACATACTTACTCTCTTCTACAATCACTGACACAAGCACACACTCATATATAGTCACTTATATACTCCAACACTCACATATATTGCCTTTCACATATGTAGTTACTCACACATATACCACTGAGACAACCATTCACTCATCAACACAGCCTAATGCACACTCACTCACCCATACAGCCCCTCGCACACGCACTCATAAACCCATACAACCAGTGAATCACCCACTCACACATCCATGCAGGGACTCACACACCCCCTACCCACCCACACAGATACTCAGGCACCCATACAGGTATTCAGACAACCAGTCATTAACCCATATACACACTCAAATAGCTACTCACCAACCCATGCAGCCACTTACACACCAACTGACATACTGATACAGACATTCACACAGATTAGTCATTCACCCATGCATTCACTAAGACACGTTCAATCACTCACTTATACAGTCAGTCACGCACCCACTAAATCATCCATTCAGACACTCATACAGCCAGCACCTCATTCTTCAATACACCTTGGCGTATATATATATATATATATATATATATATATATAAAATGTTTAAACGTTTTAGAAACACTCAGTCGCTGGATGATGTCATCAGTGTTTCATCAGTGATGTCATTGGAGATGTCATCAGTGATGTCACTGACCATGTCATGAGTGATGTAATATGTGACGTCATCAGCAGTGCATTGCGGGGGCGCGAGTTATAGTTAGCTCAGGTAACTATAATGGCCGAATTTCTCTGGTTTTGTATGACTGAAATGTCAGCCTAACTATAACGTCCCTGAAACCTGTGGTTTTTTCAGTGAAATATATATTCACTGCAAAAACCACAGGTTTCATGGACATTATAGTTAGAAATTAGCATTTAAAAAACCTTAGATATTCACAGAAAAAACAGGTTACAGGAACGTTATAGGTAGTCTAACATTTCACTTGTACAAAACCTGTGAAATTCAGCCGTTATAGTTAGCTGAGCTAACTATAACTCGCGCTCCGCAATGCACTGCTGATGACGTCATATTTTACATCACTCATGACATGATCAGTGACATCACTGATGACATCTCACATGACTTCACTGATGCCATCATCTAATGACTATGAGTGTTTCTAAACAGTTTAAGAATGTTATTTATATACGCCAAGGTGTATTGAAGAATGAATGGATGTATGAGTGTCTGTATGGATGATTCAGTGGGTGCGTGACTGACTGTATAAGTGAGTGATTATACATGTCTCAGTGAATGTATAGGTGAGTGACTAATGTGTGTGAATGTCTATATCAGTCTGTCAGTTGGTGTGTAAGTGGCTGCATGGGTTGTGAGTATCTACATGAGTGTCTATATGGGTTATTGATTGGTTGTCTGAGTACCTGTATGGGTGCCTGAGTGTCTGTGTGGGTGGGTGTGTGACTTTCTGCATGGATGTGTGAGTGGGTGATTCACTGGGTGAATGGGTTCATGAGTGCGTCTGCGAGGGGCTGTATGAATGAGTGAGTGTGTGTATGGCTGTGTTGGTGAGTGAATGGATGTCTCAGTGGTATATGGGTGAGTAACTGCATATGTGAAAGACAGTATATGTGAGTGTTGGAGTATATAAGTGATTATATGTGAGAGTGAGTGTTCGTGAGAGTGGCTGTATGGATGAGTGTGTGTTTGTGTCAGTGATTGTATAAGAGAGTATGTGCTCGTATCTGTATGAATAAGTAAGGTGGTGTGTGTATAACTGTATAGGTGAGTAAATGACAGTGTGATTGACTCTTTGGGTGACTGACTTAGGTGTATGAGTAACTCTATGGGTGAGTGGCGGTGTGTAATTGTCTAAATGGGTGTATGAGTGCATATATCAGCGGCCGTATTGGTGAGTGACTGGATGTATGAGTGGCTGTATGGGTGAGTGAGTAGATGTGTGTGTAGACCTATGAATGAGTGAGTGGGTATGTACGTACTGGTATTGGTATGTCTATGGTTTCAAGAATGGTAGTCTGAAATTTGGAGTGGGTGTATGAAAGATTATATTGTGGTCTGAGTAGGTGCATCAGAGATTATATGGATGATGTCATCAGTGATTTCATATGAGATGTCATCATGGATGTCACTGACCATGTTGAGTGATGTAATATGTGATGTCATCATCAGTGCATTGCGGGGGCATGAGTTATAGTTAGCTCAGCTAACTATAACAGCTGAATTTCACATGTTTTGTACAAGTGAAATGTCAGCCTAACTATAATATTCCTGTAACCTGTGTTTTTTCTGTGAATAACTAAGGTTTTTTAAATGTCAATTTCTAACTATAACGTCCCTGAAACCTGTGGTTTTTCCAGTGAATTTCTAAGGTTTTTTAAATGCTAATTTCTAACTATAATGACCCTGAAACCTGTGGTTTTTTTCAGTGAATTTCTAAGGTTTTTTAACTAGCAGTCACGTTTGCAGAGTGGTGCAGAAAGGGTTCTGGGCATCCAACCAGCTCTCAGGAATTCCGTTGCGTAGGACTTACAGGAGGTACCAGAAGGGCTTTTTGGCCTCAAGGCCCCTCTAGAGTAAAGTGGACTTCATCCCCCAACCAGTAGTGCACCAGGAGGCGTGTTTGCAAAGTGGTGGACAAAGGGGGCGTGGCTTCCGAAGACCTCTTAGCAATCCCACTGTGTGGGACTTATTGGAGGTAACAGGAGGGGTAGTTGGCCAGTAAAGTGGGCTTCATCCCCCAACCAGTAGTGCACCAGGAGGTGCGTTTGCAGAGTGGTGGACAAAGGGGGCATGGCCTCCGAAGACCTCTTAGCAATCCCACTGTGTGGGACTTATTGGAGCTAACAGGAGGGGTAGTTGGCCCCCAAGGACGTCCTTGGGGGCCAACTACCCCTCCTGTTACCTCCAATAAGTCCCACACAGTGGGATTGCTAAGAGGTCTTCGGAGGCCACGCCCCCTTTGTCCACCACTCTGCAAACGCACCTCCTGGTGCACTACTGGTTGGGGGATGAAGCCCACTTCACTGCTAGGGGTCAACCTGTTACCTCCAGTAAGCCCCACAGAGTGGGATTGCTAAGAGGTGGTCTCAGGCCATGCCCCCTTTTTCCACCACTCTGCAAACGTGCCTCCTGATGCACTCTTGGTCAGTGGATGAAGTCCCCTTGCCACCTGAATGTGTTTTCTGGCCCTGAGGGTCCCGAGCAGGCCTAGGGGGGTCAGGGTGTTTCTACCCAGCCCCCTTTTCTTGTTTTTTTATCCTTTTTTCTACCTTTTTTCTTGTGACTTGGTTCAACCGAGTCACAAGATGGCTGCCAGCACTTCCTGGTTGGCAGCCAATCAGATCACAGGCTAGAGATCGGGAGGGTTCGCGGATCCTTTGCGTCGATACATGGATATCTGAGAAATGTTTGCATTTCTCAGCAACCTCTGAACGGATTTACACCATTTAAAAAAAGAGTGCTGTTTGAGCTAAGAGCTACCTTTTTTGCCAAATTTGGTGTAATTACTAGGCATGCTGCAAAGAATCATTATCTTGGACATTTATATTATGCGTCCCTGTTACCCATTCTATGATTGCTTTATGACACGTAGTTACATGAAATAAACCTTTACTATTACAATATGGCCGACAGCTTTCTGGACACGGACGTATGTTATGTTTTAGAATTGAACACTGTGTACAGCATTGGAGCAGACCATGCACTTCTCTGTACCTTCTGTATGAATATGTTCTTTCTTACATTGACACATGTCAATATTATGATCAATTGCTAGACTTTCAATACGAGGTACAGAGCGAATATCATTATTGTTTTGCACTGTCTAAGATGGCCGACTGGCAAGATACCATATGTATGAAAGCAGTCCTTTGTTTATGTTTATCTTTGAAACTCTTTATCTGAGCACTTGCCCTGTGGTGACTTTCCGTGTGATCAAAGCTGCAGGACAGCCGAAATGTGTTAGGTGAAGCTCATTAACCTGAGTATTTGGAACATTCCTGTGTGTCCTGGGAGTGCGTTACTCTAGAAACTGTGGCGATATATATATATATGAAATGAAATGAAATGGAGATTTGTAGAGCGCGAAACATTCACCCGAGGGTGTCAAGGCACTTGCTCATCAGAGACAGGATTTAAGCTAGGAGGTTCGCAGGCACTTTAAAGATTGAACAACCATGTCTTTAGCGCTTTCCTGAAAGCTAACAGATGTGTTTCTTGTTTCAATCTTATTGGGAGAGAATTCCACAACCTAGTTGCGCCAACCAGAAAGCTTCTTCCCCCAGGAACATTTTTTACCCTGGGAACAATCAGATCATGGGCAGAGGATGAGCGGAGACAACGGACTGGAATATAGGGTAGCAAATTCCGCTTTAGAAAACCCAGTCCTATGTCCTGTGTGGCCTTAAAAACAATACATAGAGCCTTAAACTCAATTCGTCTTTTTATTGGCAGCCAATGTAAATCCTTGAGCACCTTCGACACAGATTTGTGTCTTGGGATGTTGAACAATAGCCGAGCCGCTGCATTCTGCACAACCTGCAGCTTAGACAGGCACTTTTTCCGAAGATTGATAAAAAGCCCGTTACAGTAGTCGGCTCTTGACAGAACAAGTGCTGAGACCACTAATTTACGTAGCTCAGCTGGGATAAATGGGAGGATCTTTCTCAAAAGCTTTAACGTGTAAAAAGAAAGGGAGGTAACCGGTTGACGTGGTTTTCAAATGAGAGTTTAGAATCGAAGATGACTCCCAAGTTCTTAACCTTGATCACTGGCATGGGTAGTGGCCCAAGCTCCAAGGGCCAGAGATCGGGTGACCAGAAGTTAGTGTGAGCACCGAAGAGTAAGACCTCCGTCTTACTAGAGTTAAGTTTTAGACAATTGGCAGCCATCCAGTCCCCAACCTGACGAAGGCAGGTATGGAACTGTTTCATAGTGTCAGTGGGGGATCCTGACACTGAGACGATGATCTGCGTATCGTCGGCATAGGATATAGCCGAAAAGCCTAGGGACCTGATTAGATTCGCCCGTGGTGCAACATAAATATTAAGAAGAGTCGGGCTCAAGGAAGATCCCTGTGGCACACCACATGGTAGTGTAAAATTGGGTGATTTAAAGTTATCTAGGGCCACAAATTGTTCCCTGCCAGACAGGAAAGATTCAAGTAGGGTGAGTGCATTCCCTTTGACACCGATTCCCCTCAGAACTTCCAGAAGTTTCTGATGGTTCACTGTGTCAAATGCGGCGGAGAGGTCAAGCAGCACAAGTGCTGCACTGCCCCCCGAGTTGACTGTCTACCTAATCAGTTCAGATGATGTGATCAACGCCAGTTCGGTGCTATGGTGTTTTCGAAACCTGAACTGGGTGTCATCGAGAAGACCATGCCTTTCAATATATTCTGATAGAGTATTGTTCATGGCTTTCTCCACCATCTTTGCTGGTAGCGGAAGTCTGGAGATTGGGCGGTAGTTATTGGGGTCAGCCTCATCCAGATTTGGCTTCTTCAGAAGGGGAAGCACGGATGCCAACTTCCAGCTAGTGGGGAATATAACAGAGGAGAACATTTGATTAAAGATAGGCGTCAGATGAGATGCGAAGATCTCTGGTAGAAGATGGAAGATTTTTGGAGGGCATAGGTCCAGTGGAGAGCCTGATTTAGTGGATCTCAGCAGGTTAATTGTTGCTTCCGTTGTCAGTGTTGGGAAGGCAGATAGTTCAGGGGGGTCCCTACATTCAGCATGGGTTCCGGGGGTGATACCGGTAATCCCAGGTCTGGCTGAAGTCTCTAAGGAAGGAACCATTCCTTGATCCGTGGACTTGGCGAATCCATTATAGACCGCCTTAACTTTGTCTTGGAAAAATGTAGCCACCCTGCCGCAGAATGCCTGGGTTTTAGGTGAATCTGCCGCCTCAGAGCATTTGACATATATATTACCACACAACCTCTCAAATATCAGAGAGACCCTGCACTCGAAGAAGGGGGAAAAACCCACTCTTTAATGCATCAGTCAGTTCCAGCAAAGTATAGACACATTTCGGGTCTTCAACATTGCTTCTCAATCTGTAAATCGCCATTTTGGTTAAATAATAATAATAATAATAATAAAGACATTTATACAGCGCACGGCTACCTCCAACGGAGATGTCCCTGCGCTAAAAGCAGATTCGGCAGTGAGAGAAAAGGGGAGAACTACGGGAGGCTGAAAAGCCAGGTTTTCAGCACTTTCCTAAATGCCAGTTCTGACTCTAATTTATGAAGATGGACAGGCATTGAATTCCAAAGTGATGCAATTCTCACTGAAAAAGCTCAACCGCCTATCCTGGCCTTAGAGAAATGTGGAATCCTGAGCAGTTTCTGGTGATTAGATCTCAGAACCCTATCATGGTGATAGTTCTGGAGTCTCTGTTTCAAGTAGCCCGGGCCCGATCTCTGGTGGCTCTATAGGCGATGGAAAGCGCTTTATACTCGATCCTCCTTTTGACAGGCAGCCAATGGAGGCTCCGCAGATGGGGGGATTTGTGGTGGCGGAACAGCACATTCCTAATAAGTCTGGCCGCAGTGTTTTGAATAATTTGCAGCCTTCGGATCAGATAAGCTGGTAGACCAATATATAGGCTATTGGAGTAGGCTAGCTGGGACGTGACCAATGCATGGACAACTGTTTTCCTGCAGTCCAGAGGCAGGAGATAAAGAAATCTCCGCATGGCTCTCAGCTTCCAGAAGCACGATGAGAAGACTTGGCAGATCTGGGCCTTGCAAGAGAGGTTCGTATCAAATTTGAACCCCAGATTCCTAGCTTAATCTACTGGGATCGGCGGGGGGTTTAGCTCTGATGGCCACCAGAGCTCGGATAGCAGAGGAGAGGATTAATTGAAAAACAATACCTCTGTTTTATCGGTATTTATTTTCAAGCAGCTATCCGTCATCCAAGCCGAGATGTTGTTCAGGCAATGCTTAAAGTTGGCGAAAGCTGCCTCTGAGTGTTCTCTAAAAGAGAACACCAGCTGAGTATCATCAGCATAGGATACAACTTCCACTCCCCATTGCTCGACTAAAGTCACGAGGGGGGTTAGATAGACATCAAATAATGTAGGGCTCAGAGCCCTATACATATACTCCAATTTCAGGAATACAGAAGAAATACTACAAATTACTTATTTGCAGCACTCATTTTAAATGTTAAACATTTTGAGTGTATCAGCAACTACTTCCTAATGGAAACAGATTTTATCTCCCAAGCGTGCAGTATCATTTAACAGTTCATATGCCTCTAAATCACTTGTATCTTTATATGCAGAATCTAAAATAGGTAAGTACATGACAATTTTCTAAATAACTCAGGACACAAAGCATGCTGGTATGCAGAGATTCTGTTGGTCCAGAAGGATCTCTTTTTGTTATTTGATGTAAATCTGTTTAGTTGTTTTGGAGTTATTAAAAAAAAAAAAGATTTCTGCATACCTAGAGATGCCGAACCAATGCGGAGGATCCGCAGATCTCCGAGCCAACAGCAATGCCGTGATTGACTGGCCGCAACCTGAGAGAACTTGTGGCTGCCATTTTGTATACTGTGACTCAGTTCTGGGGGGGCAAAAACTCCCCAGAAAATTGAATGAAGGGGTCAGTGTAGAGCTACCCTAACCCCATCGGAGTGATGGAGGGGTCTGTGAGGGCACCTCTTCCGTGACTCTAGCTAACCTGTGGTGAGACATTGGCACCAGGCACACAAAGGCAGTAATGATGTATTCTCTTTTTTGAGCATTGGCAGGGTGCCAGCAAACATGAGAGGTGGGGACAGAGAAAAGAAACTAAGGAAAATGGAATCAGAGTACATTATCATGCTAAACTGTAAATCCCTTGAAGGACTCAATTTAGACTAAGAGCTCCATGTACATATTGGACTGTAAATTAGCTGCGTAGAAGAGGTGTTTTGTCTCTCTTAATGAATTTTCTGTATTTAGAAAATGATTTTTTTTTATTTTGGTATAAATGTAATGTACATATTTGTTCAGCAAATACCTCCTCGAGCATCACAACTGTGAACTGATGTTGGCACCATTGTTTGGTATGATACACTTGTGTTGGAACTTTGTGTTACCTTATAAATTATTTGGCCACTTGGCCGGATGAATTGTAATATGCTGATTGATCACTAATCAGTGGTATGAAATACATAGCGAGTGGCACCACTTGGTATGAAATTGTTCTTCATTACGATATGAAATTGATGTAATCAGTTATGTTTACTTTGAATGCGAATTGGCATCAACAGGTTTTCTGCCATGATTGTTAACATGTAATGTGACTTTTTTTGTTACTTATGCATAATTTGTTTTATAACAATGAAAGTGCATGTTTAATGGGAAGAGGTATGCACACACTGACAGCCAAAATGTATGAAAATATTAATGGCGCTACAGAATGTTGTAATTTAATTAATTATAATGGATTAACGTATAACTTTTTCATGTGTGGGCCCTGCCAATCATGAAATTCTCTTTGAAAAAAGACTCTAATGTGGGTAAACGTAAGTCGCATGGTAACTTGACCATGTCAATGGTTTGTAGCTTGTTTTTAAAGGTGATGGTGCACTGTGTATGTGTTCTTGGCCGTGACGAAGACCGTCCTGGTAGAAATACGGGGCCGAATGAATCTTTTGCTTCAAAACACATCCCTGGAGAGCAAATATTTATATGTATGTATATATTATCTACTGGCGGTCGCCAGTAGATAGTTATAGTTACAACCTATTATCCATAGGAAATCCGCGACATTCTATTTGAAATAACTCTCTTGCCGGTTGACGTATCTTCGCGAAATTTTCAAACTTTGTGGCCCGCTCCGGTCCGCTCCTACCCTGAAAGTCTCGGGGGATTCGTCAAGCGGGGGCCGAGAAAAAGGGGGTCCCAAAACGTGTTTTCCCCATGCACTTTTCCATAGGAAACTTTAGACACGGCTACAGCCCGAACTGCTGAACGGAATTACACCAAATTTGGCAAAGAGGTAGTTCTTGGTTCAGAAAGAACCCTTTTTGTTAAATGGTGTAAATCCGTTCAGTAGTTGCTGAGAAAATGAAAAGTAAAAAGTTAATGATATCTATGGCTGAGTAGGGTCCGCGTACCCTCAGCGCACCCTGCGCGCACCGTCCCGATCACGAGCTGCATGTTAATTGGCTGTCAGCTGGCTGTCAACATTCCGATTCAGGAAATGTTGGCAGCCATTTTGTCCCTCGGTAGAACCGAGGGACAGAAACAAGTGCGCAAAGCGCACAAAGGGGGCAGGGTAGAAACACCCTGACCCCCTAGGTTTGCTCAGGGGTCCCACAAGGACCCCCTGGGCAAAAAAAATAAAAATTTTTTTAAAAATCGGCAGGATGCGCTCATGGTGCGCGAATCCTGCCGAAAAAAATCGAAGCGTGGTCTCCCGCGCTTCGAGTGTATTTTGCCCCGGGTGGCCCAAGTCCCGGGGGCATGGTGGGGGTTTAATTTTATGTGTGGGGGCCTCAAAAGGCCCCCAAGCCCCGGGGACCGCCACCCCCGGGGCTTTTTAAAAAATGGTGCGGGAGGGCTCTGAGCCTCCCGCAGCCCCGGGGACCACCACCTCCCGGGGCTTTTTTTTTTTATTAATTGAGCAACCTGTGTGGGGGCTCCAGCCCCCCACACGCCCGGGACCGCCACCTCCCGGGGCACTAACAAATTAAAATGGGGGTCCGTTTTGGACCCCGAAGCCCGGGGACCACCACCTCCCGGGGCTGTGCTGATGTAGGGAGGGGGCCGCGCGGCCCCTCCTGGAGCCCTTGATGGCCCTGGGGACCGCCACCCCCAGGGCTGGCTCCTGCAGTGTCCCGGGTGCCTACCCCGGGACACTGTAGTTTGCTATGGCAGGACGGGAGCCTCGCGGCTCCCGTCCTGCCATAGCAAACTGCTTTGATATTGGAAGAGAGAGCAGGAAACCTGCTCTCTCTTCCAATATCCAAAGCACATTGCTTTTCCACATGGGGAGCAGCATGTCAGCTGCTCCCCATGTGGAATAGCTAATGCCGGCTCCCAAGGGACGTGGGGAGCCGGGCGGGACTGTGGGGGATTGGGGACCCCCACTGTCCCCAACGGAGAGGGCCAGTCCGGGGGATGGGGTCCCCGGGGCAAGTAGTGGCTCAGGAGGGGGGCCACGCGGCCCCCTCCCCAAAAAGAAAAAAAAAAAAATGGAAAGGCCGGCCCCGGGTATGGGGTCCCCGGGGCCTTAAATGGCCTGAGGAGGGGGGCCACGCAGCCCCCTCCCAAGAAAATAAAAAAGGCCATGCCCCGGGGGATGGGGTCCCCGGGGCCAATACAGGCCCAGGGAAGGGGGCCACGCGGCCCCCTTCCCGTTTTTTTTTTTAAAATTAAATTAAAAAAAGGGGTAAGGCCCTGGGGGATGGGGTCCCCAGGGCCCAAAAACAGGAAAAAGGAAGGGGGGCCACACAGCCCCCCTTCAGGGGACAAAAAAATAAAATAAAAAAAAAAACGATCGGGCCCGCAGGCCCCGTCCCCTTCCTTCACCACTCTGCAAACGCGCCCCTGGCGCGTTTGCAGAGGGGGAACGAATTCCCCTTGAATACTGGGGGTCCCTGGGGGCCAACTAGCCCACCAGGAACCTCCAATATGCGCCAGGGGCTGCGTTGCAGAGACGTGTAGAGAGGCCACACCCCTTTTACACCTCTCTGCAACGCAGCTCTGTGGCGCTTTTGGAGGTATATGGTGGGCTAGTTGGACTCCGGGACCCTCCGGATTCAAGGGGACTTAATCCCCAGCTTAAAACGTGCCACGGGCGCGTTTGCACAGTGGTGAAGGGAGGGGCGGGGCTTCAGGTGACATGTGTGCAAACAGGCCCCGTGGCGCGTTTTAAGATGGGAATTAAATCTCCTTCAATCCTGAGGGTCCCTGGGGGCCAACTAGCCCAACAGGTACATCCAGAAAGCGCCACAGAGCTGCGTTGCAGAGAGGTGTAAAAGGGGTGTGGCCTCTCACACGTCTCTGCAACGCAGCCCCTGGCGCATATTGGAGGTTCCTGGTGGGCTAGTTGGCCCCTAGGGACCCTCAGGATTCAAGGGGACTTAATCCCCCAACTTAAAACGCGCCACGGGGCGCGTTTGCACAGATGTCACCTCAGGCCCCGCCCCTCCCTTCACCATTGTGCAAATATTCTTCTAAAATCATCCGAAATACGAATTCCGATTTACTCACCTGTTATCAGGAGAGACCTCAGTGCTGTATCTTTCAGCCCAGTACTGGTCCTGAAAAGTAATTTTAACCGTACTTACCAGTAACTTGAATTTCCTTCCATAGGCTAACATTGACTGGTTTCACTTGGAAATTCTTCTAAGTGTGGAGTTTTGGAACTTTAAAATATTCCTCTAAAATCAGCCGAAATACGAATTCCGATTTACTCACCTGTTATCAGGAGAGACCTCAGTGCTGCATCTTTCAGCCCAGTACTGGTCCTGAAAAGTAATTTTAACCGTACTTACCGGTAACTTGAATTTCCTTCATAGGCTAACATTGACTGGTTTCACTTGGAAATTCTTCTAAGTGTGGAGTTTTGGAACTTTAAAATATTCCTCTAAAATCAGCCGAAATACGAATTCCGATTTACTCACCTGTTATCAGGAGAGACCTCAGTGCTGCATCTTTCAGCCCAGTACTGATCCTCAAAAGTAATTTTAACCGTACTTACCAGTAACTTGAATTTCCTTCCATAGGATATCATTGCCTGCTTTTTGCTGAAAAAGTTTCTAAGTGTTGATTTTTGAAACATACAAATATTCCTCTAAAATCAGCCGAAATACGAATTCCGATTTACTCACCTGTTATAAGGAGAGACCTCAGTGCTGTATCTTTCAGCCCAGTACTGGTCCTGAAAAGTAATTTTAACCGTACTTACCAGTAACTTGAATTTCCTTCCATAGGCTAACATTGACTGGTTTCACTTGGAAATTCTTCTAAGTGTGGAGTTTTGGAACTTTAAAATATTCCTCTAAAATCAGCCGAAATACGAATTCCGATTTACTCACCTGTTATCAGGAGAGACCTCAGTGCTGCATCTTTCAGCCCAGTACTGGTCCTGAAAAGTAATTTTAACCGTACTTACCGGTAACTTGAATTTCCTTCTTAGGCTAACATTGACTGGTTTCACTTGGAAATTCTTCTAAGTGTGGAGTTTTGGAACTTTAAAATATTCCTCTAAAATCAGCCGAAATACGAATTCCGATTTACTCACCTGTTATCAGGAGAGACCTCAGTGCTGCATCTTTCAGCCCAGTACTGATCCTCAAAAGTAATTTTAACCGTACTTACCAGTAACTTGAATTTCCTTCCATAGGATATCATTGCCTGCTTTTGCTGAAAAAGTTTCTAAGTGTTGATTTTTGAAACATACAAATATTCCTCTAAAATCAGCCGAAATACGAATTCCGATTTACTCACCTGTTATGAGGAGAGACCTCAGTGCTGTATCTTTCAGCCCAGTACTGGTCCTGAAAAGTAATTTTAACCGTACTTACCAGTAACTTGAATTTCCTTCCATAGGCTAACATTGACTGGTTTCACTTGGAAATTCTTCTAAGTGTGGAGTTTTGGAACTTTAAAATATTCCTCTAAAATCAGCCGAAATACGAATTCCGATTTACTCACCTGTTATCAGGAGAGACCTCAGTGCTGCATCTTTCAGCCCAGTACTGGTCCTGAAAAGTAATTTTAACCGTACTTACCGGTAACTTGAATTTCCTTCATAGGCTAACATTGACTGGTTTCACTTGGAAATTCTTCTAAGTGTGGAGTTTTGGAACTTTAAAATATTCCTCTAAAATCAGCCGAAATACGAATTCCGATTTACTCACCTGTTATCAGGAGAGACCTCAGTGCTGCATCTTTCAGCCCAGTACTGATCCTCAAAAGTAATTTTAACCGTACTTACCAGTAACTTGAATTTCCTTCCATAGGATATCATTGCCTGCTTTTTGCTGAAAAAGTTTCTAAGTGTTGATTTTTGAAACATACAAATATTCCTCTAAAATCAGCCGAAATACGAATTCCGATTTACTCACCTGTTATGAGGAGAGACCTCAGTGCTGTATCTTTCAGCCCAGTACTGGTCCTGAAAAGTAATTTTAACCGTACTTACCAGTAACTTGAATTTCCTTCCATAGGCTAACATTGACTGGTTTCACTTGGAAATTCTTCTAAGTGTGGAGTTTTGGAACTTTAAAATATTCCTCTAAAATCAGCCGAAATACGAATTCCGATTTACTCACCTGTTATCAGGAGAGACCTCAGTGCTGCATCTTTCAGCCCAGTACTAATCCTGAAAAGTAATTTTAACCGTACTTACCAGTAACTTATATTTTCTCCATAGGAATCCATTGTCTGGTTTTCAGCAAAAAGTTTCAAAGTGTTGATTTTTACAAACTACAAATATTCCTTAAAAATCACCTGTATGACTTAAACGCATTCTTTCAACTGTTTACAGGAGATGCACCAGTGCTGGATCCAGGATCCAACACTGAGTAAGAAAAAGTAACGATAACAGTTTTTACCTGCTAAGTGAATTTCCTTCCATAGGATAACATTGCTGATTCTATGAGAAAAAGTTTCTAAGTGTCAACTTTTAAAATACAATAATATTCCTTAAAAATCACGACTGTAACCAAAACGCTTTTACTCAACTGTTTACAGGAGATGTACCAGGACTGAATCTAGGATCCAGTCCTGTGGTTAGAAAAGTAATCCATAAAGTAACTAATTGCATTTAACAAATTCACATTGAGCTGAATGTTGCATTGTGTTTGAAAATGTGTTGCCCATTGCAACAACTGTAACTACTGTACTTAAAAGTCTATTGCCTATGTGCAAAGTATTTAAACTAAAGTAATTCATTCTGAGAAAGTATTTTTGTAATGTAATGTATAATGTAATTACAATGTAATTAAAAAATAAAATCTGTAAAAAAATTGTTTCTAAAAATGTAGTAAATCAGTATGAAAAAATTAGTATAACAATTAATACATTTAAAAATTGTCATTTACAAAACCTTTGAAATTCACTGAAAAACCGTAGGTTTCAGGCACGTTATAGTTAGAAATTAGCATTTAAAAAACCTTTGAAATTCACTGAAAAACCATAGGTTTCAGACACGTTATAGTTACAAATTAGCATTTAAAAACCTTTGAAATTCACTGAAAAAACCATAGGTTTCAGACACGTTATAGTTACAAATTAGCATTTAAAAAACCTTTGAAATTCACTGAAAAAACCATAGGTTTTAGGGACAGTTATAGTTACTTGGACATTGCACTCGTACAAAACCCGTGAAATTCCCCGTTATAGTTAGTTCAGCTAACTATAACTCGCGCCCCGCAATGCACTGCTGATGACGTCACATATTACATCACTCATGACATGGTCAGTGACATCACTGATGACATCACTGATGACATCTCAAATGACATCACTGATGACATCATCCACGTGATAATCTGATGCACCTCCTCACACCCTAATATAATCTTTGATACACCCACTCTAAATTACAGACTGCCATTCGCAAAACCATAGACACTCCAACACCAATAACTACATACCCACTCACTGATTCTTAGGTCTACACACACACATCCACTCACTCACCCGTACAGTCACTCATACTTACGGTCACTCAGTACAGGACTATCATATGCACTCTTACTCCTATATAGACACTCAAACAACGCCACTCATCCATAGAGATACTCAGACACCTAGTCAGTCATGCAAATAATTAAACACACTGCCATTTACTCACCTATACAGTTATACACACACCAGCTCACTTACTCATACAAATAGTAGCACATTGTTACGCTCTTATACAATCACTGATACAAGCACACACTCATCCATACAGCCACTATCACAATCACTCACTCTTGCTTATAGCTATTTATATACTCCAACACACATATATACTGCCTTTCACATATGTAGTTACTCACACATGTACCACTGGGACATACATTCACTCACTAACACACTCTTACACACACTTACCCACCCATACAGTCTATCACAGATGCACTCTTGAAACCATCCACCCAGTGAATCACCCACTCACACATCTATGCACAGAGTTGCACACACCCCTCCCACACAAACACTCAGGCACCCATACAGATACTCAGACAAGCATTCAATAACTCATATAGACACTCATTTAGCTATTCACAAACACATGCAGCCACTTACACAGCAACAGACAGACGGATACAGACATTCACCCAGTTTAGTCACTAACCCATGCATTCAGTAAGATACGTTAAATCACTCACTTATAGAGTCAGTCACGCACCTACTAAATCATCCATACAGACACTTACACACCCACTCATTCTTCAATACGTCTTTTCCTATATATATTAAAAATATTTAAACTTTACAGAAACACACAGTCACTGGATGATGTCATCAGTGATGTCATTTGAGATGTCATCAGTGATGTCATCCGTGATGTCACTGACCATGTCATGAGTGATGTAATATGTGACGTCATCAGCAGTGCATTGCGGGGCGCGAGTTATAGTTAGCTGAACTAACTATAACGGGGGAATTTCACGGGTTTTGTACGAGTGCAATGTCCAAGTAACTATAACTGGTTTTTTCAGTGAATATATATATACAGGCCTAGAGCCAGTGCTATCCTAAAAGACACTTAGAATACAGTGAAAACACCTACATACACTAGGGAACACTATGCGTTGGGGTACCCCTGTGATTGGCATGACCTCCTCTGTAAGGCCCTAGTACATAATAGGGCAGGGGGATTAAAACTACCTCTAAGTCAGAGGTGCAGAAAGACGCTTCTTTAAGTAGTAGTCACATTTGCAGAGTGGTGGAGAAAGGGTGCTGGGCCTCCGACCAGCGCTCAGGAATTTTGCTGCATAGGACTTAGACGAGGTACCAAGAGGGCTTCTTGGCCCCCAAAGTCCCTCCGGAGTAAATTGGACTTCATCCCCCATCCCGTAGTCTGCCAGGAGGCGCGTTTGCAGAGTGTTTGAGAAAGGGGGGCATGTCCTCCTTAGACGTCTTAGCAATCCCACTGTGTGGGACTTACTGCAGGTAACAAGAGGGGTAGTTGGCCCGCAACAATAACCTTGGGGCCAACTACCCCTCTTGTTACCTACAGTAAGTCCCACACAGCAGGATTGCTAAGTTCTCATAGCAGGTCACGCCCCCTTTGCTCACCACTCTGCAAACGCGCTCCCTGGCGCGCTCTTGCATGGGGATTGAAGTCCCCTTCGCTGCTGGGGGTACTTTAGGGGCCAACTAGCCTACGTCTTACCTCCAGTAAGCCCCACACTGTGGGATTGCTGAGAGGTGGACAAAGGCCACGCCCCTTTCCCCACCACTCTGCAAACGCACCTCCTGGTGTGTTCTAAGTTGGGGTATTAATTCCCCTTCATTCCTGAGGGTCCCTGGGGGCCAACTAGCGCACCAGGTACCTCCAGTATGCGCCTCAGAGCTGCGTTGCAGAGAGGTGGTCCGAGGCCCCCCCCTTTCTACACCACTCTGCAAACGCAGCCCCTGGCGCACTGCTGCTCGGGGGATGAAGTCCACTTGTGTCCTGAGGTCCTCAGGACACAAGAGGACCTCATCGCCCCACCACCAGTGCGCCAAGAGGCCCGTTTGCAGAGTGGTGGAAAAAGGGGCGTGGCCTCGTACCACCTCTCTGCAACGCAGCTCTGTGGCGCATACCGGAGGTACCTGGTGGGCTAGTTGGCCCCCAGGGACCCTCAGGAATGAAGGGGACTTAATACGCCAACTTAGAACGCGCCAGGGGGCGCGTTTGCAGAGTGCTGCAGGGAGGGGGCGGGGCCTCCGGCGAGATGCCGACTTTTTAAATTTTATTTTTTTAGAAGGGGGGCTGTGTGGCCCCCCTTCTTTTACAATATTTGGGGCCCTGGGGACCCCATCCCCCAGGGCCTGAGCCGTTTTTATAATTTTTTCAAAACGGGAAGGGGGCCGCGTGGCCCCCCTCTCGAGGCCAATTTTGGGCCCGGGGACCCCATCACCCAGGGCATGGCCACATGTTTAATATTTTTTTTTAAGGAGGGGGGCTGCATGGCCCCCTCCTGAGGCCATTATTGGCCCCGGGGCCTGTGCCTCTATATATATATTTTAAAATGTATTTATTTTTTAATCAGGGAGGGGGGGCCGTGTGGCCCCCCTCCTGGGCCACTTCTGGCCCCAGGGACCCCATCCCCCGGGGCCAGCCCTTTGCGTTGGGGACCGTGGGGGGAGCCCCAATGCCCCCACGGTCCCGCCAACTCCCCGCCTCCTGCGGGAGCCGGCATTGCTTTTGCACAAGGGGAGCTGCTGACATAGAGCTCCCCTTGTGCAAAAGCAATTCTGCTTCAGTTTTTGGAGGTTTCCTGCTCTCGCTTCCAAAAACCGAAGCAGAGTTTGCTATGGCAGGGCATAGCAAACAGCAATGTCCCGGGGGTGGGCACCCCGGGACATTGCAGGAGCCGGCCCTGGGGGGTGGCGGTCCCCAGGGCCATCAAGGGCTCCAGGAGGGGGGCCACGTGGCCCCCCTCCCAACGTATTTAAAGCCCCTGGGAGGTGGTGGTCCCCGGGGCAGTGTGGGGGGGCTTGAGCCCCCCCCACTAATTATTATTTATAGCCCTGGGGAGGTGGCAGTCCCCGAGGCTCGGGGGCCCACGCGGGCCCCGCCACATAATTAGGCATGCCCCCAGGACCTGGCCGACCCGGGGGCTTAAATACAACGAAACGCGGGAGTCCGCGCTTCGTTTTTTAAAATTTTCTCGGCCGGATTTGCAACCCCAGCGCGAATCTGGACGATTTAAAAAAAAAAAAAAAAAATGCTTATTTTGGCTCTGGGGGTCCTTGTGGGACCCCCTGAGTAGGCCCAGGGGGTCAGGGTGTTTGTACCCTGCCCCTTTTCATGTTTTTATCTTTGTTTCACCCTTTTTCTTGTGACTCGGTTACCGAGTCACAAGATGGCTGCCAATACTTCCTGGATTGGAGTGTTGGCAGCCAATCAAAATTGAGCTCGTGCTCGGGAGGGTTCGCGACTCCTCAGTGCTCAGATATCGATATTTTTCTTTTTAAATTTCTCAGGAACTACTGAACGGATTTACACCATTTAAAAAAGGGCGCACTCTAAACCAAGACCTACCTTTTTGCCAAATGTGGTGTAATTCCGTTCAGCAGGCTCGGGCTGTAGCCTGTAATAAAGTTCCTATGGAAAATAACATGGAGAAAACTCGCTTTAGGACCCCCTTTTCTCAGCCTCGCTTGACGAATCACCCCGAAACTTTCAACACACAAACTGAGCGGTCCAACCCTATTTTTGGAAAATGTCACGAAGATTCAGTCAAATGGCGCCAAAGATATTGGCAAATCAAAAACGCTTTTCCTATGGAAACTAGGTCCTAACTATAACTACCTACTGGCGACCACCAGTAGGTAATATGTGTGTGTATATATATATATATATAACAACAGCCAGTAGGTAGTTATAGTTACGGCCAACTTTTCACATATATGAAATGGTTTTTATTTTGCTAATAACTTTGGGGCCATTTGACAAATGTTCACCAAATTTTCAAAACTAGTGTACAACTTACTTAAGCTGTTGTGTGCAAAGTTTTGGGGTGATTCGTCAAGCAGGGGCCAAGGAAAAAGGGGGGGCCCATATGCTTTTTTCCCATGCAATGTCTGTGGGGATTTTACAGTATTTAGACACGACTATAGCCCGAACCGCTGAACGGAATTACACATTATTTTGCAGAAAGGTAGATCTTAGTCTAGAAAGCGAGCTTTTGTAATTTGGTGTAAATCTGTTCAGTAGTTCAGGAGTTATTAAAGAAAGAAATGTATTGATATCCAGGGATACAGGTCCACCCACGGGGGATCAGGGAGAAAAGCAAGGCCCTGATTGTTGGGCTGCAACCTGACAGAAATGTTGCGGCCGCTATTTTGTTTGTCGCTTGGGCCAGGGGAGGGAAAAATAAAGTGTAAAAACACATAAGAGGTCAGAATACAGGTAGCCTGACCCCATAGGACACATGGAGGGGTCCCTGTGGGACCACTCATGTTCAAGAAATTGTCCAAAAATTGATTTTGGGGCCTATGCCAGGATCCATGAATCCCCTGCGGTGCTGAGCAAGACCCTGCAGTGTAAGTTTGTGGCAGATCCATTAAACCGAAGCACAATAGAAAAAAACATACCCACTTACACACCAAACCCCCGCCAATGTGAGGTCGGGTGCATGCGGGGGGTTGAACTGCAGGGCCTGGCTGTGCGCGGCAGTCGTTGTAATAATGTACAGTAATTATATATAACTTTACATTAAAAAAACCCATAGAAATTCACTGAATAAACCAAAGGTTACAATGACTTTATAGTTAGGTTCATGTTTTACCCACATAAAACCATAGAAATCCAGCAGGTATAGTTATACTTATAGTTATACTTATCTGAAGAAACTATAACTTGTGCCGTTAAGTAACTTTAGGCCACAAATTATAGTTTCTTAACATAAGTATAACTATAACTGCTGAATTTCTATGGTTTTGTGTGGGTTAAATGTGAACCTAACTATAATGTTCCTGTAACCTTTGGTTTTTTTCAGTTAATATAGATATAAATAGACATAGATATATATAGATATGAACAAGACAAAAGACTATTCACAGCATTAGATTGAACTATTTTCAACACCCAAAAGAGCAGAATGAGAATGAGGTATAATGACTTTATAATATGAATGGGGTGCTTATATTATTAAGGAGTATCCCATATACATTTACCCACTTGGGTTCCATGACTGATATAATTTTAAGCCTACAAGCTTAAAACAGTGTATGTTGCACAATGAATTGTAGACAGAGTAAAATCATGTTGCAAAACCGATATCTTCTATTTAAAGAGTATGGGCAAGGTTTAAACTATTAAAGATGGAGTACATACTGTTGCCATGGCAGAGTACTTTTATCCCACCATGTTGATGGTACTCGGGCTGTCATATTTAGAAATGTCTGCCTGCCCAGCAGATAAACTTTGCATTTCCAGGAACCAATTTCACTGTGTTTCCTGTAAATGCATTGAAAGTTTGACCGACGGCTTTGTCAACAAACGCCAATATTTCTTTCATTTTCAAAAACAAAATCCCAAAGCAGGATTTTCTTTTTAAAACTAAATAAAGCAGCAACTCCCTTGTTGTGGAAGTTTTGTCCAATGGCGAGGGTGTCTTTTTACAGTTTTCACTGCCATTTACCTCCAGGTTGCACCTGGCGGTGTCGGACAGTGAAAGCTTGTCATTTGTCCTCTCACTCCAAATAGTGCGGGTAGACAAATGGCATAAACTCTGATGGGTTGTTACACTTTTGGGCTGTCGGAGGTGTATGTCGGTTGCGAGATGAAGTAATCTCCGCCGTCAACATACTGAAGGACTGCCTGTTTCTAGAGGAGGAGGGCAGACCTTCAGTTTTGCAAAGATTGTACTCCATCCGAATTGTGACAGAGTATACCCTAAATCGGGCCCAATGGTTTCTATGTCAAATGTGAAATGCACAGAGTGATTGGTTATTTAAAGCATGTCAAAGATCATGCTGGTCGTTGTGTAAACCATTGCCACTTGAGTACAGTAAAGGACACTTCAGACAACTCTTGAGTGTCAATCTCTCTGTACGTACATGGGAGTGGAGTTGGATAAGAGCAAGGAGGATGGTCTTCATTTGAAACCAGGCACCGCTTCCGCTAAGGTGCCTGCCAGCAATTGGGGTGACAAATGCAAAAAGAACAATTGATGGACGGAATGCAGAACAATGTCAGACATTCACCCCCAGCACAACGATCTGGGCCTAAATCCATCGTTTTTTTGCTTGCCACCCCATTTTGAACCCAGCCATATGCAAATCAGTTTTGAACCTGCTCCCATGGGAACAGTCCAACCCGAACTGCCAGGCCAGGCCCTCCCTGGACCGGAAACGAGCATCGTGTGATTGGTTTCGGGGTATCACCCCTCATCAGCCAGGCTAGCTTGAATCCAGTGGCACAGTGAGCACGGGACCCACATCTGGCCATACCCTTCCCACTAAGGGTGACAAAAGCAAAAAGAACAAATGATGGAAGGAATGCTGAACAATTCAACCATTCACCCCCCAGTCAGAGATCTGGGTTTAATCCATTGTTTATTTTTTTGCTCACCACGCAACCCCAGTTTGGACCCAGCCATGTGCAAATCAGTCTTGACCCTGCTCCCCATTGGAACAGTCAAGCCTGAACTACCAGGCAAGGCCCTCCCTAGACCGGAAACAAACATTCTGGGACTGGTTTTGGGGTATCACCCCTCATCAGCCAGGCTAGCTTTAATCCAGTGGCACAGTGAGCACGGGACCCACGTCTGGGCATACCCATCCCACTTGGGATGACAAATGTAAAAGGAGCAACTGATGGACAGATAGCTGAAGAATGTCAAACACTCATCCCCAGCACAGAGAGCTAGGCTGCAATCCATTGTTTTTCTGCTCACCATGCCATTTCAGTTTGGTCCCCACCATATACAAATCAGTATTGACTCTACTACCCATGGTTTACAGTCCAGCCCGAACCTCCAGGCCAGGTCCTCTCTGGACCAGGAACAAGCATCCTTTGCCAGGTTTCAGGGTATCACCCCATATCAGCCAGGCTAGCTTGACTCCAGTGGCATGGTGAGCACAGGACCCACATCTGGGCATACTTTTCTCACTTGGGGTGACAAACGCAAAAAGAGCAATTGATGTATGGAATGCTGAACAATGTCAAACATTCACCCCCAGTTATGAGATCTGGGCCTAAATCCATTGTTGTTTTGCTCACAATGCCATTCCAGTTTGGACCCAGCCATATGCAAATCAGTCTTGACTTTGCTCCCCATGGTTTACAGTCCAGCCCAAACTGCCAGGAAAGGTCCTCCCTGGACTGCAAACAAGCATCTTGTGATGGGTTCCGGGGTATCGCATCTCATCAGCCAGGCTAGCTTGACTCCAGTGGCATGGTGAGCATGGGACCCAAGTCTAGGCTTACACATCCCACTCAGAGTGACAAATGCAAAAAGAACAATTGATGAATGGAATGCTGAACAATGTCAAACAATCACCCCAGTACAGAGATCTGGTCTTAAATTCCTCTATTTATTTTGCTCACCATGCCATTCCAGTTTGGGCCTAGCCATATGCAAATCATTCTGGGAACAGTCTAGCCTGAACTACCAGGCCAGGTCCTCCCTGGAACGAAAACAAGCATGCTGGGACCTCTTTCAGGGTATCACCCCTCATCAGCCAGGCTAGCTTGACTCCAGTGGCATGGTGAGCACGGGACCCACATCTGGGCATACCCGTCCCACTCGGGGTGACAAATGCAAAAAGAATAATTGATAGACGGAATACTGAACAATGCAAACATTCACTCCAGTACAGAGATCTGGGCCTAAATCCATAATGTTTTTGCTCATCATGCCATTCTAGTTTGAAACCAGCCATATGTAAATCAGTCTTGACCCTGCTCCCCTTGGGAACCGTTCCAGCCTGAACTGCCAGGCCAGGTCCTTTCTGGGCCAGAAACAGGCATCCTGGGACCGGTTTTGGGGTATCACCGTCATCAGCCAGGCTATCGTGACTCCAGTGTCATGGCGCGCATAGGACCCACATCTGGGCATACCCGTCCCACTCAGGGTGACAAATGCAAATACCAGCAATCGGTCAGCAGAGAGAATGAATGAGAGGTCAGTGAGCCGCCCCATGCCAAGACACTGAGAAATTCCGAAGGTTGAGGTTCGTGAGCAAAGGGTCAGAAGATGTGTTCAACTGGTACAAGCCGCCTGTTAAGCAATATTGTGGTTTTGCGGGAGGAAATAGCAGATACTAAACAGGAGTATGTGGTGGTGATTTTAACTGTCCACAAATGTTGGTAAGCACAATACAGACCCATAAGCGAGACAACCAGCAGCAGTGCTGCTTTTTTGTGGAGAAAGGCTCTGTGTTTAACAAATGAGACAGAAGCTGGGACCCGGATGTAGTCACCTCAGGGAGCAATTTGTCAAGGCAGTTACAAAGACTAGAGCTATTGTCTCGCATTGAAATATCAAAATGGTGGGAAAGTGCGTCATTAAAATGTTATTTGGAATTTGGGAGAGTTCCGCAAGGACTTCGTATACTCAAAACAACGAGTTATGAAAACCTGCATCCTGAGATGGTAAAGGAATGGGCAGAAAACACTTCTAAGATTTCAGCACAGATGTTACAAATATTGACCAAATATGCTGTCACTGAGGTAATTTAGACCCTGGATTAAATAAAGAAACTAAATGAGGAAATTAAAAAAATGATAATAAAGAACAAGTAGCAAAATTTTGCGAAACAATGCAAGACAGATTAAGGAACTTAGAAGAAACAATAAAAAGCAAGAAAACACACAAATACCAAAGAGACAAAAGTGATTATGAAAATGGCCAGATATATACCTTTGCCAAGAAATTTGACATGCTTTGCAGATAATAACTTGTGGAATCTAACAAGATCATCCAAGACTTGAAAATTATTGACATGAGCTGTGATGGAAACTCTGAAACAGATCAGGCTGCAGTAGAAGGAATGAGTAATGAACCCATAGGGGGACCTGTAAATCCATTGAATGATTTTCATTTTTTAAGGATGGACAGAGAGTTGAAACAGAGATTGAGAACAGACTAAAGAAAACCGAAAGGGAGAGGAACTTAAAGAGGTGAGAGGAGGAAAAAGTAGAAGAGGACACTTGAGAGAACAGTACATGGAACAACAAGAAACAGTAATTGAATGTAAGATGGTAATAAACATAGCCAATGAAGTTTTGTCCACAGCAGAACTACAGACCCTCTCTTTAGGCTTGTCCTACCGGCTCTGCCCAGTCTAGAGATGATGTTTTAAATTGATCAGGAAATTGATGAATCCTTCAAACAGAATAACCTCTACACAAAAAACACAAAATGTAGCATACTTTGCATTTGAAGTTAACTTGCAACATAAATAAAAGGAGAATGTATTTTTAGATGTTACGGTATCAGTAGAAAACAGCACATTGATATCATCACTATACAGAAAGCCAATAGCCTGCAATAGTTTGCTACAGACGAGTAGTTTTCATCCGGTGGTCTTAAAAGAGAATATTGCTGATGGAGAGCATCCACAAAAAAGAAGAAACTGGAGCACAGAGGAAACTTTTCAACAGATCCAAGAGAACATGATAAATAGATTCAGGGCAAGAGGAGACTCTGAAAAAACATTACATGGAGACAAACAGAATTATAGGAATTAAAAGGGAAAGTTTTATTTAAAGATGTAGAGAAAACGAATAAACATAGCACTCACTCCAGTGATGTATGCAGATTGATTACAACATACAGAAGGCAACATGGGGAAATAAGTTACATATTGAATAAATGTTGACACCTACTAAGGAATGACCAGGTTATAGGATGTGATATACATAAAAAACACAGTTTAGAAGATCATGTTCAACGAGAGTTTGCATAGCGAGGAGCAAAGTGAGTGGTTCAGTAACGACATAGCTGAGACCTAAACAAGGGGTTCACTAGGTGTAAAGCTTGCAAAGAAGGCCAGATTTATCATTCTTTCATGCAGTGCAACACAGCAGGCCACCTTGATGCGCTGCGTGAAAGGGCAGGAATGCGCTGTATTTACAATTATACAGCGCATTCCTGTCCTTTCCTAGCACTGGCGCACTTTTAGCTGCCTAGTGCCAATGCAGGCACAGTTGCGGCATGGTGCAAGGGTGCCTGCTTTGTAGGCAGCACTATTTTTGTGCAGGAAGGGACACCTTCCTGCACAAAAACAATACTGAGAGGCATTTTCCTCTTTCTATGTGTGCTGCGCAAAGCAGCACATGTAGGAAGAGGAAAGAACAAGGAGAAATTGAGATATTTGTCCTTGTTATGACCCACCTGGAGAGGCGTAGCATTTTGACGCATTACTAGGTCTACCACTAATGGTAAATCTGTGAAGGCACCAAAATCCATGGGTGGATGTGTGGGAACACACTCACTCCACCCATGGAATGCCTCTATGCCGCAGAGTAACGCAAGGAAGCGATTTGCGCTGCCTTGCTTTACTCTAGATTTATCAAGCCATGCAGGGCCACAAAAGGTGGCCTTGTGTGGCTTCATAAATCTAAATTAGGTTTTGCGTCGCCCTTGTGCCCTCTTGCGTGGCGCAAATGTGATGCAAAGCCTTGATAAATAGGACCCTAAATCTATCCCTAATCTGCCTCCAGCTAAACCCAGAAAGAACAGAGATTATGTTGCTTGGAAAAGCCCCAGCCATCTGGTCAGATGACTGGTGGCCTCATCAATTGGGTGCCACCCCCGTGCCCAAACAAACGGTAAAAAAATCTAGGGATAAAACTTGATCAAGCCCTAACAATGAAAGATCAGATTGCAGCTATTACAAGCTCTTGCTTTTACAATATGCGCCTGTTGCGCAGAATCTTCCCTCTCCTCCCCACACATGTCCGTAGAACCCTGGTTCAGGCAATGGTGATAAGCAGACTGGACTATGGAAACGCCCTCTTGACTGAAAGAACTGCATTGGCTTTCAGTGAAAAAGCGCTCCCGTTTTAAAATTCTGCTGCCTCACGTATAATGCCCTAAGAGGCAATGGCCCACGCTATCTTCAAAACAAACTAAAGACCTATGTTCCCGAGCGCACTCTCAGATCGAGCACTCAAGCCCTTCTGTACGTGCCCCGAATTCACCAAACTCGTACCGGGGGAAAGTCCTTTTCCTATCTCGCCCCAGGATATTGGAATAAATTACCCGTAACTCTACGAGAAACTCCCACCTACAGTAAATTCAGGAAATTACTAAAAGCCTACTTATACTAACTCTCAATGGTCCGTACCTCCAGCCAGGGTCTGCAACAGCGCCGAGATGCCCCCGGGTGATACGTGCGCTATAGCAAATAATAATAACATAACATAACATATATGCAGACCATTTAGTAAAACACCCAGTAAAATAAAAGGATCCTATAACAGAAAAATAAAAGGATCCTATCACTGTAAGAACAATTATGCAGTATTTATGTTGGTTTGTCCATGCCCAAAAACATATCTGGCAAGTATCATATTGCCAGTCTCTCTGTTTGTACATGGGAGTAGAGTTGGATAAAACTGGCCTTGTACGAAACTGAAGACCACCTCATTTAAGGTGCCTGCTGGCATCCTCTCAGCAAAAAGAAAGCGTGATTTTTGTGATTTGGTGTATAACCGTTTAGTAGTTTTGGAGAAATTAAGGTTAAAAATGTATAGATAGTTCAGTCCTGAAATGAATGCCAAACTAATATGTTTGGCATCCACTTCAAGACTCGGGGACTCAGTCCCCCTGTCCTGGAAAAAAAAGCAAAAACAAATGTGGGGGTCCAGAGTAGGGATACCTTGGCTCCATAGGCTTTTGTGGGAAGTTCTCAGAGCAGCTCCTCCTGTGACCAAATTAATTTGTTTTGCCTGCCCTCTGGAACTCTAATTTCCACCTGGGTGGGCCAGGGCCAGAGCGGACGCAGCATTTTTTATTTTTAATAAAATTTGGGAAGGTGGCATTCATGGGGTCCCTCCCGAAGTTGCGGTGTGCCCTCCTGCTTCCTATCACAGGGTGAGCGGGGCAGTTGTGCTCCCTGCCTGTATGGAGAAGGCAGGGAGCAGAAGGCTTCCAACTCCATCGCTTGCATTGGCTGTGCTGGCCAAGCGGGGAACCAGCTTGGAAGCGCGGAACCAGCTTGGAAGCGCGGGAGTGGTCTCCCTGCCCTGCCACTGCTTTTAAAAAAAGGAAGGCTCTGGGTGCTCCAGGTGGGACCGGGGCACCAAGGCAAAAATAAATAAATAAATAAATAAAAATGGCAAGGTATGACCCGAGGAGGGTTTACAATCACTTTGAAAGCACTCTGAGCAGGAGATGTAGGCCTTTCACCTGCAGTGTGGGGGCCCATTTTGGTTGGTTCTAAGGCTGCATTTTGTTGCCAGATAAATATTTTAAAAAGACTCAAAGACATATTTATGTTTTATTTTTTAAATGCTTTATTGAAAATACTTTGTGACAATCACTTTTATTAAACATTGCAAAGAGTTAAATTGTAAAATATACATGTGATTATAGTTATTGGTGACTTTTTAATAAAGACTTTAGGTCTGCTTTATATATGTTGATGTGTTGACCCCTTGATAAAGCCAATGGGCCGCTTTTTTTATTTTGGTTCTCTGACCCTTTGACAAAGTCATTAGGTCTGCCTTACTTAAAATGATACCCTTTGTATTGTTATAACATAGTAAGGCAGCCGCATACCACGGGCTGATTACTTTTTTAAAGGGGAGGAGGTGTGCGCCCCCCCCTTCCCTTAGCCATCTGAAGGCCCTGGAACCCCATCCCTCTGGACCGTAGTTTTTTCTTGGGTGGAAGGGGGTGTGGGGCTTCCCTCCTCGAGCCGCACCCCCCTCTACCCCATTTCTGTAATTTACAGCTGGTAGCATTTTTAAATTTATTTATTCAACCATCACATTTACTTATAGCCCATTATTACAATGTTCCCAAACATCATGACTAGTTGTGCAAAAGAAAAAACCTAAACCAAGCATTTAGTAAGTACCATTAACTCCTCCAATGTTTTCACCCTAGATTAATTACATAGTGAGGCCGCCACACCTCAAAGCCACACCCTGTTAGAAAAAAAATAGAAAAGTCCCTCTTCCCTTGCAACCTCCTGTTTTATTTGTGTCTTGCAGACACCCAGGAGGTCGCGACTTAATTGTGGATGCAGCGCTTGTTTACTAAAGTAACTGACCTTTGATGGATGCAGGGAGCTGGCAGAATACTGCTGGCCCAGGTCACTTTCTCAGTGTGGCACGCAGAGGAGCCGCATGCTGCTGGCTACACCAGGAAGTAGGAACGGTCATGCTCCTGGGCTGCTGAGAGTACTGAGGGGGAGGCACAAGAGCTTTGGCTCCAGGCTGATAAGATGCCAAAGGGAATTTCCGGTGTACTTTTGTTTTCCCCGGGGGACTTAGGAAGTGTGGCTCATGGTCAGGGGAGAGGCAGCTAAGCACCTCTAAAGGACGTGCTGACTTCACATGGGGGAGTGGCTTGTGAAAGGAATTGAAGGTAGAAGTAGGAGTAGGCCTCTCCTGAGCTCCTTAGTGCTGGGTGGACGCTTGCTAATTATTTTACTCGCATGAAGGGTCGCAGCGTGGTTCAGGCCTGAGATGCTACATTTTATCTAAGGCAGCTGGGTCTCGTTTAGCATGGTAATTGCAAGGCTGCAGTAGCACCTAGCATAATGGAAAACAAATGGGGAGCTGACTTCTGCACTTATATTGTCATGCCTTGATTTCTGGAGGGCATGGTTTTCATTATTGAATTGATTTGCAGAACAGGGGTAGTTAAGAAACCTGAGTTTCTGACATTTGTAGTTTTTCTTCCACGAAGTTGTGTGTGTATTCACTACTATGGAGAGCAAGAAGTGTGCGGGAGAAGCAGATGATTTCCTTTTCCTTTGATTTTGAGGGGCGTCTGCCTGGGGCTCAGAGAGCTAAAAATCCCAGGGAACAGTCCCCTGCCAGTCCTGTTTATTTGACTGAGGCTCAAGTCCAGTCGTGATTGCAGTAGCAGTTGCTAAGGCGCTGGCTGCCAAGCCTAAGAGGAAGGAAAAGCAAGTGGGGTCTTCCAGAGTAAAGGGAGATATGCAGGATACTTTTTCAGATTCAGAATCAGAGGGTTCTAATACTTCGGCTTATGGGTAGTACATTTCCAGGAAGGATCTGGTCCAGATTTTGGATCATGCCAGAAGTAACTTGGGTTTTGAAGAGCCATCGGCTCAGCCAGATGAAGGTCTCTTCCTTCAGTATGTCAAGCCTTCGTTTTTGAGTCTACTTCTTCATAAGAGAATTTAAGAACTAATCTTCAGGCACTGGAAGGAGGTGGATCAATCTAGTATTCTGAGGTTCCTCCAAAATATGTACACCCTCACTAAGCGGTAGGAGGTATTTTTGCCCAACATTAGGGTTGATTCAATCCTGGCACCTTTGATTGTCAGGACTGCGATTAACCCAGAGGATTGCTCACCTGCCAATGCTGTGGATCGTAATATTGATAGTGGAACTAAAAATTCAGTTTCTGCCAGTTCTGTGTCCATGAAGCGCCTACTTATGCAGCATACACAGCACAGTCTTTATTAAAGGACTTTAAGTCTTTTTCTACTGCCATTCAGGAGAATGTGGATAGTTCTGATTTCCTGCTGCAAATGGAGCAGGATGCAAAACTGTTAGTTGATGTTTTTTCAGATATTATTAGATCCTCAGCAGTGGCTTTGGGTACTTCCATCCTGGCACCCCGGAATTTGTGGATGAGGGACTGGAAAACTAATTATGCAGAGAAAGCGTCCCTCCTAAAAATTGCCTTAGAGATGAAGAAGCTGTTTGGAGATCAGTTGGATGCTACCATTACATAGTCTTTCAAAGATACGAAGCACACTTTTCCCTATAAGGGTGCAGACTTCAAATCCTATAGCTCATGGAACAGGGACTATGAGGATTTTTCTAGGAAGAGTTCAAAGGGCTAGATGCAATTTCAGCCTAGGAAATCCTCCAAAACTCAGGGCTCTAGAAAGCAAGCAGGGGCAAGCAAGAATTGTACCAGACTATTCTCTCCTTCTGGAGGGGGATTGCCCAGTTGGAGGCAGATTGTTGGAGTTTGGCAGCAGTCTGACAGAGATCAATGGATGCTCAGTCTACTCAGGAGAGGCTATGTGACCGAGTTTATTCAGAATGCTGAGGATTCAGGAACTCTCTCTACCTCTATTCCCAGGGATCCGGTGAAAAAAGGGCAATTGTGGAGGTTCCTGCACCAGAAAGGGGCAAGGGAGTTTATTCTATTCTGTTCCTGATGCAGAAGGCAAATGGAGAGTACAGGCCAGTTCTAGGCCTAACAGGATTAAACCAATGGGTAAAGACCATCCATTTCAAAATGCTCTCCTTGCAGTAAGTTATTCCTTTAGTGTCAAAAGACGATTTTCTGACCACAATTGATCTTCAGGATTCCTATCTTCACATCTCCATTTACAGACTTCACCAAAGATTTCTGCGGTTTGCATTGTGACCATTGCACTTCCAGTTTCGGGTGCTGCTTTTCGTACTAAAGTCAGCACTAAAGTTCTCTACCAAAGTCCTAATTCTACTGGTGGGACTACTGAGTCAGGCGGCATCGCACTTCTTACATATCTAGACAACTGTCTGGTGTTCTCGTACTGCCTTGGAACCACAGTGGCTCATGTCACAAGAGTGCCTTCGTGCTGCAACATCATGGGTTTCCGGTGAATCAGAAGAAGTCTAATCTGACACATTCTCAGGACCAGGATTTTATTGGCGCAAGGTTTCTAACCTGCGTATGATTAGTTTCGCTGACAGAGAAGAGGATCAACAAGATTCACTCACATTTGCCAGAATTGATGATGCAGGACAATCCTACAGCAGCTGCCTAGATGCAGTCACAGGGAAATCTTGCTGCAACCATTTTTCTGGTGCCTTGGGCCAAGTTCCATCTGAACAGGGTGGTGAGACACATTCTGGCTCATTGGTCTCCGGTGTCTTAGGATTTAACCATAAGGAATCCTGTAAAAACTATCAGAAGATAGGAGCTTTCTTTGTTGATGGAGTCTTCACACATCAGGAAAGGGATCAGCTTAACGTCCCAGATGCCGATCATCTTGACAACTGATAACAGTTCGGCGGGATGAGAAGTTTGGATTGGTGCATGGCAGGTGCAGGGCCTTTGGTCAAGAGTGCAGCAATTGTGGTCCTCCAACTGGAGGGAGCTAGAAGCAATTCATTAGGCCCTGCTTGAATTTGATCCCCTGTTGAGGGGGCAAGAGTGTTCTGGTACGGGCAGACAACAACATGACCTGCACAAAACATTCTGAGAGGCATATTCCTCTTTCTATGTGTGCTGCACAATGCAGCACACACAGAAAGAGGAAGTAATGCGGAGAAATAAAGATATTTCTCCTCACTCCACCTTCCCTGAGAAGGCATATCTTTGTGGCACATTCCCAGCTCTACCACTTTTGGTAAATCTGGGAATGCGTCAAAAACCATTAGAGTTGCATGGGAACACCCACGTAGCACCCATGGAATGCCTTCCCAGGGCAGAGTAACGCAACGCAGCGATATGCGACTCCAGATTTATGAAGCCACTCAGGGCCACGCAAGGTTGCATGGTGCAAGCGCAACGCAAACCCCTATAAATATGCCCCTTGGTCTGGCTGGAAGAGAAGTCTAGAGTAGGTCACTTCAAAAAATCTTGTGCAGTTCCTTTCTTTTTTGTGTGGCCTCTGCCTAATGCTCACAAGCAATAAAATCACCTTCTCACAAAATAAACCCTTCGTTCTTTTTATTGCTGACCTTATCAACATGAACTTTTAATTCTCATTTCTCTGTTTAAGCAGGAGGGTACTGTAATGTTTCTGATAGTGCCCCTAGTAGAGCCCAGGTACACACCATGCGGACACTGTGGTTACTTTGTGGATTAGTCTCTGAAAACATTTGGAGCCTCATCAGGCACCCAACCCAGGATGCGCTGCATATATATGTAAGTCGTCCAATAAAGTTCAGACCTCTTTATCCATATTTCAATCCATTTTATTTCAGCGGTAATTCCAAGGTAATCCATAGTTTGGAATGTTCATAATTTCATGTTTAACTATAGTTCCACGAGTGCCTACCAGACTTTACTGATATAATTCTGCATGAAACATGCCGCAGAACTGCAGAGGGGAGTGGTTGCCGAACGCAAACACTTGCACGCAGGTGCGCAGGAGTGTTGGGGGGGTCCAGTAGATTACGGTAGACATCTTCAGCCATGAGATTGATCGACGCCCCTGTGTAAATTAGGGTGGAGATGATGTGGTTCTGCACTTCCACCTGGCACATGGGGGCCAGGTGGAAGTGGACTTGCTCGGTGGGTGTCCAGTGTCCTGACTATATGGACAACGGCATTGTCATCCTCATCCATGTCTTCATCAGATGGGTGTCCTGGGGTTGTTCCACTGTGTGGGTGGCTTTTCTTGGCAGTTTGGGCCGTTGCCCATGTGAGGATCAGCATACTTTGACGAAGTGGTTAGGCTAGTCACATGCGCTGCACGTCTTTCTATTCACTGGGCAGGCGTCTGTGTGAGGGTAAGGGCCATCACACCAACCACACAGGTGGGATGGCGATCCTTGTTTGGTGAGACTCGGTGGGTGCTTGGCGGGCTCCCATTTGTCCACGTGTGCTTTCCTTTGAATGGCATTGACGGGCTCCTCTTTGATAGAGACTGAAGAGGCTGGGTCCATATAGGCTGCTCGGGCTTAGAGAGTTCCTTTGAACGACCTAAGGTTAGTTTGCCTCATCGAAATGTTGGGCGCCTGGAGGATTCTTTCACTAAGCTTGGTGGATGCGCACCCCTGGATGAACTGAGCGCCTACTTCGTCGTCTTCATTGGGGAGAATACAGGTGCTGCCAAGCTCCCTCAGCCGAGCATGGAAAACATCTACAGATTCTTCTGGAAGCTGCCCGGCCTGACACAGGAGGAATCACTCGTAATCGGAATTGGTGTAAGGTTCGAAGTGGGCTGTGATGGCCTCCCTTAGCGTTGCATAGTTCCGTTGAGGGCCAGCTTTCACGACCGCCTTGGATATCTTGTGGATATCGGTGCCACCCAGGTGTAGAAGCATTGGATGCCTGCAACCTACCAGCATTTTGATGGCGTTGAAATAGTTGGCCAGTCGCTCCACCCACGATTTCCAGTGGGCCGCTTGGGAGGGTGGGGGCCCGGTGACGGTGAATGGTTCTAGCGCAGGAACCGATGCCATGAGTGTGAAGGCGTGGAGCACACTTGAGGTAGCACAGGTGAGTAGATGCGTAGCTAGCGAATAGGCTGTTGACAGACGTGCCTGGAGGTTAGGGGCCTGTAAACAGGTGCGTGGCGATTGGACTGTCTAAGCACCAGCTGACTTTGCCTAGAAAAGGAATAGGCCCCTCTGTTTGTCCTGGTCGATATGTTTGATAGGCTTCCCAGTGCAAGGGATGTCACCTGGTGGCCTTTGCACCTCCAGCAGAAGAGTGCTGATATGTGGCAGGGGAAAACAGGATGGCAGACTCTTGCAGGCCGGGTGTGGCGTGTGACAGGCCAGCTTCACAGCGACTGACCTGAGCCCGTGGCAGGGCTGGACGAGATGAGGCCACGAGTGCTGGGAGCAGGAGGCGGCATATCACTGACAGTCCTGGCAGCGAGGCTGGGCACTGAGGCAGCTGGGGCAGATGCAGGATGGAGCCTCGCCCCTCGACCGTCATTGAAGGAGAGCAGCGGCGTAGATCAGGAACAGGCCGCAGCATGCACACCGGCAGGGGTGCGACTGGGGAAGTGCAGCCACGGACGCTGGCTCTGTGAAGGTGCTGCCGTCAGGGTCTCAGAGGGGCAGGGTGAGGGGCCGGGCACCTAAGTGATGGGGGAGGCACACGTTGATAGAGCGGCCCCCTCATCGCCAGTGTAATGTTTCTGCAAGGGCTCCTAGTAGAGCCCAAGTACACACCACGCAGACACTGTGGTTACTTTGTGGATTATAATATAAATAACCAAAAAGAGTCCCTCCAGGGAGAAAATGACAAAAGAGTAAGGACAACAACCTCTTCGTGAAAAGGAAAGAAGTATTCCTTCAAGTAACCCTCCCCCACCAGGGTTACCCCTTGGTGGCATGCTTCATCATAGGGTTCATCCCTAACCTGCTACTTAAAGGGGTGTGTTACGAACAGAGGAGACACAGGAGCACTAATTGTTTGATGTTACTGTACACCTATGCTAGTTGAAATAGCATTTGAGTGAGTTTTTCAATGGTCATAAAAAAAGGATAAAGAATATCTAGCTAGTGGGAAAAGGTTAGTTTATTCACTCCCCTAACTGACCTGATTAAAATATGGGGATGGTGGGAAATGCTAAAGGTATATGACCTACCGTTTCCCTGGTCAACTAGTTTCAAGCCCTACCCCAAGGCTTTTCTTCAGGACCTAAGGGGGTTGCTCCCACTCCTGAAGTCGAACACTCTGAGTCATAACAAATAAAGAAATAAAGAAATGTATAGTATACAGCACCCAATTGGTCTGTTCTAATTCTCAAAAATCTATGAAATAAGGACCCTATTAGGCCTTATGAGTCCAAATCGGGGAAGGAGGTAGGTCTGTAGTCAGACCTTCATCAAGGCTATTCCCTCACTGGGGAAGAGACCCGTTCGCCCGTGGCTCCGGAGATGTGGATTAACCAGGCCTGGCTCTGCTGGCCATTTATTACCTACGTCTGGCTGTACGCCAGACGATAACCATCCTTGTCTCCCACATGGGGTTGGACCCCAAGTCACCCCTGTGTGTTTGGTGTCGCCCCTGGACTATCGTGACACTACAGGTACCTTTTCATTTCCATTTCCAAGTGGGCCTCTCAGAGAGTGAGTAACCATTCTCACCACTTCTCTGTCCTTTGGATAATCATCACTGAACACCCCTTGACAATAATTTTAGCTCTTCACTGTCGTACAAAGTCAGACATTCCAATACACATCAACTTGTCCTCCTAGGAAGGTCTTTCACCCTCTCGACATTTCCAGTTGCACCACAGATGAAATTGCACAGGTTTTAAACTTTTGAAAATGTTCATTGGAGACCCAGTACCCTAATAGCAACTTCATCCATATTTTGGGCCATGTACTACTCTCTCCAAGTTATCCCAAGTTGAAGGCTCAAGGTCTCCAATATATTGTCCACTGAGGATGCTTTGGTCTTACTGCTCCCAATTGTAGGTCAACAACCATCTAATCACTGCCCTGAGCAAGGATTTGTGAGGGGAAATTTCAATATGTTCTGGTCTTATGCAACTACATCTGTCATTTTCACCACTCTGGATGAGAGGTTGGTAGCTAAGGATTTTGTTCAGGTTTCTTATCTTAATCAATGATTACTTCCTGTAATGGTGGTGCTTTTCATCACTGGCCATAGAAAGGTTGCATCTGAACATCATTATTATTCCCTCCGTGAGTAAAGAGAAATGCAAACAAAGGTGGGGAAGATTCAATTCTCCTCTATTGACATGGATGCCCTCTCATTTAGCAAAACCATATGGGAATTATAGTCTAGTACTTCTGGTCCCCTCTAGTGCTGCTTACCTCATCTCCCAGACTCTTTCCTGTGCCACCCCACACCGAGCACAGGAATGACACAGAGCCCCGGTTTGCTTAAATACTAGAAATCGCACTCCCTTCATTCGGTCCTATTGTTGCTGAGCCAAGCTATATTCAAGATGACTGCCACCAATGTTTAGCTTTGATCCGTACTGGGGCCCAGATTTACTAATGCTTTACGCCTTGTTGACATTGCAAAAATGACACCAACCTAGTACAAAGTGGTGTAGTGGGATTTACTATCCAACACAAACCGGGATTTGCTACTTTTTGCTACTTTGTGTCAAGGGCAAAAAGAATAATTGAACGAAGGAATGAGGAACAATGTTAAACATTCATCACCAGTTCAAGGATATGGGCCTGAATCCATCATTTTATTTTGCTCATCATGCCATTCCAGTTAAAACCCAGCCATATGCAAGTCAGTCTTAACCCTGCTCCCCATGGGAGCAATCCAGCCTGAACTGCCAGCCCAGGTCCTCCCTGGACCGGAAACAAGCATACTGGGACCGTTTTTGGGGTATCACCCCTTGTTCAGAAGTGAAATGAAATAGTTTTATAAAGTGCGCAATACCTGAAGGCGTCTTTGCGCTAGACGGAGCAAAAGACCAGGACAAAACCTAGAAGAAGACAGGTCTGGGACAGCTATTAATCTATTGGGTAAATAGCCAGGTCTTCAACTGCTTCCTAAATTTCTGCAGTGTAGCCTGCGAACGTAGATTTAAGCGGCAAAGTGTTCCAGAGTGTCCCTCCACAATAAGAAAATGTTCTCCCCCCCCCCCTTTCACTTTGTATATTCTCGGGACCTTGACCTTTTGAGCCGAGCTCGACCTAAGGTTCCTACTGGGGGTTTACCAGGAGAACTGTTCCTGTAAATATGTGGGTCCGGTCCGGTAGAGGGCCTTATGAATTATACACAAGGCCTTAAAGGAAATCCTTTTTTCCACCGGAAGCCAGTGTAGCCTGTGCATTAGTTGAGATATCGGTGCAAACTTTGGAACTTTCAGCAGCACTCTCGCTGCAGCCCTCTGCAATGACTGCAGTTTCCTTATCAGATGTTTATGGGTACCTAGATATAAGGCATTGCAGTAAGCCATCTTAGAGAAAATGAGGGCCATCATCACTGTCTTTTGTAGATCAAAAGGGATAAACAGGAAGATTTTTTTTAGAACTTTCAGCATAAAAAATTCTGATGAGGTAACAGCATTGATTTGGTCTACAAAACATAACTTCGTGTCAAAAATGACTCCCAGATTTCTTGCTTTTTGGGCTGGCCTCGGTAGTGTGCCTAACTCCAAAGGCCACCATGATGCATTTAAAAAGGTGGTCTAATTTCCAAAGACTATTACCTCTGTCTTTTCTGAGCTCAACTTAAGACAGTTTCTCTGCATCCAGTTGGCAACATGGGAAATACACCTACAGAAATTGCTTACCTCCTTTTTGGCATCCGATGAGACAGAAACTACAATTTGCGTGTCATCTGCGTAAGAGAAAACCGCCAGACCATAACTACGAATAAGATTAACAAGGAGAGTAATATAAATATTAAACAATGTGGGGCTAAGAGCACACCACAGGGGAGACAGAAAGGCCTATCTTTGAGGAACGAGCTCAACAATGTTAGAGCAAGGTTCCTGAAACCAAGCGAATGCAGCCGTTTGATGAGAATTGTATGGTGAACTGTATCGAAGGCGGCTGAGAGGTCTTATAATATATGTACTGCTCTACCTCCCTTGTCAACCGCCCTTTTTAGTTCCTCTGACGCTGCTCCCAGAGCTGATTCAGTACTATGGTTTGCTCTGAAGCCATACTGGAATGAAGCAAGCAATTGGTTAGCATCTAAGAATGTCAATATTTCCTCATTCATTGCCCTTTCTAATCTTAGCTGGAAAGGGTAAACGAGATATGGATCTGTAGCTTTCCCCCTTTTTTGGATCCAGAGAGGATTTTTTCAACAATGGAAGGATAGAAACCTTTTTCCATATAGTCGGAAAGAGCCCAGAAAACAAAACCTCATTCATTAGGTCCATGAGAGGTCCCGCCACCACACTGGCCACTGAGTTGGTTACCTGAGGAGGACAGGGGTCAGAGGGAGCACCAGATTTGATTAAGCTAATAAGATTTAGTATTGTTTCTTTAGTAAGAAAAGAGAACCTTTCAAAGTGAGGTATGTTAGAAAACTCCCTATCTGATCCTGGGTTCAATCCCACAGTCTGCCCTGCCTCATCCTCTGAACTTAGCATATATGAAGAGGTGGAAAAAGCTTGAAAGATAGTCAACTTTAAGTTGAAAGAATTCAGCATTCCGTCCATCAATTGTTCTTTTCACTTTGTGTCAAGGAGGCATTCTGTGCATGTTCTCTTTCTCTTCATGACGCAAGGCAGCACAGCAATGTTTGGGAACTGTACTGCTTTGCATCATTTATTAGTAAATCTGGGCCCTGGTCTCACGGCCAGCACCTTCTTGAGACACAGAATTGACTAGATGGGAACACGTTACTTCTTTGAATTTAGAGCCTAGGAACCCCCTCCGCAATTCCAACAAAAGCTTTTCTGGGATGCAATGCTGCCTCATTCACCAACTCTCAACATTTCACAGCCGAGTCTGCCTCGATATGCATATTACTGCTGCATCGAGGAAGGACCATGACACACATGTTCTTCATGTTCCATGTCAAGAGAGCCAATGACGGAGCTCCATGTTCTGGTTCTCAGCTAGCTCAGCCCCTCCATCCACCAGCATTTCTAATACAATGACCTTTCATAGTTCCCTTCTCTCTAAATGACAAACTCCTGAATATGTAATCAAGTAGGCAATATTATTTAGTTCTGTTGAATATTATGCTTTGTCTTTTAAATAAAACATGATATACAAAGCATGGTATAGTGCAGATGTGTCTACACTTACTAACAATTTTTTAGGTATAAACCCACTGAGCCTAATAATAATAGCACCTGTTGGATGCATTTTTCATAATGATATGACTAATTCAATGTGTTCTGATATCGTTTATGGAAATTGTGTATAATCATTACAACAATGGGAATCACCATCATGTGATACATTACCAACTTCTATGCTGTTCTGTGCAAATAACACAGCAATAGGTGGTTGCTGTGCCTCCCTGCTTAGGGACTATACCTCTAGGAAACTGAACCCAATAACATTTTGTGGGAAATGCTATAATGCTTGCTCTTGCATAATGTTAGTCATTCTTGATACATTTTTGGGAACCCATGGTGTTGAGTTCTCTGGATTCCTTGGAGTCAGTTCAGTGCTTAAAGGTCCTGCCCTGAGGCACAATCAACTTTGATTACTGTAACAGAGCAGAGTTTTTAAATGTCCGAATGAGGGGAAGGGTGTTGGTGAAGAAACAGGAAAGAGATCTGAAACTACAATGGGATAAATGTTAGCGTTCTTCAGGCTATACCCTCTACCAATCATTGCAAGCACTGAGTATAACACCATCCTAAATTGTGGCTCTCATGAACTCAATGGAAGAATGGTCAATGTCTCTGGAATAATGAAGGGGCTCCTGATAAGCTGTATAAACTAAACATTTTACAGTGACATATGAGCATCTACTTACATATCTCACATTTACCTCTGGTTGCAAAAATGTCTCAAATAATAGTAACATACTGTGAGAGGGTTGATGAGGACGTTATGTTTCCCCCCCCTGTCTCTGTGCTCCCCTAACACTGTACCCACACACGGAGATCCGCGCAGACCGGGGAAGCAGGAGTTAATTCCGCCGGCTGCCTCTTGCCTCCAGGGACGTCACGAACAGCTGAGGCCTTGCCACCAATCAGACCACAGAGAGGCGGGGTCATGGTCCCTAAAGGCGGAAGCCGCAGACAGGGAGGGCGCGTTATGCCGGGAGGAAGAGGAAGAGGAGAGCGACGCCGTGCCGAAGGAGACGACTCTGAAGGAGAGCAGAGAGGAGAAGGAGACCACGGGGAGCCCTGACCTTCCGGACATGGACGAAGACGGCGGATCCGAATCCTGGACGGAGGAGTGGTGGACGCCCCCGGAAGATGCTGGAGAGCCGCCGCAGCTCCGGAGAGTTGCGGCTGACGCGGTACGTGGCTTGGGAGGGGGAACGGGGAGGGAGTAGAAGGGAGGGTCGTCGGGAAGATTGGTTTTGTTAAGGGATTCACTGAGTGCCATCACTGTGTGTGTGTGATTCCCCACCGTTTCCTACACTTCGCCCGATCCCTCACGACTGTATCACCCGCTCCACATGTGTTCTTTCACCCCCTGCACTAAAACCAAGTTCCACCCCTATTCTGATATTGCACATTAGACGCTAATGTGCACTCCATGGAGATCAGTCCGGAGGCCTCATGTTTTGGCTTCTATCTGTCTTGATCCGCTGTATTTTCTTAGTCCACCTCATTTTCATACTACGCACGCCTGTGGGCTCTGTAGCCGGTGAAGGGTTCTGTCCTGCTAAACTGTTACCAGGACAAAGTGTAGTAACCACTCCTCTCTTATGTTGCTTCTCTCCCTTGTGAGCCTCCCGGGACATCCACCCCTGAAAGACGAACCCCCAGAGGAGTGAGAAACGAAGGCCCCAGCTACCGCCAGGAGAGAAGACGACCCTTACAACCAGTCACCGTTGACCTTGTTTGTGTGCAACCAAATAAAGTGTACCACCATTGAGCCCAAAATCCGGCCTCCTCGCTTCTTCTTCCACCCGTCCCTCTCACACCTGGTGTCAGAAGTGGGATCCGGGAAGATGGAGACCGCGATGCAGAAGATGGCGGAAGGGCAGGAAAAACTGGGCCAGGTTATGGAAAGGTTTCTGGCCGTTGCGGAAGAGGACAGGGAAAAGCTGCATAAAGCTCTAACAGAACAAAACCAGACCCAAGAGGCCACTTTTGGTCGGTTGGCTGACACCCTGGGTCAACAGAGGGGCTTTTCCACACTTCCGTCTGTGGTTCTGCAGAACTATGTTAGTGGCGAGGACCCCGACTTTTTCTTTTCCAATTTTGAGCGTATGGCCAGAGTTGCCGGATGGGCAGCGGACAAAAGGGGACAGTATTTGGGACCTCTGTTGACAGGCGACATGCAAGCGGCCTACCAGGCAGCAAACCCCCTCGGCCTAACTCCGTATGAAGATGAAAAAAGGGATATCCTGGAGAGGCTGGGTTTGGATGAAGAAACCTACAGGATCCGGTTGCGGCAGGTCAAGGAGGGGCCTCAGGAGACACCTTGGGCTCTCTCATACCGTGTCTGGGACCTGGCCGACCGGTGGCTGAAACCCCTGACATTGTCTAAAGAGGACATTATGGAGAAAGTCTATTTAGAACAGTTCCTTTCTTCCTTGTATCCCGCTGCACAAAAATGGGTCAGGCAGCACACCCACTTGACCTTTGAGAGAGCCGTCGAGATCGCTGGCGCCTTCCATAGAGCACAGGAATTGCAGCGGGGCAAAGAGGAGCAGCATTGGAGACCGCCAGGAGGAGGCCATCCTCGGGCGAGCAGGCCTCCTCCTCCTCCTCCTCGTCGATCAGAGACAATGGCTATCGTGCCACCCCCTGTACTCCCTCCGCCCCGGCCGACCCCAATACATCCCGGACCGCAATGCTTTTCCTGTGGTGCCTACAGCCACATTGCCCGAATGTGTCCTCAAAAGGAGGAACCAATGGAGGTGGGCCTCACCCGCACTTTCTACTGTAACCCTTTGGGAGAAAAACCCCCATATCATAGGACAGTAAGGGTGAATGGGGAAGACCGAAGGGCGCTGATGGACATGGGGTGTCTTCAGAGTGTGATGCGGCCTTCGGCCATTCCTGGAGGGGTCACCAGAACCACGGGAGAGGTCAACATACAGTGCGTTCATGGAGACAACAAAAGGTATCCCACTACCGATGTGCGGGTTCAACATGGACCCTCCTACCAACCCGTATCACTGCGGGTAGGGTTGGTGCCACGCCTGCCAGAGACACTGGTTCTAGGGTCCGACTATCCACATTTGTCCAAGGTGATACCAGAACAAGGCGTCGATCAGGACGATTAGTGTCAGTCCGCCCCGTTTGCAAAAGAACCCTTCTTGGCCAGCCCCTCTGTGAAAAGCCCCAAAAGCCGGAACCAGAAGAGAAGAGAAAAAAGACACTGGACGAGGATTGCCCTAACCCAGACCAACGAAGACCCCCTATGGCAATACGATAGGGGTTTCTTTGCTGCCCAAAGAGAAGACCCAACCTTGAGAGAGGCTTGGAACCAGGCCACCGACGTCGAGAATCCTGACAAAGTAGGTCCTCAGTTCTTCACCAAGGGAGGGCTGGTGTATAGAAAAGGGGGAAAGAACCAACCACTCCAATTGCTTGTGCCCCAGTCCTATAGAGAGAAAGTGATGTTCCTCGCACATAGCCATTTGTTGGGGGGGCACTTTGGGGAGGAAAAGACAGAGAAAGATATCCTAGTGAAGTTCTTCTGGCCAGGCATATACCAGCAGATTCGTCAGTACTGTAGAAAGTGCCCAATATGCCAAAAGAATAATCTGTACCGACCCCCTAAGGTGCCCTTGCGTCTTTTGCCCATTATTGAGGAACCATTTTCTTGTGTTGGGATGGATATTATTGGCCCCTTACTCCCCTCCCGAAGTGGATGTAGGTACGTGTTGGTGATAGTAGACTACGCCACCAGGTTCCCCGAAGCGGTGCCCCTTAGACACCCTAATGCCCAACAAATAGCCAAAGCCATAGTGAATATATTTTCCAGGGTGGGTTTTCCCCGGGAGGTAATATCGGATCAGGGAACGCCCTTTCTTTCCCACCTTATGAAGCAGGTATGTTCACAGCTGAAAATAAAACAGATACGTACAGCGGCCTACCACCCCCAGACGGACGGGTTGGTAGAGCGGTATAACGCCACCCTTAAGACCACCCTGAAGAAAATGTTAGACCTTGAAACCCGCTGATGGGAGGAAATGTTACCCCTAGCACTGTTTGCTATACGGTGTAAACCCCAGAGAAGTACCGGTTACTCACCATTCGAACTCCTGTATGGACGACAACCCCGCACTCTGCTTGACATGGCCAGGGAAAAATGGGAAGAAAGACCCGAAGGGACCAAACCCCTCCCTGAATACGTCATGAACCTGAAGACCCATCTCCAGGAAATACGTAGTATATGTAGAGTACATCAGGAAAACGCACAGGAGGGCCAGAGGCGACAATACAATAAAACCGCTAAACCACGCACCCTGAAAGTGGACGACCACGTCCTCCTCATGATGCCCACTTCTGACCATAAATTGTTGGGTCAGTGGCAGGGTCCATTTCGGGTTACAGAAATAGTCACCCCAGTCACTTATCGTCTTGAAATGGACCCCCTAAATAAAAACAATACACAGATATTCCACATAAATCTGCTAAAGAAATAGTGCGGGGAGCCACCCGTTCCTGTTTCCCTGACTAGGAGTCCCCCTGTGCTATATCACCAAAGTATGGATCCCGAGCTGTCCGAGGAACAGCGGAATGCCCTGGATTCCTGCCTGTGGCCCCTCAGAACCGTCTTTTCCTCTACCCCTGGTAGAACCACCCTAACAGAGCATTCGATCACCACTCAACCAGGGAAACGGGTGAAACTGCATCCGTATCGTCTTCCCGAGTCCCGCAGGCAGGCTGTGGAGCAAGAAATACAACAAATGCTCCACATGGGTGTGGTAGAACCCTCCAAAAGCGAGTGGAACTCGCCCATCGTTCTAGTCCCGAAACCTGATGGGTCCATTAGATTCTGTATAGACTTTCGTGAAGTCAACAAAATCTCCCAGTTTGACACCTATCCACTACCTCGGGTGGACGAAATGGTTGAGAGGGGTTGGGAAAAGCGCAATACATCAGTACGTTAGACCTGTGTAAGGGGTACTGGCAGGTCCCCTTGACAAAAACAGACATCGAAAAAACAGCCTTCTCCACCCCTGGGGGGTTGTATCAGTTTACCGTGTTGCCCTTTGGGTTGCACGGGGCCCCGGCAACTTTCCAAAGATTAATGAACAACCTGCTCAGACCCTGTGCCGCGTATGCTGCGGCATACATCGACGACATAGTCATTCACAGCCCTACTTGGGAAGAACATCTATGCCAACTGGCCACGGTCGTTCGGACCTTAGGAGAGGCTGGCCTCACCATTAATCCCACCAAAAGTCGGCTGGCTGCCCAGTCAGTGAAATATCTCGGGTACCTTCTTGGGGAAGGATTTATCAAACCCCAGAAGGAGAAAGTAGCCGCCATAGCCGACATCCCTTTCCCCCACACCAAAAGAGACCTGAGGGCCTTCCTAGGTATCCTCGGTTATTATAGACGCTTTATTTCCGAGTTTTCACAAACAGCAGCCCCTTTGACCGACCTCCTGCAAAAACATAAAAATGCAGAAAAGGAATTACAATACCCTTCCATCCGTCTCCAACTAGCCTTCCAAACCTTGAAACAAGCCCTTACCTCCGAACCTGTGCTCCTGAGTCCTGATTATGATAAATCCTTCATCCTTCAAACAGACGCATCAGAGCAAGGACTAGGCGCGGTGTTATCCCAAGCTGACCCCCAGTGACAAGAACGGCCCATATTGAACATTAGCTGGAAGCTGTTTCCCCGTGAAAAACGATACTCCGTAATAGAAAAAGAGGCCCTAGCCATCAAGTGGGCAATCGAGACTCTCCAGTACTATCTCGAGGGAAGGGAATTCACTTTGTACACTGATCACGCCCCTTTGGAATGGCTTTCCCGCAACAATGGTCATAATGACAGGGTCATGAGATGGTTCCTGTCGCTCCAGCCTTTCCGTTTTACTACTCTACACCGGAAGGGTAGGGAACAGACTAATGCAGACTTCCTGTCACGCCACCCCCTCGACCCTTTTCTTGCCGGCAAGAAAGTTAGGGAAGAGGGATGTGAGAGGGTCGATGAGGACGTTATGTTTCCCCCCCTGTCTCCGTGCTCCCCTAACACTGTACCCACACACGGAGATCCGCGCAGACCGGGGAAGCAGGAGTTAATTCCGCCGGCTGCCTCTTGCCTCCAGGGGCGTCACGAACAGCTGAGGCCTTGCCACCAATCAGACCACAGAGAGGCGGGGTCATGGTCCCTAAAGGCGGAAGCCGCAGACAGGGAGGGCGCGTTATGCCGGGAGGAAGAGGAGAGAGACGCTGTCCCGAAGGAGACGACTCTGAAGGAGAGCAGAGAGGAGAAGGAGACCATGGGGAGCCCCGACCCTCCGGACCCGGACGAAGACGGCGGATCCGAATCCTGGACGGAGGAGTGGTGGACGCCCCCGGAGGATGCTGGAGAGCCGCCGCAGCTCCGGAGAGTTGTGGCTGACGCGGTACGTGGCTTGGGAGGGGGAACGGGGAGGGAGTAGAAGGGAGGGTCGTCGGGAAGATTGGTTTTGTTAAGGGATTCACTGAGTGCCATCACTGTGTGTGTGTGTGTGTGTGTGTGTGTGTGTGTGTGTGATTCCCCACCGTTTCCTACACTTCGCCCGATCACTCACGACTGTATCACCCGCTCCACCTGTGTTCTTTCACCCCCTGCACTAAAACCAAGTTCCACCCCTATTCTGATATTGCACATTAGACGCTAAGCGGGGCACTCCATGGAGATCAGTCCGGAGGCCTCATGTTTGGGCTTCTATCTGTCATGATCCGCTGTATTTTCTTAGTCCACCTCATTTTCGTACTACGCACGCCTGTGGGCTCTGTAGCTTGTGAAGGGTTCTGTCCTGCTAAACTGTTACCAGGACAAAATGTAGTAACCACTCCTCTCTTATGTTGCTTCTCTCCCTTGTGAGCCTCCCGGGACATCCACCCCTGAAAGACAAACCCCCAGAGGAGTGAGAAACGAAGGCCCCAGCTACCGCCAGGAGAGAAGACGACCCTTACAACCAGTCACCGTTGACCTTGTTTGTGTGCAACCAAATAAAGTGTACCACCATTGAGCCCAAAATCCGGCCTCCTCGCTTCTTCTTCCGCCCGTCCCTCTCACACATACCGTAGTTTTTTCAAAGATAGCTGAGTCCGGATTCACATCATTGACCTCTGAATGCAGCGATTTCTCCACCCAGGTGTTTCTTGTCACCCTAGCAGCACAAATAAAACTTATCTTCATCAAAGCACGATTTCCAGACATTATTAACAGAATCTCTAGGATTAATGCTGGTATCCCTTAATGTTCCCAAAATAAAAATACTTAATCTCAATCAGAACATTCTTCTCAAAGAGTTTTTAGAGTTTAAGTTTTGAACTAACTTTGGACAACTCATGCTCTCTATAAGAGCTACAAAAAAGAGCTGACTGTGCACTAGAAAATACTGTACAGCAAAGTGTAACGCTGGTGACCCCAAGCAGAAAAAGGGAAGCACGGGGTGTCGGAGGAATGACAATCGGCCAGGCCTTGGACTCTATAAGAATAAATGACACAGAGACAGGAGTTCAGTGTTAACTCCCTCGAGGTGTAGGTGGTCTTCCCTGACCCCGCCTGTCCACGCCGTTCATTTATTACAGTTATGTGAACAAGTGGAAGGAAATAATTGAGTCAATTTCTTGTTCATAGGAAAAAGATTGCATACAGCCACATCCGTGCAGAGCTTTGAAACAGGAGGTTGCTAGGCAACAACGAGACGCTCAGCCTCACTGATAAATATGAATCAATGAAGAGAAAACTTCATTTTTTTTTCTCTTTTTTGGCGCGCGGGGAATAGAAACAAAAAGTCTCACCTTCAATACCCACTTACGAGTGAATACGTTTTGAAACAATCAGCGAAGTACACAATGGATTGCTCCCTGGCACCTTCTTCCAAATGATAAAGCAGCACAAGGATGGTTTTGGGCAAATCCCAAGTCCCAGATCGTCGCCAGATTTGTAGTGATGACGCGAAACAGTCTGAAGGTTGAATTGTGGGTTTAATCATAAAGTACATCCATCCATGAAGGGGCACTGGAGCAACTGACAATAATCAGAATGCAGAGCTCCAATGACTTCATGACATTCCAACCTCATGACATTCCAAGCCACAGGCTTGCACAATACCACACATCTCCCTTTTTATAAAACAGAGAATAATGCAAAGTAAATAACAAGAAAGCTGTCAAAATGAAATAGAGCAAATTCTTTTTAAAACAACTACAACAATCACAACTCACTGTACCCATATCCCCCCTAAACAAGAAAAAGAGGGAAAGAAGCATCCAGATAATTAACGCAAAACACAGTCATTCCACTTCTTTGGTCGCATGGGTGTGCGAACACTTCTTCTGATAGTTTGTGTCAACATATTACTCTTTGAACATTTCTTAGTTTTGTTGGGGAAAGAAAAGCACTGAGGAAAACATTTCTTGGTGTCACCAGACATGGAAAAATTATGAGGAAGCAAAGTTACACGAGAAATGCCCCACCAATTGCCATCAGAGAGTTTCACAGAATTCTTACCTAGTTCACAAACCTGAACAGGTTCTTTGAATTTGGATAAACCTTTACCAACAAGAACAGGATTTTTCACATGTACCCAGTCACCAACTTTTAGTCTACACTCTTTTCGTAAACCTGGATTTGCTTTAACAGTTCTCTTTAAATTGACAAGATTTTAATTAATTTCAGCTGATCTCCACCAATCATTGACACTCCCAACCTTTGGTGAAATTTTGGTAGTCCAAAAAGGACAAAGTTCTGTGGCAGTTTCCCTACCCCTCATCAACTCAAAAGGAGACTTCCCAGTTACTGAATGGGGCGTGGTGCAGTGAGACCAGACTAAATCTTGAATAGACTTGGCAACACATACATTGCTTTTGATAGAAGACTGAATGCATTCTACTAGTACTTTGTTAAAACGTTCAACTTTCCCGTTACTTTGAGGATGGTAAAGAGGTGCCCTCAAATGTTTTATGGCACAATTTTCCAAGAATGAAGACATTTCAGTTGAAATAAACTGAACCCCCATTATCCGTGAGAATCTCACTAGGGACACCTTCTCTTGAAAACACTCTCTGGAAACATTCGATTACTTTTTTGGTGGTGCGTTCAGAGACTGGCTCAACTTTGACCCACCTAGAAAGATGATCAACCATGACAATAAAATATCTAATGCAGTTTGATAAAATTTGATAAGGACCCAAAAAGTCTACACCAATGCGCTGCCAAGCTCTATCAGGACAATAACTGACCGACTCAACTTGAGGTTCCGTAATTAATACCTTGTCACTGAGTGTGCATTTGGAACAATTAGATACCAATTCCTCGACTTCAATGTCCATGCGAGGCCACCAGAACCTTTCTCTGATCTTTCTCTTTGTCAAAGTGGAACCTAAATGACCACCATCTGGCAAATCAATTAAACACTCGTGAAAACAGGAGGGAGCAACAGTTTGTTTCCACGTACTAAAATATCACCCTCTAAAGACAACTCATCTAAAACTTTCCAAAACATCTGTAATTCATGTTGCAGAACAGTCTCTTTAGGCCAGCCAGATTTCACAAAAGCAACAACTTTACTAAGAACACAGTCACATTCAATGGCGGAGATCCAATCTTTCTCGCAGATGGTGGCATCCACTATATAAGCAATGAAACATTCCTCAATCTCAGTTTCCCATTCAAGGTTCTCAGGTTCTTCAATGGGAAGCCTGGACAAGCAGTCCGCACGAGAGTTTTTCCCACCAGGAATATACTCAATAGAAAAAGTGAACTCTAAAAGTTTTGCTGCTAATCTTGAGATTCTGGCAGTGGTGCGTTTAATCTTTTTGCCAGAAAGTATGTTCACCAAAGGACAATGATCAGTTTTAAGTATAAAAGGCCTGCCCCACACATATGCTTTAAAATTTTCTACACTCCAAACACAAGCCAAGAACTCTTTTTTGATTACAGAATACTTGCGTTCAGCAGGTCTAAGTGTCCTAGATGCAAAGCCTATGGTAAAATCACGTCCATTATCAACTTGAGTAAGAACAGCCCCAAGACCATATTCGCAAGCATCGACAGTTACTACAGTGGTTCTGCCCTCAATAAAAGGCTGTAGAGCAGGAACATTTACAATTTTCTCTTTGATAATTTTGAAAAATTGTTCACAGGAATCCAACCAAACAAACTCCGCATTTTTCTTTAAAAGAGTCCTGAAACATTCTGTCAGATTGGCAGAATTCTTTAAAAATTTAGCATAAAATTCACACATACCTAAAAAGGAAAGTAATTGTTCTATATTTTTGGGAGCAGGAGCGTCTAGAATGCTTTTTACAGGGCATGATTTGGGTTTCACTCCTTGAGCAGAAAAGACATGACCTAAGTACTCAATCTCTTTGGCTTTGAAAATACACTTGTCTTTCCTCAAGGTAGCACCTCTGGATTCAAGTATGTTCAAGACTTTTGATATTAAAACATCATGTTCAGATTCACTTTAGTAAATAGCAAAATGTCATCTTGAAAGATAGCCACCTGTGAAATACCATGAAACATTTCAGACATTAATCTTTGAAAGACTGCTGCCGCTGAAGCTACGCCAAAAGGCATCTTTCAAAACTGGAACGTGCCTTCTGGTGTGACAAAGGCAGTCAAATGACGGGAGGCTCTATCTAGTTCGACCTGGTGATAGGCTGATCTAAGAGCCAGTTTGGTAAACCAGCTAGACTGACCAATTTTCGTGATAAGATCTTCTATCCTAGGTAAAGAAAAATTGTCCACCCAGATGGCCTCATTGACACTTCTTAAGTCAACACACATCCTAAGTTTACCTGTCTTCTTCTTGGCTAAAACTATGGGAGATAGCCATAAGGTGCCCTCACCTTTCTCAATAATACCCTGCACACACATATCAGGTAGCATATCAGACAATTCTTTCCTAACAGTTAGGGGACTGTTGCGTAACTTGTGTTTGACAGGTACTACATCACGTTTGACTTTTACTGAAAATATAAAGTCAGTAATTCTCCCTAACTTATCTTGAAAGACTTTTGGAAATTTCCTTTCCCAGTCGATGTTGATCCAGCGTGAGGCCAATGCCTAATCAGGGATCAATACTCAATAATATCGCAGAAAAATGCCCCATACACATTCACCCAAATCCCTGATGCGCTGGGGTCAATTTGATAAAAATTCAATTTTCCACCTCCTAAAATTTGTATATGGTATTTCAAAAATACTTATCTAATTTATACATCAACTCTTCCTCTACTTGGTCGATGAACCAATTAGTTGAATAGTTGATGGTAATGATGTTCCTTATCTGACTAATCATTCGATCAACTAAATAAAACACAGACTCTTGTTGAAGTTAATATGTTTATCTCAAACCAAAGGATAAAATGCTCAAAGCATACGGTTACAAGTGCAAACAATGAACTCACAAAGGGAGAGAAACATCAGCAATTCAAATAGAGACAAACTCATTAATCAAATAATGACATTGTGCATGAAGAAGTGGATAGATGAAGAGACACAAGTTTCAGAGACAAAATACATTCGCAAATTAAATATGAAAGAACGAGTCAGAATAATACAAACCTGACGGATTTGTAGAAAACCACCCCTCAGGCCTAAGTGGTGGTGGGGACAAAGATTTCAGGGACAGGGACAGGACAGGAACAGCTAGGCCTCTCTGCAAACCGACGAACAGCGACGCATCTCCCCTCTCTCAGCCTCTCCGCCTAACATCTCTAACCACACCCCTAAAGGCACCCCAGTTATACCCTAAAACCTACATGTCCGTCCCACATCAGTTGTAACATTCAGCATAACTAAATAGTTGATTGGTGGACTTTGGGGGTGGTATGTCACACCATGGTGACTTCACTAATATTTGAGCTTATTCTTTGTTTTATGCCCGTTCCCATTAACTCAGACATTGTGCATTCACATGATCTGTTCCAGGTTACAATTGTATATAATTTTGAGCAATGTCTACGGAAGAAGTCCTTCTGTCCCACGGTCTGTCACATCGCTTGGCAGACGATCATCACATTGGCCTTCAACTCTTTCATTTCTTCTGCTGTGCTCAGCGCTTCAGCGTGCCTTTGTCAGAACAGCATTTACTCAATTATCCAACCCCTCCTCTATTCGGATAACTTAAGGAAAATGGCATCTCATCCAGCTCACTATAGCAAATGGAAAATGAACATTTGTTAATTATATGATTGTCACGGGGCAGAGGAACCAGGGGACTACAATGGACACCTGACCCACTGGTATGACGCGCCTGCTACCGACCAAACTCTTTTCTTACAGCAGCAGGAGGACTGGAGGCAACAATCCCCCCCCCTCGTGTGGAAGCGTAGTGGACAAAGGATACTGTCCCTTTAACTGGGATACGGAGTCACCTGCCTCCTCCCCTATCGATGACGCGGACTGGAGCCGGCCAATAAAGAGAACGGAGACCCGGAAGGAGGTGTGTTACACCACCGGAGGACGAGAGAACGCGGAGGAAGGAGAAGAACGGAGAGCAGCGGGAGTGACAGCGAGCGCCGAGGACGTCCGAGAAGGAGCGGAGACACTGCGAGAGCCAGGAGACCACCGGAACCACGATTCGCCCAGCCACGTTCCAGGAGGAGCGTGGCTTTCAGAGGTACGAGGGCGGTTTGCGGGTTGGGTAGGGAGGCGGGGAGACCCGACGGCTAAGGGAGACAGTCCCTGCTTGATCCCTCTTGAGGTTTACTCCCTCCCTGCACACACACACTCCTTTTCTTAGACGTGCGGCACTGGGTTGACGTGTTCCCCTTCACCACCCCCTCCCTCCTTTGCACCACAGTGCACATAACGCTCACGAGATTTCCCCATTCCCTCCCTTTTTCCCCGAGAGCCACCGGAGACCGGGAAGAGACTGGAAGGTCGGAGGACCAGGCAGCAGTTCCCCGAAGACGTCCACCGTCCAGAGGCGCCATTCAGGAGGAGAGAGTCACCTCAGCCCATCCTAACCCTAAGAAGAACTCTGGCTTCTAACAGGAGACGTGTACTCCATACAATAAAACCCTGTCTACACAAACCTGCGTCCCTGCCCCTTTCTTCGACCCCGCTACAATGATAATGTAGTTTTCACGGTTTACCACCCACCTTCGCACGATTCCCTGTTAACGTTGTTACCTAGCATAGCTTTATGCAAAACGATATTATTTATTAATTCAAAGCAAGCTGCAACGTGCAAACTATGAAATGCATATGCGGCTTAGTCATGCATTGTTTCTTGTTTCTTTCAGAGCATAATGTAAATACAGTTTTAGTTCTTTCATGCGTTATCTCACGTTAGTGCATACATGCGCAAAGCAGTTTCCCCTGTGTTCATGTAAGGTGCACATTAATTTTCTATTACTACTTACTGTTAGTACGTATTATGGGGGTATTCATTTGAGCAGGTTTCTTTTTGCGAAATCTTGCTCCATCAATCCCCCCTTTGATGGCTTTTTGGAGCCATCATAAAAATACCTACCATACCGAGTGCCATCTTCAGTTATCTCTGTATTCTTCTCTCTTTTTATGGCACTTTCATCTATGTCTTTCATCATTTTATAGTATTCTTCTAGCTCAATTTCTTCTCTTTTTCTTTTTCTCGCTCTTCGCCTATCTTCTGATTCTGTCATTACCTTTTTCCCGCTCCTACACTTACAACATTTATACGTTGTTATTATCACTAAGCCTATTATGGCTACTGAAATAAGTGGCATTATTATTTTTCCTAATAAACTACTTCCAAAGGTAGTACCCATTTACCTACAGAGGAGAAACTCTTACCAAGTCTCTCCCAAACACCGTCAACCTCCAGTTGGATCAAATCTTCATGTAATTTTGTAATATTCTTTATATATCCCTCAATTCCTTTACTTTTGTCAGGGATAGAAGTACAGCAGTGTTGGATTTTCAACATGCCACAGACTCCACCCTCTTTTGCCAATAAGATATCAAGGGCAAGTCGATTTTGCAAAACAATTGATCTGATTGCAAGCATTTCTGTATCAATCATTAAGAAACCACTAGCAGTATCTGTTGATAAACGATCAACCACTGTGGATAATATCCGAATTTTGTGCGAATTTAGAACGACTCCAACTGATGGTATCAGTGCACCAAAAATATCACCTACTATTTCTGAGAAACTTGCTCTCATTTTTACGTTTTAGTCCGTGATTAATTTCCTTTAGTCTGTTGCTGTTTTGATCCTTGTGATAGACCTTTGGAAAGACAATAGCAAAATAACAACTACCATACCAATGTGCAGGCAATCTATAATAGGCTTTCTTATCACACACATAATAAACTCCTGGAAAAACAGGATCAGTCCCACCCTTCAATCCCCAACCTCCAGTAATTTGAAAAGTATGCTCACATTCACTAGTACCGATGAAATAATTATTATAGTTAGTTTTCATTCTAAGCAAACATATTTTTCCCTTCTCATGCCAGTCCAGGGACATTGCAGCGTATGTTTCGCCCTTCTCATAATTTCCTTCCCTGAAAGCCCATGGCGGAACTTGTGACTTCTGTTCAACAGCTTTTCTCTGGAAACTTTCCCTTCTACTTTCTACCAATTCTATAAATACTTTTTCTTCAACCTGCAAACTACATGTTAAATTGTTTTTATAAGCATACTCTATATCTAAAGCCTTAGTAATATGGAAGAACTCTCCCATATACCGTGCATTTTTACTACTCAAAACCTTATTTAGTTCTTTAATAACCGGTATTTCTGAAAACACTAAATCTATATTAGAATAGTGATATTCGAGCTTCCCCGTCACATAAAAAAAACTAGTTAAGACACTGCAAGACACTCCATATGTTAAAGGAAGGTGATGGTTTCTCACCCCCTCTGAGACAGACGAAGGTAATTGCATGCACACATAACAATCACTCACATTCATCGTATTAATGTATTCATACAACAATTTAGTAAACACATTTAATGAGAAATCACTAATTGATTTATCATGATGGAGAATGCTTCCATCCAATTGTTCTATGTTAGGATTAGGTATTCTTTTAGTAACCTCATTCACTCTTTCACTTGTTACATCATTAGTATTATTTCCATTATTAGTTACCATTAGGATAGGTACAAGGACAGTTAGTAAGATCCACATAAATGTTAATAACAAGACACTACATAAGCAAGCTTTAATACATCTACATTTTAGACTAGATTTTGGATGTCCAGTCCCTTTTTCTTTAGCCATCTTGTATTCTACCAAAAAATATGTATAAAAATGTATCTAAATCTATAAACACTAACTTTACTAAAAATCTAAAAAATTCTGGGAAAACGTAGTGTAATCCTACACTTCAGACATTCTTCTTTACCCCTTTATTTTTATTTTCTTTTCTTTAGGTCTTCAGAATTCTTTTACTTCTTTTTCTAGCTACAATGTTGCACCTTAGTTTTTGTCACAGTTCTTTTAAGGTGGTCTCAATTTGCTTTCATTAACCTGTTCAGTGTCTGATTTGTCTCTTTCTTCACTTGGATCTGAGCTTTCAATTTCTTTCAAGATTACGTAGGTCCATTCTGGTGCTATATATTTTCTGCTTGGTATTCTTACTCTTCTTGTTTTTCGTACTAATTCTTCTTCTGACTCTTCTTGTTCCGTCTGACTTGAGACCTCATTACTTTGCTCTGGTCTTTTCTTTGACTTTCTTCTCACCAGAGTATATTTCAGTCTTTTCACTCCACCTGGCCAATTATCACCTTTTCTTGGTTTCTTGGTTTGAACTACTCTTTCACCTTCTGTATCTGGTTCACAGGTTCTCTTATTTGGCCTTCCTTCTATCTGTCTTTCTTTCTGTGTTTCAACAACTTCTGTTTCTTCTGTTTCGACAGTAATTTCACTGACTCCTTGCTCAGCAGTGAACTCACTTTCTCCTGGTTCAATAACAGTCTCACCTTGCTCTGGTTCAACAGAAGTCTCACGAGACCCAGTAGCTGGTGCCCACTTTACTTGACTTGTGCTTGGCTGTTCGTCATCAGTTTGTTCTTCAGAATCTGTTATTCTAGATTCTTCAGCTTCACACACTTCAACTTCTGGTCTTTGACTTTGGTTTACCAGTTGCTGCTCTTTTTGTCTTTTAAGTGGACTTGGGACTCGTCTGGTGTGGCTTGCATTAATCCAGTTTGGCAGACCACCACACTTTACTGCCGTTGTCGTCACCAGAATAACTTGGTACGGACCGCTCCACCTGGGTTCTAAACACGATTTCCTCACGTGTTTCTTGATGAGAGCCCATTCACCAGGTCTCAGATCATGAGCTTGATTCGGCTGTGTTGTTGTGGCATCTTCTCCAACCTGGAGAGACACAGAACGCACCAGATCAGCCAATCCTCTGCAATAATCAAGCACTAGATCATCAGATATATTCATCAGTTTGTTCGCTGGTATGTATGCTTGTCTCATTGCTCTTCCGATTAGGATTTCATGTGGACTCATACCTGTCTTTTTGTCAGGAATGCTTCTAAGACTCATCAGTACAAGGGGTAAAGCGTCAGGCCATTTCAGTGTTGTGGACGCACACACCTTTCCTAACCTAGATTTTATTGTGCCGTTTAACTGCTCAACCACTCCAGATGCTTCGGGTCGATAGGCACAATGCAGTTTCTGTTCAATCTGTAATGCTGCACAAATCATCAGAATTATCTCATTATTAAAATGTGTTCCTCTATCTGTTTCTAAAGTGACTGGAAATCCAGACCTAGGAATCAGTTCTCTCAGAAGTAGTTTGGCGACAGTTAAGCTGTCATTCCTTCTTGTCGGATAGGCTTCCACCCAACGAGAGAACAAGCAGACAACAACCAACACATATTTCAGCCCATTGCATGGGGGCAGCTCGATAAAATCTAGTTGGAGACGGGTAAATGGTCCTCCTGCTCTTCCAATTCATCCCCAACTAACAACTGTCTTTCTGCCTGGATCTTACTTCTGACAAGTGATGCATCTCTGGCAAAGGCTCTCTGCAATGACCCTGAACCTTGGGTTATACCATAACTGCTTGAAGAGTCTGATCATTGCATCTCTTCCAACATGTGCAATTCCATGATATACCCTGGCCATATGGGAGAGTAAAGAATCTGGCAAGACTGGTCTTTCATCAAAATAGACCCACACTTCATCTTCTGCTCGCTTTCTACAACCTGTATTTTTCCAGATCTCCTTTTCCTCATCACTTGCCTCTTCCTGCATCTGCCTCACTTCATCCCAAGTTTCAAATGGGTTTGTAAACATAAGATGGCATTCAGTATTTCCCCTTTCAATTGCTCTGTTTAAAGCCATTAAATTTCGTGCACAGAAACGTGCTATTTGGTCAGTGTATCTGTTGCCCTTCGTCACATAATCATCTCCTGATTTATGTGCGGCACATTTTACCACTGCAATTCTTTTGGGCAATTGCAAAGCATCCAATAATTCTTTTACAGTTTTGCTGTTACGGATAGGAGAACCTGAAGAAGTCAGAAATCCCCTTTGCATCCATAGCTGTCCAAAATCATTGACAACCCCAAACCCATATTGGCTATCCGTGAATATGGTCACCCTCAGACTTTTGGCAATTTTGCAAGCTCTAATTAGAGCTATCAATTTAGCAATTTGAGCAGAGTTTACCCCTTTTAGACAGGATGCTTCTAGAACTCCTGCTATGGTGCAAACAGCATAGGCAGTACATAATTCGCCTTTCTCATTTCTTAGACATGACCCATCCACAAATATTTCACAGTCTGGTTCTTCCAGAGGAACATCCTCTATATCAAACCTGGGTTTGGTGCACAGTTCTGTCACATCCAAACAATCATGATCCGCTTCCTCTCTCACTTCCTCACACCTAGAATTTGGCAATAGAGTTGCCGGGTTTACAGTTGTGCACCTCACCACACTCACATTTTCAGCACCCAGAATCACTCTCTCGTACTTAGTCAGCTGACTAGAGGTCAGGTATTGAGTCCGGGTTCGAGTTAAAAGGATCTCAACAGAATGTGGCACAAATACTTTGACTGGATATCCCATCAAATCGCTTCACTTTGTTCCAGACTCACACAAGTGGCGGCTACTGCTTTTAAACAGCCTGGTAACGCTGCAGCCACTGAATCCAAAGTAGCAGAAAAATATGCTACTGGACGTCGTGCCATTCCATGTTTCTGAGTTAGGACTGAAAGTGCACTTCCATCTCTTTCATAACAGTACAATGCAAATTCCTTTGCATACTCTGGTATTCCCAATGCAGGTGCTCGACAAAGACTGTTTCTCAATTTCGTAAAAGCTTCCATACTTTTATCATCCAGCACAATCGGATCTTTTACATCTTTTCGTGTCAACCTCTGTAGAGGTTTTGCAATCAGTGAGAAACCACAGATCCACTGCCTACAGTATCCAACCATTCCCAAAAACATTCGCACTTCTTTCTGAGTTGTAGGCGGACTCATTTGTTTGATCACACTAATTCTTTCTGGTGTCACCTTTCTGACTCCCTTTTCTATTTTGTGTCCTAGGTACTGGACCTCTTGTTTACAGAATTGCAATTTTGCTGGTGACACTTTGTGTCCTCCTTCTGCCAAATGGTTCAGTAAGGCAATGGTATCTGTCACACATGCCCCTCGGGTCTTTGATGCCACAAGTAGGTCATTGATGTACTGAACCAAGACTGAATTTCCTGGCATGATCAAAGTCTCCAGACATCTTTTCAGAATCTGGTTAAAGATTGAAGGACTTTCGGTATACCCTTGAGGAACTTGGCACCATGCCAAGACACGGTCTCCGAACCGGAACGCAAAAAGATATTGGCTTTCCGGATGCAAGGGAATCGAGAAAAATGCTTGGCACAGATCAATCACTGTGTACCATTCTGAATCGCATGGAATTTGGTAAAGGATTACTGCTGGATTTGGTACTACGGGACAGCAAGGTACCACAATCTTATTAATCTTTCTTAAATCCTGTACTACTCTATATTTTCCGCTTGGCTTTTTAATTCCTATAATGGGCGAATTACAAGGACTACTCATTATTTCTCTCAAAATTCCCTGTTCAATCATTTGATCAATCACAGGAGTGACTCCTGCAATTACTTCTGGACTCATTTTGTACTGAGGAGTGTTTGGATACACAGCACCCTCTTTCACTGTAACCTGAATCGGGTCTACATTTGTCATTAGGCCAATTTCTTTTTCTGTAAAGTCCCATACATCTGACCTCACTGTACTTCTTAATTCTTCAGGCAAACTCTCTTCTGTGAGAAGTGAAAACAACTCATCCACTTCTGTCCCTTGCTTCGCCAACATCATTTTGAATTCAACATCCTCATCAGGTGTCTGAAACGCAATACCATCTGGCGTACAGTAGATGGTACAGTTCATCTTGCATAACAAATCTCTACCTAACAGATTTACTGGACTCGAGTCACATACCACAAATCGATGCATGTCTCTGAAGTTTCCAATATGAACTTCTATTGGATTTGTGACTGGGGTTCTAATATGCTTATTTGAGACTCCTACAACTTGGATAGTTTCTCCCGAGAGGGGTAGGTTTGGAATTTCTGCTGCTCTCACAGTAGAACGGGTAGCACCAGTGTCCACCAGGAATGTAATATCATTACCTTCCACCTTTCCTTTGACAAATGGACCTGACTGATCTACCGCTAAAGATGCACCAAGTACGCACTCTTCCTCCCCCCTCAGGCACTGTCATTGAGATGAGTCTGTCATTCTCATTGCACTGCAACCAATATTGCGGAACCATCTGCACACTTTGATTCTTACCGATCTGGTCACCTCCATGAAATCCAGTGTTCACACCGTACCTCTGCACTTGAGCATTCACATTATTAAGCATAGGAGCTTGTGGCACCTGTAACTGTGGGGTAACTACCTGCTGCTGCTGGTTCACAACCACCTCATTCTGCATCTGTGGATTTAAATTTTGATTTACCCCATTATTCTTTTGAGCAGATCTATACTCATTCTTCCAATGTCCAATCTTTCAGCACGCATGACAAGGAAATTTCTTCCTAGCCTCTTCTTTACTCATTTTACCTCTACCTTTACCTCCATTTGGTACCTGACCATTTTGATTCTGACCATTCGTCTGATAACCTGTCTGAGAATTATTATTTACCTCTTGTTGCTCTGCTACCTTCACTTGTGCCTACATCATTTTCTCCTTCAGTTTCTTGTGTCTTGATTCAATGTCATCGCTACAATACTTCGCATATCTCAAAATTTCATCAATTGTTTTACTCTGCCAACAAATCAAATGTTGCTGAATCTTGTTACTAATCTCCGGTTTCAACCGAAACACAAAACGATACACAAAATGTCCCATATCCTTGTCTCCAATATTCTCAAATCCACTGTACTATTTAAATACTTGTAACAACCTTTCATAATAGGCATGCACTGACTCTTTTTGTTCTTGGGTCGTTCTGTCTATCTTAACCCAATCTGTTTCCTTAGGGGAAATGTTTCCCTTCAAGAAAGTGATTACCTGATTATACTTTTTCATCACCTCTTCGGATGATGCACCTGTTTTAGGATCTCTAGGATATTCTTCTTTCGGCCAATCAACGATGATCTTACATTCTTTCCACAAATCTGCTGGAACAACAATCTCAAACAATCCATCTAAATCCTTTAACAGAACCTTCGAAACCTTCACAAACCTTTCTACCTGTTGGTACCATTCAACGGGTTTCTCTCTTAATCTGGGGAAGTCATTCGTAAAAGATAATATATCCTGCCTTGACCAAGGAACATGAACATATCCACCACCTGGTACTTCTCTCATCGGACACGCCCTTTCAACCTGTTCTGTTTCCTTTAACGAGAACATGGGCACTCCTTTACTAACTGCTTCTTCCTTCTTTTTCATCCATCTATTTTTCCATCGATCTACACTCCCCATTTCTTCAAAATGTTCATCAACTCTTTTATCTGTAACCTTTTTCCAGATGCATTCAAACTCTCCAGATCCTTTTCAGTAAATGCCAATCTGTACGATTTTTGCAACACCTTTGACTTCCCTATATCTATTCCATACTTACTAGCAGCTTCGGATATTTTCTCATGAAGATTCCTTGCTCCTCAGGTAATGCTTTTACACAAAATTAATAATTCATCATCCCGGTAAGTCCCTAATCTGTCTGGATTTATTGTACCAATAATCATCTCTTCCAGATCTACTTTCAATTGACTCACATTTATAATCTGCGGTTGAGGTTCTTTCTTTTCCATTCCTTTTATCCAATCATTCAATTCTTCTGATGAAGGACCTGCTGAACTCCCTGTCATTGGAGTGACATTTGTCCCTATTCTCCTTGGATTTATTTGTATACCTCTTCTAGGGGTTTCCGTTATCATTTCACAAACTGGAAGATCTAACAATGTAACATTTGTGTCAGCCTGTCTATTCTCATTGACTACCGTCTCCATTCCGCTCCTGACATTACTCATTGGAACTGCTAATGTATGTACTTTAGGTGTATTCTGTTTCTCTCCAAACAAAGGAACTACAGGACCTAATGTCACCGGTACCGTCAATGCTTCTGCATTTAGACTCAACTGATTTATTTTCTGAATCTGCTCTACATTTGCCTTGTTTAGCATCTCAAATTCTTTTTCTCGCATTATCCTAGCCATGTCCGCAATCTGTGGGATTAATGGATTTCTCATAAAGGGTGCATTCGGAGTTACCTCAACTGAATTTTCTTGATATGGCGGGGGTCTTTTGGTCATAATATCCTCTAATAACTCATCATCTTAATCGTTTACACCATCTCTTACACTTGAGGTTTCTATATTTTTCTTTTTCTCTTTACATTTACCTCCTGTCTGTTCGTCAGCAACTAAAACTGGGTACAAACCCTCGGTTACCACAGCTCTCCTCCATCGTTTCCTAGTGTCCTCTCTTCTCTCAAAAGGGTACCTAGACATTACATTTCTGTATCTCCTACCTCCTCGATACTTCTCTCTTACCATTGCTTCCATTTCCCATTCCTCTAACGCTTCATACTGTGTAGGTCTGGGATTTGGTTCTAATGAATTCATTCTATTTCTCAAATTCTGCAAAATCCTCATATTAAGCGAACCATGCTGTGGAAAAGCTAAAACACCATCATCCTTTGTATACTCCACCCAATTCTCTAACCATGTACACGTATGATATCCTTGCTCTAACATCATATAGGAAGCAGGCGTTCCTGGAGGGGGAATAAGAATTCCCTCTCTAGTCACAATCGGTTTATCCTTTTTGAAGAATTTCTTTATTTTCTCAAGCAACTTCATTTTCCTGACTCTTTACACTAGCGTATTTCAACAAAACAAACAAGGAAACCTTTCTGTAATTCTACTTATTCTATTTGTTAGTTCTCGTCCTATACCAGCGTGACACACACCAACCAACCAATCAGAACACCACTACGCAACCACAATCTCAACTAATACTAGCGCGGCTCACACCAACTAGCCAATCACAGCTCAGTACATGCCCGCTGCCTGACCAATGCCAGCGCAGCTTTTCTGACATCAGTATTACTCCTTCTACTGACCCTCCCTTTACAAAATAATATGACAATATTTTTCTAAGTACTCCTAATCAAAAATTCAATTAGTAACAACATAAAACAATGCTACCTTGTCTGTTCCACTAAGTAAAGAGATAGTTTTCACTTTTCTGAGAGGTTTTCTTCACTACGAGTTCTAATAACGTCCAGCTCTATTTTACTCTTCAAACAAGCTCTGGGTGGACCTATTACTCATCTAGGGATAAGGCCAAAGTTTTGCAAGAGGACTTTTTGGTGTGAAAAGAGGTCTTGGTACTCCCCTGGGGATAAGGCTAGAGTTTCGGAAATGGACCCTTCGCTATTTCAGACACTCTACTCACATACGAAATTTCCCTAAATATAACACCTTCAGCCCTCTGTAGCTTTGGTATTATTACAACAGACAAAGTACTTCTGCAGTGTGATTTCTTTACCACACTCTTCTTCTGCCTATTTCAGGCTAATTCCATTCCCGGGATTCCTCAGGTATCTCCGTACCTGTACTTCTAGACAACACAGAACAGGACACTAACTTTTTCGAGTTAATACATATAATCAATAATCAATAATCATTACCAAACTAATCAATAATCAAACCGTCCTCTGCTATCAAGAAACTGATCCAGCGCGAGGCCAATGCCTAATCGGGGATCAATACTCAATATTATCGCAGAAAAATGGCCCATACACATTCACCGAAATCCCTGTTGCGCTGGGGTCAATTTGATAAAAATTCAATTCTCTTCCTCCTAAAATTTGTATATGGTATTTCAAAAATACTTATCTAATTTATACATCAACTCTTCCTCTACTTGGTCGATGAACCAATTAGTTGAATAGTTGATGGTAATGATACTCCTTATCTGACTAATCATTCGATCAACTAAATAAAACACAGACTCTTGTTGAAGTTAATATGTTTATCTCAAACCAAAGGATAAAATGCTCAAAGCATACGGTTACAAGTGCAAACAATGAACTCACAAAGGGAGAGAAACATCAGCAATTCAAATAGAGACAAACTCATCAATCAAATAATGACATTGTGCATGAAGGAGTGGATAGATGAAGAGACACAAGTTTCAGAGACAAAATACATTCGCAAATAAAAATATGCAAGAACGAGTCAGAATAATACAAACCCGACGGATTTGTAGAAAACCACCCCTCAGGCCTAAGTGGTGGTGGGGATCCCCTGAAATAGAGTCAGGAGACAAAGATTTCAGGGACAGGGACAGGACAGGAACAGCTAGGGCTCTCTGCAAACCGACGAACAGCGATGCATCTCCCCTCTCTCAGCCTCTCCGCCTAACATCTCTAACCACACCCCTAAAGGCACCCCAGTTATACCCTAAAACCTACATGTCTGTCCCACATCAGTTGTAACATTCAGCGTAACTAAACAGTTGATTGGTGGACTTTGGGGGTGGTATGTCACACCATGGTGACTTCACTAACATTTGAGCTTATTCTTTGTTTTATGCCCGTTCCCATTAAATCATACATTGTGCATTCACACGATCTGTTCCGGGTTACAATTGTATATAATTTTGAGCAATGTCTACGGAAGAAGTCCTTCTGTCCCACGGTCTGTCACATCGCTTGGCAGACGATCATCACATTGGCCTTCAACTCTTTCATTTCTTCTGCTGTGCTCAGCGCTTCAGCGTGCCTTTGTCAGAACAGCATTTACTCAATTATCCAACCCCTCCTCTATTCGGATAACTTAAGGAAAATGGCGTCTCATCCAGCTCACTATAGCAAATGGAAAATGAACATTCATTAATTATATGATAATGTTTTTCATTGTTTACCACCCACCTTCGCACGATTCCCTGTTAACGTTGTTTCCTAGCATAGCTTTATGCAAAACGATATTATTTATTAATTCAAAGCAAGCTGCAACATGCAAACTACGAAATGCACATGCGGCCTAGTCATGCATTGTTTCTCGTTTCTTTCAAAGCATAATGTAAATACAGTTTTAGTTCTTTCATGCGTTATCTCACGTTGGTGCATACATGCGCAAAGCAGTTTCCCCTGTGTTCATGTAAGGTGCACATTAATTTTCTATTACTACTTACAGTTGAGTACGTATTATGGGGGTATTCATTTGAGCAGGTTTCTTTTTGCGAAATCCTGCTCCATCAATGTCAAAATTAGTAACACACTTAATGTCATGTTTACCACAGACGGTAGTATCAGTACTCACCAAATCATGTTTTTCAATAGTAATGGGTTTACTTGAACCAGGTCAAATGGTTAAATTGAACTCAGCTTGATGAACCTAAAACATTAATGCCTTTGCGTGCAACATAAACTTTTCCGTTGATAGAGGAATGTAACCATTTTATAGAGGACCAAAAATAGCCAATGAGATCCACCTTACTACCTTCAAAAGCTACTGTCATAAGATCCGGAGGTAGTAAAGATTGTGAACCCCAAAACTGTGTGTACTTAGTATGATCTATTATGGTAATGCGAGCCCCTGTGCCAACTAAAAGTTTGATGGGAATTCCATTGATCCAAACTTCAATTTCTGGATTGGCAACCGAAGAGATTTTGTCTTGTTTCACACATCTCACACCTAAGAGTAACTCTTTGGAAGTGTCATCACTGTCGTTGTCGTCAACAACGTGATCTTCGCTGACTACACAGCGAACAGGGTTGTTAAACCTACCCCCTCTGCAAACTTTTAAAAAATGGCCCATTTTCCCACATTTCTTGCATTGTTGTCCATGAGCAGGACAATGTTTGAAAGTAGAAACGTGATTGGGTGACCCACATCTACAGCAACTAACCTTCCATGTATGAGAGGTTGAGGTTGATGGTTGTGGATTGGATCTAAAAGAATTCTTGTTCTTTTTATTTACAATATTGGGAATAGGTTTGTTGATAACAGCACCAGAAATGGTCGTTTTGTTGAGAGATTCTTCTAAAAACTTCACATCTTGACATGAACCCTTAATACTCCTGGCGATGTCAATTGCCTTGTCTAAAGATGGATTTTTGCAGGAGAGAAGACGTTCTTGAATTTTTTCGAATTACATCTAACTACAAGCTGATCTCTTATTAGCTGTGAAGTGAACTCTTCGAATTCACAAGTTGCAGCTAATACTTTTAGAGCAGTGACATACGTGTCAATGCTTTCTGATGGTTTCTGTACTCTTGTGAAAAATTTGAACCTGTGAACAACAAGATTTTTAGACTTAGAAAAATATTTGTTAAGTTGAGCAATAGCAATGTCAAACTCATCAAGTTCCGACTCATCTGAATCTTCATAATCAGGTAAGTGGTCAAATATATTTTGCCCTTCAACTCCTAGATGGTAATACATTAAAACTTTTTTTCTATCGGGTTTAAACTTTGTGGCGTCTATTGCTACTAAATACGCTTTAAAAGAACAAATCCAAAGTTTCCATTCTAATGGAGGTTCACCAGGCTCTTGCAGAAAAGGTGCAGGTGGTAGAATGCTTTGCATAGCTTTTGATTTCAAGTGTGGAAATCACTGAGGAGTGGATCTGCTCAAAACGTGCAGGACGCTGAAGAAATGATGTGGAAATTGAAAAGTGTGCAGATCACTGGAAAGTAGATCTGCAGGTTGAATTCCACAAGAAAAACGCTCTAAAATGAAACTGTTCCAAGCATGCAAATCGTTGTAGAAATTATAAAGATTTATATGTTTTTTTAATTTTTTTAAATTCTATAGCTGAAGAATGGACGTGCACGAAGAGTGCAAATCGCTGACTAACAAAGTCACAAACTTGTAACAATATGTAGCGTGTTAATCGCTGTTAACACAATTTTGGATGAAGATGTAAATGTAGAATTTGCGTGTTGTAATTAACACGGAGCTGCAGACTTTTCTAATGACCTCTGAAGTTAAGCGTCTATTAGCTAGATAGACGAAGTTACTGACTACCAATATGTTCCACAGAGCACTGGCTGCCGAGGTTACTTAAACATTTTGCCAAGAATGATGTATAATAGAAGAGCTATGCGTATCAGCGTGAAGAACAACCATTTGATGCGCAAAACGGGCAATATTTAATTTAAGGTGTGCTGCAGAAACATCTGATGCGCAAGACAGGCAATATTTAAGGTGTGCCTGTCACCGTAACACAATACCGTTTGAAGATGGACGCCGCACGTACTGCGAAGCGTGTTTACGTCGATGTGAGATTCAGAAACTGCTGACAGAGGTTGCGTGCGCACAGCCACGCGAAGGCCCGCTGCCGCACGAGCTCGATCGCGCGCCGTGCACACGAGTTCAAAGATGTGCTTCCAAGTGTTGCTGCTGTCCCAAATGGCCACAAATTCCTTGACCACGGTGAGTGAATGTCAAATAGCACTGGGCTGGTGCAGAAAGTGCGTGTTGAGAAGGGATGCCCAGACATCGAAGAAATGCGCTCGAGCGAGGCCCTCCGTAAATCTTCTTGAGCGCGTGCAGAGCTTTGAAACAGGAGGTTGCTAGGCAACAACGAGACGCTCAGCCTCACTGATAAATATGAATCAATGAAGAGAAAACTTCATTTTTTTTTTCTCTTTTTTGGCGCGCGGGGAATAGAAACAAAAAGTCTCACCTTCAATACCCACTTACGAGTGAATACGTTTTTTTGAAGCAATCAGCGAAGTACACAATGGATTGCTCCCTGGCACCTTCTTCTTCCAAATGATAAAGCAGCACAAGGATGGTTTTGGGCAAATCCCAAGTCCCAGATCATCGCCAGATTTGTAGTGATGACGCCAAACAGTCTGAAGGTTGAATTGTGGGTTTAATCATAAAGTACATCCATCCATGAAGGGGCACTGGAGCAACTGACAATAATCAGAATGCAGAGCTGCAATGACTTCATGACATTCCAACCTCATGACATTCCAAGCCACAGGCTTGCACAATACCACACCACATTGCAGGTATTTTCATTTTGTATTGTGAATCCTGCTTGGTTGTTCACTTCTGAAGTGGACGAGAACCCTGATGGGTTAGGGTGCCTCTGAAGGGCTGCCTCCATCCGCGCTGCAGGGGCCTGCGTTACACCCCTGTCCAACATAGAAGGTATCCAGGAATGTTTCACTTTCTTTTTTGCTCTGTCCTACAAGCTACACTGAGTGTAAAGGAACACATTTAGGAAGCAAGGGGTTTCCACAATCGCTGTGCATGCCACATCAAAATAACAAATAAACTGAATCAAGAAATGAGCATAAATACTTTCAAAACTTCCTATAACTTTGTTTTAGTATATAAGGAGAGAAAGCAGAGTAGTTCGAAAAGCTCTTGTTGTGCAGAACAGCAGGAACACCTCAACCATGAATGCCAAGAGCAGCAGCACAAAAAACAACTATGCCACACACGGTTTCTGCTTAACAGACACACAGTAGAAAGCTAGATCAGCAGCTAAAAAATGGCGTGGAGGAAATTTCCAACCTTAGGCAGATGTTTCGGTCACATGGGAGCCATGCGGAGGAAAACAACATGGCTGGAGATAGGCGTCTCTGGGGAATTTTTTTTTTTGCTAAAGCAAAATGCTTGCAAATTGGGTCTCTGCCAGGCCTGTCTTATCAACGTGTCTGTGATCTGAGAATTACCCTGGGCAAACCTAGAATTATATTGTTTTGTCTTATTTTGTTAGGAAAAAATCTGTGTTGGTTGTGGATTTTTTCCTTAATGTTGGTCACATGTATTAAAGGGAATTCACATTTCCAACGCCTGCATAGCGCAGAATGGCACACTTTGCAAATCCAAAATCGCAGTGCACTAAAATTATATTGCAAGTTTGCCAATGTATTTGTGAATTTCAACGTCAGCATTGCAAATCCCCATCAGTGGCAAAGCTAAGCGGGTCGTAAAGAGGCATCCCTCCTTCCCAAGAGATTTAGGGCCACATGTACGAAGGAAAAATTTTGAGAGTTCCTAATTGCCTAAGACTTTTTGAGACTCACAATTAGGAACTCGCAAAATGCGGTGTACAACAGGGACTCAGACACTGCTTGCGATTCCCAATGGGGTCGCAATTGACCTAACTCATCAATATTAATGAGGTAGGTCTCAGTTTGCAACCCATTGGAATCTCCTGTAATCACAGGGATGGTGGCCTTCTGGAGTCAGCAGACCACCATGTCTGTGCTTGCTTTTTAAATGAAAGATTTTTTTTTTTAAGTGCAGCCCGTTTTCCTTAAAGGAAAACAGGATGCATTTAAAAAAGAAAAATTAAAAGTTTCCTTTTAATTTTTTAAGAGTAAGCGGTGATCCTTTGGACCACTGCCTGCTCTTAAAAAATGTGGTGCCCACATTCACAAAGGGGAAGCGGGTCCCTTGGATACCCCTTCCCATTTGCAAATGGGTTATCACCTTCTTCACGGAGTCGGTAAAGTATGAATGTTTTGCGACCGCATTTTGGTTGCAAAACGTTCATACATGCCCCTGCGAGTCGCCATTAGGAAGATACACCCTTGAAACGTCCCTTCCTAATACCAATTTGCAAACCCTATTTTGCAATTGCTCATAGGTTACCGACTCGCAAAATAGGGTTAGTACATGCCAGTGCATAATTTGAGCCAGTGGATTCCGGTGCTCTGCACCGGCACTTAATTGTCGGCACCAGCATTTAATTGTCGACACTGGCTCTTATGACATCTACCACATGATGGCGCTGTTTGTATAAATTAGAGATGAGCTGAACAGCAATTGTTTATTAATTCAGTACGCGTTAAAAATAACTAATACCGGTCACCCAAGCTATTTTTATAGCTGTGGGGGCCTGGAATAGGCTGAATTGTCACACTTGTAGTGTGCTGGTTAGTAGTAGTTGTGTAGGTACTGTCATTGGCAACGACGGCAGTGGCAATGGGTGGTGCAAGCTGCGGAGGCCTCCTGACGAGGGCCCTGACACTTATTTTTTTACAAATTAAGCACTGACATGACAAACGACTCTTTAGCAGTCTCAAACGGCCGGATTCTCCATTTGTGACTGCTAAAACGTGTCGTACATGTGGTCCTTGGACATGCAGTTGCACAGACTTGATTGGTTATCCTCTGCCAAAGGCTGTGGGTAACTATTCACGAAGTGGAAGATGTCCACGATCACAGCTTTCTCTGTACAAGAAACGACTCCCTGCAAGCATCAGTGGGAGCAGAAGGTCCCCTGTGCTCCTTTCACTATGTACAAAAGTATGGCATGGAGAAATGAATATGCACTTTGCCGCTCACTGTCCCGTGCAGGCCTCCATCTCTTCATTCACAAACATTTGCAATGATTCTGTTAATATCATGAATATTAATAAGGCAGGTTTTCTGTGAATCCTTGCAAACAGCTCCTTGGTATGTCCATACTGTATCGTAAATCTAGCGCAGAAAAGGCGTAGGCTGGAAGACAGCACGGTACTATAATCTGGCCAGAGAGTGCGCCTAGCCCCATAGTTTTCACATTTTTTGTGGGCATAGAAATTTCACATTTGTTAGACTCCAGCAAATATTATTTTAACAGGCCTTGAATCTTGCATCCATTTCCTGTATCTAAATTCTGACTGAGCGCTTCTTAAACATTGTGTGTGTCTGTTCTTTAGGTGGCACTGGCAGCAGAGTGAAGAATTTTAACAATGACTGTCTCAAAGCATATCTTCCCTTAAATGAGGTTCCGCCTCTTCGACCTTTTGTAGCTTTCCAAGTTCCACAGTATCTTTTTAAAGCAGCACCTGCTCTGGCGCCCTCGCTGCACAGCACTGTACTGCGGCTAGAACAAAGTGAAAAAAGCACAGAAAAGATGTACCGTTTGCGACTTTGCGGGAGGATGAAAAGCCGCGGGCAACCACGAGGTTTTCAGCCTCTAGGTAAGAAGAACGCGGTGAAACTAGAGAGAGGAACAGCGGCGCGCAGAAAGGGAAGACACTTCCTCAAACTCGCCCTGAAGTATCGTGCCGGAAGTACTAGAACGTGAGTGAGTAATTGAGGGACTCACTCAAACAGGTGATAGGCTCCTGGAGAGGCAGGGCCACCATTGTGTGCTTAGCATCTGTCTTGTGGCATTGATGATTTACAACTTGTGCATAACAAATAACAAACAACATGTAGGGGAATATAGAAGTCCGTATCTGAAAGATTGTTTACGGTTCTATGATGGGTCAGCAATAGAAATATTATTTGTGTATTAGGAGATTATAACTAGGCATGGACGGAATTTCAATTAAACCAATTAAGTAATTGGAGTAATTTTGGTAATTCCACATTACTCTTTGACGTAGAATTACCGCTAGTTACACCTTTACTCCTACTCGTGTAATTTGGGGGCAAAACCCTACCACAAGAGCACATTTAGCGAGTGTGAGCGGCCACTCATGGACACTATTTGTGTTCTGTTGCATTTAGCGCTATTTTTTAGCGCAAAAATGCATCCTTGCATCCATTTTGGACGTGAGGGGGCATTTTCGCGCTAAGAAATAGCACTAAACGCAGAATTACTCTCCTCACGTAATTTTGTTTGATCTCAGCGAATTCTCAGGCAATTTTGCTTGATTACGCTACACGGAATTACACGAGTTACGCCCACCCTTAATTATAACCTTGTACGTAATACTGAGTATTTCATATTTAAGAATTAGTCCACGCTTACAGAAAAAGCACAGCAGTTGTCCAGAGAAGGCACTTTAATTACACGGTTAGAAAGAGTGCAGTGAATAATGGATAGTATTAGGCAACATAAGTGATATTTGGCCAAACTTATTGACAATTGAATTAAAATTGGAAAGGATGCACATGAAAGGTTGTTCTGGACGCAGTGAATGTAATGCTTTGCCCATCAGCAGTGATATTTGGGTGCTTCTTGGAATGAAAAGCAGGATTTCCTGCTCACCTGACTCGCCAGGTGTGACCACACTGCTAAGGTCATCATTACGAGATGGTGGGGCCTGAATTTGGGAATGTTGGTGTAGGAGTTGCAAAGACTGGCTGAACACCCCCCTCCCATTTCCCTCTCGCCCCCATTGCAATAACAAACCATTACAATTTTCTGGACTTGGAATTGTGGAAAAAGTGCTAGTCCATGAATTACCTCTGTTCACTTATGCAGCTCTCTTATTCTGCGCACTTTACTGTGAGCATATTCCGCCAGCTTTGAGCAGGTGTAATAAACTTGCAATAACGCAATGGGCTTTGCTGGGTGCATTCCCGTACCCACTAAAACCTGCAATCAGGTAGGGTAGTATCCCAGGAAATTATGTGACCTGGGATGAGGAGGATGTACATATGTGTGTCAAACACCATTCAGCATCTTCCTTTACATGTGACCCATCCGTATATGAGGATGAGGGGTCATCTGCCTGTGGAAAATCTATATTCACTACAGCTACCAGCAGCAGAACCACCATTGCTGTCACCACCCACCACAGTTGCCAGTAGCACTGCTGCTACCACAGCAGCCACCCCTTTGACTACCACTGCTGCCACCCCTTCTGTTCCACAGTGATCCCCACACCACTGTGGCTACTGGAGCAGTCCCCTCTACTTCCACCTCTTTGGTGCACATCGAAATGGAAGAAGAGGTAGCCAGCCACCTACAGCCATAGAACATCTTCCCCATCAACCCTGAGCTTGATGAAGAGGACAATGTACCTGGAGTCATCTGGTGACAGACAGGCTTGGAGCCTCCCACCAAAGCAGACACAGCTACTACTAAACATGCCCACAGGTATCATCTCTTCAAATAGTTGTGGCCCTCGGTGCTGTACAGGGACACTGCAAACTCCCAGTCTGCCTTCCCAGATACCATGAGCACCCTAAGAGGGAAGTTTAGAGTTATGCATGGTAGGCCTGGTAAGCAAAGCACCATCAGGGGGCAGACCAATCCCATGGACTTCAACAGGCTGATGACATCAACACTGACTCTGAGCCTGCAGATGGCAGAATGGAGGCTGGCAACCGTGTCGACCTTTAAAATACTGACCAGCATCTTCAGGCACCAGGAATTACCAGATTTTTACAGAAAAAGTATGCCTAGGCAATACATGAGAATCCCAGAGATACTGCTTCATCTTCCAGGTTTAGTTCTCTAAAAAATCTCCACATATTTTTTTCTTTTAGGAACCAGCAGAAAGGGTGCCTCAGCACGGTCGGTATCAGTTGTCTTGACTTTGCTGGAATTGGCTGCGGGTTGCAGTTCAGTGGACGTCTGTAGTTTTTCCTGGATGAATGTGTACTTCAGGTCAGTGGAACTTGCATGGTATTCAAGATGTTTACAACATAAAAATATATTCTGCTTCTCCAGAATTTAGGATGGTGTGCAAGCTATGGCCCAAATCGCAGCAGAAGAAAGAAGCATTCTTGGGGGTGATGCACAGCATGGGCGTCAAGCAAGCAGTGGTTCCAGTACTCTTGGAGGAGGAACTAAAAGTTCTACATTCAATAATTGTGAGAAAGTGGGTTGTTGGTTGACTGGGGTGTGAGCCCTGGTCAAGCATCAGTCACAATCCTTTGCAGGGTGAACCACAAAAAGTCACTAAATTAACCTGTGCTTAACCCTGAGTAGCTTGGCACAAAAAGTATCAGGCTTAACTTATAGCTAATGTGTAAAGTATTTATGCAGCACACAAACAGTAAAAAAGTGAAAACACAGCACAAGAAAAATCCCAGACCAATTTAGAAAAATAGAGTCAACGTTACTAAATTATTTGACACCAAAACGATAAAAATCTAATCAGTAGAGCAGGAGTTATGAATTTATAAAGTTTAAGGTTCAAAATAGCGCCTTAATGATCAAAGCGCCAACTGCGGCCATGTAGTCGCGCGAAACCAGGCCAAAGTCGAAAGTTAAGGCCAACTGCAATGGAACACAGTTTTGATACAAGAAGTGGATTGGGCCCTGTCAGCACTTACTTCTGAACTTTAAAATTTCTTGAAGAAAAATGGCTGAGAAGGTAAAGTTCAGCGGGGCAAGATTACAGGAGGTGTCCCAGGAGAGAGCTTCATCATCACCTTGGGTCAAAGCTTCAGTGAAGATTTCTACATTGGGACTTAGTCACCGAAATGGAGTTTGAAAATATCCAGGGGGCTGTAGCCAAAGACAATTCCACGAGGTTGGATACCCCTTTGGCAAAGGACTGCTGAAACGGATTTGCTGCTGTGGAGAAGAACGTAGTGGGAGAAGCCGCAAAGTCAATCCGACTGGCGTTGCGCTTTGTGACATAGGCGAGCAGGTTGCCCCCAGTCTCCTCCTGGTTCTCAGAGCACTTTTGTGCACAAACTTCTCCTCAGTTTTAGAAATCGGCCATATGGGCACCTTCAGCACTTCAGCCAAGGGTCCAGGACAAATAGGACACCTCTTAGAGGTTCAGGATTCATTCAGGCTGGGTCCAGGTGCGGGTTCAAGATGGTGGGAGCCTTTTATGTCCTTGTGGCTCTGAACAGAAGGCCAGCAAACTAGCCCTTGGGGTCACTTCTGGTAGTCCTGGGTGCAGGTAAAGATGTAGGGCTCAACAGCAGGGCTGGCCTCTAAGGGTTCACGGCAGGCTCAAGGCAACAAAGCAGTCCTTCCAGGTACAGCAGCGGCAGTCTGGCAGAGTGCACAGCAGGTCACAGTAGCAGGCAGTCCTCTTAGAGTTCTTCTGCAGGTCTTGTAGTGAACTGATGAGTGGGTCTGAAGGTCCTATTTTTATACCCTGGCACCCTTCTTCTGGAAGGTGGGAGAAGCTTCTGGAAGGTGTCTTTGAAGTGCCCTGGTTCCAAGCTGGCTGGAGTGACAATACAGGGTAGTTAGGCCCTTTGTGTAAAGGCCCAGCATAAGCTTTTCAAGTGTAAGTGGGGCTGTGCTCAGCTCCGCCCCCATTCTGCCAGCAGATGGCACATTGAGGCACACCTAATTCCTCTGTTGTGTGACTGTCTGTGAGGAATTCACAAAGTCTAACTGTCAGCTACACCCAGTCATGTGACCTAAGACAGGATGCAGGCACAAAAGGGCTAAGGGCAGAAAAATGCCAACTTTCTAAAATTGTGAAGAAAATGAGGCCTCGTCAGGTCCCCAAACAAGATGCACTGCCACATAAGTACTTGAGTCCAAAGTTTCTACCAATTTTCACCATTTTATTCCGTTCTTTTAATACAAAGATTCTCTTAATTTTAGTCCAAACTTATTTTACATGTTGTATCCACATTTCAACATCATGCTTCAAATGTGCCAATCCAGGCTTTTTCCGCAGCACAAGAGGGTTGATGATTTCTTATGTCACAGCCACTTTACAAACTACCCATCCAATGCATTTTGGGATAATTCCCTTCTTCAGGGGTAACTAAAATACAAAATGTTCAAGGGAGACCATCAGTGACATCTAAAAATGTTAAACTTAATTCTTTTTAACTCATGCGCCACTTGCTACAAGCAGATTCTAACCTGCATGCAAAACAATATCGTTTTCTATGCCTTCAAGTACATGATCCGCATCTACATAATTTCAACAGAACATGCTTTCAACAAAAACAGTCGTGAACCACGTGCCCCCAAGTGCTTATACACCTAACAATCAATCAGTAAAGTGCAGCACCATTAAAATGAAATGTAATCATGCCATCATGTAAAATGACTATATTTCAAATTCCTAATGCTCAAACTAAAAAAACGTGATGAAAAACCAATTAAACGGCGACACCAGACTGAAAATACATGCCTAAACCTAGAAAGAAATATCTACCTCCAAATGGTAAACCATATTGCTTAACCAAATGAGCTTAACGTAGCTTACAACCCAACTATCTCCCATGACTCAGAAAAGGCCGTCTCTTAAATTTCCCGTGTTAGTGAACCAAGGCTAACAGCCTCCGTATTCCGTGTGGTCCACTCATCGGCCGCTCCGTTCATAAGTATTTCTCCAACCGCCCCAGTGCACACCCTTGTATTTAAATCAACCATGCACCTAATCATTCGCACCTGCCTCAACCAACGTGTGCGCAAAAGAAAAAACAAACAAAAGACTCAAACCCTACCCCTTGTCCCGTATGGTAAGTTTAAAATTTTTAGATCTCACTAATGGTCTCTCTTGAACATTTTGTATTTTAGTTACCCCTGAAGAAGGGAATTATCCCAAAATGCATTGGGTGGGTAGATTTTAAAGTGGCTGTGACATAAGAAATCATCAACCCTCTTGTGCTGCAGAAAAAGCCTGGATTGGCACATTTAAAGCATGATGTTGAAATGTGGATATAACATGTAAAATAAGTTTGGACTAAAATTAAGAGAATCTTTGTATTAAAAGAACGGAATAAAATGGTGAAAATTGGTAGAAACTTTGGACTCAAGTACTTATGTGGCAGAGCATCTTGTTTGGGGACCTGACAAGGCCTCATTTTCTTCACATTTAGTATATGCGCAGGACGGAGCGCATTTCAAGCTTGCACGCCGTTAACGCCGTGGAGCAGCAATTTAATATTGGACTAATGAGCATGAGTGCATTCCACCATCTATAGCCTGAACTTTCTAAAATTGGCATTTTCAAAATTGTAATGAAAAATTCAACTTTACCATTAAAGAGGGTTCATCATTACAATTTCAGAGGTAACCAAACATGAGATATCAACCAGCTCCCAATTAGGAATTACATCTTATTAAATGTAATAAGGAATCCCCAATGCTATCCAATGGGAGGGGTAGGCCTCACACTAGTGAAAAACAGATTTAGGAGTTTTTCACTACCAGGATATGTAAAACCTAAAAGTACATGTCCAGCCTTTTAATTACACAGCACCCTGCCCTATAGGCTAGTTAGGTCTTACCTTGAGGATGACTTATATGTAATAAAAGGGGAGTTTGAGTCTTGGCAAGGGGGTTTAAATGCCAAGTCAACAGGGCAATTTAAAACTGCATTCAGGCTACAATGGCATGCCTGGGACATGTTTAAGGTGCTAATTAAGGGGGTTGCACAATAAGTGCTGCAGGCCCACTGGTCACATTTAATTTACCGGCCCTGCGTATATGGTATCCGTTAGAAATTGGGTTACTGGTTGACTGGGGTATGAGCCCTGGTCAAGCAGCAACCACAGTCCTAGTCAGGGTAAGGGGCAGGCAAACCTTAAATTAACCTGTGCTCACCCTCTGGTAGCTTGGAATAGAGCAGTTGACCTTAACAACTTAGAGGCAATGTATAAAGTATTTGTTCAACACTTCAAACAGTAAACATGCCTTTGAAATGCGCAGATTCCTGCCTCCCTGCCCAGGCTCCAGACTAACTACAGGGGGTATGCAGCATTTGAGTGAGGACAGGACACAGACTATTCGGGTGCAAGTGAGACGGTGCCCAGCTCCTACCTCCCATCCTGCCAGTGATGGTCCATTGAGACACACCTAAGCTCCCATTGTGCATGACTGTCTAGGAGGAATACACAAAGCCCAACCACCAACTACACCCGCTCAAGTGACCAGAGACCGCTGCAGGCACCAAATGGCTACGGCAAGAAAATGCCAACTTTCTAAAAGTGTCATTTTCAGAATTGCAAATTTGAAATCCGACTTCACCATAAGTTAGGATTTTAAATTAGGATTCCAGAAACACTAAAATTGAATCACTTATATCTTCCAATTTGGAAATGACACTTATAAAATGTACTAAGGTAATCCCAATGTTATCTTATGTGTAATATAAGCCTTTCTGTAGTGAAAAACGAATTTAAAAGTTTTTCACTACCAGGAAATGTAAAACTTAAAAGTACAGGTCCAATATTTTTAAATACATAGGGGCTTATTTACAAGCCTCTTGCGCCGCTGGTGTGTCACCTTTTTTGACGCACCGGTGGCGCAGTGTGCTGGCCCATATTTACAAGGCCACGCAAAGCCACCCTGCGCGGCTTTCCTTGGCCTTGTAAATACGGCCCCTTTTCACGCATCACTTTGTGTGAAAGGGGCATGCCATGGGTATTGCTGTGGGTGTTCCCACGCAACACCCATGGATTCTGCCGCATTCCCAGATTTACAACATTTCGTAAACCTGGGAATGCATCAGAATCCTATGCCACTCCAGGGGAGGCGTAAGGAGGCGCAAGGAGGCGCAACAAGGAGAAATACTTTTATTTCTCCTAGTTTTTTTCTCTTTCTATGCGTGCTGCATTCTGTAGCACACATAGAAAGAGGAAAACACCATCAATTATTGTTTTTGTGCAGGAAGGTGTTCCTTCCTGCACAAAAACAATCATCCCCGCAATGCAGGCACCCTTGCACCAGGGTGCAAGGGTGCCTGCATTGGCGCATGGCAGCCAATTGTGCGGCAGCGCAGGGGAACGCACAGGGATGCATCATAGTGTTGTAAATATGACGCACCCCTGTGCTTTTAAAATGACGCAGCTCAGCGCTGCAAAATGGCTTGCCGCGCCGCTCTGCGTCATTCTGTTGTAAATGAGGCCCATTGCACCCTGCCCTCTAGGCTGTACAGGGCCTACTCTTGGGGTGACATATGTATTAAAAAGGAAGGTTTGGGCCTGGCAAAAAAGTTTATTTTGGCAGGTTGACAAGGGAGTTTAAACTGCTCACACAGGCTCTGCAATGGCAAGCCTGGGACATGTTTAAAGGACAACTTAAGTGGGTCGCACAACCAGTACTGCAGCCCCAGTAATAGCATTTAATTTACAGGCCCTGGGCATGTAGTACACTTTACTAGGTACTTATAAGTAAATTAAATATGCCAACTGGGGAGAAACCATTCTACCATGTTCTACGGATAAAGCACAAGCATTTTAGCATTGGTTATCAGTGGTAAAGTGCACAGAGTCCTAAAGCCAACAAAAACGAATTCAGCAAAAAGGGGAGGAGGAAGGCAAATAGTTTGGGGTGACCCTGCAGAAAGGACCATTTCCAACACAACCCCCCTCCAGCCTAAAGCCAATTGGGGATAAACCAATTCTACCATGTGTTACGGAGAAAGCACAAGCACTTTAGCACTAGTTAGCAGTGGTAAAGTGCACAGAGTCCTAAAGCCTACAAAAAAGAATTTAGTAAAAAGGGGAAGAAGAAGGCAAAACGTTTGGTGGCAACCCTGCAGAAACAGGCATTTCCAACACAGCCCCCTCCAGCTTAAAGCCAGGGCAGACTAATCAATACCTTGATGGGGTTCCCTGCTTAGGCGATAGAACTTAGATAATGGCCCACTGCTGCAGGGGCACTTGTCAGTTCTATGCCTCTCTGAACTCCGCTAGATCCCTCTGTCAATACTGGACTGACCCATTGGGAACCTTTCTCCTCATCTGTAGACCTCATTCATGCAGCACCTAACCTTAACTTGCTCACAGATGCATCCCCGTAGGCAGACATTACCACCATGGCCAACAAAGTGATGTGGCCCATTCTTCCCCTTGGATCAGACTTCTGTCCCCAACCCGAGGAAAACTCTGTCCATAAGGACGATAACTAACAGAGGCCACTGACATCTGCCATTGTGAAGAGCCAGGCCCCAGGCCATCCACTGCTAGGTGGAGGCTCTAACCCGGGATATTGGGTAGGCCTCTCTTTCAACCTTATGGCTGGCAAGGAGTTCCCTATGGGCTCCTGAGGTGACTCTGACCTCTGAGGTGTCTCTGAGTGGGGGGCAGTAGCCCCAGGTGTTTTGCTCCCTACTTCCACTCTGCCTTCCACTAGTTCAGGGGTGGTATCCTGACACTAGCCAATCAACCCAGGATCTGTACCCTGAGGCTGAAAAGGGGACAGGGGTGAGTCCTCACTCCGCTTGTGAGTGGTACCTCCAGAAAACTGAACTGTCAGGGTGCCCATGGCGGCTGCCCCTCTCAGTTCGCCTGACACCTGTAGCAACTCATTCCCTAGAATGCAGTCTATAGGCATCTGGGGGCTAACGTTGACCCTCTTCTGAGTCACCGCTCCATCCCACTCCAGGTATACCAGGGCCATCGGGTGGAAATAGTCCTGCCCATGGGCCTGAGTTACCTTACACACCTGGCCTGTGTACTGCTCTGGGCTAACTAGCCTTTCCACATCCATGGTCTGGCTAGCCCTGGTGTCCCTTAGAACAGTGACTGGGACCCCATTCACTTCCACCTGGTGGAAATAACGACTCCCACCCTCAGGGATCACCAGCTCTCCCTCTGAGCCTATCTCCCAACTAACGGCAGTCATGGCATGGTCTATGACCTGCCCCTGGGGACTACTTACACCTAACGCCATATTGGCCACCCCTGTCCAGGTACCACCAGTGGGTGGCTTCTTTGGACAAACAGAGTCCCCCAACTTGTGTCCCAACTGGGAACACTCAAACAGCCGGGTTGGAAATGGGGCGCACTGGGCCCCCGCCCACCGAAACCAGCCCCCTCTTTCTCAGATGGGGCATGGGAACCCTTTCCTCCCCCATTACTCTGGGACTTGTCTGGGTCGTCTTTAACCTCCCCCTCAGTCTGCTAGGAGGAACCTGAACCATTCTTCTTGGTGTCACTCCTTTTTGTCTTCTTGGACACTCTGGTACTGGCCCAGAGGTCTGCCTCCTCAGGAAGCTTCCTGGAGTCAGTCAGCTTACTCTCAACTAGTTGCTGGTGTAGCTTTGAAAAACAAATACTGAGCTTGTGCTCTCTCATGATTAGATTGTACAAACCAATGTAACTCGAAACTTTGCTGCCCACACCCAACCATTCAATGCCTTGCTGGACTAATCCGCAAAATCTTCCCAGGATTGGTTGGGGAGCTTCTGCCTGTCCCTATTTCTTGGGTGGTACTTTTCAGGGGTCATCCCAAGCTTAGCAATTAAAATGGCTTTCATTGGAGTGTATCTGGTTTGGTCTCCAATCTCTAGAGTAAGAAGTGTGTCCCTCTCTAAGGTAGGCATGTGTTTCCACACACCACTGCCTAATGCTCTTCTGGGATCTTGTGAACCCTCAGGGCTACATCATAGGCAGAAAAACATTTGTCAATATCATCTCCCATCACATAACTGGGCACCAAATCCTTGGGAATACGAACTCTTCTGTCTCCTCATGACACTGTGGTTAAGCTGCCACCATCACTGCTGGAATATGCCTGCCTGGCTTTGATGTCAAGCTCCTTTAGACTCAGTTCATGAGCCAACAAGATGTTTTTTTTCTTCTATGGCTCTTTCAGCCTTTTGCTCCTCTGCCTCAATCTTTAACTTGGCCTTTTGCGGCTTGAACTCTCTCACCTCCCTCCTTTCCGCCAGTTCCTCTGGGGACAGGCCTTGGGAAGAGACTCTGCTCCCTGCCCTGGCATGGGGCTCCATTATAGTGGTCAAGTCATACCCTTCCACCCTCAGGTGGCTCCTCAGAAGGGTCCTCCTCAGGCCCCTTCATCTTGTCATCCTTTCCTGTGGCGTCAAACAGTGTCAAGTGGGCTTCTGCCCAGGCCCTCAGTGCCTTTTGCAATTCTACCTTCCTGGTGGTGCGCTTGGTAGAAAGTCAAAACTCCTTGCAGAAATCCTTGAGCAGTGTAGACATCCATGGTGGCCAGATCAAACTCCATTCTTGCAGATCCAACAGTCAGAGAGATAATCTGGAAAACCAAAAAGGCCAATAAGGGAGAATTTAAACTCAAATTGTTCTTAGAAATGGGATGGTGGTATACCCCACATCACTGTATGGAACTGCACAAACGCAAGTCTTTTTCCCACCGCTACCACCAATGTTAGAAATTGGTTTACTAGTTGACTGGGGTATGAGCCATGGTCAAGCAGCAGCCACAATCCTAGTCAGGATAAAGGACAGGCAAACCCTTAAGTAACCAGTGCTCACCGTCTAATTAAATATGAAGCCTATCATAAGTGTCCACTTCATTGCCTTTTTTCCAGCCTTCTCCTGCTTTGACTAAAGAGTCCACAAAGTCCACCCATGTCTGGTTTTGACCTTTATGGGTGTCCCCAAACTTCAATCTATACTCCTCTGTGGTGAGTCAAAATCCTTCTATCTGGGTCATTGTCATTGCCATTGTCAGTGAAATTGCTCTCCCACCCTCGCAGCTCCACCATTAAGTGAGGCCTGCCCCTGCACTCTCGAGCGTTGGTGATCGAGGCCCTCCTCCACCCGCAGGTTTCCCCGCGCCTCATCCCTGGTGGTCCAGTGGACCTCTGTTTCCTTCCTCCCACTCTGCTCTTTCACTCATTTTCACTCGTTTTTCTACCCTTTTTTATCTTTCACCTTTCTGCACTTTTCTGCATCTCTGCTCTTTTGTGCCTTATTTCTGCTCATTTTCCCTTCCTCTCGCTCTGCTCTTTCACTCATTTTCACTCGTTTTCCTTGTAGGAGAGTAGGATCTGCTTCACATGGGTACCCCCACTTTTTGCTGATGCTTCACTGTTTTTCGACATTAGTCTGGCTGGGGCCCTGCTAATCAGAACCCCAGCCTAGCTGCTTCCTCTCTAAAATGGTTTCCATGTGCCTTAGGCACATCACTGATTGGAATCTGGAGTGCCCTTATAAGTCCCTAGTATATGGTATACTATGTACCAAGGGCATAGGTACCTCAGAGGCCTGCCAGGGGCTGCAGCATGTATTATGCCACCCCTGGAAGGCCATCCAAACTGACACCACAGGTCTGCTACTGCAGCCTGTGTAAGGTGGTGCATGCACCCCTTACTGTGATATAGGTTACCTATATCACTAAATACATACACACATATAAACCTATAAGTCACTCCTAAGGCAGGCCTTATCAATCCTAAAGGCAGAGTGCATGGTTCCTATGTGAGAGGGTGCCCCTGCATGAGCAGGGCCCCTCTGCAGCGTTCGGAGACCCTTCTCTGATGCTGTTTGTAGTGCAGCCTGACCATATACTCTTAAGCGCATTATAACCTCGCGTTAAATGCTAACTTTGGAATGGCTGCACCTAAACATGTCGTGTTTGGTGTCAAACATCTTGGAATACTACCCCCCGCCAATTCTGGCGGCGGGGTAGCATTCCACCCTTCTAGAGGGAAAGACATGTTAACTCTGACTAGCCCGGTAACTTCTTTCCAAAGCCCTGGCATCACAAAATGGATGCTGCTGCCACAGACACGAGTCTGGCCTCCTGCTGCTGGACGAAACTCCGGCAGGGGAGGCCTGGACAATAGGTTTCCTGTCCCAGGGAGGTGTGACCACCTCCCCAGACAGGATAATGTGTATTGGGGCTGGGCGGGAGCACCATCTGTGTGCTTTGAAGTCCTGCACTGGGGGCACATTTGGTGTCCCTGTGCATACCCCAGTTCAAACCGGATCAGGGGCTTCCAGCCCCTGCTTTGTCGTGAACTGGACAAAGGGAAAGGGGTGTAGCCACCCCTCTGCCCTGACCCACCCATAGGTGGGGCCACAGAGTAGTCCAACCCCTATCCTTAGTATAAGTATAGGAACCCAGTCCTTAGGACTTTAGATTATCCCTGGATGAAACTCTGAAACTGAATCCTGGACCTTCGACGCTCTACTCACGATTAGAGGACAGAAGAATCTCCCTTGGGGTCAAGGAGTGACTCCCCTGCTTGGCAGGCACCAAAGAAGCATCTGTCCGGTTCGCATTTCTGAAGCTCCCGTCGGACGCCGAAGTCATCGCATCACCAGAGGTGGATTCTCAGACTTCCCCGAGGCTACCCTGAGTCCCTAGCAAAGCTGAGGCCCATGGCTATTGTGGGTGACTTGAGACCGTGACCCCTGGACACCAAGCACATTTGTAAGTGCATACTCTTCTGGGTCTCCCAAGAAGTTGTGCTTTGGACTCCAAGTAGCCCTAGCCTCCAGCACCAACTGCACCAAAGATCACTGGCCCCCACTCCACGAGTGTCCTGTGAGCCAGATCCACGTGCGGCATCACAAGGCTCCTTTGCGGTCGCTAGCCTGTTGGCTAGTAGCCCTTAACGAAGGCCAATCTTTTTCTAACTTGGCATCCTGGTTGCTCCAGGCCTGCCCTCACTTACCCTCGCTGGGTGAGTTCCCCAGACCTTGCTGGTCTGCACCATCGACGATCTTCCTCTGCATCGAGACTTGCCGTTGCCAAGGCTTGTTGGGTCCAATCCGGTCTCCGACACCTCAGCACTCGACAGACATCGTGTACCAGCCCGAATCCTGCTCCTGGTTGCCGACAACGCCTCCTGGACCTCGTGGCTGAAGAGTCAAGATGACTGTCAACGCACCTGAAGCACTCGACATCGGTGGGCATCTGTCCATCGCCTTCCTGGTCACTGGCTAGTGACCCAGACTCTGTCCCCTCTGCTTTCAGGTTCTTCAGAACTCCGATCCACTCTTGGATCCACCCGGACACTTTTCACTTGGTCGCCAGCAGCACTTTGCAGCAGATCGCCATTCAAATCGACGACGAAACCCGACCCCGAAAGGCACCTATGCACCCGGCTTCCCTGGGTGAGGTAACACGAGTACTCCGGTGCTCCCGTGGGTAGAGACTCTTCAAAGTCCTAGATCTCAAAGGGTTTGGTCCAAGTCCTCTTTTAAGTGTCCCTTTTCTCTAATTTCCCGATCACGACTTTCTCCATAGAAGTCAACGGCGTATCGCGGTTGTGTATTTACACTGCACGCGTCCCCGTGGGTTCCCTGTGTCACTACCTTGGGTGGTTCCTTGTGGTCCAAGCACTTCTAGAGGCTCTAGGCCTAGTGTCTAGTTCAGTCGTGGTTCTTATACCACTTTATTGGTATATGGTTTGGTACGCCCCTAGGGCCCAAACGTGTATTTGTGCTATTACTGTGTTTAAATAACTTCTAACTTATGTACTTCGAACTCTAGCCTCATAAAGAGACTAGAGGGGTGTGTTTAGCAATAAATACATATATTTTGAATATATACCTGGTGTGGTGCTCTTTCATTTGATCACTCAAGAGATTATAGACTGGTAAAACAAGCTGCTTTACATTCCTTCAAGACTTAGCCTGAAGGCTGCTCTCCATAGCTACCACTAGGATAGCTTTCAATAAGGTTGTCTTTAACCTATCTCCAATAAGGGGTTGTTTGGACTGGTGCAAGGTGCCCACTATAATTAGTGGACAGCATATACCAGGCCAACTTCTCACATTGGTGTGCAGCGTGTGGGATTCCAGCTTGCTATTGTTTTACCAGATAATCTCAATTGAATTGATCAACTGAAAACCACTAAAGGTACCTAAGGTACATATAATTTAAGCTTAGAATACAGTAAGTTCTACTGAACTTAGAGTTGTGTGTTAAGGGATAGCACAACCCTTTCTACAACTCAAGAGAGTTTAGTAGGCCACACTAGAGTAGGTAGTGCATACACCACACCACACTAGTAATGTCTTTAAGGGTAGGATCTAAAGAATCCTTGCAGGAAGCCACTGAGCTTCCACCCTCCAAGTATGATACACTCCCATTCTTGGAATTGAGAGCTTTATGCAACTTGAGAAAAATAAGGACAGGCCAAAGCCCCACCACCCAACACCTCAAGGAGTTGTTGGTGGCTTATGACCTTAGTAGGCCCTTGGGGACTGAAGGGGCAGGAGTCTGAGGGTGGGGCAGATGATGAGGATGGGACCAGGGGTACCAATACCCCAGCCCCCCCTCTGAAACTGGCCAGGAGGGCGACAATGGCCCTGACCTGGATAATCCAATCCCTCCTGAGGAAGATGAAGAGGATGATCAGGATGATGCCCTCTTTGTCCCCCCAGGAAGGATTATGAGTGTGCCCAGGAAGTCTAGATCTTCTTCTCAGGAGTCTAACCACTCTGGCACCTCAATAGGGAGCTCTGTCTCATCTCATAGGAGGGAATCCTCTCATGAGAGAAGAAAGAGGCTGGTTCAATATGAGGAAGCTCCGCTTGAAATCAATAAGAAGCAACTGGCTATAGACAGGGAGTCCCTAGATCTCTTTAGAGAGAGAAGAAAGTTGGGACTAGAGTCCCATGGTGGCAGCCATGTCCCTAGAGATAGGGAAAGGTCCTATGACCATAGGAACCTGAGCAAGATTGTCCCTCCCTATCAGAATGGGGATGACATCCACAAGTGGATAACTGCTCTAGAGAGGGCCTGTAAAGTACAGAGGGTCCCTCAGGAGCAGTGGGCAGCAATCTTGTGGCTCTCCTTTGCTGACAAAGGTAGAGATAAGCTCCTCACTGTTAGAAAGGAGGATGCTGATAATTACAAGGTCTTGAAGAGTGCTCTTATTGATGGGTTTGGCCTAACCACTGAACAGTACAGGTTGAAGTTCAGAGATACCCAAAAAGCACAGACTCAAGACTGGGTAGACTATGTGGATTGTTCTGCCAAGGCTCTGGAAGGCTGGTTGATGGGCAGTAATGTGCGTGACTTCTCAGGATTGTACAATCTGATAATGAGGGAGCAGATTCTTAATAACTGTCAAAATCAGCTGTTGCATCAATACCTGGTAGACTCTGATCTGACCTCTCCCCAAGAATTGGGAAAGAAGGCAGACAAATGGGTCAGAACCAGGGTGAAGCAGAAGGTACAGAACCAAGGTGGGGAAACCAAGAAGCAAGATGCTAAGAACTCTGAAAAGGGTGGGGAGAAGGGTAAAGATCAAAAGTCTTCATCAGGCCCCCAAAAATCTTCTTCTGGTGGGGATTCACAGTCTACCAAAGGGAAAGGCCAAAGAAAACCATGGTGCAAGGTCTGTAAGCAAAAGACCCACTGGACCAGTGATTGCACCAAGTCCAAAGACTCAAGTCCAGCACCCACCAATGCCCCTAAGGCACCTGTTCCCCCTAGTACAGTTACAGTTGGTGGGAGTGCTCCAGCCAAGGGTTTAGTAGGGTTCACCCTGGGTACTGAGTTGGGCTCTGACCTAGTCAGAGAACTGACTCAGGCTGTGTTAGTCTGTGATGGAGGCATGGATGTGACCTCCACTGTGAGTCCCAGTAATCTGGGCAAGTACAGACAACAGCCTTTAATCAATGGACGAGAGGCTTTGGCATTTAGGGACACAGGGGCAAGTGTCACAATGGTGACACAAGACCTTGTGAATCCTGGGCAAGTTATACTTGGTGAGATGTACCAAGTGACCAATGCTAGCAATGTCAGAACAGACCATACTCTGGCAGTTGTTAACTTCTCCTGGGGAGGGGTAACTGGCCTTAAGAAGGTTGTGGTAAGTGCAAACCTACCAGTCGAATGCTTGCTTGGCAATGACTTAGAGACTTCTGCTTGGGCAGAAGTGGAGCTCAGGACCCATGCAGAAAAGCTGGGGATCCCTGCAGATGTGTTTGCTTTGACCAGGTCACAAGCCAAAATGTCTAACACTGAACAGGCCTTGGATTCTGGAAGAATGGACCAAGTGCCTTCCAAGAGGAGGAGTAGTAGGGTTAAGGCAGTGCCTTCCCCCTTGGCTCAGGAGGAAGATCAGTCCCTTGAGGGGGATGATCTCAGCCCTGAAGAAGGAACTGTCCCAGAGGAACTTGAACCTGACCAGGTTGAGTTCTTGGGGACAGGGGGACCTTCTAGGGCAGATCTGAGCCAGGAGCAGCAGAGCTGCCCCTCCCTTGAACCCCTCAGACAGCAAGCTGCTGCTGAGGCTGATGGGAAAGCTAGTGGTCCCCATACAGTGTATTGGGATGATGGACTCCTGTACTCAGAGTGTAGAGACCCCAAACCTGGTGCCACCAGGAGGTTGGTTATACCTCTAAAGTTCAGGGGCTTCCTATTGACCCTAGCCCATGATATTCCCTTGGCAGGTCACCTGGGCCAGAACAAGACTTGGGACAGAATTGTCCCTCACTTTCACTGGCCCCACATGTCTGAAGACACCAAGGAGTTTTGTCGCTCCTGTGTAACCTGCCAGGCCAGTGGCAAGGCAGGTGGCACTACAAAGGCCCCCTGATACCACTACCTGTGGTGGGGGTGCCCTTTGAAAGGGTAGGGATTGACATTGTTGGTCCCATGGATCCCCAAACAGCATCTGGGCACAGGTTTATCCTGGTGGTAGTGGCTCATGCCACCAGGTACCCAGAAGCTATTCCCCTCAGGACCACTACAGCACCTGTGGTGGCAAGGGCCCTCCTGGGAATCTTCTCAAGAGTGGGCTTTCCTAAGGAGGTAGCATCAGACAGGGGTGCTAACTTCATGTCTGGGTACTTAAAAGCAATGTGGAAGGAGTGTGGAGTGACTTATAAGTTCACCACACCCTATCACCCACAATGCAATGGTTTAGTTGAGAGATTCAACAAAACCTTGAAGGGCATGATTAAAGGGCTCCCAGAAAAGCTTAGGCGTAGATGGGACATACTCTTGCCCTGCCTTTTATTCGCATATAGGGAGGTGCCTCAGAAGGGGTTGGTTACAGCCCTTTTGAACTTCTGTTTGGCCACCCTGTGAGGGGTCCACTGTGCTTGGTGAAGGAAGGATGGGAGTTACCTCTCAAGCCCCCAAAGCAAGATATAGTGGACTATGTACTTGGTCTCCGCTCCAGGATGGCTGAGTACATGAAAAAGGCAACCAAAAACCTTGAGGCTAGCCAGGAACTCCAAAAGGCCTGGCATGACCAAAAGGCTGTTCTGACTGTTTACCAGCCAGGACAGAAGGTGTGGGTGTTGGAGCCAGTGGCCCCAGCAGTTCTCCAAGACAAATGGAGTGGACCCCACACTATTGTTGAGCAGAAGGGTGAGGTTACCTACTTAGTAGACCTAGGAACACCCAGGAGTCCCCACAGAGTTCTCCATGTCAACAGGTTAAAACCATATGTGGACAGGGCAGACATGGGCTTGCTCATGGCTACTGATGAAGGGCAGGAGGAAGAGAGTGACCCACTCCCTGACCTGCTCTCACAGAACCCTGACGATGGGTCAGTTGATGGTGTAGCCTTGGCAGGCAGCCTCACTACCCAGCAGCAAACTGATTGTAGACAGGTTCTCAATCAGTTTAGACATATGTTTTCACTGACACCCAGTCAGACCACCTGGTGCACTCATGAAGTGGACACTGGGGACAGTCTGCCTATTAAAAATAAGATTTATAGGCAACCTGACCATGTCAGGGACTGTATCAGGACTGAAGTCCAGAAAATGTTGGAATTGGGAGTTATTGAACCCTCAGATAGCCCTTGGGCTAGTCCAGTGGTCCTTGTACCAAAACCTCACACCAGTGGTGGAAAAAGAGAGATGAGGTTTTGTGTGGACTACAGGGGTCTCAATGCAGTCACTAGGACTGATGCCCATCCAATACCAAGGGCAGATGAGCTCATAGATACTTTGGCCTCAGCCAAATATCTCAGCACATTTGACTTGACAGCTGGCTACTGGCAGATCAGACTAGCTGATACTGCAAAGCCCAAAACAGCATTCTCAACCCCTAGTGGGCATTATCAATTTGTGGTAATGCCCTTTGGTCTGAAGAATGCACCTGCCACTTTCCAGAGGCTGGTGAATACAGTTCTCACAGGTCTGGAAGCCTATAGTGCAGCATATCTAGATGATATTGCTGTCTTTAGCTCCACCTGGGAGGATCACCTGGTCCACCTCAGGAATGTTTTACAGGCCCTGCAAAAGGCAGGCCTGACTATCAAGGCCACTAAGTGCCAGATAGGGCAGAGTCAGGTTGTGTACCTGGGCCACCTTGTGGGTGGAGGCCAGGTTCAACCTTTGCAGAGCAAGATCCAGACTATCATGGACTGGACTGCTCCCATTACCCAGACTCAGGTGAGAGCCTTCTTAGGCCTGACTGGGTACTATAGGAGATTTGTCAAGGGGTATGGATCAATAGTGACACCCCTGAATGACTTAACTTCTAAGAAAATGCCCAAAAAGGTTCAGTGGACAGTTAGCTGTCAAAAGGCATTTGATGACCTGAAGCAGGCCATGTGCACTGCTCCCATTCTACAGAGTCCTGATTACTCCAAGAAGTTCATTGTTCAAACTGATGCATCTGAATTGGGGGTAGGGGCTGTACTGTCACAATTGAATGAAGAAGGTCAGGATCAGCCAGTAGCTTTTATTAGCAGAAGGCTGACCCCTAGAGAGAAACGTTGGTCAGCCATAGAGAGGGAGGCCTTTGCTGTGGTCTGGGCTCTGAAGAAGTTGAGGCCATACTTGTTTGGTACACACTTCCTGGTTCAGACAGACCATAAGCCCCTCTTATGGCTAAAACAAATGAAGGGTGAAAACCCCAAACTGCTTAGGTGGTCCATTTCCCTACAGGGGATGGACTTTACAGTGGAACATAGACCTGGGAGTAACCATGCCAATGCAGATGGACTCTCTAGGTATTTCCACTTAGAACATGAAGACTTAACTGGGCAAGGTTAGTTTAATGTCCCTACGTTTGGGGGGGTTGTGTAGGAGAGTAGGATCTGCTTCACATGGGTACCCCCACTTTTTGCTGATGCTTCACTGTTTTTCGACATTAGTCTGGCTGGGGCCCTGCTAATCAGAACCCCAGCCTAGCTGCTTCCTCTCTAAAATGGTTTCCATGTGCCTTAGGCACATCACTGATTGGAATCTGGAGTGCCCTTATAAGTCCCTCGTATATGGTATACTATGTACCAAGGGCATAGGTACCTCAGAGGCCTGCCAGGGGCTGCAGCATGTATTATGCCACCCCTGGAAGGCCATCCAAACTGACACCACAGGTCTGCTACTGCAGCCTGGGTAAGGTGGTGCATGCACCCCTTACTGTGATATAGGTTACCTATATCACTAAATACATACACACATATAAACCTATAAGTCACTCCTAAGGCAGGCCTTATCAATCCTAAAGGCAGAGTGCATGGTTCCTATGTGAGAGGGTGCCCCTGCATGAGCAGGGCCCCTCTGCAGCGTTCGGAGACCCTTCTCTGATGCTGTTTGTAGTGCAGCCTGACCATATACTCTTAAGCGCATTATAACCTCGCGTTAAATGCTAACTTTGGAATGGCTGCACCTAAACATGTCGTGTTTGGTGTCAAACATCTTGGAATACTACCCCCCGCCAATTCTGGCGGCGGGGTAGCATTCCACCCTTCTAGAGGGAAAGACATGTTAACTCTGACTAGCCCGGTAACTTCTTTCCAAAGCCCTGGCGTCACAAAATGGATGCTGCTGCCACAGACACGAGTCTGGCCTCCTGCTGCTGGACGAAACTCCGGCAGGGGAGGCCTGGACAATAGGTTTCCTGTCCCAGGGAGGTGTGACCACCTCCCCAGACAGGATAATGTGTATTGGGGCTGGGCGGGAGCACCATCTGTGTGCTTTGAAGTCCTGCACTGGGGGCACATTTGGTGTCCCTGTGCATACCCCAGTTCAAACCGGATCAGGGGCTTCCAGCCCCTGCTTTGGCGCAAACTGGACAAAGGGAAAGGGGTGTAGCCACCCCTCTGCCCTGACCCACCCATAGGTGGGGCCACAGAATAGTCCAACCCCTATCCTTAGTATAAGTATAGGAACCCAGTCCTTAGGACTTTAGATTATCCCTGGACGAAACTCTGAAACTGAATCCTGGACCTTCGACGCTCTACTCACGACTAGAGGACAGAAGAATCTCCCTTGGGGTCAAGGAGTGACTCCCCTGCTTGGCAGGCACCAAAGAAGCATCTGTCCGGGTCGCATTTCTGAAGCTCCCGTCGGACGCCGAAGTCATCGCATCACCAGAGGTGGATTCTCAGACTTCCCCGAGGCTACCCTGAGTCCCCAGCAAAGCTGAGGCCCGTGGCTATCGTGGGTGACTTGAGACCGTGACCCCTGGACACCGAGCACATTTGTAAGTGCATCCTCTTCTGGGTCTTCCAAGAAGTCGTGCTTTGGGCTCCGAGTAGCCCTACCCTCCAGCACCAACTGCACCGAAGATCACTGGCCCCCACTCCACGAGTGTCCTGTGAGCCAGATCCACGTGCGGCGTCACGAGGCTCCTTCGCGGTCGCTAGCCTGTTGGCTAGTAGCCCTTAACGAAGGCCAATCTTTTTCTAACTTGGCATCCTGGTTGCTCCAGGCCTGCCCTCCCTTACTCTCGCTGGGTGAGTTCCCCAGACCTTGCTGGTCTGCACCATCGACGATCTTCCTCTGCATCGAGACTTGCCGTTGCCAAGGCTTGTTGGGTCCAATCCGGGCGCCAATACCTCAGCACTCGACAGACATCGTGTACCAGCCTGAATCCTGCTCCTGGTCGCCGACAACGCCTCCTGGACCTCGTGGCTGAAGAGTCAAGACGACTGTCAATGCACCTGAAGCACTCGACATCGGTGGGCATCTGTCCATCGCCTTCCTGGTCACTGGCTAGTGACCCAGACTCTGTCCCCTCTGCTTTCAGGTTCTTCAGAACTCCGATCCACTCTTGGATCCACCCGGACACTTTTCACTTGGTCGCCAGCAGCACTTTGCAGCAGATCGCCATTCAAATCGATGACGAAACCCGACCCCGAAAGGCACCTATGCACCCGGCTTCCTGGGTGAGGTAACACGAGTACTCCGGTGCTCCCGTGGGTAGAGACTCTTCAAAGTCCTAGATCTCAAAGGGTTTGGTCCAAGTCCTCTTTAAGTGTCCCTTTTCTCTAATTTCCCGATCACGACTTTCTCCATAGAAGTCAACGGCGTATCGCGGTTGTGTATTTACACTGCACGCGTCCCCCGTGGGTCCCCTGTGTCACTACCTTGGGTGGTTCCTTGTGGTCCAAGCACTTCTAGAGGCTCTAGGCCTAGTGTCTAGTTCAGTCGTGGTTCTTATACCACTTTATTGGTATATGGTTTGGTACGCCCTAGGGCCCAAACGTGTATTTGTGCTATTACTGTGTTTAAATAACTTCTAACTTATGTACTTCGAACTCTAGCCTCATAAAGAGACTAGAGGGGTGTGTTTAGCAATAAATACATATATTTTGAATATATACCTGGTGTGGTGCTCTTTCATTTGATCACTCAAGAGATTATAGACTGGTAAAACAAGCTGCTTTACATTCCTTCAAGACTTAGCCTGAAGGCTGCTCTCCATAGCTACCACTAGGATAGCTTTCAATAAGGTTGTCTTTAACCTATCTCCAATAAGGGGTTGTTTGGACTGGTGCAAGGTGCCCACTATAATTAGTGGACAGCATATACCAGGCCAACTTCTCACATTCCTACCCTCTTTTATAGCTTTCACCTTTCTGCACTTTTCTGCATCTCTGCTCTTTTGTGCCTTATTTCTGCTTATTTTCCCTTTTTTCTTTATCCCTTATTTCCTCCCTTTACCTTTCCCCGCCGCTGCTGCCACCGCGGCCCCTCCCCCCCAGCGCGACCGGCCCAATCCAGCTCCCCTTCCCGCCTCCCAGCTGTCCAGCCCTCCCCGACCCCTACTTAATGGTGGCTGCTGCGGGGACAGGCGAGCAAGACCACTGACTCATTGTAAGTGAAATTGCTCTCCCACCCTCGCAGCTCCACATTAAGTGAGGCCTGCCCCTGCACTCTCGAGTGTTGGTGATCAAGGCCCTCCTCCACCCGCAGGTTTCCCTGCGCCTCATCCCTGGTGGTCCAGTGGACCTCTGTTTCCTTCCTCTCACTCTGATCTTTCACTCGTTTTCACTCGTTTTTCTACCCTTTTTTATCTTTCACCTTTCTGCACTTTTCTGCATCTCTGCTCCTTTGTGCCTTATTTCTGCTCATTTTCCCTTCCTCTCGCTCTGCTTTTGCACTCGTTTTCACTCGTTTTTCTACCCTCTTTTAGCTTTCACCTTTCTGCACTTTTCTGCATCTCTGCTCTTTTGTGCCTTATTTCTGCTTATTTTCCCTTTTTTCTGTATCCCTTAATTCCTCCCTTTACCTTTCCCCGCCGCTGCTGCCCCCGCGGCCCCTCCCCCCCTGTGCAACCGGCCCAATCCAGCTCCCCTCCCTGCTCCCTGCTCCCGCCTCCCAGCTGTCCAGCCCTCCCTGGCCCCTACTTAATGGCGGCCGCGGGCAGCGGGCGCGCCGCTAGCGCACCGAAGGCGCGTCAAAGGCAAGCCCGTCTGCACCCGTCCGCGACCAGCGCCAGGAACCCTGGACCTCCACCCCGCCAACGCTACGACCCAGCAGCACTCCACGCACTCAACCCAGGCCGCAACAACAACTGCAAGCTAGCATCACCAGCCGACACCCATGGACCCTTCAGCTGTCACCGTTGCCGGCACACCTGCAGCACCGCCAAGATCACGGATCCAGCACAACCCGCCCACAAGAACACAACCAAACAGAAGACCCTGCAATGCATCCTCCTCAAAGTCCGATCCCTCCATAAACACGCCACCGAAATCTGGGACCTTCTCGACAGCACCACCCCGGACGTAGCGTTCTTCACCGAAACCTGGACCAACACCACCTCGGGACCGGACATCACCATCGCCATCCCCCAAGGATATAAGATCTCCAGGAAGGACCGCCGCACCCGCCCAGGAGGAGGAATCGCCATCGTCCACAAATCCAGCCTCCGCCTGAGCACACTCCCCGACGAGCCCACAGAACTGATGGAACACCTTCACTTCAAGATACTGGCCAGCCCCACCGCCACCCTCCGAGGAACCCTCATCTACCGACCCCGCGGACCCTTCGCCAACTCCATCACGGACATTATCTCCCCGCAGGCCATCGCATCCACCAACTACACCCTGCTGGGAGACCTCAACTTCCACCTCGACAACCAACTGGACCCCAACACCACATCCCTCCTGGACAACCTCCACAACATTGGACTCTGCCAGATAGTGACCGAGCCCACGCACTCAGCAGGACACACCCTCGACCCCCTCTTCACTACAGGAAACTCCTTCACCTTGAGCCACACCACCGAACTCCCATGGACCGACCATCGTTGCGTCCACTTCACCTTCAGAACACCCACCATCCACAGACACCAGCACCTGCTCCCACTAAGAAACTGGACCAAAATCACCGACGACCATCTCACCTCCTCACTCAACAACTCCACCCCAACCATCGCGGAAAACGACGACCCCAACACCACAGCCCGAACCCTGCATAGATGGATCTCGGACAGCACCAACACCATAGCCCCCCTAAAGAAAAACAACAATACCCACGCCAAGAAAGCCAGATGGTTTACCACCGAACTTCGAGAATCCAGACGCACATGCCGCCACCTCGAAAAGGCCTGGAGGAACACCAAATCCACAGAAGCCCACAACAACTTCAGAGCAGCCACCAATGCCCACCATCAACTCATCAGAGAAACGAGTAAAAAAGCGATTGAAGACAGAATCTCCACCCACGCGCACAACAGCAAGGAACTCTTCAGCATCATCAAGAAGTTCGCCCAACCCACCAGCGAGTCTACCGACATCCCTCCCTCACAACACCTCTGCGACAAACTCAGCACCTTTTTCCCCCACAAAATCAAGAGCATCTACGACAACTTCGATGAAGACAACCAACACACTGAACTCTCACCAACCACCCCCGACACCCAGAAACCAGCGATTGACGACTGGACAGTCCTCACCACCGAAGACACACTGAAGACAATGAAGTCAATCCACTCAGGGGCCCCCACGGACCCCTGCCCCCACCACATCTTCAACAGAGCCTCCGACACCATCGCACCCATGCTCCGCCACACCATCAACCGCTCCCTGGCGACCGCCTCGTTCCCTGACGACTGGAAACACGCTGAGGTCAACCCCTCCTAAAGAAACCCTCAGCGGACCCCACCGACCTCAAAACTACAGACCCATCTCCCTGCTCCCGTTCCCAGCGAAAGTCATCGAGAAAGCCATCAACAGCCAACTCGCCACATTCATTGAAGAACACAACATCCTCGACTCCTCCCAATCCGGCTTCAGAAAAAACCACAGTACGGAAACCGCCCTCCTCGCCGCAACAGACGACATCCGCACCCTACTGGACAAAGGAGAAACAGTAGCCCTCAGCCTCCTTGACCTATCAGCGGTGTTTGACACAGTCTCCCACCGTACCCTAATACGCAGACTCTACGACGCAGGAATCCAGGACAAGGCCCTCGACTGGATCCGCTCCTTCCTCTCTGGCAGGACGCAGCGGGTCAGACTCCCCCCCCTTTCCTCTCGGACCCCACACCTACCACCTGCGGAGTCCCCCGGGGCTCCTCCCTCAGCCTGACGCTCTTCAACGTCTACATGGCTCCACTCGCCCCCATCGTCAGAACCTACGGACTCAACATCGTGTCATACGCAGACGACACCCAACTCATCCTCTCCCTATCCAACGAGCCCAACACCCCCAGACGCAACTTTCGAGAAGGCATGGAAGCCGTCGCCAAATGGATGAAAAACAGCTGCCTACAACTAAACACCAACAAAACAGAAGTACTCATCATGGGCCAAAACCCAGACGCCTGGAGCGACACCTGGTGGCCCCCCGCCCTCGGAAACCCGCCAAACCCCACGGACCACGCACGCAACCTGGGAATCATCCTGGACTCCGAGCTCAAAATGGACCGCCAGATCAACTCCGTCTCGTCTTCCTGCTTCCACACCCTCCGCCTCCTTCGTAAGACCTTCAAATGGATCCCCCTCAAACACCGAAAGACCGTCATTCACGCCCTGGTCACCAGCAGACTCGAGTATGGCAACGCACTCCGGAATAAACAAAAACCTCACCCGCAAGCTACAGAACATCCAGAACGCCGCCGCAAGACTGGTCCTCAACCTGCCAAAATACTGCCACATCTCCCAGCACCTGCGCACACTCCACTGGCTCCCGGTCAAGGCGAGAATCACCTTCAAGATGCTCACCCACGCACACAAGGCCCTCCACGGCACCGGACCAGCATACCTGAACAGCCGACTCAATTTCCACGCACCCCAAAGGACCCTACAATCAGCCCAGCTCTCCTACGCCGTGGTACCCCGCACCAGAAAGACCAGATCGGGAGGCCGCTCCTTCTCCTTCCTCGCGGCCAAAGCATGGAACGTCCTTACGCTCTACCTCAGACAGACAACATCGCTCCCCATCTTCGCAAGAGACCTCAAAACCTGGCTCTTTGACAGACCCCCTCCTTGATGGAATGGAACCTGCACCCCCCCACCCCTAGCGCCTTGAGACCCTTACGGGTTAGTCGCGCTTTAACAAACCCCTGATTGATTGATAGGACTCTGCTACATCCTCATTCAGGGTCAGAAGTCTATCTCTGCCCTTCGCTGAGAATAACTCCCACAGTAGGGAGCACCAATGCTGGTGACCTATCCTCCTCATTTTGCAGACCCTCTCAAAGGCTGCAAACCATTTGTCCATGTCATCACCATCACTAAACTTGGGTACAATCACTTAGGGGATCTTGGGGTCAAAAGATACCTCCTTCTCCTTATTAAAGTTGCTGCCACCATTATCTTTGGGCTTCAAGCCCAGCTTAACTCTTCTGTCTTCTAGGGCTAGTCTCCTTTCCTCGAGTTCAATCTTTTTCTCCCCCAGTGAGACGAGATCAAGATCTTCCTCAAGGCTTGCTACCACCTTACCAGTACAGGGTTTGCTAGAGTGACTCCTGTCACTTCCCACTGGTGGAGGGGCCTGGGAAAGGGCGGAGAGTCGAGGTATTCACCTTCTTCCCCATCATTATCACTTTAGGCTAAGGCATTATTCTCACCCTCTTCAGGGTCTTCTTCTGAGGAATGGCCCTCCCCCTCTAGTCTTTCTTTTTCATAGGAGCTGAGGGCTTTTTCAAGTTCCTCCTTTTTAGCTGTAACTCTATAGCTAATGCTCCTTGCTTTGCACAATACTCTCAGATTACTGATCCTCAGGACTTGGATGGCTGCCAGGTTGAGATCATTACCAGTCTCCATTGTGTCTACGTTTTACTTGGAAATTGGGACCTTTTAAAATAAAAAATAAAACTTTTAAACATTTTCCTAAGTTTCCTAAGACTTTATAATGTACTTTTAGAATGGGGATCTACACAGGGCCCTAGAAATCCAATTGAAAAAATTGAAAAAAAATTCAGAAAAAATAATTTTTTAGTCTAAAGTCAATTTAGTGGAATTCTTGTGCGAAAATCACTTATGACCAAGTGGTAAGCAAAACACAAGTTCAGGATCCCACTGCTGTCACACCAATGTACACAATGGAATAGTGTAGAGTGGAGTGGCATACAGTGGAGTGGCATAGAATGGAATAGCATAGAGTAGAGTAGCGTACAGTGTGGTGGCGGACAGTGGAGTGTTGTAGACTGGACTGGTGAAGAGTGGAGTGGCATATGGATGTAGATTAAAGGAATATATAATATGGTTTGCAGATTAACGCAAGACATCGATTTGCGCTGCTTTGCTTTTTTTCAGCGTTACCAAACAACGCAGGGTCAAGCATGGTGGCCTTGAGTTGTTTTTTTAATTTTTTTAATTACTGCATTGCCTATGCAAGTCCATACGTGATGCAAGGATAACACAATACAATAATACATATGGCACTTAGTTATATATTGTCCCACAGTCTTCTCACAAAATGATGTCATTTGAGATGTCACAAGTGCTGGCATGAATGCTGTGATATCACATGGTATAAGTGATGTAATATGGAAGGGTCTAACCAGTGCCTGGAGAAGGTGCGAATCCTAGTTAATGTAGTGTGATGAGTGAGGTGACAACACTGAATAGGGAGGTGCATGACATAAAATAATTTGAAGGTGGTACGTAAATTATAAATTTAAGTTATAACTATAACTTTATAATTTCTAAGGTTTGTCTAGTTTAAGTTGGGTTTGTATAGAAAGAATAAATAACATTTTCTGAACTATAACCTATCCTTAACCCTTGTTGTTTTTTATTGAATTTCAATGTTTTTTTATTATTTAATAAAAGTGTGTTTCAAATTGTAGTGTCAAATGTCATTTATTAGTGTTTTGTTAATTGGAGTGTTGTCTAGTACAATGGAGGAGAGTGTCTTACAGTAGTGTGGTAGAGTGGAGTATTGTAGAGTGGAATACAGTGCAGTGGAGTAGAGTGGAGTAGCATACAGTGGAGTAAAGTATTATACATTGGAGTGGCGTGGTATGCCGTATAGTGGAGTGCAGTACCGTAGAGTAAAGCGGCGTGTTGTACAGTAGAGTGGCGTGTCGTACAGTAGTGCAGGGTGTTGTGGACGGGAAACAGCCTTTACAACGCATCCATTATAACGCACATGCCTTACCATCCCAAATTTTATAGTGCACATAACTTTACCACGCATGCCTTAACAACAAAAATGTAAGTATTTCACAGGTAAGTATAAAGCATATATATATATATAATATATATATATATATATATATATTATATTTATACATATATAATCTACTGGCGGTCGCTAGTAGGTAGTTATAGTTAGGACCTAGTTTCCATAGGAAAATAGGTTTTTGGTTTGCATATAACTTTGGTGCTATTTGACGAATCTTCACGATGTTTTCCCTAAAAAGTGGCACAGTTTGTCTAGTTCTGCATGGGAAATTATGTAGTGATCCATCAAGCGGGATTCGAGAAAAATGGGGGGTCAAAAAATGTGCCTTTATCATGCAATATCCCATTAGGATTTCGAACTCGACATCAGCCACAACTACTGGACTGAATTACACCAAATCTTGCAGAGAGGTAGCTCTTGGTCCAGAAAGAGCCCTTTTGTGATTTGATGTAAATCCGTTCCGCTGTTCTGGAGATATTAAAGGAAAACCAAAATCATATATCTAGGGATGTAGATCCTTTGCAAATCCCCCGCGGAGGATTCACGAAGTCACGTGCCACCAGCAATGCCGTATTTGGCTGACCACAACCTGCCAAGGAGGTTGCATCTGCCATTTTAAGTATTGGGGGAACGGTTCCGGGGACTTACATTTTTTCTTGAAAATGGTTAAAGTGGTCCGGGTAGAGGTACCCTGACCCAATGGGTGTGTTATAGGCGTGTCAGCGGGACCTATGTTGGGTACGAAATTGAGTTATATCTGGGGTTTTTCCACTTCAGGGATCTGCAGATCCCCCGCGATGCTTAGCGCGGCCCCTCCTTTTATATCCATGATGGATCCCAGCCCCCTGTGTAACTCTGTGATGAATCTGTGAAGCTTGACACACTTTGAAAAAAAAAACACTTTCAGACCCACTCAGACACCCACACAGGTACTCTCATACCCATTTACAAACCCACACAGGAAGTCACGCAACCACTCACAGACCTACACAGGTATTCACACATCCACTCACCGAGCCATGCAGGCACTCACAGACCCACTCACATACACATAGGCACGCACACACCCACTCAGAGACCCACACAGACAGACACACTGACTCACAGACCCACACAGACACTCACAGACCCACACAGACACTCACACACCCACGCACAGACCCACTCACACACCCACACAGAAATTCACAGACCCACTCTCAAAGGTTACAGGTTACAGTTAGGAAATACAATTTAAAAAAAGATGTTCACTACAAAAAAAAAAAAAAGGTTACAGGGGCGTTATAGTTAGGAAATAACATTAAAAACCGTAGAAATTCACTGAAAAAAATATGGATTATAGGGACGTTATAGTTAGGAAATAGAATTTAAAAAAAATTGAAAATTCACAGAAAAAATAATAGTTACAGGAACGTTATAGTTAGGCTCCTATTTCACATGCACATATCCATAGAAATTCAGCAGTTACAGTTATGGTTTTTTCAGTGAAAAAATTAATATATATAGTAGGGCAAGGGCATTTTTATGGTTTAGGGATGGATGAGGATATTGGATGGCTAGGTCATTTTTATGGATTAGGGTTTTTGAGGGCCTTTGGGTGGCAAGGGCATTTTTAGGGTTTAGGGTGTGTAAGGGTATTTAGGTGGCTAGGGAATTTTTAGGGTTAGGGTGGGTAAGGGTATTTGGGTGGCAAGGGTATTTTTTTAGGGTTTAGGGTGGGTGAGCGTATTTGGGTGGTAAGGGCATTTTTAGGGTTTAGGGTGGGTACGGGTATTTGGATGGAATGGGTTTCTTTAGGGTTTTGGGTGGGTAAGGGTACTTGGGTGGCAAGGGTATTTTTAGAGTTTAGGGTGGGTGAGGGTATTTGGGTGGTAAGGATATTTTTGGGTTTAAGCTGGGTAAGAGTATTTGGATGGCAAGGGTATTTTTAGGATTTAGGGTGGATGAGGGCATTTGGGTGGCAAGGGTTTTTTTGGGGGTTGGGGTGGGTGAAGGTATTGGGTGGCTAGAGCATTTTTAGGGTTTAGGGTGGATAAGGGTATTTGGGTGGCCAGGGTGTATTTAGGGTAGGTAAGGGTGTTTGGGTGGTAAGGGTATTTTAGGGTTTATGATGGGTGAGGGTTTAAGAGTTGGGCATCAATAAGGTAATATATATATAAGAAGCAGAGAATTCTGGGTAGTTCTCAAGTTTAGGTGGAAAGCAGATCCAGTATAGAGCACTCTCAACACCGGCAACACTCTAAATTTGCTGACCTCAAATGTCTGCTTTTCTATCAAAGTCTTTAAGCATAGGATTAGCACAGTGCCATGCACGCCGAGATAGAAAGGGACAAAGTCTTTTTGCATAATGTATGCGTCACTCTATGCCTGAAAGGGTAACTACTTACTGGCGACCGCCAGTAGGTTATATATATATATATATATCCCACTTATCCAGTAGCGAGGCATTTTAAAAGAATTCATGGCAATGATGTGAACTGTCTCACCTACTATGTTATCAATGCCATCCCCAAACCACGGCGGGGGAGGGGGACAACAGGAGACATGCCAATTGAGACAATTGGAGTCAAAATTGATCCTGGAATTTGATAGCAAATGGCCGAACGGGTTGAATAACACCGAAGACATGCATAATTTTCTCTAGAAACTAGTAACAACACACGCTTATCATATGACGTCATTACATTTAATAGATGGATGAGTTTCTAAAAAATATTCCCAATATTCTAAATACTTTAATTTATAGTGATTGTAGCGTTAATATGATGGTAGATATTCCTGGATCATGAAGTAATGAAAATAATTAATAATATTTTTTTAATTAGCTTACCTGCTGCAGCAACCAGTTTTTTAGTGATATACTTCAGTATATTTTTTTAGCAATATATTTATATAATTTTAACAGTATTTACTATTAATATGTTTTTACTGTTAATATATTTGTAATTTGCACACAATATACTTAGCACTTTTAGAATCATGCACTTTACATATTTGCACTGTTGGCACTATTTTGCACGTCATATTTTTTGCTGCTAGGCATTTATGCACTTTATTCCCGTGTCTCAAAACATTATAGCAAATTGAGTACAGCAACAACATTAGAATAGATGGAATCCATGCAATGAATCAATTTTTTATCGAATGAGATTAACTAAATACACAACAAGGATTTATCCTGTGTAGCCTAATATTGAAAATTCTTTGTTTACATGTCTTTGATCTATGACAAACTTTGAGCTATAATATGTTCGTGTGATAAAGTTCGGTATTTAGACCGTATACAATAACATTTCCTTGTATAATAGGCAATTGTTAGTATTGAGGACTGTGTATCACAGAAAGTTCGTTATTAATTCACAAGATTTTATGTATTGATACAGATATAGGTAATGTGTAATTTTGCTCAACATGGACTTTTGTATTTACAACTTACAATTCTTCGTGGTCATACAAATAAGATCATTATGGCATGCAATCTTGTGTTCACGTTTAAGAACTCCATATTCAAATGTTAAGTCTGTTTTCTTTGCCTATGGTCATGTGACACGGAGCCTTGGAGGTGGGTGTGCACCTAGCAAACATTTAAAACAATCATGGCGACGTTGCTCCGCATGTGAACAAGGGCTTCTGGAGCCCGAAACGCGTCATCGTTCGGGAGGAGAAGGTTTAAATAAAACATCTTGACTGACACTGTGGGGTCTGTTTCTCCTTCATCGCCGCCTGGAGGTTGCGGGAGTTCGAATCCTTTGGATATATATATATATATATATATATATATATTCACTGAAAAAACCATAGGTTTTAGGGACAGTTATAGTTAGTTGGACATTGCACTCGTACAAAACCCGTGAAATTCCCCCGTTATAGTTAGTTCAGCTAACTATAACTCGCGCCCCGCAATTCACTGCTGATGACGTCACATATTACATCACTCAGGACATGGTCAGTGACATCACTGATGACATCACTGATGACATCTCAAATGACATCACTGATGACATCATCTAGTGACTGTGTTTCTGTAAAGTTTAAATATTTTTAATGTATATAGGGAAAGGCGTATTGAAGAATGAGTGGGTGTATAAGTGTCTGTATGGATGATTTAGTAGGTGCGTGACTAACTGTATAAGTGAGTGATTAAACGTATCTTACTGAATGCATGGGTTAGTGACTAAACTGGGTGAATGTCTGTATCCGTCTGTCTGTTGCTGTGTAAGTGGCTGCATGGGTTTGTGAATAGCTACATGAGTGTCTATATGAGTTATTGATTCGTTGTCTGAGTATCTGTATGGGTGCCTGAGTGTTTGTGTGGGTGGGGTGTGTGCAACTCTGTACATAGATGTGTGAGTGGGTGATTCACTGGGTGCATGATTTGAAGAGTGCGTCTGTGATGGACTGCTTGGGTGGGTGAGTGTGTGTATGGGTGTGTTAGTGAGTGAATGTATATCTCAGTGGTACATGTGCGAGTAACTACATATGTAAAAGGCAGTATATATGTGTGTTAGAGTATTTAAAAGGCTATAAGTGAGAGTGTGTGATTGTGACAGTGGCTGTATGGATGCGTGTGTGCTTGTATCAGTTATTGTATAAGAGCGTAAGAATGTGCTAGTAATTGTAAGACTAAGTGAGCTGGTGTGTGTATAACTCTATAGGTGAGTAAATGGGTGTGTGATTAATTTTTTGCATGACTCACTAGGTGTGTGAGTACCTCTATGGATGAGTGGCGGTGTGTGAGTGTTTATATAGGTGTATGAGTGCATATGATAGTCCTGTACTGAGTGACTGTAAGTATGAGTGACTGGACGGGTGAGTGAGTAGATGTGTGTGTGTAGACCTAAGAATCAGTGAGTGGGTATATAGTTATTGGTATTGGAGTGTGTATGGTTTTGCGAATGGCAGTCTGTAAATAAGAGTGGGTGTATCAAAAGTTATATTAGGGTGTGAGAAGATGCATGAAATTATCACATGGATGATGTCATCAGTGATGTCATTTGAGTGGTCATCAGTGATGTCACTGACCATGTCATGAGTGATGTAATATGTGATGTCATCAGCAGTGAATTGCGGGGGCGCGAGGTATAGTTAGCTGAACTAACTATAACGGGGGAATTTCACGGGTTTTGTACGAGTGCAATGTCCAACTAACTATAACTGTCCCTAAAACCTATGGTTTTTTCAGTGAATTTCAAAGGTTTTTTAAATGCTAATTTCTAACTATAACGTGCCTGAAACCTATGGTTTTTTCAGTGAATTTGTAATGTTTTTTAAATGCTAATTTCTAACTATAACGTGCCTGAAACCTATGGTTTTTTTCAGTGAATTTCAAAGGTTTTGTAAATGACAATTTTTTAATTGTATTAATTGTTATATTTATTTTTTGATACTGATTTACAACATTTTTTTCAACTATTTATTTTTAGATATTTTATTTTTTAAATTACATTGTAATTACATTATACATTACATTACAAAATATACTTTCTCAGAATGAATTACTTTAGTTTAAATACATTGCAAATAGGCAATAGACTTTTAAGTACAGTAGTTACAGTTGTTGCAATGGGCAACACAATTTCAAACACAATGCAACATTGAGCTCAATGTGAATTTCTACTTAAATGCAATTAGTTACTTTATGGATTACTTTTCTCACCACAGGACTGGATCCTAGATTCAGTCCTGGGACATCTCCTGTAAACAGTTGAGTAAAAGCGTTTTGGTTACAGTAGTGATTTTTAAGGAATATTATTGTATTTTAAAAGTTGACACTTGGAAACTTTTTCACATAGAATCACCAATGTTATCCTATGGGAGGAAATTCACTTAGCAGGTAAGTAGTGTTATCGTTACTTTTTCTTACTCAGTGGTGGATCCTGGATCCAGCACTGGTGCATCTCCTGTAAACAGTTGAAAGAATGCGTTTAAGTCATACAGGCGATTTTTAAGGAATATTTGTAGTTTGTGAAAATCGACACTTTGAAACTTTTCTGCTGAAAACCAGACAATGGATTCCTATGGAAGGAAATACAAGTTACTGGTAAGTACGGTTAGAATTACTTTTCAGGGTCAGTGCTGGGCTAAAAGATGCAGCACTGGGTTCTCTCCTGATAACAGGTGAGTAAATCGGAATTCGTAGTTCGGCTGATTTTAGAGGAATATTATAAAGTTCCAAAACTCCACACTTAGAAGAATTTCCAAGTGAAACCAGTCAATGTTAGCCTATGGAAGGAAATTCAAGTTACTGGTAAGTACGGTTAAAATTACTTTTCAGGATCAGTACTGGGCTCAAAGATGCAGCACTGAGGTCTCTCCTGATAACAGGTGAGTAAATCGGAATTCGTAGTTCGGTTGATTTTAGAGGAATATTTGCACAATGGTGAAGGAAGGGGGTGGGGCCTGAGGTGACATGTCTGCAAACACGCCCTGTGGCGCGTTTTAAGTTGGAGAATTAATTCCTCCTCAATCCTGAGGGTCCCTAGGGGCCAACTAGCCCACCAGGAACCTCCAGTATGCGCCAGGGGCTGCGTTGCAGAGAGGTGTACAGAGGCCACGCCCTTTTACAACACTCTGCAACGCAGCTCCGTGGCGCTTACTGGAGGTACCTGGTGGGCTAGTTGGCCCCAGGGACCCTCAGGATTGAAGAGGATTTAATTCCCCATCTTAAAATGCGCCACGGGGCCTGTTTGCACACATGTCACCTGAAGCCCCGCCCCCTCCCTTCACCACTGTGCAAACGCGCCCGTGGCGCATTTTAAGTTGGGGGATTAAGTCCCCTTGAATCCTGAGGGTCCCTGGAGTCCAACTAGCCCACCATGTACCTCCAAAAGCACCACAGAGCTGCGTTGCAGAGAGGTGTAAAAGGGGCGTGGCCTCTGTACACCTCTCTGCAACGCAGCCCCTGGCACATACTGGAGGTTCCTGGTGGGCTAGTTGGCCCCAGGGACCCCCAGTATTCAAGGGAAATCGTTCCCCATCTGCAAACGCGCCAGGGGACGCGTTTGCAGACTGCTGCAGGGTGGGGGCGGGGCCTCCGGCACGATGCCGTTTTTTTGTTTTTTTGTATGGGAGGGGGGCTGCGTGGCCCCCCTTCCCTTGGCCTCTTTTGGCCCCGGGGACCCCATACCCCGGGGCATGCCCTCTTTTTTTTAATTTTTAAATATTTGGAGGGGGCTGCGTGGCCCCCTCCTCAGGCCATTTAAGGCCCCGGGGACCCCATCCCCGGGGCCGGCCTTTCCTCTTTTTTTCAATTTTTTTGTTTTGTTTTTGGGAAGGGGGCGCGTGGCTCCCCTCCCGGGCCACTACTTGCCCGGGGACCCCATCCCCCGGGGCTGGCCCTCTCCGTTGGGGACTGTGGGGGTCCCCAATCCCCCACAGTCCCGCCGGCTCCCGCGTCCCTTGGGAGCCGGCATTGCTTTTCCACATGGGGAGCTGCTAACATGCAGCTCCCCGTGTGGAAAAGCAATTATTTATTTAAAATAGTAAAAGAAGGGGGGCTACAGAGCCCCCCTTCCAAAAAAGAAATTAAAAAAAAGGCAGCATCTCGCCGAAGGCCCGCCCCCTCCCTGCACCATTCTGCAAACACGCCCCCTGGCACGTTGTAAGTTGGGAAATTAAGTCACCATGAATACTGAGGGTCCCTGGGGGCCAACTAGCCCACCAGGTAACTTCAGTAAGCACCACATAGCTGGTTTGCAGAGAGGTGGTCCGAGGCCATGCCCCCTTTTTACACCACTCTGCAAACGCACCTCTTGGCACACTGCTGGTGGGGCGATGAGGTCCTCTTGTGTCCTGAGGACCTCAGGACACAAGTGGACTTCATCCCCGAGCAGCAGTGCACCAAGAGGCGCGTTTGCAGAGTGGTGTAAAAAGGGGGCGTGGCCTCGGAACACCTCTCTGCAATCCAGCTGTGTGACGCTTACTGGAGGTACCTGGTGGGCTAGTTGGCCCCCAGGGTCCCTCAGTATTCAAGGGGACTTAATCCCCCAACTTAGAACGCGCCAGGGGGCGCATTTGCAGAGTGGTGGAAAAAGGGGGCATGGCCTGTGTCTACCTCTCAGCAATCCCACTGTGTGGGGCTTACTGGAGGTAAGAGGTAGGCTAATTGGTCCCTAAAGGACCCCAAGCAGCGAAGGGGACTTCAATCCCCATCCAAGAGCGCGCCAGGGAGCGTGTTTTCAGAGTGGTGGGCAAAGGGGGCATGGCCCATTATGATAACTTAGCAATCCTGCTGTGTGGTACTTACTGGAGGTAATAGGAGGGATAGTTGGCTCCCAAGGATGTCATTGGGGGTCAAGTACCCCTCTTGTTACCTCCAGTAAGTTCCACCCAGTAGAATTGCTAAGATGTCTTCAGAGGCCCTGCCCCCTTTCTCCACCACTCTGCAAACGCGCCTCCTGGCAGACTATGGGATGGGGATGAAGTCCACTTTACTCCTGAGGGACTTTGGGGGCCAAGAAGCCCTTCTGGTACCTCCTGTAAATCCTACGCAGCGGAATTCCTGAGCGCTGGTTGGAGGCACAGCCCCCTTTCTCCACCACTCTGCATAGGTTTCAGGGACGTTATAGTTAGAAATGATCATTTAAAAAACCTTTGAAATTCACTGAAAAAACCATAGGTTTCAGGGACGATATAGTTAGAAATTAGCCTTTAAAAAACCATAGAAATTCACTGAAAAAACCGTAGGTTTCAGGGACGTTATAGTTAGTTGGACATTTCACTCGTACAAAACCAGAGAAATTCGGCTGTTATAGTTAGTTGAGCTAACTATAACTCACGCCCCCGCAATGCACTGCTGATGACATCACATATTACATCATTCATGACATGGTCAGTGACATCACTGATGACATCTCAAATGACATCACTGATGACATCACTGATGACATCATCCACGTGATAATCTGATGCACCTCCTCACACCCTAATATAACCTTTGATACACTCAGTCTAAAATACAGACTACCATTTTCGAAACCATAGACACACCACTACCACATACCCACTCACTGATTCCTAGGTCTACACACACATCCACTCATTCACCCATACAGTCACTCATACATGCAGTCACTTATCAATACAGCACTATCATTTGCACTCATACACCTATGCAGACACTCACACTTCGCCACTCATCCATAGAGTTACTCACACACCTAGTCAATCATGCAAAGAATCATTCACACTCCCATTTACTCACCTATACAGTTATACACACACCACCTCACTTATTCATACAGATACTAACACATACTTACTCTCTTATACAATCAATGATACAAGCACACACTCATCCATACAGCCACTCTCACAATCACTCACTCTCATATATAGTGATTTATATACTCCAACACTCACATATACTGCCTTTCACATATGTAATAACTCACACATGTACCACTGAGACATCCATTCACTCACCAACACACCCATACACACACTCACCCACCCATACAGCCCTTCACAGATGCACTCTTGAACCCATACACCCAGTGAATTACCCATTCACACATCTATGCACAGTCACACACCCCCCACCCACCCACACAGACACCCAGGCACCCATACAGATACTCAGACAACCAATCAATAACCCATATAGACACTCATGTAGCTCCACACCAACCCATGCAGCCACTTACACACCAACTGACAGACTGATACAGACATTTACACAGTTTACTTACTAACTCATGCATTCAGTAAGACACATTTAATCACTCACTTATATAGTCAGTCACGCACCTACTAAATCATCTATTCAGACACTCATACACCCACTCATACTTCAATACACCTTGGCATATATATATATAAAACATATTTAAACTTTACAGAAACACACAGTCACTGGATGATGTCATCAGTGATGTCATTTGAGATGTCATCAGTGATGTCATCAGTGATGTCACTGACCATGTCATGAATGATGTAATATGTGACGTCATCAGCAGTGCATTGCGGGGGCGCGAGTTATAGTTAGCTCAACTAACTATAACGGCCGAATTTCTCTGGTTTTGTTTGAGTGAAATGTCCAACTAACTATAACGTGAGTGAATTTCTATGGTTTTTTAAAGGCTAATTTCTAACTATAACGTCCCTGAAACCTATGGTTTTTTTCAGTGAATATATATATATATATATATATATATATTATCTACTGGCGGTCGCCAGTAGATAGTTATAGTTAGGACCTATTTTCCATAGGAAATCCACAACATTCTATTTGAAATAACTTTGGCGCCAGTTGACGAATCTTCGCAAAATTTTCAAAACTTATGGCCCGCTCCGGTCCGCTCCTATCCTGAAAGTTTTGGGGTGATTCGGCAAGCGGGGGCCAAGAAAAAAGGGGGGTCCCAAAACGTGTTTTCCCTATGCAATTTTCCATAGGAACCTTTCATCGCAGCTACAGCCCGAACTGCTGAACGGAATTACACCAAATTTGGCAAAAAGGTAGCCCTTGGTTCAGAGTCATGCCTTTTGCTTAAATGGTGTAAATCCGTTCAGTAGTTCCTGAGAAATTTGAAATTTGAGCCTAACCACACATGTCATCGTGAGATCTGATTGGCTGTCAGCACTTCATCCTGGAATTGCTGGCAGCCATCTTGGGACCAATATAAATGATAGTACCCCATTGAAATGCATTGTAGTGAATCGAAGATTTTGAGGGTTACCAAAAGGAGAACTATAAAGGGTGATAACAGACTTTAGTTACATTAGAATTCATTTGTTGATGGTACTCTACTAATTTCAGGAATTGTGGTGTGTTCTAAGGTGATTTTACCCTGTGAAAAACCTTCTGCTGGGATATCATGAATCATGTTTGAGACAAAACTATTTTCACATGCTTGTCCCATACAGTTTTGGAAGGTGCTCCAGAAGCTAAAATGAGAGCATATTTTCTGTAAATTCACATTATCTTTCTTAGTCATGTGAGAATGAAGTCTGACATTCTCAGTAAAACATGTACATCCAACAAGGGCAGAGACTGTCAGTTGATTCCTTTGTGTTCTACTGCAGCTTCCCAGAGTGTTCTAAAGAACAACTAGAGTGCTAACAGCCTTACTTATGACAAAAGTATGGCACACCTGAAGCCATCTTGATTGGAATAAACTGGTAACACTTAAAACATTTAATTTAAAAAGGAACAAAATGATGGGGTTCATTTTGTCATAGAAATTATGGTTAGTGCTGTAAAAAGAAAAATTAGGACATGTTTCAAGTGTGATCTCAAATATCTTCCTGTTATATTTCAACAGGAGCAGCCTGTCAGTTGATGCCTTTGTGTTCTACTGCAGCTTTCCAGAGTGTTCTAAAGAACAACTAGAGCGCTAACAGTCTTACTTATGACAAAATTATGGCACACCTGAAGCCATCTTGATTGGAATAAACTGGTAACTCTTAAAACATTTAATTTAAAAAGGAACAAAATGAGGGGGTTCATTTTGTCATAGAAATTATGGTTAGTGCTGTAGAAAGAAAAATTAGGACATGTTTTAAGTGAGATCTCAAATATCTTCCTGTTATATTTCAACAGGAGCAGCCTGTCAGTTGATGCCTTTGTGTTTTACTGCAGCTTCCCAGAGTGTTCTAAAGAACAACTAGAGAGCTAACAGTCTTACTTATGACAAAAGTATGGCACACCTGAAGCCATCTTGATTGGAATAAACTGGTAACACTTAAAACATTTAATTTAAAAAGGAACAAAATGAGGGGGTTCATTTTGCCATAGAAATTATGGTTAGTGCTGTAGAAAGAAAAATTAGGACATGTTTTAAGTGAGATCTCAAATATCTTCCTGTTATATTTCAACAGGAGCAGCCTGTCAGTTGATGCCTTTGTGTTCTACTGCAGCTTCCCAGAGTGTTCTAAAGAACAACTAGAGCGCTAACAGTCTTACTTATGACAAAATTATGGCACACCTGAAGCCATCTTGATTGGAATAAACTGGTAACTCTTAAAACATTTAATTTAAAAAGGAACAAAATGAGGGGGTTCATTTTGCCATAGAAATTATGGTTAGTGCTGCAGAAAGAAAATTTAGGGCATGTTTTAAGTGAGATCTCAAATCCTCTTCTATTTCATTAGAAAATTCTGACATGCAGACTGAAACAATCACTTTCAGTACCAGCAGTAGACTTCCAGTTAACTCCCTGGTGAGCAGTAGCTTTACTACAGTGATCTAATGAACAACTAGAGTGCTAACATTCTGAATTTATGGCAAATGTGTGACACATCTGAATGCCTTCTTGATGGAATCAAAGTAAAAAACTGAAAGCATTTCCTACTGAGGAGACTGCAGTAAATGATGAAATTAGGAAACTTCATAACAAATAAGTCTCCCAAGATGGCCACCAGAGAAAAAGAGCCCAAATGTAGCACAAATATCACCCAGATGTAGCCCACATATAGCCCAATGACAGAAGTGTGCAAAACACTTTTTATTTTTATTTTTTCTGCAGTTTTATATAGTGCAAACTGGTCAGGTATTGGAGCGTTACATCTTACTTGGACCCCTTATTGCGTATTTTGCACTGAAGTACATGAGATTGATCTTGCGAAACATTGAACTTTACGATTCTGTTAACCTGAAGTTGCTCTGAACCGGGCTTTGTAACACCCGTTTTTACCTACTGGTTTTAATTAATTCTCACTGTATTGTATTAGGAAAGAGGATTTACTGTTTTTATGTACACTTTTATGATCTATGTTTCTAAATCAGATCAAATAAAGTTTAATGAATTCTATGGCAGGACGGAGGCGAGGATTATGCATATCTTTCCTCACTTTATTTGCATAGCAGTTCAAAGAAAACGTAACACAACAATCATTAAACAAAAGACTACACAACCCATGAACCATTAGGGGGTAGTCTCCAAGGCAACTATAGTCCAATCATATCACAGTCCATCGTATATAATATCGTGACGTCCCTTCCGCTTCCTCCTTCTTCACTGCTCGTCAGTTAAGTGCATTCCTTACATTCTTGGCTTAATCTGACGTTGTTGCTGTTTGTATAACGGTTTCTTGTGCACGTTATTAGCATTATTGCCTTGGTATTGTTTCATATTCCCTGCGCAGCAGGCTCTTGCCCGAGCGCGTTCTCCCCTCGCAGTTTCTCCCGCTGTGTGCTCTGCGCGCGGTGAGAGCCTGTCAGGCGCGTCTGGTCCGAGCGAGGCAGCTCCGTCGAGCGCTCCTGCTGGTCTTTACGCGCGTTTGGGAATCCGGTCACTCCTTTAGAGTCCGCTTGATTCCCGACCAACCCTCGCCTAATTTTGACACCGCTACGCGGTGATTTCCCCACACGGCCACGTTAGTGACCAGCGCCACCTGGTGGTGGTAATTGGTATTGCGCCTCAGTCTATTCTTATAACAGCGTCGGGGAAAGCCCAGCTGTTGGAGCACCAGCGAGGGGGCTATCTTAAGGATTTTAAGGGCATTTGTTCTGTGCTCACACCCTCTGCTATCATGTCTTCTCCAGAAGACCATTTTTACTCCTCCTACCAGGAAGTGGAGGAGGAATGGCCCCCAACTTCTCCCTCCAGCAGTGGACCAAGCCCTCTCTCTGGCTATTTCTAGGGCGCTGGCTCCTCTTAGGGATCAGGTTGATAAGCTGGCGAAAAGCATCCCTGGGGTGTTCAGTGACCCAGATCTGGTGGTGGCGGGTCCAAGTAGCTCCCAGATGGGGAATAAAAGGGCCGTTAAGCATAACGCGGGGCACTTGGAAAGATTTGATAAACTTACGGAGACCTTCCTCAAGAGTGCACGAACGCTAAAACATGCACCCTGCCGGGAGGAGGAGGGGCCCGGAGAAAATTGCGACACTGTCACCACTATTGTAGACCCCGACGGCGGGTTTCCCTTAGAGGGAGAGGGTGTATCGGAGGACGATTTCTCCTCCAATGAGGATAAGGACTCGGGCGTCCCTGGCGTCCAGAGTCCCACTCTCTCAGTCCCCGGTTGGGGACTGGGTCCACTCGGACATGTTCCAGCCTACCCAAATTTACCATCCTAGGTCGGCAGAGTGGACACCTGACGCCAAAGTGGCAGAGTATGTGGTGGGGAAAATCCATCAACCCCTTGAAAGGGAGGTCAGGAATAGGATGAGGGGAGAATGCCCCAGGCCCTCACTGAAGGGGAAGGTGGCACACACGCCTGAAATTGATGAGAAACTATGTACCTTTTTCTCCAAGTATATGAGGGATCCCAAGACAGGAATTGATAGGTCTTGGACGTGGTAGGGCCCTTGACCCAAATTATTCAATTGACGGAGCGTTCCAAAGAGTCAGGATCCCCTTCGTCCACGGATATTGTGGCTGGTTGGGTGCACTACCCTAAACCCTAAAACACTACCCCCTCCACTACCCAAACACCACTGCACTACCCTAAACCCTAAAACACTACCCCCAGCACGACACCCTACACTACCCAAACATAACTGCACTACCCTAAACCCTAAAACACTACCACCAGCACGACTCCCTACACTACCCAAACACCACTGCACTACCCTAAACCCTAAAACACTACCCCCAGCACGACTCCCTACACTACCCAAACACCACTGCACTACACTAAACCCTAAATATACCCCCATCATGACCTCCCACACTACACAAACACCACTGCACTACCCTAAACCCTAAAACACTAACCCCAGCACGACCCCCTACACTACCCAAACACCACTGCACTACCCTAAACCCTAAAACACTAACCCCAGCATGACCCCCTACACTACCCAAACACCACTGCACTACCCTATACCCTAAAACACGACCCCCTACACTACACAAACATGACTGCACTACCCTAAACCCTTAAACACTACCCACAGCATGACCCCCTTCACTACACAAACACCACTGCACTGCCCTAAACCTTAAAACACTACCCCAGCACTACCCCCTACACTACCCAAACACCACTGCACTAACATAAACCCTAAAACACTACCCCCAACACAACCCCCTACACTACCCAAACACCACTGCACTACCCTAAACCCTAAAACACTACCCCCAGCACGACTCCCTACACTACCCAAACACCACTGCACTACCCTAAACCCTAAATCTACCCCCAGCACGACCCCCTACACTACCCAAACACCACTGCACTACCCTAAACCATAAAACACTACCCCCAGCATGACCCCCTACACTACACAAACACCACTGCACTACCCTAAACCCTAAAACACTACCCCCAGCACGACCCCCTACACTACTGCACTACCCTAAACCCTAAAACACTACCCCCAGCACGACCCCCTACACTACCCAAACACCACTGCACTACCCTAAACCCTAAAACACTACCCCCAGCACGACCCCCTACACCACCCAAACACCACTGCACCCTAAACCCTAGAAAAGAAACCCCATCCCATGCCCAATCCCCTTACCTCTCACTCCTCATGGTTCCTCTCTCCCTCATGGTTCCTGCTTCACGTCATCTCTGAGGGGCGGTGCACGTCGTTGTGAGGAAACGGAACAGCCTCTGTTTCCTTACAAAGACATGGATCGTCTACATGTTTTAGAACGCATGGTCATTTACCATACATACCTTTACAACAAAATTTGTTGTAAAGGCATGCGTGGTAAATGACCATGCGTTCTAAAAAATGCGTAGTAATGACTTTCGTGATGTACAACGCATGCATGGTAATGCATGCGTTGTAATGGTATAGCAAAGTAAAAAGTCGTTGTAACGGCTGTTTACCGATCGAAGCTGGCCCCTGTTCTTCAGTGAGACGTTTATTTGATTAATTAGGAGGAAGGAATGTGGTTTTTTTACCGAAAAGTGCATTGCCGGCTGTTATATTGTGAAAGTGTCCGCGTGGCCTGGTTTCACTTCCGGTGAGAGAGTGGAAGAGTCTGTTTGGATCTAAAGGAGTTCTGTTGTTGGACGGGGCCGGCGCGACATGTCATCAGAAAACATAGCTAATGGAAAGCATCCTCCCTGAAGTGTGGAGCAGTGCCATGAGAGGTCAACGAGTGTGCGTCCCACCGCAGTATGACCGTACCGCGTGACCCATGTGCCGCCTCCAGGGTACGGGAGGCAGAAGCGGCATCGCAGGTCCTCTTGAAGACCGTTGTAGCACTAATTCTACATTTTGGTACTAGGGCATTTTAACTTCGTTGTTCCTGCCAGATACAAAGAGAAGATCCTGTGTTATTCAGTGCCCTCGTTACCTTTTTTGTGGGTTGTGGTGCTTGTCACTCCGCTGCCCGCCGGTGCACACGACTGGGCACCCCACCTCGTGTGCCATCTGCAGGGCCTCTGCCCTCGGATCACTGGTTTCTGTTTCTGGAGTGGCAACATAAACAGTTGCTCCCAAAGGACTAGCCTGAACACTTAGGTGAATATCCCCTGCACCAGCATTCCACGGAAATTCTTTCCTAGCTCTCCCACGTCAACGAGCACGGCTCCGCTCGCGACACCGTATGACGTCATCGGAGCCATAAGAGGACCTCGTTGGCGTGCTGATGTCAGTTCCACCCATTTTTTCCGTGCCACCAAGGCAAACAGGGGACCGAGACATTTTCACATGTATACATAGTATAATAAATCCAACATGCAAGGTTGCCCCTTTCGAGTTCGCCCCCACAGAAGGTTCTCTCTCTCCTTGCTGAGGCAGCCTCACCAATCAGCCTCTAAACTTCAATCACTCGTGTACGGCTCTACGCGTTTCGGACCAAGTGTCCTTGAGCACGAGCCTCAGTAAATGAAAACAGCAACATTCGACTGTAGACCTTCTGCTCAATTTTATTAATTGCAGCCCCAGTGGGCATGTACGGATGTCCCGCCTCAGTGGGCGTATACAGCAAAGCATACTGGTACTTGCAGTGTCTGCCGTCACTTAAAACCCGTGTGGGTGTTGCTAAATCCATAAAATTAAATAGTTCATAAACTTCCACAGTGGGTAGAAAAGAGCAGAGAGAGCTGAATATGTTGCCCTTGAAACCCTCAGCAATAGGCCTTCTGTCCAAGTTGGCGTTGCAATGTCTCTTCGCCACAGGTCCGCCGTTGCACGCGGCGGGGCATCCTCGCGACCAGGCCGGACGCTACTAAATCCAACATGCAAGGTTGCCCCTTTCGAGTTCGCCCCCACAGAAGGTTCTCTCTCTCCTTGCTGAGGCAGCCTCACCAATCAGCCTCTAAACTTCAATCACTCGTGTACGGCTCTCACGCGTTTCGGACCGAGTGTCCTTGATCACGAGCCTCAGTAAATGAAAACAGCAACATTCGACTGTAGACCTTCTGCTCAATTTTATTAATTCCAGCCCCAGTGGGCGTGTACGGATGTCCCGCCCCAGTGGGCGTATACAGCAAAGCATACTGGTACTTGCAGTGTCTGCCGTCACTTAAAACCTGTGTGGGTGTTGCTAAATCCATAAAATTAAATAGTTCATAAACTTCCACAGTGGGTAGAAAAGAGCAGAGAGAGCCTTATTAGTATAATAAATATATATATATTCACTGAAAAAACCATAGGTTTCAGGCACGTTATAGTTAGAAATTAGCATTTAAAAAACCTTAGAAATTCACTGAAAAAACAATAGGTTTCAGGCACGTTATAGTTAGAAATTAGCATTTAAAAACCTTAGAAATTCACTGAAAAAACCATAGGTTTCAGGGGCGTTATAGTTAGTTGGACATTTCACTCGTACAAAACCATAGAAATTCCCCGTTATAGTTAGTTCAGCTAACTATAACTCGCGCACCCGCAATGCACTGCTGATGACGTCACATATTACATCACTCATGACATGGTCAGTGACATCACTCATAACATCACTCATGACATCTCAAATGACATCACTGATGACATCACTGATGACATCATCCAGTGAATGTGTGTTTTTCTGAAAATTAAATATGTTTTATATATGTATATCTCAAGGTCGATGGAAGAATAAATGGGTATATAAGTGTCTAAATGGATGATTTTTTTGTAAAATTGATTGTATAACTGACTAAGTGTATCTTAGTGAATACATGGGTTAGTGAGTAATGTTTAAATATGAAAATATCTATCAGTCTCTCACTTTGTGTATAAGTGGCTGCATGGGTTGGTGAGTAGCTACATGAGTGTCTATATGGGTTATTAGTTGGTTTTGAGTATCAGTATGAGTGTCTGAGTGTCTGTATGGTTCGGTGGGGGTATTACTTAGTGCGTAAATGCATGAATGAGTGACTCACTGTATGTGTTGAAGACAGCATGTGTGCAGGACTGTATAGGTGGATGAGTATGTGTATGGGTGTGTTAGTGAGTGAATAAATGTCTCAATAGTGTCTTTATGAGTAACTACATATGTTTTAAACTAGTATATGTGAGTATTGGTGTATATAAGTGAGTATATGTGAGAGTGAGAGATTGGAAGAGTTCCTGTACAAATAAGTAGGTGTTTCTATAAGTGATTGTTTAAGAGAGTAAGTATGTGTAAGTTTCTGTAGAAGTAATTGTGGTAGTGTGTGTATAACTGTATATGCAAGTAAATGGATGTTTTATACTTTGTTTGCATGTGTGACTATGTGTGTGAGTAACTCTATGGATGAGTGGTGGTGTGTAACAGGATGTATAGGTGTATGAGTACATATGATGAGTGAGTACATGTATGAGTGACTGTATAGGGACTGTTGGTGAATGAGTGGATGTGTGTGTAGATCTTGGAATTACTGAATAGGTGTGTTGTAACTGGTATTGGTATGTCCATTGTTTTGAAAATGTTAGTTTGTATTTTTGAGTGTGTGTATCAAAGGTTATATTACGGTGAGAGGAGGTCTGCCACTCTATCACAAGGATGATGTCATCAGTGATGTCATCAGTGATGTCATTTGAGATGTCATCAGTGATGTCATGAGTGATGTCACTGACCATGTCATGAGTGATGTAATATGTGACGTCATCAGCAGTGCATTATGGAGCGCGCGAGTTATAGTTAGCTGAACTAACTATAACGGGGGAATTTCTATGGTTTTGTACGAGTGAAATGTCCAACTAACTATAACGCCCCTGAAACCTATGGTTTTTTCAGTGAATATATATATACACACATCTTTCAACAAAACATCCCCAGTTGAAGACACACTCAAAGAGCAGATGAATTCCACTGATTCTTCCATAAAAGAAATTGGCATTTTCATTCAGATGCATAGCTTGCCTTACACGTTTCAGAGCAACAGCTCCTTGGTCACAGGCTTCATGATACTGTGCAGGATAGGTGGAAAGGCACTTTCCTCTGCATGTTTATTTAATTAGCCCTCAGTGGGCTTCACTGATGAGTCCAACTTAGTGTTGCGTGCTGGGATCAGTAGTGCTCTTTCATAATTCCTTTACCTTTAGTAGGTTTCTGCATGTAGCATAATGCTCATTTGATTTAAAAGCCCCCCAGTGGGCCTCTGAAATGAAAATGTTCAGTTTATTTTTTCTTTTCTGTTGTTCCACTAAGGAGGTCTCGGAGTAGTTCCATGTCCTCGTGGCCCCCTAACCTTGACCGGTGGTGCAGTCTTCCCTGCTGGACTGCCGGTCATAAATTTAAACAAAACATCCACAGTTGAAGACTCACTTGAAGAGCAGATGAATTCCACTGATTCTTTAATAAAAGGAAACTGGCATTTTCATTCTTGCCCTACGAGTTTCAGAGCAGCAGCACCTTGGTCACAGGCTTCATGATACTGCACAGGATGGGTGGAAAGGGCACTCTTCTCTGCATGTTTATTTAATTAGCCCTCAGTGGGCCTCACATAAATATATATGCTTTAAACGTACCTGCTAAATACTTACATTTTCATTGTAAAGGCATGCGTGATAAAGGCATTTGCATGGTAAACGTTTGCGTGGTAAAGGCATGCGTTGTAAAGGCATATGCTTTGTTAAGGACCCGTTGTTAAGGCATGCGAGGTAATGGCATGCCTGGTTCCATCATACATCTGTTGTAGACTATCACAGAGTGTTGTAGAGAGGTGTGGCATAGAGTGGAGTAGGATGCAGTATAGTGTAATTGAGTAGAGTATCATTGAGAGGAGTGTCATAGAGTACACTGGAGGTGAGTGTTGTAAAGTGCAGTGGCTTATCATATAGTGGAGTGGCGTGTCATAGAGAGGAGTCAAGTGGCGTCTCATCGAGTGTTATACAGTGTACAACACTGGCATACTGTGGACTGTCATAGAGAGCAGAAGTATACAGTGAAATAGCGTAGAGTGGAGTATCGTACAGTGGAGTGGTGTACAGTGAATGAGCTTATAGTGCAGTAACGTACAGAGGAGTGATGTACAGTGGAGTACAATACACTGGAGTGTTGTACGCTAGAGTGGGGTAGCGTGGAATATAATACAGCGGAGAAGCATAGAGTGGAGTGTTGTACAATTGAACTGCATAGAATGGAGTTGTGTACAGTAGAATGGTATACACTGGAGTGGCGCAGAGTGGAGTACTGTCTAGTGAAGTGGCACACAGTGGAATAGCGAACAGCAGAGTGTCGTAGACTGGAGTGGCATACACTGAAATAGCATAGAGTGGAGTGGCGTTCAGTGCGGTGGCATAGAATGGAATAAAGTACACTGCAGTAGCGTTGGGTGGAGTGGCATACAGTGGAATAGCGTACATTTGAGTGGGGTAGAGTGTAATATAATACAGTGGAGTGACGTAGAGTAGAGTAACATCTAGTGGAGTGGCATACAGTGGGACAGCGAATATTGAAGTGATGTACACTGGAATAGCATAGAGTGGAGCGGCGTTGAGTGTAGGGGTGTAGAGTGTAATAGCATATACTGGAGTAGCTAGACTGCAGGGACGTAAGGTGGAGTGGCGCAGGCTTCAGTGGCGTACAGTGAAGTTGGGTAGAGTCGAATAACATACAATGGAGTGGCATAGATTGGAGTTGCGTACATTGTAATTTGCGTAGACTGGAGTGGCGTAGACTGCAATGGCGTAGAGTGGAGTGGGGTAGAGTGGAATAACTTACAGTGGAGTGGTGTTGCATACCATGTAATAGCGTCAAGTGAAGTGGCATAGAGTGGAGTATGGTACGGTGGAATAACGTACAGTGTAGTACAGTGAACTGGCTTACAGTAGAATAATGTAGAGTGGAGTAGCGTAAAGTGGAGTGGCGTACATTGGAGTGGCATCGACTTAAGTGGCGTACAGTACAGTACAGTACAGTGGAGTGGAAATAGTACACAGAGGAGTGGCGTAGAGTGGAATGGCATCCAAAGCAGTTGCTTGCAATGGAGAGGCATAGAGGGAGTTTTGTACACTGCAGTGGTGTACAGTGCACTAGTGTGCAGTGGAGTAGCTTCCACTGGAGCGGTATACAGTGGATTAGTGTACACTGGACTTTGCTACAGTGGAGCCGCATACAGTACTATAGTGTAGTTTGCAGTGGCCTTACAGTGGCGTGGCGTAGAGTGTAGTAGTATATACTGGAGTAGAGCATAATGGAGTGGAGTAAAGTGGAGTGGTGTAGACTGGAGGGGTGTACAGTGGAGTATGGTAGAGGAGAATACCATACAGTGGAATGGCATAGAGTGGAGATGCATACAGTTTAATAGAGTGGAGTGGTGTACAGTGAAGTGGCATAGAGTGGAGAGGCGTAGGGGGGGACTAATGTACACTGTAGTGGTGTACAGTGGAATACATAAGAGTGCAGTGATGTATAGTGGAATGGTGTACACTGGAGTGGCGTACACTGGAGTGGGATAGAGTGGAATACCATACACTGGAGTAGCATAGAGTAGAGGTGTGTACAATGGAATAGTGTAGAGTGTAGGGATGTATAGTGGAGTGGCATAGAGAGTTAAATGGTAATTTCTCAAAAAAGGATTTACACCAAACTTAGCACAGTCCTTGAGCAACCTTTTAAGCTTGTGGTAAGTTTGATGTACTTCCGTTCATGCAACAAAGAGCAAAAAACCCTATTGTAATTAAAATCATACCTTTGGGACTACACTTTTGCCTCACACTTGACAGCTCTGTGTAAAACTTATCATAAAGACCCTAAAGTTAACTAACTTAGTTTTGGAAAGTTTAGTTCAGATTCTTCTAATGTACCCTAAGTTATTTTTTTATTTAAAAAGCAGACCGCCATCTCTGCATTTGCATTAACTGATGGTTCACTTTTTTTAGAGCAGCCTTTGTGCCACACTGGGATGAGGTGGAGGTAGCACTACTGACTCAAAGTGTCCATGGAGAGGGATTCTCAAATGGGGATAGACTTAGCAGCCCCCGAACCTTTGCTTATTTTAGGAGAGTCACACAGTCCAAGGCACAAGTAAACAGATGCCAGTGATTCAAATATAACTCAAAAATAAATATCAAAGGAGGTGAACTTTCTCACTGACTCAGAATGGCTTGGCAGTTTGGTCTGGACTGTTCCCATGAGGCACAGGGTCAAGACTGATTTGCATATGGCTGGGTCTGAACTGGGGTGGCGAAGTGAGCTAAAGAACGATGATGGATTCAACCCAGATCTGTGACTGGGGGTCCGTGTCTGAAAATTTTCAGCGCTCCGTCCATCATCTCCTTGTGTTTGCTTTGTTTGCCCTAAGTTGGCAGGGTATGCCCAGACATGGGTCCCTTGCTCACTTTGCCACTGGATTCAAGCTAGCCTGGCTGATGAGGGGTGTTACCCCGAAACTGGTCCCAGGATGCTTGATTCCGGTCCAGGGAAGGCATGGCTTTGGCAGTTCTGTCTGGACTGTTCCCATGAGGCACAGGGTCAAGACTGACTTGCATATGGCTGGGTCTGAACTGGGGTGGCAAAGTGAGCTAAAGAACGATGATGGATTTAACCCAGATCTGGGACTGGGGGGTGAAAGTCTGAAAAGTTTCAGCGCTCTGTCCATCATCTCCTTGTGTTTGCTTTGTTTGCCCTAATTTGGCAGAGTATGCCCAGACGTGGGCCCCTTGCTCACTTTGCCACTGGATTTAAGCTAGCCTGGCTGATGAGGGTAGTTACCCCGAAACCGGTCCCAGGATACTTGTTTCCGGTCCAGGGAAAACCTGGCTTGGCAGTTCAGTCTGGACTGTTCCCATGAGACACAGGGTTAAGACTGATTTGCATATGGCTGGGTCTGAACTGGGGTGGAGAAGTGAGCTAAAGAACGATGATGGATTCAACCCAGATCTGTGACAGGGGGTGAGTGTCTGAAAAGTTTCATCGCTCCGTCCATCATCTCCTTGTGTTTGAACAAGTAAAGAGATGCCAGCGATTCAAATATCATAACTCAAAAATAACTATCAAAGGAGGTGAACCTTCTCACTGACTCAGAATTTCACTTCAGCTGCACAACTCCATGCATGCCAGTTTGCGAAATGTCAAAGCTTTATCTGTGTTGGAAGGATCAATGCGTTTCCAGTGCTGTACATGAACACGTATGGGCATATTTACTGAATGCTCATGCAACGCAGTGTAGCAAGCAAAGTTGTTGAGCTTTGTTGCTTGAACAGGAGAGAGCTGAACAGTGTCATATCTACTAAGACATGATGCTCTTCAACTCTCTATCTGCGCTGGTGCACGTGAGGCTGCCAGGCACCAATGCAGGCACCCCTGCAACATGGTTTAATGATGGCTGTGTTATGGGTAGGATTGTTTTGTGAAGGAAAGAATACCTTCCTGCACAAAATCCTAAGAGGCAAGTTCCTCTTTCTGTGGGTGATGCAAATTACATCGCCCATAAAAAGAGGAAGTAACTAGAATAAATAAATATATTTATCCTTGTTACAACATGATCAGGAGGTGTACCATTTTGGCTCAATCTTAGGTTTCCTGATTTCAGTAAATCTGATATTGAGTCAAATTCCATTGGTGGATCCACTGGAATGCTCCACCCAAGGAACACCAACCACTTTAAAATGTAACGCAACGCAGCGTAAGCTGCTAACTTGAGTCACATTTCTTTACAAAGTCAACCGAAGCAGTGCAAATGGCTCCCTTTGTGGCTTTGTAAATCTTACTTAAGCCTTTTTTGTTGCCTTGTGTTACCTTGCACGACGTAAGGACAATGCAAAGGCTTAGTAAATCTTGGCCTTCACTCTTATTGAATTGCAAAAGAATCACTCCTTTAGTGCACAGATTTCCCAACTGCACTAATGAAATCACACAAAGCTGTGCCACGCGAAGCTCAATACACAAGGATTGACAGTTCAACCAACCAATGGCAGCTTAATAAGGCCAGACAAGAACTAATGGCTTAGGGGGTCTGATTTGTTAGCCCCTTTACTCTCTGTAGATGCATTAGCTCTGGAGGAAAGACATCTTAAGCAATGGTGTAGCTTAGTTAGTAGACTTCAAGGAGTGTAAGCCTCAAATTTCCCAACAAGCACTGAAGTATACCCAACAGAAAATATGGCACAACAAGTGATGGGGGTGTTAGGGGCCTCAAGAAGTGCCTCTATTTGCCTAGAGTTTGTTTAGAACATGACATGATTGTTTAGAACATGGCAGAAGGTGTCCTGCGCTACACAACTTAAGCTTTTTTTGTGATGATGGTATAGATGAATAGTACTTTTGGCAGTGATTCGGGCCTACCCGGTGTGGGGCTGGCATAAGAGACTTTACTACAGCTGGCCCATTAAACATTAGCCTGATAATCTTAATGGTCAGTCCCCTCCTGCACAGGGTTTGTGCTGATATCTCTCTGGCATTAATAATCCTCCTGTAGGTATTTGCCCTTCCCAGGTAGAACACCATACCACCCAAATCACTCTTGTTTACTGGGCTCCAGCTAATTTTTCGATTCATATTTGCACTCCAAACAAGTGAAATACCTCCCATAGACCAGTATTATCACCAGCTCTGAAACCTGTCCTCGCTTTTATTTATTTCCATTAATTTCAGTGGCACTACCCTTCAGAGCCACAGCTCTTCACCCTCTTTGAAGACTTTAAGGGCCTCAACTACAAGAAAATGACATAGCGTGGCGCCCCAAGCCATTTAGCTGCGCTGTGCGGAGTCATTTTCAATGAACAGGGATGTGTCGTATTAACAACAATAAGACGCACACCTATGCTTTCCAATGCGCTGGTGCACATTTGGCTGCCATGCGCCAGCGCAGGCACCTTTGCGTCATTTTGCAAGGGTGCCTGCGCAGCAGGGATGAATGTTTTTGCGCAGGAAGGGACACCTTCTTGCACAAAAACAATAATTAATGGCATTTTCCTCTTTCTATGCATGCTGCAGAATGCAGCACGCATAGAAAGAGGAAAATACAAAGGAGAAATAAAAGTATTTCTCCACTTTGCGCCATTCAAATGCCTCCCCTGGGGATGCGTGGGATTCGGACTCATTCCCAGTTTTACAAAATGTTGTAAATCTGGAAATGCATCAAGTTCCATGGATGTTGCGTGGGAACACACACAGCAACACCCATGGAATGCCCCTTTTACGCAGAGTTATACGTGAGAGGGACCCATATTTACAAGGCCATGAAAAGTCACGCAGGGTGACTTTACGTATCCTTGTAAATATGTGCAAGACCATTGTGCCGCCAGTGCGTCAACATTTTGTAAAACTGGGAATGCGCCAGAATCCTACGCCTCCTCAGGGGAGGCGTAGAATTCGGCGCATCGAGTAGAAATACTTTTATTTCTCCTCGTTATTTCCTCTTTCTATGCGTGCTGCATTCTGCAGCATGCATAGAAAGAAGAAAATGCCATTAATTATTGTTTTTGTACAGGTAGGTGTCCCTTCCTGCACAAAAACAATCATACTTGCAGCGCAAGCACCCTTGCAAAATGACGCAAGGGTGCCTGCGCTGGTGCATGGCAGCCAATTGTGCACCAGCGCAGGGGAAAGCACAGGGATGCATTGTATTGTTGTTAATACGACACACCCCTGTGCTTTGAAAATGACGCAGCACGGTGCAGCTAAAGGGCTTGCGGCGCCGCGTCATTTTCTTGTAGATGAGGCCCTTAGATAGGGGAACAGAAGAGAGCCAGAGTACACATAGCACATTAGGACGATTGTTCCACCTCACGAACATGCTTTGGTATCTGGTCCGCCCTTAAAAAGCATAATAAAAACAGTACAGCTCAAGAAGCTATTTTTGTATGAAATACAGATTTGCAGTGTGTTCACAGACCCGAAAGCACTTCCTGTAACCCGACTTTCAGCATGTATTAGTGGGGTGTGACACCCCACAGTGCCCTTATGAAGCTACACCCTTGAGCTAAAGCAGACTCTAACTCAGACCTAAAAATTTAACCACAATCAGCTGCCAAGTAGACAAGTTCCTACAAAATTGTGAGTGAAGGAATACAACTAATTCTAAATGGACTTTTCAGGCAATTGACACGTATATATTGGTTCATACGATATAGGTGTACGGTGTAGGATACAGTTGCATTGATAAAGAAAAGAATTGTAGAGATGTTGACTATGAATTTCCCAAACATCAGGTCTCTTGTGTTTGTTTCGCAAGAAAGGCACAGTTCATGTCACCCCCCAAGGTGGTCTTGACAGAACCCCACCGCAAGCATCACGCTGCTTCTAACTACTGCATCAGCAGCTCCGATCATCATCAGTGAAATGAGGCAGATGAACTTTGCTCGTGTTGGGTCGAGGGAGAGATTTACTTTCCTATCCATTACATCTTTCGCTTCAGGGGACAAAGCACTTTCAGGCCATATGCTACAGTCAAAAATACAAAAAAAACAGATAATACCCCATAAGGTTTCTAGGAAGCAGACCATAGGTTGTAAACATCAAATATAAATGGTAAGTAACAGAATTTACAGGTTCAAAAGTAGCGTTTTTTAATGCAAATCCTTAAATTCTTCACACATAATTGCTTGTGAATCAACCCTGACACTTTCTCTCTCAAAATCCTATGTAATAGAATTTTTGAGTTTTATTTCATTTTCGTACGTATGTGGTTTGCCCAGGGTCCTTTAACAGAGCACAAACAAAGAACTGATATTTGAGCCCACTTTTTAAAGATGTCATTATGTAATATTTATACAAAATGATCAATGCCATCTAATTGGAGAGTTACTTCCTAATGCCAAGGTATGAAATTCATAATTTCTGAGAGCTCATTTCTATCTGGGAACTTACAGCTTGATTGACAAACATTGTTGTGCATTCAGTTGCGAAACTATAGTGCACAAAACTGTCATCAGCCAGTGGAGAAACCTTGACCCCAATCTGTAAAATGCGGTTCGGTTGACTTTTGCACCTACAAGTCAAACTTAGGGGGACATTACTAACACTTTACATCCCGTGCTGTGTTATATTGGGATTTACTTTCCAACGCAAATCCTGATTTGAGTTGGAAAGTAACCTAAAGTAATGCAAAGTAGAGCTTTGTGCTACATTGTGCTACTTTACATCAGGGTGGTATTCCAGGGGTGGCTAATGGGCATTCCCAAACAAACGCCCATGGTTTTTTATGCAAAGCCCTATCTACTAATATATATATTTTTTGAAAACTTTATTTAAAGTTTTCCATCTTACAGTCAGACAAGCAAGACATGACATTAATTTCTAAATGTGCAGTTTAGTTTACAAGCAGTAGCAAAAAACAACTTTGTAGGTTACAACACGGTATCCAATGTTGGTATGTTCTATGTGGGTGCGGAGTGGCCTATTGCAAAGAAGCCCACCGCGCGTTGAGTGCCTATGCATCGCCATGGAACCATATGCCCCAAGCCTATTTATGGCAATCTAATGTCCCTTGTGGCTACCCTACTCCTGGTTATTTTGCCCTCCCTGTTCGCTCTCAATCACTGACTGACGCGCTAGGTATGCCTGGTATGGCCCTATCTACTAATATTAATAGACCGGGATTTGCGCCAAAAATTATGCCTCTTTGAGGCAGGGGTAAAGTTTTATAAATGCCGGCATTTCCCAGGCGGTAGGGTAGGCACAAGAGCCACTGCGTAGCGGCGCATCTAGGCCCCGCTTTAGAACCGCTGGGACCCGCCGTAGAGGCACTCCGACCAATACGAAGGGGTAATTAACAGGAGCACCACAATTGAGGTGTTCCCCTGAGTACTTTCACTCAAGCAAAGCCTTAATAAAGGTATTAAAGGATCATAGGGGTTTAGTTCCCTGCTCCTTTATTTTATTACGCACTTATTCACTGCATATGGTCCTGATGAAGCGCACTGGGATCCGTTAGGGACCCCTTCCATAGCGCGAAACATGTCGACCAGGCCCCACTTCTCACGAACACGCACGGGACTGAGAGCAGCAGAGTAATACTCGACCTCTATCCTATCAGCTCACTAGAGGCGCCCTAGTCCCCTACACACTTGCTTTTAATCTATATCCCACGGACCTACGAATAAAATTCTAATTAAGGTACCGGGAGGTATTTTTAGACACCAGCACCACATCCCTTTTATAGGCCCACACACCCGCATGCACAACTGCGGCGCCTCCTAAAAGATCTCCGATAAAGAGCCTCTCGCGGGGCCCATGGAGGACAGCAGCGCCACCCCCACGAGGAGCAACGCCCGATGATGAAGCATGACACTCGCAAGAGTGTGTGAGGGCACTATTTTCCAAAGGAGAAATTCCCCATCTTCATCAGATCAGTAACACATTCAGAGACTATCCACCTACATTTGTTTCCTGCAACTAAATTGGTTGCACTTCTCTCTTATAGGAACAGTTACCAATCAGTGAGTACTGATCCCATATCCGCCCAGAATCCGCATGAAAATCGATGCATCGAGTCCCCCATACTGACCGCTCTGCACGACGATCCCCCGCTGCTGCTGTGGGGGCAAGTGCGGCTTCCCTGGGAGCATTGTGGCGGCTGAAATCTACATTTTGAACATCGGCCGGCGGGAGGCAATATGGCGGCCGCCGGCGCCCGGAGGTAACCCGACTCGCTCCCTGCTTTGTTGAGCGCCGAGGATCAGACGACTGCTCATGCACCCTGCTTGAGCTGCCTCCTACCTGTCAGAGAGAGCTGGGGCTGCCTGTTCAAGTCTCCAACGGGACGGCAGGGATTCACGATCCTGTCCTCGCCCCAGCGCAAGACAGTCCCGGGGTTTGGCGCGAAGTGCGGCGGCCTGCGGGGGCCTGCTCCGCTTCCCAACAGCTGCTGTAATTCGCTGTGAGCGTGCGGCGGAGCTCGGGCGGCGCCTGCAGCTGCTGCCTCTGCCATGATTGAAGGGCGTGGAGTTCCTGCCCGAGGCCTCTGGAGCCCCCCGGAGCTGGAGGCGCTACAGTCCGTATTGCTGCACATATCGGTGCAGTCCTTACCTGGAGGATCGGCACTGACTGCAACAGACTCCTGGGGTGCAGAGACCAGCGCTGTGAGGGCTGTCGGCACCTGAGGCAGGCGGTGGTGAGTGGGGCGCGGCCTGGCTTGGGCCTGTGGCTGCGGCGGCGGGTGTGGGCCTAGGCGCTGGTCCGCGTCCTGCGAGCTGCGGCCTGCGCGTGTGGTGGGCGGCAGTCAGGGGCCTGCGGGTGTTCTGCATGAAGGTTGCGCTTGTCTGAGGCCTTGAAGGCTACCCCCTGCAGTTTAATTCGGCGGGCCCATCTGTGCCTGGCCTGGCCCTTACCCCCGACATTCTTTGAGGCCTTCTTGAGTAGCAGACTGCGATTCGGTGAGGCCTACTGGGCTTGGCGACAGCGTGGCGCACCGGGCTTGAATAATTACCTGCAGTCTATTGGTGTCCTCTGGAGCTGGTGGATCTGCTGCTGGGGAGTTGGGCCCCTACAGGAAGTGTATATTTGTGACTGAGACTCCTTGAGGCTGACTGTAGCTGCTTGCAACTGATTCACTGCATTGTCCACCCTACTGCGCTGCTGCTCCTACCACCGCGGGCCCACGTGGTGCTGTGGTGCCGCAGCGCAATGGCCTGAACCTGCCAGTTGTCTTACTTGTGTAGCTGGAGGCCTTCCTGCTGAGGTGATGGGCCCTTCGCGGATGTGCAGTTCTCTGCTTGATGCTCCTTGACAACCTGCATTGGTGTGCTGCTGCATAGCTGGGGGCCCCCTCAGTCCCAGGGTGTATAGCCCAATCCTAGCGGTGTAGGTGTTGCCGTGGCATAGCGAGGTCGGTGTGCAGTTTCTGTGGCGGTTCCTTGTGTGGCCTGCTTGTTGCCACCGCAGCAGGCTGGAGCCCGGTCACTTCTCCTTTCAGATAGTGCAGCAACTGTGGTACAGCTCTACGGATTGATATAGTCTACTTACCCTGTTCTTTGGCCGTCATGGGGAGAACAGACAGATCGCAACCTCGCCTCACGTTTGAGGCGCGAAAGCCAACCAAGTCGCAGCAAAAAGCGGCCTCTGACTCCGAGGCGGATGCCCAGGGGGAAAGCTCCTCCACACTGGAAATACATTGCTAGCCATGCAGAAAAGTCTCCAATCCATTGAAGGGAATGTGGCTGCGATGAATCATAGACTCGACCATAGGTCCTCCCAACTGGAAAAACAGAACACACGAATGGGAGAAATAGAGCAGCGAGTCTCCACCAATGAAGATGGTCTCAGCGAGGTGGCGGACAAGGCACTCCACATGGAGAAGTTTCTGGTGCTTATACAAGCGAAGAATGAAGATTTAGAAGCCCGGTCTCGCCGAAATAATATCCAAATCACAGGCCTACTGTAGTCCACCAATACCGGCAGGATGGAGACCTTTGTCGAGTCCCTGCTCAAAGACATTTTTGGCCCTGAAAATCTGTCTACTATGTTTATAGTTGAGCAGGCCCACCGCTCCCTGTCGGCGAGACCGGTGCCGGGCGCTCCACCTCACCCAATAATAGCTCGGCTATTAAACAATCGAGACCGCGATGCCATCTTGCGGCTCGCTAGAGACAAAGGCACAGTCAACCAAAAAGGGAACTCGCTGTCATTCTTTCCTGACTTTACAGTGGCGGTACAATCGGCAAGGCGGGAATTTGGTGCAGTGAAACATTTTTTGCAGTCTGAAGGTATCCCCTATGCCATACTGTACCCCGCCCGTCTGCGAGTGGGCCAGGAGGGGAACTTCAAAATCTTCACGACCCCCAAGGCGGCGATGGATCACGCCAAAAAATTGAAGCGTCGCAGGCATGAGGCCGCTGCGGAACTGGACGAGGAGGAGCAATAGCGGCACACCTGGCGCTGAACTGCGCTTCTTGTTGCCGTTAAGACACACGAGACACGCTTTGAGTTTTTTCATGCTGGAACCTGTTGCTCTTACAACTAACTGGTTGTAATAATGCTAATTACCATATGCTGAATGTATCTGTAGCCTTCTGTTTTCTCAGTGGTCATCCTTCTTTGTTGCAGGCGCCGGTTGCTTCGGCAGTGGCGAATCATGATTCTGTCTAATGTCCCATTGGTGTGCTCTGTCCTGAGTTTCAGCACTGAGGTAGGCTCTGTTCCTTTACATATTGGAAACTGAGTTCTGTAAGTCATATGGATGGGCGTCACAATCTCCCTTGTCTATGCCGCCGCCTGTACTCGGGCGTTTGTTGCCCCTATGGCGACTCTTTGTACCACTGGCTCGCTCTTCCTCCTGGGAGATGCGTCTTGACCAACTCCACTGTGGCTCTTTAATATTCATACTAGCTGCCTAGCAGGGGTAACTACTGAACTGCTATAATTGTTTATGATGACATGCACGAATGTATATGTACCAATATCCTAGCATAAATCTTATGTCCTGATCAGCCACCTCCTACCTTGTGGGAGTTCCCCAAAACGTTATGCATATTTTTTTCCCCATGTTGGGGTTTGTTTATTCAGGGAAGGGATGGCTTTGGCAAGTTGGGACCGCTGAAGTCGGTGGGGGGGATGTGGGGGGTGGGTAGGGAGGGAAGGGTGGCACTGTTATTTTGCACTTTCATTGTACCTCTGCGGCCTGTTTTTAATAATGCACCTCACGCTCTTACTTCAACTTGATCTTACATATACATCGGTAGTAGTATAAAGTTTCTTACATGGAACGTGCGTGGCCTAAATAGTCCCAAGAAGATACGCACTGTATTAGCACATCTTGACAGACTGGACGTCCAGGTGGCGTTCTTGCAGAAGCGATCTTACACAGCACCTCGGACAAGCTTGTGGGCACCCCCTGGGCCGGGCTGAGGGTCGCTTCCTCTTACTCTTCTTATGCTAGGGGAGTGATGATCCTGGTTAAAAAAGGGGTTCCATTCACCGTGCTTGACACAGACACGGACACGCAGGGTAGGGTGGCACTGGTCCATGGTACGCTTGGTGGTGTGGGCGTCCTCCTGGTGAAAGTCTATGGCCCGAATGTAGATGACCATTCCTTTTTTATAGATGTTTGGTGCCGCATTTCGAAATTCCCTCCTGCTGAATTAATCTGGGGGGGTGACTTTAACACTTGCCTGGACGGGCAGCTGGACAGACTGGGTAGCGGGGCAGCGCGACACAGACAGGCAACAGACATGTTACTGGGTCTTCTAGATGCAGGAGCGATCCATGATATCTGGCGTATGCGGCACCCGGGTATGCGTGAAAGTACCTTTATATCTACAGTGCATGGCACATGGTCCCGCTTGGACTATTGGCTCCTCTCAGAGATTGCATGCACTTGGACTATGGCTGTTCACCACTTGGTCAAAACATTGTCCGACCACTCCCCTGTGATGTTAGTGTTGCGGGTCCACACTTGCGAGCGCCCACGCTTCCAGTGGCGGCTACAGCCGTCCTCGCTTTCGGACCAGGTGTTTAGGTGCATGATAGGCGCAGCTATTAGTGATTTTTTTAAAGAAAATGTTGGCTCAGTCGATAGCCCTGGGGTCCTTTGGGAAGCATTCAAAGTTACCATCAGGGGGGCCTGTATGGGAGCGCAGGCGGGTGTCTTGAAGGATCTGCGTCGCCGGATCAATGAGCTGGCAGGGGATATCTCTACTCTAGAGTGCGAGTATGCCCAAAACCCAGCCCCTGACACATTGGCCGCTATTCGAGATTTGGTGACCGAACATAACGATACAGTGGATCAGGAGCTGGCGCACAGGTCACGGCGCTGCACGGCACGCTATTATGGGGAGGGGGGCCGTCCTAGTCGGTCACTTGCTCAAAAACTTGCTGCACCCAGGAGTCAGGACTACATCACAGAGATACTAGATAATGAGGGTGTAGCGCACTATAATACTTCTGACATTAGTAGGTTGGTGCTTGACTTCTAGTCCACACTGTATGGGGACCGGGCGCATGTGTCGGCCCCCGAAATTAATGCATACCTGGACGATATCGCGCTGGGGTGACTGTCTGTTGACCAACGTGAGTACATCACACAGCCTTTTGATGTGGAAGATGTTAAATTGGCCATCATGTCCCTGCCCACCTGTAAGGCGGCCGGCCTGGACGGACTCCCTAGTGAGTTCTACAAGGCATATGCGGATGACCTCGCGCCCAGACTCCTGGATGTCTTTGCGGAGGCGTACAACAGGGGCACTCTCCCTCCCACGTTAAAAGAAGCCCTCCTTGTTATGCTCCTAAAACCAGACAAAGCTGCTAATCAATGCGACTCCTACCGGACTCTCTCCATTATTAATATCGACGCTAAAAGTTTGGCAAAAATGATCGCCAGCAGGCTTCAACCCCTCATTCCTAATCTGGTGCTCCCGGAACAGTCGGGCTTTGTCCCTGCCCGGTCAACAGCGCACAACTTGCGTACCATCTTCTCCACTTTACATTACTTTGAGGCTGACTTTCAGGCGGTTGCTGTGCTGCTTGACGCAGCAAAAGCTTTTGACTCCTGCAATGGAATATATGTTTACTGTATTACTCCGAATGGGACTGCCGCCCCTTTTTCTCACGATGGATACAGCTATTATATGAGGCGCCTGCGGCGCGAGTGCAGGTAAATGGCTGGGTCTCAGATGCTTTCCCTAATAGGCGCCGCACGCGGCAGGGCTGCCCCCTGTCGCTGATGTTTTTCGTGCTGGCGTTAGAGCCACTGGCTTGCAAGCTCCGCCAGCGGCATGCGCAGGCCGCGTTGCGTTTCAGACAGCGACCATTGGTGGTTTTGCTATACGCCGATGACATGCTTCTATATGTCCGTGAACCTGCAACGTTTCTCTCAGAACTGCTACGCGAATACATCAAATTCGAGCGCTATTCTGGCCTTGGCATTAACTGGGCGAAATCAACGGTATTCCCGCTGACTGCTGGTACACGGCGTGTGGATCTGGATTTCCCCTTGACATGGTCCACTGACCCAGTAAAATATTTAGGGGTTTGGCTGCATAGGGATCCAGATGTGGTGATCACTGAGAATTAAGGCCCTGCCCTTACTAACATCACTGATCACGCAGCGAGATGGGCCAAACTCCCGCTTTCTTTAGCAGATCGCCTAGCGGTAATTAAAATGACGATTTTGCCCAAACTACTCTATTTGTTCATTAACATTCCCATCTGCCTCACTCTTGCGGTGTTTAACTCGCTTCAGCCAGCGCTACTGTCATTTGCGTGGGGAGGCAAGAAGTCTAGATGCAGCTGGGAGGTGCTGGTATTGCCATTCCAGCGTGGAGGCTTTGAAGCCCCTGATATGCGGCATATATTATCTTTGTGCTCCAGGCCCAGTTTGCCCATTTTTGGTACTTCCTCCCACAACGGTTCCAGCCACACGTAGCTATTGAGGCTGGACGCAGTCCTCCGCGATGGCCCTTAGGCTGCGACTCGCCTTGTCTGGTGGGGGGCGGACTCTCGAACTGAAATTAACCCCGCGCTTTGCACGGCATGGGCGTGGAAGATGCTTGCAGCACGTGCACAAGCTGCATTATCTGTATGCCCCAACAGTACCGGCTTTGCCGCGCATCCGGACATCTCGGCTGCACAGGTTCCGGCTGCTCAAAAAGCGTTGGGTGCGGTGGGAATAACCCAATTAGGAGACCTTTATAAGCAAGGCCAGTTCAGGTCGCTTTCAGACATACAAGGTGGCAGGGACCGCGGGTTGATGCTGGGGTTCACATATGTGCGTGTGCGACAGGCGATTAGATCTATATACCCTGATTACCCGGCGGAACCCAAGACACTGTTAGCACTGCAGGCGGTGCTGGCAGGTGAGGAACGCAGGGGCCTTATTACAAAATTGTATATTGCATCCCTTAGGGAAAGGGAACATTCCGACACCCCTTCATATAATAAATGGGTGGCGATACTAGAGAATTCATTATGTGGAGGTTCTGCTGTGCCCTGACAGGCCGCTTAACGGCAAACTGCAACCTCCGCATCATCCATTTTAAATACCTGCACCAGTTATACTATACACTGCTGCAATTGAAACGCTTTGGTCTGCGGGAGAGTGCCTGCTGTGTTCGGTGTGGGCAGGGGGATGCAGATTTTCTGCATCTTGCATGGAATTGTATGGGAATTTACCAATTTTGGACCAAGGTCACAAGTATGCTCACTACTGTTGTTTCTGAACCTGTGTGGTGTGCTCCTGATGTCTGCCTGCTGGGCTGGGTAAAGAACCTCAAACCCTGCAATCGTCGCTTAGTCGCTGTCGCGACCTTGCTTGCTAAGAGGGCGGTGGCACAATGCTGGGGGTCTAGGACTACCCCTACTCTGCAAAAGTGGGTCAGTGACTTACTCTACTGTCAAGAACAACTCGGAATATATGCTGAGGAACTACTCCGAGTCTTCACGCCCTAAAGATTTCTGGGGCCCCGCTATCTGTGTATCTCCTGAGCAACCCTGATTTGCAATAGATGCTGTATATTGATGCACTGGTTGTGCTTATGCGTTTGGGACTGGTCACTTATTGGAGAAATGCCCTCATGTGATGTTATGCCATTTTGGGGTCATAGTATCATCTAATGTGCCGTGGGGGGGAAGTGGGTGGAGGGATGTGGGAAGTTTCTTCTTGTGGGTTGCTGTTTTTATGCTTATGGAAAACGCTTGTATCACTCATGCATATTGTTGTTTGTCGGGAGTCCTACCTTGGGGGCCTGACTGTACACAATGCAAGGTGCTCAATAAACACATTTTTTTTAAAAACCAGAAATTTCTATCCAAGAAACACAAGCAAATTCTACCTATAAAATGCAGAAATAAGGGTCTTATTTTCAGAAAAGAGGGTGGTCCACCAGCCTGCAGGTGTGGTTGAGACCCTCACCTCTGTCCACCCACTAGAGGACCGCTGGTCTAAATTTAGAGATCCCCCGCCAGCTTGGCAGGGATAGCTTGAGCAAAAGTGCTTCAGCTGATGCGGCAGAAGCACTTTTGCAAAAATAGTAAAGCTAGTCAGCATTATTTTTGCATTTCAGAAACAAACCTCCAAAGCAAGGTTTGTAATGACACACAGGGAAAATTCTCCCTTGCTCGTGGGGAACATAACTGTCTTTGTCTGCCAAGAACTGCCATGCCTGCGGGGCCTCTGCCACGAGTGCAGAAGCCCTTTGTGAATCAGGTCCAGAGTGGCCAGCACCGTGGGGCATGCAGCCGGGACATCTAGGCCTCTGGAGCAAAGTAGCCTTTATAGACTATTCTTCTCCTCCTTATACTCACTAGTCTTGCATGGGTAGTTACATTTGAAGAGCTACAGTATTGTGTTCAGAAATTCTGGAAATAAAAATTTCCTATGGCCATTATTATCAACCCTCAATCATCACAGATCACTTGCATAAACAGTGTTGTGAAAAGGATTTGTCAGCTCCCGACCTTAACACAGTTCTCTCTGATGATTAGTTTGATGAGGTACAAGTGCAAAATCTTCATATTCATCTCCCAGTGTTTGTATTTCCTCCCTCCCCTCATGTCATGTAAGTCTCACATCAAACTCTGCTAAGCTCCCTAGGCCAATTTTGATGATCAATCTCTTTAATTCTGTCTTAGTAAACACGTTTACTCTCGCAGGATATTTGTTTTATGTTTTAACATAACAATCAGTGTAAAGAAAAGTATTAGTAGAAATGTTTAGCATATTCATCACTATTAAATATTGAAATGACCCTGACTACCACCATTATTTTATGGGTTAATGTACCCCCTACCATAAATTATAAGACTATTGTAATTCTTCTAATAGTTTCACAACCATATAGAGGCACAAAACAAAATACCAAATTCAATTTTTATGTCGAATATTCTTAGCACTTTCAACTCATTAAGTCTTTAGTGCACAGAATGACGAAAAACAGCACAGTGCAATAGGAGTACAGCAAGGGACATTGGGATATGGGATTACACAGTAGTGCAGTTGAAAATACAATCAGATAATGGTGGCTATTCGAACATTGTGACTTAATTGGACAGCGGTGGCTGGCGACCCCCGAGACTCATGGGGCAGGCAAATGGGGGGTGAGTGCAATCACGCGTAGTCAATCAATCAATGAGCATTTGTATAGCGCAGCACTGTCACCCCTAGAGGTATCTGGGTATGCAACGTCTCCGTTGAGGAACCAGGACAGAAATGAGCAGAAAGAGGAAAAATAATGGTCAGAAACGAGCAGAAAGAGAAAAAATGAAGGTCAGAAACGAGCAGAAAGAGGACAAATAATGGTCAGAAACGAGTAGAAAGTGGCGAAATAAAGGTCAGAAACTAGCAGAAAGAGGAAAAGTAACTGGCAAAAAGAGGAAAAACAAAGGTCAGTAACCAGCAAAAGAGGCAAAATAACGGGCAAAATGAGCAGAGAGAGTACTTACCCACCCTGCTGGCTCGCCTCCTCCGGTCCTCTGCTTCAGTCCCTCGGTGCTGGAAGATTGAAGCAGTTGAATTCTCCACACCAATTGAGATGCTGCTCTCATGCTGCTGATACTGTTGAGCAGCATGAGAGCAGTGCTAGGATTGGCTGGAGCGGGCTGGCTCAACGCTCCTACAGGCACTGTGTGCCTGTTCCTGCTCTCCACCAGCTGTCTGAGACTGCTGGATGGAGAGGCTTACACAGCGCATGTCAGGCTGGCTGTCACCAGGCAGCCGGCCAAAGTGATATGCGCAGTGTAAACTGTTGGAGTGAGCACCACTCCCCTGCTGCCAGTCAGCAGCAGTGGCCCGCCTCCAAACACCGTCTTTGGCTGGGGAAAGGGAAAAATAAAACGGTAATAAATTCAATTTATTACCATTTTATTTTTCAACTTTGCGGCGCTGGCAGCGGTGGGGGGAGCTGCTGTAATTGGATGAGGAAATACTTTGTTACAAGAAACAATGAAAGTATGTAAACATTGCAACTCATTGTGACATGATATGGTATGTCAACTGGAACAAGTGCAAGGCGCAAATATTGCAGCAAGGAAGCAAGGTCAGTGGGCAATTTCCAAGGGGGGAAAGCTACAGCCAGCTGTATTGGCATTACACAGGGTAATATTTGACACAGTGGAACAAAGGTACAAAGTACAATTTTCAAAGCTGTAACAAAGGACATGAACTTGTGCAGTTGGAGGAGGTCATTTGATGGGATTGTAGTTTGTGTTAGATAAAATGTATCCATTTTAGGAGATGAATCCACCAACTTCTTTTAGCACAATCTTGGTAGTTACAAGCAGCAGGCTTGTGTCATATTTGCCACTGCAGCACAGAGAAAAATGTGTTTTGTGGTCAATCAATCCCAAACAACATTAAAGGTAAGAACCCAGCATAATTAAATCTCCAAACCAATTACGAAAATTTGGAAAAACTTAACAAAATGACACAAAAACATTGAAAATGGATCAGTTGAAACAGGGATATGGGTTTTTAAAGATTCAAAACAAAGATGGAGCGGTGCACCCACAAAGAGAGTCAATAGATGGTCAGTCGTTTTTTTAGAAAAAATCCTTCTTGTATTTCATTCCACTTTTGAAATATATATGGTCCAGCAACCAAAACATACAGCCAACATGTTTCGTTCAGTATACATTGAACTTCATCAGGGCTGTGGACTGTATACTGAACGAAACGCGTTGGCTCAATGTTTTGGTTAGTGTTAATTTTCCACTACAGTTATTAAAAATCATTTATTATAGTTGAATTATATTTTTAAGCAAAAGCGAAAAATTACCTTCAGTCTATTTCCTGACATTAACTCCAAGCTGAAGTATAAAAATAGGCTTATATTTACAATTTAGCCTACTCAAAGGAAAATGTACAATACAGGGATAAAAGGCTTTTGGCTACTGTTGTCTGTGGGAACAGTATTTTCTTAAATATGCTATATGTCCCACTTATAACCATTAAGTACCCTGCCATGTGACTTACACAACTCTTTTAGGAGTGACTTAGCAAAATGATAAAAGTAGATTTCCTACATGACAGAGCTCTTTTCCGTGCCATGTGTTACTGTAATGGCTTTAAACATCAGCCAGTGAGGACACCATGGCGTTTTCTGGAGCCAAATATTTTTGTCATTTATGTAGGGGGTTTAAATACACACGCCAGTACACATGTGGCATTAAATTCCATAACACTTTTGAATTTCCAGTGCCACATAACCATGCCTTGCTGAAACATTATTTTCAGTTGGTAATTTAGCTGAGATTTCTCTGGGCAGAATGCAGAAAAGCATGATCAATACTGAACATTTTGAATAGAAGTGAAAGACATGAACAGCCAAGCCATCTATAAAAAATAGACGAATAGGCAATACAGCAAAGACGTGGGAGACAATAGCATATGCTCAGAAAGAGACTCCTCATAGCAACAGAAGGGTATAAAGTGAAAAAGAAGGAATAAAGAGCCAGTCCTCCATCTCCAGTTTAAGAAAAAGACAAAATAAGCGTCAGAAAAATCAGGGGAAGTCAATGGGAATCACAGAAGTTGCTGGGAGGTGGCAGATAGCAAACACAAAAATCTGGGCTGACCAATAGTTAAGGGACAAAACCACTCTGATTGAATACTGAGAAACAGAAAAGGAGCTTTTTATTCCTTTTCTTTAGGGATACTTATACTACTTAAACATTTTGTTGGACAGTGCTTTGTAACTTCCTTTCGTTCTCCTTGAAGCACTCTTGACATCCCTGACAAAGCCAGGCCTAGGCAGATGCAATAATAGAGGAGACGTTATCTACAATATCTATAAAACCTTAGCTGTCAAGCATTTTAGAACTTTGTTCTGATGGTTCTCTGGATTAGGATCTTTTAGTCTGAGTTGTGAGAGAGGAACAGGGCACTTGAGTGCAGAGCATTTGGGGGGTGGGGGTATTGCCTTCTCTTTCGAGGTGACACTCACCGATCAGAAGTGCACAGGGAAAAAAGAACTGTGGCAAAGTACCCAGACTGGTGCACCATCACCCCTACAATGCACTCAACAACCGGATCCTAATAGTGGCATGTGACTCTACATTCAAATCTCAATGATGTTGACTTCACATATTCTGGCGTCTGTCAGCCACCTGTAGGTGTGGCAATATATCATAACAATGTATATTTGTAAAGCACATGTTCATCCTTCGGTCTCTTGGCTCTAAAATAACAGATGTTTATTGTTACCCAACCTAGTGGTACTCATTTTATCAACCTGGGAAAGACGAAAGGCTGAGTGGATCTGCTGAGATTCGAACCTGTGACAATGAGGGCAAACACAGATACCTGGAGTCCATTGATCCACCAAATCTGACAACACTGCTACATTAGGCTATTTTCTGACAGCCAAGCCAAGGCAATACATTTGGATATAAGCATGTGAGCAGTTGCCAAAATCCAAAAAGACACAGGTTAGGCTAGGCCGAATGGTTCACTTTAAAAATAACAACATGCTAGGTTCCACAAAGCAGTGGATATGTGGTGGGAACAGAGACCATAAACCCCTGTCTGAAAACATAGTTGATAGAAGACTGAAGAACATGAGAATCCTTGGTGGTTAGGGATTCACACATGTGGGGATTTAGTGGCGCGGGAGGTCTGACGTTCCAATGCAGGAGCCCAAAACCGTGGGAATAAGAGCACAAAACCTCTGCCTAGGGGCCCCTTGTGCTTCCCTCTCCAAGCCTTCTTCCACCCCCCTCCCACTGCTGACCCCGTATCACTTACAGGTACTTCTGCTTATGTTGACATACTTCTCAATGTCTTTCTTTCTCTTAGAGGCAGTAGAAAGCTTTGGCAATCTCTGAGTCTGTTCCGACTAGGCAATGTGCAGTTGGTCTTTTCTTCTGCCCATCAAAAGTGCAATGTAGGGGGGGCGTGGCCAACCGCCGTGGAAAATGGCAGCAACCTAGAGCGGCTCCGATTGAGCGCGCCCATTCCTCATGTCTATCCGCCAATAATCCGAATGTGAAAGTCTCTTGATCGCCTATATAAACAACGGAGCCCACCCGTTAACTTTCCGCCGAAAGAGCGAGTAGATTTGGACGCCGGGAAGCGGAGATCGGGACACCGGCCCCGCTGCTCCCTCCGTGCGCAGATCCTGTGTTGGAGGAGGGGCAGCCGAAACTCCGTAGCCGGGAACGCTCGCGAAGAGGCACCCTCGCTGAGGAGCAATCAAACCGGTGCCAAAAAGTGAGTCGGGCCAGCAAGGACATCGGGGACGGCCCATTAGCTTGCGGCAGCGGCCTGTGTTGGTCCGGAAGACCGGCCGTGGCGGTGATCGCGTGTCGGCTGTGTTCCCTGTGCCTGGGGGAGGCCGCTTGCACGTGCGATTAGGCGACACATCCACGCCTCCCTGGGGGAGATGCCCGGATGGGGCCCCAGCGACATCGGCCTTGATATCGGAGCCTGGTGGTAAACTCTGCCGGCATATCCAGTCGCAGTTCTGGAGACGGGCGAGCCGGCTGGGGGCATCGGAGACGCAGGAGCCCGGTGAAGAGACTTCTTTGGTGGGGACTCCCGGTGGTCGCCCTCTCTGTGAGAGCCTTACGAGGCGGGAGGATACAGAAAAAGGCGGTGCAGGCTTGTGGAGGCACGGCCGCCGTTGGCAGTGGGAGCTGTGACCCCTCCGAATTGCAGGGGTGCGCGCCCCTCCTAGAGTACATCAGCCGTGGGTCCCCAAGGGGCCACACATGCCCAGCAAGGTACAGGGCGGACATCACCACCTGCAGCATAGAGTGAAGATCGATACCACCCGGTGAGACCGGGGACGGCTGGGGTGCTGCCCGCATACTGAGTCGCTGCGGCCTGGGGGGCACATGGAGAGCGGACAGTGATCGCATAACACTTTGGAGAGGTTGGCGGTGCTGTGGAGACCCACCTAACCCCCTGCACACACGGTTCTTCGAGGCGGGTGGCCTGGCGCAACAATGGCCGGGGGGCGTACTACCAAGGCCACAACGCAGGCTAAGTTGGATAAGTTCTCCTGGAACAAAGGAGCTGGCCCTGGAGACAAGGAGGCGGAGACCCCCGCTGAACAACCGCAGGAGAGGGCGGGATCCCCGGAACCCACTCTCCAGGACATATTGTCTGCCATCACAAAGGTGAGAACGTCGCTAGAGACCAGGATGGACTCGGTCTCAGCCGAGGTCTCCCTAATACGTGCTGACATAACCAACATGAACTCTAGGATAAAGGAGGTTGAGGCCACCACTAGCATGCTGGCCGAAGATAACATCACTCTGCAGAAGAAAGTGGCAGAGCTACAAACCCGAAGCGACAAAATGGTAGACCTGCTCGACAACTACGAGGGGCGCTCCCGGCGCAACAACGTCAGAATTCTTGGGGTTCCAGAACATGCCGCGGGGCAAGCCACGGACCTCTTCGTGGAGGACCTAGTTGTGAACCACCTGAAACCTGCTGGATTGTCTAAATTCTTCACGATTGAACGGGCCCACAGGGTGCCTGGAGGTAGACCCAGGCCTGGGGCTCCCCCTCGGCCCATAGTGGCCAGGGTCTTCAACTATCGCGATAGAGACACGATACTGCAGACGGCCCGAACATCATCTTCCATAGTGCTTGAAAATAGCAAAGTGACTTTCTTCCCGGACTTTACGATTAAGGTCCAACGGCAACAGTGTAGCTTCCTGGAGGTCAAGAGAGCCCTGGGCGACAAGAACATCAAATACGCAACGCTCTTCCCAGCCAAGCTGCGAGTGGAGGCGGAGGGCAAGGCATGGTTTTTCACTGCTCTGGATGAGGCGTGGGACTGGCTCGAGGGCTGGCGAGGGGCCGGAAAGAAGACCCAACAGAACGTTCGAGACAAACGGGGACAGAGTCGCATGGAGCAGAGAGCGGGATCTCCACCGGGAGAGAACCAACCGACCAGCGACGAAAGAAAATAACTGGTCTTTATCCTCTTACTGTTTTATTCCTCGGCATCCAGGCTGTTCCCCCCCCCCCCTCCACCCCCACCTTCTTTGGGGAGTCGGGGGTAATACGCTTCGCAGAGATGCGGCCCTCCTGGTGGAGATGCTTGGGCCTCTCCTCCTACCGGACACTTGAAATTGTGGCATGACTCTGTGTACTGGGCTCCCAGACAATTGAACTCACGTTACATTAACATATGACAATTGTGATGGAATGGGTGCGGGCTGGCACACGACCCGCAATGTTTGGGGTGGGCGATAGACACTCTGCAATGTTGGGGTGGCGGGAGGTTCCGATACCGCCATGCAGGGAGGCAGGAAGGGGGGGGATCAGTTGGGGAGTTCGCGGCGGGTGGGACTTTTGTCATTGATGAAAAATGTTCAATCTAACTATGATTGTAAGGGGACATGGACTGTCCCAGCTAGCGACATTGAGGGAGGAGAGTTGTTTTAGTTATGTTAATTCATGGTTCATAAAAGGTTCATCACGCTGGTTCAAATAATGTAGCTGTAAGACTGGTGCTTACATGTACTAGGATTGCGTGGTACATACTGGCGGCAGTTATGGTAAGCTGCCTGAAGAGTGGGATATCTGCATTGTCTCTCCGGGGATGCCTTTTTGACGTATTGCCTGACTATGGGAACACCTCAGCCAGTTGGATTTAAATTGATGTTCTGGAATGTCAACGGTCTGGGAAATAAGTTGAAACAGGGCACTGTCTTGCAGTATATTAAAAGACACTCACCAGACGTGGTCTTGCTCCAGGAAACACACCTTCTGGGTAATGCATGTCTGGCACTCACCCGTCGTGGATTTAAATTAGTGGCACACTCTGCTTTTGGCTCCGGATCCCGTGGGGTAGGGATACTCCTCCGGAAAAATTTCCCGATGACAATCGACAGTACAAAGACAGACATACTGGGGAGGTTTGTGTCTGTTACTGGGGGCTGGGAGGGGCGAGCGTTAAATCTAGTCTCGGTATACATCCCGCCTGGTCTCCAGGCTCCGGCTTTAAAAGACCTGGGTGACCTCTTACTCTCTCTGCCGGAAGGGAGACTTGTGATAGGGGGGGACTTTAACTCCATTGTTTCAGATAGTTTGGATCGCTGGCCCCCTAAAGATCTGCCATCGTCATGTACACAAATTCATAATTTCCTCACAGCGTTGGGTCTCATTGACACATGGCGATCGCTTCACCCCACGGAAAGACAATATATACGTTTTACTCGGGAGTCCACCATAGTATGTCCAGAATAGACTTCATAATAACGCCAGCGGACCAACTGGGACATGTCGGGGAGGTTAGCCACCTCTCAAGAGGTATCTCAGACCACTCCCCCCTCTGGGCCTGGGTGGAGGTGGGGGAGCCACAGAGAGGTAGGATGGCCCCTATAAATCCCTGGTATTTTAAAATCCCTAAGATACGTGAAAAAATTGTTAGCGATACAGAACTTTACTTTAATGAGAATGAAAATTTGGTGGACTCGGCGCGAGTGCTATGGGAGGCCTACAAGACGGTCATAAGAGGGTCGGCTGTATCCCAAATCGCCCACACCAAGAGGGAGAAACAGGGAGAACTGGTTCGACTGGAAACCGAAATATTAGAACTGGAAGGGAGGCTACACGACACTGACTCGGACGAAACTAGGCACGAACTGCGGCTAAAAAAGAGGGCTTATCTAGCGGAGGCCACTGATGCTGCCAAAGCTCAACACAGAGCTAAACTCTGTAAAGTTTATGAAATGGGCGACAGGTCGGAAAAACTGCTGGCGTGGCTTGATCGTAGGGAGCAGGCAAATCGGTTAGTGGTGGAACTCACCACAGAATCCGGCCATAAGACCTCGTTCGCTGACCATTATGAGAGATATACACTTCACGAACGACATACACCGAATCGGACGCGCTGTCTATGCTGCAAGATATTCAAATGCCTAGTCTCTCCGAGGACGAGCAACTCGAACTAGAAAAAGAGCTAGACACCTCGGAAGTAGAGGAAGCCATCCATGACCTGTGGGGAGGAAAGGCCTCTGGCCCGAACGGCCTGCCGGTTGAATTATACAAGCTTGCATCTAGTAGCATTGCACCATTCCTGGTAAACATGTTCCATGAAAGCCGTGAGGTAGGATCGCTTCGAGTGGACCAAAGATTGGCCAACATAGTGGTTATCCACAAGGAAGGTAAACCCAAACACCTTCGCTCCTCTTACAGGCCGATCTCACTGCTAAATGCAGAAGCCAAGATACTGGCCAAGGTACTCGCCACCCGTTTGTTAACAGTAATCACCAAATTAGTTCACCCGGATCAGTCTGGCTTTACGCCAGCCAGAAACACCTCACTCAACCTGAGGAGATTACACAGGGTGCTTGCCCGAGCTGATACTCTACGAGAAGACGCAGTGGTGGTGTCGCTAGACGCGGCTATGGCATTCGACATGATCGAATGGCCATACATGTTCGCAGTCTTGAGGAAAATGGGATTTGGCCCTGTCTTCCTACGTTGGATAAGCCTCCTATACGCAACTCCGTTGGCTCAGTTAGTGGTCAATAACAGAGTATCCTCGCTATTTGTGCTCGGAAGGGGCACTCGGCAGGGCTGCCCCTTGTCCCCACTGCTTTTCGCTCTTATCTTGGAACCACTGGCGATGTGGATAAGAAGGGACCCGATAATTAGAGGGCTGAGATGGGCGGCAGACTGGGAGGATCGAATATCGCTGTATGCCGACGATTTCGTATTATACCTTGCGTCGCCGGCGGCCTCCCTAAATCGGGCACTCCACAGTTTTATTGTATTTGGGGAATTCTCCCGTTACACTATTAATTGGGCTAAGTCGGTCCTCTATGTTCTTAGCGGTGGGACGCCAACCCTACCCAAAGGCTTCACTATCACTACAGTGGCAAAAGGCTTCAAATACTTGGGGATCCAGGTTTCCAAAGATACAACGCTGTTCTACGACCAAAATCTCCTCCACCCGCTGCAAAGGTTCAGAAACGATGTCATACACTGGCAGACGCTCCCACTGTCCCTGCTGAGGCAGGCAGCCCTATTCAAAATGATATCCCTTCCCAGATTCCTATATGCCCTGCAGAACACGCCTCTCCCTGCGAAACCGGAGTACTTTAAATCGGTCGACACTGCCCTGAGGGATCTCCTATGGGAGGGGAAGCCGCCTCGAATATCGATCCCCAAGCTGACGAGAGGATGGTACGATGGGGGTATCGCCCTCCCGGATCTAAAACGATATTATTGGGCGGCGCAACTCACCGCTGTAAATCATTGCACCCTATGACCCGCAGGGCGACCCGGGTTCAGTATGAGGACAGGGCAACCTCCTGGCGGCAGTTTCAAGGGCGCTATATATGCAAATCCCTCCAGACTGAAGCTGTCGGGACCCACAGGACACACTGCTCAGGTGTGGCGGGCGGCCACAATGAGCCTGGGATTTAAAGACAGAATTACATTGGCCACCCCACTCTGGGACACTGCCCGGCTTGGTAATCTGAGAGGTACCAAAGGGTTTGATCGATGGGATCTAATCGGCATCTCCACGGTCGGGGACCTGTGGAAGGATGGGGGGGTAATCTCCTTTGCCCAAATACGGGAAGAATTCGAGCTAGCTGACTCGAGCACTTAGTATATCTCCAGGTTAGGCATATGCAGGCGCAATACCAGGAGAGACTCGCCAGAAACCTCGCCAGAGGAGAGGATTCTAGATGGCCACCTTCCAGAAAAGGCGATATCTTTAATTTATAAAAAGCTCATACACAATACACCCGACCCCCTCCACCGTCTTAGAACCCTCTGGGACCACGACGTAGCTAGTCTGGACGATGGTGAGTGGCTGGAGGCGCTCGCCTCTCCTAGAGAAATAGCTATCTCGTCCAGGCTTCGGCTCATCCAGTTGAAGATCTTACACAGAATATATCTCTCAGGGCCCACGTTAGTAGAGATGGGCTTCAGGATGGATGCAGGCTGTCTCAGGGGATGTGGGCAGAAAGGCACGTTCATTCATACTCTCTGGGAGTGTCCGGTAATCCAGAACTACTGGGCAAGAATAACAAGCTGCATGACGGAAGTGACAGGGGTCGCAACGGACTGCAATATAAAGCTGTGCCTTCTAAATATCTGGGATCCCTCCGACTTGACCGCCAAGGAGAAGCTCTGGGGGTCACTAGGGATGATAATTGCAAAGCGCAATGTTGCTAGATTGTGGGGGTAGGGGAGAGGCCGTCCCTGCGACTCTGGGAGAACGATATGGACCATAGTATGTTTACTGAAAAAACGGTATATATATCACGGGGCTGCCCCAATCAGTGGTCACAGGTTTGGCAAAAATGGAACACATATAGAGGGGAGATCTGCGAGCCGCCGGAGAACAGGCAAATTCAGGACACTGAACCCTAGCAATTAAGGTTGAAATATTGTATAATGCTCTTCTCTTGTTGATGTAAAGTCTATAATGTGAGACAGCTGTTGATTGATACACTATGAACAGGGCTGCTGGTATACCTTTTTCAATGTAACACCTTGTATTAAATAAAAAGAACGTTTAAAAAAAAAAAGTGCAATGTAGGCATGCTGAATGCATGTCCAGGGCAATACAGGAATGAGAGGGGGACTCAGCTGCACTGGAACTGGGACTTTTGGGCCACCATCCCTGAAATATTCACCTGAAGGCAGAAGGTTGTTCTAGACACCTGTGTAAGTCATTGGTGACTTGAAAATTGTTTTTTAAGAATTTGGAGTATTAGTTGAGGCAGGAGAGACTCTACTTCAAATAATCATAATACGTGTCAGGGTGAATTACAAGAGTCACTAAGCAATCCTGTGCTCAACCTCCAGCCACTGTGGCACAGGGCAGCCAGCTCAACTTCTAGGCAATGTGTAAAGTATGTATGCAGTACTCAAACAGTAATAAAGTGAAAACATGAGAAAAATCCCACATCATTTTAGAAAAATTGAGAATATTTAAAGAAATAAATGACTTCTAAATGACAAAAATTCAATAAGTGGGACCGGAGATATGAAATTTTAAAGTCTGAATTAAATATAGCGCCAAAAAGCACAAAGTCTAACTGCGGGTTTCTGGTTGTGCTAGACCCAGTCAAAGTCAAAAGATAAAGCTGATTGTGAATGACCTCCAGTCAGATACAGGGACCAGGTTCATCGACAGGGGAAAATGTATCTTCTGACTTAAAACTTTTTCTGGAGAGAAAAGTAGTTATTGACGAGTTGTGGTGGGGGACAGAGCACAAGCTGGATCCGTGGGATGACTAAACAATGACGGGGAGCCGCTGTGCCAGGTTTCAGAGTCAATCAGTTGCTTGGTGTCAGGCCAAGTGAAGTCGTCGACGAAGGTTGTTGGCATCGATTGGGTGCTGCGCGGCTATTGTCCGGAGAGGTCTTCGTTCAGGTGTTGCTCAGCATCAAATCCTGTGAAGTCATCAACAAAGGTTGTTGGCATCATGGCTCGGTATCTAATCTGGTGAAGCTTGCAGTTAACCAGAGGGGTCTACACTCTGATCTACACCAGTGGTCCATGACCTTGGAGACAGTACTTGGGGGTCAGGACTCACTCCAAAGGAGGCCAGCAGAGGGGACCAGGTAGGTAGAGTTCAGACTAGCCAGCTCCTGGAAGGCAGGAAAAGGCCCCTGGAAGTGTGTTGTGTCCCTGGAGCACAAACAGGAGGTCAGCCAACTGACCTTTGGCATCACTACTAGGGTCCTGGGCTCAAGGCAAGCAGGTCCAGTCTTCCTTGAGGTTCTTGAGACTGGAGGGCAGTCCTGCTTTTGATTCTTCACAAGTCCAGGAGTATTCTGAGGAGAGGTCTTTGTGGTCCACATTTATGCCCTGCGTCAGCCTGTGGGTGTTGACAATCCTTTGTCTACCCCCAAACCAGTTCTGTCAGTTCCTCCCCTTCCACTGGGTTTGCAACCAGCCAGATTGGAGAGACAAAAGAGAGGCAGGCGTAGGTGTGAGTTTCATCTGCCAGTGAATAGGTATCCTTTGAATCTCAGAAAGTGCTCAGTACAGTCCCCAGACCATCCAGTCAAGGGAGGGGAGATACTCTCCCCACATCCAGAGCCCTTTGATCACTGTCTGGGAGCGATACACATCTCACCTCAGGGGAGCTATCAGATGCCAGGTGACAGATGGACACTGGCAGGAAAGCCTTTTGGTCTTAGGCAGGAAAATGACTACTCCATAAAACTGTCATTTCCAAAATAATAACATTAAAAAAATACTACTTGGCCATTAAGTTGGATTTTAAATTACTAATAAAATCAGTCCTTCAATTATTTGTCTAACTATCCCCAAACTGAATTTAGTACCTAAGTGTGTAAACCAGTGCAAGCCTATGGGAGAGCTAGCCTTGCCACAGTAAAAACCTCTTTGGAGTTTTTTCACTGCCAGGACATGTAAACTGTTAAATATACAGGTCCTAACTTTACATGCCATGCAAATAACATGCAACCTGCTCTTGGAGCTTCTAAAGCCTACCATAGGGTTGGCTTATACGTATCAAAAAGGAAGGTTTAGTCATGGTAAAAGGTTTATTTTGCCAGGGCAAAATGGCAGTTTAAAACTGCACACTCAGTCTGCAGTGGTTAACCAGGAGACATGTTTTGCAGTGCTACGGTAGTGGGTGACACAATGAGTGCGACAGCCCACTAGTAGCTTTCAATTTGCAGGACCTGGGTAGAGGTAGTATCAAATACTAGGTCCTTATAAGTAAACTAAATGTGCCAATTATGTGTATGCCAATGTTATCATGCTTAAAAAGGAAAGTGCAAACACTGATTAGCAGGGGTAAAATGCTCAGAGACCTGTGGCCAAGGATAACATGTTGAGTAAAAAAGGCAAATACATGGGGGGGAATATCACGCAAAAGATGGTCATTTCCAACAATTTTTATTGACTTGTGTGTAAACATAAATTTGGATGGGAAACAACCCATTTCCCTAGCTCTATTTATTTAACCTGTCTCTCAGTGCTGTCAATCATGAATGCTACGTGAATAAATATGTACATTGACACTACAGTAGTTAAGCAAAAGGGCTAGTAATTCCTTGTAAAGCTTAAATAGCTACAGATGTGCACAGATGCTATTAATCAATGTCATTGTATCCATTTTAGTGATTTTATTGAGGTATTTGATGACATCGAAATGTTAATGTGCATTTACCTGTTAAATAAATGTGAAATATACAAGTTGTAACATCATTTTTTCCCCAAGCAAAACTAAATAGCAATAATGGAAGGAAACCCTAAATAAGGATAAATACAAACAGAAATGTAAAAAGAAAAACTATAAAACAAGGATCTGTGCTTGTACTACCTAGTCACAACACCACTTTCCCCAAATCTACTTGAACTCCTTGGTCTCTTGTACATTCCAAAGAAAGTAAAAAGAAAATAAAAGAGTTATCTGCACACTCAAAAAGGATTCGCCAAAAAGCAGTATGCAATTTCAGGTAAACTAGTTTAATGTATGGTAAAAGTACGTTTTATGCTACAGAAAGTGTAGAAACATGCAGATAAATTCCAACTCTCTGGCCTGTCAGCTGATGTCTGTGGATTTTTAAGATAATTTACAAAGAAGGTGTCCTGCTTCGCACTTCCAAATAATAGAAATACAGCACTCCCACACTGAGGAACACACACGGCAAAGCAAGAAAACACCTGGAAAGGGGTTTCACTCATATACAATGAGGCACATCAAAAGACAGTTTTCAGAATAAAGCATGGGGATTTATTTGTGCAACACTAACAGAAAGGCTTTCCCAGATGTCAAATGAAACAACATGAACATGAATATAGATATAAATATAAATTAGGCTGTTTTCTTACCTACAACTCCTGAATTTTTGCAATGTAATAGTCTGTGGTCAATTACCATCATTTGTGGGTGAGGCACGTGGTGACTATTTGAGACACTGTTTGATTATGCAGCGCGATTGTGAGCAAGGCCAAGGATTTGGCTGAAATGAATCATGGATATGATTGGGAAAATGGAATAAACTGCACTTATTAAGAACGGAGTCTGTGCCCGGATTTGTCTCTTACTGGATTTGCAGTATTTGTGCTGATTGAAATTACGGGAGACTGCTGCTCCCGTTTAACAGACCCCCTCCCTGGTTTGTGGTCGAGCTGCAGACAGCTGACATCCATTGAAGTTCTCCGGACGCAGAAACACCGCAGTTACCCCCTGCCGACAAACGAGTGCAGCAGCAGTGGCAGCGTCGCAACACGAGTCGGAGGACCCACGTAAGCCTAAGTCCTGCGGTAAGCCTAGGAAAGTGGGAGGTGGGGAGGTGTGCTATTCGCCTGCGTATCTAAAGTATTGGTGTACACGCCTGGCGAGAAAAGTATTTCTTACTAAACGCCGTTCATGTCCGCGGATGCGCTGCGGGAGAGAGAAGCAGCAGCTGATGCATTATTTGAAAACTTACCCGATGCGTATGGCAACAGTCGGACACTCATCTCAAATGTTTCAGGGAAAATGGATGTAAAAGCCCAACTAAGGTTACTTAAGAAAAACATGTAAAACGAGCTATCCAAATGGTGGGAAAGAAAGTCTCTGAAAAAGTATTTGGAAGCAGGGTGCATACCGCGAGGACTTCGCATTATGCTGGTGCCAAGTTTTGAAAACCCTGATCCTTCCATGTTGAAGGAGTGGGCGGAGAGCAATCTGGATGCTTCTATGAGACTGGTTCAGATACTAGTTAAGTATGCTGAAATAGATCGGGAAGCCTTACAAAAAGAAATTGAGCGAATAAACAATGGATTAGATAAATCGGATCAAAAGGAACTGATTAGCAAGTATCGGGAAGAAATGGGGAGCGGAGCTTGCCATGGCGCAAGATGGCCAAGGCTTGAACGCGCTCCGCAAGCCATCAAATTTATCCGGCACGAATCCTGACATTTCAGCTGACAAAACTACGCACCGGGACACGCACCTTACGGCCCAGACTCGGTGTCGCTGATCGATGCCTTGGAGGTCCTGCTGGGTGCCCTTGAAGTGCGGCGAGACATAGAGGCCTGGCGCTGGTCTTGAGGCCTCGGGGTTGCGTTCGAGGATGTGGGGCGAGGTGCGCTGGAGCCGGCGTCTCCCGACTCCCCTGCTGATCAGAGCTGCCGACCTGGGCGAGGGTGCGCGGTGACTGCAGACCTGCAGTGCTTGCCGGTGCAGCTCCTGTGCGGCCCCTGTGGGGCAGCTGTCCGGTGGCGGGGCCGGAGATTGTGTGGCGCAGCTGCTGAGACCCAGCCGGGCGGGGCCTACTTCGGGGCCTGAGACGCGCCGGATGCAGTCTGGAGCTTCCGGCCTAGATTGACCACATCGGTGAACACGCGCACAGCTGTTGGGCATCTTGCGAGGGCCGAGTGCTGCAGCAGCCTAGTTCCACGGAGCACTGCTGACCTGGGGGAACATGGTGAACAGCGTCAGCCTGGAGGCACAGACTAAGGTGAGACTGGGCATCTAGATAGACTGGGCCTGTCGCGCTTTCCCCGCCTGAGACTTGACCTGGATTAAGGCATGACTGCGATTTGGACTGTGAGCTGAACTGCATACACTTGTGGGCAGTAAGGACTGAACTGAGGTGGGTTCTGCCCCTTCCTCATACACAGAGGGAGAAAGCAATAGACAATCAATACACTCCATAAACCTATCCCTAAGAAGTCATCCTTGCATCGTGGGAGTCCTGGAGTGTCGCCCGTACTTTCGCATCCATAACACAAGTAAGCTCATCGCATGGCCTGCCTTATGTGAATAAGAACCTATATATTGCATGGGGCAGGGGGTGGCTCCAGAACGGCGATTAAAGAGTGCCTTACCACCCCTGTGGTCGAATGTAGGCCATTCAGTCTACGGCATAGGCGCTGACAGAAAGCTCCCTGCGGACTGCCAGCTCCAGCGGCCGACCGTGAGTGGCGCCAAGTAGACGAAGCGGACTGACATCCTTGGCCTTTTGTGTACCGTGCTTTGATAAAACGCAATCGGTGAGAAGGCATATACTGCTTGGGCTCACATCAAAATGGGCAAGGTGGACAGAACACAGCCCAAGCTGCAATTCGAGCAGCGAAAATCAAGGAACAAAGAGACCAGCGATACTCATGTACCTGATGATCTAGGGGGGTTGGAAGAAGAGCCGACTGGAGAACTGTGCCAAATACTCGCAGCCATGCAAAAGAGCCTGTCCACCATAGACGGGAAGATTGATTCACTGTCCTATCGAATGGACCGCATGTCCGAAAGACTCGATAAACATGCCGAACGTCTAGGTATGGCAGAGAGGTGAATAACTGAAGTAGAGGAAACTCAAACTGAGGCAGACTCTGTGCAAAAGCAATTTGGGAAGCTCCTCTCTGTCATACAGGACAAGACCGAAGACTTAGAAGCCAGGTCAAGAAGAAGCAATATTAGAATCACTGGCCTTCCGGAATCAACGCCCACAGGCAATATGGAGGTATTCATCGAGAACCTACTGGTAACGCTGTTGGGCCGAGACACCTTCTCCTCTGTGTTTATAATTGAGCGAGCGCACCGCTTCCTAGGACCTAGACCTCCCCCAGGTGCACCGCCTCGCCCCATCATTGCTAAACTCCTAAATTATAGAGACCGAGACTCAGCGCTACGACAGGCAAGAGAAATGAAGGATTTGCAATATGAGGGTGCAGCGATTTTGCTATATCCGGACTTCACCATGAAAGTGCAGGAGGCTAGATGGCAGTTTGCCCCCCTGAAGAAGAGATGAGAGACCACAACTTGGAATACGCAATGCTTTATCCTGCCCGGCTTAGAGTCACCATGCATGGAAAGCTCAAGATATTTCTAGACCCCAAATCTTTGCAGAAAGCTCTCAAGGACTACGTTAAATCAGGTGCAAGTATTGATGAAGCGGAAAAACTATCTGAAGCTGCGGGGGTGTACTTGATGAACAAGACTAACAAGTAGAGCTGGCGTGAACCCACTACGACATGCAACAGTTAGGTGGAAATGGAGATCGCACCGAGATGTCTACTGCCAAAGAGGCCTAGTCCTTACTCCTACGAATGGGCAAGGAGACATTACAATTCATACTTTAATGCCTGCATTTGTTTAATATGGTTGTATTTACCACCATCCTGGCTTATCTGTAAGTAGACACTGCCCGAGGCCTGTCCAGAGGGCAGTCTGTGTGGTGGGTGCGGCACTCGGTGCACACATTGTTGTTTTACTTCATTTTTACATAAGCTGCCTGTCTACTATTGGTTGAGATGGCTAGACCAGACCCACTCTGCAGTGGAGTACTAGGTGGCCAAGAAGCAACATCCGCCCCTGCGTGTTACTTCACTAAACTGGCAGGATGCCAGAAATTTCTTGAGTTGGGGGGGGGGGGGAGGAGGAGGGGATTTCGCATATGTCAAATTGGGGGCTGACATGTTTATGTTTATGTTTATGGATTTTGTATAGCGCATAGCTGCCCATGTGCCTCCCAGCGCTGCGGAACAGGAGTAAGTGCGGATGCCTCTCAGCCTGGGAATAGCATGGCGTGGGAGGGGGAGGGAAGTTTTGTTGGTTCAAGATTATGATCACTGTACTTAATGGTTGTATATGTGCCTCTGGGAGGGAGACACTGCAATTAAAGATATGGTGTAGCAAGTCAGTCAACATTTGTTCAGATATAGCAAGTAAAAACTATCATAGTGCCAGGCCAGAGTAGAACGGTGAGATTCTTCACATGGAATGCAAGGGGCCTTAATGACTTCAGAAAATGATGAAAAGTACTAGCTTATCTCACTAGACATGGTATTGACATCGCACTCCTGCAGGAGACCCACCTGCCCATAGATAGTAAATTGCCCACACACAGGCGATTGCGCAGTCATTTTCACGCGGCCGGCTTTTCCACGCATGCAAGGGGGGTACTCACATGGGTCAACTCTAAGGCTGATATCACCATTGAGGCTATTGAGTCAGACAATGGGGGCAGGTATGTCATCTCTAGGTGCAAGGGACTGGGTGTGGACTTACTAGTCTGTCGCGCTGGGCAGGTTGAGACGGGTCACCGTATGCTCTTGAGATAAGGGTTTTATTAGAAGGGCAAAGAAACAACAAAATAACAGTGTCCAGGCAACGTCGTCCTCAGGGGGATTGGGGCTTCTCCTCCTTGACGTCCTCTCCGGAATGAAGATCGTCGGGCGTTCCGAGACGTGGGAAAAAAAACAAGAAGATGCACTCTGATTAGTGCTGTGGCTGGTTTGTAACAGGGTAGAGGGAAGGCGTGAGGGGAGGTTACACCCGGTCGATTCCTAGGATAGTGCAGGGCAAGGGGCCGTCACCAAAGGGTAGATAGGGAATTACACTGCGCGTTATCCCTAAGGTCTCCCTACTGGAGGGCTGCGTTAACCGCTCTCCCCGCCTCCCGGTGCTATGGACCCCAGCCTCCCGGGTCCCCTGAAGCGGGCACGCACCTGTTTTAGCCACGTCCCTCCTGGAACGTGGCTGGGCGCTGCGTGTAGCCGTTGGCCTCCTGGCTGCTCCTCCGCCGTCTCCGCGATCCTTCCCGTGGCTCCTCTCCTTCTCTCACTTTGCTCTACGCTCTCCGTCTCTCGTTCGGCTCGTTCGTCTCCCTCCTTCCGGGTCTTGCCGCCCTCCTCATAGGCTCCCGGGATCTTATCCTCTGCTGACGATCCGTAGTCCCACCTCCAAGGGGCGGGGCCGGCGTCCTCCTCCTCTGGGATATTAAAGGGCCAGCCATGCGGGGTGTAGGATGCCTCTCGTCCTGGGAGGCACACCTCCGATTCTGGCCGCTGGAGGGAAGAAAAAGGGGCGTTTCCATAAGGTAGGCAGGATTGCCTGGGGTCCGTTCTGACAGGAACCCGACATAGTTGCTAATACATATGGCCCAAATTACGACTGCCCGCAATTTTTCCGTGACATGCTGGATAGATTACGACGAGACACTTCCCTCCCACTAATATGGGGTGGAGATTTCAATTGCACCCTAGACCCAACTCTGGATCGCTCGGGGGGGGTCCTGCCAGGCGACCTTCAGCTTCAGCCAAAACTATTATAGACACTATTACCCAATTAGACATGGTAGACGTATGGCGCATGCGCTCGCCGGGAGTGGGTGGCTTCACCCTCTATTCTGCACCTTATAATCTGCATACTAGAATAGATTATTGGTTTATCTCCAGAACACTACTCAACTATGTCCGGGACTGCACGACACACCCTTGTTCATACTCTGACCACTCGCCTATACAAATAGATATTGAGTGCCCGCAGAAGAAACCGGCCCCATTTACATGGCGTTTCCCGCCATACTCTTTGCTAGACAATATTTTTAAAACTGAATTATCGGAAGCTATTGAGACTTTCTTTACAACCAATATAGGCTCGGTTAGCCAGTTCGCCACTGTATGGGAAACCTTCAAGGTTTATATACGTGGGATAGCTATAGCAAAGCACTCTGGGGTCCTTCGAGCACTACGAGGGCGATTGGAAATTCTTGAAAAACGACTAGCTGAGCTTGAGCGAGAGGCGTTAGCAGGAGGGGATAATCTGAACAGTGAAGAATACAAAAAGACGTTAGAAGAGTACCACGAAGTAGCAGATAGCGAGATTAAACATATGGGAAAGTATGTGACAACTAAAACATACGGGGAAGGTGAGAGACCTGGGGCGACTCTGGCAGCATTGCAGTGAGGCAGGAGGGAGGCCGCAGGAGTCTCTGTACTACACTCGGCGACAGGGGAAGCAATCAGAGACCCGGCAGGCATAGCCAATAGATTTAGTCAGTACTACTCTGAGCTGTATAGCTCCAAAGGGTCAACAGATAACGCAGGAATACTAGAGTACCTAGAATACATCAAACTACCATGGTTGGCAGATGTACATAGGGAATACCTTATGAGACCGCTGGAATCGTGGGAAATCCTCACTGCTCTAAAGACTATGCGCTCCGGTAGTGCACCGGGTTTAGACGGCCTTACTGTAGCCTTCTACAGGGAGTTTAGGGACATCCTGCTGCCGCACCTGTCCACCCTGTTCAAAGAGATGGGCGGGAGCGGGGAGATGCCCCCCCCCCCTCTAAGCGGAAGGCATTGATAGCAACCCTCCTGAAACCGAACAAACCTACTAACGAATGCTCCTGGTACAGACCCCTCTCGCTTCTCAATGTCGATACTAAACTTTTTGCTAAAGTGTTGGCTAATCGCTTAGCCCCGCTGATACCACAACTGGTTGGGCCTGAGCAGGCTGGATTTGTCCCGGAGCGTACTCTGACGTACAACCTACTTACGGTGTTTGGGGCGATACAACACACGAATCCAGAGATCAAGGCGGCTGCGGTCTTCCTTGACGCTGAGAAGGCCTTTGATTCTGTGGAATGGTTGTTCATGTCAGAAGTATTGCGGAGGATGGGCTTAGGGGATGTCTTCTTACAACTAGTGGCGGTTTTATATCATGCCCCTACAGCCAGGATCAGGGTTGGAGATCTAGTGACAGCCCCGATTAAAATTTCCAGAGGCACTCGTCAGGGTTGCCCGTTATCCCCACTTCTTTACGCTTTAGTAGCTGAACCGCTGGCCTGTGCCCTCAGAGAATATCACAGACATAGGGGGATTAGGTTCCCAGGATATAACCTGATTGTTTCCGCTTATGCTGACGACACACTCCTGTACATCAGAGACTCTGAAGCAAATCTCTCCCCAGTTCTGAGGGAGGTAGTGCGCTACAGGGAATTTTCTAGTCTTAAAATAAATTGGACACAATCCACCATTTTTCCACTGACGCCAGTCATGGAGCCCATTGAATTGGAATCCCCTCTCACTTGGACTACGGATTCGATACGTTACTTGGGAATACAGGTGCATACGAACTCAGAAACGGTTTTCACAGAGAACTACGGAAAGGCAATTGCCAAATTGGAAGATGAGGTGGAGCGCTGGATTCGCTTGCCTTTGTCGCCCCTGGGCCACATCTCCCTGATAAAAATGGTGGTGCTGCCCAGATTTTTATTCTTGTTCCTCAATGTACCTATGGTCCTCCCCTCACATTTTTTTAAGACCGTTAAGTCACTATTGGGGAAATTGGTATGGGCAGGTAAACAGCCTCACGCCCAATGGAATGTTTTCTCTCTCCCTTATTCCATGGGGGGATTAGAGGCTCCGGACTTAGAGCGCTATTACAGGGTGGCGCAATGCTCGCATGCCTACCACTGGCTACACCAGGATGATACCCTGCCTCACCTACAAATTGAAAAGGTGGCAGCTAGGCCTGCCCCCCTTCCGAACTTACTGTTCAAAGCCCCATCCAGGAGAGCGGGTATACTGGACTCTATTAATGCCACAACACATGCTTGGCACAATCTACTGAAGCGACAAGCGTGTACAGTATTATACTCACCTCTGACACCGCTGGAGTGGTGCCATTGGTTACCAATCTGCCGGGAAAAAGAGGTTATTGGGGCGCTTGGAACACTCCAGATATCTAAAATAGGCGACTTGTTTCAGGACGGTGTCGCTCGTAAATGTGCTGAGATTGAAGCAGAAGGTCATAATGTGCCTCCGCTAGCGCGTTTTCACTTCTACAGGGTTACACATGCTCTCCGTGACTTACTCGGAGAAGACATGATGGAGCCGCCAGAGTTCGCCCCCTTATATTTTATTCTGCGAGCCAAGTTCCCCAATAAGATAGTGATCATAATCTATAGGATAATGCAAGACGAACGCAAAAGTGTATATACTAAAATGAGGCTGGAATGGCAAAATGACCTAGACATTGCCCTTGACGATGTCACATGGTGTTACTGTTGTGAATCTACGCAGCGCATTTCCCTGAATGGTAGGCATCGACTTATTCAGTTCAAATTTTTAAACGGAATATATTACACTCCGGAACGGCTCCATAGATACAGCCTCTGAGAATCCGCTGAATGTGAGAAATGCAGAACCAATCCAGCGGGGCTTATGCACCTTGCCTGGACATGCCCAGACATAGCTAATTTCTGGAGCTTAATATTTTTTAAACTAAGCAACATCATAGGATTCTCCCTCACCCCGGACCCGCTGCTGGCCCTCCTGGGGCATTCTAGGCTGCTACGGAGGGATGCGCGGCGCCTGGTGGACATGGGCCTACTGGTAGCGAAACGCAGAATAGCAATGAGATGGTCCAGGGGCCCGGCGCCTACTATTGCAGAATGGACTAAGGACATGATCTTTTGTAACACACAAACTGATCTGTGCAGCGAGCTGCTCACTCCTCAGAGCCGCCCCAAATGTTTCTGGAGTTTATATCAGAGTTATTTAGCTGGTAGTGAGTCAGAAACACCGGGATGGAGAGATCCAGTACAATTTTATGCAATTAATTGGAATATCATTCTTCAGTATTTTCTTGGTTATGTCTGCACGTTTTAGCCCAGCATGTACCTGCTGTCTGATAGTTTTGTGAAACCTGCTGATGACGTGATATGCATAGAAGCCGGAGGCTGGTATTGTAATACCTGTATTGTTATGTAGGATATCTTTGCTATGTGCGCTATCTTAAGTTTGATGACTTGTAATGTATAACATGATTTGATTGGCACCGATGTACACTGTGGAGGTAATTATTATATGTATTTGTTTCGAGATGTTCTCTTAGGTCCTCGCCTGGCAGCGCATGCGCTGCCTCAGCGAGACATAAAGTAATCTCTATAGTGTTGGCAAGCGGCCGGTAGTTTCTCCTGCCGCTTGCCATTTGCTAAATGTTGGTATAGCTTTTGTTACCTTGGTTTTGACTGGCTGTTGATGTCCAACTGACTTCCGTGTAGTCCGGAAGCAGCGGCCACCAACTACAGTTTTCGTCCGCACTGTTTGCACTCTTTCATTGTCTCGCTCATCTCTGCCTGACAACATGGCAGCAGCGCATGCGCAAGGAGCCGGTGTGCGCGAGGGGCGGGCAGCGCATGCTGCTTGTTTATTTTTATTTCCCACCCGCGCCCCCTCCCACCCTCCCGCGAGCAAGCCGGCCGCGGCTGTGTGCTTCCTTCATGTGCCCCCCCACTCTTAACTACTCATACACACATTCACCCATTGGGCACATGCTCAAAATTCAACGCGTACACTCACGCAAACGGGCGCACACACACACACACACACACACGCTGTCGTGGGCCAATCAGTCATTCACGCGCACACAAACAAAAGCTCACAATGATGTGGTCCGTCGGCTAGACTGCCGACTTTGGTGCTTAAAACCAGGGTTTGAGCCTCGGGGTCGCATCCACCTCCTGTGATTCTGGGCAAATCACTTAATCTCTCCGTGCCTGAATGTGTAATGTAAATACGGTGCTCATGTAAAGCCGTCGCAGAGTCTCACCATGTGGCAGCGCCGCATCGAGCCTGTGGAGGCTGCATTCACAAATCGGGCACGCAGCTGCTGCAGCACTGCAGGCATGTCGTGCGGCGCCGGCCGATGAGAGGCAGGCCGAGGCGCAGCACACAAGTTAAACAGTCTCAAAACTCTCAGTAAGTACAGCTAACTTAAGTAAAAGTACTTCTAATGCTCCGCTCGTCACTGTCCTGACATACATTCAATTCTGTGTCTGAGAGGCAGCCTGCTCACAGTCACACGTCGCTCAGTGCTGCCAGTGTGTACAGTGTGTCTACTTGACTGTTTGTCGTGTGTGTGACTAGACTGTACTGTCGCCGCGGCCGGGTAAACCTTTTGTGTCGCGCTGCGCCGGTGGTGTCTCTTGTTGACAGTCTGTGTCACACAGAGCTGCATGCACTCACTGTCACACCAGAACAAAATGTGTGAGTCACTCGAGTGACTCACACATGATTGCTGGCAGCAAGGAGGACCAAGGGGGGCCAGTGTGGGTGAAGGCTGCTATGGCATCTGTGTTTTAGTAGTTTAGCTAACTTGCTATGGCAGCTCTTGATAAATAACATTAATGCTTCAATCATTCCGAGTTGCCTGCGCCCTGTCCTGTGGTGTACTGATGCTGCTCTGCTCAGTTTGCAGCTGCCTGCGGTTAGTACACTTTAGTTCAGTGACTTTTAGTTTCTCGTTGCTCAAATGGGTGTAATTTCTGATATTATTTATGTCTAAAATGCTTAATGTTCTCGGGAGAAAGTGTCACTCATAGTCGTTAAAATGTCACTCTTGATTACACTGAAATTGTGAAAATGTCACACATAGCAATCTGAAACCTTGGCAGCTATGAAAGCGCTCCAATACCTTCGGGTCGATCAGCGCTCCAATACCTTCGGGTCGATCACAAAAACATTTACACATTGACCACATCTCGCCGACGCAAGTGTTCTGGAACTTCAGGTTTGAAGAGCACTCCTCTGTTGGTAATACAAACTGTGAAAGGTGCCTCTCTTGTGTTCCCTGGCACCAAGCTCGCCCTCCCAGTCACGACCTATGACATACCGGGGCAGTAGTTGAGTCAGCATGGAGCTGCAGGACCTGTGCGGTTCACAGCTGCACCTATCTTGGGCTAGTGAGGTGACAGACTCCCTCGGCTAGTGACATGGAGGACCACCTAGAAATGACCTGTACTGTCTTCACCCTCGGCCCAGCTGGTGGAAACTCCAGCACCGTTACCAGGCACGGTTCAGGCTCCATGTGACCACAATCAAAAGGTGCGATTTGTTAGCTTTTGTTTGTTGTACAGATGCCCTCAGCTGGCCTTTTCACGCTCTACTCTGACTGGAATATCGAACCCATTGGCTGCAGAGGCCACCCATAAAAATGTACGGCCAACTGATTTTCTGTACTAGCAAACGCTTCAGCAGAACATCTAGGACAGTACTAGTTCTATTAAATATCTGCATTTAACAATATTTTTTTCTGCTAAAGACAATTTATTTCTTTCTTTATTTATTTTTGTTGCAGTCTTTCTACTGCACTGACTTAGCCCAAGGACTTTACATAAGCACCAGATTACATTCCCGCGCTGAAATGTTCATTCATATGTATTTTTTTTTAGTAAAGAATGCCCAATTTGCAATGCATTTACACCCCCCTATTATGTTTTCAAGTTAAAAATGCTTAAACTAACCCCCACCCTACGGTGACTAAGCTGCAGCTTTTCGACACAGTTTTAACCAGGGCGTTAAAAGATAAAGGACAAAAATATGTTGCTTGCTTTCTCCTCAGTTGGTGTCTTCACGTTGCAATGTGTTTTTAGCACGCATGATGTGACGTGCTGAGCCTTACTCCTAAACTACGCACCGCTTGAAAGGTTCAGAACACAAATAAAAGGCATAGCGATTTTCAATGCCAATAGCTTAAACCCTCGCAAATGCGAGACCTATTGCATTGCAAATGCTTGTTTTATTTTGTTTTCTTTTTTGCTTCTAACAAACTCAATAAATACAATTTTAAAAAAAGTATCGGGAAGAAATAGTGGAAAGCCTAAAAACAGGAAGACATCATCAAAGCTAGAAAAGAGCACAAATTCCTAAGGGATAAAATTGACTACGAAACAGGACAGGTTTTTACATTCTCTAAGAAGTATGAGTCAATCAAAAGACAGCATCTTATGAACTACAATATAGTGACACAAGATGATAAAATTAATACCCTGACATCCAATGCGAGTCTGTGTCTGACCTTAGTTGAGCATTGGTAAGTGAAACAGACTCAGAAGATGGTAGATTTCCATTTTGTCCTGGTGGAGGGGGTCTTATGAAATTGACCCTCGCCGAGGAGTTGGATATTTTTACGGCACGATTGCCGTCAGACTCTAAGACCACGAAATCCAAACTACAAACAAAAAAGAGACGAAACCAGAGATGATGGGAAAAGAGAAAGGTTAACTGATTAAAAAACCAAGAAGCAACAAGGAAACAAGTGGAGATGCAAGTAATTAATCTGACCGACAATGTACTCAATGAAACAGAAACCCAACTGTTATCACTGGAATTATCCCACTGTCCGGAAAGCAGTTTTAACTACAGTCAAACTCACTTAGACATATTTAAGTTTATTCGAAAACTCAAGTTAGCCAAAAGTCACAAGCAAAGACAACATTCCGGCAAAATAACAACAGAAACTTCAGCATATAATACCAATGTGAACAGCTTACAAATATCGGACATTCACCTTATACGTGATTTACAGGACTTGCAAAATGAAGAACCCAGTCCCAGCATGCCGATATCAACTCAACGGATTATGCAAGAACAAGATCTTGATATATCTGGTTCAATCAGAAGTCCACTTAAACCTAAATTAAAGTTCATGCCAATGATGCCGAAGATATCTTCAATGATCGAGTAACAGAGGAAATCAAAAAACTCAATTACAAAACAAAACAATCAGTTAAGAAACGCAGTAACCATGACAAAAAATACTACTTTTTAATACACAAATTACAAAACAATAATCAAGTTATCATCAAAAATTCAGATAAAGGAGGCAACATAGTACTTTGGCCAAGAACACAATATTTAACAGAAGCATACAGTCATTTGGATGACACAGCATGCTACAAGAGGATCAATATACAACATGAAAGGAAGACAAGAAATGATTATCATGAAGAACTAACCAGGTGGAAATATGAAGGATTACTAACCAAGGAAGAGTATATGTTCCTTCGGGACAACCATGCTGTTATGCCGGTATTATACTTCATCCTCAAAGTCCACAAAGGCACTTTTCCAATACCTGGTAGACCCATCATTTCAAGCGAGAAATAGTTTATTCGAGAGGACTTCCCAATATGTTTATTATTTTTTGCAGGATTATGTATCAAGTTTACCATCATAGATTAAAGACACTGGTGATTTTCGCAAAAGGATAAATGACATACCCTGGTCCACAAAATATTTATTTATGACATTGGACATTACCGCTTTATATACTAGCATCAAGCATCAAGATGGACTGAGAGCGGTGGAATATTATCTTAGGAGCAGGCCCTTAAGATTGTACAATCACAGTAGGATGATATTGGCCATGATCACTTGATGTCTTAACAATATTTTTTTCCTATTTGGTAATGCGGTTTTTCAACAACTGAGGGGGTAGCCATGGGTCCTTGCTTCTCCCCCAGCTATGTGTGTTTGCACGTGGGCTGGTGGGAGGAGCAGGTACTTATGGTGGACCAGCAGGTGCATTGGGAGGAACATTTGGTGTGCTGGCTGCGCTACATAGACAATGTTTTTATTATTTGGAAAGGGCCACCATTGAGTGCGGAAAAATGTGTGGAAAACATCAATGTAAACACAATCCATTTGGAATTTACTTCACATATCAATGCACAGACAATTGAATTTTTGGATGTTCAGGTTTTTATTAATAACAACAAGTATGTGTCCAAACTGCATCGTAAAATCACAGCCGGCAATTCGATACTCCATGCCTCCAGTTTTCGCCCACGACACCTCAAAGATAGCATTCCATACGGAGAAATGCTGCGACTACGTAGGATCTGTAGTCAAGAAAGTGACCTAGCTGAATGCCAGAACAAGGCTAAACAGAGGTTTATTGATAGAGGGTACTTGATCAATACCATCTCACTGGCGATTAATAGACCTAACAAAGAAACTAGGCAAACCATTCTAATTAAAGAGAAGTTAAACATCAAGAGAAAACGAGACCGGGAATCCAGCCAGATTAGGGACAAGACCAATATCAGGCTAATCACTACATTCAACAAACAAGAAAAGCAAATCAGGCCGATAGTGCTAACTGACCCTACTTTAGGACCATTACTCCATAAAAAAAACGTCCATCTCTTTCCGTCGAGCACCTTCAATGAGTGGTGCCCTGGTCAAAAGTAGTCCAGAAGTTACACTAACCAGCAATTGGCTTTCCTCTAGGAAGGGTTTTTTTAAAATTCAGTTCGTGTAGGGCTTGTCGCTTTGGGGTGAACACGACACAATACCCCACGGCTTCAATACAAGACCAGTAAAGCTCGAGAGGCTGTACACCTGCAAAACAGATTTTGCGGTGTACATTCTTGAATGCACATGTAAACTGCAATATATGGGAAGCAAAACGCTACAGGTGCATGTGAGAATTTTACAACACTTTAGGGCTATAGTGAACTCAGATCCCTTGTATCCTGTAGCTCGTCATTTCAAGCAGTTCCACAGCAATAACCTGAATTGCTTGAAACACTTTGTTATAGACACTATCCCCAACCTGAGGAGCGGAGGAAACCAAGAAAATTTGCTTCGCCAATTGGAAACCCGATATATCCTGGAGTTAGATACCAAATCGCCTAATGGGCTTAACATTAGTGAAGATTTTCACAATTTCTTATAGCTTTAAAGTTTTCTACTATCGAAACTGATAGTGACCTATATATACTTTTAGATCAACTAAATATTTAAAGAATCAATTATTTATACTGCTGGATGATTTCTCAAATTTTTCTATTTTTTATACACTTTCAGCACCCAGCACTTTTGCCCTATGGATACTGATGGTTTAAAACAGCAATTTCTTTGCACACAAATTACAGGATATGTCCTTTTATGGTATCATGATTTTGGGCACACCACTGCTAACTATTTATAAAATAAGTTGGCAGGATAGCTCAATGGAAAAGGATAACTTTATAGATCAATATATTAACCAGATGAAGGAGAAGATAGAGGTTGGATAATTTAACAAAACTTAATTTTGTCCAGTGACAATGACTAAGCTCACTGTGAGCCCAATTGTGGGGTCTTTGGGCAAGGTAGATAGAGACATTCATACATTGTTTATGTTTTCTGTCTTACACCTGCAGAAACATATTTAAATAAGTGGTCAAATCTCCCAATGAACATCTACCCAAATACCAACATGAAAGTTTATATAACATTGGTTATATTAGTATATGATACATTTTGCACATATGCATTACAGGTGGTAATGCTTTTTAGATATCTTAAAAATATGGTTCTCTTTAGATAATCTAAATTTATTATAAGGACATGAAATTATATATGCAGGCTAAGCCTTTTTATATACATACATATTTATTTATATATTTATGGCAATATACATTAGTCTGTTTCCTTACCAACAACTCCTGAATTTTTGCAATGTAATAGTCTGTTGTCAATTACCATCATTTGTGTGTGAGTCGCATGGTGACTATTTAAGACACAGTTTGATTATGCAGGTGATTGTGAGCAAGACCAAGGATGTTATGTGCAAGCAATAATAGCACACTTACAAGTAAGCAAATGCACCTGTTAAATGCATGGGATAAAATACAAACAGATAATACTGATAATAATATTGGACGCCCACTGCAAGAAATAACCCCAGTTAAATACAAGTAATCAGACAAAAGGAATCAGATATAAAGATATAAACACAGAATACATCAGATGATTATGACCACTGGAGACTTGAATGTGCACACAGACACACTCACACATCACAATGCCAATAATCAGAGAAAATACATCACGGGCTGGCTGCAATAACTTAATTGTAGCCCACACCAGACTGGGGGATTCACAGACTGAGCAAGCCAGGAACTGCTACACTGGAAAAGTGGAGTACGTCCCTTTAGGTCAAAACAATATCCTGCTTTCCAAATCAACAGACCCAAGTTTTATAATCTCAATGCACTAGACGTTTCAGAGAAGACCTCCTCTGCGCCAAGAAAAATTACTGGAGTTGGCCTATCTCCCACAAGCATTCCAAAGGCAAAGGAGTTTTCACGTATTCTTCTTCTTCGCTCCCACATGTTCCAGCCCCTTATCTTAGTGATGCTTGAGAAAGTAGAAAACATCTCCAAAAGTACAGGAAACCATCTTGAATGTGAATGTGAATAACCTAAACAATGTGAGTGATCTGGGGGCCTGCTTGTGTGTGCAAAGCTCAAGCTAAACAGAGCCAGAATTCAAGATGGCATGAGGGCATGTCAAAGCCAATAGTAAAAACTTCATAAAACTTCCCAATGTACAACACAGTACACATTTGTGCAACACTGCCTATAGCATCACACACTTAATTTCCCCATGTACAACATAACGCACATTTGTGCACCACTGCATATAACACTACACTCCGAGACAGAGAAGTACATTCCACACCTTTCTCTCTCTCATGCTTTCAATCGCACATCCCACATATCCTGCAAAAAGCAAACACTCCCACTCTGAAGCTTTAAGGAGACACAAAATTAAATCACAAGGCAGAGTGAATCAAAACATGTACATTCAATTAAAACAATGGTAGTCAAAGGTCATCACGTGGTCCCAATATGTGGGAGTGCCTCTGGCACTACAGAAGGGGAGTTGTAACGGTCTTGTTCTCTTCAATTGTTTAAGTGCCAGCGGATGGAACTGAACTTTAGTATGTAGGATAAAACATTCTCTATCATACATTATAAGAATATTGCATGTCACTAAGAAGTTTTGTAAAAATGTGGAGGAACAAGGCCATAGTTCTAGTTCCTTTATAAAGTTATGGAAATCTGAAGGGACGTGTAATAAATACCCTTTCAACTACGGCAAAGGTTTGATTTCCCTTTTAATTTATGTTCACATATTTACTCTACCCCTAAAAAGATTAAATCATTGATCTCTTGCTCTTTCATATGAAAGAGATAGTATGGTCACACAAACACACATACATATATGCACTCTTGCACAGCAACCCCCTCACACACTTAATAAACACAGAGGCTATAGTGCAACATTAACGACACAAGTATGTAGCTAGAAATTTGTGGCCAAAGCATGTAAGCAATTTAATATACAGAAATCATTTAAAAAGATGACTGTAGTTCAATGTCTCATGATTTTTGCTTCCAGACAATAAATATTTGGAGCCGATTTACTAATATTTGACGCAACGCAATGCAGCAAGAAAACTTGTAGTGCTGCGACAAACGGAGTGAGCCATATTTACTAAGATATGGTGCAATCCTGCTGTCTCACTCTGCTGGTGACCTGAGTGCAGCCTGGTGCCAACGCAGGCACCCTTGCGCCACAGTGCAAGGTTGCCTGCATTACAGGCAGGATTGTTTTTGTGCAGGAAGGTACGCCTTCCTGCATAAAATCAATCCTCAGAGGCATTTTCCTCTGTCTACGTGTGCTGCAGAATGCAACACATGTAAAAAGAGGAAATAACGAGGAGAAATAAACATATTTCTCCTTGTTGTTATGCCTCTGTTGGGAGGGCGTAGCATTTTGACACAATATCAGGATTACTACGCTTACTAAATCTGGGATTATGCCAAAATCCATGGGTGGATGCATGGGTGCGCCCACATTCCACCCACGGAACACCTTCCCAACGTAGGGTAACGCATGGCAGTGATTTGCGCTGCTTTGTGTTACTCTGGATTTACTAAGCCATGCAAGGTGGCTTTGTGTGGCTTAGTAAATCTCACTGAAACCCTTGTGTTGCGTCTCCTTGCGTGACGCAAGGGAAACTCAAGGGCTTTGTAAATCTGGCCCTAGATCTGCAACAAAAAAAGCAAACTGTAGTGTGCTGATGATCACCCAGAAACAGGTACGTTTGTTCAGGAAGATGTATTTCAAAATCAATAGACCCATGACTGGAAAGCAGTCTGGTCAGGGTAAGCGACTTTCTTTAACTGCTAGTTGCAGATTCAGAACCTAGCACAGAATCTTCCACCCAACCATTCTGCATTCCAGAACATGACATGAAAGAAATGGAGAGCATGGATATTAATATATACCAGCACACAACTTGGACATAACGCTTAGCACAGAAACATTGCCCAGTAATGGGAAACATGGTTCAGAAACGATGAAAACTAGGGGGCATATTTACCAAAGAGTTGCGTTGCCCTTGCGCCGTGCAAGGGAGCGCAAGTGTGATGCAACTACTAAGTTAGATTTATCAAGCCACGCAAGGCCACCTTGCGTGACCCTGAGTGGCTTGATAAATCTAGAGTAACGTAACGCAGCGCAAATCGCTGCGTTGCATTACTCTGCCCCGGGGAGGCATTCTATGGGTGGAGCGTGGGTGGATTTAAGCGCATTTCCAGATTTACAATTACTGGTAGACCTGAGAATGCATCAAAATGCTACACCTCCCCAGGTGAGGTTTCAACGAGGAGAAATATCTTTATTTCTCCTCGTTCCCTTTTTTTTTCCTCTTTCTTTGTGTGCTGAATTCATAGAAAGAGGAAAATGCCTCAGAGGATTGTTTTTGTGCAGGAAGGTTTCCTTTTCTGCACAAAAACAATCCTGTTTACAACGCAGGCAGCCTTGCACCATAGTGCAAGGGTGCCTGTGTTGGCGCTAGGCATCACATTGCGCGCCAGCACATGGAAAAGACAGTAATGCGCTGTATAATGTTGAATACGGCGCATATCTGCCCTTCCCCTTTCACGCAGCGCAGAAAGGTCAGGTGGTTTTCTTCGCTGTGATCCAGCGCGATATTAGCAAACAGCATTCATACACTAGATACTCACTTGGGCCCATACATTCATACTACGCTAATACTTACGCTGGGGTTGTCAGTTGTTACTCTATATCAAAATCCCTGCTACCAATTACCTTCCGATTGAAGAGTAATGACTTACCAATGAATCCTTTGCTAATTGGGAAGTTTAAAATGAGTGACATTCATTATAGTACATAATCCTGAAATAACCACTGAGTCAGGAAGTTTTAAAATGTTTATCTAAAGATTTAGCAGAGTAAATTACAGAACCACATGGTACTTAATCGCATATCACAGATGAAGCATAGAATAATAATTATTGATTAATGACGGTCCCTCAGACAGGAGAAGATAGAGACAGCAGCGCAACTAAAGGTTGCATTTATATTGACCTAAATGCGAGAACCAAACCCCTGGGCCAAGGAGTTGGAAAGAATAGGACCCAGGAAGGATGAAGAGCAAAGACCTCCTCCAGGATCAGGACAGGACCAGTGACCTCTCTACAACGACGCCTGCGTCGTTCCCCTCTCTGATACTCGACTTCTCCTCGAATCTCCCGTGCCTTTCTTCTAATGGACTCCGCCGCCCCCTCCTCAGGACCTCTCTGGACAGCGATTCTGTCTGCAATCAATCAGCTTGGTGGTCTGGAGCTCTTCTGGAAGCATCTACGCTTGTTCTCTCTGGTCCTCTGCTCTCTTGCAGCATCTCCTTCTCTTGTCAGCGTCTAGTCTCGTCCCTCTAATCTCGACTCTCTAATTAACTAATGCTATATCTATTATACCCTTCTACGCCCATGTACCTCCCCTTAATGTTGCCAAATTATGGGACCACTACTTCTGATTGGACAGGGGGTTGATTCTCACACCATATGATTTTAATACGAATTCTGAAGACCTTTGTTTTAAAATACCGCCCATCAATTTTAATACATTGGCTTTATTTCCCACCCGTCTCACGACAAAGTTTATTCATTTTCCATATACATAGTTGCAAGTTTGGCAAGAACATATGAATATATCAATATCGCCATTAGGTTGCGGCCTTGGACGACGTCCAGGTTGACTTCATCTTTTATTCTTTGGCAGCCAAGCAGGACACATGCGCAGAAGCATTGTCTCTTGAGTTTCAGATCACCAACCCCAGGCCCAAGTTTACGAACTAATAAAAGTCAAAGAAGAAAATATTAAAATCACAAATAATATGTTTCACTGTATACCCACTCTTTCTACTCTATCCCCATTTACTTATAAATCTATCCCGCATTAGTAGCGTTAAGAAAACGACAATTTAATAATAATACAAGAGCAAGCTGAAGCATGTGAAAACATCAAGCAGCCATTTTAATGCACACTGCGCAGAAGCAGGAGTTTCCCACCAAGCAAAAAGATACATCACACCATGTGATATGGTTGAGACATGCGCAGTGAAGTTCCCGCGCTTTAGCGGCCATTTTAGAAAAAGACAAGCGTTACTTGTTAGTTTGAACACATAGGCAAGCTTCCTTGCTATTCATGTAGTGTATGCAAAGTTAATATAAACAATACAAGATTAATAAATTAATACTGTGAGGAGATTGCATTCGAGCAAGTCTCATTTTTGAGTCCTTGCTCCATCAATCCCCTCTCTGATGGCGTTTAAGAGCCATCAAATACTACCCTCAATCATATGCCAACTTCTAGCAAATAGTTTCATTCTCATTTTTACATTTTCTATTTTTAACATCCCCTTTCAATTTCTTGTATAATTCACTTCTCAAATCCTCAAGTTCAATTTCATCAACCTTTCTCTTCTTTCCTCTTCCTGTCACACTATACGATTCATTCTTTCTACAACATTTGCACCATATTATTATCGTCAGTACTATTATTGCTATTCCTGCTAAGGGTACTAGTATTTGACCTATAAGCCCTTTTCCTACATTAGAAAACCAGGTACCAATTGACGCAATACTACTTGTCAATCTTTCCCATACACTATCAACTTCCAGTGGTTTAAGTTCCTTCTCAAGTTTAGTTATATTCTGTATATACGTTCCAATTTCTGCACTTTTATCAGGAATGTAAGTGCAACAATGTTTCGTCTTCAGTAATTTACAGACTCCGCCCTCTTTTGCCAATAAAATATCAAGAGCAAGTCGATTTTGCATTACCATAGATCTAATCGCAACCATCTCCGCATTAATCATTAGAAATCCTCCAGCAGTGTCAGTTGATAAACGATCAACCACTGTAGACAATTTACATATTTTCCTTGAGTTTAGAATTATTCCCACCGAAGGTATCAATGCACCAAATATATCACCTACAATTTCAGAAAAACTAGCTCTTTTACTACGTGTTAATTCGCTATTGTTTTCATTGCTCCCAGTGTTTCTTTTTACATGGTATATTTTTGGAAATACTATTCCAAAATAACAACTTCCATACCACCGTGCAGGAAGCCTAAAATAAGCCTTATTCCCGCATACATAATAGATTCCAGGAAAAACTGAATCTGTTCCTCCTTTGATTCCCCAACCTCCAAGAATTAAGAAATTGTGTTCACATTCACTGGTACCGATGAAAACATTGTTATAATCAGTCCTTAATCTATGTAGACAAATTTTCCCCGTCTTTACAAAATCCAGAGCCATAGCAGCTTGAGCCTTGCCAGGTGTGTAACTCCCTTCTTTCTCAGCCCAAGGTGGCAAATGAGCCTTATGCTCAGAAGCTTTCTTTTGAAAATCTTGTCTTCTATCGTCTACTAAATTCAAAAATATCTTTTCTTCTTCGTGTAAAGAACATGTTAGATTGTGTCTATGTGCATGTGTTAGGTCTATCAATTTCATTGTTAAGAAAAATTCTCCCATAAACTGTGCGTATTGACTACTAAGCACTGGGTTCATACTCTTTTGAATCGGAACCTCAGAAAATATCACATCTATGTTTGAATAATAATATTGAAGTCTCCCTGTTCTATAAAATAAACTAGCTAATACACTACATGATATGCCGTATGTCAATGGTAAGTGATGATATGTTAATCCTTCTGCTACTGATTCGGGTAACTTCATACAGACATAACAATTACTAACTTCCATGGTATCTACATACTGAAATAATAATTTTGTGAAAACATTTAAACTAGTGTCGTTATCAGTTATTTCATGATGAAATTCTGCTTCATTTTCTGCCATTAGTTCTACTCTATTTCCCTTCATGTGTGCTGTCTTTCCTTTAGTTTCGTTATTAATCTTTTTATCCATTATCATAAGGTAAGGGACTGCTACGATCAGGACTAACCATACTATAAGCACCATTACTAGACTACATATGCATATTGCACAGCATCTTCTACAACATCTCTGTTTTGGTCTCCCAGCAACTCTATCATCAGGCATTTCGACAAGGAAGATTGCTCTTCTTATCTATTTTCGCTTTTCTTTATATGACTCTTTTGCGTAGTCAAGGTGGTCTTGTTTCTTTCTCGTACGTCAATTCTGCACTTGTTCCTTCGTCACCACTTTCACTTGACTCTGAGCTCTCGTAATCTTCAAGAATAATGTAAGTCCAATCAGGACCCTTGAATTTGTTATTCACAAGTTTCAGTCTCTTGCTTTTTCTTTTCTTAGTTCTGTTTTCTTGTTCGGTTTGACTTGTTACTTCATTTACTTGATCTGGATCTTCACTTCTGGTTGTTATGTGGTATTTTACTCTTTTAATGACACTAGGCCAATGATCACCTTTTCTTGTTTTCTTTGTTTGCACTGTTTCTTTATTTTTGTCTTCAGCAATCTCTTTATTTTCACTGTTTGACACCTTTTCGTTTTCTGCAATTACTGTTTTTCTTTCTTGCTCTTTTCCAGGCCTTATTTGTTTTTCTTCTGCAGCTCCTCCGTGAGTTTCCAATAATTGACCTTGTTCTTTGTTTAATTCTTCATGTTTATGTTTCTCGAGATCTTTTTCTTCTGTGTGATTTTCTGGATCTAACTGGTTCTGATCAGGGCTTATTGCACTTTGTACTTCTGCAGCCTGACCGGGTTCTTCTAGACCTGTCTGTCCCTGCTCAAAATTTGTCGATTCTTCGTTATTTTGAGCCCAGTTTCCCTTCCCTATCTGGTCCTGCTCAGGTTCTTTTATTGTATGTTCTTCTTTTCCCTGAGCTGCTTCTTCTTCACCTATCTGATCTTCTTCAATTTCTTCCAATTTTGTTTGGCTTCTTGTTCTGTAGTAAACTTCAGGAATTTCTACCACCGGTATCCAGTCCTGACTTGTGCTCGGTTGTTCTTCTGCAGCTTCTCTTGAATCTCGAGCCTGAGATTCTTCAGCTGGGCAACCTTCAGCTTCCTCAGTGATTGATGCTGTCTGAGGATTTTCTTCTTCAGGGTCTGGTACTCTTTTGGTGTGGCTTACATGAATCCAATTAGGAAATCCTGCACACTTCACTGCTGTATTGGTAGTCAGTATGACTTGACAAGGTTTTCCCCATCTAGGTGATAGACACGTCTCTCTGGTGTGATTCTTCACTACCACCCAGTCACCAGGATTCAGATCATGTTCTTGTTCAGGCTGCCTCGAAACTGCGTCTTCTCCGACCTGATGAGAGACAGAACGCACTAGGTCAGCCAATCCTTTGCAATAATCCAGAACCATATCATCAGATATATTCAGCAGTTTGTTTATGGGAACATGTGCTTGTCTCATTGCTCTTCCCATCATTATCTCGTGTGGGCTCAATCCCGTATTTCTATCGGGAATGCTTCTGAGTCCCATTAAGACGAGTGGCAATGCATCCGGCCACTCCAATGATGTTGATGCACACATTTTTCCCAGTCTGGATTTTATAGTGCCATTCAATTGTTCAACCACTCCAGAAGCCTCTGGACGATATGCACAGTGCAATTTTTGTTCAATTTGGAATGCTTCACAGATTATTTGAATCACTTCACTGTTAAAATGTTTTCCTCTATCTGATTCCAAAGTTACTGGGAAACCAAACCTAGGAATGAGTTCTCGTAGTAACAGCTTTGCGACTGTAATGCTGTCACTCCTCCTGGTAGGGTAAGCCTCCACCCACTTTGAAAACAGACATACTATGACTAGTACATATTTCAACCCTCTGCATGGTGGTAACTGTATAAAGTCGAACTGTAGTCTTATAAATGGCCCTTCTGCTTTTCCAATTTTCCCAAACCCAATTATTGTTTTTCTTCCTGGATTATGCATCTGGCAAGTCAAACATCTCTGGCAAAGGCTCTCTGCTACAGCCCTGAACTTGGGATTGTACCAGTTCTGTCTGAAAAGCCTAATCATTGCATCTCTCCCTATGTGTGTGTCTCCATGATACATCCTGGCCATTTGAGAGAGCAGACAGTCAGGCATGACTGGTCTGCCATCAGCACAAATCCACACTTCATCATCTCCCCTTTGGGAACAACCCACTTTGACCCATGTTTTCTTCTCATTTTCATCAGCACCATCTTGCAATCTTCTAACCTCATTCCATGTTTCAGGTGGCATATACAGCATAAGTTGGCAGCTGATTCCCATTCTTTCCACCCTTTTATTGACTGACAATCTATTTCTGGCACAATGTTGAGCCACAAGATCTGCATATCTGTTGCCGACTACCACCCAGTCATCTCCTGACTGGTGTGCGGCACATTTCACCACAGCCAATTCTTTTGGTGATTGTATTGCCTCCAGTAGTTCTTTTACGAACTGTCCATTTTTAATGGGGGATCCTGAAGAAGTCATGAAATCCCTCTGCATCCATAGTTGGCCAAAATCATGCACAACCCCGTAACCATATTGGCTATCTGTAAATATAGTTACTTTTTGATTCCTCCCAATTTTGCAAGCTTTTATCAAAGCAATCAATTCAGCTACTTGTGCAGATTTCACTCCTGGTAAATAGGATGCTTCGACTATTCCAGTTAATTCACATACCGCATAGGCATCAGTCAGTTTACCATCTTCATGTCTTTGGCATGAACCATCAACAAATAGTTCCCTGTCTGGCTTCTTTAGGGGCATTTCCTCAATGTCTGGACGTGGTTTCGTGCATAATTCTGTGACTTGTAAACAATCATGTTCTTCTTCTTCGTCATTTTTAATTTCCTCATGATATGGGTCTGGTAATAAGGTAGCGGGATTTACTATTGTACACCTTACTATGTTCACATTTTCAGCGCCCATTATTATTCTCTCATATTTAGTCAGCCGACTAGGAGTAAGATGCTGAGTTCGAGTTCTTGTCAACAGAATCACAACCGCATGTGGAACAAACACCTTTACTGGGTGTCCCATTACAATCGACTCACTTTGTTCAATACTTAAACAAGTAGCCGATACTGCTTTTAAGCAGCCTGGCAACGCGGCTGCCACTGGGTCCAATGTAGCAGAAAAATATGCTATAGGACGTCTGTCCAAACCATGTCTCTGGGTTAGGACTGAAAGTGCACAATTTTCTCTCTCATGACAGAACAATGCGAAGCTTCTCTTATAGTCGGGCATGCCTAGGGCCGGTGCTGAGCACAAAGCATTTCTCAATTTTACAAAAGCTCCTACACTCTCATCATCCCATTCAACTGGGTCCTTGGCTTTCTTTTTTGTCATTTGAATTAGGGGCTTTGCTAACAAGGAAAATCCTAGTATCCATTGTCGACAGTAACCTACTATTCCTAGGAACATTCTCACTTCTCTTTGGGTTACAGGCATTTGCATTTTCTTAATCAATTGTACTCTTTCCGAGGTTATTCTTCTTTTTCCCCTCTCAATTTGGTGTCCCAGATATTTAACTGCTGTTGTACAGAACTGCAATTTTTCTGGTGAGACTTTATGCCCTTCTTCAGCCAAATGATTTAATAGTGCTATGGAATCGACAACACGGTCCTCTCTGGTGTTCGATGCCACCAGTAAGTCGTCGATATATTGCACTAGGACTGAGCTTCCTGGCATCACTAGTTTCTCTAGGCACTTTTTCAATATCTGATTAAAGATAGAAGGACTTTCCGTGTACCCCTGAGGAACACGATTCCATACATAGACTTTGTTCTCAAATTTAAATGAAAAAAAATACTGGCTGTCTGGGTGCAATGGTATTGAAAAGAACGCTTGGCATAAATCAATCACAGTGAACCATCCTGCACTCCAAGGGATTTGGTATAGAATTACTGCAGGATTTGGCACTATAGGACAACATGGTTCCACAATCTTATTTATTTTGCGCAGGTCTTGCACAATCCTATATTTTCCGCTAGGTTTCTTTAAACCCATTATTGGTGAATTACATGGGCTACTCATTACTTCTCTTAGTATGTTTTGTTCTACCATTCGATTTATTTCTTCAATGACTCCTATCTTTACTTCTGCACTCATTTTGTACTGTCTGGTATTTGGGAAAATCGCACCTTCTTTTACAGTAATTTTAACTGGGTCTATTTTGGCCATAAGTCCTACTTCCTTTCCTGTGAAATCCCATACTATGGGGTTTACTGTAGTTTTTAATTCTTCTGGCAGCTCATCTTTTGTTATCAAAGAAAACATCTCATCTACCTCTGTACCTTGTTTTGCAATCATAAACTTATATACATGATCTTCATCTGGGGTCTGAACTGCCACACCATCCGGTGTGCAGAAAATTGTGCAATTCATTTTGCATAGCAAATCACGGCCTAATAAATTTACTGGACTGGAATCACACACTACAAATTGATGCATTTCTCTGAAATTTCCAATTTTAACTTCCATTGGTTCGGTAAGAGGTGTTCTAATCTTTCGATTAGCTACCCCCACTACTTGGATAGCTTCTCCAGAGAGAGGAAGGTCTGGAATGTCTGCTGTTCTCACAGTAGACCGGGTAGCACCAGTGTCCAAAAGAAAAGTAATATCATTACCTTTTACACTCCCTTCAACATATGGACCTGACTGATCTACCGATAAGGATGCGCCAAGTACGCACTCCTTCTCCCCCTCTCCCAGGCACCGTCATGAACTGTATTGACAGAAATCGTCCTGTAAAAGAAACTGTGATGTTACATAATCATTCTTACCACTTCCTCCTTGATATCCGACGTCTGTACCGTGCTTTGCTCTGCTTACATTACCCTGAATAGGTGCAGGTGGCAACTGACTCTGAGGGTTTACACCCTGCTGTGAGTCATTCTGCGTCTGTGGATTTAAATTTTGATTTGGGCTATTATTATTCCGAATCTTTTTACATTCATCCTTCCAATGCCCCAATTTTCCGCATCCATGACAAGGAAATTTCTTTTTAGCTTCTTCTCTACTCATTCGTCCTCTCACTTTTCCACCATTTCCAGTATCGCCATTCGTTCCAGAATCCTTTCCTTGATTTTCACTTGGATTTTCCAAATTAATTCCCTGTTTCTTGGCCATTTTCACCTGTGCCCACATCACTTTTTCCTGCAATTTCTTGTGCCTATCCTCAATATTGTCTCCACAGTATTTTGCATATTTCAAAATTTCATCGATCGGTTTCCCTTGCCAACACAACATGTGTTGCTTAATCATCTGACAAATCTCTGGCTTCAGAACATAAACAAATCGATAAACAAACTGACTCATATTCTTATCTCCAATGTCCTCAAATCCACTATACTGCTTAAATACCTGTAATAAACGCTCATAATAGGCGTGTACCGATTCACTGGCTTCTTGGGTGGTTCGGTCTATTTTCACCCAATCTGTTTCTTTCGGTGGTATTTTGCCTTTCAGGTAAGTTATCACCTGCTGATACTTTTTCATTACATCATTTGACGGGGCACCTGTTTTTGGATCTCTAGGATACTCTTCACTTGGCCAATCAACTGTAATTTTACAATCTGTCCACAAGTCGGCAGGTACCACTATGTCAAACAAACCATCCAAATCCTTCAACAATACCTTTGACACCTTCACAAACCTCTCAACCTGCTTCTACCATTCAATTGGTTTTTCTCTCAACTTTGGAAAATCATTCGTAAATGACAAAATATCCTGTCTGCTCCATGGGACATGTACATATCCCCCTCCTGGTACTTCTCGCATCGGGTACATTTGGTCTGCTTTCCCTGTTTCCTTCATTAAATATTCAGAGGCTGTTCTACTGGATCGTGCCTCTTCCTTTTTCTTTGCCCATCGAACTCTCCATTTATCTAGATCTCCCCATTTTTGCAAGACTGTCATTAACTCTTTTACTTGTAACTTTCTTCCAGAGGCATTCATATTTTCTAAATCTTTGTCTGAAAAATCTGCTCTATAGGGTTTCTGCAACACCTTTGATCTCCCTATTTCAATTCCCATCTGTAGAGCCAAATCTGATAATTTTTCATGAAATATTTTTACATTTCTGGTGATACTTCTGCATATGAACAATAATTCTTCTTCATCGTAAGCATTTAGGCGATCTAGCCCCACATTTCCTGCTATTATTTCTTCTAATTCGACTTTTAATTTATAAATATCCAATTTTTTTGGAGGTGTACACTGCTGATCTGATCCTTGTGCCCACCTTTCTAAGTCTTCTGGACTAACTACAGTGACACTTTTTGCTCCTGATGAAGTTATCAAGTTTATCTCTTTCGAGCACCCAGGTGTAGTTCTTCTGGGAGTACTATTGACAGAATCCCGAACTGGTAAATCCATTAATGATATCGTAGATTCACAATCACTAAAATGATCCTCAACCATTACTGTTGCTTCAGGTTTAGGAATATTCACAGGAGCAGGCATAACTAACGGTGGAGGACAGTTTCCCTGATTACCATATAATGGGACTACTGGACCAATTGTTACAGGTATGGTCAAAGAATCAGGATGTACTTTTATCTGTGTTATCTTCTGTATTAATTCTGCTCTTGTCTTTTCTAGGGCTTCTTTTTTGCGAAGTATCCTACTGGGGGTGAAATCATGCATTACCTGTGGTACTAATGGAGTTTTTAACAGTGGGGCACTTGGGGTGCATCCACTTGTCCCTTCCTGATATGGTGGGAGGTTCCTTAATATTTCTTCTATAAATTCATCTTCGGAATCTCCATTTCTCATTAAATGTTTTGTCTTTTCGGTGCATTTGCTTCCTAATTTTTCTTCTGCTGTTAACAATGGATATAATCCTTCTGTAAGCATTGCCCTCCTCCATTGTTTCATCTGACCGTCCCTAGACTCATGTTGGTATCTGGGGAAAAATCCTCGATAACCCCTATTACTCCTGGATCGGTCACGCTCAAATGCCTCGGTTTCCCATTCCTCTAAGGCTTCATATTGAGTTAATCTAGGTCTGAGTTCCAAATCGTTCATTCTCAATCTAAATTTTGAAGAATTCTTCCATTAAAGGTACCATTCTCGGGAAATGCTAATATTCCATCATTTTTGGTATATTCTATCCAATTCTCTATCCATTCACAAGTATGATAACCTCTCGCCATCATCATAAATGAAGCGGGCGTTTTAGCTGGTGGAATGATAATTCCTTCCCTAGTTTTGATTGGTTTATCCTTTTTAAAATAGTTCTTAATCTTTTGCAGAAAGGACATTTTTCTTTTCTCTCCGTACATTCTATCTAATCTTTGGTGTATAAAGTTATATTCTGCAAAACCTAGGAATCTCCTATCCGGACGAGTTCCTGTTAAAGTCGGATCGCGTTTTAACATGCAATCTCTATCCACTAAGATTTTAGCTTCTAGAATATATACCAATCAAGTGTCTGCTTTCTTCTATTTCTGAACCAATCCTAACGCGGCCTTTCGGTGTCGTTTATTTGTCAACTCCTCCTTTACAATCTGCTCTTCTCTGTCCCTCGCTGTTTCAAACAATCCCAGCGCGGCACCTGTGACGTCAGTACTGCTCCTGACTACTGACCCCTCCTTTACAAGAGTCGTTCCACACCCGCTGATTCAACCAATCCCAGCGCGGCGTTTGTGACGTCAGCTCCCTCTCCGGCAGCTGACCCTCCCTTTACAAAATCTTACGCAAACTTTATTTTCTCTATAAATCTTTTAATTAAATACAACAACATAAAACATTTGCTATCGTGCCAGTTTCTCTAAAATAGAGAAGATAGTTTTCTCTCACACTTAGTAAAACCTTTCCGTTTACTAAACATACACTACGAGTAAAACCCTTCCGTTTACTCTTCACACAAGCTCCAGAAGTACCTGTTACTTCTTCAATGTTACCCTTTCTAGGTGATATAACATCAATTTTTCACCAATGTACTCTTTTGCTATCACTCACACGCATAGATTCCCTAACCAGTACTGATAGTCCTGCTTAACTTTTCAGCACTATTTCTGCCTGACATATAACCTCACTGCAGTATGGCTTCCACTTACCATCTGCTATTCAATTTTCCCCGGGGATTCTAGACAACATAAAACAAACTTTGAATACACGGATGTTAGTTCATAAAAATAAAATTCTCATTACCCAATTTACAAAGAGTAACCATCCTCTGATTACCAGAAAACTGATCCAGCGCGATATTAGCAAACAGCATTCAAACACTAGATACTCACTTGGGCCCACACATTCATACTACGCTAATACTTACGCTGGGGTTGTCAGTTGTTACTCTTTATCAAAATCCCTGCTACCAATTACCTTCTGATTGAAGAGTAATGACTTACCAATGAATCCTTTGCTAATTGGGAAGTTTAAAATGAGTGACATTCATTATAGTACATAATCCTGAAATAACCACTGAGTCAGGAAGTTTTAAAATGTTTATCTAAAGATTTAGCAGAGTAAATTACAGAACCACATGGTACTTAATCGCATATCACAGATGAAGCATAGAATAATAATTATTGATTAACGACGGTCTCTCAGAAAGGAGAAGATAGAGACAGCAGCGCAACTAAAGGTTGCATTTATATTGACCTAAATGCGAGAACCAAACCCCTGGGCCAAGGAGTTGGAAAGAATAGGACCCAGGAAGGATGAAGAGCAAAGACCTCCTCCAGGATCAGGACAGGACTGGTGACCTCTCTACAACGACGCCTGCGTCGTTCCCCTCTCTGATACTCGACTTCTCCTCGATTCTCCCGTGCCTTTCTTCTAATGGACTCCGCCGCCCCCTCCTCAGGACCTCTCTGGACAGCGATTCTGTCTGCAATCAATCAGCTTGGTGGTCTGGAGCTCTTCTGGAAGCATCTACGCTTGTTCTCTCTGGTCCTCTGCTCTCTTGCAGCATCTCCTTCTCTTGTCAGCGTCTAGTCTCGTCCCTCTAATCTCGACTCTCTAATTAACTAATGCTATATCTATTATACCCTTCTACGCCCATGTACCTCCCCTTAATGTTGCCAAAATATGGGACCACTAATTCTGATTGGACAGGGACAGGGGGTTGATTCTCACACCATATGATTTTAATACGAATTCTGAAGACCTTTGTTTTAAAATACCGCCCATCAATTTTAATACATTGGCTTTATTTCCCACCCGTCTCACGACAAAGTTTATTCATTTTCCATATACATAGTTGCAAGTTTGGCAAGAACACTTGAATATATCAATATCGGCCATTAGGTCGCGGCCTTGGACGACGTCCAGGTTGACTTCATCTTTTATTCTTTGGCAGCCAAGCAGGGCACATGCGCAGAATCATTGTCTCTCGAGTTTCAGATCACCAACCCCAGGCCCAAATTTACGAACTAATAAAAGTCAAAGAAGAAAATATTAAAATCACAAATAATATGTTTCACTGTATACCCACTCTTTCTACTCTATCCCCATTTACTTATAAATCTATCCCGCATTAGTAGCGTTAAGAAAACGACAATTTAATAATAATACAAGAGCAAGCTGAAGCATGTGAAAACATCAAGCAGCCATTTTAATGCACACTGCGCAGAAGCAGGAGTTTCCCACCAAGCAAAAAGATACGTCACACCATGTGATATGGTTGAGACATGCGCAGTGAAGTTCCCGCGCTTTAGCGGCCATTTTAGAAAAAGACAAGCGTTACTTGTTAGTTAGAACACATAGGCAAGCTTCCTTGCTATTCATGTAGTGTATGCAAAGTTAATATAAACAATACAAGATTAATAAATTAATACTGTGAGGAGATTGCATTCGAGCAAGTCTCATTTTTGAGTCCTTGCTCCATCAGCTGCGTGAAAAATTGATAAACGTGCCGCTAGTTCTCTCTTCAATTGTTTAAACAGAAGTTCTACTGCGTGACTTCCCTTTCGCACTGTTTACCCACTCTGGGAGATGCATTGTGACGCCACAACCTATATGTAGTAAGTTATTTGGTTGTAGTAGGTTACTATAGTAGACTAACTACTTCCTTTTCTTATGACAGGTAATTTGGACACCAAACTGCACTGGAATAGGAACGTCTAATACATATTCTCGTACATCTCGGCTCCCACGTTATAAATTATTATGTAGAGTTGCGATCTCATTTGCCTATTACAGGCGAGGAGTCCTGCCGCAGCTCGATTGTAAAAAGAAAATGTCATGCAGTGGTTTATAAAGGGACTGTAGACTCCCACATATTGTAAAATTCGAATAAAGCGACAATCCTGATAGATTGTATTACAAAAATAAGTGTGTGATGTACAAGCAGCATATTACATCGGACTGTGTGTCGACTTGGCCTTTTCATTTGGCTGTTCCGATGAACGAAAACCATTTCTATAACTATTTATGATATTCACGCGGTTGGCAACGGATGATTATTATTCTCTGTAGAAAACAAGGCTGCCTGCTATGACCGCTAGAGGGCAGTCGAAGCTGTTAATAGACAATGTTTTTATACGCCGTTGTTTTAGCCTACTTGAAGACTCAAGTGTAAAATGTGTTGGATGTTGGTTTATAATTTATGTGCCTGTAAGGCACTGTAAGGTAATATAATTGGTCTGTCAGGGCAGTAGTGCCGTTTGCTTTGAAATATGCCTCTCAACAAACTATCTTTAAAACGGCGGCAAACAAGCTATAAAGTTTGATGAACTGATATAAGTCGAACCCTCCGGGCCTACCTAACGTTCATTCATTAACCTTTTCCTTCGCAAGTTTAAAACAACAAAACAGAATAATAAATGTGGTATTTTCTAATATCTAAAAGAGTTATGGCTTTGCTTTGAACTTCTGCACCATCCGTGGGCCACTACCGTTCACTAATTATTGCCTCATTGGGAAATGTGTCACGAAAATACGACAAGACAAAACCGAAATCAACTCGATAACATAAAATGATACAGTTCCCCGGAATCCTGTACTTCGCCGGATATAATATTCCTCGTTGTTTTCTGTTCCATAGCTGCAGGCTTGCTTTATTCTTTTATTATAAAACAACTGTTTCCAGCCACATGTAGGGGCGGTCAGTCACAGAAAATAGGGCAGCGCACCAAAATAAAAGTGTCCCGATTAGCGAATCTGATAGCTAAATAAAGAGGCCAACATTCTGCATTTGGGGGCTGTTTTTGAACTTGTAAAGACACGTTGTATTGGTGTTTTGCAAAGTACGGGAGACTGCATGCATGTATGCCTGCTGCAGGCAATGTTTGTGCTAATATCAGGGAGATCAGCACTAAAAGCCAGCCCACCAGACCATAAACAAGCCCACAAACAGCTAAAAGCAAGCATCTGCAATGCAATAGGTCTCACATTTACGCAGGTTTGAGCTATTGGCATTGTAAATGACAATGCCTTTTATTTATGTTTTGGTTTTTAAAACATAAATAAAAGGCATTGTCTTTTACAATGCCAATAGCTTAAACTCTCTCAAATGTGATACCTATTGCATTTCAAATGCTTGTTTAAAAGTCTGTGTGTGTGGAGGGGGGGAGGGGGGGTTGCAAACAGAAGGTAGCAGAAGGAACACAGACGGGAGGGTGTGAGGAAGTAAAACTGAGGGTGCGGTTGTGGGGAAGCAAAAATGATGGCGCAGTGGGGGAAGGGGCACGGAGGGCATAGGAAGCAAACGATAGAGCAATGTGACGGGAAGGGGGAGAAAAGCAAATGAGCGAGAGCAACGTTAAGCTGGGGGTCAAAGCACACCCTTTACAGGTAATCTGAGCCGAGGAGCAAAGCGCAGCGAGCTGCCACTTTGGAACTGGAGAACTGCTCAGTAAAGCGCTCCAATATCTTCCGGTCTGGTTCGCGGTTGCGGTTGCGTGAGAGTGTGTCCAAAGAGACATTTGCAGCCAAAGACTTTCTTTCTTTTTTGGATCCATTTCACAGAGGAACAATTTGAGAAAAGAGGGTAAGAGCCCTTTGTTGAAGTCATGGTTTTTAGCAAGTGAGCGGAGGAGCAATGCTAAAGCATATTCATGTTTAACATAGATGTTCGTTCAGAAAATAAACACGCCCAATCTAGCGGAATTTACATCACGCACCTTCGACCTCCGTATCACTGAGTTGCCCCTGATGCAGCGGAAGCGTTGGGGGATTTTTGTCATCTCACTTATCCACACCAACCACTAAATAACCATTGGATACGTAACTCTAATGACGGGCCCATAAGTCATTATCGCACAGTTAGCAATATCAAAGGTCCTCCGATGAATCTTTGGTAGAGCTAAAAGGGACTAAATAATGAAAGACGGAATGCTATTTCTCCATGAGGACCTACAATGAAGAAATACGCGAAACAATAGTCATCATAAACATGTCCAAATAACTTTGAAACTCAGGAATAAAGACAAACACTATTCCCTTCTATTTAGGTTTTTCTTGTTATTTCATGATATGAATGGTCAGACACAAATACAAATCAGAATGTCATTACTCTGGTTCTCAATAATACAGATTAGGTCCACAATAAACATTTACAGCTCATTTATGAAAATATCAGAACATCAGATATTGAGGAGTGAGAGAGAAAACATCAGCGAAACACAATTCACTTACGTAACGGAAATACTGATGCACAGCGTGCAATTAGTCTGAAAAGCTAACCCCACGGCCGTTAGGGAATAGCAAGAGCAGCATCACCAGCCAATGATGTGCAAAGTCTCTAGAAAAGTCTCTCAGGATTAGCAGGTAACGCCAGCCAGAGAATCGGGAATCAGCACGGCATTCAGCATACCACGAACGCAGGGACAGGTCACCAATCTTGTGAACAAGCCGAGGAACGCTTTCCCACAGGAATCTTTATAGTACGTTACTTCCTTTCTTCCGTTAAAATGTTGCATTCTCTTTCTTCAGGAAGCCTCTCTATTGGTTAATCACGCTGGTTTGACAGTCTACTGACAGTGACTTTACTACTATTTTCTAAACACTCTTTCTCTAAATAGTGTGTAACTTCTAAGGGAGGAAGAGGAAAGAACCTAGCTACAAATGTATTTAATCGTTGTAATAGTTACATTCATGTCATCTACATCCCTCGCCTAGACAGGAAAGAACTCTAAAGGTTTATTCAGAAACAGGCAAAATATCTGTATTCTAAGGAAACATTTGTAACATTTGAAGGATAGGAGCACGGAAAAGCACATCCCCTAATATTTCTAAGGCCTACAATATTTTAGCAAAACAGAGAATAATTTCTAAAAGCCTATATTACTTTCACGAAGAATACAGGTTTTTCTTTTGTCGTTTATTTTCTGCAGTTGGGAAGACAGAATAACATCCAATTAGCAGCATCATTGTATTTACTAAGAAAATCATATCTGTTGTGCCTTATGCACATTTCACGTGTTGTACACTCTAATATTATATGTTAGTAATTCCCCACACATTATAAAAGCATGCATTGGGTGAATTACATCGAGCAGATTTTATTTACAAAAATCATGCTCCATCACCCCCTTCTGTCCCCTGAAGAACTCCCCATTTGCTATGAGTTAAACAAGCCGGTGGTCACAACTGCCCATGAGAGACCCTCCTGCAGTAAGAGAAACTCATTAAAGAAAATAGTGCTTACAGACTAAATAAGACATACCGTGTAACAACCGAAGTAAAAGGGCCAGTCCTCATGGGAGGTTACAAATGAAGACAAGGCGGTACTAAGGAGGAACTAACAAGCCTAATAAAGAATCAGAAGCCAGCCTTTACGAAGGACAATGACACAAGCCAATGACAAATATGGGTGGAGAGTGGGCGGGGCTTCAAGTACATACTCTAATACAGCATGGCTCGCAGAGCAGCGCATGCGCTGCCCAGGCTTGACCTAAAATGGGGCATGTCAGAGTAACGGTGGAAGATCTTTGCACATGAGCTGTGAATGTTTTTACAGATTCATTTGTGAATTGGTTGATGTCTGTGCACAAGACTTTATAGATGCGTGCATTATTAGCTCTCCGCCCATCTGGCAAAGAAAAGTGCAGGAAAAATCACTGTATGAAAACTATGTAGGACTTGAATCACAAACATTTTTGAGGAACTACATATCACGCAAATACCTTCATTAATAAGTACATATTAACATTCCTGAGTCAGAAAATCGAGAATAGTGTTGATTTTCACTGCAAATGGGATTTGTCACACTTAAATATTTAACCGTACAACAGAATTTGTTCAAGATCTGCTCTCTGTGGTGGCTTTCTGGACATTGCAGAATGGTGGAAAATTTGTGAGTATTTCCAGCTCATTCCCGTCATCAAGAACAGCAGTAAATATATTTACATATTGGGGTTTTGGGGTGTGGGGGTCCTCAACATTGGTGTTGGTATGGGGAAAGGAGTTTCTCCAAGTGAAAAATAGTTTAACCATGAAGAAACAGGAAAAATATTGAAAGACGCACAGCCACATTAGCATGACATATCCGCATGCCAAAATGTACATATTTTCATTTTTGTATGCATTAATGGATGCACATGTGAGGACGTACTCCTGACAGTCTTTGACAGTGGCAGCTTCCCAGGGGTACTTCTGGAACTTTCAGAATACAGTGTGCCGACACCCAGCAAATGCAGCAACTCGCACATTCAGTGCATTGCTGTATCATGGAAAGCTGCAGCCTGCCCTGCAAAGAGGGGTGGGCCCCTCTCCCGCCTCCCTGCCAGAGTCTTCCATGGGTCATTGCAAGAATTTCTTTTGTCTAATTTGTGGTTCGATGGAAACACGTACCGGAAGTCAAAGGGGATCAAAATTGTTTCAGTCACAGCTTGTCTCTAGGCTCAACTGCCCACCAGCAGACACAAATATACAGTCGCCTGTGTCACTTATATTTAATAACTTGAAATGTGAAATGGTTATATTTTTTAAGTTTAATGTACATGTATGCTATTTAGGTCGATGTGTCTGTAATTACACTGATCGCGATCATTTAGATAGGACACAATGCAAACTGAGGGCCCGATTCACAAAAGTAATCTGAGACAAAATCCTAACTTTACGACTTTCGGTATTCACAAAAGGCATTTAGGAGTAGTAAAGTTAGGATTTTGTCTTAAGTTTTGGTCTTAAGACAAAATCCTAACTTAAGTTAAACTTAAGTTAGAATTTTGTCTTAAGTTTGTCTTAAGTTTTGGTTTTAAGACAAAATCCTAACTTAAGTGTAACTTAAGTTTAATTTAAGTTAGGATTTTGTCTTAAGACCAAAACTTAAGACTAAACTTAAGACAAAATCCTAACTTAAGTTTAACTTAAGTTTAACTTAAGTTTAACTTAAGTTAGGATTTTGTCTTAAGACCAAAACTTCAGATAAACTTAAGACAAAATCCTAACTTTACTACTCCTAAATGCCTTTTGTGAATACCGAAAGTCGTAAAGTTAAGATTTTGTCTCAGATTACTTTTGTGAATTGGGCCCTGAGTGATTAATTATTGGCGTAAATTACTTTTTAAATTGAGGATACCATTGTGTACTGGTGGCACAGAGTTATCTTGTAGCCGTCCATTTTCTTAGCCTTAAAAAGCCTGGCTACTTTTCCTCATGTTTTAGGTCACTGAAGAAAAAGGACATTCCAGAAGACTATGTCTGTCCGGCCTGCAAGGCTCTTTGCTCGTAGCCCTCTTGTTTGTTGGTAGGTGGTTTGAGTACTCCCTTGGTCCTGGTAAGACCGTTTTTTGGCACAGTATGTTATATATTTTTTTTTACACAAAACCTGACAAGTGCCAATTATTAACAGACGAGCAGTTTTATTTCTTAGAAGCACTTTCAGCTAAGCACACTTCTGTTTGTACATGCTACTGTTTTTATCAGAATGCGCTAGCTTTAAAAACAGCTCTATTTTGTTTTTAAGTTTGGGGTACTGAGAAACATAAATCAGTTTCTTGGCAAGAAAACCAAGTAGTTTCTCATGGAATTCTTACTATCAATGCGGCTCGAGTCTGTCGTAACGTAACAAGTGACATAGTGACTGACTGCCTTTGTGTGTGTCTGTTTACATACGTGGCCTGTGTTCGAGTTTTGCAATCACAGTGCGTGCCACCGCTTGTGAGCTTGTCTTCCCGGTGCATGATGATTGCAGCTTGATTTTTTTTTTTAAAAAGCCAAAGTTTGTTGAGTTTAAAACATGTGAATCAACAGCCATAGCACAATTATTCCTGTATAATTACTGCTACATTGAGTAACAACCCCATAGCATTACAGAGATGCGATAACTTGTGTGCTACGTATACGTGCATTCTCATATTAAACAGTGGGTGCAACATACATCCATAGCTAGGTAGTGCCTCGTGTAACCGTACCCAACAACATTCCCAATTCCCCCCTCCCCCCTGCTTGGCTCATCATAGGTTTAAGTTACCGGATAGTGGTTAGCGTACATTTCCTAAAGATGCTACATCCAGGTTTGCACACCTTGGTAGTTGAATTATTTCCTCTGCATGTATGTCCAATCTGGTAATGCTTGCAGCCTATTTTACAGCAATGTAGCACAGCACATTGGCAACAGGGAAAGACCCGAATCACCACACGCTTGTAAAAACATGAATGGCTACCTGTGACATAATCGCCCAAGGAGAGCACTCAATTCTGCTTCAGTACTTTACCAGATCTTTCACTTCCATGCCGTTTATCAAAAGAGGTTACAAAACAAAAATAAACTGCAAACTCCAACTGTTACAGCGCACTGTCTTTAACCACCCAAAACAAGTGCAAATTAACAAGACCTTTGAGCGGTGCTTTAACACATTCACTTTAAACCGGCTCCTTTCCATAGTTTAAAATTGTTTTTGGTTGAGTGCTTCCTGTAACTCATTAAAAAAATAGTGCTTACAGACTAAATAAGACTTACTGTGTAACAACCAAAGTAAAAGGACCAGTCCTCATGGGAGGTTACAAATGAAGACAAGGCGGTACTTAGCCTAATAACGAATCAGAAGCCAGCTTTTACAAGGATAATGACACAAGCCAATGACAAATATGGGCGGAGAGTGGGAGGGGCTTCAAGTACATACTCTAATACAGCATGGCTCGCAGAGCAGCGCATGCGCTGCCCAGGCTCCAAATGATCCACACACTGACCTGCCACACCAGCCAGGTTGCCCTTTAGGCCAGTCTCATCCTGGTAGCATGGAGATACATAATTTTGCCTCAGTGTGTTGACACTTAGGGTAATATTGGCAAAAAATGCAGGTAATAAAAAGGTAAAATCGTTGAAGCTCTGTAAATAATATTAAATTGTTATCTTGCTCTATTTCCTTTATTTCCTCTGCTTCCATACCAGTGCATTCTCTACCGTCACTTCCCTTGAAGTCCAGCACTTGCCTATAGGTAAGAGAAAGGGTGATATGGTCCTACAGGGTACATCACCTCTGTTTCTATCTTGCAGGTTTGGATCAGCACCCTTTTATACCTCCAGTGTAAGGGTGACTCCTCTCCTTGACAGTTGGCTAGATTGCACGGATAGGTTGTAAAGGCAGGCAACACTGCCTTTCTCCCTGCCTTGACCAATAGGAATGTGGTTGGAGAAAGTCTCTGTCTTGGTGTTTGAGTCTTGTGAGTGTGGAATGCTGAGCAGAGAGTGGAACGTTGCACAAGCCCTCATTACATGGGGCAGTATTCCTCTCACAACTGTATTTTAGGGTGGAATTCTGCCACTTGTCATTATCTGTGCTTCTGTAAACTCTGGTTCAAATAATTCTGGCCTAAAGACATTGGACCTAGTTTTCCTGGGTACAGATGCATCAAAATCCGCAGTGCTTGTAATACAGTCCTCAGTGGGACCATGATATTCTGGTAAGTGTAGTGTTCTTGCATGAATCTGGCCTGTACTCTGCCTGCAGCCTCTATATTCTGGAATCCACTCACTGGACTCCATAACATTCTAGCAGAATTCCACAATCTAGAGCTCCCAAAACAGAAACTCCATGATCACATGACTTCAAGAAATCAACATATGACCTAATCACCATGAGAAAAAGAAGACTACAGTGATCCGTAAATACACACTTTCAATGCCCTTTCACAAAAATGATTCCATCAATATTATCATTGCGGCCGGACCATCTGGATCACCTTCAGAACCAGCACCACCAAAAATCTTTAAAGATATCTTTCACTCAATTCAATTCAATTGACTGTATTTCGGCTCAACTAAACCATAAAAGTGCGCAGTGCAAAACAGTATAAATACTTAAAAACATTATAAATACAAATCTCAATTCATAACACTAAGTAAACAGTCATACAGCATCAGTAGTCAAGTGGATTACCACCAAGCTCAGATAAAACCAAAGGAACAAAAACCACAGAAGTCCTCAAGAGGGTACTCATTAGGGGTCCTGTATGTTCCCCCGGGATTATCTAAGCAAGAGATCATATATATTAAGGACAATCAGTACAATGATAAAAGGCACAGCAGTCAGTAAAAAAAAAATCCATTTAAGTATCCATCTAGGATTCCTAAAACATCACATAAAAACAGCAGCCCTCTGCTTGATGGTGCATTCAATATATGTGGCAGCAGAGAAGCAGATCTTTATCGTGTGTAAGGTTTGCAGGTAGATAAAGGTGGCTCTAAAATAACGAATATTGTCCACTCTGAGGATGGGCAACAAATAGCATTTCCTCAACAACGAATACAAGTTACAGAATAACATAAAAATGTAGGGTAATTTGTGATGATTGGTCATCACATGGGCATAAAGGAAGTTGTAAAAAGTACATGCCTTCTGATGGAAAAGCTGTATTAATAAAAGGGGTTTGCCCTAATACTCCAACCGCATCTGGGCAAGAGAATACTGAAAAAAAAACAATAATGCGTCGGAATGGATAGAAAGCAAAATTAATTCTAGAAGGAAAATTAAATTAATCCTTCACAAGGACTGTAATTCATGTCCAGGTACTTGTTCTAGTTTAAATACCAGCACCAGGATTTGGTCCCCAAAAATATTTTTTATATATATATATTTGAAATAGAACAATACAAACAGTTATATATACACAAAATTATATATACAACAAACAACAATACATTTATCTAAACATACACATCATTCCTAGTTACCCTATTTAATATTACGGATGCAGAAAAAATCACCTAATAATTATCGATGGCAATCCGTAAAAGAAAGAAGATAGCCCTAAATATAACACACAACTGAGGGAAATTATTGGCCCTCTATCTGAATTGGTATGTGCAAATAATTTCTTTTCAATTCATTTCAATTTACACAGGGCTTCTCCAGATAGTGAAGTCTATCCTTCTAGAATTAACTTTGCTTTCTATCCATTCCGATGCATTAATGTTGTTTTTTCAGTATTCTGATGGAAAAGCAGCAAGAAAGTGCACCGTGCATAACCTGAGTCTCGTCAGTAAGAATTTGTGATGCATATTTCCCACCCATAATAAGTATGGTGCAGGACTTACAGCCGGACAAATCCCCATATAGGTCTGGACCGTTGGTTTATCTACTGCACTCTGCATTCTATTCTCCAGGCATCCCTCTAAAAATGCATTCTTCATAGTCCTGGTAGAGCTGGCTAATGCATTGCTAGGAGAGGTAAAGAAGTCCCATACTACAACATAAATTCTTTATATACTTCAACCAAGGAATACTGGGGTCGAGTTTTAAGCAACACTCAACCTGTGATGGGGAGGTAGTCAGATGCCTACTCAACACTTGCCTGGAACTAGATTCATTCCCACCTGAGCTGAAAACCTTCTACATTAGACCTCTCCTCAAAAAGAAAAACCACAATCTATCCGACCCAGCGAACTACAAGCCCTTATTAAATGGACCATTCTTAATTTTTGAGAGAGCAGTGTTTACTTATCTCTCTAACTTTGCAGACCATTATGGCTTAATGTCAAACCAACAATCTGGCTTCAGACCAGGCGGAGGCACAAAGTCATCCATCATATCCATCTAGGATGATAAAAAAATTATAGTGGACAAGAACAGAGTAGCTGCCTTGTTACTTCTGGATTTATCAGCTACATTGGACACTGTCCACCACCACATGGTACTACGAAGACTCAACAATCTCGGAATAAGTGAAAATGCTCTAAAATTGATTGCTTTTTATCTCACAGACAGACAAAGTGTAGTCTACCTATCACCTTTCTCATCACCTCTTTGTAGGAAGCTAGAACTGTATATACTATACCAAAGTAAGGTATAGTGTGCACAGAGTTCAGTGGATTCCCCAAAGGTAGGCAGAGGCTAAAGTAGATAATACCGTACTCTCTATTTGTGGTAGTGTGGGCGAGCAGTAAGGCTTTATCAGAGGGTAGTGTTAAGCATTTATTGTACACACTCAGGCAAGAAATGATTTCACACACTCAAAGACTGAACTCTGACCAATTTGTTTTGTATAAAAATATTATTTAGTTGTATTTTATTTCTACAACCAAGCCAGGCCAGGTCAGGTAAGTGTAATAGTACTTTGCAAGAATAATGCAGTTAAATACAGTTGGAATGCAGTTGAATGCAATTGGATTGGTTACAGGTACGTTACTTGTTCATAAAACAGTTGGAATTACTTTTCAGTTACTATTGAGATTACTTTGTCAGTTACTTTTCAGATTACTTTTTCTACACAGTGTGATATGCCTAGATATCACACTGGGACATTTCCTACATAAAAGGTGAGTAAATCAGTTTTTGTAAATATACAGTTTCTTAAGGTTTCATACAATTTTCCAACTCCACACTTGGAACATTTTTCACCGAAAGCAGTCAATGCAATTTTATGGGAGGAAATGAAGTTATCGGTTTCACGGTAAGTACTTAGTTTTGGGAGTTGGTTTTCTGGTGTTAGAACAAGGGTTCCCCCAGGGTCAAAGATGCACTCTCAAAGCACCTCAGCAGCAATAGGGCAGCCGGGTGCAGAGTGCTGATGCCCAATGTTATCCAATGAGGGATAGGGGGCCTCCGGTTGGTGGCTGCTCACAGGCAGGCCACAAGGTTGAGGGCGCAAAGCTCCTGGACTTAAGCTCAGGGAAAAAGGGGGTTCAAGTAAGCACCCAAGGTGCACCCACAGCGGCACTAGGGCGACCGGGTGCAGGGTGCTGTTTTGGCATTGGGTGCCCTGTGACTTTCAATGGGGATTCTCTGGTTCGAACAAACACTGCAGGCTCGGGCACGAAGATCTTATGGAGGCGACCACCAATTGGAGAGGTAAGTTGGGATCTCATGGGATGCCGGGACACCATCGGTTGGGCCACCCAAGGCCATGGGGCGTCGGGTGCAGGGGTGTCTTGTGGCGCAGATTCTTCTTGCCGGCTCCGGTCACAGTCGGGAGGATCTTCCAGAAAGGGGCTGCAGGCATCATCGGGAGACTCGAGGCAGGTCAGGGCTCACCAGATCCCAGGTCATGATCACCAAGGAGACCATCTCGTGGTGTTGGGCCACTCGAACTCGGGCCGTGGGCGTTGAGTGCAGAGTGGTCCAGCCTCGCGGATTTGGCCGGAGCCAGAGTCTGTTTGGTGAGCTAATCCGGTGCTCCCAGGAGACAAAGTCTGGTTAGGGAAGGCAGGGCAGGTGCTCTGGCTTCTGGGGGGCTGCTGGCTGCAGGACACACCGGGATTTCGCTGGAACAGGTCGAGGTCGGGACAGGCCGGTAGGGCTGGGCCCAAGTCAGTTGGTGTCCTCCTCTTCTCCCTTCAGCACGGCTCTTCGGTCCTTCTTCTTCTTGTTTCTCCTTGTCTGAGGAGGCATGGTTCAGGGTTTCCCCTAAATACTACATTTAGGGGCGTTTCAGGTAGGTAAAGTTTGGGACCAATAGGTCCCTTCCTTGGGGTGGGTACACCCCCTATTATGCCACCCTCCAGTGGGAGAGGGGCATAAGCCTCTCTCTGGTTGGCTGGGTCCACCCATCTTCAAGATGGCAGGGACTGAGAGTTGTGCTTCTCCTCGCCTCCCCCACCTGAGGGGTGCGGTTGGCAAAGGTGGGCACACTTCTCCTCCTATCTTGGTTTTCCAGCGGATTCTCCTGCCCAAAGTGGGGGTCAGAACCGGTGGGGGCCAGCTGCTGGGAGCAGCAAATGGCTGGGGGAGCTCACAAAGGCGGCAAGCCTTTGAAGCTTCCCCTTTGTGGACCCTGCCCATCCTGGGGGAAGAGGCTTGGCACTTCTGCCCAGGATGTGCTTTGTTTCAGGACCCTGAGAGGAGGAGGCTCTTGACACAGGGGTCGAGAAACATGTCTGGGGGTGGCAGCTGGCAAGCAGCCAGTCAGCCAAGACACTAGAGTCAGGTCGTTTTTCAGGGGGCATCTCTAAGTTGCCCTCTGAGTGCATTTTTCATTAAATTCCACACTGGTCTAGTGTGGATTTAATGGGCTGAGAAGTTTGATACCAAACTTCCCAGTTTTTAGTAAAGCCATTATGGAGCTGTGGAGTTCATAATGACAAACTCCCAGACCATATACCCAGATCCCAACAACAGAGCCCAGAAGCAGTTGCACAGTCAAGTGCAATCCCCAGCTTAGAACCTGTTATATGGCTTACACTTTCTCAGTAAAAACTGTGCATTTGTTGGACAACATAAATGTCAAAACTGTGCAAGACTGATTCTACACACACCATCAGGATATGTTGACCTTTGTCCTGCTAGCTCACAATGCACCATCTGTACCACTAACCTGACAAGGTAACAAATGGATTGTGCAACCTCAGAACATGACAACTCTTATCCCCAGGGAAATAATGGTAACAGATCTAGAACCTTTTCATTTGGTTACTCATGCATACCCAAAGAGATACACAAGAAATACACAACATGCAGTTTCAATATTGAAGCATTGTGATTCTTGAGTAAAATACGTGTGCTGCAATAATGAATAGAAGGAAACAGAATAATGTTATTAGCATAAAGAGAATGGTGAAAAAGATAAACAGTTCAACCATTTTGCTGTTACAGAGAATTTATGACTTGAAATGAAATTAGATATTTATAAAGCGCACGGATACTCACATTGAGTGTCCCGGCGCTAATCTCCAAAACCAGCAGAAAAACCCCGCCCTGCCTACCATCGTGTTATTGTTGGAACAGCCATGTTTTAAGTTGTTTCCTAAAAGACATCAAGTCCTGAGTCAATCTGAGATGTAGAGGCACGTCGTTCCACAGGCGAGCAGCATGAACCTGAAAGGAACGACCTCCAATCCGAGATCGAGTGAACTTGGGAATCACCATCAGGGATTGTCCAGAGGACCTTAAAACTCGTTGAGGCTGATAGCGTTGGATCCTACTTCTCAGGTAAACCGCATCTGTATCGTGGAAGGCTCGATAGGCAAGCACTAAAGCCTTAAACTGAATCCTCTTTCTCACCGGGAGCCAGTGCAGTGCTTTCAGGTGGGGTGACATGCGTGTTCTGGGGCTTACCATAAGAATAGCTCTGGCTGCGGCGTTCTGGACAACCTGCAGCCGATTGAGCAAATATTCTGGAAGCCCTAGATACAAGATATTTACGTAATCCAACCTGGATGTAATTAGGGCTTGCACTACGATTTTACGGGATTTCACCGGGAGTGGAGGGAGAAAGTTTTTTACCATTCGAATCAGTCCGATGCATGTGCCAGCAACAATTTGGATTTGGGACTTCATTGATAGACTAGTGTCCAGCTTAACTCCCAAGTTTTTTACCGTGCTGACTGGGGCCATAGGAAGGGACATTTCGCAAGGCCACCATAAGCTCCAGTCAGCACATGGGGGCAGCCCAAAAAAATAATTTCTGATTTTTCTGGATTACACTTAAGTTGATTAAGTTGCATCCAAGAAAAGACCTCTGTTAGGCATCTGTTTATCTCCATTCCATGAAAGCTCGCCCCTTTGTCACACGTGAACAGTAGTTGAGTATCATCAGCGTAAGAGATGATCTTCGCTCCGTGTGACTCAGCCAGGCGTGCAAGTGGGGCCATATAAATATTAAAGAGTGTGGGACTCAAAATAGCGCTCTGCGGGACACCCACTTGCATTAGAGGAATGGCCGCTGTAAAGGGCGGGGACCAGATTTCCTGCTGCCGCTCAGACAAAAAGGAGGCAAACCAATTGTACACCGTGCCCCCAATGCCGCACTCCGCTAACCTGCACAAGAGCCGGTCATGGGGCACGGTGTCAAAGGCTGCGGATAAGTCCAGCAGTATCAGCACCGCACTGCCCCCTTTGTCCACCTGTAATTTGATAGTTTCCGAAACCTCCAGGAGAGCTGTTTCAGTGCTAAGAGAGGTTCTGAAGCCTGACTGACTATCATGAAGCACATGGTTTCCTTCTATATAATCTGTTAGCACGGAGTTCACGTACTTCTCAAGGACCTTTGAGAAGAAGGGCAACAGGAATATGGGCCTATAGTTGGAAGCGACCTCAGGGTCCGCTGTGGGTTTCTTTAGGAGGGGAACAATTTTTGCCTTTTTCCAACAGCTGGGGACCATTCCCTGTCCAAGCGAGGAATTAAGAACTGAATTAACTGCAGAATTTATGGGTTCCGCGATATTCGCCAAGATCTTTGCTGGACAGGGATCAGAAGGAGAACCCGACTTCAATGTTACCATGATGTCAAGAGATTTTTCTAAGGAAATAGGGGAAATTGGGTAAGAGAGTAACTAACCCACGAAGGCAGGGCATTCGCATTCCACGTCTCACCAGCTTCATCTGCGCCCCTAGAGGCGAATGACTGTTGAATCAAATGTATTTTATCATGGAAAAAACCAGCCATCTGGTGAACCCAGCTGGAGGTGGGAATGAATGCCTTGCTCACGGCGCTGGGGGATGAGAAATCCTTAACAATTTTAAAAATGTCTTTGCTTTTATTGGCAGCATCTTTTATTTTCAAGGTAAAGAAGTTTTTCTTCTCAGTGCGCACGTCATTATAGTAAGCTTTCAAAGCTAGCTTATAGATGGCTTTGTCCTTAGAATTAAACTTGGTTCGCCACCTTCTCTCTAATCGTTTGCAGGCACGCCTGCTTTTCCTGAGGGTTTCGGTAAACCATGGCGCTGAGGTGCGACCAGTTATGGCTTTCCGAGTCGAGGAGGGAGCCAGCTCCGCAACCCGTTCTTCAAGCCACTTCTCCAAGCTGGGGGCATCAGTCTCAGAGTTTCCACTAAGGGGAATCGGGTGCTTGCTCAGGGCTGTTACCAGGCTATCAGGCGTAACCTGACTAAAGGATCTGAAAGTACATGGACGGGGCTCATCCCTAGGTTGGGCATGAGATGAACACCTAGGGATTTTAAAGCGCAAAAGATAGTGGTCCGACCATACCAATGGTTGTGGAGCATCAATTATCATACTAACGTTAGAGAATATTTGGTCTAACGTATGACCCTTTACATGGATGGGGAGATGAATATAAGGGGACAGTCTGAAAATTGCTAAAGATTCCAACAGCCGAACAGCTTCAGAGTCACAGGGATCATCCATGTGGATATTAAAATCTCCTAATAAAAGGCAATGTCTATATTTGATAGAAATAGGAGAGGTAGCTTGAGTAAGTGACTCAATAAACTTGCCGCCTTGACCAGGTGGTCTATAGACAAGAATGCCCGCAATGGATTGGTGGTGAGAAACAGTGAGCAAGAAATTGAGGCTTTCAGCATCCTCAGTATCTTGCGCAGGTAGAATAGAACAAGACAATGAGTTTTTATAAATTATGCCGATACCGCCCCTTCTTCCAGCAGGCCGATCCTTACTTATAATCTGATAGCCAGGCGGGAGAGCCCCTGCAATCGTCGGATTCGAGCCATCGTTCAACCAAGTTTCCGTCACAAACATGACATCGGGGTCGGACTCAAGTAATAAGTCGTGCAGTTGGGCTTCGTGTTTTTTAATGGAGCGGGTATTCAGGAGGAGGAACTTCAGAGGGCTGTTATCCCGTGAGTCCCTGTCCAATACTAAACCCATACTATCCTTAAATGGGCTTCCACCTCTCCGTTTACTGGTCTGAGAGTCAGCTACCCAGTTACACAAGTGACAAGAGAGCGGAGTCTCAGTTATACAAATCATACCTTTATGACAACAATGTGACGTCCGATTCCCAATCTCAAGGAGCTCTGACTTACTGTAAACTGAAGAGTTCCTAAGTTAAGGTGCTTAACTGGCAGCATTTCCGGCTCCGGACTCCTCCGGGACGCGGACGGGCGCAGACGGGCTTGCCTTAGGCGCACCAGCGGCGCGCCAGCGGCGCGCTCGCGCAGCGTCTCGTTTTGTAGTCGCCAGTTCAGATGTCTAGACCGCGCTGAGAGTAAAAATGGCGGACTCGGACAGATCAGAAAACCGGACTAATGCTTCAGTTCCTGCGACCACAGTAAGTAAAAATTATTATTTCATGTTCAATTCCCACAGTTCCCCCAACAATAAAAGTGCCTAAAATCGGTTTGCTTTAAAAAGTTTAAAATTTACACACTCAGGATAGTTCCAACAAAATAGCAGCAGAGCAAGGTGAGGTCTGTCAATTACAAGTTACAAGTTACGAGATCGAGCGCGCTCGCGCAGCGTCTCGTTTTGTAGTCGCCAGTTCAGACGACTAGACCGCGCTGAGAGTAAAAATGGCGGACTCGGACAGATCAGAAAACCGGACTAATGCTTCAGTTCCTCCGACCACAGTAAGTAAAAATTATTATTTCATATTCAATTCCCACAGTTCCCCCAACAATAAAAGTGCCTAAAATCGGTTTGCTTTAAAAAGTAAAAAATTTACACACTCAGGATAGTTCCAACAAAATAGCAGCAGAGCAAGGTGAGGTCTGTCAATTACAAGTTACAAGTTACGAGATCGAGCGCGCTCGCGCCATGCCTCGCTTTTGTAGTCGCCAGTTCAGACGACTAGGACCGCGGTGAGAGTAAAAATGGCGGACTCGGACAGATCAGAAAACCGGACTAATGCTTCAGTTCCTCCGACCACAGTAAGTAAAAATTATTATTTCATATTCAATTCCCACAGTTCCCCCAACAATAAAAGTGCCTAAAATCGGTTTGCTTTAAAAAGTTTAAAATTTACACACTCAGGATAGTTCCAACAAAATAGCAGCAGAGCAAGGTGAGGTCTGTCAATTACAAGTTACAAGTTACGAGATCGAGCGCGCAGCGTCTCGTTTTGTAGTCGCCAGTTCAGACGACTAGACTGCGCTGAGAGTAAAAATGGCGGACTCGGACAGATCAGAAAACCGGACTAATGCTTCAGTTCCTCCGACCACAGTAAGTAAAAATTATTATTTCATATTCAATTCCCACAGTTCCCCCAACAATAAAAGTGCCTAAAATCGGTTTGCTTTAAAAAGTTTAAAATTTACACACTCAGGATAGTTCCAACAAAATAGCAGCAGAGCAAGGTGAGGTCTGTCAATTACAGGTTACAAATTACGAGATCGAGCGCGCTCGCGCAGCGTCTCGTTTTGTAGTCGCCAGTTCAGACGACTAGACCGCGCTGAGAGTAAAAATGGCGGACTCGGACAGATCAGAAAACCGGACTAATGCTTCAGTTCCTCCGAACACAGTAAGTAAAAATTATTATTACTTCATATAACTACTGTAATATCTAACCTAGGGTGGGGGGCAATCTGCCAAATCCCTGTAAGGTGATCTAACTCCCCAGCTACCTGTGGATAAGTGTCATGAGGAAGCCCGTCTTGAAATGAACATAGGCCCTGGGTACCTGGTTGTCAGGCACCCAGGGCTCACTCAGGCGAAGTGCATCAACATTTAGGCAAAAAGTGGGGGCAACCATGCAAAAAGGGGCACTTTCCCACACTCCTCACCCACAACACTGTGACATTCCTCAGGAGTCCATCATATCTCCTCTATTAATTAACATCTACCTAACACCCTTACCAAATCTGGTTAAATCATACAACTCCACTGTTACTATTATGCAGATGACACTCAAATCATTTTTTAAATGGCTAGCCCCAAAGCCCTCTACAATTTACTACTTGGTGACTGCCTCTGTGCCGTAGGATGGATGATGAATAATCATCTAAAGCGCAATACAGCTAAGACAGAGATTATGACCTGCACAGAATGGCAGAAGTACAGCCTACCACCATATGGCCTCAGAAAATTGAAACCCCTCCAACATCAAGAAAAATGAGAAATCTAAGAGTATGACTCCAGTCCTGCAATCGCTCCACTGCCTACCTATAGGTAGAAAGGCAATGCTCAAGTCACTCTGCATTGTCCACAGAGCATCCCAATGAAAGTCACCACTATACCTACAATGTAAATTCAAGCAATACAAGCCAAGCAAAACACTGCGCTCCGTGCTTGCACCACTTATCACCATACCATCTTATCATAAGGAATCTGTAAGGGGCACTGCTTTCTCAGTGCATGCAGCCAAGCTCTGGAACTCAGTACTAATGAACATTAGAAGCCCCCAGGAGCATATAAACTTCTGAAGACAGTTAAGAACATGGCTGTTTCCTAGATAACTGCACCACCCAGATCCCAACAACAAAGCCCAGAAGCAGTTGCACCTTCAAGTGCAATCCCCAGCTTAGAACCTGTCATATGGCTTACACTTTCTCAGTAAAAACGGTGTGTTTGTTGGACAACATAAATGACAAATCTGTGCAAGACTGATTCTACGCACACAATCAGGATATGTTGACCTTTGTCCTGCTAGCTCACAGTGCACCATCTGTACCACTAACCTGACAAGGTAACAAATGGATTGTGCAACCTCAGAACAAGACAACTTTTCTCCACCAAGGAAATCATGGTGACAGATCCAGAACCTTTTCATTTGGTTACTCATGCATACCCAAGAAATACACAACATGCAGTTTCAATATTAAAGTATTGTGATTCTTGAGTAAAATACGTGTGCTGCAATAATGAATAGAAGGAAACAGAATAATGTTATTAGCATAAAGAGAATGGTGAAAAAGATAAACAGTTCAACCATTTTGCTGTTACAGAGAACTTCATATAACTACTGTAATATCTAACCTAGTGTGCCTAGGGTAGGGGGCAATCTGCCAAATCCCTGTAGGGTGATCTAACTCCCCAGCTACCTGTGGATAAGTGTCATGAGGAAGCCCATCTTGGTGGAGGGCTGGGCCTCATCCCTCGCATGAGGCAAACAGGAATCAGCTGGGCAGGAATTCCGGCATATGGTGACCTCTCAGCGCCAGCAAAATGCTCCTCTAACTAAACAAGGAAGTGATGCAGTTTATATAATAAAGATAACCAATGTTGCCATGACAAAATCCCAGTCAGGCCACTACAATCACCAACAATTTGCGAAGTAACAGAATGTTCAAGGTATTGTGAAAATATACCTACAAGGTGGAAATGTAAGCAACTCTGTTTTGGAGAATATTATCCTGCACTGGCATGCAAGCGAATGTGTCAAATGTCTTAGTGTTTAAGAAAAGAAGGCAACTTAAAAATGTGAGCATGTAAAATGGTGGTGTTTCTACTAGGGCCTATAATGCGACTACATAACACCCACTCCTTGGACAAGAGACGACTAAAAAGCTTCCTAAAAACAATTCTGATCATATATGTGGTGACATAGAGAACCAAAAATCATAAAAAGCATTGTACTCTTTTGAAAATAAAAGCATTCAGAAAGCCAAATTATTTTAAAATCAATGTAAAAGGCGAATAAAAAAGGTGCAATTTAAACATAATTTGGAAAATCAAAAACTTGGCCAAATTTTAAAAATCCATTATATGAAACTGGCAGATTGTTTATGTGTTCTGACCATTAGATGAAACATTGCTGTTCCCAGCAAACACAGGCGATGTTACCAGAGGCACTCAATGTATCAGATCCACAGAGCAAACATGTTCCAGTCCATCGCCCTCAGTGTCCTTCAAGGGAGAAACAGCCGGTACTAAATCTACAGAAGGAGGGCCAGGATCCAAATCACCAGGAGCTGAAGCATCCCGGGAGGGCTCATAGTGTGCATTCAGAAGCAACGGCAATCGCTAAGGACAACGGTGCAAGTGGGCCTTTAGGGGACCCACCATCAGTTCTATCTCCTTTTATTGAACTAGTTGCGTTCCTAGGCATATGTCCAGGGCACACTTGAAAGTGCACAGCAGACAGCGGAAAACGGTTCTACACAGTGTGGTTAGACCGGCTGAAAGGAAAAGTACCAGTTGTCATTGAGATCCTGAAGTAAGGGTGCGCCAAAGGACTGTATCATGCGTTCATGACACAGGAGCACGTGTTGTAGTGCCATTCCCGTTTTGGCCACGTGATGGGACATCCATTGTGGAGCAGAAAAAATAAAAGCATAGTCCCGACAACCAGGAACAGGACAAGAGGAAAGCCTCCAAAAATGCTTCCCAGCGCAGAGTGTATGAAAGATGGAATACCTCTGAAGACTGTCTGGCAGGTACTAACCAACCCAGAGCCAATTGACTTCAAAAAGTGTGCTACACCTGCAGTACTAGACATGTTAAAAATGTGGTGCACAAGCTCCCCGAAATGGTATGGGAAATTAGTGCGGAGTAGCGACTGTATCTCAGAAGAAGACCTTGTAACTTGAAGATCAAACGTCTCCCCTGCAGATGTTAAGGCCACATCCTTCTAAAACAATACGGCTTTCTGTCTGCTTAAAGCCTCAAAGTGCACATTCAAAAGCTTTATTGATGGCCAGAGCATTGCATCCCTAACTGTGTGGGCAGGTGGAAACAGTACTTGTGCACAACAGGTCACAACAGCAGAAACCGTCACCAGATAGGCAATGCCTGGTTTCGTCCCACAGCAGCTCTGATCATTCAACATCAAATAACTCCCGTTAGAAAGTAATCTGAAAGTCTGACAAAGCACAACAGCCGTAGAACCCTTCAGATAACATGACAAGTTTGCTTTAGACACATTAAATGTGCCATGGAGATTAACTTCCCTGCAAATCAAGAAATGTCCCAAGGTACTATCACAGTCAGTCCGCTAAGAAAAACCTCAGTCTCAGCATTTCTACATCGGTATTTGAATGGTAAGATCCATGACTCATGTACATATGCTTCTCCTAGCGCTTCATATCTGTCCACTTGATGGTGCTGTAAGCAGTATTGGAAGTGAAAAGTCAAAATTGGCAGAGAAATAAAGCTGTGAATTATCCAATCCGCAGAAGGTATTTCTGCAACAGTGAATTGTAGTTTTTCTAATTTCTTTATGTGTAACATAGTGTATGTCGTGTCCTTCTTGGCCATGATGGTTTATCGTTTTGTAAGGTAGAAACAAGCTAGTGGCATTAAGGTGTTTCAATGGAACGTGACCAGCACGAAGTGTCTGTAGAGTACAAATCAGTAACATGATAGACCTAAACTGTGACTGCCCATGTTGTAAAGAAGACCTGTCACTCTGTATGATGTCAGTTGCAGACAGCACAATGTTACACAGGGAGTATATCCTGGTGGATGAAGTAGTCATACCATTGTCTACTACTGCTAGAGCCCTTTCTAAATTTGCCCTGTCAATTTCACGCAGTCTCTCTGCAACTTCCTGCTGTGAAACCTTCCACACTTCATTGTATATAGCATGCAGGAAATGCTTTTGACATGGTCTTCGAGGACCCAACAAAATGTCCTGTAGTCCCATGTCATCAGAAAGAAGGGACAAGTGTTGGTTCACCTGAGACAATGTGCAATGTTTAAGCCAATCAAGGCACAACTTCCCAACGCTGAATGTTGTTACCCCTTCATAGTGTTCTGTCTGCACGGAATGTGGGTTGTCCCTATTGATCCTAATGTGCCTGACATCTGTTAGTATCTAACGGCCATACTAACCATCCCTCCTGATCGGTAAGTGAAGAATGTATGTTCCGTTGCGGAGCATGTTGTCTAATGTTTCCTCCGTGTAGTTTGTGAATTGCTTCCAATTTTCAAAATGTGGAAATGTCTGAATGTTTGGTTTGTTGAGATCCATTATCTTTGCTAAGCCAAGACAGGACATTTGCTGCACAGTTTCGTTCAGGAAAATCATTTGATGTGGTATAAGGTTTGCTCTAAATAATGCCTTTTTCCCCTGAACCTGCCAATCTCTTGCTCCTCATATAGATTTTAAGTCAACATTGTCCTTCCAAAAGTCAAACTCTTGTACAGATGACTGGAAAATGAAAGATGCAGAATAAATCAGTTTAGTGTCAGTGAGCATAGTTTTCTTAGCCCTTAATGGTGTTTGTTCATAATAATAGGACTCTAGGTCAGCTGAATTGTGACTAGAATTCTTTTTCAAACTTCTGTGCAAATGCTTTTGATCTATCCGTGGTGGTGTAGGGCAGTGTTCCCATTGTGTGTTGTATGTAACTAAATGCTGCATTTGGAGTACATGCTTCATGCAGAAAATGGTGACCATAATCGGGAAAACTAAACAAGTCATCATAATTGGAGCTGTCATCATACATTTCTTCAGTATTAAAAACAGCAGAATGCTGCAGATCATCTAGCATTTCATGTACTGTATCAATGTTCCAATCATCAGAGATAGTACTAGGAGTGTTAACATCATATAAAGAAATTTTAAATACATAAGGAATTTAAAGAGTGTCAGTCGGTCCAAATATATCATATAATACCTTAACCCAAACAATTTCATCAGGCGCTGGAACAGCAGAAATGTTCACCAGGGAAAGGTCTCTTCGTACTTTGTCTGATGACGAATGGGGTGTTAAAACGAAGTTCACCAGTTCAACAGAAGAGCGTTCTGGGAGATGGTGTCCATTTAGAAGCAGAATAAAGACAGTCACAAAACCAATCCATAGGAACAGGAAAAGTGATGCAATTATAATCCAAATGTATATCCATGGAGGGATAAAGTATGTCTTTTTCAGCCAAATGTAAAGATCACACAGTCTACCTTTGGGCGGTAGAGGTGGGTGAGACGAATTCGAAGAGAAGTCATCAAAGTCGATGAAGTAGCCAGAGGCTGTTCTATCTATTTTAGGCAGCTCTGGAGGCTGTGTAGAACTGGGAGTTGACTCGAATGGTGGTACATTGCAGTAGATACCATCTTTGTCTGTTTGCGGAACTGAAATCTGGGTTTCCGTACATATTGACTGTATGGCATTAGTTGATGTAAGAGGTAGAAGGGATACTTCAGAGTGAGCCATACCCAGCCAGGGAGAAAGAAGCTTCATCGTCTGTAAAAGCTTCCAATGGGACCTCCTGTAGGGTAGTGAGAAGAGACAGGTAACTACCCAGGAGTCCTTGAGGCCTACTGTGTAGAACCGGCCACATGATGAGGTTTGATGAGAGCTATTGACACAAATCTCTTGTTTTTGCAGCCAGCAAGGGGTGATAAAAGTACAGTTCTGGTACCTTCAAAAGTTAGGACAGGTACAGGCACTCTGTTGGATTACCCGAATTCCTTTTTGTCTACAATCTTTTCCCGGACTAAACCCCAATCTTTGGAACCCAACCAGGAGTTGCTTGTGCATCCTTCACTTCACCAGTGGAGGAACATTTCTGCTGGACATTGCTCTGAGCTTCTCGAAAGTTGTTCAGATCCTGTAAAACATCCAAACATTCATTGATGTCAAATGGTGTTGCTGCTGCCACTGTACTAGGACTGCTGAGGTCTGGAACCCACATCTTAACCCTGAGCAGGATTTCATAGGTAGTCCGACCACCCATGATTGTCCAGGCAGATTTATTGACGGCTCGCTGAACTCCATACAGGTGATGAACCCAGCTGCGACCTGAACCTAATACCCTAGCTATTAAAGACTGCTTAAAGTCCCGGTTTTTCCTCTCCACTACCGCATTTCCCTCAGGATGATAGGGTAAGGAATACCGCACAGTCACCCCCAATTTTCTCATGGTGTCTCTGTAAGCCCTGGAGGCAAACACCGGACCCTGGTCTGAATGGAATGTGGCTATTCTGTATGTCCTGATAAAGACTTGCAGATCTTTTATAACAGTTCAGGCATCAGCTGATTGCTGTGGCCAAACCCATAAGAATCGAGATCAGGAATCCACTGCTATCAGGATGCATTTGTGAGGTCCATCAGAATGTAAAGGGCCACAGTGGTCCAGATACACACAAGCCAGAGGCTTGTCTGAGATCAGTAGAGGTGTCTGTGGTGGACGAGCTATGGTGAAAACCTTAATTTGTTGACAGATGTCGCATTTAAGGGCAAAATCCTTAGTCTGTTTGTACGGACCTGTCCACCATTAGCGCTGTTGCAATAGTGAAAGCAGATGCTAGGCCCACATTTGTTGCTAGGAATAACCCTAACCTGAAATCTGAATTTGGTATTACTCGATCCCCCACTCCGGGAATATGATCAAATGGAATGTTTTGCTCACTTAACTGGTAGGAGTATTTTGTTGGAAAGCCTGTCGGCAAGCGTGTGCCATCTTGCCCAGCGTTGACAGCAGGGACGTTTTAAGGATTTTGGGGGCCCTGGGCCAAACGTATTTTGGGGGCCCCTGCTCGGAACAGCTTTGATTTTATGGTCCAGTTTCAGCTCTTCCATGGTCTCTTTGGCCAGGTCACTGACAGTGCACAGGCACATTGAGACAAATTCTAAATGTGTTTACATCTAATATTCAGGGATAGTGACCTGTTTTCAATATTGTGACACAGCAGCAGCTCATGAATATTACTGCAAATAATCTCTGTGACACCCTCCCATTTCTAATATGCGAGATCCTGTGTTGATCTAAAAGAAACTTTTTTATGGCTGTTGCATGAAACATAAACACAACATTTGTCTGCAAAATATATGTGATAGACTCTCACACATTACCCACATTAAAAATAAATTAAAGTAAAACGCTATTTACAAAAATCTATTTAAGAATTATTCAAGGTCATCAGGGCAAGACTCTCTGCAGAACAGAGCTGGCTCTATCAGGGACCCCCTGAAAGGCTGGGGCCCTGGGCCAGAGCCCACTTTGCCCATGCCTTAAAACGTCTCTGGTTGACAGCCGTCATAATGTTTCCATCTATTCTCGTGTTAGAACGAGTAATTGCAGAGACTGCAGAAGTTTGCACTGTTGCTTTTTTGGTTTCATCAGCCATGGAATTCCCTGCAATGTGTAGTCCTACATGCTGATGACTCAACATGTGTATCACATGAGTCTGTGGCAAACATGCTTTTAGTTTGGCCACTTGTCGCCAAAGCATCTTGTGCTTTATTGTTTACCCTTTGGAATCTCTGACTCCATTATGGCTCCAGTAGTGTAAGTACTCATTTTAAGATTGGACACAATAATATGGATCGCACACAATGAGTGTGGAGAATTCGGGATCCGTATTCTCAAGTGCCAGAATTAGAGCTTTTAGTCCAGCCATCTGCGATGTGCAATCACCAAGTGACTCTGTGTAGGTCTTTTAAGGATGGAATTCTCCGTCATGTATTCTACCCTTCACAACGGAGCACGTTGCAGAGTATTGGTACTTTGTCCCAGTGGCAGACTGGGCAGAACCATCAGTATAGATTATGTAATTGTACTGATCTAGAGGCATGACTTCATTGGGTAGAGGATATTGTGTGACCTAGGTAGAGGGTTCTCCCAGATTGAGATAAACCAATAAGGATAATCAGTCTTCTAAACGGTCCTTCTATTGGAGACAGAGTCTGTAAGTTGTAGCTCTCAAATGTTTAAAAATGTATCACTGTGGTCTACAGATACTGCCCATCATCAATTGGGCCTCAGGCATAAAGTGTCGGCGCTTGTATGCGTCCTTCCAGTTACAATGGTAAAAGTGTGCCTGGGGGGGTCAATCTCATGAGGTAAACAGAAATCAGCTGGGCTGGAACTCTGGCATGTGTTGACCTCTCAACACCAGCGAAATGCTCCTCTAACTAAACAAGGAAGTGATGCTGTTTATATAATAAACATCACTCATGTTGCCATGCCAAAGTCGCAGTCAGGCCGCTATTGTTGATCTTATTGTGATAGCTCTGTCGCTGAACAGACAATAACAAACACCAACAATTTTCTCAGTGAACTTGGTCCTTGTACAGAATGTTCAAGGCATTGTGATAATATGCCTACGAAGTGGAAATGTAAGCAATGCTGTTTTGGAGAATATTATCTTGCACTGGCACATAAGCAAATGTGTGTCAAATGTCATCATGTTTAAGAAAAGAAGGCAACTTAAAAGTGTGAGCATGTAAAATGGTGGTGTTTCTACTCGGGTCTATAATGTGACTACATAACAAACCCATGAACTGGAAACAGCTAAACCAGGAAACCTTTTTTCAATATGCAGTAAAGCTTAGAAGGGCTGACCCATGGCTCGCCGTGGCATTATATAATTATGTACCTGCATATATACCAGTTATGGCCCATGATAATTCTAAGAACATAATACACAGCGGTCAGCAGCAATTTGTAACTTACATCTCTTAAATTCACATATGACATATCTGCTATGAGGATTGCTCATGACCAGCACTGAACAGCCAAAAAACCAAACATCACCAAATGAACAGACATGGAATAACTTAAGAGATCTGTCACACATTGCTGGACAAGTTAGAGGACTTTAATATAGACCACCACTGCAGGTCCCAAATAGCTATACAATCTGACTGCTTCTTTACAGCTCACAAAAACACTCTAATATAGGATGATAATAAAAATGCCCATCCCAACAGATCTCTCCACCTCTGTCTTCCTCCCTCGGACCCAATGTTCTGCCCTGCTTACTTATTCTTTTAACCCTGGCCCCTTCATTTGTCTAGCATTTCATGATTCTTTACCTTCTTGGTTTCCTTTGGCCCTGGCATTCCCCATCTTGACAGTGTCTCCTCATGGCTCCAATGGCAAATACAAGGAAGACTTCACCCACACAGATGGGAGAGCTGGCACTGATTCAGAAGACACAGAAGCTGATATTCATTCACTACCTTCAGGCAATGCAGGGTCCTCACTGAGTCCCTGTCCAAGCCCAATTCTCAGAAAAGGTTGTAAATCTGCACCCGCAAGTTTACTACTTTGCTTTTGCTTGGTGCCAGTTTTTCAGGCACTAATCCTGGACATGTGCAAATAAACTTGCTAACTTTTATTTTTGCTCCATTGTTAGAGCTGCGCTGTCTGTAAGTCCGTCGAGACAATGTTGTCGATCGGCTCCTGCGTTGATGTCGAAGGGCAATGCGTTGGCTCCGATCGGGGCAAAGTCGTCACTACGTCAATGTTCATGGTTCTGTACAGCAGAAGTTCACGTTCAAAGGCCTAGGACTGGTTTGGCACTATTTGGCAGGGCAGGACTCGCAGATGGCAGAGTCCAGGTGCGGTTGCAGAATTGGCAGAAGTCTTTGATGGCACTGAGACTTCAGAACAGGGGGCAAGCCATCAAGCCCTTGGAGCAGTGTTTAATTTGTAAAATATTAAGTGCCAGGGCTCTGACCAGGAGGACACTGTAGCTTACACCACCCATCGCCCTTGACATCGCTGCCAAACCAACTACTAACCATCTGTCTCACATGTAAATGAGACAGTTCAGATTATTCCAGGTCCCCAAAGCTAAAGGAATGGCTGGGGAGGCAGGTATTATCACTATTTTAATGTATATTGTATTCATAAACAACCGTTGTTCTGCTCATCTCTAAATTAGATGAGCAGCGCCACCATGTGATAGACTGTTCTAATTATGATGTTGACAATTAGGTGCCGATGCCGAGCACCGGAAACCAGTTAAGTGCTGGTGCTGAGCACCGGAAAGCACCGGCTCTAATTAAGCACTGCTTTGAAGTCACTCTGGGTTCAAGTGAGATTGGTCCAGTCCTTGTCCTCAGCATGGCAGAGATCAGCAGGCAGAAGTGCAGTACAGCAAAGCAGAAAATCCGTTCTTCCAGAGCAGCAGTCATCCAAAGTGGCAACCCTTGTAGCACAGCAGTCTTTACTCCTGGCAGAGTGCTTCACAGGTCCAGTAGTGGTACTGCCTTGGTAGGGTCAGAGGACCAGTACTTATACCCAGTTGTGCCTTTGAAGTGGGGGTGACTTCAAAGCAGGCCCTTGAAGTGCACATGTCTTCCTTTCTTCCCAGTTCTGACTCCAGAATACCAGTAGGGGGTTATCAGCCCTTTGTGTTGGAAACAGGACACTGCCTATTCAGGTGTGTCAGCTCCCCCTCTCTTCCTGCCCAGGCAGAGCTATCAGAATGATGATGAATGCAGATAAGTTCTCTGTCACAATCACCCTTCCTGTGTTTGTGGTTATATAGAGGAAATGCACAAAGTGTAACTATCACCCACTCCAGACGTGTATTGGAGACAGGCTGCAAGGCACACAGAGCAGTAAGAGCAGAGAATGTCCATTTTCTAAAAGTGGCATTTCTAAAACAGTAATGTTAAATCCAACTTTACCAGTAAGGAAGATTGATCATTACCATTCCAAAGATATAAAATTTGATGCAGCTACTCCTTTCTAATCAGGATCTACAGCTTTAAAGTTTTTAAAGAATTCCCAATGCTAGCCTATAAGAAGAGTAGGCCTCACAGTAGTGAAAAACGAATTTGGGTGTTTGTCACTACCAGGGCATGCAAAACGTAAAAGTACATGTTATACCTTTTACTTATACAGCACCCTGCCCTCTGGGCTACCTAGGGCCTACCTTAGGGGTGACTTACATGTAATAAAAGGGAAGTAGTTTTAAATGCCAAGTCGGAGTGGCATTAAACTGCACACACAGGCCCTTCAATGACAGGTCTGGGACAGGTTTGAAAGGCTACTTGTGAGATTGGCACAATCAATGCTGCAGACCCACTAGTAGCATTTAATTTACAGGCCTTGGGTATATGGTTTACCACTTTATGTTACGTTATGTTATGTTAAATATAGTTATAGAGCGTTCAATTACCCGTAGGTGTCCTGGCACTAGCTCTGCTTTAGACAAGGAAATGACGAGGCCTAATGACTAAAGAGCCATGTTTTTAACTCTTTCCTGAAGGATAACAAACTAGGAGAGGATCTGATGTAGAAGGGCAGGTGATTCCAAGCCTTGGCTGTGCAAGTAAGAAAACTTCTTCCACCCCAGTTGACTCGCTTGAATCTGGGAACAACTAGTGTCTTAGCACCAGAAGAATGAAGGTTTCTGTTGGGCTCATCCATTTAATATTTTGTGTCATTTGGTGGGGACCTGTGTGATGGAGTGCCTTACAGGCAGTACAAGAGAGCCTGAAACTTAATGCGATGCCTAACAGGGATCCAGTGAAGATTCTGAATGGCAGTAGTTACTGATTTAAATTTGGAGAGCCCAGGTGATAGCCTGGTGACTGCATTTTGTAGCATTTGTAGCTTGATCAGGTGCTGGTGCTGTATATTTAGAAACAGCCCATTACCATAGTCAAGTTTAGATAGAATCAATGAGGTGACAACTGTTTTTTGTGAATCGGGGGGATATAATGCAGAATTTCTTTAATCATCCTCAGGGTAACAAAGTGGATGAGGTGACTGTATTAACCTGGTCACCAAAGATGAGTTTATTGTCCATTTGGACTCCTCAGTTTTTGGCCTTCCACACTGGTGTTGGGAGGGTGCTTAGTTCCTCTGGGCACCAGGATGGTGACCAGAAGGATGTCTGATTTCCAAAAAGAATGGCTTCCGCCTTCCCGAATTAAGTTTTAAGCAATTATTGCCCATCCATTTACTGATGGCCAACAAGCAGTCATGGAATCTGGGTCCTGTGTCTGTATCGTGATTAAATAATGACACAACAATTTGCGTGTCATCATTATAAGAAGTGAGTGAAAAGCCGAAGGATCTTATCAACGAGGCCCGTACACGTTAAACAGTTTGGTGCTAAGCGAGGACCCCTGAGGGACCCCACAAGGCAATATTAAATGTTCAGAAACAGAAGAGTCAAGTGCTACTGATTGTTCACGCTCTGAGAGGAAGGAACGCAACAAGGTCAGTGCTGTCCCATTCACTTCGATCAAGGCAAGACGGTAAATCAAAGGGTCATGATTGACCGTATCAAATGCTGCTGATAGGAGCAGGCAGGAGCGGCCCATGCAGATAAGAGCGGTGGGCCGGGTTGGGGGTGCACGGGCCGTTCCTGTGAGTAGGACCAGGACAACTGTGCCTCCAGCATCCAGAGCCTCTCTGATCTTTTCAGAAGCATTGATCAGAGCAGTTTCAGTACTGTGGCCGCTTCTGAAGATGTATTGAGTAGGATCTAGAAGCTGATTGACCAGAATAAAGTCAGAAAACTGAATATTCATGGCTTTTTCTACTAACTTGGCAGGCAGCGGGAGGCATGAGATGGGGCAAAAGTTATTGGTTTAAAGCGTTTTTTTTTTTTTTTTAATTAAAGGCAGTATGGAAGCCACCTTCTATGCTTTAGGAAAGTAGCCTATTTTGAACATCAGGTTGAATATTGTGGTGAGATTTTTGGCCATAATCTCTGGTACAAGTTTAATCACAGAAAGGAGACATGGATCCAGTGGAGAGCCAGACTTAACAAGGAACTTTACCAGGGACTTACACATAAATTAAATATGCCAAACAGATATAAACCAATTATACCATGTTTAGAGACGAGAGCACATGCATGTTAGCACTGGTTAGCAGTGTAAAGTGCTCAGAGGCCTAAAGCCAACAAAAAGGTCAGAAAAAGAGGAGGAGGAGGGCAGAAAGTTTGGGATGACCCTTCAGAGAGGGCCATTTTCCAACATTCATCATTTTTTCTTTTGGAGAAATCCCCTCACCTACCTCCTCAACCAATTTTTGGAAGTGTTTTCCTTTCTAGCACAGAGAAGGAATTAGTCCTTCGGCTAAAACGACGAAATCACCCACTGTTTCCATGGCACCGAGGGCTGCAAGAGCAGTTTTTGAATACTCACAAATGTAGATGGTATAATTTTCCATGGCATTTTCGGCCAGAATGCTCTTTCTCACTTGTGCAGGAGATTAACTTACAAGCAAACCTCCATGTGAGCAGTGGCGGCTGGTGACATTTGAAAGTGGCGGGGCGTAAAACAATTGTAGTACTGTACTGCGGTGAGCGGGCGCAGCGAGCGAGCCCGAAGCACCTAAAAAGTAGGCAAATGGTGCATTTTCAAGCAAATTTGAGAAAGAGGTGACAACCAAGAGACAATGCCCATGATGGTGTGGGACTCAGATGTATGATGCAACCATTTCTCTGCCATGTGACTCTCTCTCACCATCTCATTTCCTTTCTCGCCCACTTTCCTTTCTACTCCTATTTGCCACCTTCGCCTTCTTTACCTTCCTTCCTAGCTCCTTTTTGGGTGACCACTCTTTACTCTCTGTCTCTCAAACTCGTGTCCCGCTGTGCTTAGAGGCGCTTCCTTTCTACGCAGGGAGCTATCTGCTTTCCACTCGCATGCTTGCTTCCTCTGTTCTTTTCAAAGCTTTATTGTCCTGTCTCATTCCTGAGTATCCGTAATGAGCAACTTTAACACACTATCACTTTTGATTACAGCTACATCATATCCCAGAGACATCGGAAACTACTGACCAATCGATATGCAACCTTCCACATCAGCAGAATCTTGGAAAAAGATGTAACATTTGAAATCAATGTGTACGATCAAGCAAAAGCTAAGAGGACTGACCCCGCAGCCCGCCTCAAAAAAGAAATAAAATGACATTGCTCACTCAGATTTGCGACTACAATGTTTCATGCGAGAGTTACAATATCAAAATCAAATTCACAAAATGCTGCAGATGAAAACCTCGATTTTTAAAACAGATTTAATGTGGCAATGAATTGGCGGTAAGTTGAGACACAAGGCGGAAGTCTTAAGTAGACAGGACTTACTTGGAAATCACACGGAGAGGACCTTGCACAGCCCTGTGCAGAAAATAGGTTTTTTGACGGTGGGTCAAACAATTGTAAATTAAAAATGGCTCGTCACACACATAGAAACTGAACTTACAAAGAACATCATAAACTATAAATGTAAAAGGCAGTGGGTGAGCGCATTGTAATACATTTCATATAACATTTCAAATGCAGACTTTCAGGTGAGGTCTCTCTGCGCTGTTGATTTGTGTTCTGTTGAGAGGCCCTATTTTGGGGGGCGGAGTACTTGTTTTAACACAGCGCTCTTATTAGATTTAGTCGTCCTATCGAGGTTTTCGTACTGTGGAGATTTTACAATAGAGATTTTATCTCTGTTTGTAAGGGTGGAAAACCCCACGAGTTCCCTTTACATGTTGAACGAAGTGTCGCGCACAATGTCAAACTAACGCATCACAGGAATGGTCTTCGATATGCCGCATGTAAGGGGCAGAAATGTAAATAAACAAACACCGGGAGTGAAAAAACGGGGTGCGTGGGCATCAGTGTTTGCCCATATCAACAGGTTCGACCTACAGAGCCAGATAGTAAGGTCATCGGGTTTCTTCAAAAAATCGATTCTCCCAAAGCGGCCTCTGACTGAGACCCGCGAAGTTTAGAGTCCCTCTCTGGAAAGAAAATGGCCCCTGCATTCCTCGCTGCTTTACTGGGTTTAGGTGTTGTGTGCGCGTCCTTCAGTTACGGCCCGGGGTTATTTATCTTTAATTCCAGCGCCCGTCCAGGGGTCGTCGCGGGGGGGATGGAGGGGGTGGCGGGAGGGATTTAATTAAAAAATAAAATAAAACTTACCATCCCGCGCCACCTCAGCTTCTCGATGGGTCCGACTCCCGCCGTCCTGCGTTTTCGAATTCCATTTCCTGCAGCTCTCATCTTCATCATCATGAAAGGCAGCCTCCCTCCCTACCCTCCGCCAATCACAACGCTGCAATGGCAGCGTTGTGATTGGTGAGGCGCAGGGGAGAGCGCCCCAGCCGGGCCATTTTCTCTATGTAGGCTGCTGCATGCAGCAGCCTACATAGAGAAAAAGGGGGAGTGGGCGGTCCTGCTCAAGTCAGTCAGTACGCACAACAGTGGGCAAGCCACTCCCCCCCTGCCCTCGAGCAGGACCGCCCACCCCCAACCAGGCACTTCTGCTTTCTCACCGTGCGAGAAGGCAGAAACATAAAATGGTAGTTTTTACCATTTATGTTTCTGCCTTCTCGCACTGCGAGAAAGCAGTGGGGCGACGCCCCCACGCCCCAATGGGGGAGCCGCCTCAATCTTTTTACAGAACTAAACCAATGCTGGTGGTTTACGAAGTTCTGCATTTGGAAATGAAGCTGCTTGTGTATGTATGATTGACTTGCATGTACAAATAGCTCTCTGAATCAGGTCCATTAGATTTTCCTACCTGGATGCTTTCTGTAGATAATTCAAAAATATATTCTAATTGTGTGAACCTAACTTTAAGCAAGTGGAAATCTGCAAAACCTGTGCCAGTGGTGTATTCACATGCCAACTTTAAGGTACACATGTTAAGGTGCGCGGAAATGAACATTGGTTGATCTGTGCAATAATTGGTGGGTTGGAGGGGATGATCAGGACCAATGGCGCAATATCCTTTATTTCTAAAGGGATTTTTTAAAATTCCTTCTTCTCCACTACAAATACCAAGATTTTCTTTACTCCCAGATTAGACTCTACTGAGATAGGAGGCCTATACACCTGTCTTAGCCATCATGTGCTTTGGTTTGTATGGCAAACCATTTTCTTAAGTGCTAGACATACCTCAGTGTGGTCTACCTCAGGGTTAATGCTGAGTACCTTAGGGACCTTTCAGGTAAATTAATGCTGTGTGTTAGTGTACAGCAGCATCCTACTTTAATAAGTGCACAAGACAAAGATGCCATTCCTCTCCGGTGCCATGATTCTTCAAATGGACTTGGGAATTGCCATTACATAAACAAAGAGCGGACCTACATGCCAGTTCTTCTGAATGTAACCTCTTTTAGTTAAGTGATTACATTCATTTCACATTAAATGCTGGCAGGTATCGACATTTAATTTGGCATAGGAAGTTTGGATTAAAACTCATGAGCTTGATAGTCATTTATTTCAGTAGGCTTCTAAGTGACAAATATTAGATGAATAAGTAACATACCTTCTGTAATGCTTTTTCTGCTGGATTCTCTATCTAACTGCAGATTTCTCTCACAGTGAATCTCTCCGGGTGCCAGACTGGATCTGGAATACAATTGTAATAGCTCCTACATACCTCCAGGTGGCGCCATTGGCCTTCATGACTCCATTCATGCTTCCGGACACAGCAACACAGATATGGGCACCACCTATAAGTTCTGATGTCAGTTGTCTCTCATTTTTTACCATGCCCTCAGATGCGTAGCTTTGTTGACAAGACTGAGGGCCTGATTTAGATCTTGGAGGACCTGGTCCCGCCGCCACTTTTTCAATGGTTTCTCTGCCTACCTACCACGGGGTTAGCCCGCTCTATTTAGATCCTTATGGTTCGATGGTCAAAAGACTCCCGGAGTGCCGCTGACTCTGCCAGGTATGTTCACCTGCGATGACGGTGCAATAGGCAAAAGCGACTGTCGGATGGAGGACAGCCACTTTGTCCGCCAGGCGAATCACAATGTGTTTTACTGCTGACATGACTGGTGGCAAAACCTCCACACCTGACTTGGCAGATTGGAACCCATATAAGGCAGAAACTCACCTTTTCTCACTTTCACACATCATTTTCCGCAATGGAGCCAATTTTCGAAGTCCTGCCACTGCTGCTGCTTGATGATGAACAAAATCAACACCGTTGTGGATGGAATTGATGGTAAGCTCCACTTTTACCTGTTACCTTTTGACTTGCCTGTTAACATTTGCACTGGACTCGTGCATTTTTAAATCTCTTTTACAAGCAATAGCATACCAATGTGCAATGCATATGTCTGTAATGTTGATGTTTAAGAAATTTAAGAAACACACCAATATGATCATATTGTATTCATAAAATTGGTGCAAGCTGCCTTAAAAAAATGGACTCCTGCACAAAAAAGGATATCAAATCAAAAATCAAAAAGTCACCTTACAGGTGTGTTTAAATGAATTTCGAAAACTGCCACAGTAAAAAAATATGCAACACACATCATTGGGATAAGTGCAATGTAACATTATGTAGAGATTGCACTAGACAAGGTGTGACCTTTACCTTATAAATTACCAGTAAAATCAATGCCAGTACCAAATTTGAAGTATTCAACATATACATCCATGTAACATTTCCCCTTGTTTAGCGCATGTCCTGTACTGTATACAATTTCAATAGTCACAATATTTTATACGGTCTAATGCATATGTGCTCATACTGATCAGTAATCAAGGTCAAACATACACACCTGCAGTAACACATCACCAAATTTTTTCCTGTAGTAACACATCACCAATTTTTTTTCAACATCTATTAGTTTTTTTTTTTTACAGAGTTTTAAATAGCGCAAACTTGACCCGAAGGTATTGGGTATCAGAGCACTTTACATGAGCACCAGTTGCCTTATATGAGGACACATTCATTTTTGTTAGGCACGGGGAGATTAAGTGATGTACCCGCAAGTGGCCATTACTATGATGAATGCCTGCACCTAATTTCAAATGACCATTACATACAATGTTAACCAGTGTATGCACTTGACAAAGTAGAGATTAAAAAAATCTGTTGTATTACCTGCCATCATGGTAAAGAAAAATAAGTACTTCACATTTTAGTCAAAAACATTGCTAGGAGTGAAACAATTGTAAAGGAAAATTAATGCCAGGACTAACTTGGTGAAATCAAAATTATGAATTTATTCCAAATAATGAGATAAATCTCTCAACATACTTCAAAAGCCAAATGGCAGTTCATAACCTTTCAACAAAGTCCTGTGCACTGTTGTGCGGTGGTACAAAGCTTGCATCCTAATTTACTGCCAAGGGGTATCTCCTCAGGAAGGGGTATATAGTGGACAGAGCAGGCACCTCAACGATCTTACTTGGGATGGGGGTCAGCTTGGGTTTAAGAGGAGGGTTTGTGTTTGGGAGGGGCACTTTTGGTTTTAGTAGGGGCGGTTCCTGTTTTGGGAGGGGTGGGTTTGGTTGGGATGTGGAAGGGGTGGAGTGGAGTGGGATATAGAAGAGGTAGCTTTGCATTTGGGAGGGGTGATTTGGGCTTTGTAAGGGGTTAAGGCAATGGCAAACAACAAGCTCTCCCGTGGGAAAATGGGTAGGATGTTCGGTAGGGAATTGGATTTGGGAGGTAGAGGGAGTGGCTGATGTGCATGTGTCTGTTGAGGGTGCAGGTGCCTGTGGGGGTGTCATGTACGTTTGGGGTGTGTTGCTTCCTAGGTGTCTGTTCATTGGGTGAGTGTGGGCATTTGTGTTTTGTGGGTGTGCTTTCTAATTTAGGTGTGTGTGTATGTGGATGGGTGCACTGTGGAAGTGCTGGGAGTGGTTGTGGTGCATGTGGATGGGGTGGTGCATGTTGGTATGGTGATTGGTGCAGTGTCTGGGAGGCTGGTGGTGGGGTGGTGCATGTGTGTGGTGGTGTGTGCGTTGTCTGTGAATGTGCTGGTGGTGTTGCATGTGGGTGTGGTGGTGGGTGCGGTGTCTGTGGGTATGCTGTGGTGGGGTGGTGCATGTGGGTGTGGTGTGGGTGGTGCGTGTGTGTGTGTATTAGTGTGGTGGTGGATGCAGTTTCTGTGGTTGTGCTGGTGGTGGGAGCGGTGCATGTGTGTGGTGGTGGGTGTGGTATCTGTAGATGAGCTGTTGGTGCATGTGGGTGTGATGGTAGGTGTGGTGTCTGTGTGCTGGTGGTGATGCATGTGAGTGTGGTGGTGTGTCTGGTGTCTGTGGGTGTGGTGGGAGTGGTGCATGTGTGTGTGGTGGTGGGTGCAGTGTTTATAGATGTGCTGGTGGTAGTGCATGTGGGTGTGGTGGTGGGTGCAGTGTCTGTGGGTGTGCTGGTGGTAGGGGTGGAGCATATGTGTGTGGTGGCGGGTGCAGCATATGTGTGTGGTGGTGGGTGCAGTGTCTTTGGGTGTGCTGGTGGTAGGGGTGGAGCATGTGTGTGTGGTGGTGGGTGCGGTGTCTTAGGGTGTGCTGGTGGTGGGGGTGGTAAATGTGGGTGTGGTGGTGGGTGCAGTGTCTGTGGGTGTGCTGGCGGTGGTGCATGTGGGTGTGGTGTCTGTAAGCTTGGGTGTCTGTTAGTGTTTTTTGCTGTCTCTGTGTTTATGTGTGTGTGTGCTGCTTCTGTGTGTTGAAGTGGGTGCATGCAAAGGTGTGAGTGTGCTTTGGACAGGGCTGTGAATTGGGATGGGGAAGGGGCTGGAGATGGGGCACAAGGTTGGCATGGTTGGAAGGCTGCAGTCAGTGAGGAGGCCTTACCTTGAAAAGCCTGCTGTAGGCCAGACATTCCACTTTGAATGTCTTCCAGGTAAGCTGGCATTTGTTTGCATATGGCAGCTAAGCCCCTGGATGGCATTCAAGAGTGCAGTCTTGTCTACAACAATGCTGCCGAGGAGGTGAATAGCCTCCTCGCTCAGCTCAGCTGGGTGGACAGGGGCAGGGGGTGAGGTGCCTGGGGCAAAGGAGACCGCAGCCCTTCCCAGCCCTTTTACGGGGTGGGGTTGGCCAACTGGGGGGGAGCAAGAGGGAGGGTGGAGATGGATATCTGGGTGGCAGACAAGGATGCAGATGTAACTGGAGCAGTAGGGTCGACCACCACTGGGGACTGGTTGCTTGGGGAGGCGTCCAAAGAAAATGTCGAGCTGGTGGCCTCCATGCCAGTCCCCTCACCCTCCATGTCACTGTGTCCCTCTGTGTGAGTGCTCTCACCAGATGAGACACAGTGGCCAGCTGCTCCCCTGCCCACATGGCCAACATCTCCTTCGCCTGCTCCGGATGATGCTGAAAAGATATATACAATAGTTTTATTGTAGCTCTGTGAATAGAACTGATCAATAACTTTGAGCACAAAATATTTTCCTAGTTTCCATATTGCACCTGCTACATGGCTCACAAACTTTGGTTCTTTGCATCATCATCTCGTGCATGTAGGGATCATCTTCTGAAACCATTTGGACACAGTTTTGTAATTCCCCATGATAGCTTCTACATCATATATGATCTTGTCTCTTAACCATATTCATTTCTCTAAAGGAACCTCTGAATGGTTGGCCTTTGTTCTCAAGAATAGTGAACTTATGTCACCAAAAGGATATACACCAAACATACCTTTGGACACTGTGTGTACAAGGTCAAAAAACTGCATTAATGACATACACTAAAAGTAAATGAATCAATATGTGTCAACAAATATTGTAATGTTGTACCAATAGTCATAGAAACTGGAAGCCTGTCTCCTTTGTTTGGCATTTCACAATGCTAACACTTACCTCAAGTATAGTACAAATGTACAACATGTTATATGGTTTCAGTAATGAAGTAGCTTTTCAATGTATCACGCACTATGGGGCCTATGATGATGTCGGTCGTAAGGCCTCCAACCTTAGGTGGGAGGCCTTATGACCGACATCGTCTGTTTCAATTCTGACTGGCTGATTTTGATTCAGCGGGTCGTAATTGAAACCGGCCGCTCATTCCGGCCGGCTTCTGATGGGCTCATGGAGCCCATCGGCCAGTTGGAACCGGCACATAATCCAAATGGTTGGCGGTTTACGCTGTCTGGATTACGATGCACGGTTTCCGGCAGGGTTTCCATGCCGGCCTCGAAAAGCGTGTTTGGGGGCCCCTGGCAGGGCCCCCTTTCCCTTGCAGCATCCGATTGGGGGCTGAGCCCCCTGTTAATCCCTGCACCCCGTGGCAGGCACCTTGGGGAGCCTGCCACGGGGTGCAGGGATTAACACCACCTCCCATTTCCCTATGGGAGCATGTACTATGGCCAGTTTATGGCCGTAACACATGCTTCCATAGGGAAATGTCGGAATGCGACCGAACAGTATTCAGTGTCATCCTAATCAGGCGGTTGGGGCCGGAAGTCAGTCGGTCCTGTTTCCGAGACGGTGTCGGGTAGACGCCAGTCCGCCCGACATCGTAATCGGCCCCTATGTATTTACCTCTGCTATTGAAGAAATTTAGACATATTGTTATAGTGGACTGACAAATGGCTCAAATTGCATAAGAAAATACATATGGTTTGATACAGTGCTTATCCACTTTAGTACAGAGTAACCACTTATTCACATTTGACTCCAAAATATCTCACATTATTTCAAGGTTGTCTCACCATTGTGAAATTGTTGAACAATATATGGTGGCATTCACCTTAGGCAAAAAGTGGTAGCACATCACAGTAAATATGACATACACTGATTCACATGTGATACCCACATCAAAGAATCAAATGCAATTCAAAAGATGAAACAGATCACACCTTGATGCATTTCACCATGTTCTAAATGAGTCATGAGTTGGGCCTGATTTTGAGTCTTCAAGATGGGGTACTCCAACATAAATGTGATGGAACATTCCATCTGCCAAAATTCCTTAAAGTATCCAATTTTTCTCCATGACTGAGTGTAGGAAGGTGGAATCTGACTATATGGTTGCCCCCACTTTTTATTATGGTGTTTTGCTGGTTTATGACTTAGTTAGACTGGGATCCTGCTATTCAGGGCCCCAGTCTATCTGCTTTCTCTGTAAAAAGGTTTCCATGTGCCTTAGGCACATCTCTGATTGGAATCTGGAGTGCCCTTATAAGTCCCTAGTATATGGTATACTATGTACCAAGGGCATAGGTACCTCAGAGGCCTGCCAGGGGCTGCAGCATGTATTATGCCACCCCTGGAAGGCCATCCAAACTGACACCACAGGTCTGCTACTGCAGCCTGGGTAAGGTGGTGCATGCACTCCTTACTGTGATATAGGTTACCTATATCACTAAATACATACACACATATAAACCTATAAGTCACTCCTAAGGCAGGCCTTATCAATCCTAAAGGCAGAGTGCATGGTTCCTATGTGAGAGGGTGCCCCTGCATGAGCAGGGCCCCTCTGCAGCGTTCGGAGACCATCTCTGATGCTGTTTGTAGTGCAGCCTGACCATATACTCTTAAGCGCATTATATCCTCGCGGCAAAATGCTAACTTTGGAATGGCTGCACCTAAACATGTCGTGTTTGGTGTCAAACATCTTGGAATACTACCCCCCGCCAATCCTGGCGGCGGGGGTAGCATTCCACCCTTCTAGAGGGAAAGACATGTTAACTCTGACTAACCCGGTAACTTCTTTCCAGAAGCCCTGGCATCACAAAATGGATGCTGCTGCCACAGACACGAGTCTGGCCTCCTGCTGCTGGACGAAACTCCGGCAGGGGAGGCCTGGACAATAGGTTTCCTGTTGCAGGAAGGTGTGACCACCTCCCCAGACAGGATAATGTGTATTGGGGCTGGGCGGGAGCACCATCTAGAGTGCTTTGAAGTCCTGCACTGGGGGAGCACATTTGGTGTCCTCTGTGCATATGCCAGTTCAAACCGGCTCAGGGGCTACGCAGCCCCTGCTCTGGCGCGAAACTGGACAAAGGGAAGGGGTGTAGCCACCCTCTGCCCTGACCCACCCATAGGTGGGGCCACAGAGTAGTCCAACCCCTATTTTTAGTATAAAGGTAGGAACCCAGTCCTTAGGACTTTAGATTATACCTGGACGAAACTCTGACACTGAATCCTGGACCTTCGATGCTCTACGACAAGATTAGAGGACTGAAGAATCTCCCTTGGGGTCAAGGAGTGACTCCCTGCTTGGCAGGCACCAAAGAAGCATCTGTCCGGTTCGCATTACTGAAGCTCCCGTCGGACGCCGAAGTCATCGCATCACCAGAGGTGGATTCTCAGACTTCCCCGAGGCTACCCTGAGTCCCCAGCAAAGCTGAGGCCCGTGGCTATCGTGGGTGACTTGAGACCGTGACCCCTGGACACCGAGCACATTTGCAAGTGCACCATCTTCTGGGTCTCCCAAGAAGTCGTGCTTTGGGCTCCGAGTAGCCCTAGCCTCCAGCACCACCTGCACCGAAGATCACTGGCCCCCACTCCACGAGTGTCCTGCAAGCCAGCTCCACGTGCGGCGTCACGAGGCTCCTTCGCGGTCGCTAGCCCGTTGGCTAGTAGCCCTTAACGAAGGCCAATCTTTTCCTTACTTGGCATCCTGGTTGCTCCAGGCCTGCCCTCACTTACCCTCGCTGGGTGAGTTCCACAGACCTTGCTGGTCTGCACCATCGACGATCTACATCTTACTCGAGACTTGCCGTTGCCAAGGCTTGTTGGGTCCAATCCGGTCGCCGACACCTCAGCACTCGACAGACATCGAGCACCAGCCCGAATCCTGCTCCTGGTCGCCGACAACGCCTCCCGGACCTCGTGGCTGAAGAGTCAAGACGACCGTCAACGCACCTGAAGCACTCGACATCGGTGGGCATCTGTCCATCGCCTTCCTGGTCACTGGCTAGTGACCCAGACTCTGTCCCCTCTGCTTTCAGGTTCACCAGAACTCCGATCCACTCTGGGATCCACCCGGACACTTTTCTCTTGGCCGCCAGCAGCACTTTGCAGCAGATCGCCATTCGAATCGACGACGAAACCCGACCCCGAAAGGCACCTATGCACCCGGCTTCCCTGGGTGAGGTAACACGAGTACTCCGGTGCTCCCGTGGGTAGAGACTCTTCAAAGTCCTAGATCTCAAAGGGTTTTGTCCTAGTCCTCTTCTAAGTGTCCCTTTCCTCTATTTTCCCGATCCCGACTTTCTCCATAGAAGTTAACGGCGTATCGCGGTTGTGTATTTACACTGCACGCGTCTCCCGTGGGTCCCCTGTGTCACTACCTTGGGTGGTTCCTTGTGGTCCAAGCACTTCTAGAGGCTCTAGGCCTAGTGTCTAGTTCAGTCGTGGTTCGCATACCACTTTATTGGTATATGGTTTGGTACGCCCCTAGGGCCCAAACGTGTATTTGTGCTATTATTGTGATTTAAGATCTTATAACCTATGTATTTCGAACTCTAGCCTCATAAAGAGACTAGAGGGGTGTGTTTAGTAATAAATACATATATTTTGAATATATACCTGGTGTGGTGCTCTTTCATTTGGTCACTCAAGAGATTATAGACTGGTAAAACAAGCTGCTTTACATTCCTTCAAGACTTAGCCTGAAGGCTGCTCTCCATAGCTACCACTAGGATAGCTTTCAATAAGGTTGTCTTTAACCTACCTACCATAAGAGTCGATTTGGACTGGTGCAAGGTGCCCACTATAATTAGTGGACAGCATATGCCAGGCCAACTTCTCACATTGGTGTGCAGCGTGTGGGATTCCAGCTTGCTATTGTTTTACCAGATAATCTCAATTGAATTGATCAACTGAAAACCACTAAAGGTACCTAAGGTACATATAATTTAAGCTTAGAATAACAGTAAGTTCTACTGAACTTAGAGTTGTGTGTTAAGGGATAGCACAACCCTTTCTACAACTCAAGAGAGTTTAGTAGGCCACACTAGAGTAGGTAGTGCATACACCACACCACACTAGTAATGTCTTTAAGGGCAGGATCCAAAGAATCCTTGCAGGAAGCCATTGAGCTTCCACCCTCCAAGTATGATACACTCCCATTCTTGGAATTGAGAGCTTTATGCAACTTGAGAAAAATAAGGACAGGCCAAAGCCCCACCACCCAACACCTCAAGGAGTTGTTGGTGGCTTATGACCTTAGTAAGACCTGTAGGGACTGAAGGGGTAGGAGCTGAGGGTGGGGCAGAAGAAGAGGAGGAGGCCAGGGGTACCAATACCCCCAGCCCCCCTCTGAAACTGGCCAGGAGGGTGACAATGACCCTGACCTGGAAAACCCAATCCCTCCTGTGGATGATGATGAGGATGATCAAAATGATGCCCTCTTTGTCCCCCCAGGAAGGATTAAGAGTGTGCCCAGAAGGTCTAGGTCTCCTTCTCAGGAGTCTAACCACTCTGGCACCTCTATAGGGAGCTCTGTCTCATCTCATAGGAGAGAATCCTCTCATGAGAGAAGAAAGAGGCTAGTCCAGTATGAGGAAACTCAGCTGGAACTCAGAAAAAAGCAATTAGCTTTAGATAGAGAATCCCTAGATCTCCTTAGAGAGAGAAGAAAGTTGGGACTAGAGTCCCATGGTGGCAGCAATATCCCTAGAGATAGGGAAAGGTCTTATGACCATAGAAACCTAAACAAGATTGTCCCTCCCTACCAGAGTGGGGATGACATCCACAAATGGATAACTGCACTGGAGAGGGCCTGTAAAGTTCAGAAGGTCCCCCAGAGGCAGTGGGCAGCAATCTTGTGGCTCTCCTTTGCAGACAAAGGTAGAGACAAGCTCCTCACTGTAAGAGAAGAGGATGCTGACAATTACACAGTCTTGAAGAGTGCTCTGATAGATGGGTTTGGCCTAACCACTGAACAGTATAGGTTGAAGTTCAGAGACACCCAAAAAGCTCAGACTCAAGACTGGGTTGATTTTGTAGATTGTGCTACAAAGGCTCTGGAAGGTTGGATACATGGCAACAAAGTGCATGACTTTTTAGGATTGTACAATTTGATTATGAGGGAGCAGATCCTTAATAATTGTCAAAACCAGCTTTTGCACCAGTATCTGGTGGACTCTGATCTGACCTCTCCCCAAGAATTGGGAAAGAAGGCAGACAAATGGGTCAGAACCAGAGTAAAAACTAGAAATCAGGGTGGTGACCAGAAGAAAGATTCTACTAAGTCCCAAGAGAAAGGTGGGGATAAATCTAAGGATAAGTCCCCTACAGGGCCCCAAAATTCCTCTTCTGGGGGTGGGTCCCAAACTCCTTCCTCTCCTGAAAAGAAACCATATTGCCATGTCTGTAAAAGCCTGGGCACTGGAAAACTGATCCCAGTTGCCCCAGGATTGGCAATAAAGAAAATGTTCCTCCCACAACTACTACCACCCCTCCTGGTACTACCAGTAGTAATCCTCCAGTTGGGAGTAGTGCACCCAAAAAGTTAGGTGCTTTTGCAAGAGGAACAGAGGTGGGCCCTAGTTTAGACAGGGACCCCTCAACAGACTCCTCTGACTCTGATGGTGGTATAGGATTTGCCACCTTTACCATGGGTCCCATAGCATTGGGCAGGTACAGACTGGAGCCAATGATTAATGGTCAGAAAGCTGTGGCATTTAGGGACACAGGGGCTAGTGTCACCATGGTGGCAGGGAAACTAGTCCCCCTCACCAGCTTTTACCTGAGTTTAAATACCAGGTGACCAACATTGATGGTGTCAGAACAGATCACCCCATGGCCATAGTCAATCTCAGCTGGGAGGGGGTCACAGGCCCAAAAAGAGTGGCAGTGTCCCCAACCCTACCTGTAGATTGCCTGATGGGCAATGATTTGGAAATTTCAGCCTGGGCTGAAGTTGAACACCAAACCCATCTTAGGATGTTGGGCGTCCCTGCAAAGGTTAGTGGGGCTGTGATGGCCACAGCCCCAGCCCAAGAATTTGGAGAGATGGAGCCTGAAAGAATGGCCCACTCTCCCCCAAAAGAGAGCACAAGGGTTGAAGAAAAGTCTTCTTCCCCCAGACAGTAGGTAAGGGTCAGCCTCCTCAGGGAACTGACCCTACCCCTAGTGAAGGAACTGCCACAGAGGTAGTCAGGCCTGGCCTGGCCACACCCCTGATGGCAGAGGACCCTTCCAAGGTGGTACCCAGTCTGGAGCAGGTAACCTGCCCCTCTCTACCCTGCCTCAGTCAGCCCAGGGCTGCAGAGGTCAGGGAGGTCAGTGGACCCCCCGGGCCCCCTGTCCAGAGGAAGCCCCCATCAGCAGATTAGGGGCACCCAGTCTAGTAGCCCTAGCCAGGTGAAAATTCCTCTACACACTGAGGGATCCCCCATACCTTTATGTAGGGACCTCCCCAGAAGGACTCTGGTAGGCAAGGGCAAACCTGGGACCAGAAGGTTCCAAACCTGCCATGTCCCTCCAGTGTTCCATCCAAAGGGACCCAACCCCCAGCTGTAGGCAGCCAAAGGTTGACCCTTAGAGCAAAGTGAAACTCAGTCATGGAAAGACAGGCATACATGGTGACCAGTGATCTGAGGAAGCTGAGGCCAACATTCCTAGGGCCTCACTTCCCTACTCAGACACCTCACCAGCCTTGTACTTTACCTAAGCACACCAGAGGTAGTGATTCCCCATGGTGGAGACCCTCTCATACCCTTAGGGTGAGGGATTGCTTAGTGGACCATAACATAGGGGGCAACCATGCTAGTGCAGGTGCTTCCTTATATGGCCACTTAGTCAATATAGGCTCAACTGGCCAAGGTTAGCCTTATCTCCTTTCGTTTGGGGGGTTATGTAGGAAGGTGGAATCTGACTATATGGTTGCCCCCACTTTTTTTATGGTGTTTTGCTGGTTTATGACTTAGTTAGACTGGGATCCTGCTATTCAGGGCCCCAGTCTATCTGCTTTCTCTGTAAAAGGTTTCCATGTGCCTTAGGCACATCTCTGATTGGAATCTGGAGTGCCCTTATAAGTCCCTAGTATATGGTATACTATGTACCAAGGGCATAGGTACCTCAGAGGCCTGCCAGGGGCTGCAGCATGTATTATGCCACCCCTGGAAGGCCATCCAAACTGACACCACAGGTCTGCTACTGCAGCCTGGGTAAGGTGGTGCATGCACCCCTTACTGTGATATAGGTTACCTATATCACTAAATACATACACACATATAAACCTATAAGTCACTCCTAAGGCAGGCCTTATCAATCCTAAAGGCAGAGTGCATGGTTCCTATGTGAGAGGGTGCCCCTGCATGAGCAGGGCCCCTCTGCAGCGTTCGGAGACCGATCTCTGATGCTGTTTGTAGTGCAGCCTGACCATATACTCTTAAGCGCATTATATCCTCGCGGTAAAATGCTAACTTTGGAATGGCTGCACCTAAACATGTCGTGTTTGGTGTCAAACATCTTGGAATACTACCCCCCGCCAATCCTGGCGGCGGGGGTAGCATTCCACCCTTCTAGAGGGAAAGACATGTTAACTCTGACTAACCCGGTAACTTCTCTCCAGAGCCCTGGCATCACAAAATGGATGCTGCTGCCACAGACACGAGTCTGGCCTCCTGCTGCTGGACGAAACTCCGGCAGGGGAGGCCTGGACAATAGGTTTCCTGTTGCAGGGAGGTGTGACCACCTCCCCAGACAGGATAATGTGTATTGGGGCTGGGCGGGAGCACCATCTGTGTGCTTTGAAGTCCTGCACTGGGGGCACATTTGGTGTCCTCTGTGCATACCCCAGTTCAAACCGGATCAGGGGCTTGCAGCCCCTGCTTTGGCGCGAACTGGACAAAGGGAAAGGGGTGTAGCCACCCCTCTGCCCTGACCCACCCATAGGTGGGGCCACAGAGTAGTCCAACCCCTATCTTTAGTATAAAGATAGGAACCCAGTCCTTAGGACTTTAGATTATACCTGGACGAAACTCTGACACTGAATCCTGGACCTTCGACGCTCTACGACAAGATTAGAGGACTGAAGAATCTCCCTTGGGGTCAAGGAGTGACTCCCCTGCTTGGCAGGCACCAAAGAAGCATCTGTCCAGTTCGCATTACTGAAGCTCCCGTCGGACGCCGAAGTCATCGCATCACCAGAGGTGAATTCTCAGACTTCCCCGAGGCTACCCTGAGTCCCCAGCAAAGCTGAGGCCCGTGGCTATCGTGGGTGACTTGAGACCGTGACCCCTGGACACCGAGCACATTTGCAAGTGCACCATCTTCTGGGTCTCCCAAGAAGTCGTGCTTTGGGCTCCGAGTAGCCCTAGCCTCCAGCACCACCTGCACCGAAGATCACTGGCCCCCACTCCACGAGTGTCCTGCAAGCCAGCTCCACGTGCGGCGTCACGAGGCTCCTTCGCGGTCGCTAGCCCGTTGGCTAGTAGCCCTTAACGAAGGCCAATCTTTTCCTTACTTGGCATCCTGGTTGCTCCAGGCCTGCCCTCACTTACCCTCGCTGGGTGAGTTCCACAGACCTTGCTGGTCCTCACCATCGACGATCTACAGCTTACTCGAGACTTGCCGTTGCCAAGGCTTGATGGGTCCAATCCGGTCGCCGACACCTCAGCAGTCGACAGACCTCGAGCACCAGCCCGAATCCTGCTCCTGGTTGCCGACAACGCCTCCCGGACCTCGTGGCTGAAGAGTCAAGATGACCGTCAACGCACCTGAAGCACTCGACATCGGTGGGCATCTGTCCATCGCCTTCCTGGTCACTGGCTAGTGACCCAGACTCTGTCCCCTCTGCTTTCAGGTTCACCAGAACTCCGATCCACTCTGGGATCCACCCGGACACTTTTCCCTTGGCCGCCAGCAGCACTTTGCAGCAGATCGCCATTCGAATCGACGACGAAACCCGACCCCGAAAGGCACCTATGCACCCGGCTTCCTGGGTGAGGTAACACGAGTACTCCGGTGCTCCCGTGGGTAGAGACTCTTCAAAGTCCTAGATCTCAAAGGGTTTTGTCCTAGTCCTCTTCTAAGTGTCCCTTTCCTCTATTTTCCCGATCCCGACTTTCTCCATAGAAGTTAACGGCGTATCGCGGTTGTGTATTTGCACTGCACGCGTCTCCCGTGGGTCCCCTGTGTCACTACCTTGGGTGGTTCCTTGTGGTCCAAGCACTTCTAGAGGCTCTAGGCCTAGTGTCTAGTTCAGTCGTGGTTCGCATACCACTTTATTGGTATATGGTTTGGTACGCCCCTAGGGCCCAAACGTGTATTTGTGCTATTATTGTGATTTAAGATCTTATAACCTATGTACTTCGAACTCTAGCCTCATAAAGAGACTAGAGGGGTGTGTTTAGTAATAAATACATATATTTTGAATATATACCTGGTGTGGTGCTCTTTCATTTGGTCACTCAAGAGATTATAGACTGGTAAAACAAGCTGCTTTACATTCCTTCAAGACTTAGCCTGAAGGCTGCTCTCCATAGCTACCACTAGGATAGCTTTCAATAAGGTTGTCTTTAACCTACCTACCATAAGAGTCGATTTGGACTGGTGCAAGGTGCCCACTATAATTAGTGGACAGCATATGCCAGGCCAACTTCTCACACTGAGTTCTCATCTGGACATCACAACGGACATTGAAAAATGGTTTTAGGTATGTGTTACGCTGTCACCATTGTGTACACATTCCTTCCTGTGTTTCTACAGAAATTGTATGCCTGTCACAAGTATTTGTACACAAACACATTGGCTTATATCCACATTTGTGAAGGAGTAAGACATCATGCAAATCTGTCACTTTTAACATGAATGAAACAGTATATCTGATGCTAAACACTATTGGCATATGTGTAGACTCCAAAATGTAGTCATTAATTATGATGTGATTAGTGATTTTGGCTCACATGCTCACTCTTGTTTGTGTAAAATCCCAACTTGCCAATGTGATGTTTGGAACATCCACTGTATCATAAGTGTATAGTATGCTATGTCACATGTAATTCATCTACCATTACATCACCCACAATAGTGAAGAAGCATCACACCTGACACAAGAAAGACTATTGACCTTTTAGGTACAGCTGTCCGTCATAACATCAAACAACCTGATGTATATTTGTTGTTTAAGCAGGCATGAGCCTGCTCAGAACAGTCCTTTGGTAGTGAACAGGAAGCCAACAAATTAATAGACAAAGCACATCATCATGCACATTGTGCAAAACTTACACCTTCAAGAACCTTTCTTGTGCGTTGGACATATGTCACCCTTAATGTTGATGGGAAAAGTCCTGGCTGTAACAAAAAATTAGTCATGTAACGTGAAACTCAAATAAGAACTTACCCCCTTCATGCTGCTGTTGGGCTCTCAACTGCCCATCAAGCTGGGGATAGGCCACCACAAGAATGCGGGCCATTAGGGGGGTCAGGGTGCGTCATACGCGCTTCCCACCTTGGGATGGCTGCCCGAGCTTGAATCCAGCTTACTTTCTGGTCCAGCGTTGTAGGTTCTCCCACCTCTTCTTGCAATGGAGGCTGCGCCGCTTGTAGACCCCCAGGGTCAGCACCTTCCTGGCGATGGCCTTCCAGATATCTCGCTTCTGATGGGCGTTGACATGTATGGATACAAGAAATGAAAGAAAAAAAGATTGGTTTTACATTTGATCTGACATTTGCTAATGAAATCTCTTCCCCTTACTCTATGCGTAAGAATACTTTTAATGGGAGAAATAACCACAGCATTAGTGATTATGTTTTATTGTCTAACAGGTGTGCTGCCCTTGTCTTTAATTTCTACACTCACTCAATTTTATTAAATGATCATTTTCCTTTGAGTTTGAAATTATCATCAGTATTATTTTTTAAACAGGGGTGCGGCAAAACTACCCTACAGGCAGAAGAGATTGAATTAGTAAGGCGCAATAGTTACTCCTTGCGTTGGACACAGATTACCCTGGTAGGGTTTCTAAGACAACTGATAGATAATAATAGGGAAGCCTTTGAGTTGTGCCTAGATGACACTACCACAACTAATGAAATCATTACGGTCTTCTTGTCAATCACACAGGGTATAAAGGAGAGTCTTTTTGTTGCCAGAGAGAAAGCAAAACAGGAGGAGAAGGGGTGGTTTGACATGTTATGCACTTAGGCCTATAAACGCTTAAAAGAGGCACTACATAAATCTCCTAGGAGCACCACTGAAATTTGCCGCTGTAGAGTTGAATACAAACAGGCCGTGAAGGTGAGAAAATCACAGTTAAGGGAGATGGCCTGGGAATCCCTACAGGAAGCAAGTATCAACAACGACAACAGAGCCTTTTGGTGGGTAATTAACTCCTCACCACTGAGTACAGATGAGGTTCCTAGGATTGAGCTGGCAATATTGGAGGAAGAATGGATAAAGCACTTTGCTAGTATTTATTCATTGCCCGTTACAGTACTAGCATTAGAGCAGGGACTCAGCGACAACGATATCATAGTCCCATCTCAAACTGCCTCCATCATTCCTTTTACCCTGGAGGGAGTTAATAACGCAAAACAGGCAAGTAAAGGCTGTAAAGCCCCTGGACCAGATGCAATCCCTGTAGAATTATATAAAGATAACACAGCTTTATGGGGTCCTCTGCTGACTTTAGTATTGAGGGCTTGCTGCACAGCAGGTTTTTTGTCATAATGGGGTAAATCAATTATCGTACCCATTTACAAAAAAGGAGACTGCCTAAATCCAACATGTTATAGGACGAATTCCCTGCTCAATTCTTTAGTTAAGATAGTGGGTCGTGTAATCCTGAATAGACTACAAGATTGGGCGGAATCACATGATATCATGTAAGACCTACAATATGGCTTCCGCCCTGGGGCTGGGACAATAAGGCAGAGTCTCAATTTAAATATGCTAGTTGGAAAATATGTTAACATCAAAAAGGGGAACATCTATTTAGCATTTGTCGAGCTCTCTTCGGCCTTTGACTGCGTTATACATGCTAAACTATGGTAAAAAATTAAAGATATGGGGGTGGAGGCACCGATTATCAGCTTTCTGAGGGATTTATATTTAGGATGCAAAGCCAGGGTTAGATACGGAATTGGAGGAGAATGTACTGAAGCTATGAGGGTAGAGAGAGGGGTGAGACAGGGATGCCTCCTGGCCCCTTTCCTATTTTCATTATACACAAACAGTGTGGGTGAGGTACTTGTGGCATCCTCTAAAGATCTCCCACAAATAGGAACGCGCCCTGTCCCGGCCCTCCTCTATGTTGACGATGCCATTCTTATGGCTCTCACCCCACTGGCCCTTCAGTCCTTGCCCTCAAATTTTGTTGAATATATGAAGGAACTTGGCCTCTTAGTCAATCAAACAAAAACCTTCATTATGAAATACGGGAGGAATAATAAGACATACAGAGATATAAAAATAAACAGTATGAATATTGGTTTCACTAATACATTTTCCTATTTGGGGATCTTATTCGACAAGGATGGTTTATGGAACAAGGCCATTGCCAATAGGAAGTTACAATTTAGCAAAGCTTTCATGGCTCTTAGAAGCGTTGCAAGATGATTGGGCTCCAACCCACCTGAGGTAATGATGACAATTTATAAAGCCAAATGTCTTAGTTTAGCACTTTTTGGGGCGGGTGTGTGGGACACAAAAAATGTACAGATATGCAACTGGTAGAAAACAAGTTTTTTTAGATATCTTCTTGCTACCCAGTATATGTATGCCACGCCGAACTGGGTGCCCCATTCCTTACAGATCTAATAAAGTTGCAGCCAATTTTACTTTGGTATAAAATCTGGACTTCAGAACACACAGGCCTAAATCTAGCTACAATCGGTGATTGTCTCAAATCAAGCTCATATTTGTGTATCTAGTGGTTGGCCTATGCCAAACGCTTTTTCTGTGATATGGGCCATCCTGAATACTTTGAGAAGCCCGCAACATTAGATATTATTAGTAGAAATACCTTGAAAAATGAAGGAATGACACACCTGGAAAACGTTAGATTGATAACTGAAGTTCCTAAACCTAGTGTCTTAAAAAATCGATTGATTTCAACCACTTTTAACATGCAACCTTATCTTAAAGCTGTACTACATGCAAGGCATAGGTTTGTCTTGACCCATTTAAGACTGGACATATTTCATCGACAAATTAGCTTCCCAAAAATGAAAGACTGGTCTATAAACTTGGCCAATTGCCCCTGTGATAACGCGATGCCCCCGAACACTATGCATGTGGTTCTTTTCTGTAAATTTTATAGTCAACTTAGGAAATGTTACACCCTACCGATGATGAGACCACTCTGTTTTGCACAATGTCACCCTGCATAATTATATTTGCAATCACTGCCTACCTTAGAGATTTTTATATGGGCTGTTTTTTATGCCAGGAAGAATATTTCATTAGCCCATGTCTAGAATAGGGCATAGGGTGCAAACACCCTATGGATCCAAGGTAGTGCGATCTACGTGATTAAAAGAAATTGGTATTGAATGTGTAATACATCGTATCTTTGCGTTCTTTATATTTTTTACTAGATCTATGTATCTTAGGACCAGATAAGATCGAGGGCATGGTGGACCCGAAATGAGGTTTTAGTTCTCCTCTTTTGCATTGGTTCTGCTTAAACATAGGCCAACAGTGCCATGGGAATTTGTGCTGATTTGCCTTTTTAATTTGAATACAAGATGAAATTGATGAATCAATTTATCCAAATATGAATGTATCTTGTTTTATCTTCTATTTTCTGCTTAATAGTTGTACATTAATTCCTGTATTACTGATATTCGGTGAAATCTGTAATGGATTTTATATGTTTTTAACACTGATTGATTTAGATTGGTTTTAATACCTTTTTCTTAGCAACTAATTAATAAGAAAAACGTTTTATATAGTGGGTCCTTTGAAATATCTGGGTAGGACATGTATTCATGCCTATGCTCTCTGAAATTTTGTAGCTATTTGATTTGATAATTTTACCTTGTTTTTATACTGTATTTTCTCATATGTATACTCCTTTGTCTTACGGTATGAACTATATACTGATGTTTGTTCGCACTGTGCGAAGCTTTTATGGATCTTTTATGCTTCAGAATAAAAGTTATTAAAGAAAGAATGGTTTTGTGACTTTTTGTTTGTCTGTATCAATGTAACACAATTTTAATACATCTATCACAAGCATGGCTCATGAGTTACAATATAACGTGTATTTTCACATGCTGACCAAAACAAAAATATTAATACACACTTTTGTAGCGACCTGTTGACTACCCTCATCCCTTGCCATGTCCTCAACTCACTAATCCAGGCCAGTGACGTCATCTAGCCCGGGGGGCTCCTACATTTTCTGTGCTGTGAGATACTTCTGATTAGTCCAAAACATTGTGAACTACTGAAGGCTAAACAACTTGTGCCTTGTTACCAGCCACCCTCACTGCCAGCTTCATTGACTTGATGTCTAAAGTCCATAGAGCCAGATATTATGGTTTGAACTACATACTAATGAGGGCACTATGAAAGGGCTGCCATGTGTCAGTGAGAGCTTGCTCTTTGGGGATGTGTGAACATGTGTACATATGAATGGGGAGTTGTACTGGTGACAGAGTCTGTGTGGTATGTACTTTAAGCACAGGACACACCTTTTGCCATTGTTACATGGGTGCCACAAACATGCAGTTGTATGTCCTTTTGAATCGAGGGAATTTAAAAGTGCAGAGAAATATTCTACCAAACACTTCATATCATGGATCATTTTTCTACACTTTAAAATTCTCACATGTAAAAAAGGGCTGAATCTTGCATAAATACTTATATCACTGTGAAAACTGGCCACTAGGAGTAAGGGGCCTTCAATGTGGAAATGAAACACTTTGAAATGAGAGTAAAATGAAATGAAGTGTTAGCTCAAGAATTTAGGCAACTCTCCATTTCAATTCTCATCCATTTAACAGCATTCAGGGGCATATTTTTGTGCACACCTCCAAATTTGAGTTGACAAAGAAATATTTTTAGGACAGATATACCTCATTGCTTCAGTTGTTTGCCGCTGTGACTCAGCACAAGCCTTGCCCATGATTCTGACTGAGCACTGTCCATTGTCAGGCCCTGCTATCTGCAGCCTGATGATCATGATGCCAAATTAAGACAGACTTACCTTAACTTGTATATGAAAAAATTACATTGTGCCCATCTAATAACTGACCTCAAGGCTATGTGCTACTCTGAAGGGGTCTGGGATCTACTGGTAGCTTCCAATCAACTGTTGGGAAACCCCTGATCTAGGCTGAGCGATTTGTGGAATGATACACGTGGCAAACATCATTTTCATTTGGTTTGTACAGAAAACATATATATGTACATTTGTAAAGACAATATAATGTGTTTTCTAATCTACATGATTTCAGATTTCTACATTTCACATGTAATTCAAACATATACATAGATATATCACTACATACACACCAAATAGAATCTCGGGCCTTAAACATACAACACATACTAATGTTGCCATTTTTTAACACTGTAAAGTGCTTACAAATCCCCAACATTATTGTCTTATGTAAGGAACAAAATATATGACATTTCACATCAATCACTACACTTCACTCAGGAACTCAAAGGGACATTGTAGCCTATGTTAATGGAAAGAAACAGTTAGGCAGATTCCCATATACATTTCAGACATTTGCCTGTTCCTCTGCTGACCCAGAGAGCTGAAGAGCACCTCCTGTACCAGCAAATCAAGATCCTCTTGCGAGAAGGCAGTGACCCTCTCACCTGCATGACCTCACATCGTTGCTCCCAGAGGCGACAAACAGCAGCAAACGTGGAGGTGGTCTTGATGGCAGCAGTATTAGTAGGCAAGTGGGCTTTTTTCAACTGCCGTGTACATGTCTGCGATCAACTTCCGCCTTGCCAGTCTCATTCCAAATGTCCTATCAGCAAGTTCAGACACCCGCCATTTTAGAAGTTCACATTAAATCAGTGAGAACTTTTGAGCTACCTGCACCAGTATTACCTAGATGTGTTAGCATTAGGGATGGTAAAAGCAGGACCTCAACCATTGTGGGAGGACAACAATTACCAGGAAGGAGGAGGGTGTAGCCCCTCACTGTTAGGACGCAACATATTGCAACCCTGTATGTTGTACATTTTGGATTGTGTAGTATTTAGTTCTGCTGTAAAATTAAAATACTTTCTTTTTCCATAAAAAATAAGCACTCAAATGGACATTACTTTATTATATCTACTGTCTGAGTGTTGATTTTTGAGTCATTTCTCCGCACACCACCTCCTTGAGAAGTTTGTGATTGCTCACCATAGCGAGCCTGAACGTCAAGCGCAGAAAGGGATGCACTTTGCCCAGTCTGTAGATCTATAGTAGGACAGATCCCAGGACATCAAGGGCAAACAACCTCCACCAACACAGTCGGGACCCAGTAGCCCCTGTCTGCACTGTGGCTCCAAGAACAGGGCCTGACACTTTACGAATATTCTCCCTTACTCACTCTAACCTTCACTCAGTCTCTCATTTACCCACAACTCTGGCCCTCATCTCAAGTTGGGCAGAGCAATATTAGAGTGTATTAGAAGACCTCTCTGCCCAATCACAACTCTCCTGGTGTTTCCACACTGTACATGACAAAGGAGTATAGAGTCAAACCTACCGGTACTGCATCTCATCAATCCCAAGTGCGACAGAGGCAGTTCTATCACCTGTCTTTTCCTTGTTCACCCAATATCATTACATTCTGCTCAAATCTCCCAAATTTTGTTGAATTTGTTGGGGCAGCCATGATTTTGGTGGATCACCCATTTGGCGGCCAAACTCCTGTCCAAAATTCATAAATAATAGTTTGGAAGTCATTCCAGTGTTCTGGAAGTCAGAATACCTCTATGCACAAATGATTTCAAATGATTCCAGAACAACAAATATGGAAGTCATCAAGCACCAAGACCATTCGCTCACACCTCACTGAAGTTGACACATTTATCTCCCAGAGGATCATACCGTTGTAGACTACTGATAACACAGCTTCATGAACTGAATCAGACTCTGGACCTAGATGGAAATCTTCAGTACCATTAGCATGACTAATAGGAATGGTGCCTTCCGTTTTCAAGTTTGAGAATCAAATAGAAGAAAGAGGAACCCCTCTAATATGCTGGTGACTCATTTGGAGCTCAAAGAGAGGGTGAGGAATTCTGGGAGAGAGTCAAAGGGAAAACCAGGCCATGGGTATAGTTAATGGACTTGGAACTCAGTGCTTAATTTTAACCTGTGGTTTCCGATACTCAGCACCGGCACTTAATTTGCAGCACTGGCACTTATGACAGTCTGTTACATTGTGGGCTCTTTGTCTGATTTAGAGTGAGTACAACAACAGTTGTTTACAAATTCAATATATGTTAAACATTACTATTACCTGCTGCCCATGCTAATCTTATGGCTTTGGGGGCCTGGAATAGTCTGAATTGTCACACTTGTAGCAGTGTGATGGTGAGTAGCTAGTTTGGTACTGTCATTGGCAGAGATGACAGGGGCAATGGGTGGTGTAGGCTGCAGTGGCCTCCCAATGAGGGCCCTAGCACTTAATTTTTTACAAATTAAACACTGTTGGAACTGATGTTATAAACACACTGCCAATTTCTGAAGTCTTGATTTTCTGAGTTCTGTTATTATTAAGTTTATCTTAGTATTATGATCTTGGAAAAGCCCACAGCGGTTGTACCTAAACCTTTCTAAGATTACAGAAGAATGCACTGGGGCCTTTACTGGTCAGAATGGGAAGGCTTTTGTAGGACATGGTTTCTTACAGAATAACATATAGTTTCAACTGAAACTTTTAAAATAGTAAACTATCCTGGGCAGTGCTTTAAATGGGCTGGTACTCACAGGTACTGAGTACCGGCACTTCTTATTTTTATCACTCTGAGTACCGGCACTTCCCTACTGCCGAGGAGAGTACCGGTACTCATGAAAGGATAGGCGCGTTGGCTGCTAGGGCTGATAACCTGTCTATGCCGGTCAAAACACTTCTGTAGCCCTGAACCGAGCCCCCGCTGAACTATTCAGCGTAGGCTCATTTGCATGATAATCCGGGTGTTCACCGTCATGCTGTGTTGTAAGGATTCGAGGCAGCCCAGTGACAGTGCAATTAAGAAAGCCATGGGAGGTAAGGAGGTTAAAATGGCTTTAATCCCACCAAATTATTTTGTGTGCATGTCTGTTTATGTTTGTCTGTTTACCTGTGCGTGTTTTCATGTGAGAGAAAAGAGGGAGGAAATCGAGACGCTCTTGGGGGAATATTAAAGGAAATGTGTGGAATGCTTTGTGTCTGCACATCTGCTTGTTTCTTTCTGTGTGTGTCTGCATGCTCGACAATATATGGTATTGGGCCAAGTAACAGCAAATAACAGTGTTCAAGCTGCAAATATTACAAAACAAGGAAATGTTAAAAGATCAGTGCGTTTGTCTTTTGTTTTGTGTAACGATTTAACCTATTTTGTTCATAGAAACCATGGGGCATATTATCAAGCCCCTATCGCCACCACAACGTCACTTTTTGTGACGTTGTGGTGGCGATAGGGTCAGCGCCCTATTATCAAGGCAGCGTTAAGCCACTTTAAGTGGCTTAACACTGCCTTGATAATAGGGTCCCTTTCACGCTAAACTTAGCGTGAAAGGGGGCGTGCAGTGGGTGTTGCGGTGGGCGTTCCACCGCAACACCCATTGAAGTCGACGCTGCCACCTATTATCAAGTTTGGCGATAATAGGTGGCAGCGCCCGACTGGTAATTCCGGGCACCGGGCAATCCCCTGGTAGGCTGGATGGGGTGGGGGCCGGTTTTTTGACAGGGGGCCGGTTTTGTTGCTGGGGCCGATTTTCGTGAGTCAGAGTCAGTTCAGTAGTCTGACTGTCTGTCCTCCGCTGCAGGTCATCAGACAGACTACTGTACTACTCCGCGTCTTCTCGCTCCAGCAGAAAGCACAACTATCTACATAAATAATGCTGCACCGTCCGTGTCCGTGCAGGTGGATTTAATCATCAGAGGTCAGATGTCTCCGCGACTCCGTCACCGCGTCTGCGCAGTTCACCCTTAGGGTGGGGCTGGTGTCTGGTGATCATGCGCATTGGGTCTCGCGCAATAAAAAGTGTGCGTGACAGATGAGGCGAGGTCGAGGAGGCATCCCAGAGGCCAGAGAGACAACCCATAATTTAATTATTTCTCTAGCCCCCCTGTCTGATGGCCACCCGCCCGCAGGTGAGTCTAGTGTCCGTCCTGCCAGTCATTTGCATGCAATCATCATTCATCATGGCACTGTCTGGGCGGGCGTCGCGACCGGGCCGGGATTAAAAGGAAAAGGTATATAGCCTTATAGGCCCGGCCCGGTTCTGCGCAGCGGATTTGTGAGCAGGGCGGAGCGAGGTGGTGACACAGCCACCGTTGCGGTGACTCAGGTCATGTCCCTCCGGGGCTCCTTCTGGAGGAAGAACCCGAAGGTAAGGAGCCTTAGACGGTGGGCACAAAATGGCAGCCCGCTTGGTAGGAAGGGACCTCTGGGCATGTTTTATTGGTCATCGATGTATAGAATTTAACACATTTGTTTATCTTCTTCAGTCGTTTTAACGCCCCGTCCTTACAGTGTGCAAATACGTCTGTTGAATGAAAATGTAGGAGTGGGAAAATGTGTTGTGCCGCTTTGGGGTGGTGGCAACTGACTCCTGGGTAGAGATAACGCAAGTAAGGGGGAATATCATTTCCAATAAGTTCATACCCATGCAGGGCAGTGAAATTATAAGGCCCATCATGCAAAGTGGTGTTGTGTTTAAAAACACGGACTGGCTGAAAAGGATCACAATAAGAGTGGCGCAGTGACTCTTGCGTGAAGTTTTACATTTTTTGGTGTCTGCTTACTTTTCTAGGCTCACGCATCACTTTCTTAAAATATATATATGCTCAAAGTTTTTAAAATTCACAGTGCTTCTTCAGAGGTTCCCAGTTTCAGGCGTGGCTAGCTTATTGAGTCCAGTGGGGTTCTTTGCACTCTGGTATTTGTAGTCCTGTATTTGTAGTTGGATAAACAAGACTACAAGTATCGGAATGACACGAATAAACTTGGACTTGACGAAATACAGATGGTCATAAAGGTAAAACGTGGGAGCTCTAATTTCGGCTGCTTGTAGCCCGCCTATGTGGTTATTTTGGTCACATAAAAATGCAACATAGTGCTTTGTCGACATTTTTTTTCTTCTCCAGAAAACCTTTTAAAAACGGGCTGTTTCACTGGCACACGGTTTCAGTTTACTTTATTTCTACAAACACTTTTGAAGTGGTAGTTATATTGGTTTAACTGAATTTACCACCACTGCAACTTATGAAATACTTCCACTCCTTAAGTGAAAACACATCACTTGTAGTGTGACCAGGTGGCCCCATGTCCCCCGAAACACCACTTTTCCATTTCTGGGATTTGCTTTGAGTTATCAGTGCATTCTGGGACTTGTCATCTTGGGTTATTTTAATTGAGCCACTTGAACTAATACACCTGATAGCGGTATGTAAAAAGTAAGTCTACTAAATGGAATAGTGGTGTCCCGGTGACATGGACCCATCTGATCACCCTATGCACTTGAATCGTAGTGTTCTAGGTACATGTAAGGGAGTTATTAAAGGACCCTGTAGCAATGTTGATACAATGTCTGGCGTGGGGTTTCATTTCAAAAACATTGTAATCTGACAGTTTATGTAAATGTGAACCAAACCTATTCCCAGAATGCTACTGGTTATGTTAATGAGGCTCTCGGAGTGGCGCATTGCATCCATGGTAATGTGGGTGGAGTGATTTGGCAAAAGCACGTAGTGTGCACTGGAATGTTGAAAAAACGTATTTATAATCTCATTCTTTTTATGCGGACACTTTGACGTCTCTAGATTCGCTGAGGCTTTGCAGTCTGTTCCGTGGGCGTGGGACAGCCTCACTGAAGCACACCGTTGGTTAACCACACAACACACCCGGAGGAAGGCTCCGCCGCCTGCACTCGCAGCAAAATGAAGTATGTTAACACTGCACACAACCATAATCGTGATGATGTATCAAGTGCACACACACAGCATCAAGCACACACGGAAGCACCACTGAGCTGGGTAACAATAATATACAGCCACACACAACAAGCACACACAGAGAGCACTGCTGAAGCACACACTGTAAGGCAACCTGGATAAAAACACACAATCTTAATCAGTGACACACGACCTCCATGTAAGGTACATAGTCTAAATTAAACACATACAGTCTCACGCAGACACCCACAGCTAAACGCACATGCGTGCACACACAGGCACACTCACGCTCACACGCAATCAAACACATACATGCTGGACCTATCAAACCAACACACACATTACATTTTACAAACACATACACAATCTTAATCATAAGCAATCAGACGTTGTCAAGCAGACATTGCATCAAACACACAATTTAAAACACACACACACTAAATGACTTAAATAAACACACATACGTAGGTAGGCAGCCTCATGCAGACGCTCACTCCAGACTTCATACAAGCACAGCCTCCATCTGACTGATATTTCACAAGTTTCACTTACACACACACACACACACATTTAAACTCAGTCTGAATGAAGCATACGCCCCCCCGGACGCCATCACACACGATGTGTTACTACTTCACATTTTCATGCTATCCAAAAACCACTGTTGTATATGTGTCTTTAATAGAATTAGTTAGTTAGTAGAATGTACTGTTAGGTTACCACAGAGATAGAATGTATTGTGATGTTTCCAGGTGACGTGGAATTCCAGCCAGTACTGTTGCTGCTGCTGGAAGAGACACACCTGTTTCCTGTATGAGGATTAAAGGACTTCAAACTATTTACATTTCCTGATTAATTTACACAACAATTTGTGGCGACGAGCTGGAGGATATCAACCCAACCTTGGAGTACAATTATTTTGTGATTCATTTCACTGAGGATACGAATTTCGGATTCCTGTGTTAAAAGCCTTTAAACAAAAAAAGGATTTAAATGCTGACGGGAAGCTGTTAAACGACGGAAACTTCAAAAAGGTAAAACCTTCTTACCAAAGGACTAATTTGTTTGTTTATTCAGCGTGGGATTTTCGATCCGCTGCAACTGTTGAACCGTTAAAGTATCCTGCATTTTTTGATGTAACGTAGGATTCTACCGGCACTCACGCTGCTAGCACGCTAGCTGTAGTCAGTGACGTGAGTGTGTGATCGTGCGCTGAAGGAAAGAGCGTCCTACTGCGTGCGCACGCAACGTAACTAACGAGGTCACGTAGCGTGACCTACAACGGAGGCCATTTTATTAGAATTTTGGTCAGTTTCACGGCGAGAGAGAGCGTAGATTACACGCTAAAGAGCGAGCTTTCACTCTATGGATCGTTTTTGAACAGGAAACAGGTGGGAATGTCAAATACTTTATTGAATGCGTATACTTAATAATATGTTTTCTTTCCTCTATTAAAAAAAACAAAAAACAAAGAGAGGAAGATAAAAAATCCTTACTTTATTTAGTAATTAATACAATGGCACAGCAAAATTTCACAATTAATCCACCACACAATTTTTGGATTTCTGGACGTGAACCTTCAATGAACTGGTCAGAATGGAAAGAGTACTTTGAAAATTATATTGCAGCAATAGATGAAAATAAAAAAATGTCTGCAGACCAGAAAAAAAGAATTCTATTACTTTCCTTAGGACCAATTGGTCTTAAAACATATAATAGAATGCCAAAAACTGCTGTTACTGGAGACGCAAATACATTTTTAATAGCCTTACAGGATCTTGATAAATATTTTACACCCAAAGTGTGCATTGGTATCACAAGATATAAATTTTTCCAACGTAAACAACTTAAAGGAGAAGCAGTCGATGATTATATTGCTGAACTAAAAAAACTTGCTATTGACTGTAAATTCGGAACCAACCATGATGACTTTATAAGGGATCAATTAGTAATGCATAGTAATAATAACACTATTCAAGATCGCTTGTGGATCAATGGAGACTCTCCTTTAGAGGAAGTTGTCAATATAGTAAGGAAAGCAGAAATGTCTGGAAGATGCGCAACAGAATTACAACATCCTGGAAAAGAGGATCCATGTGTTTGCAAAGTTAATAGTAGAAAAGTTGATTACAAAAAGAAAAATGAGCAAAAAGGGAAATCATATAACACTGATTGGAAAAATGATAAATCTGATTGGAAATGTTATCAATGTGGTAGTAAGGACCACTTAGCTTACAGCAAAACTTGTCCTGCCATCAGACAAAAGTGCATGAACTGTGGATTAATAGGTCATTTTTCAAAGTTCTGCCGGAAAAAGAACTTTAAAGTTAAATGCGTTCATGATAATAAGAGCTCTGATAGTAGTGAAGAAGAGGAGAACAAGGATGAACATGGGAGTGTCTTAAATCTTACAGAAAAGAAAAGATTAGTACTTTATATCGTCGACGAGAGCAGTAGAGGTAAACCAGAGTGTAATATGTCCATTGGTGGAGTTAGAGTAAAAATGTATGCAGATTCTGGTTCACCTTTTACCATCATAAATGAAGGAATTTGGAGAGATAAATTCATATAAAAAATAGGAGAGTTTCTATTACCTCCTGACATTAATCCAGAAAGTTTTACAGGTGAAAAGATTGACATTATTGGCTATAGATGGTTATCTTTTGCATTTAAGGGCAGACGTGCAAGAGGAACGTTGTATGTAGCCAAAAATGGACCATCAGTTCTAGGCTGGCATGACCAAGGGATCTTACATATTATTTTAGACCCTAATAGTGTGGACCAAGTCCTACTAATGGATGAGGGTATCTCTATGGGCAAAGAAATGGAGAAGAAATTCCCAAATGTTTTTAAAGAACAGTTAGGTGCACTGGATGGTTTTGAACACAAGATCGTTCTGAAACAAGATGCTAAACCAAAGATACATAAAATGAGGATGGTACCCATGATGATACGAGATGATGTTTCTAAAGAACTGGAGCGATTGAAAAACATGGATGTTATAGAACCGGTAGAGAGCTCTGACTGGATTTCTCCGGTTGTAATAGCAAGACGGAGCAACGGGAAAATCCGTTTGTGTGTTGACTTACGTTATGTGAATAACAATATACTTATTGACCGTTTTCCTTTGCCTAAGATAACAGAAATGGTTTCATCCCTTAAAGGTGCCTCTTGGTTCTCAACCATAGATCTTTCAAACGCATACCACCAGATACTTTTAGCAGAAGAATCCAGGAAAAGCGCAGCTTTTATTACACCATTTGGGTGCTTCCAATACAAACGCATGCCATTTGGTTTGGCCTCAGCCGCGGCCGTATTTCAAAGGGTGATGCATAATTTATTGGGCAAAGAAAAAGGGGTGTTATTCTTCCAAGATGATATCTTGATTTTTGGTAGTGAAAGAAATCAGCATGACGAGAGGTTACAGAATGTTTTAGAAATTTTAAACAAGAAAGGTTTAACAAGTGAATTAGGTAAATGCAAATTTGCAGAAAGAAGTGTGTCATATTTAGGCCACATTATAAGTGTAGAAGGTGTTAAACCAAAATCAGCTCTAATTGATGCCATTGCAAGTCTTCCATCTCCCACCAGTAAAGATGAAGTTAGATCTTTTCTGGGAATGGCGGAATACTGCGCAAAGTTTATCCCAAATTTTGCGGGAAGGTTTTTAACATTAGACAACTCTTAAAAAACATGTAAAGTTTTGTTGGGATTCACTATGTGAAGAAGAATTTCAATACATTAAAGAATTTCTAGAGAAAGTACCTCATTTAAAAAGTTTTGATCCCAATTTAAATTCCTATGTTACTGTAGATGCAAGTAGTAAAGGCCTAGGAGCGGTTCTTTCCCAAAAAGATAACCAAGGAAAAGAAAACATTGTTTTATTTGCATCTAGATCGATTTCACCCACTGAGGAAAAATACCCTATAATAGAAAGAGAAGCTTTAGCGTGTGCCTGGGCACTAGACCACTTTAGAGCATTTATTTGGGGAAAACCAGTTGTGGTTTGTAGTGACCACAAACCATTGATTAAATTACTCTCCACAGAAGGTATTTCATCTGCATCATCTAGATTAGTGAGATTGTCCATGAGAATGAAGGATTATATATACACTATGGTTTATCTTCCAGGTAAAGAAAACTTAATTGCGGATTGTCTTTCAAGGTTACCCAATCCATTAGAGACATGTGAAGATGACACTTGGAGTGATTACAAGATTGCTTTAGTACATGATTCTGGTATCTCTGCTTTAGACCGTAAGGATTGGAGTGAGAAACACTTGTTAGACAAAGGGGCCGATTCCGATTCGGGCCGGAAATCTCCCCGACCGAGCCGGACCCGGAGAGATTTCCGACCGAATCGGACCCTAGCAGCCCGACCGAACGAGTACGATGCGCACGTATGCTATCGGACTCGATTCGGTCGGACTCCCATTGAAGTCAATGGGAGCCAGTCGTACGACGCGGACACGGGCTCCCATTGACTCAATGGGCACGACGCGAACAAGGGCGCCCCTACAGCGTGTTCGCGTCGATGCGGGTCGCGCCATACATGCACGTGTAGGGGGGACCCATGGGTCCCCCCTGTGTGCGACTCGCACGCCTACGCTTCCAGGGGGGTCCGACACGGACCCCCAAAGTGCGGCTCCGACACCTCCTTGGAGCCGGACTGCGCGAGTCGGTCGGAGCGGTCGAGGTGCGCATCGTACTTACCCGGCCGGGGAACGTCTCCATTGCGCGGTGTGAGTCGTCCCCGTGCGAGTCGGTCGGAGCAGTCGGGTCCTGCGAACGAGTCGGTCGGAGATTTCGCGAGCGCACGCATCGTACTCGCTCGCCCGGACGCACGTACGAATCGGTCGGGAAATAGGGCTCCGAATCGGATCCGGTTAAGCCGAATCCGATTCGGTGCCCTACCGGCCGAGATCGGAATCGACCCCAAAGTGTTATTAGACATTGTCAAATACATGTCGGAAGGGTGGCCTAAAAAAGAGTTTCTGTCAAAAGATTGTAGAGCTTTTTGGGATGTTAGATCAGAGTTATCCTTAGATAATGACATAGTTTTCAGAGGTTATAAAGTTATTCCACCTGTGGGCATGAGAAATTGGGTTTTGAGTTTATGCCATGAGGGACATTTTGGGGTGGTAAGGACAAAGAATATAGTAAAAGAAAAGTTTTGGTGGCCTTCCATAGACAAGGCTGTTGAAACTTTTGTAGACAATTGTGGTGTATGTTCTGCATCAGATAAGACTTTCAGCACCCTGAGACCTCCCATGTCTATAGGTGACGTTCCGAATCAACCTTGGGATAATGTTGCAATTGACATAATGGGTCCTATTGGTGAGTTAAAAGAATATATTATTGTCTTAATGGATCTTTTCACCAAATGGCCTATTATTGATATTGTGAGTAGAGCTGATACGGACACTGTTTTAGAGTTCCTTGACAGTTCATTTTTATCGGAAGGTATTCTCATCACACTGTTAAGTGATAACGGGGTACAGTTTATGTCTTCTTCAGCTAAAACATATTTTTCTAGAATTGGTTTGAAACATAAAACAACAGCACTTTACAATCCAAGTGGAAATGGAACTGTTGAAAGATTCAACAGAGTGTTAAAAGGAACCATTCGGGTGCAATCTCAGAAGGAACTGATTGGAAATTAGCTGTCAAAAAGGCTGTGTGGGCATATAGAATTACAAAAAATGATGTCGCTGGATTATCCCCTTTTATAATGATGAGAGGGAGATCGCCCAGATGTAAATTTAGTCCAGAATGGTTAACTGATAGTACAGTTTTAGAATGGTCCCCTGTTGTTGTCAAAGAAAGACTTCTTGATAATCAAAGAAAAAGTAAAATGTATTATGATGCACGTAATAATGTGAAAATGGTACGTGTAAAAGTGGGGGATTGGGTAAGAATAAAAAAACCTACTATGGTTAAAAAAGGTTTGACAAATATTACGAACCAGAGAGAGTAATTGAAGTTTTTAGGAATGCAGTACGATTATCAAATGGTAGAGTATGGAATTTAAAAAGAGTTGTGCTATGCAAAAGCCAATCAAAAGCGAAAAGTATAAGTAAATCTGTTGTGGACCCACTGTGGTCTACTGATATCAGTACATCAAGTTGCCAGAATTTAGATGTATCTAGTGACCATAATACCGGTAATGGGAGATCTGAAATGGTTGAAGAGAGGGGTGGAAGAAAATGGAATTTACCTTCTTGGTTGAAGGATTTCGTTGTTGGATAATATTGGAACATTGCATATATGGATTCATTTTTGGTTTTGTATTTATTTATTTATATTTTTGTTTTGTTGTTTTGTTTTTATTATATTTTCTCTCTTCTCTTTGTAGGGAGGAGTGGTGGTAAGTTTATATCTATTGTTATTCGCTTACATAAAAAAGGGGGATGTGTTGTATATGTGTCTTTAATAGAATTAGTTAGTTAGTAGAATGTACTGTTAGGTTACCACAGAGATAGAATGTATTGTGATGTTTCCAGGTGACGTGGAATTCCAGCCAGTACTGTTGCTGCTGCTGGAAGAGACACACCTGTTTCCTGTATGAGGATTAAAGGACTTCAAACTATTTACATTTCCTGATTAATTTACACTACAACCACCCTGCTACGTTGCAATGGCAGGGATGCCCCTGTTGGGCAATGTTAGACTCGACCAGGAATGTCCCCTCTGTCAGCACCAGGTAGCATCCATAGCAAGAAACGGTATATTCCAGAATAAAGAGAGGATTTGTAGTTAATAACGCCTACATATCATGTGCATTATCTACAACTCAGCCAAGGATTGCACTTCCTCTTCAGGACAAGAGTGGCGCATTTTGGTCTGTCTCTTTCCAAAATTTTCTTGGGGGAAGAACCACCCCAAACCCCCCTAGTAGTGGTCGGGCTCGCTCGCTGCGCTCGCTCGCTACACGCCACACGGGGGCTGGTCTGGCAACATTTGCCAGGGCTGCTTTCAGTTCCCAGTCCGGCCCTGGCAGCGCCGAACTTAAGACCAGAAAAATCCTGGTCTTAAGGTGGCGAAACGAGGAGAAATGCTTTATTTCTCCTCGTTTTGCTTTTCCATGTGTGCTGCCTTGTGCAGCACACATGGAAAAGCAAAATGCTATGGTTTGTTCATGTACAGGAAGGTGTCCCTTCCTGTAAATGAACAAACCGTTTTTCAAAATGCCATTTTGTAACTTCCATGTGTGCTACACGAAGCAGCACACATGAAAGTTACAAAATGGCATTTTAGGTTTGTTTATGTGCAGGAAGGAACGCCTTCCTACACATAAACAAACCTCCCCTGCTCGCAGACACCCTTGCACTCTGGTGCAAGGGTGCCTGCGCTGGCGCTAAGTTGTGTAACTTAGCGCCATCGCAGAGGAAACGCCAGGCTGCACCATATCCTTGTTAATATGGTGCAGCCTGGCGTTTCGAAGTGGCGGAGAAGGCGTTAAGTCAAGACGGCTAACGCCTCTCTCCGCCACTTCCTTGGTAATAAGCCCCATTTCTCATGTGTTTTGATATGTGCTACAACTAGTATCGAAGTCAATAAGTATGTCATGTCTTGCCTTTGGCCATGCCCCTAGCCCCGCCCACTCGCCACATTTAAATGAGTACTTGCACTATTTTTTCCCCATTTAAAGCACTGATCCTGGGTGAAATTTAAATTACGTCTGCGTAACTCATGCCATCTTGGCAATTTTGCGTCAGGCTTGTTCTGCGAAATTCCTTAAATTACGTCATTACACCAATCGCATAATTATATTGCCATTCACGGTAAAAATATAGTGCAAGAGAGTGGTAACAATGTGAGCTGTGTTTTTTGTATGCAATTTTGTTAGCGCAAAATGTGTCCTTTTGTCAGTTTTGACAAAGGACGCATTTCTCGCTGAAATGTAGTGCTAAATGGCAGATTCGCATTTCACCTAATGTTCCTGAAATTCTATGTAATTACGCGGCCACAAATTACAAAACTTTTGCACACCCCTATGAAAAACAAAAGGAAATGCAGGTTGAAACACAAAACATACTCTTTGGTTCAAGTACATTCCCTATTAATATTTTCATAGTTATCAAAGACCGGTGTTCCTGTTTTTATATTTTGTTTTTTAAATGCAGCATTGCTTTCCTTTTGGCTACAACTTCATCAGTACACAGAAGGATGAATAATGAAAACCTGTAGTGTGCATTTCCTGTCTGGTAATGATTGTTCCTGCAGTAACCAGTCCGAGCATGGGATTCGCTATGAGGATTCAATTAGGTTTATAATTAAAATAAGCAATAAAAAGCTGACAGCACTCGGAATCTATGGGGGATAACTGCATGAGTTCAGATTTATTGTAAGCCAGAATGTAAATTCTGCTCTCTACGTTCGACAAAGGTTTCTCAAAGAAAACGTTAGAGGCTTTAAAGGATTTGAGTGGTTTATTATATACTGCATCTAGGAGGAATATTGCACTTGCAGATTGTGAGCGAGGGGATGCAATGAATTATCGCCATTTTATTAGACTATTTAGGACTTATTACGAGTTTGCCGGATATTTGATCCAGGTATACTTGGGGCTCCCAGCAACAAAATTTAAAACAAGTCCGAGTTTTATTCCTGGAATGGGGAATAACCGACTTGAGCTGTAAATAATGGGTGCTTTGCTGCTAATTTTTCAGGGACGACTCTGGTGACATTTTCCGACTGCTCAGAGCAAGTGGAAGAACGTCAGTGGGAGGGCCGGAGTGGGACTTAGGGTTCAAGGTAGGCCAGGAAGCAGGGCCGGTTTTAGGATTTTCTGGGCCCCGGGCGGAAATGAATGTGCGAGGCCCCTCTAATTTACATAAATGACACATTCATGGCTCCAGAAGCTGCTTTGTGCAGACTCCTCCTGGGCCGCAGCTCCTCTTCTCAGCCACCTACAAGCACCTCTTTTATAGCTCCTATCGGGCTGAAGGTGTGAGAATTGCTTGTGGGCTGAAAGTTAAAACTGTGAGGCGCTAAAGTGCTGGACAAAGGGCCTCCCACAGTGTCTCTGAATGGGCAGACGGCAGGAGGCCTAATTGCAGAACAAACCTGCAAAATGTGTCTCCTTGCAACTGGGGCAAGAGGAAGTGTCTCCCTCCCCTAGGCCTACCCCCACCATCCCTGAGAGACCCAGGGAGGGGGCCCCCTCCCATGGGCCCAATTGCAAGGAGACACCTTTCTTCCAGTTGGAGCGGCAGGGTTACAAGTGAACCCGTTGTGTGTTGCACTGGTGCAGGGCCCCATGCTGGTGGGCTGAGTGCGGGGCCCTCGGCAGCTGCCCAAACTGCCAATGCATAGCGCCGGCCCTGCCAGGAAGGGTTAATGTAGACCGTGGGAAGTGTTGTTTGATCCCGCTGTCATGGAAGGTTTTGGCGGTGGGCCGTGCTCCTGTCCCTGCCCAATTCCTTGCTGTAGCTTTACCAGGTGTGCTTCTGTAACTAGTGAAAGAAGGCGTGGTGTTTCTGGATCCCGAATTATCAGGTAGGGAGACACCAGGCTACCTGTATGGCCCCAAGTGGTATCCCAACCAGAGTGCCCCTCCGAGAGTTAACAGCTCTGGTGGGATTCCCGCTTCTCATACTGTGGACCTAGGACGTGGTTGGTGCAAACTATCAAAATAGGGGTAGCAGGTGCTGCCCCTGGCTACCTTAAATGGATGTCCTTGACTGCAAACATCAATGGCAGCTGCTGGAATTATTATTGGTGGGTTGTAAACACGTGTCATGAATTGCCACGGGTAAGTGAAGTGATAAAATTTTAAAAAGCAGACCGAAAATTTGACTTTGTATTTTGCTAAATATATTGCTTAAAAACTATTGGCCTCGTTGAAGCCAAGTTGGCTACAAAGTAAAATATACAATCTTTCACACATTTTTTTTTCTAGACTGGACAGCACAGTCACTGGAAGTGTTTTTTTTTTTTTACTGTGAAACTTGCTTTCCATTTAAAATAATGAAGAAAAAAAACAAAAACCCACACAAGTCAGAGATCTCGTCTCAATTTCGAGTTGAGTGGATGCAATATTTTTTCAATATTTTTAGCCTATTTATAGCAGAGGTCTTCAAACTGTAGGGCATATTTGGAGTTTTTATATTGTGTCGCCCTCTCAATGTCTAAGAGGCAGCTGGCCATTCTGATTTCCTGTCTCAACAGTGACTTCCGTGTAACTTTGGTCATTTTATACAAATCTTTCATGGTCAGCAAATTGTACTTGGCCAAGACATCCTTAATGCGATGTTCTGCCACCGGTGCTTCACTGTTTGATTTTAGCAGGTCTTTTTTTTATATAAAATCTTATAGTGTTATTATCTGCCCCTTGCCTATCTACACTATAGTTGATGTGGTTAATTGTAATCCAAGCTTTAAGCGACATGATTTTGTGTTCTAATCTGTTCATGGTTTGCAGTGTTGCTTTCTGTAGGTTGGATGTCTTCCCGATTCCATTCAGAAACACTGTTTCTGCTTTACTGATGCTTTCCGGAGACCAACAGACTGATCCATATGTACAGACCGGTACCAATTTAGCGTTTGCAAAGGTTTGACCCATCGCACCCTACTGTATTATAGTGCAAAGCTTTTTACCCTTCCTGTGATTGCCGCCAATTTCTGACACAGATGTTCCAAATTGGCATTCCAGTGTAATTTATTGTCAAATGCAACCCCTAAATATGTGTAAGTGGTCACATGCTCAATTTTATCCGAACCTATGGACCAGGTGAATCGGGGGCTTTGAAATCCGAATGACAACTTTTGTTTTTTTAACGTTGATATGCAAGTGACTGTCCATGTTACAGGTGTGTACTCTAGTCAATTGCTCTTGCAGGCCACAATGTATGGTTGAAAGCATGACTAAGTTGTCAGCATACACCAAGAATTTGTTTTTAGTATTAGCTAATTTGGGAGAAAACCCCCCGTCGTGCTGTAACAGTACTGCGAGTTCTTAAATGTATAGGCTAAATAATGTATATAAAGGCCAGTAACCACCTCAGTTACCATCTAAGGCAAAACATGTGTCGAGAAACCTGTGGATACATCAGATTTTGTGATAAAGATAGTCACAAAACATCTCTGTAGACTAAACTCCAAGAGCCTCATCACCAGCCAGTAGTTTATGGTTAAAATGAGGTGAGAGAATTACACAGGGAACTGACTGACTGTCACAAAGTAATTACATCTCCAGTACCATGTAAGAGGGCTGCTGCAGCCCTCTGGAACCTTGCAAAGACATGTGGAGTGTCATAGTCCCAAAAGAGTGTCAGTCAACATGTCAACCTGGGCTGGACAGGCTTTTCAATCCACCGGTCATTTCACCAGTGGGCAGTGTAATGAGTCAGCGGTCTAGCTGAACTCAGCCGGCCCACGCCGGATATGTGACACCCACGCGCTCACGCCGGAAGGGCGGAGTGCGCTAATAAATGGGTGGGCGTGACCGCACGGGGTCAGTCCACGCCAACTGTTAATGCGTGTGTTGTGTCCTCTCTGCTGCGTGCGACAGCGGCCCAGTGGCGCACCTGGCGAGGCCCGGGGGCACCCCTCTGGGCATCACACTGGCGACGAGGAGCAGAGCCGCATCCATGCTCCGGTTTCCCCCGCAACCAAGGGGAACTGCTATTTCGCCCAGCCAGGGTGCAAAATTGACCGCCACAGTGCCGAGTGATGCCCCATCCAGCACGGGTCACCGGCGCAGGAGCTTCTCCCCACGGCCCGAACCCAAAGTAGCATGGTAGCCGTGACCGGCATTCCGCCATGCCCTAACACGGACCGGTGAGTTGGCAGGGCGCGTCTAGCAGGCCACGCCCCTCCACAGCGCAGGACGCATGGTGAACAGCCTACGCGGCCATTCAAGGAAACGCCTGCGCGGGCGGAAGAAGTGAACCACGGCCCCAGTGCAGGCACGTGCTTCCTACCACAGCGTGCCTGCACAGCTTGACAGTTTGGCACCTCAGCCTGGAAAGACACACACCCCGAGGCCTGCTCACTCAAAGACAAGCTCGGGCTGAAGCACCACCACACAGCTCAAGGCCTGCATGCTCAGAACTTGCTCAGACACAGGCACCACCACCACGAAGCATGGGGGACAATGCGGAGGGGAACCAGGCCCCAGTCAGAGTGATGGCACAACACCCCCCCACTGGCGTCCTACCCCCGTTCAGTGAGGCGGCTGACCCCACCACAGCATCCCCCAGGTGGAAGACGTGGTTGGGCCGTCTTGAAAACTACTTCATCGCCACCAGGGAGACGTATGGGGCTGTCAAACGGTCGCTCTTGCTCCACTATGCTGGGGAAGAAGTCTATCTGCTCTTCAAGCACCTCCCGAACGTTGGAGCCCCAAACGACTACGACGCAACGGTAACCGCGCTCAATGCGCATTTCGACCCCCAATTGAACCCGGACTTCGAGCGGTTCAAGCTGCGACAAGCCAGGCAAAGGGAAGGGAAGGGAAGTCCATTGACATGTTCCACGCGAGGCTGAGGGAGCTAGCCCTCACAAACTTGGTAGACGAAAGAACGGCAGAAGAAATCAGGGCGCAGCTCATCCAAGGAATACGCAGCAATGTGCTGCGGGGACTCATACTACGACAGCCGAATATACCGATGAACGACATACTAGTTATGGCAAGGTCGCACGACCTGTCAGCTGCTCGGGCTGACGAGATGGACCTCGCACTGATCCGCACGACCGAGAAGAGCGCCACCATTAAGGTGGACTGAGCCGACGCCATCAGGACACGCGACAGAAGCAACAAACCAAGGGATCGCCCACCCCAAACTCCGAAGGGCCAGTGCGGATACTGCGGGCATGAAGAACCCCCTCCCCAATCATGCCCAGCCCAAGGGAAGACGTGCACCAACTGCGGCATCCGGAACCATTTCGCGTCAGTATGCAGGAGGAAGACACAGAGGAAAGACGGGAGACGGACAATGCCGGTAAGCAAGCTAGTGCGACAGCTGTCAAGCGCTTCCCTGGCATCCTCCCAGAGTGGAAGAAAGAACGAACAGAGCACCTACCAAGTCGAAGACACCTCCTCAGAGGATGACGAAGGAGAGACGTACCTAGTCTCTTTCACGCAAGCACTCAAAAGACGAAGGAGGCCTCAGCCCACGTGCACCGTGCACATTGCCGGATCAGAAGTAAGCGCAGTAATCGACACTGGCGCGTCAGTCAACGTCATGGAGATTCAGCAGTACAACCGGTTGAGGCCAAAACCCGAACTCAGACCTTCCAAGACGAAAATCTTCGCATACAGGAGCAACTCGCCCTTGCCACTCCGAGGTAAGATGACCGTGCCCATACGGTCCGAAGACAACGAGATCACCACAGACATTGACGTCATAAACCAGGAGGTGGATACCCTGCTGAGCAGCCACGCTGCAGAAGACCTGGGGTTAGTAACATTCGCGAGGAGTGTGGAGGCTGACCAAACAAAGGTACTCCTGAGCCAATTCGGAAACTTATTCGAAGGACTGGGACAGATAAAAAAAGCTCCCATCAAGCTACACATCAACCCGTCGGTCAGGCCGACGGCACTGCGACACAGGAGAATCCCTTTTCACCTCTAGCCCCTTGTAGAACAGGAACTGCAAAAGCTGGAAGACCAAGGGGTCATTGAGAAAGTGTCCAGGCCCACACCATGGGTATCCCCCATGGTGCTAGCTGAAAAGCCCCCTCAGCCATGAAAAATCAGTCTGTGCATAGACATGCGCCTCCCGAATAAAGCCATTCGTCGCGAACGTCACATCACGCCGACGATGGACGACATAGTGGCCGACCTCAACGGGTCCCGATGGTTTTCTAAGCTGGACTTGAATGCTGGTTACCACCAACTGGTATTGGCGAAGGAGAGCCGCTACATCACTACGTTCAGTACCCACCTGGGACTCCGAAGATACAAACGTCTCAACTTTAGGATATCGTCGGCGGCCGAAGTATTCCAGGACGCAGTGAAAGAGATCCTGACCGGGCTGCCAGGCATACTGAACGTAAGTGATGACATTCTCATCCACTCGCGGACCGCCGAGGAGCACTACAAACACCTAAGAGCCACGCTGAAGAGGCTCCAGGACCATGGCATCACCCTCCACAGAGAGAAGTGCCTGTTCTTCCAGAAGCAAATAGAACTCTTCAGGTACACCTTCAACCAAGAAGGGATCCAGGTCGATCCACGGAAGTCCCAGGCGAACAAAGACGCCCCAGCTCCACTGACAGTGGCAGAAGTACGAAGCTTCCTCGGGATGGCCACGTACTTTGGCCGATTCATCCCTGATCTAGCTACCATCGCGGAGCCACTCCGGAACCTTACACGCGCTGATACCATGTGGCAATGGGGAACGGCAGAAGAAGCAGCGTTCCAAGCCGTCAAGAATGCCCTCCTTGACCACACAAGGCTAGTGTACTTCGACCCAGCCAAGCGAACCGAACTACTGGTGGACGCCAGCCCAGTGGGCCTTGGGGCCATCCTCACTCGAGAGCAGGAACCGGGAAGATGGGCCGCCTTAGCCTACGCCAGCAAGGCACTCTCACCCACGGAAAGGCGCTATGCGCAGATCGAGAGGGACGCCCTGGCCATCCGCTGGGCATGCCGCCATTTTCACTTATACTTTTGTGGCCAACCATTTAGAGTCATCACGGACCATCAACCGTTGGTGCAGCTATTCAAGGGCTCAGCACCCCATCCGCCTCCACGGATTGAGCGGTGGGCCATTGGGCTCCAGCAGTACGAGATGGAAGTAGCCTATCGGCCCAGTGCCAAAAACCCTGCCGATTTCCTCTCGAGGCACCCGGCCCACAGCTTGGTGAGGGAGAAGAATCAGATGCAGAGGTGATAGAGGCGCATCTGAACATGATATCCACCATCACCTGCCCCAAAGCGCTGACGTTGGAAGATGTGGCTGCAGCAGCAGAAGGAGACCCGGTCATTTCCAAAGTCCGTGCAGCTGTCCAAGGAGGGCACTGGCACAATTCCTACAGTCTGCTAACTCCTGGTCAGGCCCCGAGAAGGAAAGCCTCATGCAAATGTGGAGGATCCGAAATGAACTGAGCGTTACTCAGCGAGGAATCTTACTGAGAGGGTCTGGAATCGCCGTCCCGGCATCCCTCCTGCACCAGGCGACTCAGTTGGCCCACGGGGGGCACCAAGGAGTGGAAAGGATGAAAGCCCGCATGAGGGAGAAGGTCTGGTTTCCCGGACTAGAAACCCGTGTTGAAGAGGCCGTCAGAAGATGACCGGCCTGTCAAGTGATAAGCGCGTCAGAGAGACCAGCTCCCATTCAGACAGAAGAACATGGGAAAAGTCCATGGGAGAAGGTGAGCATCGATTTGGGGAGTTTTCCAGACGGTCGGATGACCCTGGCCTTGATTGGCAGCTACTCCAAGTACCCTCTCGTGGAGGTTGTCAGTTCCACCGCTTTCTCCCAAGTCGCCCCAGTGCTTGAAAAGATCTTCGCCATGTTCGGGTGCCCGGATGAAATTAAGAGTGACAATGGGCCCCCGTTCCAGGGACATGAGTTCCGAGAATTCCTACGACATCACGGAATACGACACAGGCAAGAGTCCTGTCAATCTGCTGCGATGTGTCACGGATTGACAGGACGCTTGCCTGCCACCGCCACTTGAAATCGACCTTCCGAACTTGCCACGGATTGACATTGACTAGAATTAACTTCTTCAAACCGGACTTTGCGTGCCTCTATTATTCGGGAATGCGGATTTAACCCACTGCTTCCCTCTCTCATGCCATCCTACTGGAATCTTCTGAGAGGGCCTTGACCACGCTGACCTGAGCCTTTTTCCACAGAATTAACTTCTACCCTGAGCCCGACATTGTGTGCTTCTGTCAATTGGGAAAGAGGAATTAACCCATTACCTCTTGATCCCCTGCAATTTTACTGGAATTTATCTGATAGGGGCCATGAGCATGCGGACCTGAGCCCTTTGTCCAACCACTCTTGATTCACTCTGGATACATTAGGCTGCCACCTCTCCTTTCCCCCCCCCTCCACTGTCCTGATGAAGACCCACAATGACTACTCAATAGTGCGTAGATTGGGTTGAAATGTCGACGCTACCTCTTGGTCCAGATCAAGGCTCTGCACGAAAAATTTAAATTGGATTAATAGCAGAGTTATTGTCCCTAGCCTGGCCTTCCTTTTCCCTCCTTTGTACATATTTTAATCACCTTGTACAGAACATTCACTCAACTGTATCACTGAGCACAATATGTCACTTGTCACCATATAACTTCACCTTTTGACAGCCTTATAGTCAGACAAGGAGAGCAGTGTCCCGCGAGGTGAAGGAGGGGGACACAGTGGTAATAAAAGACAGGCGGCCAGGAGGGAAGTTCCAGACCCGCTACGAACCCGGGTACTGGACAGTGGTCAGTGTAAAAGGGACCATGGTGACGGTTGAGAAAGGAGGAAAAATGGTGGCACGAAACATCTCCTGGTTCAAGAAGGTGTCCGAACCCTTCGCTGGTGCCGAGACTGACGAGGCCCCGGACGAGTGGGAGATCACCAAAACCGAGCACGATGAGCAGGGGGAAAGTCAACCGGCCCGACCACCGCCGGCCATGCCCTGTGAGGAGGCGGCCAGCGAGGACCCAGAGGCACCGTCGACATCCAAGGGAACCGGGTCCTCCCCCAACACCAGGAGTGGAAACCCAGATATGAACTGAGGGAGAATCCTCGGCCGAGCACCCGCCTGAGAGACTTTGCGTGCCAAGTGAGTAACCGGCAGGGAAGCTAAAGAAAAGTTAAGGACTGAGTTGGGATGGGATGTAATGAGTCAGCGGTCTAGCTGAACTCGGCCGGCCCACGCCGGATATGTGACACCCACGCGCTCACGCCGGAAGGGCGGAGCGCGCTAATAAATGGGTGGGCGTGACCGCACGGGGTCAGTCCACGCCAACTGTTAATGCGTGTGTTGTGTCCTCTCTGCTGCGCCCGACAGCCGTCAGGTGGCGCACCTGGCGAGGCCCGGGGGGGGGGGGTGGGCATCACAGGCAGGAGCCCTTGTGAAGGCTGGTTTAGAAAGCACAGATCTGCTCCTGGTGCCTCGGTCACTTTTCCAGGCTCCCCAAGGTTAATTACAGCAGGCATGGGGAGGCTTCAAGAGAGAAAGAGAAGGCTGGAGGTGGAAAGGTAGAGAGAAAGCGAACAAAGAGCGAGAAGAGAGAGAGGAGAGAGAGACAGAGCGGATGGAAAGAGAGAGCTTGTACGAGGAGGTGAAAGGAGCGGGGCTTGTTTGGGCACTTTTGCCAAAGCTGCTTTTGTTTTCCCAGGCCAGTTCTGATTTCAACCAGTGGTGGAGCAGGACTAATGCATACAGGAAAATGCCCCCACCTGGTAATGTCCCCTGTTTGGTAGTGAAATACAGCCACAAATGGGTGCAGAAGGCCCCTCAGACCCCTGAAACCTGATGCCAGGGCATCTGCTGCACTGTTGATAGCTACGCCCTTGAAATCAGCCATATTCTCTTACTTAAACCAAGGTGCTCGGTGGTAGAACAGTCGCAATTTAAAAGCACTTTTTAAAATGTAAGATTTTTCTATGTGTCTGTAATTCGATGTTTTCTAAATTTTTATGATTATTATTTATAAGTGGAGCCTCTGCTGCTTTTTATATTGTATAAAGCAAGCTCAAGGCAGCTGCTGTTTTTTGGCACTTTGTTGCATTTGTTTTAGGGGCTTATTGGTGAATTAACTGAGGGACGAGGACAGACAAAAAGACAAAAGAAATGACATTGTTTTTAAAATAATCTTTATGCTTCCTTTATCTGCACTCCAACCTAGCAGTGCTACCGTGAAAACAAGCCCACTCTGACCCGGATGACGTCCAGAGGTGCATTGCCTGCTCCGGGTAGGGCAGCTCAAACTATTGCTGGACCCTATTCACATTGACCTGCTGCTGTGGTGTTTGTATGAAGGTCAGCAGCTGTATAATGGTTTTGCTGCACCTTTTACTCATGTTCGAATTTGTTTCCACTTTTATGTCTGTGTTGTGTCTTTGAACATAGACGTGACTCCTGTGATGGAGTCGCCTACTACCTTTCTCAACCTCTGTAACTGCTGTAATCTAATAGGACGCTAGGTGTCAGTGTTACATCAGATGGAAGATGATTTAATGTAGATATGCCTGAGCTAGCACTTCTTGCCCTTTGGAGTGAGTAACGGTGCATAAAAATAAGAGTGGAGAGTATTAAGTAGTCATTATTACTTTTCAATTTGTAGGGACGATCTTAAGTCCCAGATTTTGGGAATGTTGTTAGAATATGCTCTGTCTCTAGCCCAGGGCCATTAGAGGGGTTAGGGGGCTGAGTGAGGTCCTAGAAGAGGTATTAGGCACGGGTCTCTGCACTTTTCAGGCCCATGCTCTTGCTGCATCTGTAAATAGATATGTCTAAAGCAAGCCTGCACTGTTTATCAATGATGTGGTAGCTGGCATGACCTATAATTTACATGTTCCCGGATGCTGAAGCTGCCGTGTTTCCAAACAAAGCACCCAGACTGGCCCTGCATCAGGACTGTGATTCGGGCCTGCTCCAGCCTAGTGAGCGTGAGCAGATTTGTCATCATTCTCCTCGTGAGCCTGGCGGAGTTTCTTGGATTTCAGGTTCACTAGTTTGATCACAAATCCCTCTAATTTCTCCTTGGCTTTCATCAAGTGTCATATCAATCAGTCGAATATTTGATGTTCTTGAATGTCTCTCTTGAAGAACACAGATAACCTGCTTGAATCTATGTGAAGCCAAACCCCGACTTCCTGTTTCAACAATCGATTGCTTCCTGGTGGCCCCTTGTAAAAAGATCCTAAAGGCTTCTCAAAATATATTTGCATTGTTAGTTCCTTAACTTCTGAGGACTTATCTACAGGGTTAGTATAAGGAAATATGAGTTTTTTTGGCTGCTCATTACTGCTCACTGGACGAAAGAAAATGAGGACACCATTTTCACAGTCAATATCAATTGCATTGAAATGTAAACATTCCAACACTGACCCACTCATTAAAAAAGCTTGTGGCAGATTTATAAAGAACTTGCAGTGGTGCAAGTTACAAAAAGGGACGAAAATTGATTCAAAGTATTGATAAAGCATTTATTTTCCAATAAGGGCCCAAAACGCAATATCCTGTGCATTTTCCATCGACTTTTTTTAACAGCTCTACCGCAAAAACTGCAGAATGGAACTACACCAAATCTGACAAGAAGCTGGATCTTGATCCAGAAAGCGTGCTTTTTGTAATTTGGTGTAAATTCATTCAGTAGTTTTTGAGAAATCAAGGATCAAACAAATTTGTATATCTGGACGGTTGGGTTTGAGGGATGAAAGTGCTTCGAACCCAACATTAAAAAAATGAGCTTTTTTGTTAATGTCTTAGAGGCTTTTTTCTCTTGGGCCTCCTTGCTCCTGAGGAGCCCCCTCCCTGAGCCTCTCTTGGGCCCTGGGGAACCCATTCCCCAGGGCCAAATGCACTGTTGGACTTGGCCCTTTTTGCAGGGTCATCCCTGAACTTTTTTGCCTTCCTCCTGTATTTTTTCTGACCTGTATTTGTTGGTTTTATGGCTCTGGGCACTTTATCACTGCTGATCAGTGCTAAAGTGCATATGCTCTCTTTTGTAAATTGTTGTAATGGATTAGTGACTCCATGATTGGCTTATTTGATTTACTTGTCAGACCCTAGTACAGTGCACCATGAGTGCCCAGGGCCTGTAAATCAAATGCTGCTGGTGGGCTTGGAGCACTGATTGTGCCACCCACAGAAGCAGCTTGTAAAATGTGGCTCAGGCCTGCCATTGCAGAGCCTGTGTGCAGTCTGGGACTGCCATGTCGACTTGGCAAGGGCACCCACTTGCCAGTCCCTAAACCTTCCCTTTTCTGCATGTTAGTCACCCCTAAGGTAGGCCCAAGGTACCCCTGTGGGCAGGGTGCATTGTATGTGAAAGGTAGGACATGCCCTGGTGTGTGTGGCATGTCCTGGTAGTGAATTACAGCCAATTTCGTTTTTCACTATTGCAAGGCTATCTGTTCCCATAGGCCAGAATGGGCAGTGTGATTATAACATCTTATAAACATAACTGACCCTAGGAACAAGATAGAGAAATAAAGTTTAGTATGCCTGAACTCAGAATGTTAAAATACATCTTTTAGTGTGGGTGATTTTTACATTCTATGTTTGAAAATACCACTTTTAGAAAGTAGGTATTTTCTTACCTAACCATCCAGTATGCCTCTGCTAGGTTTGTGTATTCCATGTCTGGTTTGTGAGTGACAGGAGGCTGGAGAGGGCTTTGGCTCCAGCAGTCTGATGAGCCAGGGCTGGGCTGAATAGGACCTGGGTTGAATAGAGAGTAGGGGAGGAGATTTCCTTTCACATGCCTGAGCCTACATAGAATAGAGAGTAGGGGAGGAGATTTCTTTTCAGCTACCTGGGCCAGGTCTGCTTTCAACAATGCTGTCTCCACCTCCTGCCAGGAAGCTGCACCAGGGAGGACAGAACTGGTTTGGGCTGGGTACAGACACTCTCTGCCTTCAGAGAACAAAGGATTTTGGAGTATAAATATTGGGGCCCAGACCCCAGAACTTTAGATCACTTCTGGGAATCAAGACAAACCTTTGCCAAGGAGAGAAACCAAGGAAGCTGAAGGAGGAGACTGCCCTTGCGCTGGGGTTTGGCCTGCAGTGGTTACCCATTGCCAAGGAAAGGAGAAGAGGAACTTTGTGTGTACTTTAATCATCTTGAGGAAGATCTCCAAGGGCTTGAAGCTGAGCTTGCCTCCTGTTCTGAAGTCTCAGTGACACAAAGACTTCACCACCAGCTCCCCCTGAATTTCCTTGCTGGGAATTCTACCTGCAAAGAGATGCCTGCTGTTGTTTTGGGCCCTCTAGAGACTGGGTGTCGCTGGGAGCTGGAAGCACGACGCAATGAGGAAGAAGCGTGTCGCCGCAGCTGTTGCCGTCGCATCGCCGAAGAAGCGTGCCGCAGCTGTTTACCGATGCATCGCCGAAGAAGCGGGTCGCATCGCCGGAGAAGCGTGTCGCCGCCGCAAAGGTTGTTGTCGCATCACTGGAGAAGCGTGTCGCAACTCAAGAGTCCACCGAGTTCGCCGCACGGCCATCGGGCGTGCACGCATCGCATCCAAGTTGTCACATCACATCAAAGACGCCATTTTGTCACATCACACCGGATCGTCGCATCGCATCGAGGCGCCATCTTGTCGCATCATAACCGGAACGCAGTAAGAAACTGACGCATCACCTCCTCTCCAGTAAGGAACCAACGCATCACCTCCCCTGCGTTGCAGTAAGGAACCGACGCATCACCTCCCCCGAAGCAAGGAACCGACGCATCACCTTCCCTGCAACCCTTTCGTTTATATTGCATTACGCATCCAAGGTACTTTGAGAGTAAAGTGTTGCATTTACGATCTACATTGAACTAAGCTATTTCTACCATTTGAAAGTCATATTTTTGAGTACTGTATTGTGTATTTTTGTCGTTTGGTCTTGTGTTAAGTCTAGATAAAGATTACTTACTAAACTGGTGTGGTGTCCATTTGTAGTGTTTTCACTGTATTACTGTATGTGTTCACAAATGCTTTACACACTGCCTCTGAGATAAGCCTGCCTGCTCGAGCCAAGCTACCAAGGGGGTGAGCAGGGGTTATTTTAGGAGTGTAGCCCCCTTACCCTGACTAGAAGCAAGGGCCCCTACTTGGGACCCCCATTTCTAACATGCACATTAAAGGGGAAGAGGCATGCACCCCCCCTTCCCAAGCTACCATTGGGCCCTGGGGACACCATTCCTCGGGCCAAATTCTAAATACAGGGTAGAGGGGCATGCAGCCGCCTCTCCCGAGCCAGTATTGGGCCTCAGGGGCCCCATCGCCTGAGGCCGACTTCTAAAAAAATTAGGGGATGGGGCACACAGCCTCCCTCCAAGAGCTGCTGCTGCTGGGCCCTCGGGACCCCATCCTCAGGGCCAAATTTCTTCAGAAAGGGGAGGGGGCCATGCGCTCCCACCACCCCATGCAGGTGTCTGCCCCGGGGACCCCCATCCCCCGGGGCTCAATACTTAATAGTGTTTCAGGCAGCCTACCTTAGGACACTATGGTGATTCCATGCCAGGAAAAGTCAGGCATACCCTGCCCGAACTCTCCCAGGCAGGGAACTCAACTTTGCTCCCACTCAGCGGGTGCAATAAAAAAAATGCTGCTCCCACCCAGATGGGAGCAAAGGAATGGTACTGACTCCCGCCAGCAACCATTATGGTGCTGGCTGAGGGGCTGGCTGGGTCATGAGGGCCTTGGGGCTCACCCCATGGCCCAGAATGACCCCTTACATTCTGGGTCCCATGGGTGGGTGCCAGGGCACCCACCTGTAAAAAAAAAGTTCCACTTCTGCAAGGGAAGAAATCAGGGGATGCTGGCGCCCCCAAATAAAAACAGAGTTGTGGGTATCTCGGGTGGGCACCCACTAAATGAAAAATATGTTGGCTCCTGCCAGCACACACTCTGTGTGCCAGCTAGGGAGCTGGCTGGCACTGCAATGGCCCTGGGGCTCCCCCTGCTGCCCCAAATAAAATAAAAGATGTGGGTGTCCCGGGCGGGCATGGGACACCCATAAAAATCTTTTTAAAAAACAAATGAAAAATAAACAAGCATCAGCAGCCTCTTATCTATTCTTCACTGCTCTGTGAAGGAGTGCCCAATAATGCCCTGTGAGAGCAATTTAATTTATTTGTTTACCTTGGTGGTGTCTCTAAAAAGGGCAGGGGCAGCACCAAGCACTTTCTTTTTAATATTGTGGGTGGCTGCATGGAATGTTGCAGCCCCCAGCTACATTAAAAAAAACATTAAGAGTCCTGGGTCATTAGATCCATGATCAGAGGAGAACTTACCATATTTTTTCAAAGCACTCCTAGCTGGAGCTTTATTCTCTTCAGTTGAAGTGCACAACTCTCTTGTTGTTTTTATGATTGCATTTCGTGGGCTGAAAAAAGTTGAAAGTAAGACTCAGAGTCTTTCTTTTAACATTTTTCAGTCCACAAAATGCAATATTAAAAACTATGTTGAAAGAAATCCTCACTGGCATGTTTTTTTATTTAAAAATTTATTTAACAATTTATAGTAATCACTATTAAACATTGCATTGTATGAATTACCTAAATATACATTACACTAAAAATATTGGTGATTTATGGAAAAAGATGTTAGACCTGCTTTATATATATTGATATGCTCACCCCTTTTGAAACCTAGTAGACTCACCTTTTCTATTTTAGTGTTGTGCATCTTTGGCAAAGTCAGTAAGTTTGCTTGAGTGTGGCCAGGACCTGCAAGACCAACTGTATGCCGGGCATGGCAGAAGGCCGTGCGCGGCATGGGGTTTCTTGCTTACGAGGGATTGGATGCAGTGCTTGGCAACAGGACAGGCCCTGTGGCCAAACCTACGCTGCACACTGCCAGAGGATGAAGGCAGTGAGCAGCTAGGGGTTGGCTTTACATATGGTACTAAAATATTATTTCACCTTACAAAAAACCCTAGAAATTTACTAAAAAAAACAAAGGTTAAAGTGACGCTATAGCTAGGAATTGCAATTATATCTAACATTACATTAAAAAAAATAGAAATTCACTAAAAGATCAAAGATTAAAGTAACATTATAGTTTGGTCACAATTTCCGTGACAATGTAACTTTTTAAACTGAAAAAACTACTGAAATTCACCAGTTATAGTTATCTCAAGTAACTATAACTCGCACCTTCGCCAAGCACTGCTGATTGCCCCCACATATTTTATCACTCATGACATGATCTCTGACATTACTGATAACATGACTGCAACATCTGAAATAGCATAACTGATGAGAAGACTGTGCAAGACGGGGTCGCAAGTTATAGCTACTTTGGGGGATGAGTTATATTTACATTTGCTCTTCTGATGCTGACTGTGCAGTTCTTCATTGCTTTCTACAGTGAAGATTTTCCACAGCAAGGGTGGGAAGAAAATCATGATTTTTATTAAAGACACGGAGGCTAAAATGATGCATTATTCACTTTATAGCCATACACAGCAGCAACAACTAGAACAATTAACTATAAAATTCGAACTTTAGAACATTCTAAAGAGCATAAATGTCCCCAACAAGCAGCCATCTTCCCTCTTTCTTGCTGCAAACAAAGCAAGTCCCTTTTGTTGAACCATAACCGACGTGTACAACTTTTTCTTATCCCCTTCTTCCAACTTTCCAGGAACTCTTCATATTCTTATTTAACATTGCCTGCAACTGTAACAACAGTTATTAAGGGAAGGGTTTTATTCGGGAGGGATAATATTAGCCTTTGTGTTTGTAATAAAATCATGATTTTCTTCCCAGCCCTGCTGTGGAAAATCTGAATTTTATGGCAAGGCACAGAGGCCAATATTATGTATGTTTAAAGTCATGCCACAGCCTTCAGAAATGCACTTTCTATTAGTTTAAAATAAAACAGTTTTAACACCGAATCTGGTGAGCAATCAGGCAAGAATGCTTGTAAGGCAACCACCCACCATAAATGCTATTGATGCCATAGCACCTCTTGCTGAATGGGCTCCAAATTTAGATATATTGTTAAATTTGAAAAAGACGATGTCCCAATATGAATAATGATACATTCATGTATAAAAACAAAATCACATCTTTATAGGTGAATTCACCAGCTGTGCACTCCACGTCAACCCAGACTCAGAAATACATACTTAGGCATACCCTGAGACCCAGGCCCGAGGTCACTGATTGACAGATCACAGGAGGGGTGCACGTAGCCAGCAGACAAATGCTCGAACAGAAAATCCCAGCTCTATCCCCCAGATAGGCGCAGTGACACCATAATGGTCCTGGGAGATTGGCCCCACTAAAGCACACATGGCCGGAGGGCTGCACGTGTTCCCAAAACATCATAAAGTCAGATTCCACATGAAGTTAGAAAAACTTAGCCAATCAAAACTGCACACACAGTACATGCAGTGATCACATGCTCCCCATGCCGGACAGCTGGACATGTTACTCACTGGCCACATTGTGTCCACGCAAGGTCGAGGCCCACCTGGATTCCTCATCTAAAACCTTAATTTATAGCTCCAAAGACAGAGGTACTGCCACCGGTGCTTCAAAGTTTGATTTTAGCAGGTCTTTTTTTATATAAAATCTTATAGTGTTATTATCTGCCCCTTGACTATCTACTCTATAGTTGATGTGATTAATTGTATTCCAGGCTTTAAACGACATAATTCCATGTTCTAATCTCTTCATGCTTTGCAGTGTTGCTTTCTGTAGGTTGGATATCTTCCTGATTCCATTCAGAAACACTGTTTCTGCTTTACTGATGGTTTCCGGAGGCCAACAAATGGATCCATATGTACAGACAGGTACCAATTTAGCGTTTGCAGCGGTTAAGGTTGGACCCGTTGCACCCCCAAAGTATTTTAAGGCAAAGCTTTTTATCACTCTTGTGATTGCCGCCAATTTCTGAAACAGATGTTCCAAATTGGTGTTCCAGTTTAGTTTATCGTCAAATGTAACCCTAAATATGTGTAAGCGGCCACATGCTCAATTTTATCCGAACCTATGGACCAGGTGTATCGGGGGCTTTGACAACCGAATGACATAACTTTTGTTTTTTTAATGTTGATATGCAAGTTATTGTCCACAGTATAGGTGTGTACTCTAGTCAATTGCTCTTGGAGGCCACAATGTATGGTTGAAAGCGTGACTAAGTTGTCAGCATATGCCAAGAATTCGGTTTTAGTATTAGCTAATTTGGGAGGACCCTCCTCCTTCCCCGTCGCGCTGTAACAATGCTGCGAGATCTGAACTGTATAGGCTAAATAATAGATATAAAGGCCCAGTAACCACCTAAGTTACCATCTACGGCCAAACATGTGTCGAGAAACCTGTGGATACATCACATTTTGTGATAAAGATAGTCACCCTCAGGACCCCATCCTCAGGGCCACATTTCTTCAGAAAGGGGAGGGGACCATGCGTTCCCCCCTGCTCCTTGCAGGTGTCCACCCCAGGGACCCCATCCCCGGGGATCAATACTTAACAGTGTCCCAGGCAGCCTACCCCATGGACACTGTGATTCCCTTCCTGGAAGAGTGCAGGCATACACTGCCCGAACTCTCCCAGAGAGGGAACTCAGCTTTGCTCCCGCTCAGCGGGCGCATAAAAAAATGCTGCTCCCACCCAGGTGGGAGCAAAGGAATGGTACTGGCTCCCGCCAGCAACCAGTATGGTGCTGGCTGGGAAGCTGGCTGGGTCATGAAGGCCTTTGGTGTCACCCCACGGCCCCGAATGACCCCTTACATTCTGGGTGCCATAGGTGGGTGCCAGGGCACCCACCTATAAAAAAAAAGTTCTGCTTCCACAAGGGAAGCTGGCAGGGAACGCTGGGGCACTGGGGCATGCCCCATAGCCGCCAAATAAAAACAGAGTTGTGGGTGTCCCGGGTGGGCACTGGGGCACCCACTAAATGAAAAATATGTCAGCTCCTACCAGCACACACACTCTGTGTGCCAGCTGGGGAGCTGGCTGGGGCTGTGGTGACCCTGGGGCTCCCCCTGAAAATAAAATAAAGTTAAAGATGTGGGTGTCCCAAATAAAATTAAAGATGTGGGTGTCCCGGGCGGGCATGGGACACCCATAAAAATCTTTTAAAGAAACAAATGAAAAACAAATGAGCATCAGGAGCCTCTAATCTATTCTAAACTGCTCCGTGAAGGAGTTTCCCATAATGCCCCGTGATGTCATGTCTTTTAGGATAGTCCCATCATGTATACCCCGTTTTACATACATTGTCCCATCCACACAACAATAACGATTCTAAACAGGTGACCTTTTACCTAGTAGCTTGCTTCTGTCTCCTCGACACCAGGCTCTAAGCATTCTATCATAATCCCTGTACCTAATGTACATAAACATGTCCCCAGGCACGGCAGATTTATTCTGTATAAGGGTCACCACTTTTTTTTCATCCTTGGCCAACAGCCAGCTGTACATGATCACACTTGTTTAGAAAAGCATTAGTGATTGTTTTCAAAACATTTATGATTGTTTTCAAAACATCCATGGTTGTTTTAAAAACATATTGATTCTAGAAAAAACCCTGGAGTGACCACTTTAGTATAAAAGACCCTCACTCCCCCCTACAAGGAGAATTCCTGCCAAGCTGAGACTGGGGTCCTGCATGCCGAATCTCTGACAAGCAGCGGTCTGACATCCCTTGCAGGTTGTCATCCTTGACGCAGAGACGGGGTCCTTCATTCTAAACCATCAGGTGAGGGGGCTATTTCTTCCCTAGGGGTTTCTTGGCTGCCTATACATATACCTACACATCCAGGTTAGGCTAGGTACATTTTAGCTATTACTTAGGGCTCGCCTTTTAGGAATATGCAAGTGCTACTGTTTTTATCTGAACTGTTTCTGTTATCTATTAGCACTATGGTAGAAATGTAACTACTATTCACTATATTGGTACTAGCAATCTCTTTTGTATGCTTCTGTCTCCTGATTGTTGCAGCACATATGTTTTACACCAGGCTGTCGCTGGACCAATAAATTCTTATTGAAAAGTCCTAATTGCCATCCTGTGTGTTTTCTGAGAGAAAGTAAGCACGAGTGTCTGAGCGAAACGTACTGTACTGTTTTCCGTGATCCCTGAGGAATCAGGGTTGTCATGTTCAGTGGTTGCCAGAGACTACCTTCTCCACTGTAGAATACAGGGGGTGGTAGTGGCACTGTAGAGCTAGCAGGTCTAATGGCTGACATATCCTGTTGGGGTGTCCGGAAGCGGTTGGGACACCAAGCCCTCAGTTTAGGTCATCCAAAACGCGCAGATCCTGGGGGACTCCTAGGAACTACACGACATGGTGCCGCCAACGTTGGTTTGGTTCTTATATAAACAGTGAAAATCTGAGTAGTTCAGTCGTGCTTTCTCAGAAAGCTCTACCCACACCTTATCAGAGACGTCTGAAGTGGGAAGGGAAAATCCGCCTAAGCTGAGCAGATATACTCTGTGTATACATATACATTGTGCAAAACCCTTAATTATTCTTCTCCTTTTGGGAATGCTTGACAATGCGAGTGGTTCGGGCTCAGGGGAAGACCAAGCTGCAAACGCTCTTAACATCACAGAAAACTGCAGACATGCGGTCACTATGAAATTGTTAGAACACGGCGTACCAGCAACTGATGGCTGTGTTTCCTTCGTGATCGAGGCACACAAGGTGTTCGGATCAGAGGTATTCTATTCCTGGGTTCAGTTCCCACCCGCAGATCCGGTGACTACACTGTTCCACACATACATTGTAGCAGAACCACCAGAAGAATACATTCCATACGAAGACATTGAAGTCTCGTTAATTTACCAGCAGCATAAAAGTTGGTTTAAAGGCGCCCTCCCACACACAGCATCTGTCGTGAGACTCGGTCCGCTCAGCATAGAAGGAGCGACCTGGCCGGTCTTAGTGACATACACTCCACATCCAGAGATAGATACACTACCAGTGGATGAAGTACGTAAAATATACAAAGATATAGTCAGGCTATACAGACACATTGTGCAGTTCGTCTTGCAAACATTGACGGTCCACCCTGCGAGAAATGAACCAGCTGGTCCACATCAGACCACACCTACAATTAACCCACAGACACTGAAATCAGTAATAGGGACAATTCCTTCCAAATGGAAGCAAATTCGGTTCTGGATAGCACACAAAATTGTACAGCTGTAAGCAGTATTTCCCCATACTGGTCTGCAGGAAAAACATAGAATGCTAACCATTTGCTTGCCTATGGGGATGGTTCCCTTGATTGAGGATTGTACCACTTGGGGAATAATCTTTGCTGCTGTTTACTCCTTCCTTAGCAGTAGTTCCAGAAGTATTGAAACAAATACAGAATGAGTATGGGGCAGGACCTGCCCTGGACTTGGGAATTAAATTGTTGGGTGATTTTGCCCAAGTCTCGGCAATAATGCTGAGCAACATAAAGGGGGAGGCAGCAGCAGTGGCCATACACAGCCGCCTAAGAAAAATTGCACCTAGAAATAGGGAGCGAGACTTACCAAAAATTATCGCAGAAACTTATGCTGGATTAGGTAGAGATAAATTGGGGACCAAAGCTGGGAAGCCACAAATGGTACAAAGTACCCACTTCTTCTGATAAGAAATGGGAAAACAAAAATTCTAAAAATAATAATTCAGAAAAGAATTCACGATCAAGGGGTGGGTCTCCCCAACGGGAGTCCTCTGAAAAGAGGTACAACCTTAGGAATCGTGAAAACATTAAAAAACCTGATAGGTGTCAGGACACTAATACACGTTCCTTTCGTTCCTTCCAGGGTTCTTCAAAAAGTTGGAGAGGGGCGGGCGATCAGAACAAAAGACTGAAGATCGACCAAAGACAAAAAGTGAAACACATCGCACTTCAGATTATATTATCAAACAGAAAGAGCAACCTAAAGCAACGCCGCAATTCAAAAATAAGAAAGTAGCTGGCTTAAAGATTAGAAATGCCAATGTTACTGAGGACTCAGCTTCTGAACGGGGAATGGGATCTGACGATGCTAGACAGCGCGGCCAAAGTAACAATAGCTCGCAAGAACCTGAAGGATTTTCTGGTGACGGCAGTAGTGAATGAACACATCACGGTGGAAATACCTGATACCAGAGTTAGTGTCCCGCATAGACTGTATGAAATTACGCTTCAAATAGAGGGGGACATCTCAAGAAAGGTTAAAGGTCTGTTTTGGGAGAACTTAACATATGGATATGACATACTGCTAGCAGAAAGGGATTGGCTGCCTGAGTTTGTGATGGATTGCCCAAAGGGGGAAAGCGTCATTTTGCCTGCTTTCTCCGACCTCGTTCCAGAATCTTTAATAGCGCTAGCTCCGGCATTATACCGCAACCATGTAGGGTGGGACATGGAGTCAACTCACCATGAAATCCCATTAAAATCTACTCCAAATCCACAGAGACAGTACCCTATAAAAAATGATGCAAAAAGACAGGTCGCAGAAGTCTTAGACCAACTCGAATATCGAGGTGTGATTGAGACTTGCCCCTCCCCGATGAATAATATTTTGTTTCCAGTAATGAAACCTGACAACACATATCGTCTATTTTTAGATTACCGACATTTGAACACATGCACACGAACATTTGCAGTTCAAAATGCACATAGTGCTGCATTAATGAATAACATTGTGCAGAAGAAATACAAAGCAACATTAGATATCTCAAATGGATTCTTCTGCCAGAATATAACTCCAGAAAGCAGTCAGCGAAATTTTTGTTGTTTGCCTTAAGGGTATAAGAACAGCCCGGGGCTATTCTTGGCAAGAATCTCAGAAATATTACAAACTTGCGATGAGGAGGCTGTGTCCTATGTAGATGACATCTACCTAATGGACAATGAATTACTTGAACACTTGAGCAGGGTGAACAACATAATTGTTGGATTCGCCAATTTGGGCTACAAATTTAATTTCAAGAAATCTAAAATTGCCCATCTCAATGTCCTGTTTTTGGGATATGAGCTACCAAGTGAAGGCAAGAGCCTGGCAGCCAACTTTTTAGAAAAGTGTGCGCTGCTCCAACCTCCAAAAAATCTAAAGTGTTTGCAATCCATTTTAGGATTTCTAAATTTTGGCAGAGCATACATTCTAGATTACGCAGAAAGAGTAAAACCTTTCTACGACTTAATCAGACCTGATTTCACACCACATCAGTGGACACAGCAACACACAAATACTCTCCGTTCAGTTTAGGCTGACATGATAGCATCTCAACACTTGCACACGCGTGTAAATTCTACAAACGTGGTGATCCGGGTCATCCCCGGTTTATCAGGATATACTTATCTCACTTTCAATAAAGGTGAGTCAGTTCCAATTGCATACAAATCACATTTATATACTTTGGCGTCGTACATCAGATGACCTACAGTGCAGGGGCTGCGGGGACTTGGTGGAGTCTCTGGAGCATGTTGTATGCGTCTGCCCTGCATTGCTGGCCCAGCGCAGACTAAAATTGAGGCCAGAGTGGAACAGATTGGGAGTCTGGTCCTGTAGGCAGGCAATTATCGCGGCATTGAACCCAGAGAACACAGCTTTAAACATAAGCCTCACAATCTTTATTCACCGTGCATATTGCAAACTCAATCAGCAAACTGCAGGCCCTGCAACAATCTCGAGGAAGTGCACAGGTGACTAAAACAATAGCAAACCTATGAAGCTCTATTTCAGTATAACCTGTGTTCTCTGCCCCCGCAATACTATGGAACACGATCCCGACGACTCGATACTGACTATCGACAACTGACTGTTTTTATCTTTTGGGTCTCTCTGCAATTCAGTGTCTTACTTGTAGTTTTTAGCAGCAACATCAATTCTTTTTTTACACTATTAATTGTTTTTAATGATATTCTGCTGCTATCTGGTTTTAAAACACGTAGTCCTATTACATTTTGGTCATTTTAATCTTTCAGTTTTGTATACGTATGGTATGTATGTCTTGCTTTTATGATTATATTTTTAATCAAATAAAGTACCATTCCTCCCATGACATTTATACACAAATGCTGAAATACGATTTGCGGCAACAGAGAAAATACTGTCCGCAGTACAGACTGCTGTAGTGAGAGAAAGAGCACCAGCACAGGGGAAACGCATTATAGTTGTAACCCCGGTACCAACTTTAGAAGCTGTTACCAAAGCGAGCGTTCCAAATGCGAAAGCATTACATCCACGATGGATACAATGGACTAATTCTCTCACTGCAACAGATGTAGATTACAGATACGATTCTACATTAAAAACACACACATTCCTGCAGTACGAACAAGAATATCCTCTCCCGAATAAAATCTTGCCTCTAGAGAAATATGAATAAATCATTTACACTGATGGATCTGCTCAGCTTGCCATAGGAAGTAAACAACAGTATAGTGCTGTGTGTGCTATAGTGAAAGGACGTATGTGGGATGGTAAGTTCCATCCCAGCAATATGACTACGCAATCTCTAGGAGATTGTGCAGCGCAGTTGGCAGAGCTGAAAGCCCTGACATTAGCACTACAGTACATGGATCGTGAATTTCCCACACTGATAGTGTGCGATTCGTTTTACTGTGTGGGGTTTTACAATGAATATCTTCATTACTAGGGCCAGAATGGATTTAGAGATTCCAAGGGTTGCACAATTAAACATAAATTGTTATGGGAACAAGTGGCAAAGCTGAAAGCATGCCTGCCACAGGCTGAAGTTATTCACACCTTGAGTCACCAGCGTGTTGGCATACATGTTGAAGGGAATTCACTGGCTGATGAAGCCGCCTAGGGGACAGTGCGAACTGCTGCCGTTGCTGCAATCATTCGTTCTAGCACGAGGATAGACAGACACATACTGATAGCTGTCAACGCCTCAAAGAATGACTCGGCCGTTCCGAAGGGCTTTTCACTCAAATGTTCCTATTAATTAGATGTGCAAAACACACCGTATGCTCAAATTCCAGGAGTGGGGGATAGAGTTATACCAAACACAGATCGCAGATTAGGTTTAATTCTAGCTGCACACGAGGGTCTGGGCTCTGCTCACGTAGGAGTCACTGCTACAGTTTTGACACTAAAGCGGCGATTCTGGTGGCCAAGTTTGTCTAAACAAACAAAGGCTTATGTCTTAAAGTGTGACATCTGTCAGCAGATGAAAGGTTCCACCGTAGCACGACCACCACAGACACCATTACTTATTTCAGACAGACCTCTCGCATGTGTCTATTTGGATCACTGCGGCCCCTTAAATTCGGACGGGGCTTACAAGTACATCTTGGTGGCAGTGGATTCATGCTCTAGATTTCTAAGGGTTTGGCCTCAGCACTCGGCTGACGCTCGAACTGTTATAAAAGATTTGCGAGACTTTATCGGGACATACGCAATGGGCACGTTACATTTCGACCGTGGCCCTGCGTTTAGCTCTCAGGCTTACAAGGAAGTCATGGAAAGTATGGGCGTGTCTTTGCTGTACTCCTCCCCCTACCATCCCAAGGGAAATTCGGTGGTGGAGAGGAAAAACCGGGGCCTAAAGCAATCCTTAACAGCAAGGGTATTAGGTGCGGGCGGTAGTTGGGTCAATCACCTATACGGGGTCCAGAGGGCACTGAGTAATATGCCAAGAAAATCCTTGGGAGGACATACCCCCTTTGAGATCCTGTTTGGGACAAGAATATGGGTACCTGACCTCGATTGTGCCAGCACAGTGGCGGATGTAAAACCATTTGAATTGAATGATCGTTTGGCTGTTTTACAGGAACTCAATGAATTCCGGGCATTATAAAGAAACATCCAAGTAAAACGCACCGCCACTGGGGAAGTGAAACCGGTTCCGGCAAGACCTGTATGGGTCCCAAAGGTTGGGGACCTGGTCAGAGAAAAGATCGCGGACAAGAAGGAGTTTGGGCCATCTTACAGAACACCTGTACCTGTCCTGGTGGTTCAAGGAACATGAACAGTTCTCCTGCCTTTTGCGGGCTAAAATGAAAAAAGATTTGTCTTCATTGATCTGATCAAACCACACTAAGTGGCTGACTCTCAACAGCATTCCTCGTGGAGTTCTGAGTAGCCGCAGATCTCCTCTCGCTACTATACAGGAAGTTCAGATGGAAAGACTAATAACGTTTCAAGCCGGAGTAGCCAATAACGGAGTACGAATCACACATGTTGAAAGTGAACAACATCCAAATAAAACTGAAACGCAAATTGCAATTCGGCCCACTAATGAACTTTACATCAACGTTTCTTCACAAGAAGCTACTGCCAGTTCTACAAACACTGCTGAGCTCCCAAACATAGATCGAACTGCATCTGTCTACTTCATCAACTTCGATGACTTTTCTTCAGATCCAAGTGAACCTGAGCAAAAGCCACCCATTTCCAAGAAAGAACAATTTTGACAATTCTATCACTGGCTGAAAAAGACTTACTTGGTGTCCCCTTGGCTGCATCTTTGGTTCGCATTAGGGATCCTGTTCCTATTAATTTGTACAACCTGTGAACTTGGTTTTGAAACCACAATAATCACCACAGCATGAACAGAGAGACCTGTCCCTAGTGAACATTTCAGCAATTCCAGTACCGGATTGTATAGTTTACGATAGGGTTTCATATGATGTATTTGGTCCCACCGAACATTTGAAAATTCCACACATGTTCAACATTTCAATGAATGATTTCATTACCCGAGTACACTCTCTAATGATTGGGACTTTGAGACTGTAAATACTATGCTCTCAGATTTAGAACAATCTGCCTCATTTTCTTACAGGGAATTGTATGAAGATACACCTCACTACAATAGCATGTTTTGTTACCAGCATTATGGTCATCACGTTTTGCACAGATCTAGTGTTCCACGCACTGTAAACACTTACCACCAATGGGAATATTGGCCGACACCCCCAAAAGGTAGTTCTGCCATATTTGCGCAGAAATTTGCATACTTTTCAGGGTTTAATACATCAGACCCAATGTCATACTAGTATAAGTTAGTACAGACTAATGCAACTGCGAAGAAAATGATGCTGACAAATACCAAGCTCATATATTGAGCACCTTTCATCTCCCAACTGTCTATACAAGGTTTCGACTATTGGAGGGACACAATAGACACAAAATCGATCTGGGGACGAAAGATAGGCAGGTTCAGGGAACAGAGGCTTTATTTAGAGCTTGCCTCATACCGTTCAGATGATATTCCTGAACAGAACAGTGCATCAAACTACCTGCTACGGGTTTGCAAACATTAAAGCCCTGAAAAAACCACACTTCCCCATACCCATTGCAGGGATATCAAATGACACACTGATTAGTGAGGAGGCGTTGGGTGCAATGCTACAGAATAGTACATACAATTCTTCAGCTCCCAATTGGAAGGGATGGTTGGTTTGGCCTATCGACATGAAAAGGTGTCAAGCAAGATTCAAGGGTAACACCGAAGGGTTTAATATCCATAGGCCTGACCCACACTATGTACACACAGACGATACAGGGGTAGTGACTTCTTATAGGGTTGGGAAGTTGTGCCTAGAATGGCTAAAAACCTCAACACTACAACAGGTGAAACAGCACTTGTCCCTTCTAGCAGACAGCATGGATCTTAGGGATTTCTTGTTAGGTCCCAAGAAACTGTGTAAGAAATGCTTCTTGTATGCCATCTACAATGAACTATGGAAAGTCTCCCAGCAGGATGCTGCTGAGATATTACGTGAAATTGATAGGATTAACCTTGAAAAGGCCCTGGCTGTGGTAGACAATGGTATCACCACACTTTCCACACGTATTTATTCATTGGGCAACATTGTGTCCTCGGCAATCGACATAATGGAACAAGATTTGTCTATTCTACAACATGGGCGATCTCAATTGCGCTTCTTTATGCTTTTAAGCTGGACGCTGCAATCATTGCGGTCAGGCCACATGCCATGGAAATACATTAACAGCACAAGTTTGTTTTCGGTTTACAATCTGACCGACAGACAGTTGACTATGGCACGCAGAAATGCAAAGCACGCCATGCTGCTCATGGAGAAATTGGAGAAGTTACCTTTCACTGTAGCAGAGTCACCGTCTACAGAATGGTTAATTCATGGCTATATCACACTGCCAATCACGACATTTCAGTTCCAATACTGCCTTAGATACATCCAAGTAGGCAGATACGAAGCGTTGGGTGAAGGGTTCATTCAGGAAACGTGGGAGTTACCGTATAGATATAGGTGCAGAAATAAGGACACTGAAGTTTTCTTAAGTGGTAAAGACTGAGGGAAGGCTTGAAGTTGGTCTTTAGTGTGCAAAGAAGTGTCGCTTCATGGAACATGTAATGCGTCAAAAGCAAACTTATCTTGCTACTTGAAAGGCTCCCCAGCTGCTGTGATTCATCCGGTTTTTGAATTACTTTTGAATGGAAGTTATTTAGTGCTGAATGATCAAGGCTGTTGTGGTATGGCGCCAGGCATTGCATATCTAGTCACAGTAAACTTCAGGGTTGTTTGCTGTAAGCAAGTATGTTATATCCTGATTATTTAAGTATATGTTTCCCAGTTTAGCTATCTCCCTGCTGCTCAGCCAGTGTGAGTGTTGACAGTGGAAGGTGGTGTGACTGTGATGCTTGGAATGCTTGGGTGCCTGTGTGAATGAGTGGTGACAGTTGGAAGATGGGCTGAGCAGCAGGCAGGCTGCTCCTGGTGGGGCTGGTGTAACAGGATTACCTGGATTAAGGACTAATGTACATATTTACTATCCTGCAACAAGAAGCGTAATAGAGAAATACTTAAAAGACAACTCGGCTAAGTCTGGTAAGATACAACATATTTTTGGCGACGACCTGGACTCAAGCGTACTAACTGTTTCCCCCGGCTCGCACAGTTAGGGAGGCACCACAGTGGCCTTCATTGAATGTTTCCAGTATACGGTTTGATTCGCTGAGCAGACTGAAAGCCTGTTGTTTCAACAAAATGTGGCTTTAACTTCAGCCCGAGAAACTTTTGATCTCCAGGTTGCAAGGTCTTCAGCAGAGATACAGGCCCTGGTCCGTACGAACGTCCCGATCCATTTCAGAGAAATGGTTCATCGTATCTTTAACATGTCTGATGCGAGTGGGATCGTACACTTATTTAAACGACTTTCAAACCATCTTTGGAGTAATTTCAGCCTTCATACACTCCGTACTTGGAAGCGTTTTTGGAGGGCTTCCTCTGGTCCTGCTTTCAGTAGCGGGCATCCTGATTTTAATACTCTTGCTTCGCAATGGACATCGCAATCCCTCATGAAATGGAGAGAACACTGCTGGAACGACGTTGTCATGAGCGCATGGTGTTCTACCTGACTACACCTCGGCTGCGAGAGCTGAGTGAGCATTGGTCCCTGCCTTTCACACCGGTCTGGCTAGACTGTGTCCTGCCTGTGTTCCGTTGCCTCTTCTGTGGATTCGGCTGCATGTTGGACCTGTGTCTAACACTTCCATCGGTTGCGCCGCCGGACATAGAAGCGCTACTGGCGCCTTTGCAGGCCCACACGTGCAGTTGTCCACAGCGTATTCCCATGTTGATGACGGCATTTCTAGAGCCTCCAAGGGATGCTTCCGCTCCTGTTGGAAGGGATATTGGCTCTGCCCCAGAAGTACAGGCATCGACACCAGGCATGCAGGCATCTAACTCTACCCCGGCGGCTGCCGTGGGAACCAGAGATGACCATCTTTGCTCATTGGATATGATACTGGAAGTACTTGAGGGACTGCCATCTGCGGATACGATGTTCAGCGATGTTGAGTCTTCAGCGCAGGATTCTTAAAACAATCTGGCCTCTCCTGAGCTGGGAACAGTTTGGCTTATTTTTAAACATTTACCAAATTGAAGGTCGAGTTTGACTTTGTTTTATTCTCTTCTCGGCTCTAACTGAGCTTCATGGTTCTCAAGGTGCTCAGTGCAATAATCACAATATATACAAGTTTAGAGGACCTTTTGAACGCTTTTTTAGGGAAGAATGACTTTTTATGGACATTTTTTCACGCTTGTAAGTACCTTTTAGTATGTTTTATTGTAAATGTTTTTATACCTTTTTATAGCGTTAGCTTTATCATTACCTAGCTGACCTTGTTGACCTTTTGATGAGGAGTGGGTGTCAAGTCTTTTAGGATAGTCCCATCATGTATACCCCGTTTTACATACATTGTCCCATCCACACGACAATAACGATTCTAAACAGGTGACCTTTCGGGGAAAAATAATGCGTTAAAAAGAGGTATATTCTTACATCGTTTACCACGAAAGGTTTTCCCCGCAGGGAATTGCAACGCGGTCGTTACAACGACCGCGTTGTAACCACGCATACCATTACTCCGCAAGTTGGAACAACGACTTGCGGAGGGGCAGAAGGTGTTGGATTTAAAATCCAACACCTTCCTTACTGTCCGCACAGACTGGAGTTGGAATAGTAAATTATACTATTCCAACATCCAGCGCCCCCCCTCCGCCAGTCAACGACTTGCGGGGTAATGGTATGCGTGGTTACAACGCGGTCGTTGTAACGACCGCGTTGAAATTCCCTGCGGGGAAAAATAATGCGTTAAAAAGAGGTATAGTCCCTTTTACCTAGTAGATTGCTCCTGTCTCCTCGACACCAGGCTCTAAGCATTCTATCATAATCCCTGTACCTGACGTACATAAACATGTCCCCAGGCACGGCAGATTTATTCGGTATAAGGTTCACCACTTTTTTTTCATCCTTGGCCAACAGCCAGCTGTACATGATCACACTTGTTTAGAAAAGCATCAGTAATTGTTTTAAAAACATTTATGATTGTTTTCAAAACATCCATGGTAGTTTAAAAACATATTGATTCTAGAAAAAACCCTGGAGTGACCACTTTAGTATAAAAGGCCCTACCTCCCGCTTCAAATTAGAGGAGAATTCCTTCCAAGCTGAGACTGGGGTCATTCCAAATCTCCGACAAGCAGTGGTCTGACATCCCTTGTGGGTTGTCATCCTTGACGCCGAGATGGGGTCCTTCATTCTAAACCATCAGGTGAGGGGGCTGGTTCTTCTCTTGGGGTTTCTTGGCTGCCCATACATACACCTACACATCCAGGTTAGGTACATTTTAGCAAATTACTTAGGGCACGCATTTTAGGAATATGCAAGTGCTACTGTTTTTATCTGAACGGTTTCTGTTCATCTTATTAGCACTATGGTAGAATGTATCTACTATTCACTATATTGGTACTAGCAATCTCTTGTGTATGCTTCTGTCTCCTGATTGTTGCAGCACATATGTTTTACACCAGGCTGTCGCTGGACCAATAAATTCTTATTGAAAAGTCCTAATTGCCATCCTGTGTGTTTTCTGAGAGAAAGCAAGCACAAGTGTCTGAGCGAAACATTCTGTACTGTTTTTCACGATCCCTGAGGAATAAGGGTTGTCATGTTCAGTGGTTGCCAGAGACTACCTACTCCAATGTAGAATACAGGGTGGTGGCAGTGGCACTGTAGAGCTAGCAGGTCTAACTGCCGGCATATATCTGTGGGGGTGTCCGGAAGCGGTTGGGACACCAAGCCCTCAGTTTAGGTCATCCAAAACGTGCAGATCCTGGGGGACTCCTAGGAACTACACGACAGTGAGAGCTATTCACATTTTTTTACCTTGGTGGTGTCCCTAGAAAGGGCAGGGGCACCACCAAGCACTTTTATATTGTGGGTGGCTGCATGGAATGTTGCAGTCCCCCAGCAACATTAAAAAAAACAACAAAAAAACATTAAGGGTCATGGGTCATTAAATCCATGACCAGAGGAGAACATACCATATTTTTTCAATGCACTCCTGTCTGGAGCTTTATGCTCTTCAGTTGGACTGCATAACTCTCTTGTGGTTGTTTTTATGATTGTATTTCATGTGCCTAAAAAGTAAAAGTAAGACTCAGAGACATGCTGGAATGATTTCTAAAAAAAAAAAAAAATAATAATTTCTGAGTTATTCTTTTAACATTTTTCAGTCCACAAAATGCAATATTAAAAACTATGCTAAAACAAATCCTCTCTGGCATGTTTTTTAATTAAAACTTTATTAAACATTTTTATAGTAATCACTATTAAACAATGCATTGCATGAATTACTTAAAATACATTAGACTAAAAATATTGGTGATTTTTGGAGAAAGATGATAGATCTGCTTTATATATATTGATATGCTCACCCCTTGAAAAATCTAGTAGACTCACTTTTTTATTTTGGTGTTGTGCGTCTTTGGCAAAGTCAGTAAGTCTGCCTTAGTGTGGCCAGGACCTGCAAGACCAACTGTATGCTGGGCGTGCTAAAAGGCCATGCGCGGCGTGGAGTTTCTTGCCTGCGAGGGGTTGGAAGCAGTGCTTGGCAAAAGGCCAGGCTCTGTGGCCAAACCTCGCTGCACACTGCCGAAGGATGAAGGCCATGAGCAGCTAGGGGTTGGCTTTACAGATGGTACTAAAATATTATTTCACCTTACAAAAAACCCTAGAAATTCACTAAATAAAACAAAGGTTAAAGTGACGTTATAGCTAGGAATTGCAATTATATCTAACATTACATTAAAAAAATTAGAAATTCACTAAACAAATCAAAGAATAAAGTAACATTATAGTTAGGTCACAATTTCAGTGACAATGTAACTTTTTAAACTAAAAAACGACTGAAATTCACCAGTTATAGTTATCTCAATTAACTATAACTGGCACCTTTGCCAGGCACTGCTGATTACCCCACATATTTTATCACTCATGACATGATCTCTGACATTACTGATAACATGACTGCAACATCTGAAATAGCATAATTGATGAGAAGACTGTGCAAGACGGGGTCGCAAGTTATAACTACTTTAGGGGATGAGTTATATTTACATTTGCTCTTCTGATGCTGACTGTGCAGTTCTTCATTGCTTTCTGCAGTGAAGATTTTCCACAGCAAGGGTGGGAAGAAAATCATGATTTTTATTAAAGACACGGAGGCTAAAATGATGCATTATTCACTTTATAGCCATACACAGCAGCAACAACTAGAACAATTAACTATAAAATTAGAACTTTAGAAATTCTAAAGAGCATAAATGTCCCCAACAAGTAGCCATCTTCCCTCTTTTTTGCTGCAAACAAAGCAAGTCCCCTTTGTTGAACCATTACCGACGTGTACAACTTTTTCTTATCCCCTTCTTCCAACTTTCCAGGAACTCTTCATATTCTTCTTTAACATTGCCTGCAACCATAACAACAGGTATTAAGGGAAGAGTTTTATTTGGGAGGGATAATTTTAATGTCATAGCGCCTCTTGCTGAGTGGGCTCTAAATTTAGATATATTGTTATATTTGAATAAGTCGATGTCCCATTATGAATAATGATACATTCATGTATAAAAACAAAATCGCATCTTTATAGACGAATTCACCAGCTGTGAACTCCACGTCAACTCAGACTCAGAAATTCATAATTAGGCATGCCCTGAGACCCAGGTCCGAGGTCACTGATTGACAGATCACAGGTGGGGTGGCACAGAGCCAGCAGACAAATGGGCGAACAGAAAATCCCAGCTCTATCCCACCGATAGGCACAGTGACACCATAAAGGTCCTGGGAGATAGGTCCCACTAAAGCACATATGGCTGGAGCGATGCACGTGTTCACAAAATACCATAAAGTCAGATGCCACATGAAGTTAGGAAAACTTAGCCAATCAAAACAGCACACACAGTACATGCAGTGATCACGTGCTCCCCATGCTGGACATCTGGACATGTTGCTCACTGGCCGCATTGTGTCCACGCAAGGCCGAGGCCAACCTGGATTCCTCATCCAAAACCTTAATTTATAGCTCCAAAGACAGAGGTACACATTCCTTACCAAAAAAGATCACCAGAAACATTCTATTACATTCAATGAACTGTATAAAAGTCTGTGGTAGATAGATTTTAAATTGAGACAGTCCTCAGACCCTAAGCCTGTGACTGTGCTCCCAACTGCACTGTTTAATTAAACAAACTGTTCCTGTTTTGCCAAACCTCTTATCTCCTGTTTTTTTTCAAGGTATTTCATGTTCAAGCAACAATATCTATACCTCCTTTTACCCTGACCATTTTGACCTACCTTGCCAAGGTTGGACACAAAACTGACTTATGGGTATACCTATATACAATTAATAATTGAGCATCCCTTGAATCTCTCAAACTCTCAGTTATTTTCTCATACTCTTTCAAGCACTTTACTACACACAATTTCTCATTCTCCCCCATACTTGGATAAAAAATTGTTCTTGACATACATTTTGTTCTCTTTTTAAGATAAAAACAAACACACTCTGGAGCATAACTCCTTGAAGACACCTCAAAGCCTTTATATCTGACACTCTTCTGAAAAACACTAAAACGAAAAAATTCACTGTCCTACAAGAAGTCAACTCCCTCAGAACTTCATCAACATCCCATATAGAGGAATACCTCGGACCCGGAGGTACACTCAACTGCACACTTCTTATCAATCTTTTCACAACATCCAGTTGACCTAAAGGTAAGCCATTCACCAACTCATGTCCAGCCGAAATTGCTGACCTACACAAATTATCAGAACTATAAGATTTTCCTTCCAAGAAAAACTCACCACATTCACTACAGGTGCTGAAATGGGATCCAAATCCCTCTCAGTTCGCCATACCCATCTCTTCCATGCTAACCTGTATGCCTTTGTTGTTCCCGGGGCCCACAACCTTTGATGAGTTTTGACGCCTTTGACAATAGTCCTGATACCTGCCATACTCTCCTGAAATCATCCGTGCCATCAATTGAATTTGACCATTCTGTACCAAAACGTGATTTTCCCCGGCTGGTTTCACCAATATTCTCACACAACCTGTCAAAAATCCAGGATCGTCCCTCAATAAACTAATTACATCTGGAAGCCACACCTGTGTGGGCCAAAATCGAGCTATCAACAACAGATCTGCCTGCTCTTTCCTCACTTTCATCAATACTCATTGTGTCATAGAGAATTGGGAATTGCGTAATTGCGCGTCTGCACCCACTGTTGCAGGAATGTACCAACTGCTCACCTCTGGATCCAGTTTCCAACTACCAAACATTAGAAGTTGAGCATTCAGCCTGTTTGCAAAGAGATCCATATGCAATGGGCCCCATCTGATCTCCAATGTCCTGAACACCTCCCTGTTCAACATCAAGTCACTCGAATCACAAAAGGTTCCGCAATATCCAATCTGCCACAGAATTGTTGAGCCCTGGGATATGTTGTGCCTGGATCATGATATTCTGATCTAGGCAAAAATGCCAAAAATCCTTCGCTAAGTCTGCTAGGACCTTCGAACGTGGACCTCCGAACCAATTCACATACCTCACTGCAGACACATCGTCCATTTTCAACAACACACAACATTTCACAGGATCCCTTACAAAACCCCTCACAGCAAATGATCCTGCTGACAACCCTACATAATCGATATGCATTTCCTTCTCCTGAAAGGATCATTCCCCCCCCCTGTTGTCAGAGGACCGCATCTCGGTCCCCAACCTTGGAGACTTGCATCTGACTCTATCACTAGATCTGGGGCTTCTCCAAAAATTGCTCTCCCATTCCATGCCTCCAAATTCTCCTTCCACCATTCCAACTCTTGTAACGCATCCACATTCAACTGAATTATTTTAGAGTACTTCAAACCCAGCCTGAGATGTTGAGCCTTCAACCTCTGCAAGGCTCGACATTGAAGTGGAGCCTGCATTGAAATCAAAGCAAGCCCAGCAGTCTTGCTAGTTGCCTCAGAGATATTACACTGCTATCCACAACTCTCCTTATCTCCTTGCGTATTTTCTTCACCTTCTCTGTGGGTAACCTCAACACACATTCCAATGTCCGTATCTGAAAACCTGAAAACACATGACTTTACCCTGTTTACCACAAATCCCAGATTCTCTAAAATATGGATTGCTAATTCTGTTTGCTCTATGGCCATTTCCCTTTTTTCTACCATTATTATAACATCGTGTAAATACACGATCAGTCACACACCCCTCGATCTCAAACAAGCCATTACCAGGTCTTATTACTTTGGTGAAGAGCCATGATGCCCACGTCAAACCGAAAGGGAGACAAGTAAACCTCCACATACTTCCTTGCCACTGAAATCTCAGATAATCCCTATGCTCCTGACATATGGGAAACGTCAAATAAGCATTCTTTAGATCCAGATGTGTCACCCAATCCCCCTTCCTCAGAACATCTCTTGACAAATGTATGCCCTCAATTTTGAAATTATTGTGCTGAACCCGATTGTTCAGCTCCCTCAGATTTATGACCGGTCTCATACCCTTGTCCTTTTTCTCCACCAAAAATATATTGCTTACAAACCCTTTTGATTGATTGAAAATAATTTATTTAGACAATCAAGTCCATTAAAGTGCCAACAACATAATATAATAAGGTATACAAGTATAAAACAATTCAAATACGGTAAGCGGGTAGACGATGTCTTATTATACATTACAGTCATTTAATAAAAAAGGTAAAAAAAAGCAGATAAGGCTCATACTTCTTTAAAGGACAAGTGACTATTAGCTTGAATGTGAAACCATGAGTTAGCACAATTATTTACCCAAAGAGACTTTTGGACTTGAATGACTAAATTTGACTTAGTGCGTTATCTTTGCAGCAATTCCAAGTTAAAAGGGAATTAAACAGATGCGGCTAAGTCCATGTTAAAACTAATGCTGTGATATACCAAAGTGTTGTTCTCTAATAGAGCAGAGCATTAATTCTAATACAGGGCACATGATGAGTAGTATCCATTTCACCAAATGCTAAAGTCAAGTCAGGCCTCGCTATGTATACACATATAAGGTGCAGTTAACTTTAATCTTAGTCGTAAATGTCATGGCTTAAACTATGTCCTACTACCGTTTTTAAACAATATAACAGTTTTAGTTTAGGGTTTCTAGAGCTAAAATAAAAACATTTAATTACATCTGGCTCATTTCCAGGATAAAAAAACAGGTTGATCTGAGCCTAAAATTATTGCTGATGTACAGAGTTATAGAGTGCCGTACACTGAGAGTTCAAAGCGCTAGAGATAATATAGACTGACTAGAATGAATAATAAAGTGCTATGTGCTAAAAGATAAAAAACGAAACCTTCAATCAATCAATCAGGGAATTGTAGGCGCGCTACTCACCCGTGAGGGTCTCAAGGCGCGGGGGGGGTAAGCAGCTCCATTCAGTCAAAGAGCCAGGTCTTGAGTTTCTTCCTGAAGAGGTTCAGAGAGGGGGCGCGTCTGATGTCGACCGGGAGCTCGTTCCAGGTCTTGGCCACGATGTAGGAGAAGGTCCTTCTGCCCGTTTTGGCTCTGCGTATGCGCGGGGTTTCAGCGAGGTCGGCGGATTGGAGGTTTCTCTTGGGTAGGTGGAAGGAGATTCTCTCGTTGAGGTATTGGGGTCCGGTGTTGTGGAGGCATTTGAAGGCATGGGTAAGTATCTTAAAGGTTATTCTCTTCCCGACGGGGAGACAGTGGAGGTCTCGCAGGTGTTGGGTGATGTGATCTTGTCGAGGGATGCCAAGGACGAGTCTGGCAGCAGTGTTCTGTATGGTCTGCAGTTTGTGGAGCAGAGACTTGTTGATTCCGGCATAGAGGGCATTTCCGTAGTCTAGTCTGCTGGTTATGAGTGCGTGGGTGACGGTTTTTCTTGATTCGGGGGGGATCCATATGAAGGTCTTGCGAAGGATGCGAAGGGTGTTGAAGCAGGTTTAGGCAACGGTGTTGACCTGTCGGGTCATGGAGAGGGAGGAGTCGAGTACAATGCATCCGAGGTTCCGGGCATGGTCGGTGGGGGGTGGGCGGGCTGCTGTGGGTGGTGGGCCACCAGGAGCTGTCCCAGGCAGTGGTGGAGGGTCCGAGGACAAGGACCTCTGTCTTCTCTGAGTTGAGCTTCAGGCAGCTGCTGCACATCCAGGATGTGATGTCCTTCATATCTTCCTGAAAGCTGAGTCTGGTGGTGACGGGGTCTTTGGTGAGGGAGAGGATGAGCTGGGTGTCGTCTGTGTAGGAGACTATGTTGAGTCCGTGCTGTCTGACGATGGCGGCGAGGGGGGCCATGTAGATGTTGAAGAGCATTGGGCTGAGAGATAATCCTTGGGGCACTCCACAGTTGATCTCTGTGGGTTCTGAGAGGAAGGGTGGCAGTCCGATTCTTTAGGTCCTGCTGGTGAGGAAGGAGCGGAGCCATTTGAGGGCGGTTCCCTGTATGCCGGTGTCATGGAGTTTGGCGGCGAGTGTGTGGTGGGAGACAGTGTCGAAGGCTGCGGAGAGGTCGAGTAGGATCAGGGCCGCGGTGTGGCCTTGGTCAAGGAGGGTGTTGTATAAATTTTACAGTACAGTTGCACGTTTCACAGATGTGTTCACTGAGAATAAGCTAGAAATTATACGTTAAACATACTGTATTCATTGTATTTTGATGCGGCAGGATGGGTGATGTTTGTCAAAAATAGTAAAGGGCCGATAGTAATCTCAAATAAGGTCTGTATAGAGTGACAACGTTCACCCAGCAGCCGGCCCGCTTTATTAATGCATATACCAATGGTTTGCAGATAATGTCTGCACAGAAAGCAAAAGTAATGTCTAGACTGCTAGTGTTAAGAGACAAGCACAGGGCCACAAAACTCCATCAGACTGGTTCTGACCTGCTTAGGGGATAAAAGGCTAAGGATGAGGGTCATACAATGAACAATCTCTAACATTATAACCCTGATGGCGGCAGGATAGGAGAGGTACTCACTTTGAATGAAATAACTAGCCATTGATGATCTCAGGTAAAGTCCAGGTAAGAGATACAACCATCTCCTAGCAGCCTGACCTCTTGGTTTGTACACGGGCCTTCGTTCGTCATATGAAGCCCACACGAAGGAAGGCAAGGTCTCTGAAGGAGTTGAGGATGTGGCTAAGTTCCCTAATGTTTTATCCACTCTCGTCAGGCACTTTATAAGACTGACTATTACTTGCAGATAGGCTTCATTCAAAAGGAATTTGACTGCTACCTTCGACTGTGTCCCTTGGTTAATCAGGAAATGTCAAAGAAACCTTTTGCGTTCATTGATTAAAGCTGGGCAAATGCAGAGAAGATATGGCAGCGTCTCCTGAAATAAGCCACTCCAACAGCACTTGTTGATGGTGGGTTGACATACCCAGGGAGGCAGAAGGTCTAATGATGAGAAGCATCCCATGCGTAGTTGACAATACCTAATTTTATAATATGCAGAGAAAGATTCAGTAATATACTTTCGGGCCACTCTTTGAGCATAGCTTTCGATAACAAGATCAGCATGCTTTCTTCTCGACAATCAGTTACGAAGGAAGTTATCTGAACCTCTTTGTTTAGAGCTGCTTTGAACTGCTGGTGATGCCGGTGAAGATTCCAAGGAGTGGCTGCACCTTTTAGCCCAAGGGCTTCTGTGAGGATATTCAACCAAATATTTTGAGACGACAGGCTACTTGCGGAGGTACCTTCCACCCATATTAGATTCTTTAGAGATTCTTTTTTAGCAGTTCGTCCTGAGTGCATATACTTCAAGAAACTAGCTTTCTGTGTGAGATGTTGGTTGTTCAACTGGAATTCCAACCTAATCTGAGCTGGTGAGGTATTATGTGGAAGCTTAAACAGAGACTTAAAGACTGAGTTCTGATCATTGTTCAAAAAAGCACCTAGGGCCTCATTTATGGGGTTTTGGCGTAGGGCAGCGCAGCAAGTCACCTTGCAGCGCTGCTCTACGTCAAAGTAAAACATCAGGAATGTGCTGTATTTATCCAATACGGTTCATTCCTGTCCTTTCCTCCTGCTAATTGGTTATATAACATACCCAATTCAGACTGTATCATCTTCTCATTCCTTGCCTCAACACTTGACACAGTTCCTTAAATGTTGCCTAATATTCAATGTTCAGTTGCCTGAGCCACTGGGTCACCATATAATTTAGGGAGAGGAGTTGGCCTAACGACTAGGGCGGTCGACCTCAAATCTGGGGAACCAGGTTCGAGTCTCTGCAAGGACGCCCAACATCCTGTGATTCTGGGCAAATGACTTAATCTCCCCGTGCCTAACAAAAATAAATGGGTCCTCATGTAATGCAACTGGTGCTCGAATATGGCTCATTACATCGTGTGCTTTTACAACGCGGTCGTTACAACGACCGCGATGTTAGTACGCGATGCATTTACATCGCAAGTCATTATAACGACTTGCACTAGGGGGCGCGCTGGACTTAGGAATAGTATTAATTACTATTCCTACTCCAGTTTGCGCAACAGTAGGGAAGGTGTTGGAATTAATTTCCAATACCTCAGCGCCCCCTAGTGCAAGTTGTTGTAATGACTTGCGATGTAAATGCATCGCGTACTAACAACACGGTTATTGTAACGACTGCGTTGTAATAGTAGCGCGATCTAATGACAGCGTTGTAAATGCTGTTTCACCTGGTGCTCGTGTAAAGCGCTCTGATACCCAATACCTTCGGGTCAAGTTTGTGCTATATAAAACTCCGTAAAACAAAAACAAATATATATATAATGTGTTTACATCCTTTTCAGAGACATTAGCTTTAATAAGGTATTTTCTTTGATGGAAGAAGCAACAATCATACAACATTTGCAATATATACATTAACTATGAAAACAGCCGCTGTTTCCATTGATCTTTTAGGCAACTGCCTTACCTCCACCTGCCCTGAAGGACCAACTAAAGTAGAGACTACTCAATAGCTCATCTCCAGAACCTTTTCCACTTACCATTCTCTTATAAACTTACATCAAATTCCTTGTGTTAGTCTAAATCAGAAGATCCAACTACATTTGAGTACCTCTCTCCACATCCAGTTCCCCCACCATATTTCATGAGTGTTTTAGGTGTAGCTCAAATTTAGTCTTTGAGTACCACCTACTGTTCACCCCATCCTCGCCTTAACCTGGCGAAACGAGGAGAATTGATTAATTTCTCCTATTTTTTGCTGATTCTGTGTGTGCTGCATTCTGCAGCACACACAGAAACAGCAAATTGCCACTAATGATTTTTCATGTGCAGGAAGGTGTACCTTCCTGCACATAAACAATCATTAAAAAATGACGAGTTGTAACTTCTCTGTGTGCTGCATAAAGCAGAACACATAGAAGTTACAAATCGCCATTACTGATTGTTTATGTGCAGGAAGGGACACCTTCCTGCACATGAACAATCGTTCTCCGCAACGCAGGCTCCCTTGCACTATGGTGCAAGGGTGCCTGCGTTAGAGCTAGGCAGCTAAATTTAGTGCCAGCGCTAGAGAGGAAACGCAGGGGTGTGCCGCATTCTTGTAAATAGGGTACATCCCCGCGTTTGGAAACTGTCAGAGCACGGTGTTAGCAATCTTGGCTTAACGCCGCGCTTCCACAGTTTCCTTGCAAATATGCCCCTTTGTCTCCTCGAGCAAAGTCTCTCCATCCATACATTCACTCTCTCTCTCCTTCTCTCTTCTCCATCTCTGATTTAGTTTTCTCTGTCTTCCCCCCTCCCTCCCTATCTTTCTCTCTCTCTCGCAGCCTCCCTGTGCTTGCTACAATTAACCTCAGGGGGCTTAGGAAAGTGACAGAGGAACCCAGAGCAGCCTGGGGCTTTCAAAACTGGCCTCCAAGGGCTCCAGCCCACTCAGGACATGCCTGGTGGAATAAAAGTCCTGTCTGACTACGGTGGTGAGGATACAGGAAGGACATTGAGAAGTTGAAGAGAAAAACACTGCGGGTGTCCTTCAGACAAGGGCATCATTCTCCTACACCCAGCTCTGCCTACCTTCCATGGCCAACCCGCTGATCCATCCAAGTTGTCATTGCCCTGGACCTGCGGGGGTACCAAATAAAAAAAAAGAAATGATGAAAATTTGGAAATACACTATAAGACACTTTATTTTATAATTATAGAGTGCTAAAGTGAATTTTCAAATTCAAACTTATTCAAATATGTTGAAAAAATGTAAAGAGTAGGGCGTTGAATACTAAAAATTACCGCACTACTTAAACAAAAAAACACCATTCCCCATAGAGTTCTACAAAAATATAGAGATATTTAGAAACCAAAATTGTAACCATAGGAAATTAATTTTGGGGTACTGCGGAAGCACTGTGCTACTCCCTATTTCTAAAAAAGAAATAAAGAAACATATAAATATTGTGCGCTACCTATTACCACTTAACTGAAGTGTTAATAGGTAGTGGAAAAATACCAAACCAGATACTTACCTATATTGGAAGGCGTAATGCAGAACACAGCAAAAGTGTATCTTAAAACAACATGGCTGTCTTTAACTTTTGTAGATGCAGACAACAGCCAATCAGCTAATGATTTCTCATCACTATGTACCGTGGTAGTAACGCAAAATTCACACATATTGCGCACATATACCTCACAAACAGATCTCACAAAGTTTGAATAAATGAAAGCTTATACAACAGTTAAACTACTTACCGCAACTACCCAAAATAAGCATCTGTGCACTATAATATCTAATCCTGCCAAGTATTAACAAAATCCAAATAACAGATTTTGCAATGTGCCAAGTAAAACAATTTATGTAAAATACATTCATTTTAAGCTCGTTTTGGGACCCCCACAACATTTACATATTACAATCTATATTTTGGAGCTAAAACATTGACATTTTTTTACACACTTTAACGCTACATTACCTTTAATTTACACACTCCACTTTACGCCATGCCACTGTCTAACTGTTCACTTTACACCAACCCACTGTACGCTGTTTACAGTATGCTACTCCAGTTTGCAACACTACAGTATACACCACTACATTCTATGCTATTCCACTGTATGTTATTCGACTGTACTCCACCCAACTGCACTGTACGCCATTGCAGTGTATACCGCTGTACTCTACTCTATTATACTGTTCTCCACTGTTTTGTATTACACGTTTGTGTATGCCAGTTTACTGGACGCCCCTAAACTGTACTGCTCGCAACTCTACGCTAGTCCACTGTACCCAACTCCAATTTAAGCTATTCCACTATGCCCCACTTGATGGTACACTAGTGGAGTGTACGCTACTCCATTGTCTAGTACTACACTCTACGCCAATCCATTGTACTGAAATGCACTAAACACCACTGGACTGTACCACAATCCACTGTATGCTATTTCACTTTAGTTTATGCTACATTCTGTGCCACTGCACTAAACTACACTCCACTGTACATTATTCAAGTCTACGCTTCCATAATTAACCCTATTCGGTTATACAACACTCTACTGTATGCTACTCCACTATATGGCACTCTGCTGTATGTCTGAAGAGTTAACTCCACTAAACTCAACTGTACGCCACAGTAGTCTACGCTATACCGCTCAGCACCATTGCACTGTATGGCACTCAAATATACACCATTCCATTTTATGCAACTTAACTTTACAACTCTACACTGTAGCACACTCCACTTTATGTAAGCCCACTGTACAACACTCAACCATACCCCACTCCACTGTATAGCACTCCAGTGTACGCCACTGCAGTATAAGCTAGTTCAGTTTACTCCACTTCAGTGTACTACACTCCACTGTATGCCACTTCAGTGTATGCTATTTCAGTAGACAATACTCCAGTATATGCCCCTACACTGTGCAACACTCCAGTGTATAGCACTCCATTGTACTCTACTACAGTGTACCTGAATACACTGTACAATATTTACAGGATGTAAATCCACTTTACCACACTCCACTGTATGCTATCCCACTGTATACCACTGCATAATACATAACTACAATCTCTGACACTCCAATGTGCACCACTCTATTGTCCATATGTTTACTGTACGCCACGCCACTGTATGCGACTCGACTGTACGCTACTCCGTTGTATGACATTCCATTATACGCTACTCCACTATATACCTCATTCCACTTTACTCCATTCCACTATACCACAATATACTGTACCAGAGTACACTTTACAACACAATCCGCCACTATATTGTACCACACTCCTCTTAATAGCACTCCACTCCACTAAACTGTCCGAATGTAACAAAATTGTTACTAACATTATAAAAATCATTGAAATTCCCAATTCCCAAAGCTTAAACTTAATTTAAAGTTAGGAAAACTTTATTTATGTTTGTCTACAATATTTAGAAGATGTAAATCCACTTTTCCACACTCCATTGTATGCTATCCCACTTTATACCACTGGCCTGTACACCACTACACTCTATGCCACTGCAATATACGCCACTCAATTGTATCCGAGTTCACTGTACGCCACTCCACTGCATGCGACTTCACTCTATGCCACACCACTGTATGCCATTCCACTATAATCTATTCCACAATACCTCATTCCACTTTACTACACTCCACTTTACCACAATGTATTGTACCAGAGTGCACTTCACAACACTATCTGCCACTATATTGTACCACACTCCACTTAACACTCAACTCTACTAAACTAAACTGGAGAAATATTACAGAATTGTTACTAACATCATACAAACTGTTTAAATTCACAAAAAAAGGTTAAGCATAAGTTATAGTTAGATCAACTTTATTTATGTTTGGTATAAAAACTCAAATTAAACTCCACAAACATTAGAAATTCTAAAGTTATAGTTATCTCTTAATCTTATACTTATTGCACCACTTACGCACTTATTTCTATCTTATTTGGGAAAAACACACCTTAAGCTACACAACCATAGCAAATTAAAAACTTATATCTGTTGAAATTATTATTTACACACCACTTTTACATTACTCTAAGTCATACTTATACTTACGCATAACTATTAAATTAATATCACTCACAAACCTCCATGCACAGTCTTGTCACCTCACTCTCCACACTACATTAACTATATCTAGCTTCTCCATGGACTAGCAATACCCTTTAATATTATCTAAGTTATAACGTGAGATCATTGCTGTAATTAAAACATGTATCACATCAGACATTATATTTTTTGCCGAACACAGTGCATGGTACAGTGGCGAGTTATAGTTAATGTGGTGTGGTGAGTTAGGTGACAAGACTGTATACAGAGATGCGAAAGTAATATTAATGTAAAGGTGGTGAGTAAGTATAAATGTGAGTTATAAGTATGACTTATAGTAATGTGAAAGTGGTGTGCAAATGATAAGTTCAACAGCTAGGTATACTTTTTTAATTTGTTATGGTTGTGTAGTTTAAGGTGTGTTTTGTCCAAATAAGATAGCAATAAAAGCATAAGTGGCTGTGAAAGCATAACATTAAGATATAACTATAACTTTACAATTTCCAATGTTTGTGGTATTTAATTTGGGTTTGTACACCAAACATAACTAAATGTTTTCTAACTATCACTTATGTTTAACTTTTGTTTTTTGTAAGAAAAAAAAAAATATTTATTCACCAAAAAAACAAAGGCAGTAGGGACATTATAGTTAGGAAATATAATTATAGAAACTTTCGAAATTCACTGAAAAAAACAAAGGTTATAGGGACGTGAGTGAAGCAATATGTGAGGTCATAAGCTGTGCATTGCGGGGGCATGAGTTATAGTTAGCTCAGGTAACTATATCTGCTGAATTTCTATGTTTTTTTTGTACAAGTGAATTCTGAGCCTAACTATAATGTCACTGTGACTTTTGATTTTTTCAGTGAATGTCTAAAGATTTTTAAATTCTATTTCCGAACTGTAACGTCCCTGTAACCAATGTTTTTTTTAGTGAATTTCAATTTTTTTCAATGTTATTTTCTAACTATAACGTCCCTGTAACCTTTGTTTTTTAAGTGAATTTCTAAGGTTTTTTACATTTTATTTCCTAACTGTAACCAGTAACCTTTGACAGTGAGTGGGTGAGTGAGTGTATGAGTGTCTCAGTAGGTCTGTGAGTGGGTATGAGAGTGTCTGAGTCGGTCTGGCAATGGGTGTGTTAGTGTCTGAGTGGGTCTGGGAGTGGCTGCATAAGTGCCTCACTAGGTGTGTGAGTGGATGTGTGAGTGTCTGAGTGGGTCTATGAGTCTCTGAGTGGAGCTGTAGGTGCATGAGTTTCTGAGTGGGTCTGTGAGTGAGTGAGGAGTCTCTGAGTGGGTCTGTGAGTGAGTGCATGAGTCTCTGAGTGGGTCTGTGAGTGGACACATGAGTCTGAGGGGGTCTTTTGAGTGGGTGTGTGAGTGCTTGAGTGGGTCTGTGAGTAGGTGCATGAGTCTCTTAGTCGGTTTGTGAGTGGGTGAACAAGTTTCTCAGTGGGATCTGTGAGTGGGTGCAAAAATCTCTGAGTGGGTCTGTGAGTGGATATATGAGTGTCTGAGTGTTCTCTGTTTTGCCCTCTTCTGCTCTGTTTTGCCTTTTGTGCTCATTTTTCTGCCGTCTGTTTTGCCTTTGCTGCTCATTTGTTTGCCCTCCGTTTTGCCTTTTCTGCTTGTTTTTCTGCTGGCTGTTTTGCCTTTGCTGCTTATTTTTCTGCCCTCTGTTTTGCCTTTTTGTACCTGCTTTTTTGCCCTCTGTTTGGCCTTTTCTGCTTGTTTTTCTGTCCTCTGGTTTGCCCTGTTTCAATGCGGGAGGGATGACGGGTGGCCCCCTCCCTGTGCCGATTTTGGCCCCAGGGACCCCGATCACACGTGCCCGGTCATGTGTCCCTGGGTGCTCTGGTCCAAGCCAGGGCACCCAGTGTGCAGGATCAGGACCATGGGGGGAGCCTCAAGGCCTCCACGGTCCCAGCTGGCTCCCCACCTCCTGCAGGAGTTGGCATTGCTATTACACACAGGGAGCTGCTGGAAATACAGCTCCCTGTGTGCAAGAGCAATAGTTTAATCTCTTTCCCTGCCCGCATGTCTGCAGGCAGGGAAAGAGATGAAACCTCTGCTTCCAGCAAGCGGGAGCACTTTGACAGCTCCAGCCCGCTGGAAGCAGAGTGTTTACTTTTGCTTGGCCGGACCTGTCATTTCCCACCAAGCAAAAGCAAACAGCTATGTCCCAGGAGTGGGCACACTGGGATATAGTAGGAGCTGGCCCTGGCGGGTGGCAGTAGCCAGGGCCATATATGGCTCCAGGAGGGGGCCACATTGCCCCTCCTTTCTTGTGCATGGGCCAGCCATGGGAGGTGGTGGTCCCTGGGGCCGTATATGGCCCGGGAGGAGGTCTATACTGCCCCCTTCCATTATTACAAACATGGTCCCTGGGAGGTGATGGTCTCCGGGGCCAAAGGGAGCACTGGAGGAGGGGCCCCCACAGCCCCTCTACTTTTACTTATAACGCCGCAGGGAGGTGGTGTTCTCTGGGGTTTCTCTGACACTCAGAAGGAGGGTCTGCATGGTCCCCCTCCTTTTTTACAAATAAAGCCCCGGGGAGGTGGTGGTCCCTGGGGCTCCAAGAGCCTCAGGAGGGGGCTTGTGCACCACCCTCCATTTTTATAAATAAAGCCCTGGGGAGGTGGTTGTCCCCAGGGCTCCAAGAGCCTCAGGAGCGGGGCCAGTGCACCCCCTCCTTCTTTTAAACAATGCCCCCGGGTATCTGGCCCACCCGGAGGCTCTTTTCAAAACAAGCGTGGGAGCTGGAGTCACGGATCCTCTGCAATTTTAGGTGAACATTTTAAAAAAATGATTCTTTGCCTTGGCTGGGTCCTTCTGGGAACCCAGCACCAGAGCTAAGGGGTCAGGGTATTCCTACCTTGCCCTTTTTTCTTTTTTTTTTAACTGTTCTTCAGGGAGTAGGCTGAAGCTGAGTCCCAAGATAGCTGCCAACACTTCCTGGGTGAAGTGTTGGCAGCCAATCAGATCTCAGCACGAGATTGGGATGGTACGTGGAGCCTTCGGGTCCCTAGATATTCAAATTTGTTAATATCTCCCAAACTACTGACCGGATTTACACTAAATAACAAAAATGGCACTTTCTGGACCAAGAGCTACTATTCTGCCAAATTTGGTGTAATTCCGTCCAGCGGTTTGGGCTGTAGTCATGTCTAAAATCTCTTTGGCAATTAACATGGGAAACACACTTTTTTTGATCCCCCTTTCTTTCGGCTCCTGCTTGACGGGTCACCCCAAAACTTTCCATGCTTAACTAGAATCACTGGTACCAAAAATATAGGCAAGTGAAAAAACGCTTTTCCTATGGAAAAATTGTCCTAACTGTTGGGCTTGCTCCGATCGCGTGTGTGCGGGGGAAGAGCAAGCCGGAGACAAAAGGGGCTGGGCTGTACGGAAGACTTTGCGTTCTTCCTGATGCGTGCATGTCTCCAGTCTTGCCTTGCGATACTCACCTGACATCTTCCGTCATCTCGTGAAAATCCTGGTCCACTCCGCTGCCATTTCCAGACGCCGCAGGGGCCTTCTAAATCCTAGTTCCGCTCCACTGATGTTTCCAGATGCCATGGGGGGCCTTTTAAACCTGGTTCTGCTCCACTGATGTTGTGAGACCCCACGGGGGCCTTCTAATCCTGGTTCTGCTACGCTGCTATTTTCCAGACACCGCAGAGGTCTTCTAATTCCTGATTATGCTACTGGGTTAATTTCCAGACTTTGTGGGGGCCTTCAATTCTTGGTTCACCTCCGCTGCTGTTTCCTGACGCCACATGGGCCTTCAGTTATTCCCTACAATATAAAAGGCATACAAAGAAAACTCACAAAAAGAATCCACGTCTTCCAAGTGGTAACTTTTATTTTTCAAATGTATAAAGTATACTTGCTACTTATCTGAGATAGTCTCCTTGGTTCATTGGAGATTCTGCTCCCTTGCGGGCATTTGCTTTATGGCTATAAATAAGAACGATAGATAATATCAGTCTCCTGAAAAATAAGGGTCTGTATTATATTCTTAGTAACTAGCCCTGTACATTTTTGTGTATGTTTTTGTATTGTTTATTATCCTTTCCAGGAGAATGTTTTTTGGTTTTCTCCTGAATTCACTGGATATGAATAAGTTGGGACTTATTTGGATTATACATTGAACCTCTTTAAGGTTGGTTATATGTATACTTCTTTTGATTACTGGGTCATGTTGTTATATATATATATATATATATATATATATATATATATATATATATATATATATATATATATTTTCCAGCTCACACTTCTCTGAAAAGAAGGCGCCGCACTCACGGGTGATGTTAAAACTCAGTCATTTATTTATCCGAGCTTACAAAAAGCAGGACGCGTTTCGGCTCTCACCTTTTTCGACCACAATGTTTGCCGATTGGCAACGCCATTTTTATTGAGGAAGCACAATTCATCCTACTAAAAAACGTATTTTGGAGCATGCAAGGGCTATAGAGAAGAATGATTCATCTTACCCTGTAGCCAGACACTTTGCCCAATCACATGCAAGTAATAGAAATCTATTACGATTCTTTTGTCTTGACCATGTCCCACAGCATGAAAGAGGGGGCAATAGAGAACTAAAATTGCGCAGACTTGAATCTAGATTCATTATAGATCTTCAAACAAGGGTCCCAAGAGGACTCAATACCGAAGAGGAACTAGCGATACATTTAGGTTGAAGTATCATTATGAACTAATATGTATACCTCTCTCTGCCTGTTGACCTGTTATTTCATTTTATTTTTACTTATATTATATTTTCATTTAATTTCTGCCTCTATTAAGAATCATGAACAAATACAAAAGATGAGTTGAGAAAAGTTGGTTGCTCAATTAGAGCTCTATTGGGAAGGAAAATAAGTTTTTGTGGCTTCTCATGAATGTAAAAGTGATCTACCATGGAAACGCTGGATTTTCTGTATATTCATGTCTGGTTGATAGTTAACTCTCAATGATTGAATGATCACCAGTATTAGGGCCACAGAAATTCTCATACACTGACAATGATATATAATATGATGCTATAGTTGCTTTGATGGTGTTTCTTTTAAGCTTAAAGAAAGTACAAGCATAGAAATATTAGCTCATTCAGAGCATTATTGCATGGGCTTGATATATGATGCTATAGCTGTCCTGATGGTGTTTCCTTTAGGTTTAAGAAGCACATAAACGCAGAAATACTTGCTCATCCAGAGTGTGATTGTGTGGATCTGATGCTTAAAATCCATTTCAAAATGGTGACAAAACTGGTATAGAATGTGACATCCGGTTCGTTACCAATTATGAATTGTAGCATTGCTCATCCAGAGCGTGATTTGTGTGGATTTGATGCTTAAAACCCATTTCAAAATGGTGACGAAACTGGTATATAATGTGACATCCGGTTTGTTATCAAATATGAATTGTACTATTGTGTATGAGGATCAATCATAAACATCTCACGCGTTTCCCTTACATTGAGATAAATGAAATGTAAATAATAAACTGTATATAACAATCTCTATTTGAGAAGCTATGCGCAAGCATTACGTTTAAAACCACTTCAAAATGGTGACGACTTTAACCATATGAGTATTTGAATCAAACTTTATTGTTCATGTCTGAAGCGCAATTGCACATGTGTAAATGTACAATAAAAATGGCGTTGTCAATCGGCAAACATTGTGGTAGAAAAAGGCTCGAGCCGAAACGCGTCCTGCTTTTTGTAAGCTCGGATAAATAAATCACCGAGTTTTAACATCACCCGTGAGTGCGGCGTCTTCTTTTCGGAGAAGTGTGAGCTGGATTATACACCGTGGACCCACCGCCACGACGTGACCGCACCCGCTCCCGAGTGCTGAACATGCTTTTTTTGGTGGACTCGAGCTTGGCATATATATATATATCAGGAAACACTCCAACCGTGACATGTTGTTCTTCAACAAGGATAGGAGCACGGACCACCGGATAAGTGCAGCAAAATTTCTTTATTTACTCCGTTTTTGCAAGGCAGCCATTACGCGTTTCAGCCCTGAGGGGCCTTGATCACATGATATAGGTCCGGCCATATATATATATATCCCTGTTGTTACACATCAATATACCCTAGTGGAAGAGGGAATCCTCCTGGTAGCTATTCTATCGTATTATACATTGAACCTCAGTGTTATTTTCATTTTACATCTCTTTTGTAATACATATAGCCTTACTTTTACTACAGGAATCACATAAGGACCCTTCAACAAGAATATCCATACCTGATGCGTGTTGATGCCTTATTTTCTTTTCCCTTGTCTCTTTCCTAGTTTTGTTTTCCCTCTTCCCCCATATCTACTGCGTTAGCTTTGACATTGTTGGGCTGACATTGGTGGGTGTGGGAAGTTGGGACGTATCGTCATATCTTGCATCTCGCCCCTGCGGAAACAACAGGTGAAAATGACACTAACTATAACAACCTACTGCCAACTGGCATGTATACATATATATATCTATATATATCTATATATATATATATATATATATATATATATATATATATATATATATATATACACACACATACACACATATATTACCTACTGGCAGTCGCCAGTAGGTAGTTATAGTTAGAACCTTGTTTCTATTCAAAAAGTGTTTTCTCTTTTGCCAATATCTTTGGCGCCGTTTGACGAATCTTTGCGAACTTTTCAAAACTAATGGTTCAATCAGGTCAGCTCCTGTCTTGAAAGTTTCGGGGTGATTTGTCAAGCGGGGGCCGAGAAAAAAGGGGGGTCCCAAAACGTGTTTTCCCCATGTTAATTTCCATAGGAAATTTTGGAACAGGCTACAGCCCGAACTGCTGAACGGAATTACACCAAATTTGGCAAAAAGGTAGCTCTTGGTTCAGAAAGCGACCTTTTTTCTAAATGGTGTAAATCCGTTCAGTAGTTTTTGAGAAATTAAAAAAATAAAAATATCGATATCTGAGCACAGAGGAGGATTTGCGAACCCTCCCGAGCACGAGCTTCATTCTGAATGGCTGCCAACACTCCAAACCAGAATGTGTTGGCCGCCATCTTGTGACTCGGTAACCGAGTCACAAGAAAACTGTAGAAAAAACATTAAAAAACAAGAAAAGGGGGCAGGGTAGAAACACCCTGATCCCCTAGGCCTACTCAGGGCCCAAAAAAGCATTTAAAAAAAAATCGGCAGAATTCACGCTGGGTTTGCGAACCCGGACGAAAATAAATGAAGCGCGGGCTCCCACGCTTCGTTTGTTTTAAGCCCCCGGGTGGGCCAGGTCCCGGGGGCAATTTATAATTATGGTGTGGGGGCCTGTGGGGAACCCCACAGCCCCGGGGACCACCACCCCCCCGGGCTTTGCTCATAATTTGCCGGAGGCACGCGCCCCTCCCGCAGCCCCGGACCACCACCTCCCCGGGACTTTTTTCCCAAAAATGCATGGGGGGCTCCTGCCCCCCACGCTGCCCTGGGGACCACCACCTCCCCGGGGCTTTGTTTTAATGGGGGTGGGGGGCCTCGCAGGCCCCCTCAAGCCCCGGGGACCGCCACCTCCCCGGGGCTCCAATACAATTAGAGGAGTTTGGGGGGGCTCATGCCCCTCCCCACACTGCCCTGGGGTCCACCACCTCCCAGGGGCACAAATAATGCAAATACGGGGGTTTGTTACAGACCCCCGGCCCCGGGGACCACCACCTCCCCGGGGCTATTTGCATGTTGGGAGGGGGGACGCGTGGCCCCCCTCCTAGAGCCCTTGATGGCCCTGGGGACCGTCACCCCCCAGGGCTGGCTCCTGCAATGTACCGGGGCGCCCACCCCGGGACATTGCCATTTGCTATGGCAGGGAGGAAGCACGGCTCCCGCCCTGCCATAGCAAACACTGCTTTGCTTCTTGTAAGTGAGAGCAGGTAACCTGCTCTCGCTTCTAAGAAGCAAAGCAGAATTGCTTTTGGGCAAGGGGAGCTGCATGTTAGCAGCTCCCTTTGCCCAAAAGCAATGCCGCTCCTGCAGGAGGGGGGAGTTGGGACCGTGGGGGCATTGGGGCTCTCCCACAGTCCCCAACTTGAGGGCAGGCCCCAGTGGATGGGGTCCCCTGGGCCAGAAGTGGCCCGGGAGGGGGGCCACGCGGCCTCCCTCCCCTAATTAAATTGTTTTTTTTAATTTAAAAAGAGCCCAGTGATGTCATTGACCGTGTCATGGGTGATGTAATATGTAAGGTCATTACCAGTGCATTGTAAGGGTGCAAGTTATAGTTAGCTCAGCTAACTATAACTGCTGAATTTCTCTGGTTTTCTACGAGTGAAATGTCATCCTAACTATAACGTCCCTGTAACCTTTGTTTTTTTCAGTGAATTTCTAAGGTTTTTAAAATTTTGTTTCCTAACTATAGTGTCCCTGTAACCTTTGGTTTTTTCAGTGAATTTCTAATGTTTTTAAATGCTAATAACTAATTATGTCACTGTAACTTTTGGTTTTTAGAGTGTGGATTGTTGGCCACAGCTATGTAAATTGGGCTAGAGATGCTGCAAAAAAGAGAGATATTGACACGGACTTGGGTTTGCCAAATGTGGAGATTACTTGGTTTGGCCAGAGAGGGTTGAAGATTCATCAGTTGCTGGCTTTGGTTAAAACCATTGTGGATTGCCGAGCTCATCACCTCATGATTGTGCACTGTCGTGGCAATGACCTAGGCACATTGACTGGGGTAGGGCTGGAAATCCTAATGAAAGGTACCTTTGCAGAAGTGTTGTCACTTTTCCCTCACACTGTCTTGGTGTACTGTAATATATGCCAAAGACAGAAATGGAAGTGGTCAAATCAATTTTGTCCACAGATTGACAAAGCCAGAAAACATGTTAATAAAACTGTTTCTGCATTCCTCAGAGACCATCACATGGGCTGTATCTATAACAACAATCTGCATTTTGACATACATGGAATTTATAGAAATGATGGAGTGCACTTTACAGACGAAGGCAACAGGGTGTCTCTAAGTAACCTCAAACTCTGTATCCGATCTTTTGTGCAGCTGTCATCTACACACAATCTTCACAAAGGCTCTTGTCAGAGCCACCCTAGTCCCCAAAATATTGTTAATTTTCTTTAAAAAGATCCTTTTTTTTTTAGTTTTTGGGTTTCTTCGTGACGACATTGCAATGGTTGCAAAGAAGTCACGAAATCGCAAAACAAAATTATTAACTGAAAAAATCCATTGTAAACATTGCGCTACACATATTACTATATCCATGCTTCTTTAAAAACATGTTTAAACTCATGTTTTTGTACTAAGCATCTTTAAAATCCATCTTTAAGACCTATTTTCCATTTTCGCGGTTATTCGGGAAGTTGCGACGACGCTGTTAACCGCGGCAATCTCGCCTTTTCCATAAAGTGAAAAACACATATATGCACACATATTACAGTATTTTACACACTAGGGGTCCATTAGGATGTCGGGCGGTGGCAACACTGCGGTGCTGGCGGTGCGGAAAAATGCCTTTTTCCGCCCGCGAGCAGCGGTACTCACGTCCGCCATATTAGAATGGCCAAACATAGACCATTTCCCGTCCGCTGCCGTGCGACGCGAACCGCCATCAAAGTGTGCCCGCAAGCACGGCGGTGGGAGCCAATGGAGACACACCACCGTGCGGAATGACGTCCGCTCCGCTCCACAAATTAGGATGCTCCAAAAAACAAGTCGCACCGCAGCGGAGAAACCGGCCAATCCTACACAGCGGAAACTCAACAGCGGAGCACGAAACCAGAGACCCGGCCCACAGCACCCGGACACGACCGCCATGGACCCAGCACTCCACGTTTTCCCGGTGATGTACCTGATACATCACCAGCAAATCATGGCCCGTCGCGGACGCCGCCGCAGGTACGCAATTACACAACCCCACACACAACCACAAAACACAAACCATGGACTGGCACAGGGTCCCTAACCACATCAGATACCCTGGTGGGGATAGGAACACATCCCCAAGTGCACACATACGACCCACCTGCCACCAATACACCCTTCCGCATCCAGGTCACACATCGACCGCGATCGTGCGGCAATGTCACGGCCACATCACCGCAGCGGTGAAGACAAGGGAATACATGCGCACAATGCAGAAGGCAGGGCCAGCACCAGGCATGGGCAGGGCACAAAGACCACAGGGCCAACACTCCACCCTCACACACTAGCCCCCCCTGAAGGGACATGCCATATGCCACACCTGTGCCCCCCATGCACAACAACAAGCCAGGTGACACCAAACCCTGCACCACACACAAAACAAATAGGGACACAGCCACAGCAGGAGTGGCTGCACAGGAACACACAGCACAGAAGCACAGGGCCAGGGCTACACACACACACCACAACAACACCACACCAATGGCAAGTAAACTCAGTACAAGCATCAAATGGACACATACAAGGAACAAACATCTCACTGGACACACAGCCTGCCAAGTCACACACACATACCCCACACTGACACACAGACACATACACACACCACATGCCACCAGCAATAGAGCACACAAAACAGGAAAACAAAAGTGAGGTGCACACAAATGGAAGGCCAAGGAGACAACCACCAAGCATGTGTACAGCACATGCAAGTCAAGGAACATAGAACAACAGCCCCAGCCCACCTAATCACACATTGCTTGCATAGTGATTGAAGTCAAACCACAGACAGCACAGTGCAACAACCCAAGGAAACAGCAAGGCAACACATGTAGAGGCACAAGGATGAAATGAAGGCCCTGAAGTCAAACTGTGAACAGCCACACATATGTATACAAATACTTCACAGGAATACTCCAGCAGCACAACACACAGGGCCCATTGACACACTCCATGACTGTCAAACACTAGTAGGAATCCACACACATACCCCCTCACATCTGCAGTACACAACACCAGTGTCAAACAAACAGAAGGGTGGCAATAATGTCCAGGCAATACACAGACAAACAGTCACACTCCCTGGGGGTAGCCACAAACATCACATACAAACAGGGATGCCAGAACCAATGTCTGCACAAAAACAACAGACAAACACATAAACCAACAGACCCACACACAGAACCACAACAAGAACAGACATGCCCTGTGCAGCAAAAATGTGGAAAGGCAATGGGAGCACAGACACAACAGGAGTGCACAACCCCATCAGTCAGGAACAATGCACACACAACATACCACTACACAGACAAGAAGTTTACCATCACAGATAAACACAGCCACTGCAAACAAACAAAAGATGCACAGCCAAAAAAAGAACACATAGCAAACACAGCAGGACATAAGTGGATGCATACCAGCCAATGACAAGGCAACATACCCCCACAGCACTGCATGCACAACAAGCAGTGTCTGAACAACAAGCATACCAGCCACACACAGAAATGAGTGACACAACATGAACCCACACAACAGCAATCAGCACAGCACAAAGACAACATCACACACAGGAAGTGAAGCAGTACCACAGCAAACACACATACATGATGAGCCTGGCCAGCATGCCTGCAATCCTCTGGACAGAATCCCATACTGAGCTGGCAGTGCACCACAACTTGACATGTGTACAACACAGCCAACATGAACAAACAATGACAACTGCATCACACCTCAAATCTAATACATTGCCCACACAAGTATCAGGGTCTGGAAAAACTGAAGTCCCTCATCCCTGCAAAAAATAGAGTAAGTGAGTAAAGAAATTGGCAAGGTTGAAGTGGCACACACAGCATGTGGCACAGTAAACCATATACACACAGCAAATGAACTTTATTCAGTAAGGACACTGACAAAACAGACAACAGGAGCAACTGTCTTTATTCACAAAATGCACAGATAGGCAAAAAGAGTAGATAATAGCAAGGCACAAAATGCAGGGCATGTCCATGAGAAGCTGCACAGGCAGGGGCAAAACAGCAAGGCCAGTGGCCAGTCCAAGGTGCAGAGCATGTCCATGAGAAGCTGCACAGGCAGCGGCAAAACAGCAAGGCCAGTGGCCAGTCCAAGGTGCAGAGCATGTCCATGAGAAGCTGCACAGGCAGGGGCAAAACAGCAGTGAACAGCAAGGCCAGTGGGCAGGACAAAGTGCAGAGTGAGTCCATGAGAAGCTGCACAGGCACCAGGGGCAAAACAGCAAGGCCAGTGGCCAGTCCAAGGTGCAGAGCATGTCCATGAGAAGCTGCACAGGCAGGGGGCACACAGCAGTGAACAGCAAGGCCAGTGGGCAGGACAAAGTGCAGGGCATGTCCATGAGAAGATGCACAGGCAGGGGGCACACAGCAGTGAACGACAAGGCCAGTGGGCAGGACAAAATGCAGGGCATGTCCATGAGAAGCTGCACAGGCAGGGGGCACACAGCAGTGAACGACAAGGCCAGTGGGCAGGACAAAGTGCAGGGCATGTCCATGAGAAGCTGCACAGGCAGGGGGCACACAGCAGTGAACGACAAGGCCAGTGGGCAGGACAAAGTGCAGGGCATGTCCATGAGAAGCTGCACAGGCAGGGGGCACACAGCAGTGAACAGCAAGGCCAGTGGGCAGGACAAAGTGCAGGGCATGTCCATGAGAAGCTGCACAGGCAGGGGGCACACAGCAGTGAACAGCAAGGCCAGTGGGCAGGACAAAGTGCAGAGTGAGTCCATGAGAAGCTGCACAGGCAGGGGCAAAACAGCAAGGCCAGTGGCCAGTCCAAGGTGCAGAGCATGTCCATGAGAAGCTGCACAGGCAGGGGGCACACAGCAGTGAACGACAAGGCCAGTGGGCAGGACAAAGTGCAGAGTGAGTCCATGAGAAGATGCACAGGGAATGTGTGCAACTGTACCCAAACCATGGTCAGCAACACTGTCTGGGGTGTCACGATGTGCAACACAGGCCATGCTGTGTGAGAGACAGGCGAGTGAGGTCTACCTACACTAAGACTTGGCTGTCAGTCGTACTGGGAGCTGGCTGTGTGTCGGGCCCAGTTGGAGCACTTGACTGGGGAGAGGGAGTCACATCTAAGGTATACCTATCAGTGTTTTGGCAAAACTGAGGGCTGCTTGGACCAGGTGGCATAGTGGCACGTGGAGGTGGAGTCATGCAGACATGAGACACAGTGTGGATGGGAGATTGTGGAGGGGTGCCTTTCCACTTCTTGGGCAGTCGCAATGGCTTCACTGTTTTGGGAACAATGGGAAGTGGCGTGGACACATCAGGCTCACTCAACACCAAGGCTGCAGCAGGTGCAGACGCTGGACCTCCCTCTGGTGACGTGCTTGAACCTGCGCAATGCTTTGCATGGCCCTGGCTTTGCCCCTCCATCCCCTGCCTACCAGGTGGTCCCCCCACAGTGCCCTCCATTCCCTGCTTCACTGGGCTTGCTATGGGAGTCAAGGTAGTGGGTGAATCGGACTTGCAGCCCTTCTTATGCTGACCCTTGGCACTCACCACCTTCTCAGTGGGCATGGAAATTGTATGTTTGGTTTTGGGAGACGCTTTCAGGACAGGAGAGTCCTTGGCTGGGGATGTCCCTGAGGCACGTGACCCTGACGCCTGCTTCTTGGCTCTTTGTCCCCTGGTGTTGCCTGATGGGCTCTTGTCTGTGTGCACTGGGGTGGCTTTGGTCATCTGTGGGGATGGTGTCTGCGGCCTGGACCGCTTGGGCTTCTGCTGCTGCGTGCTACGTGTGCCATATCGTGACTTAGAGGTCTGTGGAGCGTGGTCACTGTCGTCCGACATGGCCACTGGCATGGGTGTGGACAAAGGGACTGTCGCTGGACTCCCAGATTGTGCCAGTTGAAGGGCTGATGTCACTGCAGTGGACAATGACTGGACAGTCCGGTGCAGCCCACCCACGTCTGAATGTATGCCCTCAATGAATGCAACCACCTGAGCCAATTTACTGTCGTGGTCCATGAATGCATTGAGGAGAGCTGTCTGGCCTACACACAGCTGGCGCAAAAGGTCCACAGACTCAGCACTGATGGCAGCAGGGGGGACCGGGGCAGGGGCTGTGGTGCCGGGGGCGAAGGACACCCTTCCCCTCTTAGCGGTCCGAACACTGGCAGCACCAGAGGAAGTGGCTGGGAGGGTGGGCACTGCACGCTGTGTGGTGGAAGATGATGCAGAGTCCCCGTTCCCTGTGCCCGCCAACATGTCTGCGTCACCGCTGGCATCAGATGACGTAGTACTTTGCGTCTCGGGCTGTGATTCCTCCAGCAGACTCCTGTCCCCCTCCGAGGCGCTGGTCACATCAGTCTCACAGGGCTCCTCTGCAGCTGTTGTGCTGGTTTCCCCACCACTGGTGTCCGTCCCATGTTCCTCCGTGACCACGGGAGATGCTGCATGAGAGAGAGAGATGTAGGGTCAATGCAGTGGCAGCAACATAACAAACATATGCATTACAGACAACCATTAAGATGTCTAGATCTACATGTTGCAACCCACCCTGTGCAATTACATCGCTCAAACCCACCTCTGGCATCACAACAGTGCGTGTGCACTATCAAACCGAGACAAAGTGAGCAATGTGATGACCACACAGCACAACAACCTGCATGTGGCTCCGTTACAACTGCAACACAGATAGCTCATACCTGTCTCACACCACCCACAATGCCATTTAAATGCCCCATACCCGTTTCCCAGTGTTAAGTACAGGTAGGACACATGCATGACATCTGCACCCAGCACCAGCACAAGCTGACACTCACATGCCACTGCATCACACTACCAACATCACATTGCCCAGCGCTGGCACATGCTGTGCACACATGCAGCCACACACAGCCATAGTCACCCTTCCCAGTACACTCACCCCTAATTGCCTGCCGATGCTCCTTCAATCGTGCATCCAGCTCCAGGGTGAGTCACGGCCAAGATGCGGCACATTAGTGGTGTCATGCTGCGCCGTGCCATCCGGCCAGTGCGAGGGATCCGCCCCAGTGTCATCTCCGCAACGTTCTTTGCCAGCCGTGAGATGTCGTCCCACCTCTTGTGGCAGTGGGTGCGCCGTCGATTTGATACTCCCAGAGCACGCACCTTGTTCGCAATGCCCCTCCACACGGCCTTACGCTGGTGCACCTTGAGCTTCAGGCATGGGAGACAAGAGGGGGCAAACATCAGTGACACAGTGTCATGTGACCAAATCACTCAGGACAGTAGCATGATACAGATTAATCACAAATCCACATATCTCACATGCAAAGACAGAAATGCTTTTCACATGCACATGCTGCATCAGACCGACTACATGTGTGCCCCCCCTGCACTCTCACACCCACTGTGGAAGACTTACCACGACATTTGGGGCACCATATAGCCTTGGGTACTGTGTGAGCACCTCGTCCACCAGGACCTCAAGCTCCCCGCCGGTGAAGGGACTGGCACGGATCTTCTCTGTCCTTGACATCACTGTTGGTTAGAGACAGCAGCGGCGGCAGCAGGTGAGGGTCTCAGGCAGAAGTCCCTGGAGGCAGCAGCAGGTGAGGGTCTCAGGCAGCAGTCCCTGGAGGCAGCAGCAGGTGAGGGTCTCAGGCAGCAGTCCCTGGAGGCAGCAGCAGGTGAGGGTCTCAGGCAGCAGTCCCTGGAGGCAGCAGCAGGTGAGGGTCTCAGGCAGCAGTCCCTGGAGGCAGAAGCAGGTGAGGGTCTCAGGCAGCAGGCTCTGTGAACAGTGGAAATTCTGGGCACTCTCCCACACATATATAGCCCCCTGGTGTCGTTCCAGTAGTCCTGGGCTGCTGCAATTGGTCTACCAGGTCAGCCTTTTACAAATGCATCCAATGACTGACACCGCGGTGGTGTAACACGCCTACCGCTATTTTCAAAATTGCATCGAGCTTCCGCGATCGCGGAGCCCATTGGCTGTAATGGCATGGACCATGGCGGTGACACACCGCAGGGGCCAGGCGGGCGCTACCGCGATATTGCATCTTTTGATTGCATCCAATGACTGGCACCGTGGTGGTGTAGCACGCCTACCGCTATTTTCAAAATTGCATCGAGCTTCCGCGATCGCGGAGCCCATTGGCTGTAATGGCATGGACCATGGCGGTGACACACCGCAGGGGCCAGGTGGGCGCTACCGCGGTATTGCATCTTTTGATTGCATCCAATGACCGGCACCGCAGTGGTGTAGCACGCCTACTGTTAATTTCAAAATTGCATCGAGCTTCCGCGATCGTGGAGCCCATTGACTGTAATGGCATGGACCATGGCGGGGACACACCGCTGGTGCCAGGCGTTAGTTTCCGCAATTTGGGTGCCATAGACACACATGAGGCACCGCCATTTGGGTGGCGGAGCATGCCAACCGCCATTTGGCCATGTCTATGGGGCTATCAGTACCGCAGCTGTGCATTGGGGTGTGTTGCACACACACCGCTGGTGCCAGGCGGTACTTTCCGCAATTTGGGTGCCATAGACACACATGAGGCACCGCCATTTGGGTGGCGGAGCATGCCAACCGCCATTTGGCCATGTCTATGGGGCTATCAGTACCGCAGCTGTGCATTGGGGTGTGTTGCACACACACCGCTGGTGCCAGACGGTACTTTCCGCAATTTGTGTGCCATAGACACACATGAGGCACCGCCATTTGGGTGGCGGAACATGCCAACCGTCATTTGGGCATCACTTGTCTCTCAGTACCGCACCTACACTACACTACACTACACTACACTACACTACAGGACAGTGTTGGTATGGACAATACTATGTGCACACATGTCAATGTGTTGATGTGCATTGTCAATCACAGCATTTGTTTCCACAATTGATGATGTTTGTTTTAGCATGTCCTCTCATGTTAGATCATGCACACACTCGTCATTGATGCTCAGACTGTGGTCATTGTGTTGTTGAGGTGTGCCAGGTTCAATTGACGCCTGAATGTGTGTCATGTACAGCAGCTAGGTAGGATACAGTGTGGTTGCCTTGTCACACATGTGCAGGATGACAGACTTCCAGGCGTGCCCATGGGGAATGTGGCCATATCCCAATGTCCATTCACCTTGACCGAGGTGTTGTTTGGGGGACTTGCTGTGTTTAATCTGACAAGTGTGTGATTTGTTTAGTTGAAGGGGTCCCTACATGTCAGCTGGTCTGTGACTCTATTCATATGACATTCTTTGTTGCCGTTGTGTCAGCCATGATGTGAGATGCTGTGCACATCCCATGATGTATTGCATAACAATGTGTCCACTCTCATCTCAACTAGGAGGAGACCAAATCTGCATCGTCACTTGACAGTGCTGGCAGACATGGAGGATGAGGCGATCATCCGGAAATGCCATCTGGATAGAGCGACCCTCAAGACCCTTTGTGCTTTGTTGGAGCCCCACCTGCAGCCTCGCCGAACATATCCAACAGCTTTCACCCCAACGTATAAGGTGATGGCGGCACTGCATTTTTTTGCGACTGGATCATTCCAGAACACGGTGGCCGAGGCAGGTGGGATGTCACAACCCATGTTCAGCATGGTGCTGCGGGATGTTCTGTCCGACATGATGATCTACAAGGACAGATACATCCATTTCCCCAGGGGGGCAGAATTGGCAGCTGTAAAGGGAGATTTCTATCCCCTTGGACACATCCCCCATGTAGTTGGTGCCATTGATTGCACCCATGTTGGGCTAGTGCCACCACAGGTCCGTGAGCACATCTACAGGAATCGTAAACATTACCACTCCATAAATGTCCAAGTGGTATGCCTGGCAGATATGATCATCTCCCACATGTGTGCAAAATTTCCAGGCTCGGCCCATGACTCATACATCCTGCGTAGCAGCATTGTACCCCAGCTGATGGCCAATCTGCTTCCTGAGCGTGCATGGATTGTGGGTGAGTATGCCTAGTCATTTGGCGTGCTGTGTGTGTGACCTGCTGTCCTCTGCATCTGCAACATTGCAATGTTTCTTTGTGTGTCACACGTAGGTGACTCTGCATATCCCAACCGTCCTTGGTTGCTGAGCCCACTGCGGAACCACAGGACACCAGCTGATGTCCGCTACAATGATGCCCATGGGAGGACACGTTGTGTGGTGGAGCGTACCTTTGGACTGCTGAAGTCACGTTTCCGCTGCCTGGACAAGACCGGAGGGGCACTGATGTACTCGCCCAGGAAGGTGTGTCAGATTGTAGTGGCATGCTGCATGCTCCACAACCTAGCCATTCTCAAGGAGATTCCCCTGCTCCTGGATGCTGATGAGCAGCCAAGGCCCCCGCCTGCAAACCAACCCGTGTCCAGTGATGATGACAGTGGAGAGGAGGAAGGTGTTGACCTGCGTCAACAGCTCATCACCCGCTACTTCACTTGAAGGTGGGTGACAATGTACAACGTACCCATTGTCTGATGATGTTGCTGTTGTTGTGAGGGTGTAAGTGAGATTTGTGACAGCAGCCAGTTGTAGACTCAGTGTTTGCTGTCAATGTTGATGGGACAGTTCATTTCTGAACATCTACAGGATGTGTATGTTGGCACTTGTTGCCCATTGTTATGTGTGCATGTGGGTTGTTCTTGTTGTGAAGTGTTGTGTGATGTCTGTGATGCCACACCCAGACCTGTGAATGTTGTTCTGTTGTTTTTTCCTAGGTGCCTTTGACCTCAACTTGCCTACATACACTCCGTCCCCTGGTACATTGTATTCCTGTTGAAAATTGTACTTCCTGGAATAAAGACGGTGCAGTTCAACAACGTGTGTGTAAGGATTTGTTTATTTACAAAGGTGACATGTGAGGGGGGTACATTGACAGTGAGGTGATTAGTGGAGCAGTGAGTTGACATTCATGGTAAATGAGATAATCGAGTGGTCACCACATAGGTGTGGTGACCCAGTCCAACAGACAGATGCCATTCACAAGGCAGTGTGGGGAAGGACAGTCCAAAAGTCAATGCAGTGGTGCAGAGGGTTGCCATCATGGCTGGCTGCGTGACTGGCGTTTGGCAGGTGCTTTGCCAACAGATACTCCCAGGGTTTTCTTCAGACGGCCCCTTTTCCGTTTGGCAGGGGGGGGCCTCTGCTATAGGGCCAGTGGGGTCTGAGGACTCGCCACTCTCTGTGGCTGCAGGGGAGGATGGTGAACTGTCATCCTGAGGACCACCAGTGGGAGGGGGAGGTGTTGTTTGTGGCGCAGGCCTGTGCCTCATTACCGCCTCTAGTTGGCCCAAGAGGTCCACAATTTGTCCCATGCGGGTGTCCATGGACCTCATCAGCAGGAGGAGCTCACGTGAATCTTGTTCGGACCGGGCCGTTTGTCCCTGGGCCCGTTCATATGCCCCAAGGACTCTGTGGATGTGGTCCAGGGATTCGGTCCCAGGCTGTGTTCGGGTGTGGGTGACCCTGCCCCTCCCACCTGCTCTGCTGCCACGGACCGGTTGCCTCTCCACTGTCGGACCACACATCCTCTCCCTGCCCTCCTCAGTTGCTGGGGTGGGGTGGTCATCCTGTGGGACAGGGAGGGTGTTGCAGGCAGCACTGGTGGTTGTGGTGGTGGTGGTGGTGGTGGAGGACGCACCGGACGTAACAGCAGGGGCCTGCAGATTGGTTGTTGTAGCTGCAGGTGTGGTGGGGCGGATGATGGGGTCCTGGGACCTGTTGCGCCCTGGAACACCAGATGGCCCGGCCTCAGTCTCCTTGTCCGAAGATTCCTGGAAGTCAACATCCGAGAGTCGATGTTTTGGGGGGTGGGGGGGGGGGGTAGACTGGCCCTGCAGGTTGCTGGTGTCGTCCTCTGCAGTCAAATCTTGGTCACCTGTGGATCAGATGGGAAATGGTCATTGGGGTGCACCACGTAAGATTTGTGTTAGCTGTGTGTCATTCACTGTTAGTACACTACACAGTTGACTGATCATCACATTGTTTCCTATGTGCACTACTGTGCCTCCTGACATGCTGCAGTGGTACATGCATTTCTTGGCCATGGTGTGAGGTGTCAATATGTACCATGCGCCACGTGCATGATTTGTGATTACAGGGACATGTTGACATCTAGGGTCTTGCGCTAAATATGAATTTTGTGCGGACTGTATGTGGATTTTCATGACCTGTCAGCCGTCACATCTGGGCATGTCCTGGCCATTGTCATCTCCTGCATACCTTTGTCTTGTCATGTGCATATCTGTATTGGTACCACATAACATGCCTTCTTACTGTTCATATGGTCGTTGTTACTCTGGCCCCATGGCACTGAACCTGTCATTCATTGCTGTGCATGATTGTTCCCAGTCTTTCCTCTACATGTGCATTGTTGTGTCACACTTTTGTTGCTGTGACAGTTTCCTTTGCTTAGCTGTGTGCACACTGTGCGTGGCAATATGATCGGTGTGCATATTTGTACATTGAGAGGACTGGTGTTGTCATATGGCACCATTCTTTTTGTGTCAAATGGCTAGGTGCATGTACTGCCTACTTGCCTGTTGTGTGTTAGCATTTGTGTTTGTTTTGTGACACATCTGTGTGTGCGTGGTGGAGGCTTGCATCCTGCTCAGTGGTGGCACAAGACAGAATAATATGTCTGGCTAGCTGTTTGTTTATTTTGAGTGATCCATTATATGCCACATGCATCTGGGTGGGTGGGGGAGTGCCCCATCCTGCTGAGGTGTGGGACGGGGGCATGGTGGAAGTAGTAGTACAGGCCTCCCTCCCACATACAGCCCTCCATGGCAAGATGGCTACCTACCTGTAAGTTTGTTTGTTGGGGATGTAATGGTGACACATGCTTCTGGGTGGGGGAGTGCCCCATCCTGCTGAGGTGTGGGACAGGGGGCATGGTGGGAGTAGTAGTACAGGCCTCCACCCCAAACAGCCCTCCATGGCAAGATGGCTACCTACCTGTAAGTTTGTTTGATGGGGATGTAATGGCTGACACATGCTTCTGGGTGGGGTGGGGGAGTGCCCCATCCTGCTGAGGTGTGGGACAGGGGGCATGGTGGGAGTAGTAGTACAGGCCTCCCTCCCACATACAGCCCTCCATGGCAAGATGGCTACCTACCTGTAAGTTTGTTTGTTGGGGATGTAATGGCTGACACATGCTTCTGGGTGGGGTGGGGGAGTGCCCCATCCTGCTGAGGTGTGGGACAGAGGGCATGGTGGGAGTAGTTGTACAGGCCTCCCTTCCACATACAGCCCTCCATGGCAAGATGGCTACCCACCTGTAAGTTTGTTTGTTGGGGATGTAATGGCTGACACATGCTTCTGGGTGGGGTGGGGGATGGCCCCATCCTGCTGAGGTGTGGGACAGGGGGCATGATGGCAGTAGTAGTACAGGCCTCCCTCCCACATACAGCCCTCCATGGCAAGATGGCTACCTACCTGTAAGTTTGTTTGTTGGGGATGTAATGGCTGACACATGCTTCTGGGTGGGGTGGGGGAGTGCCCCATCCTGCTGAGGTGTGGGACAAGGGGGCATGGTGGGAGTTGCAGTGCAGGCTGCCTGTGCACATGCACCCATGGTAATGTTGCTAGGTACATTGGTGGTGTTTGGGAGGGGGTAGATGTTGGATCTGTGAGACATGTTTTAGTGAGTGTGTGGTGTAGATGAATGGAATTGTTCCTAGGAGGTGTATCTTTGTAGTTGTGCAAGGCAGTACATAGCAGTGTGGTGGTAGTCATTTGTTTGTACTTACCAGCCTCCACTCCCCCGGGTAGTCCTGTGAGACTCTCTGGATGTTGTATGGCAAGCACCTTCTCCTCCCATGGGGTGAATGGTTTTGGTGGTATGGGAGTGCCACCGCCAGTCCTGTCAGCCAGCTCACGGTTCTTGGTCCTCCTCACTTTGACAACCCTCTTCAAGTCATGCCACCGCTTCATGATTTCCTTTCTGGATCTTGGGATGGTCCCTACTGCATTGACCTTCTGGACTATCCTTGCCCACATTTGAGTCCGTGTGGCTAATGGTGTCTGTTGGACCAGGCTACCAAACAGTTGTGGTTCCACTCTGACTATCTCATCTACCATTACCTTCAACTCACTCTCTGTGAATTTGGGCATTTTATGTGTTGACATGGTGTGTGATGTGCAGAGGTGTTGTAGGTGCAGGGGTGTAAGTGGTGGTGGTGGTGATGTGTATGGTGTGTGATGTGCAAAGGGGTTAGGGGTGCAGGTGTGGAAGTGGTGGTGGTGCTGTGTGTGGTATGAGTGGTGATGGTGTGTAGCTTTGCCTATCCTTTGTTCTCAGGGGTTGGGCCCTTCAGTTGTGGGTTAGTGCAGAGGATTGTGGTCAAGGAAGGGGCTGGTTTTATGCTCTGCTATGAGGGTGTGTCCACATGTGGGAGTGCTCTCAGGTGTGTTGTGTGGGTTGTCCTTGTTTTTTTTTTGGTGTGCAATGTTGTGTCATTGGGATGTGTTTACAGTTTTTGGGTGGCATGGCTACTTTGGTGTGGGCACTGTGTGGCCTTATTGTGGGATTTTGGATTCGTCCGCCAAAATTGTCACGGAGCGTCCACGGCGGTGGCTTTGCTGCAACTCTTCCGCATGCTCTCCCATTCATTACTGTTAGCGATCGCGGCGGTCAGAAACAGCGGAACGTGCCACGGGACCAGCAGGGATATCCTAATTTGCCGTGCGGTGTCTCCGCTATCCTTGCGGTGGGTTGGTGTTTTTGGGTGGCATGGCTACTTTGGTGTGGGCACTGTGTGGCCTTATTGTGGGATTTTGGATTCGTCCGCCAAAATTGTCACGGAGCGTCCACGGCGGTGGCTTTGCTGCAGCTCTTCCGCATGCTCTCCCATTCATCACTGTTAGCGATCGCGGCGGTCAGAAACAGTGGAACGTGCCGCGGGACCGGCAGGGATATCCTAATTTGCCGTGCGGTGTCTCCGCTATCCTTGCGGTGGGTTGGTGTTTTTCTGCAGTGGATCCGTCTGCCGCGGACGTGTTTTGGCCATCTCCGCACGCTACGGGCGGTTTTTGTTCCCCCCGTACCGCCGCGGTCGGTGTTTTTTGGCGGTTGATCATAATATGGCCGCCGGTTTCTCCACGGTGCCGGCGGGCGGTTGTTTTCCGCTTCCATGGCGGTCGGGGTGATTTTCCGACCGCCATCCTAATGAGCCCCTAGGGGTTTATTAATGTCCACTTAAAACTTATGTTTTTCTAGTGTATTTCTAGAACAACCATTTCTAAAACCTATTTTCCGTTTTTGCGGTCACACCGGAGATTGCGATGATGTCGGTAATCGGGATCCCGGCGGATAGGGCGCGACAGCGGAAAGCAAAAGCAGGAATTCAATAGCTGCCACCACATTCAAAAATTATAACTATATAATTAATTCTAACCATCACACTAGATAAAACTCTATCTAAATAACTCTATAAAAACATTTATCAGAAACTCAATATAATACAATGTGTATTAATGATTCACTGATATATTTTTTATATTTCCACCAATATTTGTGGTGTCGCCGGGATAGTTATGACGTCCCCGCGACGATACTCGTGGGGGCCGCGCATGGCGATAACGGCGTCATCGCGAATATCGCATGTGATTAAAAAAAACAATTTTGGACACATAACTTGTGTCACTAACACTCACATTTCTGAAATATGGGGTCAGAGTACCTCGACCCTGACCCCATATGTTTGCTTTCACAGAAAACTTTAGCCCCGGGAACGATAGATAAAATGGCAGCTGCAACTTTCTGTTCAGGTTGCGTCCAGCCAATCAGAACATTCCTGTCAGCTCGCGCATTTGCGATTAATTGCGAAATTGTTGCGAAATATCAGCGGCCAGAGATATCACTATAATTTTTGGCTTAAATTTCACAAAATGTACTGAACTGATTTGCACCAAATAATAAAAAGCACAATCTGTGTAACAACATCTACCTTTGTGCCAAATTTGGTGTAATTCCATCCAGTGGTTCGGTCTGTAGGTTTCAACAACACGTTCCTATGGGAATTAACATTACAAACTCACCCTTATTTCACACCCCTATTTCTGGGACTCACTGCACAGAGCACCCCCAAACTTTCCATGACACACAGAACCTACTTTGATACTTTTTTGGGGAAAATTTCATGCAGATTGGTCAAACAACGCCAAAGTTATTGGCAAGTCAAAAAATGCTTTTTCTATGGAAACTAGGTCCTAACTATAACTACCCACTGGCGACCGCCAGTAAGTAATATATATATTTCGCCCTGAGCCAAGATGGAATTGTGGTGCTAATGGATAGACCATCCACCTCCATGACCCGTCCACCTGTGGCCACAACCATTTGTGCTGTTCATGAATTTGCAAATACCAATATAATTTTAAAACCAGGTATTAATGATATTATTGTATGTTCCTTTAATTTGCCAGCTCCATACACCCAGCATTGATTAATATGCCAGCGTTGGTTCTGATTTAATACAATAAAACCTTTGTGTACAGCATATTTAACCTTATAAACCACCCACTCAAATGCCCCACACATGTCCTACATAATATGTAATACCTCCTATTCATGTTTAATGTATTTCTCCATGTGATCCAAAAGATAATGTATTTAATCCTCATTTGTTCAAACTCGTCTCCTCCACCCCTGCAATCTCCCCCTTTGTCTTCCTGTTTCTCTTCCACTTAAATTAAGTTGTACATTGAATTTTGAAGTAAAACCAATAAGTGCAATAGCACCCTTCAATAGATAGAGAGATGTTATATTTAAGAAAGAAATACATATATAAAAAGTAACCCAAATTTACAAAGTACAAAGTGTGCACTAAAATACAGATACCCTTCAATACGCATGCACTAAAACTCTCTGAGATTCAATGTTCTTCAGTGCATTATAGTGGAAAATTGTTTCTTTGACCTTAATAAATCTCACTTGGGTTGAACTCACTACACAGATCACTGCTCAGAGCTCTTCTTTTCAACGTTAAAGTTAGAAAACTGAATCTCAGTACCAGTGCTGAAAGGCTTACTCGCTGGTACATAGTATGACATCTTTCCAGGATATTTAAATCATAACAATGTATGTACCTTTGCTGCAATTTGACTATCACTTGCTAATATACTACTGAATTGTGATCTTACGTGTCGATTTAGATTACATTTTGGTTGCTATCCATTTGGTATCAACAAATTATATTTCATCAAAAGCTTACTTTTTATGCTTAGTCACAAATGAAAAAGAATTCAACATTTATTTGATGATTAAAGCTTAGCATCATCTCCTCAGACTTTTATAATCATCATTTTTCGGGTATTTTAGTTTTAAACAAGACTCTTGGTAGACCTTGTTCCTATCTACTCACAAACGTATTTAAACAATAGTATCCAGTGACATTTGATGAAAGTGGCGGTGTGTAATACCTACTCACAATTACATCACGCGAGTATTCAAGCCAGCTAGCCCATCTTCGTCAGGGGAGGGTCAGACCCGGGACAATTTTCAAAAATAGGAGGCCAAATAGTGATTGTTCCTAGGAGTTCTGAAGGATTATCTGCCCGCGATACCTTTGAGAAAATGGTGGTACTATGTTATGTTATGTTAATAAATTTGTTAAGCGCACGATTACCCGAGGGTGTCTTGGCGCTGGCCCGTGGACTATGCCAGTTTCTGTAAAGATAAAGATGACTATTTATCAAATAGCCATGTTTTCAAGGCCTTCCTGAATGCAAGTAGAGTTGGAAGGGATCTGATGGCAAAGGGAGTTCTGTTCCAGAGTTTGGGGGCAGCTGCCCTAAAACTACTGCCACCCCATGTGGCTTTAAAACTCTCGGAGTTGCTAGAAGTTTAGCTCCTTCGGAGCGTAGATGCCTTTTTGGAATGTACCAATAGAACAGGCGCCTTAAAATAATGGGGCCAGTGTTCTGGAGTGCTCTGTAGGTAGTGCAGAGAGATTTAAAAATAATGCGATTCCTAACTGGGAGCCAATGCAGTTTATGTAGATGATTTCTGACCGATGAATACTTAGGAATACCCAGCAGAAGACGCGCCGCTGCATTTTGAGTCATCTGCAACTTATTGAGTTGTTTCTCAGGTAGGCTGATGTAAAGACCATTGCAATAGTCTAACTTGGCCAGGATCAAAGAAGAGATCACTGTTTTTCTGCTGTCCATGGGAATGAACGGGAGTACTTTTTAATGGTTTTTAACAAGAAACAACATGATGAAGAAACAGCATTTACCTGTGATTTAAAATTAAGTTTATCATCAATAATCACGCCAAGGTTCTTAGCTTTGGTGACTGGAATCGGAGCCGATCCCAGTTCATCCGGCCACCAGCTCTGTGACCAATTAGGTAGGAAATTGCCATGGTGCCTTTGTCAGTCTAATTTCATTAAAAAACTGTCTAAAATAAATTTAGGGCCTGGATGCAGTTCAGAAAATAGAATTCCACACGTCCTGTCATTACCTTGGCATATATCCACACTTCAACATGCACTTTGTTTTATTTTTACATCCTTTCCAGATCAAGTAGACACTCAATCATATATTATGATAGCGCATCTCTCTGGAAGGGACAGGGTGAAAATATAAAAATACAAATGTCACAACTACAGGCAGGACTACACAGATTTTGCAGATTCATACATTGGTGATGCAGCTCAGGTTACAATGACATTACAGGTTTAGGGACCAGACATATTACACCAGTCTTACAAATTAGGTTTTCCGGTCTAAGTGATTGTTTTTCAAATATATATATTAAATATATCTTTCAATGTGCAATAATTTTGCATCAGCTTATTAAAAAATAGATGCATTTTGCTTTTGAATACCGGCTTTTCAGTTTTCAGCAAAATCAAATCACCAAACAAACACTTATCATTTTAATTAAAAAGATCTCAGATTTGTAATGTTGCGAAGTGATCCCTTTTTGGGCAGTCACTTCCAGTTTTTAATTTTTTTTGTGACTCACCTGCTAGTAATTTTGAACTGCTATCCAGTACTCAGTGCATGTGCTATGATCCCTAAAACAAAGCCAAAATTGGCTTAAACACATTTAGCATATGCAGCTTCACTATATGGCCCTTGTATATGGTGTAAAAACTACATCTATGACATGTCAAATTAAATGTCATATGTGGACTGAAGCACTATATTGTGCCATCCACTTTGTGACCATGAAACATGACATATGCCTCCACTGAAGCTTGATCCCTGGAGCCTGCACACTCTCATGTTTGCAGACAAGCCTGCAAAAATATACTCCTTTACAGGACTTATAGCTGTTTCTAAGAGCTAAATAAGTAATTCCTAAAATTACCTTATTGCCCATAAGGAAGGGTGTACAGTGCTTAGAAGAGGCACACGCCTAAATTAATGTTAGCATTTACCTACAGTGAATAAATGACTAAAAGCTCTTTTTACTGTATTGGGTTTAGCTGTTCCCATAGAAAATACTGGTAAAGCAGATTAAATCACTATTTCTTCATTATCCGGTAGGAAAATGCTACAAAAAAAGTTCAAGAATTTTTCCTGTTTTTAAAAACCAAATTAATTGGTGAAGGTGGATCTTTCTAACTAGTTAAGAAACAACTTTCAGAAAAGCAATATTTACTTGCCTAAGCTACTAAGGCTAATTAGCAGTAATCTCCAGCTGCTGGCCAGCTCTGCCCTGCCTATAATGAGATATGAAATTCCTTCCAGGCGCTGCACAATAGACCACTCGATCGAAAGATCATCCTGAATGAGCAGGAATGACCCATCTCAGCTCAGTAGAAAATTCTGTGTGGGACAGCTGCCCTCCTGTTGACACAACAGAGTCAAATCCTGCATGAATGGCTTGTCTGAGGCACATATAAAACGTTTGCGCACATGAAAGGCATCAAAAAGGTCCAGATCACAATTCCTGCCTAGTTACTGAAGGATCCTGCATTGTCTTACTAGACGTCTATCTCATTTTCTGTTGTGGGTCCAGGCCCTGCTTCAAACTGGAGTTTAGTGTTAGTTTTGGGAATACACTAGAATTTCTATAGTACACTCCCACACACACCCAAGCTGTCTGAGCCCAAGTTTAGTGTGGTTGAAGCCTTTGGCCATCTTGGAGTTGCCCTGCCGCATTGCATTTTGGGTATGTTTTCAGTAAGGCAAACAGGAACTACTGAAAAGGTAGATAGGCTAGGGGGTCAGAGAAGAGAGGGACTAGGAGTGTCTTATGAAATCCCTCACCCACTGGGTGGGTAACCCTACATTGTTAGACCCACACCCCGCCTTCCTCAGAACACTGCCGGATGTTTGAAATCATACCAGGTGGACTGAACCTGCTGCGCTTGGAATCTGTGATCTGCGTGAAGGACCTGAGTGGTTTGGACTCTCTTACACTTGAAATCCAAGAACACAAAGAGCTTCAAGGATCATAAGACTGATTCCCTGGGTGGCTTCAGGAACATAGAAAACTGAAGGGGACTTTCTAGTGAAAAATCCCAGTGGACCAGTGGCAACTAGACTGGTACTTGACTTTGCTGTTGGCCTCTACCTGACACCCTGATGGTCGCTGAGTGCCATACCCTGAGGTCCCAGGGGCCTTTGACATGAACTCCCATGGTTGTTTAAGTGCTATAAGAAAGTTTGGAAACTTTAAAAAAATTTCCCTCCAGAGCTTTAATGGGACCCACCGGAAAAGTATCCGACCGGCAATACCACAGAGATGGATTTGATTTTGTCCTGTGCAGAGATCTCCTCACCAAAAACTACTAAGTTCCATTCTAAGTTGTGACTTAGAAACTTTTCTGTGAGAAATCACAAAAGATTCAGAGCACCAGCCGGACCAACCTGCTACAGGTATCCGACTTTCGGTTCTATGGCTACAGTTCCAGCAGCGGCCCGAGCAAAGAGGATTTATCTTCTGAAAAAGTGAAAATAAGTCCCATTCTCTGTCAGGGCTTCGAAGAAATGTCAATGTTTTTGTTCAGGAAAGTGACAAAGTGCCTTTCTGATGGGAAACCTAGAAACTTTCAACATTTTAGACTTTCAAATATTCACTGGGACCAATTCACCAAGTGTATCTGATCTGTGCTCCATCGGTGTCAGCCTGAAATTACACCTCAGTCCCGGTGTACCACCAGTGTATTGAATTACATTGGGCGCTTCATTTTTCTTGGGTCTTTTTCACTTTAATTCTTTGAAAATTGATATTTGGGGATGTTGGCTTGGCAGGCCAAGATGGCGGTGGCAACCCAGTAAAGCTCTGGTGAGCCCCACTTATTCAAGGAACACTGTGCTGAATTTGCCCATGGATTGCTCATTCGGGCACATATCTGTGTTCGTCCTATAACTGGAGCCGGGCACAGAGATTCCAGTGGTTTGTTGTTCCCTGGAAACTCAACCATGGACCTGGGCTGGCAGCGGCTGAGAGCTGTAGCAGTAATTGCACATGGCCAGATCGGTGCATCTACTTCACACTTGAGATGGTTGGGGTGGTTGGGTGACCTTTTGGGTGCTCTCTTCTCCTTCCTGCCCGGACTGAGTGACCGACACAGCGGCTGCTTGTGTCCTCCTTCTGCTGATCCCCTGCCTTGGTGGTGTCAGATGGCGAAGAGGAGGTCTTGACCTCACTGGGAGTGTGCCATCTGGGCTCCAGGCGAAGGCTGGATGCCGGGCCCTGTGGGCCGGCTAGGAGCACATAGCCCACATTGACATGTACATTGCCTGACTGTTTTCACTACTAAGGAGGTGAAGGACCCGCACACCATCAGGACCCCCGTCACCTGGTAGTGCACGACAATCAGAGTTCTCGCACTTGGTGTGGCACTGGTGGTAGGATTCAGGGACAGCACCTGGGAACTACTGGATGCCGCCTGTGACAGTCGCCTGACGGGGTGTATACCTGCAGTAGGTGGTGAGCCTGGACCATCAGGGGGAGGTTTTGGATCCTTCCTCTGGCAGTGGCAGGTGAGGATGGCTTGCTGGTCAAGAAACCTGCCCCCCTCGAACCTCATCAGCCTACAGGTGGGATTGGGAGGTCTTCCGTCTCCAGGGTCTCAAACCTTACCTACACCGGGTCTGTCTCCCCTCCTCCTCTTCACGACGCAGAACCCCCGTGACCACTAGAGAAAAACAGCTGCAACCTCTTCCATGGACACTCAGGGGTGAGCTGAGGTAGTGAATTGGGCAGTTGCTACCTCCCAAGTGAAAATCAACGGATTTACAAGTCATAACTGGGGTCAGACGCCGACCCAGATCAGCTGTTCTGGTCCAGATCCAAATGCTGCTAAGGTTGGACCCACCCCCATGAAGGATATTCTACAAGCCATCAAGGACTCTAGGGTGGTATTGGAGGGGAGGATAGATGGAGTCAGCACAAAGTTATCTCTCCTACTGCAGGATCTTCGCAACATGATGGAATGCACAAAAGCAGTGTTCTGCATTTCCTCTACGGAGGACTATTTGCACTCTCTTAAACAAGACTTCCAAAAGCTCTGCAATATGGCACTATACCTGAAAAAGAGGGCCAAAGATGTGGAGTGCCGCTCCAGGTGCAGTTTGTGCTTGGTGGGAGTCCCAGAGAAAATGGAAAGGGCATGACTAGAACACTTTTTTGCCTAATGGTTCAAATCATGGGTCCCTCAGCAATACCTCTCATCATGCTTTGTGATTGAGAGGGCACAAAGAGCTCTCACTAGAAACCCACTGCCAGCAACACCACCACACACTGTCTTCACTAGGCTTTTGAACTGTTTTGATACAAATGCTATACTTCAAGCAGCCCAATCTCAACAGACTCTCCTCCTCCAAGAGATGAAGGTTATGATCTTTCCTGATTACACAGTGAGGATCAACAACAATGGAGAACATTCACAGAAGTCAAGGCCAAGATGAGAGTGATGCAAGTTAGATATATGCTCCTGTACCTGGTAAGCCTCAAAACCATCCACCAAGGCAGGACATGCTTCCTTGTCAATGCTGATTACGACTGGGTGGGGAAGAAGGCACCTCTGATTTGGCCTCAAGACTCACCTGTTGCCCCTGTGCCCGGCACTTGGGGAGTTACCTCCTCCCATAAACTCAAGAGATGACACGGATGGGCTAAATCCACCACAGATAGAAGACCTGGATTGGACAATGAAGGTGACTCCTCGGCCTCTGAGGGCCATGACCCAGGATTCTGGAATGCACCTTGCCAGGTGAACTGGACTTGCGTACCTCAGTGGGGGTCCCTTCTCCATAGAGGCTCGCATACAAGTGTAGCTGGTTCCCCCGGTGACTGCTGGAGGGATTCCTCACAGGGCCCCATACAAGCACTGGTGGGGGTAAGAACCTAACAGCAGTGTCAAAATGAGTGATCTGCACATCCACAGTCCTGTATACAGGAATTACGCACTTGGCATTTTTATAACGCGCGGCTTGACGGAGAGGCGGATGGGGAGGGTGACTGGTCTCGCTCAACGAATGGGACAGGGCTCCCCTATTTTCGCCTACACCCCACACTTGGGTTCTTTGTTTATTGTTACCTTTAATCTTTTGTTGAAATTGTGAAGGGGGTCTCAGTTACTGTAGTTATGTTGATTAGCAACAGATGCTTTAACTTTCCAAGTGTAGAGAGGGCATTTCTTAAGCTGGGATTGTTGGTTGCAACCTATACTGGGGGGGGTTAAGAGTTATCTTTTTTTTGCACGACACAGCAACCCACATAAAGACCATCCACAAAACATCTACTCTCCTGATGGCTCACGCCCCACTAGAGAAATAATTTTAGTTCCTTTCCTGGAATGTTAACGGGTTTAACAACCAATTTAAGAGGCTGGTGGTCATCTCTTAATCCAGAAAATTTGGTCCGGTGTCCTCCTTCTTCTGTAGACTCACGTAGCTATACGCAGGTCTACCATGTTAGGTATGGGGCATGGGGAGTGGCCATCCTCCTTCAGTGGTTCTTTTCCATGGTTGTGTCCAAGGTCCATGCTGATCTTCTTGGGTACTTTGTGATACTCACAGACACACTGGATGGCCATACCTGGTAAGCTCCTACATTCCCTGGACTTGGTAGACTCCTCCCTGGCCAAACTATCCAACCAATTAACATTGGATTCTGTCCTCAGTGGCTGAGGATTTCAACACTATCGTGGACCAGGCCCTTGATACTCTTAGTGGTAGATGGATATCTAGGTTGCCCGCTCTTGAAGCATGGGCTTACTCCCTGGGTCTTTGTTATGTCTGGAGGGGATGGCCCTCGGCCGAGAGCTAGTACATTTTCTTTACACACTCACACTCCTATGCTCCTCTGTCTCCCATCTAGACTATTATTTTATGTCAGCTTCTGGCATGCATAGAGTAAGGGGGTTATGTATTCTCCCATAAAACCTGTATCATTAATCCCCAGTGGAGCTATTTACAGAGCAGGTCTAGTGACGGAATCCGGTAGATTAACACATTGTAGCTCAGTGTTGGAGGGTTTGTCAACAAACTCCGGGAAGCAGTGTCTCTCTAATTTGATAGAAATGTTGGGTCGGTGGATTTGGCAGTTACCATTTAGGAATTCAAGATGTAGCTCAGGGCCACATTAAGACATTAATAACCAGGAAGGAGAACAGCACTGCCTGCTGAGGGTACAGAGAAAGAAATTCAGAGACTTGAGAACACGGTTACTAGTTCAAGCAGGGCTCATGCCCTTAGGCTGTTGAACGCCTTAGTGGAGGACCTCAAACAATTGAGGCTATCAGCGGCGAAACTTGCTAATGAGATATATGATTGGGCTTACAAACCAGGCAAGGTATTATACTGGCTAGGTACACATTATCTAAAACTCTACATAATCCCACAGATACGTCAAAGCAATGGCACTTTGATATTGGAAGACATGTCCGTCCCCAGTGCTGAGTATTATTCCACTCAATATGCTGCTCATCTCCCCCCTCGCCAAATAGCTCCACGATAGCTCTTGGCCTACCAATGAAGTCACTGGATCCCTTACAGAGAGGTGATTTTGATGCCCTTCTATACCTTGAAGTAGTTCACAAAGTGATCACTGCTTCGGACAGCAACAGGACCTAGGCCCAAATGGATTTCTGGCAGAGTTCTTTAAGAAATATTACTCCATATTGGCCCCACACCTCTTGGCGCTAAATGAAGAGACAATGGAGGTGGGACAACTACTTGGAGACTTAGGCCCTTAATATTTCCCCACTAATGCTGCAAACTAAACGGAATTTGATGGCCTGGAACAAGCTTCCCTTTTTGATTGCGGGCCTCAGAGCCCTCATTAAGATGGTACTACTTCCTAGGTTCATTTATGTACTTCAGAATTCTCCATTTACACTACGGGAAACCTCATTGCTTGCCAAATGTTTCCAAGCTCCATAGGATAACCTGCTAGGGACACCTGACCTCTGTTTGTATTATTGGGCCTCGCAGTTGGTGGTCATAAATGACTGGGTAGACAGGGACTCTCAAGATCCACCATACAAACTGGAGTACCTCCAAACTGGATCCCTGGACACAAACTGATACAGTACCTCTGTACTCAAAAGGATTCATCTGCCCACAAGAGCTCTTTTAACATCAAGCACCATTGCACATTCAATGGTTTAGGAAGGTCACGAGGGAACCTTCCCTGTGGAAAGGCACTTGGCTACTGCAGGTCTCGGGTTTCACTGGATTTGGGCTATGGGGTTTGATTGGCATCTTGAAGTTAGGAGATGTGTGGGAAGGGTGAAACATTAAATCATTCACCCAAATGACAGAAGAATCTCAGTTTCACCCATCCCACTTTATGCGCTACTTGCCACTTCGTTATGCACTCCATCTATATCACCACCCATTGCAGGGCGTCCCAGAATTCAACCCACTTGAGCCCAAACTAATCATGGAACCACTGGGACAAAAGGGGATTTCATGCATACACAAATTCCTAGTGATAAACACACTAGACCCTCCCATTGCATTTGAGGGAGATATAGCTAATGAATGTTGGTCCCATGGAGGATGACGAGTGGACTGAGGCTAAGATGGTGGCCAGGTGTCGGTGATATCAGCCAAACTCCCACTGATCCAATTTAAATACTTCCACTGCGCTTATTATGATCTGAACCAACTCTGGCACATAGGCAGCAGGACAGATCCTTCCTGCCTGTGTTGCCAGGAACAACTTGCCACTTTCTTTCACATGGTATGGACATGCCTAAAGATAGTTTGGTACTGGGACATGATACATACCACGTTAGAGGCCACAATGCGATACCCACTGACCCTCGAACCTAAACATGCCTGACTGGGGGTGGATAGTGTGGGTGCTTGCCGCCTTGTGACAAAGGGCCTGCTAGTGGCCAAGTGCAACATTGCCAGTCACTGGATTGTGTCCAACCCTTCCAGGCTCAAGGAGTGGATGCGTGGAGTGAACATTTGTGCTGAAGCTGAGCGAACAATTTATAGGGCATGTGGCTGCTCACACAAATATCAAACAACATGGATACCTGGTGGGATCACTCAATGAAAAAAGAGGAAAGTTTTGGTGCCAGGCACACCGACACGTCACATAGATCAGTGTGTGCTTATATAGTGGCTTTTGGGTTTTGACATCAATTACTGTACTGTGGTGGCTCTGTTTTAAAGTCTATATATATATATATTTTTTTCCCAACCAGATTTTATTGGTTTTCAAAGATAGATACATCACACACATACAGTGCACACTGACCATGTCCTCTCGTATATTGGTTATATACGCTTAATATTGGAATTATTCTCTGGCGTGCTCAAGTTAACAGTCCCTCTTAACAGAACACCCCCCTCCCCCCTTGAGTTGCGGTTGACAAATATTCACATTTCGTGTGCGATAGTAGGTTCACGTGGGTCGTGCTTCCAGTACCCGCATGCACTGGAGTGCCGGGCAATGGTCTATTCAATGTCCCACTCAGCCGCTCCCATGGTCTAGTACTGCGGGTTGCGGAGTGCTCGCCCCGCTATCATTGTCCCGCCCTCCAGCTATCAACTCATTCACTAGCCCTTCCCATGCCCTGGCCCTGTCTATTTTGCCTATCCCCCGATGGGGTTCTCTGAGCAACAATCGGCCTTCCGCTCCCGCCCATTTCTCAAGTTCTTTTTTCCATGAGGTGATTCTGGGCCCTCCCGGTGTCTTCCACATTCTAGCTATTTCTCTTTTAGCCAGAACATAGGCCAGGTCTTGGAACTTCCCGGTTACCCTCTTTTTGGCTGTGTGAGGGAACCACCCTAGTAGGAAGTGTTCCGGGGTATGCGGGATGTCCTTATCAATGAGTTCACCCACTACTTGTCTCACTTCTACCCAGAAGGGCTGCAGCATGGGGCAATTCCAAAACATGTGAATTATGTGTGCTTCCCGCTCTCCGCACCGTGGGCACGCTGCCGTACCTGTGCCGAAGTATCTCCTGATTCAGGACGGTGTGAGATATGCCCTGTGCAAAATGTAGAAATTTATTAACTTAAACCGCGCGTTTCTGGATACTTTCGGGATTCGCTCTAGGATCCTATCCCACTCCACTTCTGGTATCTGTTTACCTAAATCCCCCTCCCATTGTAATCGCAAGCGCTCTAGTGGTTGTTGTATGTCTCGTTTCATGACCTTGTAAAGGCATGACACTGTTTTAATCCTCCCCGCAGAGAGCGCCACATATCTGCACCCTGCTAGGGCCCGCGGCTCAGTACCTCCTACTCCCCAGTGACGTCCAATCCCTCTAGCAAGGGCCCCATGCTTCAAGAAGTGACCTCCCGGTAAATCGTGCAGCTCTTAGCTCCTCAAATGGCAGCAGTGCGGAGTCTAGGTACAAGTCCCCCACCACTTTCAGTCCTGCCTCTATCCAGTCCTCTAGCCCTGCCCAATACTCTCCCCGTGGTAAGTAGCGCAGCAGCCTGATGGGTATATCCGGAGAGTAGGGGGTCTTGACGCCTACCCGTCTCAGGTACCTGGCCCAACAACGCGCCACCACCTTGGTCTCCATTGTGTCCGCAGATGTATCCCGCCGTACTCGAAGTAGTATCTTCGCGAGGGTTGCAGTGTCCGGCGCAGCCAAGCACTGCTCTCGTCCCGGGTCTCGATCTGCCGCCAGCCATTGAATCAACCAGTACAGCTGAGCAGCTATGTAATAGCCCTCGAAGTCAGGAAAGCTAAGCGCCCCTCCGCTGTAGAGCGCCGCAGGGAAATCAATGCTACTCTCCTTCGTCCCGCAGCCCAAAGGAACGACGTGATTGCTGAGTCAAGATCTTGAATGTGGCCCGAGGGATCCACACCGGGAGAGTCCCAAAATAGTACAGTAGGCGCGGAAGTGCTACCATCTTCAGGACAGCTACTCGTCCGGCTACAGACAGCGGCAGCGTTCCCCAGAAGTCCATTGCAGACTTTACCGAGCTGATCGCTCTGCCCACATTGCCTTCTAGTAGGTCTGCCGACCCATGATATATTTTGACTCCAAGGTATTGTAGGCAGGTAGGTTCCCACTTCAAGTGCTCCAGCTCAGGCGGCAGGGGGGCGTCAGGCGCGAGAGGGTACAAACTGGATTTTCGCCAGTTGACCTTGAGGCCAGACACTGTACCAAACCGGGCTAGCATGTTTCTCGCACCCCTCAGCTCCTCCGCCGTGTTGCTGAGAAATAGCAAGAGGTCATCTGCATATAAAGCTACAAAATGCTGCCCTGCACCTATGCTCAGGCCATCAAAATCCTGTCCCCTCCGGGCTCTGCACGCCAGCGGCTCCATGGCTAGTGCAAAGAGGAGCGGGGAGAGGGGACATCCCTGTCTCGTGCCTCTCTCCACCCTCTGCCTGGGTGAGATGGTCTTTCCCGTGCGCACCCGGGCCGTAGAGGACGCAGACAGTAGTCGTACCCAGTCGAGGAAACCTCCCCCCAATCCCACTTTAGTGAGGACATCATAAAGATAGGGCCACTCAAGGCTGTCAAAGTCCTTCTCAATGTCTACGGCGAACACTGCCGCTTCTCGCTGATCGTACCCGTCAGAGCCCATAATAGTCAGGAGTCACCGAATGTTTATGGTCGTGTTCCGCCCTGGGATGAACCCCGCCTGGTCTGCATTGACCAGTCTCGGCATGTAAGGAAGAAGGCGCGTCGCGAGAATTTTGCTTTGGATTTTGTAATCCATGTTCAACATGGATAGAGGCCTGTACGCCGTATAATCATGGGGTTCTCTATATTTTATTTTTATTTTTGCTGAAAACGTAAAAGGAATTTCTAAAAAAAAATCATATCTCCCTTTTCCCTTTTCGGACTTCTGTGGTTTTGGTCTTATCATATTCATAAAATGTCCCTCTTTCTTTTGAAATTGTTTGTGCATTTTTATTGTGCTTTGTGTGACTTTTTCTACTTTTTATCTACTGCTTAAATAATTTACACGTTGCCTTTGATTTAAGTCTGGCTGCTTTGTGGCACGTTTCCAGGGATTGAGCACGAGTTTATTTTATTTAATGTGTGTGAGGTGGTGGCCTTATCATTTGAGGTGGTCGCTGGTTGCAGAATAGCTGCTCTATATTCTTCACCTCAGATGCTCCACTGCACTCCTGGTCATATCTCTTGAGACACAGGAAGCTAAGCGTTACACATAAGTGTGATTAATCACACCAAGCCTGATTGAGCCTTGCGCTGTCAATACGCTACAAATGTGATATGAAACCAGGTCTAGCTTGGTTAATGGCCGTTGACATAGATTCCTCCATTAGAGAGCCATGGGTCACATCTGCAAGCTTCTTCTCTTAAATGGAGTACTGTGCATCAGTGCTCTAAGCACACAAACTGCTGAGGAGCTGATCATCGACCAGTGGCCTATCAGAAAGCGCAGGTTTTGTGTTTTTTCGAAAGCTGTCACTCCAAAGTGCCGAGATGTGCCATAGATGCAGTGCTGAAGACCAATATACCCTTAGAGAGACAACAGAAAAAAGGTATGGCATACTGGGTGAGTTGCCAGTCTGTTTAAAACTGTACCCATGGATAGAAAGTTAATATGCATCGATCCCTGTATATAAGTGTAGTCCAGTCTGCACCGTGTAACTCCAGTTCTTTGGGTACAGTATCAAATAAGTCAAGGCCAAGGGAGTATTTATAACATTTCGTTTTCAACATAGATTATTTCATGCTTCTTAGGTGTTATTTAGCTGAGCATAACAATATCCAGTAAGATAGATTTTTCCATGGGATTTACACCTTATAGTCAGGCAGCAACATGGTGGACAGGCCATTCTGTGACTATATTGTCTTCATTTGAAGTATCTAATGAAATAATTCAAATTGTTACCAATTCAGAATTACCTTGACCGAGTTACATAAAGAAGCACTGTAATTCACCAAACAATATAGCAAAGTATTTTCCTTCTGCAGAAATTCCATACTTGGGAACTGTGGGCATAAATATGTCCTGTTTGTTACACAAACTGGGGCAAGCCAACTTTTGAACCAGTTAAAAGTTACTAAGTTGAATATCCACCCCACTCCTGCCCAGCTCAGGCCCGTTATGAAAAGAAAATGGGAAGAAAGGTGATTGTGAAATACATTGCACCGTTTACTTAAGCCACCATCTTTCTTGTAACATCGTCATGAAACAGTTTTGTGTGGCCATGAAATTGTCTCAGATTGTCCTAGTCCCAAGTATGTGAAGAGAAAAAACATGCACCCTCATTTTCAAAACAGCTAAATACCTCCAAATGGTTAAAAACAAACTAAATCAGGACTGCACCACTCAAAGAGAACACAACATTACATATTATTATAATCAAATTGTCCTCAAGTTGGTAGAAAAAAGTTTCTTCTTTATTATTTTGTTCTTTTAAAAGCCACAGCCAACGCGTTTCGTCCTGTAACGCAGGACTTCTTCAGGGCATTCACATTAATAACGATGCTGGTAATGAGATCACGTGATATAATAGTCACCGGATATTAGAACCATGTGCTGATGGATTAAGAACAGCACATATTGGACCTCGTAGTAATGGTCAAGCCTGACGTGATCTGAGTCAGCGCCGCTCCCGCCAGAGATTCTCTGTTACCAGCATTGTTATTAATGGAACTCGGTTGGATGTATATACCCAAAGATAAGATAACATGTTCATTTGCAATTGGTCTCCTGGTTCTCCTCTAGACACACCTTCCTCTTTCTCTTGGAACTTCGGACCTCATTTACAAGAGGCCTGCTCCATCGAAGCGTCACTTTTTATGACGCTCCGGTGGTGCTCCAGTGTTGCAGACCTCTGAAACATATCTATAAGGTAAAGAAAACCACCCTGCATGGCTTTGCATGGCCTCATAGATATGGAGTAAGGCAAGGCAGTGCAAAGCTGCTTCAAGGAGACATGCCATGGGCGTTGCTGTGAGTTTTCCCATGCAACACCCATGGGTTTTGACACATTCCCAGATTTACAAGGATCTGTAAACCTGGGAATGTGTCAAAGCTGTGCGCCTCCCCAGGGGAGGCGTAACGAGGAGAAATAACATTATTTCTCCTCATTCTGCAGCACACATAGAAAGAGGAAAACGCCTCCATTGATTGTTTTTGTGCAGGAAAGTACTCCTTCCTGCACAAAAACTATTGTGCCAGCAACGCAGACACACTTGCACCATGGTGCAAGGGTCCTGCGTTGGCACTAGGCAACAATTTGTGCGCCGGCGCAGGCAGAAAGGACATGAATGCATCGTAGCTAGTAAATACGGTGCATTCCTGCCCTTTCAAATTGGCAATAGGCAGCACAGAAAAAAGACTTGCGGCACTGCCCGACGCCAATTTTTTGTAAATGAGCCCCTTCTTTTCTAAGATTATGAACTGAGTGGAGAGCTAGGTACATACTCCAATAAAGTAAATAACCCGTGGGTATATTTCTGAGAGCTTTGCATTCTGTTTGCACCACGCAAAGTAGTACATGCATGATGCAAACCTCTAAGTCAGATTTATGAAGCCAAGCAAAGCCACTTTGCATGGCTTTGAATGACTTCAAAATTAAGGAGTAAGGCAACGCAGCACAAATCGCTGCGTTGTCTTACTCTGTGCAAGGGAGGCGTTCCATGGGCGTTGAGGTGGGTGTTCTCATGCAACTCCCATGGTTTTTGAGACACATTCCCAGATTTACAAATACTTGTAAAACTGAGAATTCACCAAAAAGATACGCCTCCCCTAGGCGTAACGAGGAGCAATATCTTTATTTCTCCTCATGTTTTCCTCTTTAACACATAGAATGAGGAAAAATTCTCTCAGGATTGTTTTTGTGAAGGAAGGTGCCCCATCCTGCACAAAAGAAATCCTGCCTACAACGCAGGCACCCTTCCATCTCGGAGCAAGGGGGCCTGCGTTGGCGCCAGACTCCCAAAACGGTGGCAGTGCAGGGGGAAAGGACAGGAATGTGTCGTACTGGCTAAATACATGCATTCCTGCCCTTTGCCCGTGACGCACGGCAGCGCAGCAAGGTGACTTGCTTCTCTTCCCTGCGCCACAAATTTCATACATTTTCTTAAGTAAATATGGTTTCAATTAGAAAACGGTCTTACTCAAGTTAGCCCTAGCACAAAGCAGCATTCATTTCCTCAGTGAAAGACATGTAGATTGTTCAAGCAACACCTAAACAACAGTAAAGTCATGAAATCAATATGTACATTTTTCAGAACCATTTAATATATGGAGAAGAAAGTTAAATAAACAAAATAATACAAAACAACAAACAATGAAGTGGAGATACAGATTTAAATTTTTTACATGTTATGAGATATACTGGTTGTAGGGTCCAAGAGAAGGCAGAAGATACTAGCCCCTAAAAGTAACAACTGGGGTCAATTAAATTCAATTATTTTATTATGATTTGGCACTCCAAAGAGTTCCACATAAAAAATGTACAAGAAAAAACACCAATATAGGAAATCATCCAGCGCTTGATAACGAGATAAAATACATGCAGAGACCTAACAGTTACAGATTTCGTTGAACAGTACAAAATTCGAGCATAATACAAGATGTTGAAAGTGCAAGTGCGCAAATATAAAACCAATTTCAGAGATCCTTTAAGGTACAATGCTAACTAGGTCAGTGCAAAATCAAATTGGACCATTAAATACTCCAACAACTTCAACTGTATAATGCAAAGACCCTAAGATTCTATTTATAATATGAAGTAAATTTTGCCCAAAGGGAACCCTGTGCAGAATACATGCAGAGACCTAACAGTTACAGATTTCATTGTATTGTACAAAATTCATAGCTGGATACAAAATGTTAAAAGTGCAAGCGCAATTATAATACCAATTTCACAGATCCTTTAAAAGATTCTACTTATAATATATTAAATGAATTTTGCCCAAGGGGTCCCTGTGCAAAATACATGTTGAGGCCTAACAGATACAGATTTCATTGTACAGTACAGAATTCATAGCAGCATACAAGATGTCAAAAGTGTGGGTGCGCAAGTATAAAACCAATTTCACAAATCCTTTAAAATACCGCCCTAACTTGGTCACTGCAAATCGGATTATACCATTAAATACTCTAACAACTTCAACTGTATAATACAAAGACCCTACAATTATTCTTATAATATACACAGAATTTTGCTCACAAGGGACCATGTTCAACATACCACAGCTAAACACATCACATTTAGTCCTTCTCTAAAATATATTTAAGAATTGTTTGAGAAAACAAAATTTTTTGAAGCACACTAATTCGGTGGGGGGGGGGAGGGGGCAAGAGACAGTTTCGGGCCTCCTCAGCTGTAGCGATGTATCTTAGATACAGTGGTCTCAAAAAATGATAGGGTCTCAAAAAATGATAGGTTGTAATAGGGGACAGACAAATAAAACATGATTTAAATCCTGCACCCAGTTTCCACATAGGTGACAAAGTCTGTCCTGCCAGGCTAATCCCTCCCACTCCCCTGTTATAATTCGTAAGGGTGTCAAATTCAACCTTAGCAACGGTATAGTTCTGAGCACTCCATGGGGAAGGTTCCATGCAACATACGGTTGAGGTTGTTTATAAATACTACTCCCCACTATTATATCATTACTGGAATGCCCTGAACACAATACAGTATCTCTTTTATGGCAGACTTCGTAAATTGTTTTTTTGATTAGAGTGTTCAAAACTTGTTTTGGTAGAGAGCCTACGCCGCTATGCCCAATTTCAAATAAGTCTGCAGCTTTCACAAAATTCCTGAAAACAACGCTTTTCCCCTTGAGGCAGGCAAATATTTCCTGTCTTAATGCTACCCGTAAAGGGTTTTCAACACTATTCAGTAGGGCATTACTCCATCGTAAGCATGCAGCCATGGCAAACACATGTGTCGAGAGAAGCCCGAATTCGGGCCGGATCGCCGCTATGGAGACCGCACGGTTCAAGTTACAAATTTGGCACCAAATGCGCCCTTCCACCTTCTCAAAATAATCCCACTGCTGTTCATCTACTGATTCACAAGTATAACTCAGTACAGGCGGGTTTTTAATTTTATAAACTGATAAAACATGTGCGAAGTGTCTTTGCCCGCAACATATATAAAGTCTACCAATTGCGCAGGCCTGGGATATTGCCTTACTTCTGCACTGGTCAATGTGATCACTGCTAGAACACTTGCTTGTAAAAATTATTCCTAGATACGAGCACAACTTCACTACATCAAGTTTGTCTTTCCCCAGAACCCAATGCATATTTTTCCTAACTCTGCATTCCCGATGTTTAAAAAACATAATTTTGCTTTTTGAGGTATTTATTTTTAAAAAGTGATCATCCGAGTAGTGAGCTAACTCATTAAGATGCCTTTGTAGTCCTATCGGAGTTAGGTCCAACAGGATGGCGTCATCTGTGTAAAGCAGACAGCTCAATTTCATTGATCCTAATTTCGAGGAATCCCCTTTGAGAGCCCCACCCTGCTCGGCAATTCATTGATATAAAGAGAGAAAAGGAGAGGAGCTAATAAGCACCCCTACTTCAACCCATTATGAGTCTCTACTTTACTCGACAGGCCCTGGTTACCTCCTATCAAGACCTGGGTCCTAGTTGAGGAATGCAATGAAATGATCTATCTGAGCAAGTGCATGGGGATCCCCATTGTGGCTAATTTCCTCCACCGTGTCCCCCGGTCAACCCGGTTGAAAGCTGTGGAGAAATCCATAAAGGCAGAGTACAGGGCCATTCACTTGCCCATTGGATATTTCTCGATCAAGGTTTGCAGTTTTAATTTGCCACTATGCTTACGGAACCCTGCTTGCTCTGCGGGACGATGTCATTTCCAAAAGCCCAATCCTGGAGATGGAGGAGTATGCTCTTAACAGTATTCCGGTCGCATCCAGCAGTGCGATCTGCCTAAAGCTGGCAGGGGACGTTCTGGGACCCTTTGTATGTAATGGAACCACAATACTTCTTCTCCAAGAGGATGGAATAATCCTACATGCATAGCAATAGGAGAATACAGGACAAAAGAATTGAGATATCTTGTTTGATTATAGCTATCGAAAGGTTGTCTGGGCCCATCGCACCTGAGTACCTTGCCCCTTTAATGAAGCACTCTATTTCCTTACAGGAAGGGGGGCCGTATTCATTCCCCATGGGAGACTCCATGGTTACCTCTAAATTGGGGAGACTCCATAGTTACCTCTAAATTGGGCCTGGTCATAGGATTTAGTGCATATAACTGTGATATATATTGGGTCCACTCTGCATCTGATATTAAGATGGCTTTTGCCTTAATTCTACTATCACAATATTTGGCTATTAAAGCCCAATATTTACTCGAGTCACCGGACTGTGCAACCTCTCTTAGTTTAATCCAGTTTGAACCCTCCACCCCTCTGTGTTCGGATGCCTGCATTCTTTTTCTTACCTTGCTTCAATCTATTGATTTCCCTTTGTCTGGTCAAAGAAGTATGCTCAAATTGTTCCCTTTCTAGGGCATTTATATCCTGGTTTAACTTTTACCTTTCCCGATATAACCACTGGTTGATTAATGCCACCAACCCGCTTTTTGCTTCCACATGATCTAAATAAGGCCAGATTCTTCTCAAACCAGGTGATGGGATTTTCCTGTATAGGACCAGAGTTCACATTTTCAATAAGCTTCCCTAAACATGTAAGGTTTTTATTGGACCGAAAAGTCTGCCCATTTGTTTTATTATACATAATACTATCGTCTCTGGGGTTCCAGGGCTCCAATGACTTGAATTCCAGGTTGACATTCACTGATAAAATACTGTGGTGACTCAAGTTTGTTACTAACAGTAACAACTGGGGTCTTTTGCCTCTGGTACCCTGGGGACCCAGTACTGTGGACTCCCAAACTTGGAACCAAGAATCTCTTTTAGCTCTTGACTCTCAAGGAAGAGAAACAGGACAGACCTGGGCTTACCAGATCTCAGCAATGCAACAAACAACACCTAGTAACTCACTGCCCAGTCAGTGCTTTGACATGTAAAAAGTAAAAGTAATTGTTTTACACAAAACTAAATACTATGTACAAATTAACAAAACATACAGGCTGGCAAGTGGAAATAAGACTACACAACCTCACAACCTACAAGGCATGTACATGAAAGAAAGCTCGCAGAGATCAGGTAACCCTAAATGTTCCCATGATCCTATAGCCCAGAGGCACCTCTAATAGATCAGTAGGTCCTAACCCCTAAAAAAACAACCACCCCCATGTGTCTACAGGAAAAGGAGGGGTGCATTACACAAACACGAGAGGTGCATTAACTAAATTTCAGACCTGCTGCCTTTGTTAGGGTGTCACCATACAAATCAAGAGTAGAACATAAGCCTTAATACCAATGAAACATTTCAATATTGTAAAACATCCTGATGTTACTAGAAATATACACTGAAAATAATCTTCATTTTGTACCAAGAATCTGCATTGATTTTGACTTTCATTTGCACATGCTGCAACAATAAAACATTAAAACAATGAAATATTTGAGTCAGAATTTTTTTTCCTACATTGATCACAGTTGCATTGCAACCTCAGAGGAACTAACAACAAAGGACCATACACCCCAGCTCCAAAACTGCTAGTTATTGTCAAAAACCTCTCCCTGGATGAGGGATCTTCTGACCCAGGAGGGTATTCAGACGGAATATCGAGTTGGAAATGTCGACTTACGCAAATATCGAGTTGGAAATATCGTGACACAGAAATATTGACACCAAGAATATCGTGGTCAAGAATATCAAATTTAAGGTAAGAAATATCGTTTTCAAAAATATAGAAGTCATTAATATCGTTTGCAAAAATATAGTTGTTTAAAATATCGATTTTTTAATTAATGTTATGTATTTTAGTTTATATTTTAAATGTTAGTGATGTATGTTTTTGTGTAAGTATTGTTTATGTTTTTTAATATATGTGTTAAATTTTTTGTAGTTATCAATTTTATTTTAACTAAATTTTGCGTTTTTTAGTTCTGTAGCAGGTTGTGGGTTTATAGGGGAATAGGGTGGGAAGTAATTTAATTATAATAAACTAATGATTATTTTTTATTTATTAATATTTATTTAATTGAGATTTTATAGTGTTAATTGTGGGAAGTAATTAATTTGTAATTAATTATTAACTATTAATTAATTGTTAATAGATATTAATTAATTAATTGGTAATTAATAATGGTAATTGTGAGGTTTAGAGGGGTAAAGGGTGGGAAGTAATTTATTTTTAATTAATTAATAATTAGTTGTTAATTAATATGAATTCATTGATTGTAACTTAATTATGGAAATTGTGTAATTAATTTTAGGTGCGGGATGTGGGGTTTATAGGGGTAAAGGGTGGGAAGAAATTTGTTTAATTAATTAATAATTAGTTAATTAATTGAAAATTAAATATGGAAATTGTGTAATTAATTTTAGGTGTGGGTTGTGGGGTTTATAGGGGTTAAGGGTGGGAAGTAATTTATGTTTAATTAATAATTAGTTGCTCATTAATATTAATTAATTAATTGATATTTAATTAGGGTAATTGTTTAATTTTGTGTGTGTTGGTTTTACTTTTATAGGGGTAAAGGGTGGGAGTAAATTAATTTTACTTACCTTATAATTAGTTGTTAAATACTATTAGTTTTTTAATTGAAAATAAGTTTAAAATGTAATTAATTTTTTTCAGTTTAATTTTAGCTGTGGGCCGTGGGGATCATAGGGGTAAAGTTGGGAAGTAAATTAACTTTTATGAGTTTTAATTTGTTTTTGTATTAATATTTCTTTAATTGGTAATTAATTATGTTAATTATGGAAGTACATTATTTTTTTAATTTAGATGTGGGTTGTGAATTGTGTGGTGTTATAGAGTAGGAAATAAAAAAGTAAATTTATGTAATAATTAATGTTTTTGTTTTTAAATAATTTCTAATTAAAAATATTTATTTGTTTGAAAATTATTTTTTATTTTATTTAATATAATATTTGTAGGTATTTGTCATATGTATTTAACATTATAATACTTTTTTTGATTTTAAATATTAAATGTATTTGCATTTTAATTTTTAACATATTTATATATTTTTTATTTATTTTGATTTTTAAATATTTTTGTTGTTGTTAATAATTTGTTTGTTTTTAATTTTGATCTGACTGGAGTGAGAATATGAATTGTTACCCCTATGCAATCCAACACTTTCCCTACTGTGCACTGATTGGAGTGGGAATAGTAAATTTTATCCCGCCACTATCCAACAGTTTCCCTACTGTTGCACAGATTGGAGTGGGAATAGTACATTTTATCCCGCCACTATCCAACACATTTCCTACTGGAGTGGGAAATTTAAGTTTGAAGATTTTTAAATAGTTTAATGTTTTAATTTATAATAGAATGTTTTTTTTAATTAGATTTTATGCTATTGGTACATATATATATATTATCTACTGGCGGTCGCCAGTAGATAGTTATAGTTACAACCTATTATCCATAGGAAATCCGCGACATTCTATTTGAAATAACTCTCTTGCCGGTTGACGTATCTTCGCAAAATTTTCAAACTTTGTGGCCCGCTCCGGTCCGCTCCTACCCTGAAAGTCTCGGGGATTCGCTAAGCCGGGGCCGAGAAAAAGGGGGTCCCAAAACGCGTTTTCCCCATGCAATTTTCCATAGGAAACTTTAGACACGGCTACAGCCTGAACTGCTGAACGGAATTACACCAAATTTGGCAAAGAGGTAGTTCTTGGTTCAGAAAGAACCCTTTTGTTAAATGGTGTAAATCCGTTCAGTAGTTGCTGAGAAAATCAAAAGTAAAAAGATAGTGATATCTATGGCCGAGTAGGGTCCGCGTACCCTCCCGATCACGAGCTGCATGTTAATTGGCTGTCAGCTGGCTGTCAACATTCCGATTCAGGAAATGTTGGCAGCCATTTTGTCCCTCGGTAGAACCGAGGGACAGAAACAAGTGCGCAAAGCGCACAAAGGGGCAGGGTAGAAACACCCTGACCCCTAGGTTTGCTCAGGGGTCCCACAAGGACCCCCTGGGCAAAAATAAAAACATTTTTAAAAATCGGCAGGATGCGCTCAGGGTGCGCGAATCCTGCCGAAAAAAAATCGAAGCGCGGTCTCCCGCGCTTGATTGCATTTTGCCCCGGGTGGCCCAAGTCCCGGGGCATGGTGGGGGGTTAATTTTATGTGTGGGGGGCCTCAAAGGGCCCCCTAAGCCCCGGGACCGCCACCCCCGGGGCTTTATATAAAAATGGTGCGGGAGGGCTCTTCTGCCCTCCCACAGCCCCGGGGACCGCCACCCCCGGGGCTTCTTTTTATGTTAAATAAGGTGTGGGGGCTCCAGCCCCCCACACGCCCGGGACCACCACCTCCCGGGGCACTTACAAATAAATGTGGGGGTCCATTACGGACCCCATAGCCCCGGGTGCAATTTAAGGGAGGGGGCCGCGCGGCCCCCTCCTGGAGCCCTTGATGGCCCTGGGGACCGCCACCCCCAGGGCCGGCTCCTGCAGTGTCCCGGGGTGCCTACCCTCGGGACACTGTAGTTTGCTATGGCAGAGACGGGAGCCTCGCGGCTCCCGTCCTGCCATTGCAACTTGCTTGGATATTGGAAGAGAGAGCAGGGAAACCTGCCTCTCTTCCAATATCCAAAGCCGATTGCTTTCCACATGGGGAGCAGCATGTTAGCTGCTCCCCATGTGTAAGCAATGCCGGCTCCCAAGGGACGCGGGAGCCGGCGGGACTGTGGGGGATTGGGACCCCCACAGTCCCCAACGGAGAGGGCCAGCCCCGGGGGATGGGGTCCCTGGGGCAAGTAGGGCTCGGGAGGGAGCCACGCGGCCCCCTCCCCAAAAAATAAAAAAATAATAAAAAAAAATGGAAAGGCCGGCCCCGGGGATGGGGTCCCGGGGCCTTAAATGGCCTGAGGAGGGGGCCACGCAGCCCCTCCAAATAAAAAATAAAAAGGCCATGCCCCGGGGGATGGGGTCCCCGGGCCAATACAGGCCCAGGGAAGGGGGCCACGCGGCCCCTTCCCCGTTTTTTATTTTTTTATTTTAATTACAAAAAGGGGTAAGGCCCTGGGGGATGGGGTCCCCAGGGCCCAAAAACATGAAAAGGAAGGGGGCCACACAGCCCCCTTCAGGGGACAAAAAAAAAACGATCGGGCCCGCAGGCCCCGCCCCTTCCTTCACCACTCTGCAAACGCGCCCTGGCGCGTTTGCAGAGGGAACGAATCCCCTTGAATATTGGGGGTCCCTGGGGGCCAACTAGCCCACCAGGAACCTTCCAGTATGCGCCAGGGGCTGCCTTGCAGAGAGGTGTACAGAGGCCACGCCCTTTTACACCTCTCTGCAACGCAGCTCTGTGGCGCTTTTGGAGGTATATGGTGGGTTAGTTGGACTCGGGGACCTCAGGATTCAAGGGGACTTAATCCCCAACTTAAAACGCGCCACGGGCGTGTTTGCACAGTGGTGAGGGAGGGCGGGGCTTCAGGTGACATGTGTGCAAACAGGACCCGTGGCGCGTTTTAAGATGGGGAATTAAATCCCCTTCAATCCTGAGGGTCCTGGGGGCCAACTAGCCCAACAGGTACATCCAGAAGCGCACAGAGCTGCGTTGCAGAGAGGTGTAAAAAGGGGTGTGGCCTCTCTACACGTCTCTGCAACGCAGCCCCTGGCGCATATTGGAGGTTCCTGGTGGGCTAGTTGGCCCCTAGGGACCCTCAGGATTCAAGGGGACTTAATCCCCCAACTTAAAACGCGCCACGGGGCGCGTTTGCACAGATGTCACCTGAAGCCCCGCCCCTCCCTTCACCATTGTGCAAATATTCTTCTAAAATCATCCGAAATACGAATTCCGATTTACTCACCTGTTATAAGGAGAGACCTCAGTGCTGCATCTTTCAGCCCAGTACTGGTCCTGAAAAGTAATTTTAACCGTACTTACCAGTAACTTGAATTTCCTTCCATAGGATATCATTGCCTGCTTTTTGCTGAAAAAGTTTCTGTGTTGATTTTTGAAACATACAAATATTCCTCTAAAATCAGCCGAAATACGAATTCCGATTTACTCACCTGTTATAAGGAGAGACCTCAGTGCTGTATCTTTCAGCCCAGTACTGGTCCTGAAAAGTAATTTTAACCGTACTTACCAGTAACTTGAATTTCCTTCCATAGGATATCATTGCCTGCTTTTTGCTGAAAAAGTTTCTAAGGGGCCCATTACGATGGCGGGCGGAAGCACAACCGCCGTGCTGGCGGATGCAAAAACCACCAGTTACCGCCGGCACGCAGCAGTCCACACGCCCGCCCAATTACGATGCGAAAAGCAGGCCAAACACCGCCGGCAAGCCAGCAACACCGTCCGCCATCAAAGTGCGCCCGTACACGTAGCGGCGCAGCCCAACTGACACACACCGTCCGACGAAACACGTCCCGCCCGGCGTATAAATTACGATGCCGCAAACAAACGGCTCCCACGGCTAAGAGACACCGCACGTGAAAGAGAGGCGGTAACACGGACGCAGAGCACGGACAACGAAGAAGCGGCACCCCGGGCATGAATCCAGCACTGCAGGCCCTTCCCATGCTTCTGCTGATGCACCACCAAGGACGCAACGTACCGCGGAGACGCAGGTAGGCACACACACAACAAGTGCACGCAAACAGCGCACACAGTGCAAGGGCGGAAAAGCGGACAACCCCCACCAGCGCGTGTACACTACACATCCACCATTGCATCCACATATGACACACAGGCCAAATCCTAACATCGCGGAACACATGTGTACACACCACCTGGGACTAGGAACCAACCACCCCGTCACGGCCCCAAAGCGCCGATGACGCCGCCACACATGCGCACAACGCAGAGGCCAACCGCAGCGCCATGCATGCGTCGCACACAGACACAGGGACACAACCAAGCAGCACACACATCAGCCCCACCCCGAACGCACATGACACGTGACAGGCCTGCCACAGACATGTCCCCAACGCCCAATTCACGGACAACACCCAACGCCACACAACCGACGCACACATGTCAGTGAAGTCACGCAACAGCAGGACACACCCCAGTGTAACAAACATGGCGTAGCACACAGCGGCGGCAACACCAACTAGGAGAAGCAGGGCCCCTTCGGGAAGAGGAACGCCAGTACCACACTGAAAAACCCATACCACCCTGCACATATGAACAAGACATATGAAACGGAACACCAAAGAGCCCGGGGACCGACAACAGGTGGCCCAAGAATAACATCCACACACAAGGCCCAACGCAGAGCGGAAAGGCAGCCTGCCGCCCACACAAGGGAGAGCAGACAGCACTGAATGACCTTCCATTCCAACTCCGAAACCACAGCCCTACGACAGAAGCCGGTGAATACAGCCATTGTCCAAGAATAGACCAACACAGGCATGCCGAGGAGACCGACCACAGGGCAGATAGCGCATATCACAGAAGCACACAACGGACGGGGAAGAAAGAAGAAAACACTCCCCCATGTCGGCCACATGCAAGTTAATTGGAAGGAGTCACACAGCACTGACCTTGAACTGTCTGAGAAGCATGTGGGAAGAGGGCCCGTGTCCTCCAAACAAGCCAACAGAACACAAGTCCTGTCTCCCTACGACTACACAGAGCTCACAGCAACCCCGGAGCGTGCACATTGCAGACTGCACACACAGCCGGAGCACGCCATCTCAACGAACCGCTGCGAAATGGCAACCGCAACACACCTACCCAACTACGCCGAACAGCTCAAGCTGTACAAAACCAACACGATACATACATTGGGATGCGATCTCCTGTCCCTGCTGAACGTAAGTTACCGACTGACTTACCGCATCACATTGTTCAGCTGCGTCATGCCCGTCTTCTACTGTCGGAGGTGTCCCTACCAGCATCCCGTCGAGATATGCCTCTCCAACCCGGCATGTCTGAAGGCGGACCTGCTACCACTACTCCTCCCTCTGGACGCACACGACAGGGCCTGCTCTGCCTATGGGGGCATGGCGTATGTGGCCAACATCGCACCCGCACTGAAATGGGACCACTGTGCCTCCACACGACGGATCATCGAGAACAGCTACATCGAATGTCACCCAGCATGCCCCATCATGGTCCTCCAAGGGACAACTTACGAACAACACCTTGAGAGCCACCATCCGCTTCATTGGCTGGCAAACATGTACACCACCAATGACATGGAAGCCCTGCTGGACGGCATCGCATACCTGACAACCTGTAAATACGTCGGACCACAACGCAGGTTCCCGAGTGACCTATGAAGTCCAACCCCGCACCCATGCTCAGCTTCCGCACGGACTGGCCAGTCACCACCACAACAGCCATACCAAACGACCGGCAACTGTAACCACACCATCAACGACATCGCCATGACATCGGATATGACCGGGACATGCACACTGTTCCCCATCACATCCAGGAACACCGCATGCATCGTGGGAGGCAGTGGCATGGGCTCTGTGTATCGCACCCACATGGACGGAACTGCACGAACAACCAGGACACGACATGGATCCAGCGCACATGGACACACACACCGCTCAGTGGACATGAATAGGTCGCCTGGAGTCTGTGGGTGCTGCACCCCTCCCACCCCCGCCCCGGGAATCCCATACCAGGACCTTTGCATGGACGACAAGTGCATACAACAACAACACGACCCCAGTGACTGTGACATGTCCAGTAACCACCACAGTGCAACAACAAGTGGCACGCCGCTGCATGCACGCAAGCACATGCCCTGATGTCATCTCACATGCACGCGTGCATGAGGAACAACCGCAGCAAACCTGTCACATGGAACTGAGATGGACTGTGCCCATGATGCCGAGCGGTCTGGTAGGCTACATGTATACCGTCTGTGTCAAAGTCCGCAGCTCCGCAGCTATACGTAAATGTACATTAGCACAGCCTTGGCCAAGCAGATGTAACTCTGAAGCCCACATCCCACATGCAACAGCCAATCACATGTAACCCCACACCCTATCCAATTTGTAATCATGCTCAGTATATCCTCAACATGTATTCCGCTGCCAGTAGTGTCCACTATACTGCATCACAGAGGACAGAAGACTCAATATAATGTTTGAAACCAAAACTGTCTCCGCTGACTCATTTCACAAGTACGAATGAGAGAGGATGAGAGTATGTGAAGTACACGGCAGTCGTGACATGACCATGTAGTCCACTGGTATTGGATGTCAACGCAAATGAGTAGCACTACTGTGGAAGACACACATGTGTCGTGTGAAGTCGTATGGACGCAGTGCTCAGGTGGGTGGGTGCGACGGGTAGATGCGCACATGCCAAGTTGGAGCACGCCGTGTTGGGAGGGGTCATGAACAGTACACCACCGCTTCCCTGGGCATTGTGAGAGGACACCTGTCGGGGGGAGTGAACACGTGTGTGCACAGCAGCCGGGCACACGTACAAAGCGGTACCAGGCGCACCTCAGCCCACCCTCTGTGGACAAGCTGGATCCTGTTGTGCGCCCGCCATGCCCCTTGACAAGGCACACACAGCCCCAGTCGACCAGGTGTAACCCCAACATAGTCAATCCGCACAGGCGATACAGGGCACGGGATGGCAGTGGAGCATGGTGTGTGAGAGGTCTCCTCGCGCTCCTCCTGGTCATATCACGCAGGCAATAGAACCTCAACGTCCAGCATGGCAAAAAGTCAAATGGAAGTGTAGGGGACGCACCACAGCACGAGCAGCACTGACGTCACGGGAGGTGGCTCGCACCATCCCATCCATTGCCCATCATACCAACCACGCCACATGCCATTGCGACTAAGTGCAAGCGCGTGCGCCACCACCCCTGAGCCCTCCCCAGAGAGGCCAAAGAGTGAATGTGTGGGCCATCAGCCACAGACGGACGCGGCCTGGCCGCAAGGGCAGCCACAGCCACTGGGTGTCGCAGGTGGCGGATCCGGAAGGCGAAGACTGTGATGCATAGTCCATGCAGGCCGGGTCTCCATTTGGGGCACCACGCAGGTGGACGGCGTCCCGCCACACATCATACCCTGAGACAGCCCACTCGTGCAACTGGACCCACACATACACTCCTTGCCCTCTCTGGTGCGAGCTTGGGGCTGCCTGTGCAAGCGCTAGCCTCGCAGGTGAGCATGCATATTGGGGGGCGAGGGGAGGACATGAGGGCTGGGGCGAAGATGACTGTATCACTGTCAGTTAGTACAAGGGATGACCCAGATGTGGAAAGGAAGAGACGTGTCCCGTGTGTACTGCAACTAGTCGCCAATCCAACTACCCCCCATGTCCGGAATGTAAGCCCGCACCTAGGCCCGCCCATCCGCCACATCGAACATACCACCAGCACGACAACCTTCCCATTCGAAACACTGACTGGGGGTGGCGACCAGTGAACAATCATGTGTAGCCTACCCACGCGTACATGTGGGCCCTCCATGATCCATGTCACCTGCGGCAAAGACATGACATGCGCAATGAGGGAAGTGAGGAGAGCTGTCCGCCCCACGCGCAGAAGGTGCATCAGCTCCACAGACCCAGCAGCGAGTCCAGCAGGGGTCACATGTGCAGGGGCAGCTGTGCCTGGTGTGAAGGCACATGCATATAGACAGCACATCGACCAATGTGTAGTCTGCCCACATCCACAGTCCATCATCATGCGGACATAGGAATTGAACACAGGGCAACACATCTTAGTTGGTGCACCCACCGTGACCAACAATGCGCAATCATCGACGTACCCGCCCTGTGCATGGCCCCCCACCCAACGGAGGCACATCCAGTGCCACCATCCCACACACACAAGCCTTCCACGGAACATGCTGTGTCCAATGGTCAGTACAGAGTCAGCGCCCATCTGGTGGATCCTGAACAGGAGACACATGCACACACATGCCAGCTCCCACTATGTACGTCTGCCACCTGGCACGTGCAATGTAACCTCTCACCTGTGACGTGTGACTGCAAGCACACAGCCGTCTTGGCATGGGGCTGTCAATGTGGACACCAGTCAATGTTTCGGGAGCTGTGATCCGTACAGTGCTGTACATAGGGTGCAGTGCTGACACCTACTACTGTCTCATATCCCCTCGTGCCACAGGTCCCACTTGTATTGGCCGCTCAGCCCGTGCCCACATCGTCGTCGTCGTGTGCCATACTCATCCAGCCTCGGAAGCAGTTCCATGCTCAGCAGACACTCATGTTGCCGTGGCGTTGCCGCTTGACGAATATGCAGTCAGTCCCCATCAGCACGCCCCGCAAGTCATTGGGGCCTAGATCCCCATGTGCATGCACATGGCAGTGGTATGTCTCACTTGCCATTGCCATTGTTGGGAGACCTGTGTAAGTGTATTGTGGCCGTGCCGTCCCAGCTTGACAGCTGGGCTGTGGCTCATGTGCTTGCTCAGTCATGTCAGTGATGTGTATGCGAAATTGCTATGTGCCGTGTTGCTTTGACATGTGTCCTCTGCCATTTTCCCCAGGCGGAGACCGAACATTGACCGCCCATACCAATTGCTGGCGGACATGGACGATACAGAGGTTATCAGGAAGTTTCGGCTGGACAGGCCAACCCTGCATCGACTGTGTGCCATGTTAGAGCCCCATCTCCGTCCCCGCAGGGTGTATCCGACTGCTGTCACCCCCACGGCTAAGGTGATGGCCGCCATGCATTTCTTCGCCACTGGGTCATTCCAGCACACAGTGGGCAGTGGAGGAGGGATGTCCCAGCCCATGTTCAGCAAGGTGCTGAGGGATGTACTGGCAGCCATGATGCTGTACCGAAACAGGTACATCAGATTCCCCAGGGCTCGTGAATTGGCGGCAGTGAAGGGTGCATTCTATGCCCTTGGCAGAATCCCACACGTCGTGGGAGCCATTGACTGCACACATGTTGGCCTTGTTCCACCACAGGCCACTGAGCACCTGTACCGCAACAGGAAGCACACGCACTCCCTGAATGTGCAAGTGGTGTGCCTTGCGGACATGGTGATCACCCACGTGTGTGCCAAGTTTCCAGGCTCGGCACATGACGCACACATAATGCGCAACAGCATCTTGCCACGACTGATGGCCAATCTGCAACAGGATCGTGGCTGTATTGTCGGTGAGTATGTGGAGTGGTGTAGCGTGCTGGTTGTGCGATGCTGTCCCCTGTCCAGTTGGAATAGCAACGGTTCTCTGTGTCCCTCACACCCAGGTGACTCTGCGTATCCGAATGGGGCATGGCTGCTCAGTCCATTGAGGAATCCTCGCACCCCAGCAGACGATCGATACAATGAGGCACATGGGAGGACCAGACGTGTGGTCGAGCGTACCTTTGGCCTCCTCAAGTCCAGGTTCAGGTGCCTGGACCGCACCGGGGGTGCACTGGCGTACTCCCCACAGAAGGTGTGCCAGATAGTGGTGGCGTGCTGCATGCTGCACAATCTGGCCATTCGGAAGCAGATCCCCCTCATTGTGGATGACGGAGATCAACCAGGGCCCCAGCCCGCAGACCAGGACAGCTCGAGTGAGGTGGACAGCGGAGAGGAGGAAGCTGGGAATGTGCGCCAGCAGCTCATCGCCCGCTACTTCACTTGACGGTGAGTGTCCATGTACGACGGATGATGTGTCTGTATCTGTGCAGGTGTGTGTGTGCTGTGTCAGGGTGGCCGTATGTTCACTGCGTGCAGTGTGTCAACGCTCCATGGCCAGGGTAGTATGCCACTGTTGGTGACTGTGGCATTGTGCCCTATTGCTCTGTGCGATGTGTGTACATTGCTTGTAGTTGTTGACATGTACTGTGTGATGGGTGTGTGACACACTCATTGAATGTGCTCCTGTTCTGTCTCCCACCCCTAGGTCCCTACAGGCCCTCCGGATTCCATTGCCATGCCACGCATCAGGTGCCTTTCCGCCCAAGGTGGCCGTTGTATTCCGTACAAATAAAACACAGGGCACAAACAGCAGTTAGTGAAAAAGGTGCATTTATTCCAAACTGTGACATGTGATTGTGTGTAAGGTGATGACAAAAGTGGTGCGTGCAGTGACAATGAGCTGTCGGTCATGGCTGCGTGAAGCTCAGGGTGTACCCACTGGTTCTATGTCCATAGTCCAACACACACATGCCATCCAGCTGGCTGTGTGGAGTGGGATCGTAGAGCAAGTCAATGCAGTGGCTGGTCAAGGAAGGCTGGCGGAAGGCTGGCTGGCTGCCTCACTTGCGACTGGAGCGTGCGAAGTCCTCCCGGGAGATCTGTTTCCTCTTCGGACGGCCCCTTCCACGTTTGGGAGGGGGTGTGTGGTGGCGACCTGCTGGTGGTGGGTGAGGTGTGCTCACTGGCTGTGGACGCAGGGGAAGTGGACACTGCTGCCCGACCCTGCGCCCTAGCAGGTGGTGGCGGAGGTGGTGTTGCTGGCCTTGCCTGTGACCCCACCGCCACCACCAGCTGGCCCATGAGGTCCACGAGTTGGTCCATACGGGACACGAATTGGCCCATATGGGCGTCCATGGACCTCAGCACCCCCAGCACCTCCCGCGTGTCTGTAGCAGACCTGACCCATTGTTCTTGGGCCTCCTCATAGGCCCCAAGGACTCTGGCCATTTGAGGCAGGGCATGGCTCCCAGGGGAGGCTGGCGTTTCCCTGACCCTGCTCCTCCTACCAGTCCTGCTGCCACCGGCCTGCCCACTAGCCACATTGCACACCACGGTCCTCGCTGTGGCTCCCAGGGTGGATCCAGTCGGCCGGGCCACCACCTGCGCTGGGGCTGGTGCCAGCGAAGACGTGGTGGTGGTGGTGGCGGTGGTGGTCGGTGCGGCGATGGTGGCGGTTGCGGCAGTGGTAGTGGCCGCAATGACCGTGGGTGTGGCCGCAACGACAGTGGCAGCAGGGGGCTGGGACTGTTCAGCATCCCTGGATGATGGGTTGGTGGGTAGGAGGGGTCCTGGGGAGCGGCTGGGCCCTGCCACACCAGATGGGCCTGCTTGGTGGTCCGTGTCCGAAGAGGAGGACAGATCCTCCAGATCCGTGTGTCCTCGTTGGGGGCTTGTGGGCTGGCTGTGCTGGCTGCTGTCTCCATCCCCAGCATCCGGCAGTTCGTCACCTGTGGAGAGAATGAGATTTGTTATTGTGTTGCACCTGGCGAAGTATGTATTTGTCGTCTGACATTGGCAGTTCGTGCAATCTCGTACATGGGTTTCCCGGAGGCGAGTGTGTGGCTGTGGCATCTGTAGTTGTGTGTGCTAGGCAATGGGACTGTGTGCTGTGCACATGTGGCATGGGACGGATTGGCCATGCCGATGGGTGTGTTGCTGTGCCCCTACTCATTGTGACTCTGGTGTATGCGGGCTCCTGGCCCATCCTGGGTCTGGTTTGTACTTTGCTTTTGGGGTTCATATGGAACGCTTAGGCACCCATATGGCAACATGGGGGCCATGCCCCAGATTCACATTTGGGAGGGGATATGCTTTTGGGGTACATGCTGTAAGCCATGGGTGCCGAACGTGACATGTGTTGTGGCAGCATGACAGTGCATGGTTTGAGGTGTGTGCATGCTTGACATGGCCTGCATATTTGCTGTCTGTTGTGATTACTGGACATGGCATTGGACGCATCGTTATGAGTGAGTGTTGGTTGTGTGCCAGCCAACGTATTGCAGTTGTCCCATCTCCTTGGTGTGCGTGCTGCCCTGTGCCATGTGCATCACTGCAGTGCTCGGGGGGGCCCATGTTGTGTGTTGTTGCTCACAGTGTGTCGTGCGCTTCATTGACTTCTGGCACATGGTTGGTCATGGGCATGTGTCTTAGCGTGACTGCTGTATATGTGGCAGCTGTGCGGATGACATGCCTTTCATGAGACTGGGGCTGACGGATGGGATGGATGGTATGTTGTATGTGCATGGTGTGTCTGTGTGTTTGATGGGTTCAGTGGTGTTCGTGTGCATTTATGTAGTTCCGCTCTGTTGCGTCTAGTGTTGTTTGTCTTACATAGGCGTAGTTGTGGGGTGTGTGGTTGACAGGCAGTAGGGGCTACATGGACTGGACTTCAATGGTGTTTCGGTTGTGTGTGATGGGTTGCACAGTGGCTGCCGTGTGGTACTATGTTCAGTGTGGCTTGTGCATGCAGACGTGGCTCCTTGGGTGTTGCTGTGTTTGTGATGGGTCATGTGGGGTGTGAGTCTGTTGTTCATGTCCGTGTGCACATTGTTCACTTGTTCGTGACGGTGGGCGGTGCTGCGTGTTCGTCTGCTACGTGACATGTCCCATGTGTTGGTCGTGTTACGGCCCTCATGCCTCCAGTAATCCAGCCCTGTCCAGTTTCCCACCTGCAGGTTGTTCGGGCGTGCACTGTACTGGATGCCACATGGTTCTAAGCGGGGGTGCTCCATGTTGCAGGTCTGTGGGGGTGGGGGGGTGTTGTGGGTCGTAGTGGTGGCTGGACACCCACTGACACCGATTGCTGTGGACCGTGATGTCTACCTTTCGGCTGTCGTTGTGCACTGCGGTGGCTGACACGTGGCTGTGGGGTGTGGGGGATGCTCCTCCTTGCTGTACTGTGGGACTAGGGGCCTGGTGTGTGTTGTACTTGGGCTGTCCACCCTCCCACCCACTGCACTTTGTGTTCCTGCCACTTAACTGTTACTTGTCGGTTAGTGCAGCTATGGCGGACACATGGGTGTGGTGGGTGCTCGTTGTGGCGCTTCTGGCATATTTGGGGACCTGTTGGTGGTTACGTGGCTGGCTGAATGTACACATGTCCCCACGCATCTTACAGTTGTTCTGTTTGGGCTGTGTGTGGTGGTGTCTGTTGCATGTGTGTGTCGTGTATTGTGTGCTGGACATGGGGGTGTTTGTCCCTGGGAGCTGTGGCATGGTGGTAGTGCATGTGAGTACATAGCGGTGTGCTGGTATACATTAGTTTGTACTTACCAGCCTCCACTCCCCTGCTAATCCGGCGAGGATCTCGGGATGTATGATGACTCGCACCTTCTCCTCCCACGCTTTGAAGGTCTTGAAGAGCGCGGGATTCCCTCCGCCAGTGACGGCAGCCAGCTCTCTGTTTTTGCCCTCCTTCTTCTTGACCAGGCTCTTGACGTCATTCCACCGTTTGTTAATTTCGACTCTGTTCCTGGGCAGGGTCCCGACTGCATTGACCTGGTCTACGATCCGGTTCCACATTCTGTTTCTGGTGGCTAGTGGTGTGTGTTGGACCATGTTCCCATAGATTTGTGGGTGCACCTTGATGATCTCGTCGACCATGACCGTCAGCTCCATGGGCGTGAACTTGGGCATTCTTTGTGGTGCCATGGTGTTTGTGGTGCTGGTGCGGTGTGTGTTGTGTAATGTGCAGGGGGTTTGTGGTGCCGGTGTTTGGTGGTGGTGGTGGTGGTGGTTGTGATGTGTGCGTTTCTGTGGTGTGCTGCTGTCCTTGCTGTGTCACTGTGTCCTCTCCTCTCCTCTCTAGTTTGCAATGTTGCAAGGGGTTGTGGTCTGTGGGAGTGCTGCTTTTGTACTTACCTATGTGGGTGTGTCCTCATGGTCTGTTGTTTTCAGGTGTGTTGTGTCTGGTGTTCTGGCCTTTGTATTTTTTGTTTGTCCAGGGGGTGTTTTCGGGATGTGTACTGTGCTTGTGTATTTGTGCGTGCCTTGCTGTGTGGACTTATTGGCCATGTTGTGTGCTATTGGTTTTGTGAGCGGATGGTTTCTGTGCAGGGACGTGGGCGCCATGGTTTCTGCCGTGTCGATTGGCATCGGCGTTGTTTGCGCTGGCGGGCGGTATATTTGTGGTTTTCCCGCGCTCATGGCGGTGCGATCGTAATTTCACGTGCGGTGTGTCGGCCGTGTGGGCGGGCGGTTTTGTGTTGTCGTGCGTGTTTCCGTCCGTGGCGGGCGGTTTGACTCCGACTCGGACGATGGCGGGCGGTATTTTGTGTGATTTTTCCGCCGATGGCGGTTTTCGGTTTGTGTTATCGTAATGGCGTGGTCGGTGTTCAGACGGTGTATGCGGGCGGAATTTTGCCGCTTCCATGCCTGGCGGATTTATTTACGCCGGGTATCGTAATGGGCCCCTAAGTGTTGATTTTTGAAACATACAAATATTCCTCTAAAATCAGCCGAAATCCGAATTCCGACTTACTCACCTGTTATCAGGAGAAAACACAGTGCTGCACCTTTTAGCCCAGCACTGACCCTGAAAAGTAATTCTAACCGTACTTACCAGTAACTTGAATTTCCTTCCATAGGCTAACATTGACTGGTTTCACTTGGAAATTCTTCTAAGTGTGGAGTTTTGGAACTTTAAAATATTCCTCTAAAATTAGCCGAAATACGAATTCCGATTTACTCACCTGTTATCAGGAGAGAACCCAGTGCTGCATCTTTTAGCCCAGCACTGACCCTGAAAAGTAATTTTAACCGTACTTACCAGTAACTTATTTTTTCTTCCATAGGAATCCATTGTCTGGTTTTCAGCAAAAAGTTTCAAAGTGTTGATTTTTACAAACTACAAATATTCCTTAAAAATCACCTGTATGACTTAAACGCATTCTTTCAACTGTTTACAGGAGATGCACCAGTGCTGGATCCAGGATCCAACACTGAGTAAGAAAAAGTAACGATAACAGTTTTTACCTGCTAAGTGAATTTCCTTCCATAGGATAACATTGGTGACTATATGAGAAAAAGTTTCTAAGTGTCAACTTTTAAAATACAATAATATTCCTTAAAAATCAGTACTGTAACCAAAACGCTTTTACTCAACTGTTTACAGGAGATGTCCCAGGACTGAATCTAGGATCCAGTCCTGTGGTTAGAAAAGTAATCCATAAAGTAACTAATTGCATTTAACTAGAAATTCACATTGAGCTGAATGTTGCATTGTGTTTGAAAATGTGTTGCCCATTGCAACAACTGTAACTACTGTACTTAAAAGTCTATTGCCTATGTGCAAAGTATTTAAACTAAAGTAATTCATTCTGAGAAAGTATTTTTTGTAATGTAATGTATAATGTAATTACAATGTAATTTAAAAAATAAAATATGTAAAAAAAAATTGTTTCTAAAAATGTAGTAAATCAGTATGAAAAAATTAATATAACAATTAATACATTTAAAAATTGTCATTTACAAAACCTTTGAAATTCACTGAAAAACCATAGGTTTCAGGCACGTTATAGTTAGAAATTAGCATTTAAAAAACCTTTGAAATTCACTGAAAAAACCGTAGGTTTCAGACATGTTATAGTTACAAATTAGCATTTTAAAAACCTTTGAAATTCACTGAAAAAACCATAGGTTTCAGGGATGTTATAGTTACAAATTAGCATTTAAAAAACCTTAGAAATTCACTGAAAAAACCATAGGTTTTAGGGACAGTTATAGTTAGTTGGACATTGCACTCGTACAAAACCCGTGAAATTCCCCGTTATAGTTAGTCCAGCTAACTATAACTCGCGCCCGCAATGCACTGCTGATGACGTCACATATTACATCACTCATGACATGGTCAGTGACATCACTGATGACATCACTGATGACATCTCAAATGACATCACTGATGACATCATCCACGTGATAATTTCATGCATCTCCTCACACCCTAATATAACCTTTGATACACCCACTCTAAATTACAGACTGCCATTCGCAAAACCATAGACACTCCAACACCAATAACTACATACCCACTCACTGATTCTTAGGTCTACGCACACATCCACTCACTCACCCGTACAGTCACTCATACTTACGGTCACTCAGTACAGGACTATCATATGCACTCATACTCCTATATAGACACTCAAACACCGCCACTCATCCATAGAGGTACTCACACACCTAGTCAGTCATGCAAATAATTTAACACACTACCATTTACTCACCTATACAGTTATACACACACCAGCTCACTTACTCATACAAATACTAGCACATTCTTACGCTCTTATACAATCACTGATACAAGCACACACTCATCCATACAGCCACTATCACAATCACTCACTCTGCTTATAGCTATTTATATACTCCAACACACATATATACTGCCTTTCACATATGTAGTTACTCACACATGTGCCACTGGGACATACATTCACTCACTAACACACTCTTACACACACTTACCCACCCATACAGTCTATCACAGATGCACTCTTGAAACCATCCACCCAGTGAATCACCCACTCACACATCTATGCACAGAGTCGCACACACCCCTCCCACACAAACACTCAGGCACCCATACAGATACTCACACAAGCATTCAATAACTCATATAGACACTCATGTAGCTATTCACAAACACATGCAGCCACTTACACAGCAACAGACAGACGGATACAGACATTCACCCAGTTTAGTCACTAACCCATGCATTCAGTAAGATACGTTAAATCACTCACTTATACAGTCAGTCACGCACCTACTAAATCATCCATACAGACACTTACACACCCACTCATTCTTCAATACGTCTTTTCCTATATATATTAAAAATATTTAAACTTTACAGAAACACACAGTCACTGGATGATGTCATCAGTGATGTCATTTGAGATGTCATCAGTGATGTCATCAGTGATGTCACTGACCATGTCATGAGTGATGTAATATGTGACGTCATCAGCAGTGCATTGCGGGGCGCGAGTTATAGTTAGCTGGACTAACTATAACGGGGAATTTCACTGGTTTTGTATGAGTGCAATGTCCAACTAACTATAACTGTCCCTAAAACCTATGGTTTTTTCAGTGAATTTCTAAGGTTTTTTAAATGCTAATTTGTAACTATAACGTCCCTGAAACCTATGGTTTTTTCAGTGAATATATATATATATATATATATATATATATATATATATATATATATATATATATATATATATATATATATATATATATATATATATGTATATATATATCTATATACACATATATATATATATTTGTACAGTTTTATATATTTTTAACATTATAAAATACATTTAAATTAATAGTTTATTTATTGTTTTAAAGTAAATATATATATTAATTATTATGTATGTGTATTTAACTTTTTAATTAAGTTTATTTGTTATATTTGTTAAAATTTATATTAAATCCACTTTATTTTTATATTAATTTTATTATTTAACATATTTAATATTTATTTTTATATTATATATATATATATATATATATAAAATTCGATATTTTGTACAACTATATTTTTTACAGTGATATTTTATTTTTGATATTTTTGTACTTACCTGTTTAAGTATAGGAGTCAATATTTTTGCATTCTATATTTTTTCAGCGATATTTTTGCAGTCTATATTTTTTACATCGATATTCTGTCAGTGAACCACCGTTACTGGTGTTGCCAATGCCAGAGCATTTTAAAAGCATCTGGCAGTGGCAGAGCAAAGCTAATTAAAGTAGTCAGCATGGATTGGGAGTGGGGCAAGAGGGGAGGAACAGAAAAAGTGGAAAAAGGGGTATTAGGAAGCACAGGAATTTGCTGTGAGGCAACTTCATTGATATCACCAAGCATGCTATCCAGTACATGGCATGCCACGGAAGAGTGTCAAGCATCTCAAGTCCATGCTGAGAGTGAGGGTGGGAGAGGAGAGACAATGTGAGGGAGGTTCAGGAAGCAACAGAAAGAACAAAAGCATGCTTCAAGTGCACACAAAGCTGAGAACAGAGCAGAGCATGCACTCCAATGGAGTACTAAATAAGAACTGAAACATAAAAATAAAAGTAGTTCCATGATGTCAGCAGTGGAAGGATTCACCTCATCCAAACAAACATGAGGGGTGGGAAGAAATGCTCTAGAGGTGGAACAAAGACAAAAATATGAGGGAAAGACATAAAATAACGAACTAGGGTGTCCATTACGATGTCGGGCGGATATAAATCCGCCATCAACCACAGTGGCGAAAATCCGCCCGCCTACACCGTCTGAATACCAACCGAGCAATTACGATGCCGCGAACCGAAAACCGCCGGAGGCGGAAAATAAACAGAAAATACCGCCCGCCCATGTCCGAGTCCAAGTCCATCCGCCCGCCACGGACGGAAAGACGCACGACAAGCCAAAACCGCCCGCCCTGACGACCGAGACACCGCCCGTGAAATTAGGATCGTACCGACATGAGCGCGGAAAATCCACAAATACACCGCCCGCCAGCGCAAACAACAGTGACGAAAATGGACACGGCGGAAGCCCTGGCGGCCACGTCCATGCACAGAAACCATCCGCTGACGAAAACAAACACACACAACATGGCTAACAAGTCCACACAGCAACCCACGCACAAATACCCAAACACAGTACACATCCCGAAACACACCCCCTGGACAAAAAAATCAACAACAAATCCCAGAACACCAGCCACAACACACCTGAAAACAACAGACCATCATGACACACCCACATAGGTAAGTACAAAACCAGCCCCTTCACAGACCACAACCCCCTGCAACATTACAAACTGAGGACGAAAGCACACAACACAGCGAGACAGAAAGGACAGCAGCACACCACAGACACGCACCTATCACACCCATCACCACCACCACCAGCAAACACCGGCAACACAAACCCCCTGCACATCACACACCACACACCGCACCAGCACCACAAACACCAAAACACACACCATGGCATCACACAGAATGCCCAAGTTCACTTCCACCGAGCTGACGGTCATAGTCGACGAGATCGTCAAGGTGCACCCACAAATCTATGGCAACCAGGTCCAACAGACACCACTATCCACCAGAAACCGGTTGTGGAGCAGGATCGTAGACCAGGTCAATGCAGTCGGGAACGTTCCACGCAACAGAGGAGAAATTAACAAAAGGTGGAACGACCTCAAAAGCGTGGTCAAGAAGAAGGAGAGCAAAAATCGAGAGCTGGCTGCCAGGACTGGCGGAGGGAATCCCGCGCTATTCAAGACCTTCAAGGCGTGGGAGGAGAAGGTGCGAGTCATCATACATCCGGAGATCCTCACCGGATTACCAGGGGGAGTGGAGGCTGGTAAGTACAAATAAACGTATACCAGCGCACTGCTATGTAATCACATGCACTACCACCATGCCATAGCTCCTAGGGACAAACACCCCCATGTCTAGTACACAATACACAAGACATCACCCACACATGCAACAGACACTCACACACACTCAGCCCAAAGCTACCAACTAACAAAACCATGGGGGCATGTGTACAGTCAGCCAGCAACGCAACTTCCACCAGGTCCCCTTGTACTCCAGATGCGCCAGAATGAGCACTCCCCACACCCACATCCATGTGTCCGCCATAGCTGCACTGACCGACAATTAACAGGTAAGTAGCCGGAACACAAAGACAGTGGGTCGGAGGGGGGACAGCTGAAGTAAAACTCCCACCATGCCCCCACTACCACAGACCAGCAAGGTGGAGCACACCCCACATCCATGTGTCCACCATAGCTGCACTGACCGACAAGTAACAGGTAAGTAGCCGGAACACAAAGACAGTGGGTCGGAGGGGGGGCAGCTGAAGTAAAACACCCACCAGGCCCCCACTACCACAGACCAGCAAGGTGGAGCACCCCTCCCTCCCAGTACCATGTGGCATCCATTGCATTGCGCACTGAGAAACAACCTGTAGGTGGGAAAATGTACAGAGCGGGGCGTCTGTAGGCATGAGGACTGTACTACGACTGACACATGGGACATGTCACGTAGCAGAGGAACACGCAGCACTGCTCCCAGTCACAATCATGAGACCAATGTGCACACGGACATGTTCAACAGAGTCAAACCCCACATGACCCATCACAGATACAGCAACACCTAAGGAGCCACGTCTGCATGCACAAGTCTCACTGGAGCACAGACCCACACGGCAGGCACTGTGTCACCCATCACACACATCAGCAACACCATCGAAGTCCTGTCCATGTAGTCCTCACTGCCTGTCACCCACACATCGTACAACAACGCCCACGTAAGACAGACCGTACTAGAAGTAACAGCTTGGAACCACAATATTGCACACAAAGACAACTGGACCCATGAAACACACAGGCACACAATGCACATTCAACATATCATCCATCTCATCTCTCAGCCACAGTGTCATGAAAGGTATGTCATCCGAACAGCTGGCCCTCATACAGTAGTTATGCAAAGATACCTGCCCATGACAAATCAAGTGCCTGCAGTGACTGAAGCGCACGTCACACTGCGAGTAACAACACACATAATATAGTCAACACCCCAAGAGCACAGCACTGATGCACATGTACCAGGGCAGCACGCACACAAAGGATTTGGCCCATCTGCAATACGTCGTGTGGCACACAACAAGCACGAACTCACAACAATGCTACCAATGTGATGTCCATGAATGATAACAGTCAGCAGATATTCCGGGCATGTGAGACAGACACACACCTTTGTCTATGCACTGTCATGTTGCCAGAACACATATCACGTTCTGCACCCATTACCCACAGTATGTACCCCAAAAGCATATTTCAACCCAAGAGCGTTTAGGGGCTGTACCCCTTTTGACATCAGCGTACCTAAGCGTTCCATCCTTCCCCCTAAACCATCGTTCAACCCAACATCGTCTATGGTCCTGGAGCACGCATACACCCGAGCCACAAAATGTAGGAGCATAGCAACACACACCCATCGGCATTGCTAATCCGTCCCATGCCACATGTCCACATCACACAGTCCCATTGCCTAGCCCACGCATACACACATCGTACATCCACACACACGCCACTGGGAAACCTGTGCACGACAGTGCACGAACTGTGAATGTCAGACAACCAATACATACTTTTCTAGGTGCAACACAATGACCCATCTCATTCTCCCCACAGGTGCCGAACTGCTGGATGCTGGAGAGGGTGACAGCAGCCAGCACAGCCAGTCCGCAAGCCCCCAACCCGGACTCACGGATGTAGAGGAGCTGGACACCTCTCCGGACATGGACCACCCAGCAGGCCCATCTGGAGTGGCAGGGCACAACCGCTCCCCAGGGCCCCTCCTGCCCACCAACCCATCACCCAGGGCTGCTGACCAGTCACAGACCCCTGCTGCCACGGCCGGTGCGGCCACCACCACCACCGCAACCACCACCACCACCACGCCATCCCTCGCCACAGCCCCTGCGCAAGGGTCGGCACGGCCGTCGGGCTCCACCCTGGGAGCCAGAGCGAGGACTGTGGTGAGCAATGTGGCTAGTGGGCAGGTCGGTGGCAGCAGTACTGGTAGGAGGAGCAGGGCCAGGCCAACGCCAACTGTGCCTGGGAGCCAAGCCCTGCCGCAAATCAACAGAGTCCTTGGGGCCTATCAAGAGGCCCAAGGAGAATGGGCCAGGTCGGCTAGCGACACGCGGGAGGTCCTTGCGGTGTTGAGGTCCATGGACGCCCATATGGGCCAAATCGCGGCCCTCATGGGCCCGCTGGTGGTGGGGGGGAGGGCACAAGCAAGGCCAGCAACACCACCTCCGCCACCACCTGCTGTGGCGCAGGCTCGTGCAGCATCGCGTTCCCCTGCGTCCACAGCGAGTGAGCACTCCTCAACCACCACCAGCGGAACATCAACACACCCCCTACCAAACATGGAAGGGGCCGTCCGAAGAGGAAACAGGTGTCCAGAGAGGACTTCGCACGCACCAAACGCCAGTGAGTCAGCCAGCCACCTTGACCACCTACTGCATCGACTTGTAATACGATCCTACCCCACACTGCCATGTGAATGGCATGTGTCTGTTGGACTGTGGACATAGAACTCCATGGGTACACCTTGACCATCACGCAGCCATGACCGTCAACTCATTGTCACAGCATGCACCACATTTGTCATCACCTTGCACACAATCACATGTCACTGCTGTTAATAAATACACCTTGATCACAATCGGCTTAATGTGTCCTGGGTTTATTCAACGATGTGCAATCGCCACCATGAGCAGAAATGCATCTGCTGTGTGGTATGTCGATGGGACAGGAGAGGCTGTAGGGACCTAGGGGTGAAAAACAGAACAAGAGTACATTCAATGAGTGTGTCACACACTCATCACACAGTACTTGTCACCAACTACAAGCAATGCACACACATCTCACAGAGCAACAGAGCACAATGCTACAGCCACTGTCAGTGGCATACCAACCTGGACATGGACCATTGACACACAGCACTCAGTGAACAAAAGGCCCCCGTGACAGAGCACACATACACCTGCACAACTACAGCTACATCAGCCGTCGTACATGGACACTCACCGTGAAGTGAAGTAGCGGGCGATGAGCTGCTGACGCACATTCACAGCTTCATCCTCTCCACTGTCCTCTTCACTAGAGCTGTCCTGGTCTGCAGGCTGGGGCCCTGGTTGATCTCCGTCATCCACAATTAGGGGATCTGCTTGCGGATAGCCAGATTGTGCAGCATGCAGCAAGCCACAACTATCTGGCACACCTTCTGTGGGGAGTACGCCAGTGCGCCCCGGTGCGGTCCAGGCATCTGAACCTGGACTTGAGGAGGCCAAAGGTCCGCTCAACCACACGTCTGGTCCTCCCATGTGTCTCATTGTAGCGGACATCAGCTGGGCTCCCAGGACGTCGTAATGGGCTGAGCAGCCAGGGCCCATTCGGGTAAGCAGAGTCACCTGGGTGTGAGGGACACAGAGAACCGTTGCAATTCCAACTGGACACAAGACAGCATCGCACAGCCAGCACGCTACACTACTCCACATACTCACCAACAATCCAGCCACGGTCCGGTTGCAGATCGGTCATCAGACGTGGTAGGATGCTGTTGCGCATGATGTGCGCGTCATGGGCCGATCCTGGGAATTTCGCACACATGTGTGAAATCACCATGTCCGCAAGGCACACCACTTGCACATTCAGGGAGTGCGTGTGCTTCCGATTGCGGTAGAGGTGCACAGTGGCCTGTGGTGCAACAAGGCCAACATGGGTGCAGTCTATTGCACCAACGACGTGGGGGATCCGTCCAAGGGCATAGAAAGCACCCTTCACTGCCGCCAATTCACGAGCCCTGGGGAAGCGGATGTATCTGTTCCTGTACAGCATCATGGCTGACAGTACATCCCTCAGCACCATGCTGAACATGGGTTGGGACATCCCACCTCCACTGCCCACTGTGTGCTGGAATGACCCAGTGGCGAAGAAATGCAGTGCAGCCATCACCTTAGCCGTGGGGGTGAATGCTGTTGGATACACCCTGCGAGGACGGAGGTGGGGTTCCAACAAGGCACATAGACGATGCAGGGTGGGTCAGTCCAGACGATATTTGCGGATGACCTCCACATCCACCATGTCTGACAGCAATTGGTAGGGGCGATGAATGTTTGGTCTCCGCCTAGGAAAGATGGAAGTGGACACATGTCAAAGCAACACGCCACATGGCATATTCACATACACAAAACATAAATGACTGAGCAGGCAATTGAATAACAGAACAGCTGACAAGTAGGGACAGCACAGCCACAATACACTTACACAGGTCCCCTACCAATAGCAATGGGCAGTGACACACCCCATTGCTATGAGCATGCACATGGGGATCCAGGCCTCAATAACTTGTAAGGCATGCTGATGGTAACAGACTGCATATTCGGCAAGCGGCAACACCACGGCAACATGACTAGCTGCTGTGCATCACACTGCTTCCGAGGCTGGGTGTGTAGGGCACACACCAACAACGCTATGGACACAGGCTGAGCGGCCAAAACAAGTGGGACCTGTGGCACGAGGGGATATGAGACAGTCATTGATGTCACTACTGCACCCTATGTACAGCACTGTATGGATCACACCTCCAGAAACATTGACAGGTGTACACATTGACAGCCCCATGCCAACACGGCTGTGTGCTTGCAATTACACATCACAAGTGACACGTAACATTGCACGTGCCAAGTGGCAGATGTACATAGTGAAAGATGGCATGTGTGTGCATATGCATATCCCATGCTCCCATGCCAATGTGTACATGATGATGTGCCAACAGACATGTGGAGGCTGAGCACTGGCCGTCCCTGCCTATGCACACAGCATGTTGTGGCCCTGTCCGTTGTGGACCCACACCCACACGCATATCATGGCCACACCTGCAGATGCATTGCGCACATTATACTGTGTGGTGCACATGGCATCAGCGGACTGTACCCGCCATGGGCCAGGCCCTTACGGCCAACTCCAATGACCCTCGCGGTTGCACCCTGCGTGTTCCACTGTGGAGGTAGGCGTCCATGGCCAGCTGGGAGCAGGCCAACGTCTGCAATTGAAGCTGCCAGACATGGTACACGAATTGCAGCAGCTTGTACCCACTGAAACTGCCCCAGGGGGTTATATGTGTGTGTGAGTGGGACAGGCATAACCACAGCTACCTGGCACTGCAGCCTGGCACCCCTCGACAACACCTGCTGCTGCCACCACTCCACCTACCCGTGGATGACGCTGAGGACATGTCCAGGTCCACTCACCAGCGAGGAGCTGGAGAACCTGGATTCCGAGCTCCACGCACACTGCACTTGGCTATTCCTTGCGAAAGTTGTGTGTGAGAGACAACTGCAGTGTGTGTGGGTGTGCATGTGGGGGACACACATGTCGTTGCTCCGCAGCACTATGAGTCAGAGCCTGTGGTGTTCAAACATGCACTGCTCACCATGCTGACTGCAGGTGGCATGGGTATGTGAGCTCTCGGGCGCTTTGACCTGTCTGTCCCTCCCGAGTGGTGGTACATGGCAACTTCATGTCAGACATCCAGTGACACAGACAATTGGCAATGCAGGTCTCAGTGCACTTGTTGGTCGTGTGGAAGTCAGGCTGGGGCCATGCTGCCCTTCTCAGTCCCAGCAGGCCTGGCCTGCACATTGACTGCACAATGCCAGTAGGTGCCGACACAGACTGCCTAGTGGGTTACATGTGTCTCCTGTTCAGGACCCTCCGGATGAGCGCTTACTCTGCACTGTCGATTGGACACACCATGACTCGTGATAGGGATGTGTGTGAGAGATAGTGGCACTGAATGTGACCTTCGTTGCGGGGTGGGCCATGCACAGGGCGAGTACGCTGATGGTTGCGCAGTGTTGGTCACAGTGGGTACACCCACACAGATGTGTTGCCTTGTGATCTTTTTCTAGGTCCGCCTGACAATGGACAGTAGATGTGGGCAGGCTACACATTGCTCGATGTGCTGTCTATATGCATGTGCCTTCACACCAGGCACAACTGCCCCTGCACATGTGACCCCTGCTGCACTCAGTGCTGGGTCTGTTGAGCTGATGCACCATCTGTGCGTGGGGCAGACAGCTCTGCTCACTTCCGTCATTGCCCATGACATCACTTTGCCGCAGGTGACATGGATCATGGAGGGCCCACATGTACGCGTGGGTGGACTACACAAGACTGTCCAATGGTTGTCACCCCCAGTCAGTGCTTCGAATGGGTAGAATGTGGTGCTGGTACTCATTTTAATGTGTCGAGTGGGCGGGGCTGGGTGCGGGGCTACATGCAAGACATGGGAAGTTCATCGGCTGATCTACTAGTTGCAATACACACGAGACACATCTTTTCCGACCACATCAGGGTCATTCCTTAAACTGGCTGAAAATCAAACAGTCATCTTTTGCACTGTCCTCATGGCCTCCCTCGCTCACCCCAATATGCGTTTGCACCTGAGCAGCTAGCGCATGCACAAGCAGCTCCAAGCTCGCCCCAGAGAGGCCAAGGAGTGTATGTGTGGGTCCAGTTGAACAAGTGGTCTGTCTCACGGTATAATAAGTGGCGGGACGCCGCCCACCTGCGTGGTGCCCCGACTCGAGACACGGGCAACATTGACAATGCATGACAGGCTCCGCAGTCCGGATACACCACCTGCAACACACAGAGGCTGTAGCTGCCCTAGTGGGCCAGGCCGCATCCAACTGGAGCTCATGGCCCCACACATTCACTCTTTGGCCTCTCTGGGGCGAGCTTGGAGCTGCTTGTGCACGCGCTGGCTTCTCTGTTGCAATGGCATGTAACGTCTGTGGGTGTATTGTCAATGGGTGGGATGGTGCGAGCCACCTTCCGTGACGTCACTCCTGCTTGTGATGTGTGCGTCCCCCCACTACTTCCATTTGACTTGTGCCATACTATACATTGAGGATGTGTTGCCTGCGTGATGTGACCAGGAGGAGCGCGCCATGACCTCTCACCCACCATGCTCTACTGCCATCCCGTGCCCTGGATTGCCTGTGCAAGTGGACAATGTTGGGGATACACCAGGCCGACAGGGGATGTGAGTGCCTTGGCAAGGGCCTGGCGGACGCACAGCAGTATCCAGCATGTCCACGGAGGGTGGGCTGACGTCTACACTTGATGCAGCATTGATCGTGTGCCCGCCTGTTGTGCACACACGAGTTCACATTAATCACCAGACAGGTGGTCTTTACAGATTCCCAGGAGAGCGCCAATGTACTGTTCCTGAATCCTCCCAACACAGCGTGTTTCAACATTGCATGTGCGCACCTACCCGTCACACCCACCCACCTGAGCCATGCGTAACTCCCGCTTCACATGACACATGTGTGTCTTCCACAGTTGTGCTACTCATTTGCGTTGACATCCAATGACAGTGGACTACATGGTCATCTCACGACTGCCGTGTACTTCACACACTCTCATCCTCTCTCATTCGTACTTGTGAAATGAATCAGCAGAGACACATTTTTGCTTCAAGCATGTATTGGGACTTATGTCCTCTGTGATGCAGTATAGTGAACACTACTGGCAGCGAAATGCATGTGGAGGATATACTCAGCATGTGTACACATAGCATAGGGTGTAGGGGTACATGTGATTAGTTGTTGACTGTGGGATGTGGGCTTCAGAGTTACAACTGCTTAGCCGTTGGTGTGCTAATGTACATTTGCTAATTACTGTGGTGCTGCTGACTTTGACACAGACAGTATACATTTAGCCTACCAGTCCGCTTGTCATCATGGGCACAGTGCATCTCAGTTCCATGTTACAGGTTTGCTGCTATAGTTACTCATACACACGTGCGTGGAGGTGACATCAGGGCATGGGCTTACGTGCATGCAACGGCGTCCCACTTGTTGTTGCAATGTGGTGGGTACTGGCCATGTCACAGTCACTGGGCTCATGTTGTTGGTGGATGCACTTGGTGTCCATGCAAAGGTCCTGGCACGGACGTTCAGAGGGAGGTGAGGTGACAGCTCTCACATACTACAGCAGGACGATTACTGTCCACTGACCGGTGCATATGTTCATGGGCGCAGGATCCATATCATGGCATGGTTGTACGTGCAGTTCTGTCCATGTGGTTGCCATACACAAATCCCATGGCTCTGCCTCCCCTGTTCATGCAGAGTTACTGGATGTGATGAGGAACAGGGTGCATGTCCCGAAAATATCAGATGTCATGGCAGTGTAGTTGATGATGTGGTGTCAGTTGCAGGTTGTATGGTATAGTTGTTGTACTGGTAACTGCCTAGTCCGTGTGGAAGCCAAGCATGGGTACGGTGTGGGACATCATTGCTCAATTGGGGGTATGGCGGCGGGGCCCGACGAATTGACAGGTTGTCAGGTATGCAATACCTTCCAGCAGGGCTTCCATGGCATTGGTGGTGGACATGGATGCCATCCAATGTAGCGGATGGTGGCTGTCAAGGTGTTGGTCGTGAGTTGTCCCTTGTAGGAGCATGATGGGACATGTTGGATGACATTCGATGTAACTGTAATCCATTATCCGTCGTGTGGAGGCACAGTGGTCCCATTGCAGTGTGGGTCCGATAGTAGCCACATACGCCATGCCCCCATAGGCTGAACAGACCCTGTCATGGACGTCCAGGGGTTGAATAGTTGTAGCAGGTCCGCCCTTGGACATGCCGGGTTGGAGAGACATAAATCCACAGGATAGTAGAAGGGACACCTCCGACAGTAGAAGACGGGGATGACGCAGCTGAACAATGCGATGCGGTAAGTTAGTCGGTAACTTACGTTCAGCAAGGCCAGATTGTCACATCCCAATATCTGTATCAGGTTATGTTTGTACAGCTTAATCTGTCCGGCGTAGTTGGGTAGGTGTGGTGCAAGTGCCATTTTGCTGCAGGGCGCTGTGGTGGCGTGCTCCGGCTGTCTGTGCAGTCTGCAGTGTGCAACCTCCGACGTTGCTGGGAATTCTGTAATGGTCGTAGGGAGGCAGGACTTGTGTTATGTTGGCTTGTGCGGAGGACACGGGCCCTCATCCCACATGCTTCTCTGAATGGTCAAGGTCAGTGGTGTCTGACTCCTTCCAGATAACTTGCATGTGAACCACATGGGGAGTGTTATCATTTCTTTTTCCATTGTGAATGTTCTTTGGTGTTATGCGCTATCTGCCCTGTGGACGCTTCCCTCTGCATGCCTATGTTGGGCTTTTTTTGGTGCAATGACTGTTGTCTCCGGCTTGTTTAGTCGGGATGTGGTTTCAGAGTGGGAATGGAAGGTCATTCAGTGCTGTCTCCTCTCCCGTGTGTGGGCAGCAGGCTGCGTTTCCGCTATACGTTGGGCCTTGTGTTATAATTGGTCCCACCTGTTGTCTGTCCCAGGTATCTTTGATGTTACGTATTGCATGTCTTGTTATTGGGTGCAGGGTGGCATCAGTATTTCTGTGTGGTACTGGCGTACCTTTTCCCGACGGGGTCCATATTCTGCTGGGTGATGTTGCCTCCGCTGTGTGCTTCGCCGTGTTTTGCACACAGGGGTGTGTCCTAATTTGGCGTGACGTCACTGACATGTTCGGGTCACTTGTGTGACGTCAGGTTGGCAACATTGAATTGCCGGTTGGGGACATGACTGTGGCAGGGCTGTCACGTGACATGTGCGTTCTGGGTGGGGCTGGTGTGTGTGGTGTTTTGTTGTGACCCTGTGTTGTTTGTGTGCGGCGGATGCATTGCGCTGCCGTTGGCCTCTGCGTTGTGCACATGTGTGGGTGCAGTGGTGGATGTGTCGTGTCCCCGCAGGGGTGTCGGGGGGGGGGCCATATACAGTTTTCCCGCCCTTGCACTGTGTGCGCTGTTTGCGTGCCCCTGTTGTGTGTCTGCCTACCTGCGTCGCCGCGGTGCGTTGACTCCTGGGTGCTGCATCAGGTAGAGCATGGGGAGGGCCTGCAGTGCTGGATTCATGCTCGGGGTCCGCTCTTTGCTATCCGTACTGTGCGTTCGGTTTTCCGCCTTGCTTTCACGTGCGGTGTCTCTTAGCCGGGGGAACTGTTTGGTTCTGGCATCGTAATTTGTACGCCGGGCGGTACGTGATTTCGTCGGGCGTTGTGTCTCCATTAGGCCGCGCCGCTCCGTGGACGGGCCACTTTGATGGCGGAGGGCGTAGCTGGCTTACGGGCGGTGTTTGGCTGACTTTTCACATCCTAATTGGGCGGGCGTGTGTGCTGTGGCGGGCGGACGGTAACTGGTGCTTTTTGCATCCACCAGCACGGCGGTGGTGCTTCCATCCGCCATCCTAATGGGCCCCTAGGAACTGAGACTGAGATAAAGAAGAACGCCATCCAGTCATGAGCAAAGGGTTGACACAAAGTGGTCTCAATGTTTTATTGTATATAATTCTGTCTGTGACAGACAGCTGAGGCTATCTGAAGACTACAGAAACCCCTGAACCTAATTCAATCACAAATAAAGGCAGTACAGTGGCATATTTATGAACTCTATTCATTGCTAAACTCACTTCATAAAATAATAAATATATGTATTCAATATGTTACTAAAACACCAGGTGAAAAATTATTGACATCTGACACTTTTAGCTCCCATCTTTCCGCTGAGTCCACCACACTGTATTTTTGCTCTCTGTCGGTTTTCCATTGTTGGACTCCTGGTCTGGACCACACAGACATCCTTTATGTGTTTGTCTATTCTTCTTCCAATTGAATACCTTGGAACCTTACTTCTTTATTAACCTGAATAACAAGATAATTATTTTTGTTTCATGTGCAGAAAAGTTCAAATTTCAAGGCCCATTTGTCTTTCTTTTTCTTTTCCTCAGTTTCTTTCTAATTGAGTTGAAGTAGGTCCTCCTCTAAAGTATAACTAGGATAAAGTTTTGGATGACATATAGAATTTTGTCTTGAAAAGAGAATGTGCCACTGAAAATTCTGAAGATAATCTGTGTCATCTCATTTGAATGAAGCTTTTTGATGGCATTTGTGTTCATAATTTCCTCAACTCTTAATTTTGAAACTGTGAAGCAGGTTGATTGCTAATGCCTTGAGGAGCCATTCTGGGATACCGCATAAAATGTTTCCAAATTAGATATCTGAAACATTCTAGAAACTAATGCGTCTGACTCTACTTATTACCTTGAATGAAACTCTATATTGCTTCTATGGTAGTCTGAATTAGTCAAAGATATGAAAAGCTTGAGTCTTTTGGGACACCTTTCAAGATTCAGCAAACAGCCATGTACTAAGCTTTGTGATGCTACACAGCTAGAGCCAGTTAATTATTACTTCAAATAATAGGGGGTCCTCGGGTGTCGAGGATGCTATGTGCATGTAAGGTAAGAGCACAGGTAAGCCTATAGTGTCTCCCAGTAACTAGACTAAAGACCTGTGCAAAGAGAATACAGCAAGACATCCAGGGCCTAATTTACTAAGATATGGCGCAGTGCAATGCAGCAGGACAACTTGCTGCGTGGCATCAAATGGAGAGAACAGGAATGCGCCTTAATTACTACCATATGGTGCATTCCTGTTTTCTCTCTGAGGTGGTGCACTTGTGGCTGCCAAGCACCAACGTAGGCACACTTGCGCCATGGTGCAAGGGTAACTGTGTTACAGGCAGAATTGTTTTTGTGCAGGAAGAGGCATTTCCCTGCACAAAAACAATCCTTAAAGGCATTTCCCTCTTTCTCCTTGTGCTGCAGAATGCAGCACACATACAAAGAGGAAAAAATGAGGAGAAATAAACACGCTTCTCCTTGTTACGCCTCACCTGGGAAGGTATAGCATTTTCACACATTCCCATGTTTACTAGTCTCAGTAAAACTGGGAATGCTCCAAAAGCCATGTAATTCCTTTCCAATGCAAAGTAATGCAGGGTAGCGACTTGTGCTGCCGTGCGTCACTCCAGATTTACTATGCCATGCTCGCTACAGGATTTTCTGCAAAATAACTGGGCAAAGAAGTTAAGGGATCTTTCTCTAAGAAGTTACCAACTATCACAGACAATATACAGTTATACAGAAGTTTACAATTGGGGGCATACCCAGCAAGCTGAAAGAAGTCATCATCAGGTTGCACACATTAAGAGCGGTCTAAAGATGGGTAAACTTGATTAATCAGGATTGTGTATAATTTGTTCCAGCACATAAATTCAATGGAAAGGCCTTTGCCTACTAAACAAAGATATGCACCTGGTCTGCTGACAACAGTAAACCCATTGGTGAGCTTGCGTCCCAAGTGAGACTCTTATACCACCATAACCTTTGACAGAGCCAGTGCCCAACAGCTCATTTGTACATTATACAAAAACGAAAAATAATGGGCTCCCACATTCAACAGCAGGAACCTGGTAAAAGAAGGATACTTGGAGGATAACTATGAAAGCTATTATGCAAGAATCTTAGGGGGTCATTACGAAGGCGGGCGGACTTTCGCAACGGAAAAAGGGACCGCCCGCAAGAGGTGCGGCGGTCCCGCTGTGCGTATTAGGATGCGACCGCCACCATGGCGGTCGCATCCTGCATATTTAACATTGTAGCGGGCGGTGCTGTATTCAGCACCCGCCACAATGTTAAAAGGGCATGTTGTGCATTTGCATGCACAACGTGACAGGCACCGCGCGGTGCCTGCCACCTTGTGCATGCAAATGTCTGGCGGTACCATGGGTACCCCCTAGTGCAGCCACCCACCCCCCAACCACTTGGGGGCCCGCAACGGGCCCCCAAAGGCATTCTCTGCATGCCTTTCCATGGCGGAGTCTCCGCCATGGAAAGGCATGAGACCGCCATCATCGTAATATGGATGGCGGTGCCTGCAAGGCACTGGCACCATATTGCAGGCCTTTTCCGCCCTGTAGGCAATCTGGCGGATTGCCTACCTGCGGAAAAACTGGCGGACGGTCTTTCCGTCCGCCTGGGTCCCCACAGCCATCGTAATATGGCGGTGGGGAAATGTTATGCGGGCGGGGTAAAATAGCGGGCGGATCACCACTGCCATACGGGCGGCGGCGATCCGCCCGACATCATAATGACCCCCAAAGAGGCCAATTAACAAAATACATTTTGTAGAATGTTTTCTCTTACCTCAAAATATACTACAAAATGCTATTCACAAAGCTAAGTGTGAAGTTTACACCTCCTCCTTTATCTCTTTCTGTGCAAAGATCTCCGCCCCAAGTGTGAAGTCTTCGTACACATAAATATATGTTTTAGTTGTAAATGTGGGAGAAACAGAGGGGAGTGACTGGAAAATGGGGAATACATACTACTAAACAGGAGGGGGAATAAGAAGAGTAAGGAGAGGTAAGTGAGGGTCAGGGAGGGGATTAGGGATGGACATCACTCATCCACAAAAGAGTAAGCCAATTCCTGTTCACAAACCACACTTCTAAAAGTACCAAATCCAAAAAGAGACCCAAAATGGTAATAAAGTACTACAGCTCAGAGCCGGAGTAAGTCCAGTACCACACATGGCCAACCAGTGTACTGCACCACCATCCCATAGAAATCAATGGAGTTAGGGATTTAAAATTAAACCCCAGAGGAAATAAATTTAAATTAAATTGTTTAAATGTAAATACCAAGAATACAAATAAATGTAATTTATTGTTAAAATATATAAAAATAGTTCATTTTTTAAATTGAATTAGGAATAATTTAATTACTTTCTGCATTTAAAAATTAATAATAATGCATTTTTGTTAAATATAAGTAAATTATATTTAATTAATTCTCTACAGAACTTTTAAGAATTTTTAATGCATACTAAAAACTTTTGTTCGAATTTATTTTTTAATTATTGAGAAAAATAATTTTAATGCAATTTAATATATTTAAATACTGTCATTATTAGTTCAAAATTTAGTTAATAGTGCTGTAGCACTTTTTCTTTAATTCCACGATTAAAATAAATATATAAAAATGTTTACATAAATATATTATATAAAAACTACTTTTACAAACTTTTTCCAACTTGAATAAACTTTTTAACTTTTCCCAGAGGAAGTAGTGTTTGAAATTGAATTGGTATTAATGAGCTAAGGTACAATATCAGCCTATCACAAGAGTCTCACTCTTTGGATTTAAGGATAATAGTTGCTTTAATTATGGCTAGACTGTCATTTTGAATGTATACCTCTAATTACATAGCCAAAGCACAGATGTAGATCTACTATTTTCGCCCTGATTTGGCTTGGTTCAGCCAGAATGTCCCTCGCTGGGATCCAGGAGGCTTACTAACCTTAAATAACAGAGTAAAAGTCTGCGAAAACAATACTGTTATCCCGTTATCCCTCCTCCATATCTTATGGATCAGTGGCGGCTCCTCCGCTAAGGCAGAGGAGCGTCGCCCCACTGCCAGGAAGTAGGGAAAGAAAGGGAAAAATAAAATGATAATAACGGACTGTTATTATCATTTTATTTTGCCCTCCTGCTGCGGCAGCGTTCGTAAGGGGGCGGGGCTGTAGAGCAGGGGAGGAGTGGTAGAACACTCCTGTGCGCAATGACTGTTTGGTCGGCATTACAGCCTGCATGGAGAACATGCCCACCCCTCCAGCGCAATCACAAGGCTGCATTGCACTGTTGTGATTGGCTTGGGGTGGGAGCAAAAGACACACAGATGATGGACAGAATGCAGAGAAAATCAAACATTCACCCCAGCCAATAGATCTGGGTTAAATCCATTGTTCTTTTGCTCACCATGCCACCCCAGTTAAGACCCAGCCATATGCAAATCAGTCTTGACCCTGTGCCTCATGGGAACAGTCCAGACCAAACTGCCAAGCCAGATCCACCCTGAACAGGAAAAAGCATCCTGGGACCGGTTTCGGGGCATCGCCCTCATCAGCCAGGCTAGCTTGAATCCAGTGGCACCGTGAGCCCGGGACCCATGTCTGGGCATACCCGGCGCACTTAGGGGTCTATTAGTATAGCGGGCGGATCGCCACCGCCCGTATGGTGGTGGCATTCCGCCTGCCATTTCCCACCGCCCACCTACCATTTCCCCACCGCCATATTACGATGGCGGGGGGACCCCGGCGGACGGAAAGACCGTCCGCCGGTGTTCCGCTGGTCTGACAGGCGACCGGGCGGAAAAGGGCTCCATTATGGTGGCGGTGTCTGCAAGACACCGCCATCCATATTAGGATGGTGGCGGAGATCAGCCTTCCCATGGCGGCGCTGCCTCCATGGAAAGGCATGCGGTCTTTGCTTCTGGGGGCACGTTGCAAGCCCCCAGGGTGTTGGGGGGTGCACATGAGGGGTACCTATGGTACCCCCCTGCATTTGCATGCACAAGGTGGCAGGCACCGCGCGGTGCCTGTCACGTTGTGCATGCAAATGCTTGACATGCATTTCTGACATTGCTGCGGTTGCTGCTGACAGCACCGCCCGCCGCAATGTTAGGAATGCGGGATGCGCCCGCCAGTGTGGCGGGGGCATCCTAATGTACGGCGGGACCGCCGCACCTATGGCGAGCAGTCCCTTTAGCCGTTGCGGTGGCGGGCGGACATCGTAATAGAGCCCTTAGTGCGAGAAAGCAAAAACACACAGATGATGGACGGAATGCAGAGCAAATCAAACATTCAGCCCCAGTCAGTAGATCTGGGTTAATCCATCGTTCTTTTGCTCACCATGCCACCCAGTTTAGACCCAGCCATATGCAAATCAGTCTTGACCCTGTGCCTTATGGGAACAGTCCAGACCGAACCGCAAAGCCAGGTCTTCCCTGGGCCAGAAACAAGCCTCCTGGAACCGGTTTCGGGGCATCACCCCATATCATCCAGGCTAGCTTGAATCCAGTGACACAGTGGGCCCGGGACCCACGTCTGGGCATACCCGGCGCACTTAGGGCGAGAATGCAAAAGACACACAGATGATGGCGGTGAGAGTCTGGCTGCCTGCTTCCTGTTCCGACCTGGAGTCAGACACAGGCGAGCAGGAGAGAAGACGCGGGACCCAGCAAGGTAAGTGTTATTTTGTTTTCTTTTAATGCAGCCTGCGGCCCTCCCGCGCGCCCATCCCCCATCCGTGAGCTGTGCCGGCCGCCCCAGTTATGGATGTTTGAAAATGTCCAGGTTCCACTGGCAAAGTCTATCTGCCAGGCTGATACCGGACTTGTGCATCAGGTGCACTGTGATTTAGGTTGACTTGACAGTATCCAGCATTTTTATATTAACTGTTACTTTATTCTCTTTGTCTCATAGCCTTCTGTTTAAATTATCCAGGTATTTGTGGATAGAACACATGGAAATTCTGATTTGTTTTGTGTTGTAATTTGTTGCTCTTGTGTCCTTAAAGGGTATCCCAAGTGAATGTGCTCCATCACCTCCTGGGTTAATTTTCACTGATATTGCTGAAGAGGAATCGTTCTCTTACTGGTTCTTCATAGGGTGCTGTGAGCAAGTGGATTGTTAGTTGGAGTGATTGTGAGACCTCACCAAGTAATATTGTCATTACTCTGTATCAGGTCCAGTTAGGTTACCTTAATTTAAACCTTAGCTCAGTCCTGGGTAGCTGTGCCACAGAGCAGTTAGGCTTAACTCAAAGGAAAACAAGTGTGAAGCATTTATCAGTAACAAAACAGTTAATAAGTTGAAAACACAACACAATAAAAATCCCACTCCAATTTCTAAAAATAGTATGTAGTTTCATTTTTAAATGGACACCAAAAAGACGAAAATCTGATGAAGGAAACCGGAGATATGATGTTTGGGGGTTTTAGAGTTTTCTAACACCAAAGAGTGCAAAGTGCCAACCGCTAATATCTGATCATGTTAGACTGAGTAAAAGTAGAAAGTTAAGGCTGAATGCGATGGAGCGCACGTTAGCTACAGGACCAAGGTTCGTCCCAGTGAAAAGTTTACCTTCTGACTTAGGGCCTAATTACGACTTTTGGCGGAGCGGTGGCATGGCGGTGGCAACCGCCATGCCAACGCTCTGCCGAAGGTCGCTGCCGCCCGCCTGCCAGATTACGACCAATTGTGTGGTCTGGCAGGCAGACGGCATGGCCGTCCAGCTGTGGTGCATCTTTCAAAGGCAGCAGTGCCTTTGAAGGAGGCACCGCAGTGGGAACACCACATGGGGTTCCTGCACGGCATGGACTTAAATGTCCATGCTGTGCATGAACCTGGGTGCATGCACACAGGGGGGGCCATATTGTGCCCCCTGGATGCATCCACAGGCTGAGGGGCAAAGGGGGCCCTTTGTTTCAGCACCGCCAGCCTTTTCATGAAGTAAAGACCGCCATGACCCCGCTGGTGGTCCTGAAACGTGTAATATGCATGGCGGGGCTGCAGCTGCAACACCTGCATATTACATAGCCCCTGACCACCATGCCACCGCACTTTGGACGGGCGCACTTTGATGGCGGAGGGCGTAGCTGGCTTACGGGCGGTGTTTGGCTGACTTTTCACATCCTAATTGGGCGGGCGTGTGTGCTGTGGCGGGCGGACGGTAACTGGTGCTTTTTGCATCCACCAGCACGGCGGTGGTGCTTCCATCCGCCATCCTAATGGGCCCCTAGGAACTGAGACTGAGATAAAGAAGAACGCCATCCAGTCATGAGCAAAGGGTTGACACAAAGTGGTCTCAATGTTTTATTGTATATAATTCTGTCTGTGACAGACAGCTGAGGCTATCTGAAGACTACAGAAACCCCTGAACCTAATTCAATCACAAATAAAGGCAGTACAGTAGCATATTTATGAACTCTATTCATTGCTAAACTCACTTCATAAAATAATAAATATATGTATTCTCTATGTTACTAAAACACCAGGTGAAAAATTATTGACATCTGACACTTTTAGCTCTCATCTTTCCGCTGAGTCCACCACACTGTATTTTTGCTCTCTGTCGGTTTTCCATTGTTGGACTCCTGGTCTGGACCACACAGACATCCTTTATGTGTTTGTCTATTCTTCTTCCAATTGAATACCTTGGAACCTTACTTCTTTATTAACCTGAATAACAAGATAATTATTTTTGTTTCATGTGCAGAAAAGTTCAAATTTCAAGGCCCATTTGTCTTTCTTTTTCTTTTCCTCAGTTTCTTTCTAATTGAGTTGAAGTAGGTCCTCCTCTAAAGTATAACTAGGATAAAGTTTTGGATGACATATAGAATTTTGTCTTGAAAAGAGAATGTGCCACTGAAAATTCTGAAGATAATCTGTGTCATCTCATTTGAATGAAGCTTTTTGATGGCATTTGTGTTCATAATTTCCTCAACTCTTAATTTTGAAACTGTGAAGCAGGTTGATTGCTAATGCCTTGAGGAGCCATTCTGGGATACCGCATAAAATGTTTCCAAATTAGATATCTGAAACATTCTAGAAACTAATGCGTCTGACTCTACTTATTACCTTGAATGAAACTCTATATTGCTTCTATGGTAGTCTGAATTAGTCAAAGATATGAAAAGCTTGAGTCTTTTGGGACACCTTTCAAGATTCAGCAAACAGCCATGTACTAAGCTTTGTGATGCTACACAGCTAGAGCCAGTTAATTATTACTTCAAATAATAGGGGGTCCTCGGGTGTCGAGGATGCTATGTGCATGTAAGGTAAGAGCACAGGTAAGCCTATAGTGACTCCCAGTAACTAGACTAAAGACCTGTGCAAAGAGAATACAGCAAGACATCCAGGGCCTAATTTACTAAGATATGGCGCAGTGCAATGCAGCAGGACAACTTGCTGCGTGGCATCAAATGGAGAGAACAGGAATGCGCCTTAATTACTACCATATGGTGCATTCCTGTTTTCTCTCTGAGGTGGTGCACTTGTGGCTGCCAAGCACCAACGTAGGCACACTTGCGCCATGGTGCAAGGGTAACTGTGTTACAGGCAGAATTGTTTTTGTGCAGGAAGAGGCATTTCCCTGCACAAAAACAATCCTTAAAGGCATTTCCTCTTTCTCCTTGTGCTGCAGAATGCAGCACACATACAAAGAGGAAAAAATGAGGAGAAATAAACACGCTTCTCCTTGTTACGCCTCACCTGGGAAGGTATAGCATTTTCACACATTCCCATGTTTACTAGTCTCAGTAAAACTGGGAATGCTCCAAAGCCATGTAATTCCTTTCCAATGCAAAGTAATGCAGGGTAGCGACTTGTGCTGCCGTGCGTCTCTCCAGATTTACTATGCCATGCTCACTGCAGGATTTTCTGCAAAATAACTGGGCAAAGAAGTTAAGGGATCTTTCTCAAGAAGTTACCAACTATCACAGACAATATACAGTTATACAGAAGTTTACAATTGAGGGCATACCCAGCAAGCTGAAAGAAGTCATCATCAGGTTGCACACATTAAGAGCGGTCTAAAGATGGGTAAACTTGATTAATCAGGATTGTGTATAATTTGTTCCAGCACATAAATTCAATGGAAAGGCCTTTGCCTACTAAACAAAGATATGCACCTGGTCTGCTGACAACAGTAAACCCATTGGTGAGCTTGCGTCCCAAGTGAGACTCTTATACCACCATAACCTTTGACAGAGCCAGTGCCCAACAGCTCATTTGTACATTATACAAAAACGAAAAATAATGGGCTCCCACATTCAACAGCAGGAACCTGGTAAAAGAAGGATACTTGGAGGATAACTATGAAAGCTATTATGCAAGAATCTTAGGGGTCATTACGAAGGCGGGCGGACTTTCGCAACGGAAAAGGGACCGCCCGCAAGAGGTGCGGCGGTCCCGCTGTGCGTATAGGATGCGACCGCCACCATGGCGGTCGCATCTCTGCATATTTAACATTGTAGCGGGCGGTGCTGTATTCAGCACCCGCCACAATGTTAAAAGGGCATGTTGTGCATTTGCATGCACAACGTGACAGGCACCGCGCGGTGCCTGCCACCTTGTGCATGCAAATGTCTGGCGGTACCATGGGTACCCCCTAGTGCAGCCACCCACCCCCCAACCACTTGGGGGCCCGCAACGGGCCCCCAAAGGCATTCTCTGCATGCCTTTCCATGGCGGAGTCTCCGCCATGGAAAGGCATGAGACCGCCATCATCGTAATATGGATGGCGGTGCCTGCAAGGCACTGGCACCATATTGCAGGCCTTTTCCGCCCTGTAGGCAATCTGGCGGATTGCCTACCTGCGGAAAACTGGCGGACGGTCTTTCCGTCCGCCTGGGTCCCCACAGCCATCGTAATATGGCGGTGGGGAAATGTTATGCGGGCGGGGTAAAATAGCGGGCGGATCACCACTGCCATACGGGCGGCGGCGATCCGCCCGACATCATAATGACCCCCAAAGAGGCCAATTAACAAAATACATTTTGTAGAATGTTTTCTCTTACCTCAAAATATACTACAAAATGCTATTCACAAAGCTAAGTGTGAAGTTTACACCTCCTCCTTTATCTCTTTCTGTGCAAAGATCTCCGCCCCAAGTGTGAAGTCTTCGTACACATAAATATATGTTTTAGTTGTAAATGTGGGAGAAACAGAGGGGAGTGACTGGAAAATGGGGAATACATACTACTAAACAGGAGGGGGAATAAGAAGAGTAAGGAGAGGTAAGTGAGGGTCAGGGAGGGGATTAGGGATGGACATCACTCATCCACAAAAGAGTAAGCCAATTCCTGTTCACAAACCACACTTCTAAAAGTACCAAATCCAAAAAGAGACCCAAAATGGTAATAAAGTACTACAGCTCAGAGCCGGAGTAAGTCCAGTACCACACATGGCCAACCAGTGTACTGCACCACCATCCCATAGAAATCAATGGAGTTAGGGATTTAAAATTAAACCCCAGAGGAAATAAATTTAAATTAAATTGTTTAAATGTAAATACCAAGAATACAAATAAATGTAATTTATTGTTAAAATATATAAAAATAGTTCATTTTTTAAATTGAATTAGGAATAATTTAATTACTTTCTGCATTTAAAAATTAATAATAATGCATTTTTGTTAAATATAAGTAAATTATATTTAATTAATTCTCTACAGAACTTTTAAGAATTTTTAATGCATACTAAAAACTTTTGTTCGGAATTTATTTTTTAATTATTGAGAAAAATAATTTTAATGCAATTTAATATATTTAAATACTGTCATTATTAGTTCAAAATTTAGTTAATAGTGCTGTAGCACTTTTTTCTTTAATTCCACGATTAAAATAAATATATAAAAATGTTTACATAAATATATTATATAAAAACTACTTTTACAAACTTTTTCCAACTTGAATAAACTTTTTAACTTTTCCCAGAGGAAGTAGTGTTTGAAATTGAATTGGTATTAATGAGCTAAGGTACAATATCAGCCTATCACAAGAGTCTCACTCTTTGGATTTAAGGATAATAGTTGCTTTAATTATGGCTAGACTGTCATTTTGAATGTATACCTCTAATTACATAGCCAAAGCACAGATGTAGATCTACTATTTTCGCCCTGATTTGGCTTGGTTCAGCCAGAATGTCCTCGCTGGGATCCAGGAGGCTTACTAACCTTAAATAACAGAGTAAAAGTCTGCGAAAACAATACTGTTATCCCGTTATCCCTCCTCCATATCTTATGGATCAGTGGCGGCTCCTCCGCTAAGGCAGAGGAGCGTCGCCCACTGCCAGGAAGTAGGGAAAGAAAGGGAAAAATAAAATGATAATAACGGACTGTTATTATCATTTTATTTTGCCCTCCTGCTGCGGCAGCGTTCGTAAGGGGGCGGGGCTGTAGAGCAGGGGAGGAGTGGTAGAACACTCCTGTGCGCAATGACTGTTTGGTCGGCATTACAGCCTGCATGGAGAACATGCCCACCCCTCCAGCGCAATCACAAGGCTGCATTGCACTGTTGTGATTGGCTTGGGGTGGGAGCAAAAGACACACAGATGATGGACAGAATGCAGAGAAAATCAAACATTCACCCCCAGCCAATAGATCTGGGTTAAATCCATTGTTCTTTTGCTCACCATGCCACCCCAGTTAAGACCCAGCCATATGCAAATCAGTCTTGACCCTGTGCCTCATGGGAACAGTCCAGACCAAACTGCCAAGCCAGATCCACCCTGAACAGGAAAAAAGCATCCTGGGACCGGTTTCGGGGCATCGCCCTCATCAGCCAGGCTAGCTTGAATCCAGTGGCACCGTGAGCCCGGGACCCATGTCTGGGCATACCCGGCGCACTTAGGGGTCTATTAGTATAGCGGGCGGATCGCCACCGCCCGTATGGCGGTGGCATTCCGCCTGCCATTTCCCACCGCCCACCTACCATTTCCCCACCGCCATATTACGATGGCGGGGGACCTCGGCGGACGGAAAGACCGTCCGCCGGTGTTCCGCTGGTCTGACAGGCGACCGGGCGGAAAAGGGCTCCATTATGGTGGCGGTGTCTGCAAGACACCGCCATCCATATTAGGATGGTGGCGGAGATCAGCCTTCCCATGGCGGCGCTGCCTCCATGGAAAGGCATGCGGTCTTTGCTTCTGGGGGCACGTTGCAAGCCCCCAGGGTGTTGGGGGTGCACATGAGGGGTACCTATGGTACTCCCTGCATTTGCATGCACAAGGTGGCAGGCACCGCGCGGTGCCTGTCACGTTGTGCATGCAAATGCTTGACATGCATTTCTGACATTGCTGCGGTTGCTGCTGACAGCACCGCCCGCCGCAATGTTAGGAATGCGGGATGCGCCCGCCAGTGTGGCGGGGGCATCCTAATGTGTACGGCGGGACCGCCGCACCTATGGCGAGCAGTCCCTTTAGCCGTTGCGGTGGCGGGCGGACATCGTAATAGAGCCCTTAGTGCGAGAAAGCAAAAAACACACAGATGATGGACGGAATGCAGAGCAAATCAAACATTCAGCCCCAGTCAGTAGATCTGGGTTAATCCATCGTTCTTTTGCTCACCATGCCACCCAGTTTAGACCCAGCCATATGCAAATCAGTCTTGACCCTGTGCCTTATGGGAACAGTCCAGACCGAACCGCAAAGCCAGGTCTTCCCTGGGCCAGAAACAAGCCTCCTGGAACCGGTTTCGGGGCATCACCCCATATCATCCAGGCTAGCTTGAATCCAGTGACACAGTGGGCCCGGGACCCACGTCTGGGCATACCCGGCGCACTTAGGGCGAGAATGCAAAAGACACACAGATGATGGCGGTGAGAGTCTGGCTGCCTGCTTCCTGTTCCGACCTGGAGTCAGACACAGGCGAGCAGGAGAGAAGACGCGGGACCCAGCAAGGTAAGTGTTATTTTGTTTTCTTTTAATGCAGCCTGCGGCCCTCCCGCGCGCCCATCCCCCATCCGTGAGCTGTGCCGGCCGCCCCAGTTATGGATGTTTGAAAATGTCCAGGTTCCACTGGCAAAGTCTATCTGCCAGGCTGATACCGGACTTGTGCATCAGGTGCACTGTGATTTAGGTTGACTTGACAGTATCCAGCATTTTTATATTAACTGTTACTTTATTCTCTTTGTCTCATAGCCTTCTGTTTAAATTATCCAGGTATTTGTGGATAGAACACATGGAAATTCTGATTTGTTTTGTGTTGTAATTTGTTGCTCTTGTGTCCTTAAAGGGTATCCCAAGTGAATGTGCTCCATTACCTCCTGGGTTAATTTTCACTGATATTGCTGAAGAGGAATCGTTCTCTTACTGGTTCTTCATAGGGTGCTGTGAGCAAGTGGATTGTTAGTTGGAGTGATTGTGAGACCTCACCAAGTAATATTGTCATTACTCTGTATCAGGTCCAGTTAGGTTACCTTAATTTAAACCTTAGCTCAGTCCTGGGTAGCTGTGCCACAGAGCAGTTAGGCTTAACTCAAAGGAAAACAAGTGTGAAGCATTTATCAGTAACAAAACAGTTAATAAGTTGAAAACACAACACAATAAAAATCCCACTCCAATTTCTAAAAATAGTATGTAGTTTCATTTTTAAATGGACACCAAAAAGACGAAAATCTGATGAAGGAAACCGGAGATATGATGTTTGGGGGTTTTAGAGTTTTCTAACACCAAAGAGTGCAAAGTGCCAACCGCTAATATCTGATCATGTTAGACTGAGTAAAAGTAGAAAGTTAAGGCTGAATGCGATGGAGCGCACGTTAGCTACAGGACCAAGGTTCGTCCCAGTGAAAAGTTTACCTTCTGACTTAGGGCCTAATTACGACTTTTGGCGGAGCGGTGGCATGGCGGTGGCAACCGCCATGCCAACGCTCTGCCGAAGGTCGTTGCCGCCCGCCTGCCAGATTACGACCAATTGTGTGGTCTGGCAGGCAGACGGCATGGCCGTCCAGCTGTGGTGCATCTTTCAAAGGCAGCAGTGCCTTTGAAGGAGGCACCGCAGTGGGAACACCACATGGGGTTCCTGCACGGCATGGACTTAAAAGTCCATGCTGTGCATGAACCTGGGTGCATGCACACAGGGGGGGCCATATTGTGCCCCCTGGATGCATCCACAGGCTGAGGGGCAAAGGGGGCCCTTTGTTTCAGCACCGCCAGCCTTTTCATGAAGTAAAGACCGCCATGACCCCGCTGGTGGTCCTGAAACGTGTAATATGCATGGCGGGGCTGCAGCTGCAACACCTGCATATTACATAGCCCCTGACCACCATGCCACCGCCAGGGAACAGCGGCTCCCTGGTGGAGCCAGCGGTCCAATTACGGTCCGACCGCCCAAGTCGTAATAGTGCGGTCGGACCGCCGGTGTGGCAGTGGCTAGACCACCACTGCCGCAACACCACGGGTCTGGCGGTACGCACCACCACGGGTCTGGCGGTCCTTGAACCGCCAGATTTGTAATTAGGCCCTTAGTATTTTTTCTGGAGGAATTTTCTCATCCCCTGTGTGGGATGCTGGCTTGGTCCAATGGAAGGCTTGACGACGGTGGGATGCTACTCGGTGTTGGTCCAGTTAAAATTCTCCATGATGTAACTTAGAAACTTTTCTGGATGTTGAGCTGCTTTCAATGGGGCAAGCCAGCAAGTTGAATCTGAAAGACAATGCGCTAACGGCGACTGCCATTCGGCGGCAGTCCAGTGGTAGCCTCCAGTTCTATTGTGAAAAAGTTCTGAAAAAGTATCCACTTTTGCAGTCTTGGGGGGGGGGGAGGGGTAAGGGTACACTAAAATACCAGCAAAGGGTACAAGACGTTTTAAGCACCACTTGGTGAATTAGCACTCAGTCTTTCAGAAGCCACCAGCAGGGCACATCCGGTTGTAACTAATCAGCTGGTCTCTTCTTTATTGCAGGCTTCTTGCAGCTTTTGGGTTCCTGGAGCTTAATAGGAGGCTTGCCAACTAACCCTTGGAGACCATTCTTCTGCCCTGGGTTCAAGTGAGAGCAAGTCTGGCCTCTGGGTTTCTCTCCACAGGTAAAACAGCAAGTTCAGTCCTTCTTCTAAGTTCCAATCCTTTCGTTCACCAGGTGCTGTCCTTTTGTTTTCCACAGGTCCTGCTGTGTTCAGAGGGGTGCGCAGTCAAAATATCGATTTTTTTATATCGACCTACACTAATATCGAGTTTTTAATATCGTAGGGACAGAATATCGATGTCAAGAATATCGGTGACCAGAATATCGACTTTAAGGTAAGTAATATCGTTTTTTTTATATCGAAGTAAGTAATATCGTTAGCAAAAATATCGTTGTTAATAATATCGATATTTATATTAGTGTTATGTATTTTAGTATGTATTTTATATGTATGTTTAACATTTTTTGTAATGTATTTTTATTTTTTTTAAATATATATATTAAATGTTTAGAAATTAGTAATTTTTTTAAAGTAAATTTTGCGTTTTAGTATCAGAGCGGGTTGTGGGCTTATAGGGGAATAGGGTGGAAAGTAATTTAATTATAATTAATTAATTAATATGTTTTTATTTATTGTTATTGATTATTAATTTATTGTTAATTAATTATTAATTGGTAATTTTTTTTTTAATTGATTAATTTACCATTATATTAATTATAATAGATTTTTTTATTTATTGTTATTGTTAATTAATTTATTGTTAATTAATTATTAATTGGTAATTAATTTTTAATAATCGATTAATTGATAATTAAATTAATTATGTTAATTTTTATGTGTAGCGGGTTGTGGGTTTATAGGGGAATAGGGTGGGAAGTAATTTAATTATAATTAATTAATAAATATTATTTTTTTATTGTTATTGATAATTAATTTATTGTTAATGAATTATTAATTGGTAATACATTTTTATTAATTGATTAATTTTTAATTATATTAATTATAATTAATTTATTATTATTTTTTATTTATTGTGATTGTTAATTAATTTATTGTTAATTTATTATTGGTAATTAATTTTTATTAATTGATTAATTGATAATTAAATTAATTGTGTAGTTTTTTATGTGTAGCGGGTTGTGTGTTTATGGGGGAATAGGGTGGGAGGTAATTTAATGCTATTTAAGTAAATATTAATTTAATTGTATTGGTATTTATTATAATTTTTTTGTTAATTAATTATTAATAGGTTATTTATTTTACAAAAATTATTTAATTAAGAAGTATGTTAATTTAACCCCTACGCTATCCAACACTTTCCCTACTGTTGCACTCACTGGAGTGGGAATAGTAATTTTTACCCCTACGCTATCCAACACTTTCCCTACTGTTGCACTCCCTGGAGTGGGAATAGTAATTTTAACCCCTACGCTATCCAACACTTTCCCTACTGTTGCACTCCCTGGAGTGGGAATAGTAATTTTTACCCCTACGCTATCCAACACTTTCCCTACTGTTGCACGCACTGGAGTGGGAATAGTAATTTTTACCCCTACGCTATCCAACACTTTCCCTACTGTTGCACTCACTGGAGTGGGAATAGTAATTTTAACCCCTACGCTATCCAACACTTTCCCTACTGTTGCACTCACTGGAGTGGGAATAGTAATTTTAACCCCTACGCTATCCAACACTTTCCCTACTGTTGCACTCCCTGGAGTGGGAATAGTAATTTTAACCCCTACGCTATCCAACACTTTCCCTACTGTTGCACTGTTTGGAGTTGGAATAGTAATTTTATTACCTCCGCTATCTAATATTTTTTGTATTATTTTAGTTAATGTAATATATAATTAATTTTTAAAAGATTAAAAATAAATTTATTTTTTTAAATTTGTTATACATATTTATTTAATTTTTATTTATATTATTGTTTTATGTGTATAGATGTATTTATAATTTATATGATTTTTTTTTTTAAATTATAAGGGGCCCATTACGATGGCGGGCGGAAGCACAACCGCCGTGCTGGTGGATGCAAAAACCACCAGTTACCGCCGGCACGCAGCAGTCCACACGCCCGCCCAATTACGATGCGAAAAGCAGGCCAAACACCGCCGGCAAGCCAGCAACACCGTCCGCCATCAAAGTGCGCCCGTACACGTAGCGGCGCAGCCCAACTGACACACACCGTCCGACGAAACACGTCCCGCCCGGCGCATAAATTACGATGCCGCAAACAAACGGCTCCCACGGCCAAGAGATACCGTACGACAAACCGAAGCGGTAACACGGACGCCGAGCACGGACAACGAAAAGCGGCTCCCCGAGCATGAATCCAGCACTGCAGGCCGTCCCCATGCTCCTGCTGATGCACCACCAAGGACGCAACGTACCGCGGAGACGCAGGTAGGCACACACACAACAAGTGCACGCAAACAGCGCACACAGTGCAAGGGCGGAAAAGCGGACAACCCCCACCAGCGCGTGTACACAACACATCCACCATCGCATCCACATATGACACACAGGCCAAATCGTAACATCGCAGAACACATGTGTACACACCACCTGGGACTAGGAACCAACCACCCCGTCACGGCCCCAAAGCGCCGATGACGCCGCCACACATGCGCACAACGCAGAGGCCAACCGCAGCGCCATGCATGCGTCGCACACAGACACAGGGACACAACCAAGCAGCACACACATCAGCCCCACCCCGAACGCACATGACACGTGACAGGCCGGCCACAGACATGTCCCCAACGCCCAATTCACGGACAACACCCAACGCCACACAACCGACGCACACATGTCAGTGAAGACACGCAACAGCAGGACACACCCCAGTGTAACAAACATGGCGTAGCACACAGCGGCGGCAACACCAACTAGGAGAAGCAGGGCTCCTTCGGGAAGAGGAACGCCAGTACCACACAGAAACACCCATACCACCCTGCACATATGAACAAGACATATAAAACGGAACACCAAAGAGCCCGGGGACCGACAACAGGTGGCCCAAGAATAACATCCACACACAAGGCCCAAAGCAGAGCGGAAAGGCAGCCTGCCGCCCACACAAGGGAGAGCAGACAGCACTGAATGACCTTCCATTCCAACTCCGAAACCACAGCCCTACGACAGAAGCCGGTGAATACAGCCATTGTCCAAGAATAGACCAACACAGGCATGCCGAGGAGACCGACCACACGGCAGATAGCGCATATCACAGAAGCACACAACGGACGGGGAAGAAAGAAGAAAACACTCCCCATGTCGGCCACATGCAAGTTAATTGGAAGGAGTCACACAGCACTGACCTTGAACTGTCTGAGAAGCATGTGGGAAGAGGGCCCGTGTCCTCCAAACAAGCCAACAGAACACAAGTCCTGTCTCCCTACGACTACACAGAGCTCACAGCAACCCCGGAGCGTGCACATTGCAGACTGCACACACAGCCGGAGCACGCCACCTCAACGAACCGCTGCGAAATGGCAACCGCAACACACCTACCCAACTACGCCGAACAGCTCAAGCTGTACAAAACCAACCTGTGCCATACATTGGGATGCGATCTCCTGTCCCTGCTGAACGTAAGTTACCGACTGACTTACCGCATCACATTGTTCAGCTGCGTCATGCCCGTCTTCTACTGTCGGAGGTGTCCCTACCAGCATCCCGTCGAGATATGCCTCTCCAACCCGGCATGTCTGAAGGCGGACCTGCTACCACTACTCCTCCCTCTGGACGCACACGACAGGGCCTGCTCTGCCTATGGGGGCATGGCGTATGTGGCCAACATCGCACCCGCACTGAAATGGGACCACTGTGCCTCCACACGACGGATCATCGATAACAGCTACATCGAATGTCACCCAGCATGCCCCATCATGGTCCTCCAAGGGACAACCTACGAACAACACCTTGACAGCCACCATCCGCTTCATTGGCTGGCAAACATGTACACCACCAATGACATGGAAGCCCTGCTGGACGGCATCGCATACCTGACAACCTGTAAATACGTCGGACCACAACGCAGGTTCCCCGAGTGACCTATGATGTCCAACCCCGCACCCATGCTTAGCTTCCGCACGGACTGGCCAGTCACCACCACAACAGCCATACCAAACGACCGGCAACTGTAACCACACCATCAACGACATCGCCATGACATCGGATATGACCGGGACATGCACACTGTTCCCCATCACATCCAGGAACACCGCATGCATCGTGGGAGGCAGTGGCATGGGCTCTGTGTATCGCACCCACATGGACGGAACTGCACGAACAACCAGGACACGACATGGATCCAGCGCCCATGGACACACACACCGCTCAGTGGACATGAATAGGTCGCCTGGAGTCTGTGGGTGCTGCACCCCTCCCACCCCCGCCCCGGGAATCCCATACCAGGACCTTTGCATGGACGACAAGTGCATACAAAAACAACACGACCCCAGTGACTGTGACATGTCCAGTAACCACCACAGTGCAACAACAAGTGGCACGCCGCTGCATGCACGCAAGCACATGCCCTGATGTCATCTCACATGCACGCGTGCATGAGGAACAACCGCAGCAAACCTGTCACATGGAACTGAGATGGACTGTGCCCATGATGCCAAGCGGTCTGGTAGGCTACATGTATACCGTCTGTGTCAAAGTCCGCAGCTCCGCAGCTATACGTAAATGTACATTAGCACAGCCTTGGCCAAGCAGATGTCACTCTGAAGCCCACATCCCACATGCAACAGCCAATCACATGTAACCCCACTCCCTATCCCATTTGCAATCATGCTCAGTATATCCTCAACATGTATTCCGCTGCCAGTAGTGTCCACTATACTGCATCACAGAGGACAGAAGACTCAATATAATGTTTGAAACCAAAACTGTCTCCGCTGACTCATTTCACAAGTACGAATGAGAGAGGATGAGAGTATGTGAAGTACACGGCAGTCGTGACATGACCATGTAGTCCACTGGTATTGGATGTCAACGCAAATGAGTAGCACTACTGTGGAAGACACACATGTGTCGTGTGAAGTCGTATGGACGCAGTGCTCAGGTGGGTGGGTGCGACGGGTAGATGCGCACATGCCAAGTTGGAGCACGCCGTGTTGGGAGGGGTCATGAACAGTACACCACCGCTTCCCTGGGCATTGTGAGAGGACACCTGTCGGGGGGAGTGAACACGTGTGTGCATAGCAGCCGGGCACACGTACAAAGCGGTACCAGGCGCACCTCAGCCCACCCTCTGTGGACAAGCTGGATCCTGTTGTGCGCCCGCCATGCCCCTGACAAGGCACACACAGCCCCAGTCGACCAGGTGTAACCCCAACATAGTCAATCCGCACAGGCGATACAGGGCACGGGATGGCAGTGGAGCATGGTGTGTGAGAGGTCTCCTCGCGCTCCTCCTGGTCATATCACGCAGGCAATAGAACCTCAACGTCTAGCATGGCACAAGTCAGATGGAAGTGTAGGGGGGACGCACCACAGCACGAGCAGCACTGACGTCACGGGAGGTGGCTCGCACCATCCCATCCATTGCCCATCATACCAACCACGCCACATGCCATTGCGACTAAGTGCAAGCGCGTGCGCCACCACCCCCGAGCCCTCCCCAGAGAGGCCAAAGAGTGAATGTGTGGGCCATCAGCCACAGACGGACGCGGCCTGGCCGCAAGGGCAGCCACAGCCACTGGGTGTCGCAGGTGGCGGATCCGGAAGGCGAAGACTGTGATGCATAGTCCATGCAGGCCGGGTCTCCATTTGGGGCACCACGCAGGTGGACGGCGTCCCGCGACACATCATACCCTGAGACAGCCCACTCGTGCAACTGGACCCACACATACACTCCTTGCCCTCTCTGGTGCGAGCTTGGGGCTGCCTGTGCAAGCGCTAGCCTCGCAGGTGAGCATGCATATTGGGGGAGCGAGGGGAGGACATGAGGGCTGGGGCGAAGATGACTGTATCACTGTCAGTAAGTACAAGGGATGACCCAGATGTGGAAAGGAAGAGACGTGTCCCGTGTGTACTGCAACTAGTCGCCAATCCAACTACCCCCCCATGTCCGGAATGTAAGCCCGCACCTAGGCCCGCCCATCCGCCACATCGAACATACCACCAGCACGACAACCTTCCCATTCGAAACACTGACTGGGGGTGGTGACCAGTGTACAATCATGTGTAGCCTACCCACGCGTACATGTGGGCCCTCCATGATCCATGTCACCTGCGGCAAAGTCATGACATGCGCAATGAGGGAAGTGAGGAGAGCTGTCCGCCCCACGCGCAGAAGGTGCATCAGCTCCACAGACCCAGCAGCGAGTCCAGCAGGGGTCACATGTGCAGGGGCAGCTGTGCCTGGTGTGAAGGCACATGCATATAGACAGCACATCGACCAATGTGTAGTCTGCCCACATCTACAGTCCATCATCATGCGGACATAGGAATTGAACACAGGGCAACACATCTGAGTGGGTGCACCCACCGTGACCAACAATGCGCAATCATCGACGTACCCGCCCTGTGCATGGCCCCCCACCCAACGGAGGCACATCCAGTGCCACCATCCCACACACACAAGCCTTCCACGGAACATGCTGTGTCCAATGGTCAGTACAGAGTCAGCGCCCATGTGGTGGATCCTGAACAGGAGACACATGCACACACATGCCAGCTCCCACTGTGTACGTCTGCCACCTGGCACGTGCAATGTAACCTCTCACCTGTGACGTGTGACTGCAAGCACACAGCCGTCTTGGCATGGGGCTGTCAATGTGGACACCTGTCAATGTTTCGGGAGGTGTGATCCGTACAGTGCTGTACATAGGGTGCAGTGCTGACACCTACTACTGTCTCATATCCCCTCGTGCCACAGGTCCCACTTGTTTTGGCCGCTCAGCCTGTGCCCACATCGTCGTCGTCGTGTGCCATACTCATCCAGCCGCGGAAGCAGTTCCATGCTCAGCAGACATTCATGTTGCCGTGGCGTTGCCGCTTGACGGATATGCAGTCAGTCCCCATCAGCACGCCCCGCAAGTCATTGGGGCCTAGATCCCCATGTGCATGCACATGGCAGTGGTTTGTATCACTAGCCATTGCCATTGGTGGGAGACCTGTGTAAGTGTATTGTGGCCGTGCCGCCCCAGCTTGACAGCTGGGCTGTGGCTCATGTGCTTGCTCAGTCATGTCAGTGATGTGTATGCGAAATTGCTATGTGTCGTGTTGCTTTGACATGTGTCCTCTGCCATTGTCCCTAGGCGGAGACCGAACATTGACCGCCCATACCAATTGCTGGCAGACATGGAGGATACGGAGGTCATTAGGAAGTTTCGGCTGGACAGGCCAACCCTGCATCGACTGTGTGCCATGTTAGAACCCCATCTCCGTCCCCGCAGGGTGTATCCGACTGCTGTCACCCCCACGGCTAAGGTGATGGCCGCCATGCATTTCTTCGCCACTGGGTCATTCCAGCACACAGTGGGCAGTGGAGGAGGGATGTCCCAGCCCATGTTCAGCAAGGTGCTGAGGGATGTACTGGCAGCCATGATGCTGTACCGGAACAGGTACATCCGCTTCCCCAGGGCTCGTGAATTGGCGGCAGTGAAGGGTGCATTCTATGCCCTTGGCAGAATCCCACACGTCGTTGGAGCCATTGACTGCACACATGTCGGCCTTGTTCCACCACAGGCCACTGAGCACCTGTACCGCAACAGGAAGCACACGCACTCCCTGAATGTGCAAGTGGTGTGCCTTGCGGACATGGTGATCACCCACGTGTGTGCAAAGTTCCCAGGCTCGGCCCATGACGCACACATAATGCGCAACAGCATCTTGCCACGACTGATGTCCAATATGCAACAGGATCGTGCCTGTATTGTCGGTGAGTATGTGGAGTGGTGTAGCGTGCTGGCTGTGCGATGCTGTCCCCTGTCCAGTTGGATTAGCAACGGTTCTCTGTGTCCCTCACACCCAGGTGACTCTGCGTATCCGAATGGGGCATGGCTGCTCAGTCCATTGAGGAATCCTCGCACCCCAGCAGACGATCGCTACAATGAGGCACATGGGAGGACCAGACGTGTGGTCGAGCGTACCTTTGGCCTCCTCAAGTCCAGGTTCAGGTGCCTGGACCGCACCGGGGGTGCGCTGGCGTACTCCCCACAGAAGGTGTGCCAGATAGTGGTGGCGTGCTGCATGCTGCACAATCTGGCCATTCGGAAGCAGATCCCCCTCATCGTGGATGACGGAGATCAACCAGGGCCCCAGCCCGCAGACCAGGACAGCTCGAGTGAGGAGGACAGCGGAGAGGAGGAAGCTGGTAATGTGCGGCAGCAGCTCATCGCCCGCTACTTCACTTGACGGTGAGTGTCCATGTACGACGGCTGATGTGGCTGTATCTGTGCAGGTGTGTGTGTGCTGTGTCAGGGTGGCCGTTTGTTCACTGCGTGCTGTGTGTCAACGCTCCATGGCCAGGGTAGTATGCCACTGTTGGTGGCTGTGGCATTGTGCCCTATTGCTCTGTGCGATGTGTGTACATTGCTTGTAGCTGTTGACATGTACTGTGTGATGGGTGTGTGACACACTCATTGAATGTGCTCCTGTTCTGTCTCCCACCCCTAGGTCCCTACAGGCCCTCCGGATTCAAATGCCATGCCACGCATCAGGTGCCTTTCCGCCCAAGGTGGCCGTTGTATTCCGTACAAATAAGACATAGGGCACAAACAGCAGTTAGTGAAAAAGGTGCATTTATTACAAACTGTGACATGTGATTGTGTGTAAGATGATGACAAAAGTGGTGCGTGCAGTGACAATGAGCTGTCGGTCATGGCTGCGTGATGATCAGGGTGTACCCACTGGTTCTATGTCCATAGTCCAACACACACATGCCATCCAGATGGCTGTGTGGAGTGGGATCGTAGTCCAAGTCAATGCAGTGGCTGGTCAAGGAAGGCTGGCTGGCTGCCTCACTTGCGACTGGAGCGTGCGAAGTCCTCCCGGGAGATCTGTTTCCTCTTCGGACGGCCCCTTCCACGTTTGCGAGGGGGGGTGCCTGCTTGCGACATGCTGGTGGTTGAGGTGTGATCACTGGCTGTGGACGCAGGGGAACTGGACACTGCTGCTCCACCCTGCGCCCCGGCAGGTGGTGGCGGAGGGGGAGCTGCTGTCCCTGGCTGTGACCTCACCGCCACCACCAGCTGTCCCATGAGGTCCACGATTTGGCCCATACGGGCGTCCATGGACCTCAACACCCCCAGCACCTCACGCGTGTCTGAGGCAGACCGGACCCATTGTCCTTGGGCCTCTTCATAGGCCCCAAGGACTCTGGCCATGTGAGGCAGGGCATGGCTCCCAGGGGAGGCTGGCGTTTCCCTGACCCTGCTCCTCCTACCAGTCCTGCTGCCACCGGCCTGCCCACTAGCCACATTGCTCACCACGGTCCTCGCTGTGGCTCCCAGGGTGGATCCAGTCGTCCGGGCCACCACCTGCGCTGGGGCTGGTGCCAGCGGAGACGTGGCGGTGGTGGCGGCGGTGGTGGTCGGTGCGGCGATGGTGGCGGTTGCGGCAGTGGTAGTGGCCACAATGACCGTGGGTGTGGCCGCAACGACAGTGGCAGCAGGGGGCTGTGAATGTTCAGCAGCCCTGGATGATGGGTTGGTGGGTAGGAGGGGTCCTGGGGAGCGGCTGGGCCCTGCCACACCAGATGGGCCTGCTTGGTTGTCCGTGTCCGAAGAGGAGGACAGATCCTCCAGATCCGTGTGTCCTCGTTGGGGGCTTGTAGGCTGGCTGTGCTGGCTGCTGGCTCCATCCCCAGCATCCAGCAGTTCGTCACCTGTGGAGAGAATGAGATTAGTTATTGTGTTGCACCTGGCGAAGTATGTATTTGTCGTCTGACATTGACAGTTCGTGCAATCTCGTACATGGGTTTCCCGGAGGCGTGTGTGTGGCTGTAGCATCTGTAGTTGTGTGTGCTTGGCAATGGGACTGTGTGCTGTGCACATGTGGCATGGGACGGATTGGCCATGCCGATGGGTGTGTTGCTGTGCCCCTACTTATTGTGACTCTGGTGTATGCGGGCTCCTGGCCCATCCTGGGTCTGGTTTGTACTTTGCTTTTGGGGTTCAAATGGAACGCTTAGGAACGCATATGGCAACATGGGGGCCATGCCCCAGATTCGCATTTGGGAGGGAATATGCTTTTGGGGTTCAAATGGAACGCTTAGGAACGCATATGGCAACATGGGGGCCATGCCCCAGATTCGCATTAGGGAGGGAATATGCTTTTGGGGTTCAAATGGAACGCTTAGGAACGCATATGGCAACATGGGGGCCATGCCCCAGATTCGCATTTGGGAGGGAATATGCTTTTGGGGTTCAAATGGAACGCTTAGGAACGCATATGGCAACATGGGGGCCATGCCCCAGATTCGCATTTGGGAGGGAATATGCTTTTGGGGTTCAAATGGAACGCTTAGGAACGCATATGGCAACATGGGGGCCATGCCCCGGATTCGCATTTGGGAGGGAATATGCTTTTGGGGTACATGCTGTGAGCCATGGGTGCCGAACGTGACATGTGTTGTGGCAGCATGACAGTGCATGGTTTGAGGTGTGTGCATGCTTGACATGGCCTGCATATTTGCTGTCTGTTTTGATTACTGGACATGGCATTGGACGCATCGTTATGAGTGAGTGATGGTTGTGTGCCAGCCAACGTATTGCAGTTGTCCCATCTCCTTGGTGTGCGTGCTGCCCTGTGCCATGTGCATCACTGCAGTGCTCGGGGGGGTGTGGCCCATGTTGTGTGTTGTTGCTCACAGTGTGTCGTGCACTTCATTGACTTCTGGCACATGGTTGGTAATGGGCATGTATCTTAGCGTGACTGCTGTATGTGTGGCAGCTGTGCGGATGACATGCCTTTCATGAGACTGGGGCTGACGGATGGGATGGATGGTATGTTGTTTGTGCATGGTGTGTCTGTGTGTTTGATGGGTTCAGTGGTGTTCGTGTGCATTTATGTTGTTCCGCTCTGTTGCGTCTAGTGTTGTTTGTCTTACATAGGCGTAGTTGTGGGGTGTGTGGTTGACAGGCAGTTGGGGCTACATGGACAGGACTTCAATGGTGTTTCGGTTGTGTGTGATGAGTTGCACAGTGGCTGCCGTGTGGTACTATATTCAGTGTGGCTTGTGCATGCAGACGTGGCTCCTTGGGTGTTGCTATGTCTGTGATGGGTCATGTGGGGTGTGAGTCTGTTGTTCATGTCCGTGTGCACATTGTTCACTTGTTCGTGACGGTGGGCGGTGCTGCGTGTTCGTCTGCTACGTGACATGTCCCATGTGTTGGTCGTGTTACGGTCCTCATGCCTCCAGTAATCCGGCCCTGTCCAGTTTCCCACCTGCAAGTTGTTCGTGCGTGCACTGTACTGGATGCCACATGGCTCTAAGCGGGGGTGCTCCATGTTGCAGGTCTGTGGGGGTGGGAGGGTGTTGTGGGTCATGGGGGTGGCTGGATACCCACTGACACCGATTGCTGTGGACCGTGATGTCTGCCTTTCGGCTGTCGTTGTGCACTGCGGTGGCTGACACGTGGGTGTGGGGTGTGGGGGATGCTCCTCCTTGCTGTGCTGTGGGACTGGGGCCTGGTGTGTGTTGTACTTGGGCTGTCCACCGTCCCACCCACTGCACTTTGTGTTCCTGCCACTTACCTGTTACTTGTCGGTTGGTGCAGCTGTGGCGGACACATGGGTGTGGTGGGTGCTCGTTGTGGCGCTTCTGGCATATTTGGGGACCTGTTGGTGGTTACATGGCTGGCTTAGTGTACACATGTCCCCACGCATCTTGCAGTTGTTCGGTTTGGGCTGTGTGTGATGGTGTCTGTTGCATGTGTGTGTGATGTGTTGTGTATTGTGTGCTGGACATGGGGGTGTTTGTCCCTGGGAGCTGTGGCATGGTGGTAGTGCATGTGAGTACATAGCGGTGTGCTGGTATACATTAGTTTGTACTTACCAGCCTCCACTCCCCCTGCTAATCCGGCGAGGATCTCCGGATGGATTACGACTCGCACCTTCTCCTCCCACGCTTTGAAGGTCTTAAAGAGCGCGGGATTCCCTCCGCCAGTGACGGCAGCCAGCTCTCTGTTTTTGCCCTCCTTCTTCTTGACCAGGCTCTTGACGTCATTCCAACGTTTGTTAATCTCGACTCTGTTCCTGGGCAGGGTCCCGACTGCATTGACCTGGTCTACGATCCGGTTCCACATTCTGTTTCTGGTGGCTAGTGGTGTGTGCTGGACCATGTTCCCATAGATTTGTGGGTACACCTTGATGATCTCGTCGACCATGACCTTCAGCTCCATGGTCCGTGAACTTGGGCATCCTTTGTGGTGCCATGGTGTTTGTGGTGCTGGTGCGGTGTGTGTTGTGTAATGTGCAGGGGGTTTGTGGTGCCGGTGTTTGGTGGTGGTGGTGGTGGTGGTGGTGGTGTTTGGTGGTGGTGGTGGTGGTGGTGGTGGTTGTGATGTGTGCGTTTCTGTGGTGTGCTGCTGTCCTTGCTGTGTCACTGTGTCCTCTCCTCTCCTCTCTGGTTTGCAATGTAGCAAGGGGTTGTGGTCTGTGGGAGTGCTGCTTTTGTACTCACCTATGTGGGTGTGTCCTCATGGTCTGTTGTTTTCAGGTGTGTTGTGTCTGGGGTTCTGGCCTTTGTATTTTTTGTTTGTCCGGGGGGGTGTTTTCGGGATATGTACTGTGCTTGTGTATTTGTGCGTGCCTTGCTGTGTGGACTTGTTGGCCATGTTGTGTGCTATTGGTTTTGTGTGCGGATGGTTTCTGTGCAGGTACGTGGGCGCCATGGCTTCTGCCGTGTCGATTCTCATCGGCGTTGTTTGCGCTGGCGGGCGGTATATTTGTGGTTTTTCCGCGCTCATGTCGGTGCAATCGTAATTTCACGTGCGGTGTGTCGGCCGTGAGGGCGGGCGGTTTTGTGTTGTCGTGCGTGTTTCCGTCCGTGGCGGGCGGTTTGTCTCCGACTCGGACGTTGGCGGGCGGTATTTTGTGTGCTTTTTCCGCCGATGGCGGTATTCGGTTTGTGTAATCGTAATGGCGTGGTCGGTGTTCAGGCGGTGTGTGCGGGCGGATTTTTGCCGCTTCCATGCCTGGCGGAATTATTTACGCCGGGTATCGTAATGTGCCCCTAAGTTATTAAAATAATTAAAAATTATTAGTAAGTATATATATTATATATTATATGTATATGTTTAATTTATTTTTACATTACATATATATTACTTATAATTTTTAAACATTTTAAAATATTTTTAACTATGTTTATTTTAATTATATGTATTATTTACTTTATTTTACATAATTTTTTTAACTTAAATAAAAAACGATATTTTTAACAACGATATTTTTGACATCGATATTTTTAACAACGATATTTTTGTACTTACCATAATGTAGATAGGATGTCGATATTCTTGACTTCGATATTCTTGCGTCGATATTTCTGTAGGTCGATATTCTGACCTTCGATATTTTGTCAGTGATTCGTTCAGAGGCTGGTACCCAGGGGTTTCACTTTTATGTGAATTTTGAGTTTGTGGGTGGGGAGGACTCCCTAGCTAATGAAGGTAAAATTGTCACAGGCAACCCTACACACTCTTGCATTATTTCCTGAGGGATTGACACTAAATAATCTCACAGTGCATCTCAGTGTCCAAATCCACGATGTCAGAACCTTTCCTCCACCGGTCAGAGCTATGGGGACACCCTTGAGGTGTGTCCAGTTTAATGAGTTATGCTTCCTGGAAAACCAATTCTAAAACAGGTTTTCCCCTTTGGAAGAGATGCCAGACTATCTTCCAGACAAAGGAGAGGGCAGGCTAAAGTATAACTTGCATTTGCCTGTCACAGGCGGCTGACCCTTTTAAGCTTGAACCATCTGCGGTCAAAGTCCACTGGCTATCCTGTCAGGAGGAGATCACACCTGCTCCCACCAACAGACATTTTGTTCCCCTTTCCTCAGAGCCATTCACACCCCCTGGCGGGAGGGCAGCAGCCTGTGTCAAGTGAAAACTGCTGTAGTGAATCAGAAACGGCTACTGGAAACTTTGGGCAAGAAAGTAGTGACTTTCTAAAGTCCCCTTTATATTAAGAGTTACCTTAAATCCGACTTCCCAATATTTTGGGTTTCATATAACAATTAATTTGAAACCTTGAAATACTACTTTTGTGGTTCCTAAATTGATGTGCTGCAGTTCACTGTGACACTTAACTTACAAGCCTAGGTACACCGTGTACCATATATTAGGGACATATAGATAAGTTAAATATGCCAATTGGGTATTAGCCAATTGCACATACATTTATGGGGTCAGAGCACATGCACTGGGGCCTGGTCAGCAGCAATAGATAAAACGAGTGTGGCTGAAAGTGGTGTTCAGACTGTTTTCAGGGAGAAAAGTTGATTGTGGGTGTTGTCAGTCTTACTGCAGTATAATAAGATAAAGGGAAAAGGCAGCATTGCCACAGTACAATTTAGAAAATGCAGGAATGAGAAGATTCTGAGCATGTTCCTTCAGGCTCCTAAGGTGTAGAACTCCATGAAAGTCGAGATCCACCAGGTCCAATGAGTTTTCTTCACATTCATAAAGAGCTGAAGTTCCCTTTCATCAACCCACTGGTTCCATTTCAGCTACCACCACACTCCATTGTTGCTGAAGCAGAAATCTCTTCTTACTTATTACCGCCCTCCCGCGTTTTCTGTCCAAGCCTCTGATAGATTCCCTTCAAGTGCACCCAGAGCCCACCATCGCCCTTCTTGTACCTCCTGCAGGGAAAGATAAGGCACAGCACCTACAGCATCTTGCACCATCTAATGGTATTGGCTCCCTCGATATTATTAAACCATATAGGCTTAATTTTAAATAAATGTTGCAGCAGGAGTAACGCCTCCTCTGCCCCTCCCTTTTGATGGCCCTGCTCACCACACACCTTTCCTTTTGTAGAGCCTTGATTGCTTTATTGTTAGATTTGCACTTGATATAGATACATGCTACTCAACATAGTGATGAAATGTGATTCTATATCTTAATCGTCTAATCCCCATGCAGGGTTCTTATCAGTCTAAATATCCACCTTCTGTCCATCTTTAAACCTACTATCCTACATTAGTGAATACCTAGTGGTGAAGTTCGATTAACCCCTCTTCTGCCGCTCTGCAATCATTTCCAAAGGTACTTAAATAATTAAGGGGTGATTGTACGGTATCTGTCCATGTTTAAAGGTTACTAGAAGAATCTCCTTGTGCATAAAGTCAGGGCAGTGGAGTGTTCATCCCTGGAGGAATCACTGTCTCATGAAATGAGAAGGCATTTTCAGTCTTCGTGCTCATTCAATCATCTTTCAAGCAAAGATAGGCTAATTACTTTTAATTGTTCTAAATGGGAGATGATTTTGAAATGTGGGCTTAATTAATGTCATTAAATTGATTTGATGTTAATTTCATGTAAACGATTAACTGGGGATAATGTTTGATCTTTCTTATAAGACCTAGAATTGAACCAGGAGTTGTAACCCTTTCATAAACAAGGAAGATGAAATAAAAAATGACTTTAACTTGTTATTGGCAGTGTTGAGCACTAGCGTTGCAGAGAAGGGGTCTTGTTTCCTTCTAAAAAAAAAACCTCCCATTTTCTTGATGTCAATTTTAAAGCGACACTTATTTACACTGTGCGTCATCATTGTGTTTTGCTTTATGTTTTTTTTTGCAGTTTTATAGCGCGCGAACTCGAGCCAAAGGTACTGGAGCGCTTCACATCAGGCCCGGCTCCAGGAATTTTTATTTGGGTGGGCCAAGGGTGCATTTGGGTGGGCCACTGTGGGCTCGATTTGTTGCATATATGTCTAGGCAGGCCTGCTTCAGGGCCCTCCTTTATCTCTTCTTAGTCTTACAAGGACCTGTAAAACGCACTCTTTTCCAAATCTCTTTCTAAATAGTTTTTCCATGAAATGTTCCTTTGATGGGAAGAGGAGGTTTCTGAGGTGGGAGTATTAGGCAAGTGACACTTCTCGGGCTCCCTCTGTGCGAGCCTTCAGGGAGAATCCCTCTTCATTACTACCTCCACCTGACCCCGGACTCTGTAACGCACTCCCTTACAGACTTGATTATCCACTACTCCTCTCCAGTGCACCTTATCTCACAGCTGACCTTGGGCCACAGCCCCATATCAGGCACCATCGGGCTCCACTTTCATTTTTCCCGGTAAAAACATCAGTAAAATCACTTTCAAGCTTAAAACATTGAATATAGCAGTAACTATAATTAGCACGCACTTTAAAGTATGTTCCACAGTAGCCCTTATGACCCGACTGCTAATTAAATAAACAAAAACAGAAAGGCCATGACAGGGCGGCTTTATCGCTGATGCGAAAGTCTTTTGGCGCCGCACCAATAACCTCTTTCTCCGTAAATACCTTTACTACCACCTTCCACCAGTGCCCCTCCTCCCTCCCTGGCCCCCCCTATTGACCTCCTCCTCGGATTCCCTCACTGCCACACGCCACAAGTGCCCCTCATCTCCCCATAGCCCCTCCACCTCTTGACCTCCTCCTCGAATTCCCTCACTGCCACCCTCCACCAGTGCCCCTCATCTCTCTGTAGCCCCTCCCCCTCATGACCTCCTCCTCAGACTCCCTCACTGTCACCCTCCACCAGTGCCCCTCATCTCTCCCTAGCTCCCCCCTCCACCCCATGACCTCTTCCTCGGATTCCCTCACTGCCACCCTCCAACAGTACCCCACATCGCTCCATAGCCCCTCCCCCTATTGACCTCCTCCTCGGATTCCCTCACTGCCACCCTCCAACAGTGCCCCTCATCTTTACGTAGCCCCTCTCTCATATGCATTTCATTTGTTGTATAGTGCTATTCATATCAGTGTAGTGTGTGTCAGTACTTTACACCACGCACACATTATACAGAGACAATGAATCATACAAGTATGTAAATCAGTCTACAGGGAATGTCACATAAGCCAATGAGGATTACAAGGTGTATGAATCACATGTCATCCATACTGGTGGGCAGTATATTTTAAGAGGGTTTGGTCTGGAGAAGCACAAACTCAGGATTTAAAGAGTACTCCAGTGGTTGGGGGTTGGCTTTACTGATAAAAATGTATATCTGCCCAAACATACTCATTTTAGCAACATTAGAATAATGAAAGACTGAGGAAGTTCTAACTATATCACAAAACAAAAAAGCGAAGTTCTAACTATACCATTCAGGTTTGCATGCAGCTTCTTTGATGACAGTTCATTGGTCACTGTCCTATGTTAGGATTGTAACTTCTGAACTGCAAGCAACACAAGGATCTTTGTGACAAAGGCTGTAACCCACTGAGCTATCCACATAAAATACAGTTCATCTGCATTTAAAAACTACTAACAGACAAATGATTGCTCTCCAGCAGGATCATTAATCACCAGCGTTATCTGGGCATTTTGTATTGTCTTATTGTTGTCCTGCATCGGCCATGATAATGATAAAAACTGTTTAAATGAAGCACACACGAAGTATGTGTCCTGCTGGGCATGTGCAGATTTTAAAAAGAAAAACAAATAGTAACACATTCTCTTACCTACTCCATTAGTCAAACTTTGTGTCACAGCCTGATGTGTTGATGTGATGGGTTAGGAAAGGTGAATCAGAATAAACAAACTTCTTTTCTCCTGCGCTGCATAGAAAAATAAATATCAACGCAGCAGGACAGTAGGCAAAGGTTACCATTGTCAAAGAAAGGATTTCTCGCCTTTCGCCATGTCCCTAGTGGAGATGAAGGGGTGACAAAATAAACAAAGCCTTGTTAACATGTAAATGGTCTTTTAAAGACCTGTGAAGTACTCTGGTGCGGCTGCAATAATCTCAAAAACTGTCTGTGTGTGCGTGCGCCCGGGAAGCTGTTCGGATGAGACAGCTTCCCGACGGGGGGGTTGAAGCCCTTTGAGCGCAATGGCGTTGCGCGCCTGCCTTCAAGCCCTCACTGCGAGGGCCAAGGCTCATGTTTGGGTGGGCCAGGCTCATGTTTGGGTGGGCCTGGCCCACCCGGCCCACCCGCTAGAACCGGGCCTGCTTCACATGAGCACCAGTCACATTACACGTAGTCACAATCTTCTTTTTTGAAAGGCATGGGGAGAGTATGTGATTTGCTCAGATTCACAGGATGTTGAGCCCCAGTTCTAAAGTCACAGCTCTAACGCCACTGCGCTGCCTTTTCTATCACAGTTCCACCTTTAAAATCACATCCACACTTAAAGGGCTAAAGCGACAGGGAAGGATGCCTTGCAATGAAAAAACATTAATCAGGACTAAAATACAGGATAAGCCCTGATGCAGCATCACAGGCCTTAAAATGGGACCCTAGGAGAGGGCAGAGAAACAGGGAGAAACGTGAGTGAGTGCTTAGGAGACTGGGCCCCAGATTTACTAAAAACTCACACAACGCAGCAAGTAAAGCTGTCGCATTGTGTCGCATGAACGAGAAAGAGCATAACAGCATCATGTCTACTAAGATATGGTGCTGTTCTACTCTCTCCCTCTGCAGGCACAGTTTTTGCTGTCATACACCATAGTCCAAGGGTGTCTGCGTTAGTGTAAGCATTGTTTTTACAGGAAGAGTTTCCTTCCAGTACAAAAACTATGCTTTAAGGCATTTCACTTTGCATGTGTGCTGTATAATTCATCACACATGCAAAGAGGGAAAAACGAGGAGAAATGAAAAGGCCTCCTCGTTACACCTGCCTAAAGGAGACGCATGATTTTGTCATAAATCCATGTCTACAATTCTTTGTAGATAGGGGCGTGCCTCAAAACTCATGTATGGTTGCATGCGTTACTTTTGATTACAATCCAATGCAATTTGTGTTTTGCTTTGGATTGTAAATACCACCACTAAACTTTGCGTTGGGTTTGCGTTAAAAATGGAACACATAGAATACTGAAAGAGTTAGTAAATCTGGACCTGAATGGATTGAAGTGTAAAGAAGGCGATCAAAGACCAAAGAGATGCAGGAACATGGGGTACAATGAGGAAATAAAATGAAAATGAAGCCGGAGGAAAAAGGGAGACAGCATAAGGGAGTCTAAGGCGTGTGACAGACAAGACGTCCCTTTCCTTACACATGTGAACCACATCCCAGAGCAGGCAAAAAATATCAAGTCTTTCTTGAGGAGGAAGTTGGCTTTGTAGCAAAAAAAAGAAGAAGAGTCAAAATAACAAGCACTGGCAAAAGCCAGTAGGTCTGGCTTTGGCAGGCTATGCAACGGTTAATTAAATTTTTTATTGCAAGCATATGCTACAAAAATAAAGGAAAAAAAGAAAATATGTGGCCACCTAAATGTAGCTGCGATGTGCCTACATTCAGAATTTTAAAAAACATTCACTGATGTGGCCGGTTTACTAATAATAAGATTTTTAGTTGCAACATGCATTTTATTTTTATTAGGTGTGAAGAAAAAAATAATAATTTGTTCTTGTTTTCTATATGAAAAATAAATGTGCCCATGCTGGTTTATGATGATGATTCAACATTGTAACATGCCACGTTCAATATATGTCTTATGGAAATAGTTGATGCCACCCTGCTCTACCCAGGCATTAGCAGTCACTGGTAAATACAAGTATCTTAAATGCTCACTCATGATTTTAACTTTTTTTAGTTTGATGTGTACATGTGCATGGGCAAACTTTCGTCACTCAAAATGAAGATATCAAATGGCTAAAGTAGGCTGACCCAATGACCTATACTTTTTGCTGTGGTGGGAGGGAACATAATTTAAATTACATTTGAACAGACCAATGGCAAAAGAAGGTTTTTGATAGCCCCTACATATGTATGTATTTTTGTGATGATTATTTGGGAAAACATGAGGCAGGCAAGACATCTAAAGCTGTCTTTAGGCCAGACCTCAAAAAGGGGAAGTAAATTATGTATTGGTGGGGAAACATTTGAACATATAAAGTGAGTGTGCTTCCCTTGGGATGAATGTTTGTCTCAAATAGTAAGAATGAAAAGGATGGATGAGGTGGTTATGTGCCAGTTACTTATTGACCATCTTCTTCAAACTTAGGACCATCATTCTCATCCCATTAGCTACATCATGAGGTGATCCACCTCAAAGACAGGTACCTCTTAACAAAACACAACCCAATATTCTCTAGCTTCTGTTCAAACCCACAGAGAGAGACTATAAATAAGTTATGTGCCGACTCGAACTACTCTGGCTGCAACCAAGCCAGCTTTTCCGGTGGGAAAGAAGACCAAAATGGCAGATAAGGAAAGGTTTAAGGAATGGAATGAGGAAAATGACTACAAGAGTAATTAACATTTTGATTTGCAATTGTGCCATTACCTGGAGGCACTACTTCCTGGATCCTGTTCCTTACTTCATGAGGATGTACCAAGCCAGCACCCCCAACTGGATATTCAGACGCTGTATGAAATACCACATCAGGCCAAATACTTCAAGCACACATGAAATGTAATGCAACAAAACAACAGAGTTATCGCCAGGAGACCAACATTAACACCTTGGAGCCATACGTCAACTCATTAAATCCTCTTACTTGCAAATGGGGATGGAGAATAAACATGGATGGTACTGCTCATGTCTGCTCTCTGCAGATGTTAAAGATGGACAACCCTAGACTTCAGCATAGGCCGGAGGCATTCCTCTTGTGGTTCATTGCTGAAAGGAACATAGAAGCTGCACACAAACAGGTGAACATCGCTTTGAACTCATAGATTAACCTGCTGTGAAAAGGCACTGAAATTTAAGGCGCCTCCTGGCCAAACCAAAAGCAACAAACAGGTAACCACAGCAGTGAAACTCCACTTTTTGAAGCAGGTAGATGGTAACTGCTGTGTGAATATCATGAGGATAAAGGGTTGCTCCTTCCCTGAGACAAAGCTAGTGTAGAAGGAAGGAGGAGTAATTTCCTGCTTCAGGTTTTCCTTGGGAAGACTCTGGGAATTAATTGAGGACCCACGTGAGAACCACATCATCATCAAGCACCTTGAGATAATAAGGAACACAAACAAGAGAACCCAAAAACCCAATTTTGCTTTGTCTTAGGTAATGGTCATGAGAAACTTCACCCTGGGAGACAAGAACCTCAGAGAGGCCTTTCCAAAAGGGGGATACAACAGAGCCCAAGGAAGCAGCAAAAGGTCGTAAGGGGGAACCAGAGACTTGAACAGACTCCTTGCCCTAAACCATGTGTTGGAAATTGGGTTATTGGTTGAGGGAGTGAAACCCTACTCAAAAAGGAACCACAATCTCTGTCTGGGGGAAACACAAGCAAACCCCATATTAATCTGTGCTTAACCTTCTGGTACCGTGACACAGTAGCAGTCAGGCGTAACTTAGAGGCAATGTGTAAAGTATTTCTGCAGCACTTTGAACAGCAATAAAGTGACAACACAGCACAAGAAAAATCCCACACCAATTTAGAAGAATAGACCAAAATTTTAAAAACTATTTGAGACCAAAACAACAAAAAACCAATTAGCAGAACCAGAGATGTTCACTTCCAAAGATTCAGGTAAAAATAGTGCATAAAAGGTCAAAGCGTCAACTGCTGTTATCTGGTCATGCCAGACTGGGACAAAGTCACAAGCTCAGGCCGACCGCAAAGGAGTACGGGCTGGCTACAGGGACCCAGGTAGGCATGCTGAAAAAAGTACTTTAAATCTTGGTGTGCGGTCTGCGCGGCATCGCTTTGTGAGGCTTTGTGTCATATAGCGTTGGTTCTGAGGAGCTGCAAGGTCTGCATTGCGAGGTTCTGCGCCGGGTTGCGTCATGCTGCATTGGTTCCGATGAAGCTGTGCAGCAAGGCTTTGCGTAAAGGCTCGTCAGTTACGATTGGCTGGCAGCTGTGTGGTGAGGCTTGGTGAGGCTTTGCGCTCCTTGGTTTCGATTTCTTTTAGGGTGGCAGCTGTGCGGCAAGGCTCTGCACAGTTCTGCGTCGCTTGACAGCGGTTCCGATAAAGCTTGCAGCTGTGCGGTGAGACTTTGCGGGGCTTCACATTGTTACACGCCGTATTTGGTGAGGCAGTGGTAAATTTCGCAGAGTCCTAAAAGCCAACAAAAATGGGTTAAAAAAACAGGAAATTGAAGGCAAAAATTTGGGGTTGATCCTGCAATATGGGGCAAGTTTAACATGATCCCCCTCCAGCCAAAAGCCATGATAGACTAATCAATATGTTGATGGCCTTCCCTGCTTAGGTGATCGAACATGGACGAAGGCCTTCTACTGCAGAGGCACATGATAGGTTCTCTGCCCTTCTGAACTCAGTTGGATCCCTCTGTCTACACTCTGCTAAGCAACTGAACTGACCCATGGGGAGCCCCATCTGTGCAGCTCCTAACCTTAACTTGCTCACATATGCATCCCAGTGGGCAGATAGTACCACCATAGCCAACAAAGTGATGTGGACCATTCCGCCCCTTGGATCAGACTTCTGACCCAAACCAAAGGGAACTTCTGCCCATATGGACTGCAAACAACAGAGGCCACTGACAGCTGTCAGTGTTAAGAGCCAGGCCCCAGACCATCTACTGCCAGGTGGAGGCTCCAAGCTGGGATATTGGGTAGGTCCCCATTCCAGTCTGGGGGCTGGCAAGGAGTTCCCTATGGGCTCCTGAGGGTTGTATGACCTCTGAGGTTTATCAGAGTGGGAGGGGTGGCAACAGCACCCTCATTCCACTCTACCTCCCACCAGCCGGGGGGGTATCTTGAGACTGTTTCTTCAGCCTAGGGTCTGTACCCTGAGGCTGAAGAGGGGACGCCGTGAGTCCTCCCTCACCCTGCCCCTCCATCTGGGCTCCTGTATCCTACACTTGGGAGAGGTGCCCCCCGAAAGCTGACCTGTCAGGGCACTGTGGTCAGTCGCCCTTCCCAGCTCTCCTGGCACTGGGGGCAACTTATTCCCCAGAATGTAGCTATGGGCATCTGCGGACTAACTATGACCCTCCTCTGAGTCACCTGCCCACCCACTCCAGGGATATCAATGCCATGGGGGAGAAAAAGTCCTGCCCTTGGGTCTAAGTTACCCTACACAACTGACCTGTGTACTGTTGTGGAGAAACCAGCCATTCCACTACGATGGCCTGGCTGTCCCCGGCGTCCCTCAGGGCAGTGAAAGGGATCCCATTCACCTTCAGGGATCACAAGCACACCCTCCTAGTCTATCTCCCAGATAAGGGAGATCATGGCACAGTCTATGACCTGTCCCTGGGAACAACTTACCCCCAAAGACCACATTGGCCACCCCTGTAGAGTTCCCACAGTGGGTGGTTTCTTTGGATGGACAGAATCCCCACGCTTGTGTCCTAATGCAGAACAGTCAAAGCATTGGGGATGGAACTGGGGTGCCCCAGGCCACCACCTACCAGAACTTCCCCCTGTTTCTCAGAAGGGGCATGGGGACCCTTTTGTCTCCTCTTGTTCTGAGAGTTGTCTGTGTCTTCCTTGACCTCGCCCTCACTCTCTTAGTGGGGGAACCTGGGCCACCCTTCTTTGGATCACTCTCAGGTACTATCTTGGATGCTCTGGTACTGATCCAGAGGTCTGTCTCATTTGGAAGCTCTTTGTGGTCTGCGAGCTTGTTGTCAACCTGGTGCTTGCACAGCTCCACAAAACATGTACATGTAGCAGAAGAGGCACGCCAACTGCTCGATCAGGGAGGTATGGTGGCAATCATCCTGTTGGACTTAAGTGCCGCTTTTGACACTGTAAATCATAACACCTTAATAGACCGACTCAAAGCGGTAGGAGTGGCAGGGAATGCTCTCTCCTGGTTTCGATCCTTCCTTACGGAGAGAACTTTCCAGGTGTTCGACGGCTCCTATGCATCCAACTCCATCCCACTGCTGTGCGGCGTTCCGCAGGGCTCCTCATTAAGCCCCACCCTGTTTAATGTGTATCTCAAACCTTTGGCAGACCTGGTCCTTCCTTTTGGAGTGCAGATCGTGTCGTACGCAGATGACACACAGCTCGTACTGTCCCTTAACCACCCAAAAAAACACGAGATTGATCTAGAAACATGTCTGAGTACAGTAGCCACTTGGATGGACCACTCCTTCCTCAAATTGAATGGGGAAAAAACGGAGCTAATGATCCTAGGGAACATTAATAACAGCTCTCCCCAACTGAAATGGCCCAGCAGTTTAGGAGATCCCCCCATTCCGAAAGAGAGAATTAAAAGTCTGGGAATATGGCTGGACAAATCCCTAAATCTTGAATATCAAGCAGTACAGGTTGCGGCCACCTGCTATGGAATTCTACGGCAACTATGGAAAATCCTGCCTCTGCTCCCAGACTCAGCTCGCAGAACCCTAGTCCAAACCCTGGTATTGCCACGACTGGACTACTGCAACTCCTTATATCTGGGTACCCCCAAGGCTACTACGAGGAGGTTGCAGGTGGTACAGAACTGTGCAGCCAGACTTCTCCACAATGTCCCCAGGAAGCAATCAGCCAAGCCAGCACTCAGGGCTTTGCTTAGATCGAATAAAGTTCAAATCACTATGCATAGCGCACAAAACTCTGTGGGGTACGGGTCCAAAAATCCTACAAAATTGACTGTCCTTCTACCTACCAACCCGAAACCTGAGATCTTCTAATCTCTATCAAGCCAGGGTCCCTAAGATCAAGAGGGCAAGAGCGGGCGGCCGCCTGTTCTCAGTTAATGCCTCTGCTCTTTGGAATATGCTCCCAACTCAGCCCCGCTCTTTGAACAATCTCCTTGAATTCAGGAAGAAGCTAAAAACCTGGCTCTTCATGAACTTGCAATGAGTCTCCTGTTTGGGATGAAGGTAGGCGCTGAGCGCTGGGATGCCTAAGGGTAGCCATGCGCTATATCAAGAACGCATTATTAATAATAATAATAATAATAATAATATGCTCTCTTAGTGTCAGATTTAACAACCCAGTAAAATCTTCCCCTTTGCTGCCCTGCACCCAAAGATTCAGTGCCTAGCTGGCATAGTCAAGAAAATCCACCCAAGACTGGTCCTGCATCTTTTGGCTGTCCCTGAACCTAATGCAGCACTTCTCTGGGTGAGTCCAAACTTGGTGACAAGGATGGTTTTCACTGGAATGCACTTCACTTGGTACTCCATCTTTAGTTTAACCAAGGTATCCCTCCCCACTGGCGGCATGTGTTTTCAGAGTAAATCCCCCAGAAACTCTTCTAGGACCGTGTGCATCTAAAGGACCATCTCATAGGCAGAAACCACTGTCTATGTCATCCCCTACCACCTAGTCTTAGGGTATGCAAGCTAACTTGTCCCCTTCAGACATTATGAGTATGCTACCACCATGGTTGCTGGACTCTGCTTATCTAGCTCTTTTGTCCAGCTCTCTGAGTCTCATTTAAATGAGCCATTTTCCTCTCTTCTGCCTCCATCTTAAGTTTGGCCATTTGCTACTGAAGCTCTCATACGTCCTGTCCGCCAGGTCTTATGGGGACAGACCATGAGATGATACACTGCCTTATGCTCTGGCATGAAGTTCCAACTCAGGAGATGAGTCATACCCCTCCTCTAAGTGTTGCATCTCAGGGCTGGTATCCAAGAGGGGTGGGTGGAACTTGCAGAATTTGACTCAGCGATATTCTGCTGAGTTACATAAAGATTCTGTGAGACTCTGCGGAGTTCCGCCAACGGGTGGAAATAGGCTTTTTGTGCTGCTCGTGCTGTGATTTAGCACTGGTAGCGCATTCCACACTGGAAAATCAGCGCAAACAGCACCACGCAGTGTGCCAGAGGGTGCACCTACTCAAGTTGATTTTACTGCCGCTCAAGTAGATTTTCTACTTGAGTTGCAGTCTTCTGACCGCAAACGGTCATGACCGCCTTGAACTCTCCTCATTAGAAAAATCTCACCAGCTGTCCTCCTAGTGACTGAAAATCATGCTAAGGGACGCCAAATTGCACTCATGCTCTCCAACTTACAGTTCTGGAGCCATGTGCAAGAAAAAAGTTCACCATGCAGTGATTGGCAGAATTTGACTGGAACTCCGCATTACAAGAGTAACGTGGAGACACCAAATTACTGCCAATTCCGCAGGTGGACGGAATATTCCACCCACCCCTAGTATCCAGGCCCTGTTCCTCCATATCGTCCTCCTTATTACCATCCTCTGTTGCTGGCAACAACTGCTGGACCTCCATACATGTCCTCAGAGCTTTTTGAAGCTCCATCTTCTTGGTGCCTTTCTTGCTTTGCAGTTCCTTTTTCTTACAGAAATGTTTGAGCTCAAACACAGTGCAACTTTCGAGGCTGGCCAGCTCTAATTTTATTATTGCAGGCATGGTCACAGACAGTCAGGTAGCAATGAGAGTAGATTTGAAAAAAGCAGAGGAACCAATCAAAGAGAATTTAAAAACTCTAATTGGTTTGAAATTATCTGAGATTTTAGCATTACAGAATATCACTGCATGGCACTGCCCAAACACAAGTCCAAACCCCACCACTGCCACCAATGTTGGAAATCAGGTTGCTGGTTGAGGGGATGAGACCCTACTCAAGCAGCAACAGCAATCTCTGCCAGGGTGAAACACAAGCAAACCCCAAATTAACCTGTGCTTAACCCTCTGGTAGCTTGGCACAAAAGCAGGCAGACTTAAATTAGAGGCAATGTGTAAAGTATTTATGCAGCACTTCAAACAATAATAAAGTGAAAACACAACACTAGAAAAATCCCAGGTTGTAGGAAACTAGAGTAAAATGTAATAAATTATTTGATGCCAAAATGACAAAAAAATCATAGTAAAACTGGAGATATACAATTTTAAAGATTTAGGTCAAAACAGTGCATAAAAGCACAAAGTGCCAAACGTGGTTATCTGGTCATGCCGGACCGGGACAAACCAAATAATAAAGGGCTGACAAGGAGATCATTCAAACTCTAATATAAAGAAATATAAATAGACTTGATCAACAATATGCACATAGTGATATCTCTTAGTACTAAGCATCAAAGTGTTAAAGGAATTAATTCAACACTCGGGCGCATATAAGAAATCACACGTATTTCGACTTAAAGGGTGAAACAAAATAAAAAAGGGGTTAATCAGATTCCATCATCCAACAGACTAATGACCCAAAATTGTCCCATCAAATCCATAGATAGGGTGAAAAGTACTGTTGGTCAACTCCGACAAGAAGGTAGTTCGACCGGGATCCAATCCGTCGATAACGAAATTATTTGTATGTTGACAAAAGCCAACTGGTTTCAAAGAAGCAAGTAGTGGATATACATTGACGTTTTGGTCTCAGGTTAATTTTCGTTGGTGTTGGGAACAGAGCCACAGGACCATGCTTTGTGTTGCAATGGATTAGATCCCAACTGGTTTCAAAGAAGCAAGCAGTGGATAGACATTGACATTTTGGTGTCAGGTTCACTTTCATCAGTGTTGGGAATAGAGCCACGGGACTGCGCTTTGTGTTGTAACTGATAAGATCCCTCTTTAAAGTTAAATCGTTACTTTTCATGCTGCAGTAACAAGGATTGTGGTGAGCTCCAATTGTAATTACTATGTGCATTTTTCTGCATGTTTCAAAGACAGATTGTTAAACATGGCATCCGTGGCAAAGTTTTTCCCCTAACTTTTTGTCTTCAACTCTCCTGTTTGCTGATTTCGCTTTTGCTGGCTTGAGGACTCTGCGCACTTTACCACTACTAACCAGTGCTAAAGTGCTTGTGTTCTCTCCTTAAATCATGGTAGAATTGGCTTATACCCAAATAGCATATTTAATGTATTTGTCAGTCTCTAGTAAAATGGCACGTCCTGTGTCCAGGTCCTCTAAATTAAATGCTACTAGTGGGGATGAGGCACTGATTATGCCACCCACTTAAGTAACGCTTTAAACATGCCTCAGGTCTGCCATTGCATCCTGTGTGTGCAGTTTTTAAACTGCGATGTCGTTCTGGCAAAATAAACCTTTTGCCATGCTCAAACCTTCCTTTTTAGGTCGAGCCTATAGCGGCAGCGCGCATGCGCTGCTCGCCTTGCGAGGCATGCAGTATTCAGTATGGAGTAGAAGCTCGGTGGAAGCTCCGCCCACTCTCCGCCCATCTTTTTCATTGGCTTGTTTCTTTGTCGTTCCTAAATGCTGCCTTCCGATTGGTTTTAGGCTTGTTAGTCCCTCCTTATGACGGCCATGTCGTCATTTGTATCCTTCCATGGCTACTGGCCCCTTTACTTCGAGTGTTGCACAGTATTTTTTATTTAGATTGTGAGCACTATTTTCTTAGCGTGCCTTCCCCCCCTCCTGAAGTCCGTTCCTTCTCGCCCCCCCGCACTCCCATTGATCGTGCCTTCTCGCCCGCCTGCCCGCACTCCCGTTTGCAAAACAATAGGTCTCGCGTAAATGCGAGTCCTATTGTATTGCAAAAGCTTGTTGGCCTTGAATCTGCTTCACAGTTCGCCATGAGGTCACGCGGCGAGGCAGCGCTGTCAGGCACTTACTCGCCTTTCTGCCTCCCTGTCTCCAAATTACCTCAGATTGGAGGAGGTGGCAGTTGGGAGCAGCGAAGGGAATGAGATGCGCAGCGTGCATATCGCTTCACATCTTGTGGGCACGAATAAGGTCAGAGCGCTCGCCAGAAATGACTCCTCAAATGCCATGGCGTCCATCTGCTCAGATGTTTGTTTCCTTGTGCAGCGATGCGTTAAATGGCGGTGCTGCATTCACTTTGTGTTTGTAAACATGGGTGTTGTCAAGTATTGGGGATGTTGCGGCGGATCAATGTTACCTTTGCAGAGGCCTTGCTGAATGGGCAGTAAAGGCTGGAATAGAGCAGAGGAGAGTCAGGGTGTGATGGAAAACGCAAAATGTATACATTTTTTATACAAATCTATTGTGCGCGTGGTGCGCAGATAAGAAACCTAACACTGGTTAAATAATTAGTTCCTGGAGAACTGAAAGCTGCAACACTTTCTCAAGGTAGTAGTCATTATTACAGAACAAGCATTGGCAAAGGCAATTGGGCTCACTTTGTCAATGTTGAGCGAGCCACGCGATCAACTGTGCCATTGCCCGACCAAACATGCTAAAAGTATAGAAAGCAACATACTCTGCTTTTAAGATGGCTGCTGCGTTGCTTGATGCAACATATATTGCATCACCATTTGTGTTGCTGTGACAGGACAACACAACATCAGTACTGTTGTCATCTTTATAATTTAGAAAACAATATTTTCATTGGTTTTTTTAAAAATTACTTTTAACACAGCCGGGCACCACTACTGGCTTTGCTAATGATGGAGGAGTTTAAAAATCCCCTGCACTGCCTTGCATCTGCTTCACAGTTCGCCGTGTGGTCACTCGGCGAGGCAGCGCTGTCAAGCACTTACTCGCCTTTCTGCCTCCCTGTCTCCAAATTACCTCAGACTGGAGGAGGTGGCAGTTGGGAGCAGTGAAGGGAATGAGATGCGCAGCGTGCGTATCGCTTCACATCTTGTGGGCACGAATAAGGTCAGAGTGCTCGCCAGAAATGACTCCACAAATGCCATGGCGTCCATCTGCTCAGATGTTTGTTTCCTTGTGCAGCGATGCGTTAAAAGGCGGTGCTGCATTCACTTAGTGTTTGTAAACACGGGTGTTGTCAAGTATTGGGGATGTTGCGGCAGATCAATGTTCCCTTCGCAGAGGCATTGCTGAATGGGCATTAAAGGCTGGAATTGAGCAGAGGAGAGTCAGGGTGTGATGGAAAACGCAAAATGTACAATTTTTTTATACAAATCTATAGTGCGCGTGGTGCGCAGATAAGAAACCTAACACTGGTTAAATAATTAGTTACCGGAGAATTGAAAGCTGCAACGCTTTCTCACGGTTTTAGTCATTATTACAGAACAAGCATTGGCAAAGGCAATTGGGCTCGCTTTGTCAATGTTGAGCGAGCCTCGCGATCAACTGTGCCATTGCCCGACCAAACATGCTAAAAGTATAGAAAGCAACGTAATCTGCTTTTAAGATGGCTGCTGCGTTGCTTGATGCAACATATATTGTATCACCATTTGTGTTGCCGTGACAGGACAACACAACATCAGTACTGTTGTCATCTTTAAAATTTAGAAAACAATATATTCATTGTTTTTTTTTTAAATTACTTTTAACACAGCCGGGCGCCACTACTGGCTTTGCTAATGATGGAGGAGTTTGAAACTCCACTGCACTAGCAAAGCCAATAGCGGCTACCACCATGGAGAGGGTCAGCACCAGGGCACAAGTCATAACAAGCATTTGCAATGCAACAGGTCTCGCATTTACGCGAGTTTGAGCTGTTGGCATTGTAAAGGACAATGCCTTTTATTTATGTTTTGGTTTTGAAACATAAATAAAACGTATTGCCATTTACAATGCCAATAGCTTAAACTTGCGTAAATGCGAGACCTATTGCATTGCAAATGCTTGTTAATACATGTAAGGAACCCCTAGGGAATGCCCTAGACAGCCCAGAGGGCAGATTGCAGTGTGTTTAAAAAGTGGGACATGTACTTTTTAGTTTTACATGTCCTGGTAGTGAAAAACTAAATTTGTTTTTCACTACTGCAAGGCCTACCTCTCCCATAGGCTAAAATTGGAGTTACCTTATTACATCTAACAAGTGATACTTTTGAAATGGTAGTAGTTAACTAGTTTGTGCTTGGTGTCTTTGGAATTGTAATGAACATCCTCTCTCAAGTCAGGTTTTAAATTACAATTTAAAAATGCCACTTTTAGAAAGTTAAAAGCAACAATATGCAGCAAAATATGCACTCAATGATACCTGGAATCAACAATATACAACTATTTTAGACAACATTTTTAAAAACTCTTGTGTTTGCAGGCGCCACCGGGACGTATTATTATTCAGACGCTTAACTTGTAAGTTTTCCGCGCACCGTGTGTCACTTTCAGTTTTTACCGCACATGTAAAACCTTCATTCTGAGCGATAGCACTCAAGAAGTATGGCATTGTTTCAGGCAGCAGCATGTGACTTCACGTTTCACACTCGGTGTTTCTTTCACAATTGGGCATTTACTCTTTGGTTCCTTATTGTTCAAATACTCTTTGGTTCTTTATAGTTTAAATTCATTTCCCGCTTGGCATTTGTGTGGCATGTACTAATTTAGACACTTTGGCAATCCTTTTGAGCCCTTTTTAGGTCGAGCCTCCAGTAGCGCGCAAGCGCTGCTCTGGCAAGACTTTATGTTAGGGGGTTTGAAAAGCTGACCAGACGCTCGTGCGTCATGGCCTTTTCCCTGCGGTTACGCGCGCGGCAGACATCTGTTTGCAATTATCGTGCCCGATAATGCAAAACAGATGTCTCGCTGTGGCGCGCGCGCACCACTCGCGTCGCCCCTCCTCCTCCCCGCTCGTGCCTTCAAATGCTTGTTTTATGTAGACTCCTGGTGCCATGAAACGGGTGCGCCCCCTAATAGCACCATGCAGGTGGTTAGAGTGCTTAATACGTGCACGCCGGTGTTTACTGGAGGTAATTACCACCAGTCGCGGGGATCTCACATGATTCTCCGAGCTCACTATTACTGATCCCGAGCCAGCCCGTGCAACCAGGAGTAAAGTGCACTACAGCACAATCCAGCCAGACACAGCTGACCGAGCTGAGGAGAGCTGTGAACCTGCAGCGGACGAGTGGCGTCCGGAAGACCCTATCCCAACAGAGGAGATAGACCACCGGATGCAGGTGGGAAGACGGACATTTTGACAAGGCCACTGCCCTGGGTATGGTGTGGTTTCTTCCCACATGGAGGATCTGGCGGGGGAGGGGGAATGTGTGTTGAGGTGAGAGGCGGCAACAGAGATTAGAGTTCTTTCGATTTTCGAGGGCTCATGACCGGAAGTGTTGTAGACTGGTGATGTCTGATTGAGCACTGCTGTGACTGTTTGCGTTTCATCCCAGCCTTAAGGGATGCCTGTTATCAAGGTGAATCTCTGCTGAGTTTCCAGGCCCAAAAAAAGGTGTTCTGTATTTAATTTCTCAATTCAGACTCACTTCCCAGCATACATGGACTGGGCCCATTTACTATTCGAACTCGATTCTTGGTGTAGGGGTTAGCAAATGCTTAATAGAGGTATTAGATGCAAGGCGAAAATGTGCTAGGGAGATATTTACATATTTTATATAGCGCCTCTACCCCTGACAAGGCGTTGACGCGAGATTTACATTTTCATAGTCTTCGTTTTGGAGCCTGGCCTTGCACAAGTGGATTTTGCATTCTTTTTACAATTATGTATTGTCGGTCCTCTGAGTGAAAATACTCTGCTTTAGAGGGTGGTAAGTGCACAAGTGCTGCAAGCAGCCCTTGGAGGGGAGATTTCTGGAACGTCTCAAACTGTGGCATTGGCATTCTCGTCGAGTGATGCACTTGGTATGAAAATCAAAGGATGGAAATTGTTTGGGATGTGTTTTTATTCTTCAAGCCCATTTAATCTTTTGCATATCAGGTATGAAGCAAACATTTATATGTGTATTTCGTAGGCAGAAACATGCCATGTACCTTATTTTTGCACAAGTTAAACAAATCCCGCCAGAAATGCGTATTTACCGAATGCAAAGGAGGGATAGTGGAATTAAAAGGGTGTGCGGGTGAAATAACTATCAAAACGCTAATTTAACAAACGGAGTTCTAAATTAAGCTTTATTGTACAATTTGTATAATACATGTACAGAACCTATCATTTCTGACATATACAGGGACATATTTGAAACTCTCTTTACATAAGCAGTGAATGTTTTTGGACTTGGGTGGTTCGCAAAAATGTGTGCATTCTCTCGTGTGAGCATAGTGTATTGTAATTTGTGGTGGGACAGTGTTGCTTGTGGGTTGTAGTTTTGTGGTCGCCGGATCTATAGATCCCCTTGTAAACAGTCTGGTAATTTAAAATTAATGAAGAGACATACCTCGTGTCAAGCGCCAAGGATTAGATCAATTTATTCTGAGGAAAACACGTTCGCTCGTCTACTTCAAAAGCACTGCCTACTTGTTTATTTTGTTTGTGAATGTTCGTTTTACTGTTGATGGAGTGACAGCGCTAGTTTATGGCAAGGATTAATCAAAACAACAAGCAAGTCCCTGAAATCCGTCATGTTTTTACCAATAAACAAGTTTTAAATGTATTCATGTTACATTGTTTTGCTTAAAATAGCAGGGAATGAATGTTTGGGAGCTGGGCTTGGGAAGAGAGGGGCTCGGGTGGAGTGGGGGTCACTGATGACAGCAAAGGAATGCTTGGCACAAATGAGGCATCGGTGCGGCAGTAATATCAGAAGTGCCTTTGGGGGAGGGGGTCTGTCCGAGGAAGGCCCCCGCTCCTTACAAAGACAGGCTGTTTCCACAGACCCCTCTGCCTCTCAAGGTAGCTCCAGCACCCTTCACTTCTTCCTGCAGCACACCCAGAGGAGGCCAGCCGCAAGTACTCTGCTGGGCTCTGTTTATTCATGCTTTTTGGTGTAGCAAAATGGGAATTTCATAGCACTGATCTCAGCTGCCACTGTGCTTCAATGATGCATAATAATATTTCATATTTGTAATGCACACTTCAAGGCTAATCGGTCCTTACCTGCCAGGACAATAGGTTTTATAATTTTGTAACCCACTGGCCCTAATTTATCCACTCCTTGACGAATTCGAACCTGTGATTAGGAGGTTACAAACAGCTCTTCATCAAGTGAGTATCACCACTAAGGAAACTTAACGACTCTTTCGCCCATTGACAGATAGGGAAGGCAGCAAGGATATTTTCTATTTTTGTTTTATATAGCGCAAACTCAGCCCAAAGGTATTATAGCGCTTTACATCAGCATCAGTTGAGTTACAGATGGACACATTCATTTTGTTAATACCGGGACATTAAGTAATTTGCCCAGAGTGTATTTATCCCTGTTTATTTGTGTTTCCTTTCCTTCCCTCCAAAAACAATAGTCGATGCCTGAAAACGGACCTGAGGATACCTTGCTATTAGGTGAACCTAGAGACCTTTCTCCTCACCTCGACTTGCCCTCAGCGCCACTCTAATCAAACCCTGCTTTGTGTGATTTTGTCTCAAAGGTACCTCGGGCACCTGCCTGTTCTATAAAGAGCTCCGGGTGCTCCAGGTGATCATGTGCACTAAGCACGTTGTGTGTAAAACGCTGCACTGTCTGTTGCAGAATGTTCAGTGGCATGTCACGCAGTTTGGTGCTTACTTTCCCTCCACGTTAATTAAAGAACAGTAGATGTTTCAGCACCCAGGCTAATGTGCTGCATAGCTAAATACATATAAGGACCCAAAGGCGAGACCGATTGCATTGCAAATGCTTGTTTTAAAAAGCAATGTTGATTAGATGCTGATTTGTTGTGCTATCTATAGATTTTGATTATGTTATTTGACACTCACAGTTCCCCTGAAGAAGGGCCACGTATTTGGCCCAAAATGCATTGGGATCTTTTCAAAATGTTAAAACTCAAGCTGCGTCAAGCATTTTTTGATTGAATTCACCGCGTCTCTTCCGATACTGGATTGAATAGAAAGCTGAGAGACATACACATTTCTCTTTCATCTGTTTCTGTTTGGAAGAATATTTTGTGAAATCCTCATTGTATCCACGGTTACTTGTTGTTTATAACCATATGAAATTCTAGATTACCACTGATAACTTTAGCTGACACTCCACTGTGAGTGCGTATTTTGTAGTGCACTTAAGTATCCCCAGACAACTTCTGGGTTGTTTGTTTTCTTACTTTTAGAAAGTTGACATTTTCCTGCCTTGGCCATTTAGTGTCTGCTGCCAGTCTCTGGGTCACATGACTGGGTACAGCTTGCAATTGGGCTTTGTGTATTCCTCCTAGACAGCCACACACAATATAAAGCTTAGGTGTGCCTGGATGGGCCGTCACTGGCAGGATGGGAGCACAGAGCTGGGAAAAGCACTGCTTACACTTGAATAGGCTGTGCTCTGTCTCTACACAAAGGGCTGCATGCCCCCTGTATTTATTCTTGAGCCAGGGCTGGTAAGGCAGGATGCCTGGGGACTTCAGAGGAAAACCTTATGAAGCTTCTCCCACTGCAAAGGAAGGCACAGGTATAAATATTGGACTGCAGACACCATCTCTTCAGTACACTTCTGGACCTGTGGATACTTTGCCAGTAAGAAGGACTGCTCTGCTGCTGAAAGGACTGCCACTCTGCTGGACTGCTGCTCTGAAGGACTGCTGCCCTCCTGTGTTGACCTGCTGCCCTCTTGCCTGGGTGAGACTCTGCCATCTGTGAGTTCTACCCTGTCAAGTGGTGCCACCCCAGTCCTGGACTCCTGGAAGTGCGCCTGAAGGTGCTCTGCCAGCCCATATATGGACCCAGCAGAGCTGATGCATCTCCTCTGCTGAGTGGCGCAATCCCAAGCAGAATGGACGCATCGCTTCTGCTGCAAGGGTTCACCTGTCGCAAGGACTCCACATTGGCCTCACAGCCCGCATTGGAACCGCCTTCAGTGTGAAACTTTCCCGATGCAGGCCCTCGCATCACAAGTCTCTCATAGACGGCAATCTCAACGACGCAGGTTCTCGCATTGCAGTGTTAATATGGAAAAAGTCAATGCTAGTATGAAAAATGATTCATTCATGTATGAGAACTAAATTGCACCTTTCTTAACAAATTCACCTGATGTGAACTCCACATTAACCCTAACTCGCAAATACATAGTCAGGCAGACTCAGAGACCTAGGCCAAAGGTCACTGATTGATAGGTCACAGGTAGGGTGGCACGTAGCCAACATACAAATGCGCAAACAGGAAACCCTAGATCAATCCCACAGATAGGCGCAGCAACGCTATAATGGTCCAAGGAGATTGGCCCCAATAAAGAACACATGACCGGAGGGGTGTGCATGCTCCTAAAACACCATAAATCCAGATGCCACATGAGTTAGGAACATATAGCCAATCAGGACACAGCACACGCAGCAATCACACGCTTCCCATGCCGCTCATCTGGACACATTACCCACTGGTCAAATTGTGTCCACGCAAGGTCGAGGCCCACCTGTACTTTCTATGAGACAATTAATTTATGACTCTAAAGGCAGCAGCTTACATTCCTTACTGTACATGGACTACCGGAAATACTTTATTGTCCATGATGAACTATATAAAAAGAGGCCGCAGACGAATGTAAATTGAGACAGTCCTCAGACACTGCACCTGTAACTGTTCTTCCGTCCACCCTGTTTAATTAAAAAAACTGTTCCTGTTTTGCCAAACGCCTTTTTTTTTCAAGGTATTTCAGGTTCAAGCAACAGCAGCCTCACATCTCTTCAGAACCAATGCACCGCCTCGACCGTGTGACGCATCCTAGATGCCGGACTTCTCATTGTCAACCCTCATTGACGGGAACCTCAATGACGATGCAGGACTTCGCATTGCAGCCTTGCAGCTTCTCGGAAACTGACGCATCGCCTCGACTGTCCAATGCATCCAGGATTTATGGTACTCACCTTCAGCAGGCCTCTCTGTGTCCCTGTAGCCGGCCCATGCTCCATCGCTGTCGGCTTGAACTTGTGACTTTGTCCCGGTCCAGGGCGACCATATATCCACGGTTAGCACTTTGTGCTTTTTGGCACTATAATTACTGAAATCTTTAAACCTGCATATCTCCGGTTCTACTGATTGGGTTGTTGCCATTTTGGCCTTCATTTATTTGGTAAACAATACTAAATTTGTATAAAGTGGTGTAGGAGTTTTTCTATGTTGTATTTTCACTTTATTATGGTTTGAAGTGTTGCGCAAATACTTACACATTGCCTCTGAGTTAAGCCTGACTGCTCTGTGCCATGCTACCAGAGGGTTGAGCACAGGCTCATTTGGGGTTTGCATGCGTCTCACCCTGACAAGGACTGTGGTTGGTGCTTGAATACGGTTTCATCTCCCTCAACCAGTAACCCAGTTTCTCACTTTGGTGATCAGAAGTGACGATTAGGACTTGTGTTGGTGCAGTGCCACACAATGATTTTGTGTTACACTAAAAATACCAGAAAAATATCTGGAGATCAATTCAAGTTTTAAACTTTGATTGGCATTTTTGATTTTTTTTCAAATTGTCTCTGATTGTTGTGTCTGAAACCACACCTGCATGGAAGGAGGTTGAGCGGGCCAACATGGATGCCTACACTGTGGCCCAGCTCAAGGAGTTCTGCAAGGACAGAGGACTTCCAGCAAAGAGCAACACCAGGAAGGTGGTACTCCAAAAGAAGCTGAGTGCCTTGGCGTAAGCCCACCAGTCATTGGTTAGAGCCACAGCAAGGGATGAGATGGAAAGGAACTCCCTGCCAGAGCACAGAGCAGTGTGTTCTTTTGAGGCCTGTCCCCAGAGGAGCCGGTGGACAGGAAGGCAGAGAGGGAGTTTAATCTGCAGATGGCCCAGCTAAGAATGGAGGAGGAACAATGGCCATATAGCAGGGGAAAGAAAAATGTCTCACCAGAGGAGCCTCACAGAGCTGGACATAAGGTCTAGACAAGCAGAGTCCAACAATATTGGTGGCAGTGTACCTGCAGTGCCCTCTACAGACAAGAGGGTTCATATTTTTAAATGACTTGTGCCTGTTGTGGGGGATGACATTGACAAGCTAAGGCAGAGGAGTGTTGCCCCACTGCTTTATGCAGTGGAAAAAAAGGAAAAATAAAATGCTAATAACTAAATGTTATTATCATTTTATTTTTTCCCGTTGTGGCGTCTTTGTGGTACGGGGCTGCTCTCAGAGCAGGGGGAGGAGGGGTTAGCACTCCCTATGTGAGCATGAGTGATTGTCATGCGAACATAGCATGTACTCCATGCAAGCTGCATCACAGCCTGTGTGGAGAACATGCCCACCACTCCAGACCCTAGCTGAGCGCCGTGACCCACCACTCAGACCAATCACAATGCTACATTGCAGCGTTGTGATTGGCTGCGGGGAGCATGGGAACCCTGATGCTTCCTGCTTTCTGTTTCCACCAGAGAAGACAGGAAGAGGACTCAGGAGAGGTGGCGGCAGCCGGCCAGCCGTCCGGCCAGGAGGTAATTGATTATTTATTTTTTAACCCGATCCCCCCGCCCCTTCCCCCCACCCCGCCCCACTGCTGCTTCCAGGTAGCAGCCACCACTATTGACAAGTGGTTTGAAGCTTATGGTTGACTTTACAAATGCATAGGATCCTTGAGGAGTATTAGGGGTCTAGCCTCTGGAAGCATATCCCTAGCAAGGGGAGGGCCTCTCCACTGGCCCTAGAGAAGGGGGACAGGATGAGGTATCCCCCCATGAAGGAAACCCCCTTATAAGGAAATATGACCTTACCCCTTAGAAGTGCAGGCAGAAGTTTAGGGACTGCCAGAATCTGCCCCGAAGTCCTGGGTGGACTGTGTGAATACCTTTTGCAAGGTACTGAATAGCTGGGTGAAGGGCAGTGAAGTAAAGGATTACCAGGGGCTGTACAATTTGATTACGAGAGAGCACATTTTCAGTCTTTGTTTTGGAGATCTGTGCCAACCCCTCATTGATAGTAAGCTAATTGACCCCAGGGAGCTTGCTAAGGAGGTGGACCGCTGGCTCAGAACCAGGGTCCACAAGACGGTATCTGGTTGGGATCATCACATGGGTAGGCAGGGTCCCCACCATAAGAAGGAGGGGGAGACAAACATAAAAACAAGGAGTTCTCTAAAAGTCCCAAAACTAGTTCTAAGGGTCAAGATTGTTAACCTGCACTTGAACAGAAAAAGAAGTGGTACCTTGATTGTAAGTCCTCAGGGAAGGCACCCCTTAAATGATGTGAGTGCCTTCAGGTTGGGTACTACAAGTGGGATGCCAAGCATCCTAAGCGGGCACAGCCCCCCACTGGTGGGCAGCACCAGGATTGGTTAGTATAGCGCTTGGGAGAGGAGATTGCCCCACATAGTATGGGGGTAGCATAGAGGTTACTGTAGTGTCCCTGAGAGGTGGTGCAGAGAACTCGCATGCCTAGTAACACTAGGAGCTACAGGCAGTGGTACCATCAATGGGCAGATGGTGGAGGCTCTGAAAGACACTGGAGCCAGTGTGACATCTGTCAGATGTCATATGGTGACATCAGAGCAGGCAGTCCCTAATGCATTCCACCAGATTATTGCAGCTGACATAACTGAGTGGGCGTGCCGGACCACACCATCCATGGCAGCCTGAGCAGGTAGTCAGGAGGAGCTGGAGCCTGCAAGACTGGCCCAGATGCCTGCCACAAAAGGAAAGGGTAAGGGGTGTGAGAAACCGGCTTCTGAAACTTCCACGGTCTGGGTGGAGGCTGGGCTTAACGGTAAAGCCCGGAAGCCTGCAGGGAAGGACATTGGCACCCTGGGGAAACTACCTGAACTGACCAACTGCCTGAAAGAAGGAGGAGGTCCCACCAGAGAGAAGTAATGCAAGGTGCAGAGGGAATGCCCTACTCTTGAGGGCTTACGGCAGTAGACTGAGGCCCAGGCAGCTGGCGACATCTCTGGTGATCATCTGATCTATTGGGAGAATGGTCTCCTGAATAGCGAGACTAAAGTTTCTGAACCTGGTACAACGCATGTGCTGGTGGCCCCCCAGTGCTACAGGGTTTTCCTACTGGAGCTGGCTCATGATGTTCCCCTGGTAGGTCATCTAGGGTAGGACAAGACCTTTGAAAGGCTTGTTACCCACTTTTATTGGCCCCTGATGAGGATTGTCTCAGATGCATACTGCAGGACATGCCCTACCTGCCATGCCAGGGCAGGTCAGAAGGGAAGTGCAAGACTTCCCTGCCACCATTCCTTGTCATTGGAACTTCCTATGAATGGATGGGCATCAATATTGTTGGGCTTCTGGACCCCAAGAAAGCACTTGGCAACAGGTTCTTCCTGGTCTTGGTGGACCATGATATTGATGCTGGGGACAGTATGCGTGTGAAGAGTAAAATCTACAGGCTATCTGGCAAGGTGAGAGCCAGGATTAAGAAGGAAGTCTCCAATATGCTGGAGTTAGGGGGTCATTGAGTCCTCAAACAATACCAAGTCCAGCCCAGTGATGTTCGTCCCCAAGGCTTGATTACCGAGGGCTCAGTGCCGTCACCAAGACTGATGCACACTTCATCCCCCGAGCTGATAGATCAGTTGGGAGCTGCCAAGTTCCTCAGCACGTTTGAATTAACGTTGGGGTACTGGCAGGTTGCTAAGACCGAGTGGGCCAAAGAGAGATCTGCGCTCTATACCCCAGCAGGGCACCTCCAGTTCCGGATAATGCCCTTCAGGTTGAAGAATGCCCCTGCCACCTTCCAGAGGTTCTGGCTGGGTTGGAGAACTTCAGTACCACCTAACTAGACTACATTATGGTCTTCAGTTCCAGCTGGAAGGACCATTTGAACCACCTAGGAGAAGGGCCTCAGTCTCTGCAGAGGGTAGACCTGACTATCAAGGCCGTAAGTGCCAGATCGGGCAGGAATCAGTGGTCTAGTTGAGACACCAAGTGGGAGGGGGCAAGGCGCAGCCCCTCCAGTCCGAGATCGAAATAATTCTGGCCTGGAAACCCCAGGTTCCAGAAAGAGGTGTGAGCCTTCCTAGGCCTCACCAGATACTACAGGAGATTCGTCAAGCAGTATGGCATAATTGTTGCTCCCTTGACAGAGCTGACTTCTAAGAAGCAACCCAGATAGGTAATTTGGAGGGAGGCGTGTCAGAACGCTTTTGACCCTCTGAAGGAGGCCATGTGTACAACACCTGTGCTCAAGGACCCTGACTTCTCCATGGAATTAATTGCACAGACAGACACCTCAGAGCAAGGCAGAGGGGTCATGCGCCCCCAACTGAATGAAGAGGGCCTGGATCAATCTGTAGTCTTCATTAGTAGGAGGTCACTTTCCCGGGAACAGAGATGGAGTGCAATAGAACGGGAAGCCTTTGCAGTGGTCTGGGCACTGAAGAAGCTGAGACCATACCTGTTTGGTGCTCGCTTACAGGTTAAGCCAGACCACAGACCCCACAGATGGGTAATGCAGATAAGGGGTGATAATCCCAAACAGTTGAGGCGGTCTATCTCCCTACAGGGAATAAACGTTATGATGGAACACCATCCTGGAACAGACCACACCAATGCTAATGGTCTCTCCAGGTTTTTCAGCCTTAATGAAGAGAACTTACAAGGGGATATGTTTTTCTCCCCAATTTGAGCTTGGGTGGGACATGTGTTAGACCTGGCATCCTTGGTGTAGTTTTCCCCCTAACTTTTTGCCGTCAACCCTCCTGTTTTCTGACTTTGTTTTTGCTGACTTTAGGACTCTGCACACTTTACCACTGCTAACCAGTTCTAAAGGGCTTGTGCTCTCTCCTTAAATCATGGTAGAATTGGCTTATACCTAAATGGCATATTTAATTTACTTTTAAGTCCCTAGTAAAGTGGCACTGCCTGTGCCCAGGGCCTGTAAATTAAATGCTACTAGTGGGTCTGCAGCCCTAATTGTGCCACCCACTTAAGTAGCCCTTTAAACGTCTCAGGTCTGCCATTGCAGCCTGTGTGTGCAGTTTTTAAACTGCTGTGTCAACTTGGCAAACTAAACCTTTTGCCAGGCCCAAATCTTCCTTTTTAACACCTGAAAGTCACCCCTAGGGTAGGCCCTGCACAGCCCACTGGGCAGGGTGCAGTGTGTTTAAAAAGCGGGACATGTCATTTTTAGTTTTACATGTCCTGATCGTGAAACACTCTTGAATTCATTTTTCACTGCTGCAAAGCCTACCTTTCCCATAGGCTAGCATTGGAGTTACCTTAGTACATCTAATAAGTGATCATTTCCAAATGGTAGCAGATAACCAGATCGTGTTTGGTGTCTTTGGAATTGTAATGAAAAATCCTCTCTTATTTTGAAGTCGTATTTTAAATTACAATTCTAAAAATGCTACTTTTAGAAAGTTTGTATCTTCCTGCCTTGGCCATTTAGTGCCTGCATCCTGTCTCTGGGACACGTGACTGGATGTAGTTGGCAGTTGAGCTTTGTGTATTTCTCCTAGACAGCCACACACAATAGAGAGCTTAGGTGTGCCTGGATGGGTGATCACTGGCAGGATGGGAGGGCGGAGTTGGACACAGCCCTAATTACACTTGAATAGGCTGTGACCTACCTCCACACAAAGAGCTGCATACCCCCTGTAGTTTGTCTAGAGCCAGGACAGTCAAGGCAAGATGCCTGGGGAATTCAAAGGGAAACCTCTAGAAGCTTCTCCCACTTCCAAGCAAGGTCCAGATATAAATATTGGACTGCAGACCCGAACTCTTCAGTACACTTCTGAACCTATGGATACTGTACTGGAAAGAAGGAACACTGTGCTGTTGAAAAGACTGCCACTCTGCTGGACTGCTCTAAAGTACTGCTGCCCTCCTGTGATCACCCCTGCCCTCTTGCCTGGATGAGAAGGACTGGACCTGGACCTGTATCTGTTGAACCCAGGACCCTAGAGTGACTCTGAGGGTTAGTTGGCTAGCCTCCTGACCACAGTCTCAGGGACAGAAGGCTCCACCAACCTTGAACCCTGCACCCGGACTCTGCCATCTGTGAGTCCTACCCTGCAAAGTGGTGCCACCCCAGTCCTGGACCTTTGGAAGAGGGCCGGAAGGTGCTCTCCAGGCCCATCTGTGGACCCAGCAGAACCAGTGAATCTTCTCTGCTAAGCGAAGCAATCATGAGCAGAACCTGCGCAACGAATCCTTGATGCCGTACTTCGCATTGCAAGCCCTTGTTCATGGGATCCTTGATAACAACACAGGACCTCGCATTGCAGACTCGCAGCTTTTCGGAACCGACACATCGCCTTGGCTGCCCGACGCATCCTTAGTATGGGACCTTGCAATGCTCTGCAACCAGGAATTAAGGTACTCTCATTCAACAGGCCTCCCTGATTCCCTGTAGCTGGTCCGTGCTCCATCGTGTCAGCCAGAACTTGTGACTTAGTCCCGATCCGGTGCGACCAGATATCCACAATTGGCATTTTGTGCATTTTGGGGCTTTATTTTCAGAAATGTGTAAACTTGTATATGTCCAGTTCTACTGTTTGGATTTTTGTTGTTTTTGTCTTGATTTATTTATTAAAATTGACTCTATGTTCCTAAATTAGTGTGGACATTTTCTTGTGTTGTTTTTTCACTTTATTACGGTTTGAACTGTTGCACAAATACATTACACATTGCCTCTAAGTTGAGCTTCACTGCTCTGTGCTAAGCTACCAGAGGGATGAGCACAGGTGTATTTGCTTGTGCCTCACCCTGACAAGGATTGTGGTTGCTGTTTGTGTAGGATTCCCCCCAACCAGTAACCCAATTCCTCACACAGGTGATACAAAAATTGTGAAATCAAAGGGGTATATTGTTTATAAGCATTGTTCTGAGGATGTTCTTGCATGTTATAAAATACAAAAAAAAACATTTTCTTAAAATAAAAATACACAAATAAATTAGCTTCACGTACAGCAACAATTGAAAGTCTGAGCTTCTAACTATCTATCCACACATGCACATATGGGACTTTATACAATACAACTTTGTATCTCAATATATTATTTGCCTTATACATCCATACCTTTTCTATGTAGTTATGTAGCTATATGTTTATTATTTTACTCCTAATGCAGAAAAAGATTTTAGAAAACTTCAACTCTCTCAATGCACTACTCTGTGTCTCATCCCATACCTCTTTCAATATGTCCTCTAACTCCACTCTCTGACTCATCCCAAACCTCATTCTACTACTGTGACTTCCCAAATAACCCTTTCTAGACTCTCCCCTCCTCTATCTCTCCTTGGCCCACCCCAAACCTCATTTTACTACTACTATCTCTCTAATCCCTTTCTGAAGTCTTCCCTCCTCTATCCCTCCTTTGACTTATCCCAAACCTCATCTTACTACTATGATCCTAAATAAAACTTTCTAGACCAGGGGTCTCTAACCTTTTCGGTAACAAGAGCTATTTATGTTCACTGAAAGTGCTTCTGAGCTACTAATATTATAAGTAATGTAATAATTATCACATCAGACAAGATTACATTAGTGGCCACTGTATGCAAAGACTACCAGCAGTGAGCACTCCACTGCATCAAGCATTGTTGCCAGCAGTAGTGTAAAAATTGTTTGTCAAGGAGGAATGCCTTTACATGGACAGTGATTGCTGCAATGACCCTAGCACCAAGTTAATATTATTGGGAATGAGTCTACCCAAAACCTTTTGATTTTTTTATCACTCAATTATCAACTTTAAATATATTTTGGAATTCAACCATTTTTCTCAAAACATCAGCTTATGAGTTCTGAAAATACATACATTTTCATCTCAACTACATGGTTTTAAATTTTGGTATACATGTATAGGTCAACTAAGGAAAAGCTTTTTTTTGTAGATTAGGCTACACTCAGGAGAGCTACTTACAAGTAGCTGGAGAGGTACTAGTAGCTCATGAGCTGCTTGCTGGAGAAGCCTGTTCTAGACTCTTCCCTCTACTATCCCTCCATTATTCTAGTCAATCAAACAAACAGACTCACATGCACACAGCTCAAATTAACAACTTATATTTCCCTATACTAATCCACAACTAATTCGTTTTGGGTTCTGTAGTAGTGTGCTACTCACCGACAAGTGCTTCAGTGCCTTGTCAGGGGTAGTAAGCGTTATATAAATACAATTTCAATTAATTATACAAGAGACTGAAACGTTGACACCTGTCCACTACTTGCTTCTTTGAAACCAGTCTGGCTTTTTTCAACACAGGAATAATTTTGTTAGCAATGGATTCGGTCCTGGTAGAACAATCTTCTTGGAAGAGTGGACCGACCAACAGTGCTTTCAGCCCTATCTATGGACTTGATGGGGCAAATTTGGGTCATTACTGTGTTGGATGCTGTAATTTGTGAAACCCCTTATTTCTTTTGTTTGACAGTTTAAGTAAAAAGCATTTGTTTCCTTGTATGTGCTTGAGTGTTGAATTATTCTCTTTATCACTTTAATGCCTAGTACTAAGAGATATCACTGTGTATATATTGTTGATCAAATCTATTTATATTTCACGAGTTGGGGTTTGAATGATTCCCTTGTCAGCCTTTTGTTATTTGGTTTATATTTATCTAGCTCTCAAGGGGCTGCGGGATTGCCCTTGTTTACTGCAGGACCAGGACAAGGCTACAGGGAGTCTGTTAGGCCCGTTAAACAAAGTACCTTAAATCCTGGTGTGCAGTCTGTGCTGCATCGCTTTTATAGACTTTGCATCATCCGGCATCATTTACGAGGAGCTGTGAGGTTCGCAAAGTGAGGTCATGTGTTGAGTTGCGTTATGCTGCATCTGTTCCATTAAAGCTGTGCGGTGAGACTTTGCATTGAGTTGCATCGGTTCCAATGGGCTGGCAGCTGGGCGGCGAGGCTTAGTGAGGCTTTGCGTTGCTTGGGGTCAATTCAGTTGAGGCTGGCAGCTGTGTGGGAGGTTCTGCGTCATTCAGCGTCGATTATGATAAAGCTTGTAACTGTGTGGTGAGGCTTTGTGGGGCTTCCAGTTGTTTGACGACTGATTTGGTGAAGGTCACAGCTGGGCTGGAAAAGCACTTTCAGTCCCACTTCCAAGGGTCTAGATCCGGGGTCGCACCCCTAGGAGGTACAACACTTACAGTAGGCAGAGTCCAGGTGCAGGGTTCAAGGTGGTTCGAGACTTTTCTGTCCTTGAGGTTCTGATCAGGAGGCCAGATATCTAGCCCTTTGAGTCACTCTGGTGGTCCTGGGTTCAAGATGAAGGTCCAGTCCTTCTCACTCAGGCAGTATTGCAGTAGGGTAGCAAGGCAGCAGAGGAGCAGTCTGTATTGCAGCAGAGCAGCACAGCAGTCTTTCTGAGTTGTCCTCGGGTCCAGAGGCATACTGAAGAGGTTGGTCTGAGGGTCTAATATTAGTACGTGGTGCACACCTCTAAGTAAGAGAAGGCTCTGGAGGTTTCCACCCCAAGAGGTGCTTGGAATTTTCTGCCTCCCTGCCTTTACCCCAAATTGTCTGGGGCCACAAAAGACTAGTGTCAAAACCTTTGTGAGCATACTCAGGCAGAGCCTTTGTGATGTGCAATTGTGGTAGGTGACAGCTTTTGCCCCATAGATATGGTCCAACCTGCCAACACCTATGTTCCTTTGTCTCACTGTCCGGGAGCAATACGCAAAGACCAACTGGCAGCTGCATCTAGTCATCTGACCCAGGAAACAGGCTGCAGGAACCAAATGGTTAGGACAAGAAAATGCCAACCTTCTAAACGTGAAACACATTAAAGGTGATGAGAGGCTGCTTGCAATAAGTCTAATCAAAGATAATAGCTTGGGGTAGCACTCCAACCCATCATTATTTTTCTCACCATGCAACCTCAGTTTGGACCCAGCTATATGCAAATCAGTCTTGACCCTGTTCCTCATGGGAACAGTCCAGCCTGAACTGCCGAGCCAGGTCCTTCCTGAAACGGAACACAAGCAACCCAGGAACGGTTTATCCATAGTTATGGGCTCACCAGCCGGGTACTGCTGGACTCCAGTGGAACAGTTAGCACGGGATTCACATCTGGGAATACCCATGCAACTTAGGGTGGTACATGAACCATACAACACATGCTGGGAGACTGCTTGCAATAAAACTAACCACTGGCAAAAGCTCAGGCAGCACTCCAACCCATTATTATTTTGGTAACCATGCCACCTCAGTTTGGACCCAGCCATATCGAAATCAGTCTTGACCCTGCTCCTGATGCGAACAGTCCACCTGGAATGGCCAAGCTAGGTCCTCCCTGAACCAGAACACAAGCAACCCAGGACCGGTTTACCCTAGATAGGGGCTCATCAGCAGAGGGCAGCTTGGTTCCAGTGGCTCAGTGAGCATGGGACCTACGTCTGGGCATATGGATGCCACTTAGGGCGGCACATGAAACACACAAAGGGTGATGGGAGGCTGCTTGCAATAAGTCTAATCACTGGGAATAGATAGGGGTAGCAGTCCAACCGATCATTTTTTTGCTCACCATGCCACCTCAGTTTGGACCCAGCCATATACAAATCCGTCTTGACCCTGCTCCTCATGGGAACAATCCAGCCTGAACTGCTAAGCCAAGACCTCTTTGAACTGGAACACAAACAACCCAGGACCGGTTTCACCCTAGTTATGGGCTCATCAGTCGGGTACAGCTTGGTTCTGTTGACACAGTCAGTAGGGGAGCCACGCCTGGGCATACCCAAGCTGTACCTGGTGTTGTGGTGTGCTCTGTTATGTTTGAAATGTGCTGTTATGTTGCTTTGTGCATGATATTGTGTTCTCTTTTGTTGTTTACTATAGATATGTCACCAAATGTTTCTACTTGAATAGCCTAAAACAGTGCATCTCTAGTTCCCCTGTTTGCATTTTTTCTTTGTCTAAGTATTTTTAATTTTGTATTTTGATTTTTGTTTGATATTATGCCGACAAGGCAACTCAGACAAAACATATAATACACTAAACAATACAAAGATCTATACAATTCATTACTTAAATTTCTGGATGTACATCCGTTTTTTTGCGGTCGCAAAGGGGAATTTGGCCCCTATTAGCGACTCGTAAAATATGGTTAGCGACTCGCTATTAGGAAGGGGCGTGCCCAGGGCGCCCCTTCCTAATAGCGAGTCTCAAACCTATGTATGATTGTTTTGCGACCGAATTTGCGGTCGCAAAACACTCGCATTTTACCACCCTTTACAAAAGGGTGGTAAGCCACTCACAAACGGGAAGGGGTCCCCTTTCTGAATGGGTTTGCAAATATTTTTTAAGAGCAGGCAGTGGTCCCAGGGACCACTGTCTGCCCTTAAAAAATGAAACTGAAAAGTTTCATTTTTATTTTTATCCCTTTAAGGAAAACGGGCTGCATTTAAAAAAGAAACTGCTTTATTAAAAAAGCAGTCACAGACATGGTGGTCTGCTGACCCCAGCAGGCCACCATCCCTGGGAGTGCTAGCCATTCCCAATGGGGTTGCAAATTGCGACAGCCTCATTAATAATATTCTTGAGGCATGCAATTTGCGACCCTATTGGGAATCGCAAACAGTGTCTGAGACACTGTTGTACATTAAGTTTAGCGAGTCACAAATTGCAAGTCGCAATTTTGCGCAATTTGCGACTCGCTAAACTTAATGGTCGTACATCTGGCCCTAAAACACTAAAACTGAGAATGTGTTGTCAAATAATATATCTCTCGTCTGTAATTATTTCATGGTGCATGAATTCCGATAAAAGATATCATATAATCAATGTAAAAATAATGCATACAATTAAATTAAAGATATCATATAGTCAATATAAAGTTGGAAGTACCTATTCTAAAAACAATTCAGTACGTTTTTCTAGCCAATCCGATACAACAGCTAAAAATTGCCCTATCCCATTACATAATCTCAAATTATTACAATCTAAAATAATTTTTAAAAGATCATGAACGGAACAAACCTTTAGAAATCTAAGATTCGGGAGTAACACACTTTTCCTTTCTATAACAAAAGTCCTGCAAAAAACAATTAAGTGACCCAATGTTAGCGGAAAATGTTTGGAAAAAGAACAAAAAGGAATATCTATTCTGTCACTATTAGTCATCCTCCAAAAAATATAAAGACTGGCAACTGGCCAAGCCGCACCTTCAGTGACCATTTTCTGACCGTGGTACTCTTAATATTAAACAGATAGGATGTGGCACACCTCCGTAATTAGTATCCAATAAATGGGACAAAATATTTCTTTTACCGACATCTTCTAAATCACAATTTCTGGATTTATCTTTAACTACTCGCCTTATTACACTCTTCCTTGGGCTGCTGATATACACTGTCTGTCAAACGATGGCAATATATCTAAACTGACCTCAACATTGTGTAACTTTATAATCCATGATGCTGTTTTATTAAAATGTAAATAATCTTTAATTAACTACCTCAGTGATCTCTCAGCCGCATTGGTGAAACAGGCCCAATAAATGAGCATCCTTTGCTGGTACTTAAATACTATGGGGCCCATTCACAGAACTTATCTGAGATAAAATCCTAAACTTACTACTTTTGGTATTCACAGAAGGCATTTAGGAGTAGTAAAGTTAGGACTACTACTAAATGCCTTCTGTGAATACCAAAAGTAGTAAGTTTAGGATTTTATCTCAGATTAGTTCTGTGAATCAGCCCCTATATTAGTCAAACCCAACGCCGACCTCAGTGCACTATTGACTGCACCTCTCGGGAGGCCTAACCATCTTTTCCAAATATTCATTTCTATAGTCGGAAGGCATTTGATATTTTTTCCAGTACTAGATCTTGTCTAAGAAAAAATCCAAATGGCATCTGGCTCCCTTTGGAGTACACACACACAATTCTGTTCCCCAGCATGGAGCCAGACCCTGTTTGGATTTTTTCTTAAGCTAAGAAAAAAATATTCACCAAAGTTTATTTGGCAGTTTACTCAAAGCAACACAATTTAGGGTGTATTGTGCACGCAGGCCTTCAAAACTGTATGTAAATTAATGCTAACTCTTGCCTTAGGTTGCTCGTGCTAGCGCCTGCAAACAAAACACGTAAATGAAGGCCTTGGTTTGTGAAAAGGAACACTATCATGAAATATCTATGTTGTTTATGAATTGCGTTCCTTACCTAGCGCATTGTGCATCATCTTGATAAGAGGCTTGTCATTACTGAGTTACAAAATGCGCTATTAAAACAAACTATTTGCTGTTAAGTGTTTTTGCGTTTGTCAATGATGAACTTGTCACTGCGTGTTGTGTGGAAGCCCTTTTTTCCCAATCAGCATAACATGATGGATAAGCAGCTGACTTGTTGTATAGTTTGTATCTAGTCTATGATTAAAACAAATGGCATTTCACCATGATTTAAAGGTAATGTTATGCACTTCTATCAGCTTAGTACTAGGGGCTAGACAAAGCCACTGAGGAGCCAAACTACTCTGAAAAACATTAGTGAAGGAGAAAGGAATAACAGTTTTAAATATCTTGTTAATTTGGCGCCAAACCAATTTCCAAAATTGGAGAATAGAAGGACACTCAAATAACAAATGTTTTGGATCTGCAGTTGAGCTTGAGCAGGACCAGCAAGATGAATTTGCAGATGGAGAAAAGGACTTTATAGTCAAAGGGGTAAACAGCAAACGTTGATAAACAAAATAAAAGGTTTGTGTTGTATTTGGCGCTAGTGTAGTTTTATGAAGCTTAAGCCATAACTTGTCCTATAGAACGGTAGACCAACATTCCGTTAAATCCTCTTCCCAGGCCAACTCAGTCTTTGATTTGATTCTATCTGAGACAACACGTAGTGATGTATAAATAATAGGGGTTGGTGCTTAATAATGAAAAAAGAAGGAGGGAAAGGTAGATATGGGAGGTAATGTGGGAATATACTGATTGAGAGATGCATGCAAAAGATCATATTGTGGTTGGGATGTAGAGAGAAGGGAAAATTTAGCTTGGAGATCAGAAAATGGTAGAAGTCGGGGCGTGGCTTAGCAGCGCATGGAGTAAGACGTGCTTCGTGAGGTCTCCGTGCCTTCCAAAGCCAAATCTGCAGCATTGGGACATCAGGGCTCCCCATCCATGGGATCCTTGCGTGGGGCAGAGAACAGCTTGGAGGCTTCTTTCCCCCCGATCAGACACCCTAGTGAACCTGCGAGATGGAGCTCGTTACCGGACTGCGGCCGCCATCTTGAAGGCTGCAGCGGCGACATCGAACAGGGCGCGCCCTGGTGGTCCCTTTCTCCGGCCCTGGCAGATCGCCTCGACGCGGCCGTCTGGGGGAGACGGAGTGAACAAGGCCTCATTTTCAGCAGAGGCGCTCCGGGGGAGGTCCAGCGCCCCCGCGACAGAGATGAGCGACTCCCTGCCGGCGGCCCTGGGGCCTTGTGCTGGCCTTGATCGGGGAGAGGTATCCGGCCACGTGAGGCTGCGTGGAGGGGTGAAGTCTGGGGGTCGCGGCGTGCAGCGCTCCCCGCGTCTTCGAGGGATCTGCTGTTGGCGGTTCTGGAACCCTGCAGCGGATCGGCGAGCCCGGCCCGGGGGGGGGGGTGCCCGGCCCCAGGATCGCCGGCAAAGGAGGTAGGCACTGAATCTGGCCCCGCTGCGTGCCTAATTGTTCCTGGAAGCGGACATTGACTGGGGTAGATGGGCAGTTTGGGGCCCCCTCGCCTGCCGATCTGAGTCGGGCCTGGTATCCTTGCTGGGCCGACCTGAAGGCCCATTCTGAGACTGCCGGTTTAAGAGCGGTAGCGACCCCGACGCTAGGGGCCATATCGGACATCGTCCCATAGCATTGCCCTATCTACCGCTGAGAGTGTGTGCCTACGCCCAGTGTGGCAGGACTGGATAGACCCCTTGGGCCCCGGGACTACAGCGGGCCGCCCCCTGGGATATGGGACTTGGTTCTGGGTCCAGGATCGCACCATGAAAGGAAGCGGACCAGGCGGTTTGGGCCTGGAACCTCTGGAGACTGGGACAGCCTGCTGAAAACTGATTCCCCAGAAAAGATAAGGGGTGATCGGCTGCTAGATCGTGCAGCGGGATTGTCTCCCCACCCCTGTCTCTGCACTGTCTGCTAACACCCCTGGCCTGCTGACAAGTCTATCAGCTTGGACCCTTGCGCAGTCGAGAGCCCTTGCCTGTGTGCGGGTCGCATCTCTGGGCGCGGGGGGTTTGACTGTGGGATCGAGCAGTGGGCACTGCCCCGTCTCTCCTCTAGCTCCTGGGGTGTGACCTGGCTCCCCCGCGTTGCAATAGACTGGGACTCGACTCCCCGGCAGCTCCTGTGACACTTTGGGGTCCCCTGCCTGGACCTGGCCCACCATGAACCTCGCCAACGCATTGCTCTGTGCACTGTCATCCTCAGCAGGGCACCCCTCTTCACTGTCTGGTTCTACCTAACCGCCAGAGAAAGAAGTCTTAGCCACCACTCGCTTAACGTTGTAGTGTGACGACTGATCCCGCAACAGGCATCAGCTTCACCATTATCGCCCACTACTACCCCTGAACGCCACTTTGCACCAGATGGGCCCGGGCCCTTACCCACACAATAGGAATTGATCTGTTTCATAGCGCTGCGCTTTGGACATAAATATAGCCCATCTAGAAAAGACTGAGGCCATTGTAGAATCTGATTGCGACCTTCCTGGGTGCACAACACAGTTGGAAGACCACACCAGTCACTACTGGCCTAGGATGTTGGGGGCTGGGACAGAGACGACTGGGGACGGTGAGCCTTGATAGCGACCCGGTTGTACTTGAAGGAGGACATCTTCCCTGGAATATGCAGCACACCAAAGCGGGTAAAGAAACTACCCCAAGCCTGACCAAAGACAATCCAGTTACTTCCCTGTGGCATAATTCTGGCCCTCCAACTCCTGCTCCTATGGTGTCCTTGTCATAGGTGGTGACCGAACCACTTACACAAGCTTACATGAACACCTTCCTCCAAGAAATTAAATCAGAGATTGGCTCTCTCAAAACTGAATTCACATCATGCCTCAAAGAGTTGAAGAGAGTTTTCACGGAGATTGGGGAACGAGTCGACAACTTAGAACGTACCGTAGATACTCAGACAGAAGAACAAGAGAACCTCTGGAAGAGAATGGCTGCATTAGAAGTTCAACACCTCGAGCTCCAGATAAAACAGGAGGATTTGGAAAACAGAAGCAGAAGAAACAACATCTGAATCAGAGGCGTCCCTAAAGGAGTGGAGGGCCCAGACATTATGGCGTTCACAGCAGAATTACTCCATGAAATCAGAGGTGACGAAGATGCCTCCCCGCCTGCCCTAGACAGGGGACATCGAGTAGCTATGCCCCCGGGGCGCCCAGAACTTGTGCCAGACATCCTCACAAGGGTACACTTGTTCACGGAGAAAGAAGCCATATTGAAGGCCTCACGAAGTAAGTCAGAACTAAATCATAAGAGGTACACCATCCAACTTTATCAAGACATCGCACCAGTAACGTTGCGACGGCGTAGGAACTTCAAGCCAATCACCGATAAGTTACACAAGCTGGACATTAAATATCAATGGCGTCACACTTTCGCCTTGATCTTCACTTGGGAGGGCAAACGCCGAGTAATGCACTCCCTGCGAGAAGCCAAACAGCTCTTGCATCTCTCCATGCCTTCCATAAAGGCTATCCCCTCTCCTGGGCTTCCCTCAACTAGAGAACCTGCATGCCCGGAATGGTCCACGGTGTTCAGGCTGCGCCGGGGGGCCCGGGCTAGGGAACCGTCCTCCGCCCAAACCAAGCAAGATATCATACAACACCTCCGGACCATGGACGGCGGTAAGTCACCCACCCCTTCCTCAGCGGCCTCTGAATGATATTGCACAGTCACCGGACATGCCTGAACTATGCAATTTTTGCATATCCTGAACATGTCACTAACTTAGCATACCTGTTATATGTATTGCAGGGTGACACCCAGAACTTATACATCTCTGAACAACTACCCAGCCTGAATGAGCATTTGAACTAAGGCACCTCCCACTACTAGCAGACTTATCCATGTCCAGAGCCCTGCAATGAATATGGAACGGAACGTAATGAGGGGACCCTCCCCCCTTGCCCGGATACAGGCTGGTAATGGGGGACGAGACCCTTGAACTGAGACGTATCCTTTCCTTTTAGCCAGCCCTGACCAATCCTACCCCTGGGAGAGTGACATCTCCGGAATGACCTGTGCTCCGGCAATGGGGCCATTCTTGGACTGGAATGGAATTGTTGGCCCTGTTGACCTCTCATTTTTATTGAATTCTTTTTCTCTTTTCTCTATTCTTTGCTTTCCCATCCTGACGGGGGTGGAGGTGGAAGACAAGCCTAAATCGGGCTGCCCCACGGCTGGAGATATATGTTACATGGGACTTATCGAGGCTCTTATCTGATGTAACTGGCCCTGGTCTTTACTCTCACGGGCTCGTCCAACCCTTCTCCCTTTGCGATCACCCTGGCAATATCAAACCATTTTCACGATCGATAACCCTGGGGGGGTGGCGGCCGTCACTTGGGAATGGCCCCTTTATAGACCAAATCCACATCACTAGCAATCTCACTCTGCTCCAATAATGTGTACCACTTCTTGTATCAACATTCTTTCCCTTAATGTAAAGGGCCTCAATGCCCCCAATAAAAGGAGCCAGGTAAGGCGCTATTTGCTCATTCAAGACCCGGATATCATATTTCTACAGGAGACTCACCTCCTGCAATCAGATACACATCGTATGACCCACCCTAAGTACCCAATACAATACTGGGCATCCTCCCCAACTAAGATTGCAGGGGTCGCAATACTGTGCAAGGCTGGGACATGTCGCAGTAAACCACGGGTAGTGAGAGACAGGGAGGGCCGGTACATTAAAGTTGACATCCAACATGGGACACAACCTCTCACTCTTCTCAATATATATGCACCCAACCAAGCACAAGACCTCTTTCTTAGAAACTTATTGAGAGACCAAGTGCTGCATGAAGGGAACCAATTAATACTGGGAGGGGACTTCAACTTGGTATGGGACCCAGATCAGGACCACAGCTCTAGCTCTTTCCAGGGCGCTGGGGCAATGTCCGCTGCACTGAAGCGAACCCTCACCGATTTAGGCCTTATAGATTCTAGGCGCTACCATTTTCCAGACGCACGAGATTACTCTTACTATTCTCATGTACACCGCTCATATTCCTGCATAGATTATCTTTTCCTTTCCCATTCACTTGTACGGGACATAGAATCTGCCTCTATATCCGATATCTCCATTTCAGATCATGCCCACCTGGAGCTACTACTGCGAAGACACACAAACTTGGCCTGACCCAACCCTCGATGGCAATTACCCCCCAATATCCTGCTCGACCCCGAAGACGTGGCAGAGTTACAGACAGTGATCTCGGCATACTTCACATACAAGGACCTCCCTGAAATCCCCCGCTCTGCCCTGTGGGACGCTTTCAAGGCAACCATCAGGAGTGTCACTACATCAATTGCGATAGCACGCAGTCGAGAAGCTTGACTAGTAGAGGCCAGTTTGGCCAGCGACATTAAAGCTCTGGAGAAACTGGACCATTCGGCACCCTCTAAAGCCCATAAACGACGCCTCGCTATACTTCGGGCCAACTGAGAGCACACAGGACAAACAGGGCAGAACGAACATTGCTGGTGCTAAAACAGCGGTATTACGACGGGGGGACAAGGTGGGGTCCGTTCTTGCGCACAGGTTGAGGCAGAGGGAGGCAAGGGCACATATCGCAAAAGTCAGAACTACAGAAGACACCTGGCCCATAATGGAGAAGGACAAACTTAAAGCCTTCCACACTTTTTACACAGCTCTATATGATAGAGGCCCCTCGCCCCCGGGTGGGATACACTATCTGCTCTCCAACTGCCCGTGGACCCCCCTTGATAAATAGCACTCACAACTCCTCAAGGCACCAATCACGTTGCATGCCATGCTCCTATTGTTTGCTAAACGCCAAATTGCCATACACTGGGGGCGGAGGGGGATCCCTTCTCTAAATGAATGGATTAGGGATGTTACATATGGCCATTCACAGCTGTTCACTTTCTGGGAACTTATGCCCTCCACATCCAGACCTAGGGACATATGGGAACCGTTTGTAACGTGGGCCCGCGAGCGCAGTGTTGAAGGTGGTGTTGCACTGCTGTGATATGGAATGGGTGGCTTGGACGGAGTTGCTGTCCTTGCATGTGGATGCTGGCACGAGGGAGACAGACTGGAGGGACAAAGTTGTGGTCACTTCCATACATCGGGCTCCACAAGGTATGCGTAGCATGGACTGGGTAGATAAAGACTCCCATGCAATGAAATTGTCTGGTCTTTGGTTAATGGATATGAGCACCTGTACTCTGACTAATCTTACTTTTCTCCCATATAGAAATGTGAACTGAGCACGCGAACATCATATTTGTTATTGTCATGCTACGTGTAATATGATCATTTAGGTAATGAGTCTGTACTGGCTAGTTGATTTTTTCCTTTCTCTTTGCAATGTTTGTTGCATTGTACCAAAATGTCAATAAAAAAATAAATAAATAAATTTAAAAAAAAGGCACCAATCACATTAGCTGAGCTTCAATGGGCTCTGAATGATCTGCCAGGTGGCAAAACCCCGGGTCCTGAGGGACATCCAGTTCACTTCTACCGCATGTTCCTCCCGCAAATACAGGACCAATTACTACGACTTTTTAACTCTTTCACAGACAGTATTGACCCAACACCTACAACGGCGATGGCAGAAATAGCACTCATCCTCAAACCTGGTAAGGACCACACTTTATGCTCATCCTACCGCCCAATTGCGCTCCTTAACACAGATGCTAAAATCTACACAAAAATCCTGGCCAATCGCCTAGAGCCATATCTGCCGGGTTTGATGGACCCTGATCAGGTTGGGTTCATTCGCCAACGTCAAGGGGCAGACAACGTGCGTTGGCTAGCCTACTTAGTAGAAAAAGTCCATCATCGGGGTATCTCCGCCTGCCTGCTATCTCTCGATGCTGAAAAGGCATTCACCCGGGTGGATTGGGGCTTTTTACGGGCGGTCCTTAAGAAAATAGGGCTGGGACCCACAATGGTCTCCCGAATTATGGCATCGTATGCTGCTCCCCAAGCACAGGTTAGGGTAAATGATCAGCTCACGCAAACAATACACATACGCAGAGGCACCAGACAGGGCTGTCCACTCTCCTCTTTGCTTTTTGCTCTTGCGGTCGAGCCACTAGCAGTAGCCATTCGACAATCAAGAGATATTAGGGGCATCCCTTTTGGGGGCACCAATATAAGATAGCATTATATGCAGATGATCTCCTACTCACCTTGTCGGAACCCAAAACCTCATTGCCAGCTCTGATAACAATTCTAAAATCATTTGAAGCTGCCTCAGGACTTAAAATTTACCTTGCTAAGTCATGGCCGCTGAATCTGACAATTCCCAGTGAAGACATCCCGGAACTGCAATCTCTTACCGCCTTCCAATGGGCAACACACTCGATTTAATACCTTGGGCTGAATCTAACCCCCACACTGTCTACATGGACGCAGGCGAAATGGCCGGATTATAGGAAGGCAGTCCTTGAGGATTTGCAAACTTGGAAATCGCTACCGCTATCATGGCTGGGACGGCTTAATGCAATTAAAATGTCAATTTTGCCCAAAATATTATACCTATTCCAAACGCTCCCCACCCCGATACCGCAAGCCGCCATACAACGCTTGCAACGTGATCTTACCAACTTCATATGGGGAGGAAAGCAGCCGAGATGTCCAAATAAACTCCTCATGCATGTCCCAATCTCTTAGAATATTATTGGGCATCACACCTTCGATATATCTCGGAATGGGTAGTCCGTGAGAGCGAGAAGCACTGGCTCCATGTAGATCCGGCAGTAGCCTGCAGACCACTTTGGGACCTAGCCTAGCTTCCACGGGGATCTCGACCTCGCAGTGCCTATATAGCTACCCCCACGAAGATAGTGCTAGAAATCTGGGACAAGGTAGCAGTTTCCAGGGGCCTTACCTCATTTCCCTCCCTCAATACACCATTGGCACGTAACCCGAATTTCCCCCCGGCCTTGCAACATTCTTTTCCAGCGTGGAATGAAGGGGATTGCCGCATAATCCGGGATCTTTTTGAAGGAGACAAGTTTAAAAACATTTAAATGGTGTAAGAAAGAATACCGCCTATCTGAGGAGGCTAGGCTACAATATTACGAGATCAGACACTGGCTACACATTCAAGGGGCAACTCGGCCCTTCACCCCCTTTGAAACGCTAGTACGCTTATATAATGGTTTACGGGGTTTGATCTCCCGCACCTATCAAGTATTGAAACATTCCACCCCTATCAAACCTCACACGTATCAGACGCAATGGCAAGCAGACAGCACAGACTAGGTCGCCCCAAAGCAATGGGAGTATCTATGGCGAGACACACCGAAAAAATTCAAAAGCATACCTCAGCTGGAAACCACATATAAACTCATGACAAGATGGTATTACACCACCCAACGCTTACACAAAATGTTCCCCACCTCCTCACCCAACTGCTGGCGTTGCCAAAATGAGATCGGGGACTTTTTGCACATATGGTGGACCTGTCCATTGTTGACTCTCTACTGGAAAGAAGTACTAAGTCACATTAAAGACGTCATAGGCTTTCTCATACCAACCACCCCTACTGTGGTCATCCTAGGAATTAGGCCCTTAACGCTCCTAGCCTTGACCCATGCAGACTGGTGCCTTATATCACATATGCTTGGAGCCGCTAAACAGTTAATAGCCCTTTACTGGAAGAAACCAACTACACCACCTATCGCCATGTGGTTTACATGCCTGTGGCACACTATGGTGATGGAACTCCTTACATCTCAGATAACACAAACTAAACCTAAATTTGCAAATACATGGCAACCTCTAATAGATCATTTCTCCAAATTAGAATACACATGCTTCACTCCACCTAAACTTCGTGCCCTTCAACTATTCGAGGACGCTCCACCAACCCAGTTCACTGATGTCTCGCATGAGTCCTACCAGCCTGGCACTGCGGGGAGCCCGATACCTACTCCTTAGATTTAGAAGGGAAATTTGGGATCCCTTAATTGGAAGAACCCCACACCCCTCCCTTTCCTGACATTTTCTTCTCTTTCGTTATTACTTCTTTCTGTTTTTTGCTGCTTGTTTATTATCACAGCTACCTGTTGGCAGTAAGGCATAATCGAACACATAAAGTTATGATTATAAGCAATTTGGTACACAGGGATGATGTTGATACCAAACTTGTGTGAACTTTTGAAGCCAACTGCATGATATACCAAATCCTGTTTAATGCTCATACACTGTGATATAAAATTGGAAATCTTTTTAATAAACAGATTTGAAAAGAAAATGGTAGAAGTTGTTCATTAGTGAAGAGTTGTGACAATGAGCACAATCCTTTGGATCACCAAGTTTTGCAGTATATAGAGCGATTCCTAACTTGTAGTAATCTGTTATGCCAAATAGGTTGTTGTTGAAAAGTAGAAACCGAGGGTTATGTTGAAGGTAGGAGAGGTATCAGAGTTTTGCAGGAATGGGAAATAACCAAAGTGAGTGATTGTGAGATTTTGTTGTGAAAGCAAGAATTTCTCTAAAATCAAAGGGGAACTGAGAGATTTCTCTAGCTGCAGCCACAAAGGTGGGTGTGGCAGGCAGTCTAGAGAAAGCCATCAAGAAGCTTGTTTCAAAGAAAAAGCATAATGATAGTTTTTAAAATCTGGAAATTTAAGGCCGCAGTTAGATTTATCCTTTTTTTAAGGAGGGCAAGGCTATATAAGGAGATTTGCCTTTCCAAAGAATTTCTGATAAAAGATAGTCTATTTTCTTAAAATATTGGTGAGGAATATGAAGTGGGATCATGGCAATGGTGTATAATTTCAAAGCTGTGAGCATCATCTTGATAGAGGCAATGCTGTCCCACCAAGAGAGAAAAAGTGGATGCCAACGAGTGATATGATCCTTTAGTGTCTTGATAATAGAGTCAAAGTTTAATTTTAAAGTGTCCTTGATATTCTGTGAGAAATACAGCCCCAAAAATGTTATTTTGGAGGGTTGCCAATTGAAACCTGCATGTTCAAAAAGTTTCTTATTGCACAAAACATTTAAAACATCATAAATATAATTCATGAAAGAAACCAAATAGCTTAATAACTATAGAAAGAAAACATGCAAAAGAACTGGTAAGGAATCAAGTAATTCTTGAGGTGTCCATATCTTCTCCTCCGTGTTGCTGAAGAAATTTGTTAAGCGCGACGGACTCCTCATAAGTAGTAGTAGGCTTTTCTCTGTAACTCACTTTAAATAATCAGGGGTGCAGTAAGCCAAAATGAGCATTTATGGCTCTCAATTGAAGACTCATATCCAAGAACTGCTTCTGGTGATCTGCTTTGACTTCTGCTACACCTTAGAAGAAAAATAATCGATGATCATTTGTTTTTTAAATTTAACTGCAGACATCACTTGTAAAAGATCGGTGTATTGCAATAAAAACAGTATAACTCATCTTGGTTTTGTGGAGACTCTGGGGCCTAGTCTATGTACTCTCTGTATATTGAGAGGGTTGGTCGTAGACATGTCGAGAAGTTTTGAAGGAAGGATTGAAAATAAATGGTCGGATTAGAGCCTTCAGTGTTTTCAGGAAGACCATATATATGAAGGTTATTTCTGCAATTTTGATTTTCAAGATCTTCAGTGTGCTTTTAAAGGAGAGCAATCTCTGACTCTAAATGGGAAAATCGTGAAGCTGTAAGTTGAAGATTATCTGTCTTTTGTTCTACCAGTAGAACTCATACTCCAGAGAGGACCATTTATCATTCAGATGTTATAACGTATTGGTAGTCTCCTCCTTGAAGGTTTTGAGTGTGCGAATTTCCTCAAGGATCACTTCCATTGGGGCCAGGATAGTTTTCACTGGTGAAGGGGGGATTTTTTTGGGCCTTTGGCGGAATTTTACCTAATAAAGATGTTTTCGGAATTTTGCCTGAGTGAGAGACAGGTTTCTGAGAAGTAGCATCATCCATATAGTTGTAAGTATAATCTGAGTCAGATATGTAACATTACTGGAGGCACCAGATAATTTAAGGTTTCTTGTTTTCTCCATATAAAATGAATGAGCTGAAAGAGAGGGAAAAACCAGAACACTACTGGTTGCGGACACTTTCATGAGGTAAAAAAAAAAAAGGAATACCAAACACATTGGAGTTATTAAAAGCACACTGAATACAAACAAATATGAGCACTGATGAGGAGAAATCGCAAATAAGAACTACTAATAATACTGTGGCAGTTTTCTCCCCTGATACAGCTGCAAAAAAAGGGAAAATATTGAATAAAAAAGTAAGCATCGGTCCATAGATCCAACCCTCACAGAGAAATAGGCTCCAAAAATTACACTGTTCTTGATACAGCTGCAGAAAAAGGGAAAATATTGACTAAAAAAGTAAGCATCGGTCCATAGATCCAACCCTCACAGAGAAATAAGCTCCAATAATTACACTGTTGATGTTGAAACATTGAAACATGGGGCCGCATCACATCCTTGTAATTGCTGTTAATAGAAAGGCTCCATAAACCAGCAGGATAAGCATGACAGGTGCGCTGAGGAGCCAAACAACCTGTCTAGAAAGCACATTAACTGCTCTCACCTACTGATTATGAACGTGTGCAATACGCCCAAAATACGGAGCAGTCACCAGAAATAAAGCAGTGAAACAATAAAGCAGCAGTCAAAAATCTGAAACTTTCAGAGGAAAGGCTCCAAAAATGATGCTGGTAGCATTGATACATGGGGCAGTATCACACTTTTGTAAATTGTTGTTAATAAAGAGGCTCCTGAAACCAGAGAGGAGTGCTGAGGTGGACAAAAAGTGTTTTAAATTGCGCTCATCTCCTGATTTTAAGTATATGCATTATGTCCATGATAGAAAGCACTCACCAGAGGTCAGGAACATGATGGTGAGGAGGTTTGGCAACTTGAAACGGGCCTAGCATGAAGAGATACATGCTCACGACTCACAAAATGGCAGGCACGGCCTTGGACTGCAAAGGAAATATCCCCCGGGGCTGGCTGTGCGCAAAGACGAGGAGTTGCACAATAAAATGTTTTTGAGAGACTCACTGAGTGCCCAGGAGGAGATGCATTGGTGTCTCCTCTGTCGATGAGCGCTCTTTCAGCCTCAAAGTCTGCAAATATGTCCTGCAGCAGCTAGAGCGCAGAGGCACGCCGCCATTCCAAGCAGCTTTGAAACCACGCCCCCAGGTTGTTCGACTTTGATAGTCATATGAGGTTTACGATCGTGGAAATTTGAATATTGCTGCAATTGACCACTGTTTTTATTTGAGGAAGGAGGTTACATTGAAGTTGAATATTAAACCTATGTCCTTTATTTTCTGTGCTGTTGCTTAGACCGTGCCAAGGTGTTTGGGCAAAATACATATTATTGCCTAGGTTTTGATGCCACAAAGTACTAGAACCTCCATTGTGGTGCTATGGAAACATAAATAATTTTCCCTTACCCTTTATTATGTAAAGTGTACACACCCATTTTGAAACTAGTAGATTTTCAGAAAATACAGTTTCCTTTCATCCTGCAAACAAACCAAAAGCATGTTCCATGTATGAGAGGCAAGTTAGGAGAAGGATGTGCTGACTATGTTGCCATTTTGATGTCAGTTTATATAGCCAGTTTCGCCATACAAAAGCATTAGAACTGCAAGCTCATCATAGTGTGAGCAAAGAATTACATTTTCAACATGACATCCATTTGGACAAGATGGTGTTGAGGACTAAAAGAAGCCTAGTTAGTCCAAGCCAGGATACACACGCTTTAAGAGGTCATAGCGAATTTGTTTCATCTACATTAGTTCCATGTCAGTACACATGTGAATTAAGGTGTAGATTAATTGCTCTGTGCAATATTAATAATGCACATTTAGACTTGAACACAAAAGGTGCAAACACATGTATACTTACTCATACTTGTACATATTTTCCTGGAGTACGGAGGTGGTCTCTCATTCAATTAAGTAAAGTAGCAATGCCCTCCATTATTATAATCTCAACATGATCAGGGGTTCAGCTATGTTCTTCAATCCTTTCCCAAAGTAATTGTGACACAGAAATATATTACAGGATGGACACCATCTGTTTGGGTTTCCTTCTGTCAATGTCAAACAGAATCACACTTCAGAGTGCAAATGGCTGCTAATCAAACACCAATGGGGTCCAAAATGTAATAGTGAGAATCATGGATGAAACAAGGTGGGATATGACTGCATTTTGAAGGTATTTCCCAGAAGCAACTTTAGAGTTCTTAGGATCCTGACAGTGATCAAGTTTCAAAACATAGCCATCCTTAATTTTTACGATTAATTCTTTTCATGCTCTTCTTAGTGCACTTGTTTCTGTTTTTTCTGGGCAATAATCTCAAACTTCTTTAAGATGCTAAAGAGATTTGAAGCACTGTGCTTCCTGCACAGACATTAGGAAGGTTGAAAAGCATATCTTGTAACTAACCGCTTCTTAGACAGACAAATAAACTGGCAAATGACTTAATTTATTTTTCTCTGAAGATTTATGTAGCTTTTTTAAGGTCTGGCTAAAGACAGTTGTAACTGAATAATAAAAAATACTCAGAAATGGACTTTGGGTAAGCCACTTTAGCCATTGGTTGCTCTGGGCCAGCCCTCTTCAGCCACTGCTTGATGAAAGTCTCATTCACATCATGGGTGAGCCCACAGTAGCATTTATTCTTCACTGGCCCCCATCCATTTTATTGGTGCATTATGTTTATAACTCCAGCTATCGAGTACTCGCATTACAATGTATGAAATGCTGTCACTATGATTCATCATAGTTCTGTCTGCCACATACAGAGCCCTAGCCACACTCCCCTCTGATCCCAAACTAGTTGATGTCCTCCCTCTTGGCCATCATCTTTGTGAAGGGCACTCTTTACAACATTCAGAGCCTGCCTTATTTTTGCTTTCTGAGATGCAACAGGAGAAAGAGAAGCGAAGAGGCATTTCTGGGAAGAGAGGTCACAGGGCAGGGAGTGGGTCAGGTGGCCATGGATTGCCCGTTCTCTATTTCTTTTTTTTTACACAGTGCAGTACAGGAACTTGGCGGTTTAGTGTAGCTACCATGACCGGGGGGAAGTGGCAGCAACTTTAGTGGGGTTATAGCTCTGTAATGTCAACAGAGAGCGGTGTGGCTTCTGATGGCATGCCTTCATTAGGTAAATATGTCTACTGTCTTTAACTCTAGTTCACCTCTATTACTTCACCTCTATCTTCAGCAAGCTGAATATCGTCACTTGTATTTAAAGCAAAATGATTTAAAAGCGTAATCTTGATTATTAAAAATTAGAGGTTGGTTAAAAGTCAGGTGACAAACTATGCTACGTTGCATTTCCAAAAGGCTGCCAGTTTAAATCTGCAGTAAACACAGTCCTGAGGCCATATTACAGAAAGTACCATGGGGCCACAATGAGTATATGAACCCACTTTTCGTGTCCTCTTGGCTCAGAGGTGTTATAGAAGTGGTTGCAAATGCTTTGTGCGGCCCCTTCTAAAATATGCATCAGGCTGGCATGATCACAATATGGTATTCCCTCACTTGTATGAGAGAGAGGCCCAATACAAATGGGGAATCCCTTTATTGTAATCCCAGACAGGACAAAGAAGATGAGGGAGGTCCAATATTTATTCAAGATCGGTTTGTAAGTCTCCAGGCTCGCCTTTCTCTTTCTCTCTCTGACAGTCAGTTCATCACAAACATTCTAAGCTGAACTCCCACTCAACATTCCAAAGGTGATACCACAGGGCAGGGAAAGTGGTAAGGGAAAAAGGGTTTAGACCCTAGGTCTGGGTAAAATTACAACTCATTTACCTTAATAGCAAACAATAAGAGGAGGATTATATAGAACAGGTATAAACCTATGGTGGCATATTATTAAAGTACTTCAAACGTAGTTTGGAACATTTAGAAGAACAGGAAACTAAAGTACATATATATATCACAATATTGCAATAGAGTTACAGATGGTAAATGTACTCATTTTAACTGTAAGAGGAAAAGGGAAACTAATAGATAATGTATTCTTTCTGCCAATCAGGTGGCAAATAAAACATTTTTACTCGGTTGTTGTACTTTGAAACAGTGCTTTTATTACAGGGAATAGGTGACAGATGTAGTGACCTGGGGCAGAGAGCACTAGGACCCTAATATGGGGAGGGGACAGGAACCACTTCCAGTCAGGGAGTGGGGAGGGCACTCTAAGACTACGAGGGCAAGGGGACAGACGTGCATGTGTGCACGGAGAAGAAGAAGAGCAATAAAGAAGATAAACTGTCCTACCTGTCTCCGTGTGGTTTCTGTGTGGCGACAACGAGGTGGGATCTGCAATCGCCACCAGAAGCGCGTGCCCAAATGACTGAACGGAGCCAGGAGCCCCCCCTGGTCCGCCGAAACGAAGATAAGCGACGTCGGGAGGCCACCCCGGTCGCAAGAAACGGAGCCAGGAGCCTACCCTAGTCCGCCGGCCCCCAGAAGAGAAAACGCGAAATCGGGAGCCCACCCAGATTGCGGGTAAAACGAAGCCAGGAGCCCACCCTGGTCCGCGTGTGGAGAAAGAGAGCGACATCGGGAGCCCATCCCGGCCGCATCGAGTGAAAAGGTAAGGAGAAGGGGAGCGGTGCACCCGACAGTGACTGCAGCCGCCCGCTGACTATTGAGATAGCTCTGAGCCTCCCGCATAGATTTCAAGCTGAAATCTCGCGAGAACTCAGCGGCCGTCTTAAGGTCAGGTGGGAGAACCAATCGGAGGCTGGAAAAGGCCTTGCGGCCATCTTAGAGTCAGGCAATAGAAGAGATAGAGATCTCACCCAGCAGAAATCTTGGCGGCCATTTTGAAGTCAGGCGGGAGAGCCAATAAGAAGCTGGAGAAGGCCAGGCGGCCATTTTAAAGTCAGGCAAACACTAAAAAAAGGACAAAAGAAGCAAAAAAGGGAGAAACAAAAGGAAATTGCAGCAAACAAAGGTGAAACAAAGAAAACAAAGTAGAAATAAAAGGAAATTACAGCAAATAACGGTGAAATAAAGAAAAAGTACAGCAAAAGAAGAAAACTGCACACAGAAGAAAGGAAAGGCACACAGAGTAAGGGGAAGAAGGTCTGCACCACAACAAAATGACAGAAGACGAAGCGACAAGAATAGCGTGAACGTAATTTTCCGCAGACCACTACCGTTCAGTTTGTCAGAACCACAAACAGGCATTTGTGGGAAAGATGGATAAGACAATTCGAACGATACATGCAAGCCATATGCAAGGCTTACACAGATGAGAAAAACATAGACTTGTTCCTAAACTTCGTAGGTGATGAGGTTGAGGGCCTGTTAATAACATTTCCCCCGAGATCAGACCGCAACATACAAGGGACTGATAAAGTGTCTCACAGACAAATTTGACCCTCAAAGAAATGTGGACTTTGAGAGGTACACGTTCAATACCACGTGCCAACTAGCAGTCGAGTCCCTCGACGATTTTGCAACCAGACTACGAAAACTAGTTACTTATTGCGAATTCAACAAGTTTGACAACGAGCAGGCCATACGACTGCGCATCATTGAAGGCTGTCAGTCAGTGGAGTTCCGCGCACGAATTCTGAAGGAACCGTCCATGCTAGAGAAAATACTGACCATGGCCCGAGCGGAGGCCAGAGCTACAACACATGCCAGACAAATGGAAATTGGGAAGGCAAGAAGAGTGGAACAAGCAAACCACGTAACTGGGAACGTCAAGAAACGAGACAATACACCGCCACCCCGGAAAAAGCAAGAAAGAACATGCTATCGCTGCAGACTTGAATTTCCACATGCTGGCGCCTGCCTGGCGATGGGTCACAAATGCCGGAAATGCAACAGAGAAAACCATTTCGCGAGCGCCTGCATGAGTGGACAATTCAAAAGTGAGCGAGGGAGACCAGCAAGACCACGGACAGTGACAAGCAGATACGCACGGCACATAGAAACACAGAATCGCAGTACCTCAGCTGAATCGGATGGAGCAAACACGCCAGAGGCTGTGGAACAACTGTATCTGATGTCAGAGGCACCAACGGAAGATCGCACGCCCGAGCACATTCATCTCGTAGAAAAACACCAGATAAAGAAAACAGCGACGGTGAACATTGAGGTAGGAAACCACAGCACAAGCTTTGTACTAGACAGTGGAGCTACATGTAACATCATGTGCATGTCAGAATATGAGAAGATGAGAGTGAAACCGCCACTATTACCATCCACTGTTGATGTGTTCAGCTGGGGCTCGAGAAAACCAGTGGTGAACATGGGGAAGTTCATAGAGACACTGACATACAAAGAAAGGTCAGTCAAAGAGGAAATACATGTACTACGAGGAGACATTCCAGCACCCTGTCTGCTAAGCAACATCACCGCACAGGTGATGGGTCTCCTAGCAATGACATACAACATGTCAGAAAGACAGAACATTCTGAGGGAACATCCAGCCATACTACAAGGAATGGGCAAACTAAAGGAAAAGCAAATAACACTACATATCAATGAAGCAATCAAACCTGTGGCTCAGCATCACTGAAGAGTGCCCATACATCTACAACCACAGTTGGAAGAAGAAATACAAAGCCTGCTGGCGCAGGACATCATAGAGCCAGCTGACGGACCAACCCCATGGGTATCTCCAATAGTAGCAGTACCAAAGAAGACCACATCAAAGGTTCGCATATGCATTGACATGAGAATACCAAACACGGCAATCGAGAAGGAAAGACACCCAGGGCCTCGCCTCAATGACATGATCGACTGTCTCACTGGTGCATGAAGATTTTCAAAGCTAGATCTGTGCAAAGGATACCACAACTAGAGCTTGATCCGCAATCACGGTACATCACAACATTCTCCACCCACATGGGTATTTTTCGCTACGAGCGACTCAGCTTTGGAATATCATCATCAGCAGAGATATTTCAAGAGATCATAAGGCAAGTGATCAGGCCGGTAAAGAACAGTTTGAATTACAGTGATGACATCCTGGTGTTCGGCCGCTCAGATGAGGAGCACGACAAAGCTCTACGTGAGGTCTGCAACAAGTTGGAACAAGCAGGCCTGACCTTAAATGAAGACAAGTGCGAACTGGGGAAAGGGGAACTAGTATTCTTTGGACACATCTTTTCAAAAAAAGGAATGAGGCCGGACCCCAGCAAAGTAGAGACACTGAAAAAAGCAAGGCCTCCAACAGAAGTAGCAGAAGTGAGGTCATTCCTTGGGTTAGCAAGCTACTGTGCTCGTTACATAAAGGACTTTGCCACAGTGAGCACACCGCTTCGGGACCTAACAAAGCAGGGTCAGAAATTTCTCTGGACACAGGAATGTGGTAGGGCATTTGAGGCCATCAGACACGCAGTAATGGCTGTAGATCATCTTGCTTATTTCGATCCATCGCTATGCACTGAACTCACCGTTGACGCCAGCCCGGTAGGGTTAGGAGCAATGTTAGCACAACACATGCCTGGAAGAGACTCGCTCAGGCAAATTGTCGCATATGCGAGCAAGAGCTTATCTGACATTGAAAGGGCATACTCCCAGCCAGAGAAGGAAAGTCTAGCAGTGGTATGGGCTTGTGAACACTACCACATGTTCATTTACGGAAAACCGGTCACCATTGTAACAGACCATCAGGCCCTAGTGACAATATATGGAAACCCGAACGCAAAGATACCACCATGCATTGAAAGATGGGGAATAAGACTGATGGACTATGACTTCAAGATCATGCACAAGCCGGGAAAGGAACACAACCCAGCTGACTACATGTCACGACATCCCCTACCGCAGGCACCAGAAAACACATCCATGGCAGTAGAATACCTAAATTTTGTGCTAAGGCAGAACACTCCTGCACCAATAACAATTGAAGAGCTGGAAAAAGAGACAGCAAAGGATGCCACAATGCAAGCAGTCAAACTGACAATACGACAGCAAAGATGGAGACACGTAAACAACAACAGCCCCATGGGAAAAGGAGTGAATAGGGAAGAAATGATGGCATTCAAAAACATACAAGAGGACCTTTCGGAAACAGAAAGAGGAATCATACTAAGAGGAACAAGGATAGTAATGCCAAAAGCATGACGGCGGCAGACTGTAAACCTGGCACATCAGTCCCACAGAGGCATAGTAGCAACAAAAAAGATGCTACGGGAAAGAGTATGGTTCCCAGGCCTGTATCGGCTGGTGGAAGACACTATCCTAAACTGTCACTTATGCCAAATAACAGGACGACCAGCAAAGCCAGAACAGCTACAGATGTCGGAGCTTCCAGGGGCAGTGTGGACAACATTGGCAGCTGACTTCTATGGGCCATTGGACACGGGCAACTACTTGCTAGTGGTCATTGATGAGTACTCCAGATTTCCCATTGTACGACACGTCTCGTCAACATCAGCGACCGCAACGTTGCCAATACTTGATGACATTTTTGCAGCCTGGGGCTCCCCACAAACAATGAAGACAGACAATGGGCCTCCTTTCTCAGGAGAGGAGTTTCGCAAGTTCATGGCCTACCTGGGCATTCACCACCGGAAAATAACGCCCCTGTGGCCACAAGCAAACGGCATGGTGGAAAGGTTTATGGGGAACATCAAGAAAGCAGTCCAAAGAGCAAAACTGGTGCAGATCTCCATAGGCCAGGCACTCTGTCAAATATTAAGAGACTACCGAAACACCCCTCACAGCTCCACGGGATGATGTCCAGCAGAACTGGTGCTAGGAAGGACAAGCAGGACAAGATTACCACAATTAGAGGCAAAAGCACCACCAGAACACAATAGCATTGCAGCAAGAGTTCGGGAAGCGAAAAACAAGATGAAACTATATGCGGACGCCAGGAGACATGCCACATCATCACACCTGAGGCAAGGGGACTCAGTTTTAGTGCGCCAATGACAATCAAGAAAATCAGACAGTTCGTTCTCAGATGAACCGCTGACAATGATAAATGTCAAGGGGCCAATGATAACTGCTGCATCGGGCCCCTACCGGATCACTAGAAATAGCTCTCACTTCAAGGGACTAAAGACATCAGATGAGGACGGAGAAGATACAGCATCAAAGAACAACGCAACACATGACAAAGGGGAAGGTATGGACAGCATGGGAAGAATGGCACACAACAGCGAGAGAGAAGAAGAGGTACCAAACAAAGGAGCGGAAGGGTCATGTCCAAGGAGAGTGAGCAGAAGGCCAAAGAGACTTGAGGAAATGTAATGTTGGGGATCAGAAACACCATCTCTATCTCTCTCTCTCTCTCTCTCTCTCTATCTCTCTATATCTCTTCCGTCATTTTTCTTTTTCTTTCCACAAGGGGGGAGATGTAGTGACCTGGGGCAGAGGGCACTAGGACCCTGCACCCTAATATGGGGAGGGGACAGGAACCGGACACCACTTCTGGTCAGGGAGTGGGGAGGGCACTCTATGACTATGAGGGCAAGGGGACAGACGTGCATGTGGGCACGGAGAAGAAGAAGAGCAATAAAGAAGATAAACTGTCCTACCTGTCTCCGCGTGGTTTCTGTGTGGCGACACGACAACCCCGATGGTATAAGCCTTGAAGGGCAAGGAACTGCTCTACCCATGCTCCACATGCATACATTATCCAAAATCACTACGTTACGTTTCACCACCCTAATCCTTTCAAGTGAATAAAACGTATCAAATTTACTGTGACTGTTGGTTGGCTTTTTGGCCAAGACTTATTTCCCTTTTACCATGCTTGTTGTTTCACATCCTATTTTTTGTCATACTATAGTTTGTACTCATTTTGGTGACCTTGTTACTTATACTGTCCTGATCCTTTACTATAGTTCTATCACCAAATAACCATCTGGGGGCTAATTTGGAGCCTGGTTTCCAACCCTATAGCATTTCAAATGGAGACAGACCGGTTACACTATTAGGAGTAGTGTGGTAGGACCAAAGCATCTCATTGACGGTTTGCACAATGGGTCTACCAGCAGCCATGGCTAACTAGATGGATTCTTTTAACATCCTATTTTTGCTGTCCACTAAACCATTGGCCTTAGGGCAGTACAAAGGAGTTTTTATATGTTGAATAGATAATTCTGTAATGAAATTTCTCACTTTGTCAGAGCAAAATGTAACCTCATTATTGGTAATAAGTGTGTCCGTATACCTTCTATTGTAAATGTATCAGACAAGAAAGCAATCAGGTTCTTTGTGTTAATGTTGTCGACGATCCTTAGGAAACTCCAGTGGTAATCAATGAGACATGATGTACTTGTTTTGGAGTCCTGTTGCATTTATAGGACCCTCAATGTCTAGACCTAATTTGTCCCATGGACAAGGTGGCATACTAACAGGTGTAAGAGGAGACTTATGTATTCGCTTGGATTTGTCAATCACTCACACTACATGCATTACAATCCTTTAACTTGTTCTCTACATGGGAGTCCATATAGTGGAACCAATACTCAGATTTTTTGTAAGGCTCCTTACTAGGTGGCCCTCATGAGCTAAACCCACAAGGTGTTCTCTCAACTCTGAAGGTGGTACTAAGTTTCCTGATCTAATAATTAAATTACCCTCTATAGATAGTTTCTTTCTAACATTTCAAAATGGCTGCAATTCGATCGGCATCACACATTTTTCTGGCCATCCATTTACAATTTTTTCGTTTAGTGAGGCTAAAACTTGGTCTTTTGACATGCAGTCTAATCATTCACTTTTTGATTAAGGCTGGGACTGATATGGTTGTTGGGAATCATGTTTCCATGTTGTAAGGGTATCCTCGATAAGTAGTCAACAGCCTGATTCTTTTCACCCGGCACATATTCCATTTTGAAATGGGAATCTTACAAACCCAAGATCCATTTGGCAATTTTTTTTTTTAAATGTCTTTTTATTAAACAAAAACAAGCTTAAGTACATTGTCGGTTAATAATGGCATATTTGAAGAGACATTCAATACGGGGTTCCCAATGCACAGCATGCACCCCAACATAAGCGCCCATTTTTCATCAGCAATCTTCTCTCGTCATAAGTCACGGCAGCAGTTCTCCCACATCATTGCACCCTGCTCCCCACGGCCTTTAGTCGTACCCTCTGTACTGGGCCCAGGCTCTCCATATCTTTTCACCTTTCCGTGGGCATCCCCGGCTCTGATATATCACCCGCTCTGCCCCGTAGCACCAGTTGAGGTCTTTCTTCCACGCTGCGAGCGTGGGGGGTGCCCCTGCTCCCCACGCTCGAGCGATGTTCCTTTTGGCCACTCCTCCCGCCAAAGCTAGCCAGGTCTTAGCCCATTGCGGCCACGTCGTTTCACCAGTCACACCCAAAATGAGCCACCTTGGCTCAAGCGGGACGTCCTCACCCACCACGTTCATCGTTACTCGGGTTACACCTTCCCAGTATGTTTGGATCCTAGGGCATGACCACAATATATGAAAGAAGGACCCTGTCTCGCCACAGCCCCGCACACATTCGTCAGTCTCGCAAGTGCCCATTCGGACGTAAGCTATTTGAGAGGCATAAGATCTATGAAGAATACGAAGCTGAATCAACCTGGTCCTTGCTCTTATAGCTATTTACCGGGGGGTCTGTAACGCCTCTGCCCAATCGTCATCCTCTAGTAGACCCACATCGGATTCCCGAGCCTCCCGCAGCGGGCCCATACAGTCTGGGGTGTTGTTGATCAGTTTCCGATAAGTCAAAGAAATAGCCTTATCCATCATGGGGTCTAGGAGTAGACGGTCCTCGAGTGGCGAGTATTCAGGCAACCGGGTCCCTTCTTGTAGATGGCAATGAAGCGCATGTCTCAGTTGTCGGTACTGCAGATACTCCCCCCTCCCCATTTGGAACTGTCTTTGCAATGTGTCAAAGTCCAACATGTTCCCGGCCTTCCAGACATCCCCCAGGTGGTCAATCCCTATTAGGCTCCATTTCCGGAAGCCCGTTAGTCGTGTCAGTTCTCCCAATTGACCTCCCTCCCAGAGAGGAGTTTGCTCTGTAAGTTTGTTTGTCCACCCAGTCATTTTGGTTGCCCTATGCCAGACCTCAGAGACCGTTTGGGTATGCACCGGGAGAAGCGACTTACCTTTCCGATAGAGCTCTGTCAATTAGCTATTATTCCCGAATGCCAAGCGGTCTACCCTGTACGCTGGTTCCTCTAGTGGCGAGAAGGCCCACCCATTGATATTGACTGGGATGGCCAATAATATTTCCGTATGTCAGGAACAGCGAGGCCCCCGTCGTATATACCTCTCATAAGTTTTTTAAGCGCGATTCTGGGGCTACCTCCCCCCCATATCAATAGACGCTGCTCGGATTCAATGGATCGGAAAAACGTCTCTGGGATCAGGTACAGGGTGTTCTGGACTACATACAGGAGGCGTGGGAGGGCCATTTTAAAAATAACCGCTCTGCCCATCAGGGAGACGGGAAGGCGTCTCCAATGTGTGATATCTTCCCGCAATCGAACCAACTGTGCCTGTACATTAAGCCGCATAAATTTGTCCTCATTCTTGGTGATCCAGAGACCCAAGTACTTAAACGTTTCGCTAGGAACCAGCTCCGAACATGCCGACGATAAAGGCGGTAGCTCTCCCGCCAATGAGAACACCAGGGATTTATCCCAATTGACGCACTATCCGGAATAAGTACCGAAGGATTGTATAATGTGTATGAGGCGATGAAACGTTTGGGTTGTGAGCATACAGCAAGATATCATCTGCGTATAGAGATATACGCTCCTCCCAGCCGCCCCCCAGGTCTATGCCTCTCACTATTGGGTCCCCCCGTATTCACACAGCCAGTGGCTCCAGTGCCAGTGCAAAAAGCATCGGCGATAGCGGACATCCCTGTCGGGTGCCCCGGTAAAGCGCAAAGGCTCTAGAAATAGTGCCATTGACACTGACACGTGCCCTCGGACCAGTGTACAAGAGACGTATCCATTGCTGGATATTGGGGCTGAACCCAATTTTGTCTAAGACAGCGAACAGGTATGCCCATTCAATGCTATCAAACGCCATCTTCGCGTCAAGGGACAGTAGTGCGGCCAGTATGTCCATGCGCATCTGGGTCATCTGCATCACTCCATACAGGCGGCGCGGGTTGAGCCTGGTGCTCCTGTGTGGCATGAAACTGGATTGGTCCGGCTGTATGAGGGATTGGATGACCGGGCCTATACGGTTGGCTATGACTTTGGCCAACACTTTGGCTTTGAAATTCACCAGGGATATAGGCCTGTACGAGCTACAGAGATCATGGGGTTTCCCTTTTTTAAGAATAACCACAATGGTCGCCATGCGTAGGTCTTCCGGGAGCACCCCCTCGTCTCTAGCGCCATGGAACATGTTGAGCATGTATGGGGCGATTTTGCTTGCCACGCATTTGAAAATTTCTGTCGGAAACAAGTTAGGACCAGGTGCCTTACCGGATTGCAGGTCCCGTATAGCATTTTCGACTTCCTCTACCCTCAAGGCGGAGTCTAGCGCTGCTCTGTCCTCGTCCCCAAGTGACCGCATGTTCAGGTCTTTTAGGAATTCCGTAGACTCGCCCTCCTCCCGCAGAGTCTGCGATCGATAGACAGTTTTGTAGTAATTCGCAAACACCTCTGCCAGTTCGGCACCGGTGCCGCCCCTCATGCCCTCCTCAGTCTTAATTTCCGATACTCAGTTGCGGCTCCTATCCCACCGCTCAAGCCACGTGATAAGCTTATTGGCCTTGTCTCCCAAATCATATACCTTCCTCTGCGTTGCTAGCGCGTGCGCGCGAGCAGCGTTTTCTTCCAGGTCCCGGAGCTCCTTCTGTTTGAGTTTAAGCTTATGTATACGTTCGGCATCGTTTACAGGGTTTGGGTCTAGCGTCTGTTCGAGGGTAAGGATTTCTAGCTCCAGGGCATCACATTGTGCGCATTTTTCTTTACGCCTAGCGCCACTGGTTGCCTGTACAAAGTCCCTGGCCACTGTTTTATATGCTTCCCAGAGTGTACAGTCTGACCGGACCGATCCAACATTTTGATCAAAGTATTGGACTGTACGCTCCTCAAACTGGTCTCTAAAGTCCTGGTCTCTAAACAAGGTGGGGTACAATCGCGGCAGGAGAGATCGCTCTCGCCACGGCCCGCACATCTGAACCTCCACTGGCGAGTGGTCCGAGATACCTCGTGCCCTGTGACACCCTCCCCTGAAGAGTCCCGCTGAGGCAGCGTGCGTGAAAATATAATATAATCGCGAGCTACTCCCGTGGGCTGCAGATATGAGTGTGTATTGTCTCAGGTCAGGGTTATGACTCCTCCAGAGGTCTATCAGTCCCAGTGTGTGTGTAAACGTAGACAGAAACCACAAGTCCCTAGTCCTGGGTGAACATGACTCCCTATCCACCTCTGGAGACATGGTATCATTCATGTCCCCCCCAAGGATCAAAGTCCCCTGCAGTAAGTCCAGTAGCAGTCTACTAAGGTCGGGGAGCGTAGCGTCATGTAACCGTGGAGGGATGTAAACCGAGCAAACGTTCAGTACCTGCCTCTCCCACGTCCCAGAGAGGGCCACATAACTACTCATGTGATCAGTCCAAGTACGCTTTATGACGAGGGGGAGTGAGTTCTTAGTGAGTATAGCGTTGCCCCTGGAGCCAGTCGTGAAGCCGGCGTGTACCCTAAGTGTGTAGCCGTACCGATTCATTGCCAAATAGTGAGTGCCTTTGAGGTGGTTCTCCTGAAGTAGTACCAGGTCCGGGGAGTGTCGGCGTAGATACTGGAGTACCATGGTGCGTTTTATCTTGTCCCCCAGGCCATTTACATTCCATGAGAGAATTGTTAATGTCCTCATATGTTGTGTCGCCATGCAGGGTGTCTCATGCGGCCCCTCACTCTCTTCCCCCCCATCCCCGACTCTGTCCCTTTCCCATTCGGATAGGCCGATCAATTATACAATCGCTAGCACGTCCCTTCTGAAGCACAAACAATGCTCTGAAACATGCCCAACCATAGAAAACCACAATACAACAAAAGAAACCCCATAACAATACCCCCTCCCTACAACCCTGCCTTGTAGGTCTAGAACCACCCACATCCCCAATAGCAGAGCGCCTGTCGTCCCAATAACTGAGTGTCTGATGTAGGGTTGCTTGGCACCACCACCCAACAACATTCCCCCCCCCCCCGGGCCCGCAACTCTGCCCAATCACATGTGAGAGTTCTAATAGCAAGAAAGTCCGGTGATTACCCGGCCCCGTCTCTGTCCATGTCTGTGAGAAAGGGGGGTTACCAAGTTACAACAACCAGAAAATCATACCTTGAGCTGGGACAAGAAACAACATACAGATCAACAAGATAAATCAAGTCTGTTCACTCCCCGGTTCCCGCTGTACCACTTGCAGGGCTCGCGGATCGGGAACTTCTGGATCTGGTCTCGGATCGCATCCTCTCCCTGCATCGATTCAAGGATTCCAGGGATCGATTGTTGTTTCCCCGCCAGTCCGTAGCCTCTTGCTGACAATTAGTCCAGGGAAGGCCCTCATCCAGCCATCGCTGAGCCTCCTCGGGCGTCATAAAGAACCAGGATTTGTCGCCCTCCTCGACCTTGAGTTTGGAAGGAAAGAACATCATGTACTCAAGTCCCTTGTCTCTGAAGACGCATTTCACCCCTTCGAAGGAGCGTCTCTCTCGCTGAACTTTCAAGGTGAAGTCCGGAAAGAACCGAATCGTCGTGTTCTCATATAAGAGGTCGCCTTTGACTCTGGCCGCTTGCAGAATTGCTTCGCGGTCCCGGAAGTTCAGCATGCGCGCGATGATGGTTCGAGGAGGGGCCCCAGGCTTTGGTTTGGGGATCGGGGCCCTGTGTGCCCGTTCCACAGAGAACAATGGTGACAATCTCTTGGGCTTAAGGTGATTCAAAACGAGGTCTTCAAGAAAGAGGTCCACGCTGGGGCCCTCCGCCCCTTCAGGCACACTTAGCACTCGAATATTGTTTCGACGTGCCCTCCCTTCCTGATCGTCCAGCTGCAGTGCCATTGCCTTGTGCTGGTGCGCCAGCTTCTGGACCCGTTCCTCCAATTTGCACGTTGTCGACTGAAGATCCCCTATATGTTCCTCCGTTGCCGTAACTCTTTCGGAGGTTTTGCGCATGTCCGCCCTCATTAAGTTCATCTCAATCGTGACCTTGTTGATTTTGGTTTCCAAATTCGTCCCCACTGTCTGAATCGCCGCCATGATAGAGCTGAGGGACGGTTCTTTGCCAGTTGAATCGTCGTCCTGTGCCCCCTCCTCGGAGTGTAGTTGTCGCGGGACCGCATATTTATCCATTTAGTTGGCCTGAACTGTGGCTGCGGACCCCTTTGGCTTTGTCATATCGAGTGGTGTCTCTGGGGGGTAGCAGCGGACCGATCACCCCCTCGCCCAATCTCTCCTGGGCACCTCCCATTACCCTTCCAGCCTCCGAATGTCAGCAGCTCGCTGCACCGGTGTGGTGGCCCTCTCCTCTTCCTACAGCTATGGCGCAGGCAAACTCGACCCGTGCTGTGTCGCTCACTCGGGATGCACCACGCCCGCCAAGATGAGCAGATGAGGATGAGGGGGCCCAGGAGTGTAATTTGTCTCTCTCTGGTCCGTCCCCTTGGGGCCGGACACGCTGCGGCGTGTAGTCCCGGTGAACCCTAAGTCACTCCACTCAAATCAATTCTGCCCCCGAGGACCGCCGATCAAGGACCCAGGGCTCCCTAGTCCATGCGTATCCCATGGCAGATGTCCACTTGGGCACGTGCCCCACACAGACCAGTCCTGAGATCGCCGCAGTAGTTGAGGGAGGCACACGGCGATTTCCGGGGCTTCAGTCCCCCGCAACAACGTTGGGCTCCACCAACGCACCTCCAGATCGCCGGGAGCAAAGCAGAACTCCCAACTGTGTGTCTCAGGGGAAGGGGGGCGCCCCAACTAAGGTCCGGTCCCCTCCCGGAGGCACTCGTGTCGCGCCCTCCCCACGCTACAGGATGTCGCCAAAGTCTGCACACACCCGAGGTCTAGCGCAGCGTGTCCACTGGCGAAGGCCGCAGATGCCAATGTCTCATGTGCTCCAACCTTGAGAGCGCCGCAGTGTTTGGTGGGGGCCCACAGCAACTCTCAGGGCTCCGGGCCCTCTCAATAGGTTAGCGATCGCCACCTCACCTCCGGATCACAAGATGCCGGCCGGGTCCCACAGCTGTGTGTCTCGCGGGGAAGGGGTCGCTGCGGCTGGAGTCTGGTCCCGGCTCTGAGGGGTGTCCAAGCCGCACCCACTCCGCTCCCTGCGGCGTCGCCGGAGTCCACATTCGTTGGAGGCCAAGCGCCGCAGCCTCACGTAGCAGCGACCCCCGGCCGCAGGCACTCAGGAGCGGCTGGCACCCAACACGACTCCGCCTCCTTCACGTCGTCCACCCAGGGCCGTCGACTGGCAGGGCCCTGCCTCGTCACGTCGTTAATCTGGCAGTCCCGGGCCGCAGTACTGCCTCCCTCACCGCCGGACGCCGTCAGGAACACAGTACCGGCATTTTCACTTCTCTAATAGCCGGCTACTGTACGGATATCGCGGGCTTCGTCACAGGCCCCGGCGGAGCGCAGAAGCTACGCCGCCATCATGGCTGATGCCAAGCCACGCCCCCCCATTTGGCAATTTTGAGTGTGGTTTTCTCTATGACTTTTGAGAAAAGACTGTGACCAAATGCTTATGATCTGTCCTTAAATAGAAGGGAAAACACCACAAATAGAACTTTAAATGGTTCACTGCCTAAAAAAAAGCTAACGCTTCTCTTTCCACGGTGGAGTAATTAAGTTCACTGTCTCTAAGGGTTCTTGAAGCAAATGCAATAATTTTTTCAGGACCTTCACTAGATTGGGATGAGGTAGCCCAAAGACCCCTTATTACTGGCATCAGTGGTAAGAATAGTTTTCTTCTTGGCATTAAATGCTGGGAGCATTAACAATGGCCTTTTTATTCTTGAAAATAAATCAACATGCCCATCATTCAATACAAAATATGTACTTTTTTGAGTAAGTCTCTCTTAGGTTTTACTAGGTCAGCAAAATTGTTTACAAATTTGGACATACACTCTGCTAACCCCAAGAAAGATTTGACTTCTTCTTTGTTAGAGGGGAAGGGAGCATTATTAACAGCATCTGCCAGGTTTAATTTAGGTTTTACTCCTTCACAGAAAATGGTATGTCCCAGATCAATGTAACCTCAATTTTAATCTTTCTTTTTTTATGGTAAGTCCTGTATCATGCAAACTACAAAGTACGCCTCACAGGTTTCTGTTATATTACTCTTCAGTAGAACCATAAATCAAAATGTCATCCTGGAAGTACATGACCTTATTGGTTTCTCACAAATTGTACTGCATAATTCTTTGAAATGCTGCTGCCGCGTAGCCCTCCCTGAAGGACATTCTAAGGAATGTATATGTTCCAAAAGGAATAGTGAATGAGGTTAAAGACTGAGAGTCTCGGTGTAGTGCTACCTGGGGGTGTGCAGATGATAGATGAGGCACACTGAAAAGCTTGGCATCATATATGAGACTTAGCATCTCATGAATCCTGGGGAGAGGATAATGGTCAACCCATATATTGGCATTTAAGTCTCTTAAGTCAATACATAGGCGCATCTCCTTTCCCCCAGTATTGAACGTTAGTACAATTGGGGCCAACCACTCTGAGCAATCAATCATTTCTTTGACCCTTTGTTCAACCAATTTGCCCAATTCTTTTTGTAACTGTGCCATCATAAGTAACACAACAGGTCTGGTCTTGTTAACCACTGGAACAGCAGTAGTTTTCATTTTAATCTTGTGATAAACACGTTTTAGTAGGGCCACCCTCTCTGATAATACTTCCAGGAACTCTTCACAGATGTCTATCCCCAATACAGACTCATCAGTAGAACTTGTTCTTTATTGTTGCCTTCCAGTTTTATTCCTAAATCTTTCTGGCGTTTTCACCCTTATAAATTAGATCCTTGTTTGGTTACATAAACCTTGACTGTCTGTCTTTAAAAGAGATGCACATTTTAACATTTAAGGGAATGAGATATTTACTGTACCCCCTGGTTTGATATCTGGGGTTCCTCACACATAATCTTTCCTCTCCATTTTCTCATGGAATGTTTTGCTATCAATTAGTGTATATCGGGAACACGAATCAGCATATACCTTAACTCCATCTAATAAAATGTCATAAATAGGATAAAGCACTGTCAAATCTGTCTCTAATGCGTGGACTTGAAATGTAAATTGCCTTTTATCATCCTGTTCACTTTCCTTAGCTTGTTGTATGTTTTTTACCATCTCACATACATTGACAATATGTCCTCTTGCCCTTGCTGGACATTTAAGACTGTTGGGCAAATGATTATTATAACCACATTTAAACATTTAAGCTCACTACCCGTTTTGAACTCGGCATGTGGCACTTGTACCTCTTTTACCTTACACACCTCTTCAGTCTCATTAAGATTGTTCACATCATTACTGTTATTTTGTGTGTCCACAGACATTTTCATTTCTTTAACACATAAAGCTGTGTGCTCAATGTTCATGTTCTCATAAAGAGAGGGATTTAGCGATAACAGTTTCTCCTGAACTTTCTGATCATTAGTACATCTTACCAGTTGCTCTCTAATTAAAAAATCTGTGAGGGCGCCAAATTCTCAAGTAGCTGAGAGACCCTTGAGTACTGCGACATATGTTGCAACCTTTTAATTTTTCTCGTGTTCTATTAAATAATTTGTGTCTTTATAACACTTTGTTAGTTGTATCCTTGAAATTACTTTCTCGTTTAACCAATGTGGATTGAACACATTTTCATCTTCTTCACCGCTAGTTTCATCAGTCATGTTCTACAACGTCTTCATACACTTTCCTACCTTGCATGCTCAAATTGTGCAATAATATATGCTTTTTGCACATTGATGAAAACATTTCTCTTCCTATTGTTATTAAATGTGAACTAAAAGTTTAATCCATCTGTGCCAGGGCAAATTTGATTTCCCAATTTCATTTAAAAATGGAGGAGGATGGTTCATGCTGGCTGCAGCCATGGCAACGGTTCTTCCTAAATGCAAAACTTTTAACTAAGAACACCAGTTATGTGGGGACTAATGATGCAAATTACTATACTTTCAGAAGCTACTCTTGAGTGACTGACTGGGGAATTAGGGGGTTATTTATGGGATTTTTGAGTAGCCATACAGTGCATTCCTGTCCTTTCTCCCTGTGCCGGAGCCATTTCGGCAGCCTAGCGCCAACGTGGGCACCCTTGCACCATGATGTATGAGTGCCTCGTTGCATGCAGGATTGTTTTTGTGCAGGAAGGAGCTCCTTCCTGCACAAAAACAATCCTCAGAGGCGTTTTCCTCTTTCTATGTGTGCTACAGAATTCAACACACATAGAAAGAGGAAAGAAATGAAGAAAAAATAAACATATTTCACCTCACCTTGGGAGGCGTACAGATTTGGCTCTTCCTCAGGTTAACATGTTTTTGTAAATCTGGGGCAGCGCCAAGTTCCATGGGTGTTGGGTGGAAAAACCCACCGCAACGCCCATGGTAAGCCTCCTGGGCGCAGAGTAAGGAGACACAGTGATTTGCGCTGCGTTGCTTTACTCATGATTTATGAGGCCACTCAAAGCCACTCGGTGGCTTTGCGTGACTTCATAAATCAGAATGAGAGCACTGTATCATGCTTGTACCACTTTACATGGTGCAAAAGTGACACAGGGCTCTCATAAATAAGTCCCCTCAATGTGATACCACCTTTGCTGTTGTCCATAAACACCTTCACACAAAGCTGGTAAACATCAATGCTCTTCTCTGACCTGTACATCAGGAACAGATAATATGATCAGTCACACTGCCTACCTCCACTAGCTATTCCTGGAGAATGCCTCTTAGCTCTCTGACAACCATATCGCTTCAGCTGCATGGAAAAGGGTCGAGGGCTTAAAACAACGGGACTGAGAGTGCTGACCTCTTAATGTCTCTGGGAACGCCTGAGCTGCCTCAGTCTACTTTTCTTTCTCCTGGATTTCGAGTGGAAATACCCTCTGATGCACCAGGAGGACTACACAGTTGATCCAGCGCGGCTAATATAAATTTCTCCTTAGGACACGAATCCAGGTAAAACATTTATGCAACCAATTGTCTATTAAACCATATGTCGGTGGGGCCCATGACACCGCATATCATACATTCATTCATTCACTGGATTTCACACCAATGAGAAATATGTTGCTGGACAAACGGGATACCTTGTTAAATTTGACAGAATAATACCTCAGACATTATATACATTAACCTTTGATCCTGTCAGTTCTAAACATCAAGGTACTCCGCTCTTTGGTCGATGGACCAACTAGTAGAATAAGTTGATGGTGATTAAGACCAGCTCAATCACAATTAAAACCTTTTAACTTTTATAACTCATATATGAACTAAAGAACCACAGACTCATTTTAAGTTAGTATGTAATTTTATCTAAATTCTCAATTGCATGGTTAAAATTCTTTGTTTATTAATCACATTTAATATATCAATAACATTTTTAAGAAAAGTTTTAATGAAGAAAAGAAATTATGCATTACCCATAGTTTTAAGATGCGGACAGGAATGGTTCACCAAAAGAAGATAAATTGCAGATCACAGAATAGAACTCCCAAACTGACTGACTGTCCCGCTAACCTCCTCGGACGTACCTCCCAGGCAGAGTTCCCGCAACGATCTCGTTCCTTCCCCAGTCAAGTTCAAAGTCCAAAAATGACAAAGTCTTTTCGTATTATTGAGGTGGAAAGAATGGAAAATAAAGAGGCGGTTTGGCAGGAAAACACCAACACCAGCAGTAGCATCAATAGCAGCGACCACAGCAGCAGCCCACCCCACATAAGAGTAGACCCTCTTATACCCTATTTTCTAGCTTACTACACAAAAAGTTGCAATCTTTAGGGGCAAGAATCACGCTAATTGGTCCATTTGAGGGGTGGTGATGGTCACCTCATCGCCCTCCTTGTTCAAACTGGTTTAGGGACAGTAAAACATACAATGAGTCTCATGACTCCGGGGTTAAAAGCAGTCCAACTTGTCCATTCTTTTTGTTGCGATTTTCGATGGTCACAATTTAGTTAGTCCATTGTTGCTCAGTACTTTCTCCTCCATTCCCACGAATACATGCTGAGTCTTTCTTGGCTCCCTCCTTATTGTAGGTCAGTTCGACCTTGACATCTCTCACTCCGTGCACAGGCCGCATCCACGTGACTTGATTTCTCTATTTCTTCTGCGCAGAGGCCATCTTTGGCTTTTCACGTGACCTCATCCGTTTCAGCAGCCATTTTCGCAGCATGGTTAACAGGCCCGAACGAACTATCATAAGAACAAACACAACCACAATTAAAACAAAGAAAATAAGCCTTTCTGTTTACCACCAGCCATTCTAGAGACCCGTGTTAGGTGTTACCTAGCAGAAGCGACTTTTAAAGCCATTTTACTTACCATCTGCATTCTTTGCCACAATACAAATCTGCTACGTAGCATAAATCATGCAATTTCACTCTAATTAGTACGCAAATCACAATACTAAGGTTAATTAACTTCACAATTGTAAATAAATTAGATTTTGCACAAATTTGCATGTTACCTTTATATATTGGGGCCGATTCCGATTCGGGCCGGAAATCTCTCCGACCGAGCCGGACTCGGAGAGATTTCCGACCAAATCGGACTCTGGCAGCCCGACCGAACGAGTACGATGCGCACGTATGCCATCGGACTCGAGTCGGTCGGACTCCCATTGAAGTCAATGGGAGCCGGTCGTACAATGCGTACGGGGGCTCCCATTGACTCAATGGGTGCGAGGCGGTCAAGGGCGCCCCCTACAGCGGGTATGCGTCAAAGCGACTCGCGCCGTACACGCACAGGTAGGGGGGACCCATGGGTCCCCCCTGTGTGCGACTCGCACGGCTACGCGTACAGGGGGGTCTGACACAGACCCCCAAAGTACATCTCCGACTGCTCTTCCGAGCCGGAGTGCGCGGATCGGTCGGACTGCTTGCGGCGCGCATCATACTCACCCGGCCGGGGAACGTCTCCATTGCGCGATGCGAGTCGAGTCCGAGCGAGTCGGTCGGTGCGGTTCGACCCGGGAACGAGTCGGTGGGAGCGGTCGGGACGCCCGGACGAGCCGGTAGGCGAATTCGCATCGTACTCGCTCGCCCGGACGCGCGTACGAATCGGTCGGGAAATAGGGCTCCGAATCGGATCCGGTTAAGCCGAATCCGATTCGGAGCCCTACCGGCCGAGATCGGAATCGGCCCCATAGTGTTTACTAAAAAAAAAGTGCATTTGTTGGTTAATACATGCTTCTTCAAACAGTTAGTATTATTAATTTATTAAGAGTTCATTAATTTTCCAAGGGGGTACAAAATTATTTTATTTACCCTGCTCCATCAATTCCCCCCTTTGGTGATTTTTAACATCACCACAAAAACCTATCCTACAACTTATCAGATAAATGTTTCTTGTCCACTTGCTTTTTTGTCAGTTCATACAACTGTGTTTTTCTCATCTTGTCTTTTAGACCGTTTGTACATGTTCTCTTTTAACTCTTCTAATTCTATCTCTCCCATCTCCCGTTCTCTTTCTTTATTTTTCTCATTTTCTCTTTTTACTCTATTTTGTCTTTTTCTTCTTTTAATACACACATATGCTAATCTCACTAATAACATTACCATTATTATCACTGTTACTAGTATTAGTATCTTCCCAATAAGAGAACTACCTATTTCTGTGAACCATTTCTTCATTGAGGAAAAACTCTTACCAAGTCTCTCCCAAACACCCTCAACCTCCAGTGGGGCAATTTCTTTGTGCAAATTAGTAATATTCTTTATATACTTCTGTATATTCTCACTTTTGTCTGGAATGTAAGTGCAACAATGTTGGACTTTCAGCATTCCACAGACTCCACCTTCTTTTGCCAAAAGAATGTCAAGGGCAAGTCGATTTTGCATTACCATAGCTCTCATGGCAACCATTTAGGTATTTACCATCAAGAACCCTCCAGCAGTATTCGTTGATAAACGATCTACTACTGTAGACAATTTCCGAATCTTGTATGCATTCAAAGATATACCCACTGCTGGTATCAATGCTCCAAAAATATCACCTACTATTTCTGAGAAGATTTCCCTCCTCCTACGTGTTAATGTTTTACCTATCTCGTGAATTCCTTTTGTTCCTCTCTCTACATGAAAAATCTTTGGAAAGACCAGGCCTAGATAACATGTTCCATACCAATGGTCCAGCAACCTATAATAAGCTCTATTTCCGCAAATATAATAGATCCCTGGAAATACTGGATCTTTTCCTCCTTTAAGTTCCCATCCCCCTAGAATTTTGTATGTATCTCGGCACTCACTAGAACCCACGAAATAGTTATCATACATAGTGTTACTTCTACCAATACACAATTTTCCCTGTTGGGGCCAATCCAGAACCATAGCTGCATTTGTTTCTCCCTTGTCGTAATTTCTCTCTTCAAACACCCAAGGTGGGGTTTTTGTCTTTTCTTCTGCTACCTTTCTTTGAAACTTAACTCTTCTGTCCTCTACCATGTCCAAGAAAATCTTTTCTTCTTTCTTTAACTCACAAGTAAGATTGTGTCTAAATATATCCTCTAATGTTAATTCTTTATTTTCTAAGAAAAACTCTCCAAAAACTTTTGCAACTTTTACCTTATTTAATTCAGGGATTACGGGAACTTTAGCAAAAACAGTGTCTATATCAGTGTAATAATATTCTAATCTACCTGTTTTATAAAATAAGCTAGCTAAAACGCTACAAGTTATCCCATATGTCAAAGGAAGGTGCTGATATGTCACACCTTCTGTGACAGACGCAGGTAACTGCATACAGACATAGAAATCTCTCACATCCATTGTCTCCACATATTCGTATAACAGTTTTGTGAAGACATTCTTGGAGAAATCAGTTATGGACTTATCCCTATGTAAATCAGTACTATCTACTAATGCTGCAGTGTTATTTATGTTAGGTTCCTTGTCATTATTTGTGTCATTCATTATTACAGATGTGTTTTCTACAACTAACCTAAGTGGAATTATTATTGCTAAAATAAACCAGATAAGCATTAGCAATCCTGTACAATAGAAACCCATTCTACACCATCTACGTAAAAACTCATATCTAGATCTTCTATTCTCAGTGTCTACCATGTTGTAATACTATTTAGCTATATAAATGTTTGTAGAGAAAATGTGTTTCCAAACCTCAGAATGACTTTCCAGCCACTCTACCCTTTAATTAGTCTCTTTTGGTGCTCTCTTCAGCTCTTTTCAGAACTTTTTCTCGTCTTATTCAGTTTTGATGTCCAGTCCGGTTTTCTTTCTTTGTCTTTCAGGTTTGGTGCAATTCACTCTCACCCAGTTGTTCACAGTCTTCGTCTGGGATTTTGTGACTGCTATCCACTTCTTTAATGTCGGTCAATGCTATGTATAGCCATTCAGGTGACTAATATTTCAAGTTAGGTCTCTTCACTCTTTTTGGTCTCTGTAACTGTCTTTCACTTTGTTTTCCTTGTCCTTCCTGACTTGTTATTTCATTTACTTCTTCCGCATTATCTTTGTTCAAATTTATTATCTTATATCTCAGTCTTTTAATTTCGTTGGGCCAATTGTCTCCTTTTCTTGGCCTTTTCAGTTCGTTTTCTTTTTCTTCTCGTTCTGTTCTCCAAGTTCTCTTTCTTGGTCCTATTCTTTGCTTTCTTTCTTCTTCACTTTCTTCTGATTCTATCTCAGACCTCACTTCACTTCCTCTAACTTTGAACTTTATGATCTCAGTTTCTTTGTCTGAATCCGAACCTTCTTGTGACTCTTCTGTTTGGAAATTTGATTCTAACCCTCCTCGTTTGTCTTCCGCATTTTTCTCAATCTTTCTGCCTGAATCTGAGCTGGTATCTGATATCTCCAGATGTCGACTTACAGGTTGAGCTTCAGGATCTGGAACTCTGATGGTATGACTGGCATGAGCCCAATTTTTTACACCTGCACACTTTACAGCAGTTGTTGTCACCAGGATCACTTGACTTGGCTTATCCCAGCGAGGAACCAAGCAGTTTCTTCTTCTGTGGACTTTAATCCGGACCCAGTCTCCTGGACTCAAATCATGAGCTGGTTTTCTTTCAAGAGTGGTCGCATCCGGTCCAACCTGATGAAATACAGAATGCACCACATCAGCCAATCCTTTGCAATAGTCCAATATGAGATCATCAGTTATAGTCAGCAGTTTGTTGACAGGTACATGTGTTTGTCTCATTGCTCGTCCCATGATTATTTCATGAGGACTCAGACCTGTTTTTCTGTCAGGTATGCTTCTGATGCTCATCAGCACCAATGGCAGGGCATCGGGCCATTTGAGTCCTGTGGCTTGACACATTTTCCCTAACCTATTCTTTATTGTTCCATTTACTTGCTCTACCACTCCAGAAGCCTCTGGTCTGTAGGCACAGTGCAATTTTTGTTGAATGTCAAGTGCTTCACATATCAATTGGATTATTTCATTCTGGAAATGTGTTCCTCTATCTGTTTCGATCGTTACTGGAAAGCCATATCTAGGAATGAATTCTCTCAGTAGGAGCTTAGCCACAGTAACTCCATCATTCCTTCTTGTCGGATAGGCTTCCACCCAAAGAGTAAACAAACAAACGACCACAAGGACATATCTCAATCTATTGCTTGGGGGCATTTCAATAACATCTAGTTGCATTCTGGTAAAAGGACCTCCTTCACGTCCTATTGTTCCCAAACTCACTACAGTTTTCCTTCCAGGATTTATTTGTTGGCATGTAAGACATCTTTGACAAAGGCTTTCAGCTATAGCCCTAAATTTTGGGTTGTACCAGGTCTGTCTGAAAAGTCTGATCATGGCATCCCTACCAATGTGTGCTTGTCCATGGTACATCCGTGCATATTAGAGATCATGCTATCAGGCATAACTGGTCTTTCATCTCTATAAACCCAGACTTCATCTTCCTCTCTTTGTCTGCAGCCTGCTTTTATCCAACCATCTTTCTCCTCTTCATCTGCTTCTTCCTGCAATTGCCTTACCTCATCCCAGGTTTTAACTGTGTTAGTAAACAGCAAGGGACAGGAAACATTCTCTTTTTCTCTTCTCCTATTCAGTGAGACCACATTTCTGGCACAATACTGAGCTATTTCATCTGCGAATTGGTTTCCCACTGTAATATAATCAGTTCCATTTTTGTGTGCAGCGCATTTTACCACTGCAATCTGTTTAGGTAGCTGTATCGCCTCAAGCAATTTCTTCACAAACTCCCCATTCCTAATAGGAGTTCCTGCAGAAGTCAGGAAACCCCTCTGGGACCAGATCTGTCCGAAATCGTGGACCACTCCGAAGCCATACTGGCTATCCGTGATCACCGTAATTCGGAAATTCTTCCCCAGTTTGCATGCTCGAATCAAAGCAACCAGCTCAGCCACTTGGCCTGAACGTATTCCTCTCAAACAGGATGCTTCCATTATGGTTGCCACCGTACACACAGCATACGCAGCACTTAAAACTCCTTCACTTGTTCTCAGGCATGACCCGTCCACAAACATCACATAATCTGATTCTTTTAAGGGCTCATCTTTAATATCTGGGCGAGGCTTTGTGCAAAATTCAAGCACATCCAAACACTTATGATCAACATCATCTTTGACTTCTACGTTTACTTCATCTGGCAATGAAGTTGAGGGATTCATACTCGTGCATCTTACAATGGTTACATTATCTGCACCCAAAATCACTTTTTCATACCTAGTCAGCTGACCATGTGTCATGAATTGGGTTTTGGTTCGGGTCAGAAGGATTTCAACAGAGTGTGGGACATATACTCTCAGAGGATATCCCATCACAATGCCTTCGCTCTGTTCCAGACTCACACAAGTAGCAGCTACTGCTTTCAGACATCCAGGCAACGCTTTTGATACCGGGTCTAAGACAGCTGAAAAATAAGCGATTGGTCTTTTCATTTTTCCATGCCTTTGCACTAACACTGAAAGTGCACATCCATCTCTCTCACTACAATACAGCTCAAATTCTTTTTCATAAGCAGGCATCCCCAATGCTGGTGCCTCACACAAACTTGTTTTCAGTTCCTTGAAAGCCTTCATTTCCTCCTCATCCAACTCAATCGGATCTTTGACATCCCTCTTTGTCAATCGCTGTAAAGGTTTTGCAATTAATGAAAATCCACTTATCCACTGTCGACAATAACCAACCATTCCAAGAAACATTCTCACCTCTCTCTGTGTCATCGGGGCTCTCATTCCTTGGATAATCCTTATTCTTTCTGTCGTCACCTTTCGCATCCCTTTCTCAATCTTATGACCTAGATACTGTACCTCCTGTTGACAAAATTGCAGTTTTGACGGAGACACCTTGTGTCCTCCTTCTGCCAAATGATTTAATAAAGCAATTGTGTCCGTAACACATGCTTCTTTGGTCTTTGATGCCACCAATAGGTCATCAATATACTGGACCATCACAGATTTTTCAGGCATTTTTAAATCTTCCAATGATTTCTTTAGGATCTGATAAAAAATTGAGGGGCTTTCAGTATACCCGTGAGGAATTCGGCACCATGCCAAAATACGCTCTCCGAACCGGAACGCAAATAATGGCTGGCTGTCAGGGTGTAATGGAATGGAAAAGAATGCATGGCACAAATCAATAACCGTGTACCATTCTGCATCATGTGGAATCTGATACAGTATTACAGCGGGGTTTGGCACAATTGGGCAACAAGGAATAACAATCTTATTTACCTTTCGCAAGTCTTGCACTATCCTATATGTTCCATTCGGCTTTTTCAATCCCATTATAGGAGAATTACATGGGCTACTCATTATTTCTCTCAAAATTCCTTGTTCAATCATCCTATTAACTACAGGTGTTATTCCTTCAATAATTTCTGGCGTTAATTTGTACTGTGGAGTATTTGGGTAATTTGTTCCTTCCCTTACAGTAATTTTTACAGGGTCTACTCCTCTCATTAGTCCAATGTCTTCGCCTGTGAAATCCCATACATCAGATCTGACTATTCCTTTCAATTCAATCGGGATTTTCTCTGCATCAAACACAGGAAACATGTCATTCACTCCTGGTTCTAGTTCTGCCCTTGTCATTTTATACAGGACATCCTCATCTGGTGTCTGGAAAGCAATACCATCTGGGGTACAATAGATGGTGCAGTTCATTTTACAAAGTAGATCGCGTCCTAACAAATTTACAGGACTGCAATCACATACCACAAAACGATGCATCTCTTTAAATGGTCCAACTTTCACCTCTACTGGTTTGGTAGGAGGTGTTTTAATCTGTCTGTTTGAAACACCTACAACTTGGATATATTCTCCTGAGAAAGGAAGGTTTGGAATTTCCACTGATCTAACAGTAGAACGGGTAGCTCCAGTGTCCACAAGGAATGTAACATTTACACCATTCACTTTTCCATCCACAAATGGACCTGACTGATCTACCTCTAGAGTTGCGCCAAGCACGCACTCTTCCTCCTCTCCTAGGCACCGTCATAAACTTTCATCCGATTCATTTCCATCCTGCCATAACCAATACTGCGACACTGCAGCTGCGTGCGGCAATTTTGTTACCTGCTCTCCTTCGTAGAATCCTGCCTCTGTACTGTATCTCTGGGGGTTTACACTCTTTGGAAGAGGTGGTTGCGGCACCTGACACTGTTGAGTAACTACCTGCGGCTGTTGCAGCTGCTGGTAACTCACCTCACTCTGCACCTGTGGATTTAATGGTTGATTTTCTATATCAGCTTTTGGAGGAAATTTACACTCGTTTCTCCAGTGTCCTACTTTTCCGCAATTGTGGGCCATTTCTTTTTGGCCTCTTCTATACTCATTTGACCTTTACCTTTACCTATATACGGTTTGAATTTAGTTTGTCCAGAATCACTAGACTGATTATTCATCTGAGCTTCTTGTTTTTCTGCAACCTTTACTTGTGCCCACATCGCCTTTTCTTTTAGTTTACGCTATCTACACTCAATATCGTCACTACAATATTTTGCATACCTTAATACTTCATCTACAGTGCTATTCTGCCAACACAACATATGCTGCTTAATCATTTCACTTATTTCAGGTTTCAAACCATATACAAATCTATACACGAAATGACTCATGTCCTTTTCACTCAAATTCTCATAACCACTATTCTGTTTAAAGACCAAAAGCAGTCTCTCATAGTAGGCATGTACAGATTCCTTACTTTCCTGAGTTGTTCTATCAATCTTTACCCAATCTGTCTCTTTTGGTGGGATTTTATTTTTCAAAAACGTGATGGCTTGTTCATACTTTCTCATTTCTTCTGGACCTGGGGCTCCAGTTTTTGCATCACTAGGATATTCTTCCTTCGGCCATTCAATTGTAATCTTACATTCTGTCCATAAATCTGCTGGTACTACAATTTCAAACAATCCATCCAAATCTTCCCACAACACCTTTGAAACCTTTACAAATCTTTCTACCTGTCTATTCCATTCTACGGGTTTCTCTCTCAATCTTGGAAAGTCATTTGTAAACGACAATATATCTTGTCTGGACCATGGGACATGTACATAGCTTCCTCCTGGAGTTTCCCTCATTGGATATTCCATTACTATTGGTTCTTTCTCCTTTACCGGAAAAGCCAATGAAGCTTTATCGGTCGTTCCCTCCTTTCTTCTTATCCACCTGCTTATCCATCTGTCCACATCTCCCCACTTTCTCAATAACACAATCAGTTCCTTTATCTGAGTTAATCGTCCTGAAGTGTTCAGATTTTCTATATCCTTTTCACTAAAGTCTACCCTGTACGGTTTCTGCAATCCTCTGATTTTTCCAAACTCTACTCCTAGTTCATTCGCTGTTTCTTCCAATTTTTCATGCAAGTTCCTAGCTCTCCAAGTAACACTTTTACACATAAACATGAGCTCATCATCTTGGTAGGATTTTAATCGATCTGTACCAGTAGTCCCTAAAATCAACTCTTCCATATCTATTTTTAGTCTGATTACATCCAAAGGTTGTGGTTCAGCATCTTTCTTCTGTAAATTCCTCATCCACTCATTTAATTCTTCTGGAGTCGGACCCACAGGGGTATTATTTATCTCTACCCAATTTGCACTTCTCTCTGGGGTCTCAGTTGCTGACTCGGTTCCCATAGGAATCCTATTTATCTGACTCTCATTAATCGTCAAATTTGTAGGTGGACTCAACCTACATGAACCAACTGAATCTCTTGTCTCTCTAGTTTCTGGAATTATCCCTTCTCTCACTCTTTGCATACTCGAGTTCAATGGAATTGTCAGGGAATGCTCATCTATTCTTTGATTTTCAAATACCGGAATTACTGGCCCTATCGTCACTGGCACAGTCACAGCTTCCATGTTCTTTGTTAGTTCTCTTATCTTTTCAGTCAATTCTCTTGTGGTTCTGGCTAACTCAGCTGTATTACCATTATCAGGCTTCGCATTCTGTGGAGTTTCTAATTTTTCATAGGACCTATTTATTTCATAATTTCGTTCAGGGCTTTGATTTCTTACAGTTTCCATTGGTGGTGCATTTGGAGTCACCACTGCAGAATGCTGTTGATATGGAGGGGGTTTTCTATTTAAAATGTCCTCCAGCAACTCATCCTCTCTGTCGCTAGCTCCATACCCATATCTCTCTGTTACTGCATGCTTCTTTTTCTCCGTACACTTTCTCCCTGTAACTTCTTCAACTGTTCTGACAGGAAACAAACCATCCGTCATATTAGCAAACCTCCATCGTCTCATCCTGTATTCATGATTCACTCCCCATACTCTTCCATGGACTAAACTATAATTCTTTGCACCTCTGTGTCTTTCTCTTTCATACATCTCATCTTCCCATTCACCTAACGCTTCGAACTGTGTTGGTCTAGGTCTCGGTTCAAGTTTCATCATCTTTTCTCTCAAATTTCGAAGTACAGCTGTGCTAAACGAACCATTTTCTGGAAATGCCAATACTCCATCGCTTTGGGTATATTTTGCCCAATTTTCTAACCAAATACAAGTATGATAGCCATATTTCAACATCATATGAGAGGCTGGCGTTTTCGGTGGAGGAAGTACTTCTCCTTCCCTAGTCACAACCTTCTTGTCTTTCTTGAAAAAGTTTTTAATCTTTGCAAACCATGACGGTTTCTCTCTCTACCATACTCATAATAAGCCATGTTACTCTGTTCTTTTTCTCAAAACAAACACACGAAAATTTTTCACCACTCTGCCCTTTCTACTGCTCAGCTATTTGGACCTATCCCAGCACGTCTCACACTAACGCACCAATCCGACAGCTTTACGTCACTTTCGCACTAACCAATCCCAGCGCGTCTTCACACTAATACACCAATCAAGAAGCTCTTCACTCCCCCACAACTGGCCAATACCAGCGCGGTCTCTGTTGACGTCAGTTCTACTCCTGTCTTTACTGACCCCTCCTTTACAAAAATTATCGGCAGTTTTTCTTACCTTCTATTTTCAACGAAATTCATTAGTTATGACGTAAAACACATTACCATTGTCTGTTTCACTAAACAAAAGAAATAGTTTGCTCTATCTTGCAAGAATACTATTTCGCTTGATAAGTGTAGCACTTCTCTCTACCTTACCCTTCTCTCAAGCAAGGGGTAAACCCGTTTCTCTGGGGATAAAACACATGTGGAGACTACACTGCTCCTGAGAATTAAGGCCAGAGTTTCACAAGAAAACCTGTTGCTATTCCACTCATACACTTTTTCATACAAGAAATGTCCCTAACATAACACACTCCTGTGTTATCACCAATTTAAAAATCAGACAATGCACAATTCCGTGTGACTTCTCTTGCCGCACGTGTCCACTTCCTACTTCCCGGAAGCTTCAAAGTTTTGACTTACACATAACATAATACAATTCAATACATGGGGGCCGATTCCGATCTCGGCCGGAAGCGCACCTAACACCATTCGTCCGGAAAAAAAACAAGCCGTACGCGTGTTTCCCGACCGAATCGTACACTCGTCCGGACGAACAAGTACGATGCGTATAACAACCCAGTTACCGAACGAGCCGTACTCACCCAATCCAGCTCCTGTTCCCCGCCCGAGCCGGATCCGTAAACGCCGATTCGAGCCGCACGGAAGCAAATACACAGCACCTTCCGGCCGGACTAGTACGATGCGCATTCCATACGCGCCGAACCCGTTGCTACGTCCGGCACATTTGAGCATACGGGCGAGCCGTACATAAGCTCCGTTGTGCACCACAAGACAATCCACGGCTACGAGACGAACAAGCCAGCGACGAGTACGAGTCGAAGACACGAGAAACCCGAACGAGACGATCCAAGCATGAATCCCATTGCGCAGGTCCTACCTATACTCTACATCTATTACCGGGACCGGGACCGGCACGGACGCGTACGGCGCAGACGGTAAGTCAAACACCAACAATACAAACAAACTACACGTACCCGAAATATGTCACACACACATAGGGATGCACAAATGACGTACACAAGCAACAGCAGAACCATAGGGGTGGGATGGCCAACACCAATGCCATACACACCCATAGGGGGATGGATGCCTACCACCAACACCACCCTACAACCACCCCAACTCATGGGTGGCTAGATGCCTGCCACCACCACCACCCCTACTCAGGGGGGGCTGGATGCCTACCACTACCACCACCCCTACTCAGGGGGCATGGATGCCTGTCACTACTACCATAACCACCCTTAGTGGGCTGGATGCCTGCCACTACCATCACCCCAACTCAGGGGGGCCTGGATGCCTGCCACCACCACCACCCCTACTCAGGGGGGGCTGGATGCCTGTCACTACTACCATCCCCATCCTTAGGGGGATGGATGCCTGTCACTACCACCACCCCTACTCAGGGGGGCCTGGATGCCTGTCACTACCACCACCCCAACTCAGGGGGGCATGGATGCCTGTCACTACTACCATCCACATCCTTAGAGGGATGGATGCCTGCCACTACCACCACCCCTACTCAGGGGGGCCTGGATGCCTGTCACCACTACCATACCCACCCTTAGGGGGATGGATGCCTGCCACTACCACCACCCCTATCCAGGGGGGGCTGGATGCCTGTCACTACTACCATCCCCACCCTTAGGGGGAAGGATGCCTGCCACTACCATCACCCCTACTCAGGGGGGCCTGGATGCCTGCCACCACCACCACCCCTACTCAGGGGGGGCTGGATGCCTGTCACTACTACCATCCCCATCCTTAGGGGGATGGATGCCTGTCACTACCACCACCCCTACTCAGGGGGGCCTGGATGCCTGTCACTACTACCATCCCCATCCTTAGGGGGATGGATGCCTGCCACTACCACCACCCCAACTCAGGGGGGCCTGGATGCCTGCCACCACCACCACCCCTACTCAGGGGGGGCTGGATGCCTGTCACTACTACCATCCCCACTCATGGGGGGGATGGATGCCTACCACTAACACCACCCCTACTCATAGGACAGGTAATGCATGACACAACCAGCATACTCCCACATAAGGAATGACAGAAAATTACATCCCCCCCAACACCCTGACAAGCGTGTGTAGTATGTGTCAAATGCCTACAAGACTGAACATGACATTGAACATACAATGTGACCCCCTAACACATGTGTCACACATAAATGTGTGTGGCCTCCACAATGCAAGCCGACCATGGCCACTGTGGCAATGGGCTCGAACACCCCATCACCACAGTGACCAAAAGGGAAGTGTGGTGTCCAAAGCTGATGCACTTTTTGAACAGTGTGGCAATGGGGCCTAAAGCCCCATCACCACAGTGACCAAAAGGGAAGTGTGGAGTCCATAGCTGATGCACTTTTTGAACAGTGTGGCAATGGGGCCTAAAGCCCCATCACCACAGTGACCAAAAGGGAAGTGTGGTGTCCATAGCTGATGCACTTTTTGAACAGTGTGGCAATGGGGCCTAAAGCCCCATCACCACAGTGACCAAAAGGGAAGTGTGGTGTCCATAGCTGATGCACTTTTTGAACAGTGTGGCAATGGGGCCTAAAGCCCCATCACCACAGTGACCAAAAGGGAAGTGTGGTGTCCATAGCTGATGCACTTTTTGAACAGTGTGGCAATGGGGCCTAAAGCCCCATCACCACAGTGACCAAAAGGTAAGTATGGGGTCCATAGCTGATGCAACTTTTGAACAGTGGGGCAATGGTGCCGAAAGCACCATCACCACAGTGATCATAAGGTAAGTGTAGTCATGGTAAAAGCTGCCAAAGCCATACTGCATGGATGAATCCTGGTCACACAACAACAAACACATCAGTGGCATAGTAGTGCTTGTGTCCCATAGCAACATAGATTGGTCGAGGCGAACAGTGCAGTGTCACTGAAACATCATTTTGGCCATGTGCATACAAACATCACCCATGGGGTCCCACATTGTCAACATTCACAAATAACACAATGACAGAAGTGACCATCATAATGCTGACCCACATATCTGCACCAATGGACACACAAATGTAGATATCCTGTGGAGACTGTAGATGTGAGGTGAACAAATACCATACCATGGCAGCAATGGGACATACAAACCATGATTATTGTGCTGACTGATGACCTAGGAGTCCCAGGGACAGCAGGGGAAAGCCACCAAACAACATACAGCCAATGGCACACTCAAGAAATGCCAATGCAGTGGTGCTAAGGCACAAACACAAACAGGCAGACTCACACTGCATATCAAACACAACGGGTGATGGGGGGGGGTGTGCCAGTGTCCCCAGGCAACCACACAACACATGAGGAGGCCTGAATTCCAACCACACAGATGTGTATACAGTGCCATACAAAAGTTACTCATGGATCGGATACCCCTATGTGGGCAATCAGGTATTGTTAGATGAGAGGGAGCCCAAATTACACATGTCACACAAGCCTGTAGGAACAGCAACTAACACAGCAAAAGACAGACCCACCACAGCACTACCCACAGGGAGCCCACATTGTGCTGACACTAGCCTGCATGATAATCCCACTGTGATGACAAAGGTAGATGTCGTTCACACTGTGAACCACGGCCATGTGTCCTGAGCAACAAACTACCATCACACCTACACAAGCTCTAATCAATCAGCACGGCCTGCCAGCCAAGGCCAATATGGAGGTAGGGGTCTAGCCGTGCAACAACTCACATTTGCACACACTCAACACCACACACCCTGATCACCACCAATGTGCAGCAGTGAAGCTCACATGGACTGGTGACATTGCACATGCACCCATGACAATACCAGGGGTGGTGGTGGGAACTAAGGTGCAGAAAGCCACCACACATGGCCAGTCAACAAGACTCGTCAATGTCTGACACACAGCACAGTACGCTGTACATGGGCATGATGTGAAATCCACCACAATCAATGGTATCCTGGCCATAGTCACACACCAACGAAGAAGCCAAGGTGACACACTAAGAACACACGTACACAACTTCCAACATTGCAGCTCTGACCCTGAGGAGCGGCAGCAGTCACACACACAACGTGTCACAATCACTGAAAGCTACCACAAACTGTAAATCACATGACTTGTGTAAACAACAAGTGCCAAGGGGAATCCTGAATGTGTCCCATCTGCGTTTGACCACATCCCCAGCCCTGACAACAAAGACAACCTGGGATGACAACTTCATGAACATTAGTTTGCCATGCACCCACATCACGGAGAAACCAGGTCCAAGATGCTGGATGAACACAGAACAACTCAGCAAGCATCACAAACAGGAACATCCCTAGGGACACAGCCTGTGTAGGAAAAGGGAAGGGAACACGCACAGACATGCTTACACAACACAGGCCCACGCAATGTCACCAGATTACACACTGCCATGAGGGCACTCCACTCCTGTGGAAGGTCCGCTGTGCCAAACCTTGTCTGTGCACGACCCAAACATGTCAGCAGAACACTCCGTCAGTGAGTCAACAACTACAACACACAGAAGGCTCTGCTCACATCAGCCTGGGTACGGGAGTGTCACGTCAGTCATCTGCATACACCCAAAACACGTGTCAAGCAAGTTGCACTGTATACACAGATGAGTCCTTCGACACTGATGTGCAAAACTGCATGTCCAGTGGAGCTGGGCACACAGTCAGGGAAATCGGAACATTGAACAGTGGTAAGCCCACCAGATGTGCATCAGTGTAAGACAAAGATGTTCATTTACAAATGCTAAACGTACATCCCTGTGTCAAATGCTGAACATTACACCCTCAGACTGCAGCAAAGGATGCCATAGATCCAGACTACAACAGGACTCATATCCCATGGACCACATGGAGTCCATCACAGCAACACTTCATTTTCCTGATATGAACACTATTACAACTGCAAATGCAGGATGCTACTCATCCACATCATGTACATCAAAAGAAAAGCCACAATTAAACAAAAAGAGGCTTTATTCAGCAAAAGTCAAGGTAAACTCTGAAGTCCAAAGGAAACTAAGGCCAATGGCCAGTCCAAAATCACAGTCCCAACAGGGTGATAAGTGGCAACTGGTCACCCATTGCTTGCCTGCACTGGTACGCACAGGGGACATCCCCCTTGGAGGGGCATACAAGGGGCAGGCCAGGCACTGCATGGACAGGATCAGGGGATGGCAGAGTGAGGCAGTGAAGGGGTGGTGGGTGCAGGAGTGTCATCAGCAACTGCAGTGGAGGTGTCTGACTCAGGGGGGGCCGGCACCACTGTGGTACACAAGTCAGTTGGTGTGGGTGCTGCAACCACTGCAGTGGGTTGGTCTGATGTAGTGGACTGGGTCCCCACTGCAGTGCCCGAGTCAGACGGGGTGGTTGTGGACTCCACTGCAGTGCATGACTCCAAGGGAGTGGAAGGGTGGGCAGATGAGTTGGGCAGGACAGAGGGGGGACCCGGTCTCCACACCAGTGGCACTAACAGGCAGAGCGTCTGGGTTGGGGGTGGAAGAGCAAGTGGCAGGGGGGGAGAGCCTAAGCAGTCTGGGGATGCGGTATCAGTATGTGGGGGAACCTGGGGCAGGGTGTGGCGGGGGAACCTGTGGAGTGGTGGCCTGGGGGATGGAGGAGAGAGACTGGGTGGTGGAGCTGCGTGGTGGTGGTGGTGGGGTCTTGCTCTTCCTGGTCTGGGGGGACTTCTGAATGGGGTCCTGTGTCTGCCTGCGCCTGGGGGAGGGTGTCCGGGGGCGAGGGGCACTCCCCTCTGTGTGGGTGGACTTCTTCTTCCCCCGGTATGCTGGATCAGCAGGATCGGAGGGGAAGATTCCGAGGTCACACAGGAAGATCTGCTGTGTAGGTGGGGTAGCAGGTGAGGCAAGGGAAGGGGTCTTGGAGGGAGAGGATTTGGAGGACTGCAGAGTGACTGTGGATGCCTGTGTGTGTGTCTGTTCCCCATCCCCTGTGTGTGTGGTATCAGTCCCCTGAGGATGCTTGTGTGCACATCTTGCCTTTCTCTTGGGTGTGTCTGTGCTGCTCGTGTCTGTGTGCTTGGGTGATTGTGCAGGTGTGCATGTGCTTTGGACAGGTAGGGTGGCAGGAAGTGTGGATGGGGCAGAGGTGGGAGGGGTGAGGGACTGTTGGAGGAGGGACACGGCTGCCGTCAGGGAGGAGTCCATGGACTTATTGCTCCTCTGTAGGGCAGACATACCCGTCGAGATGCCCTCCATGAACGACACCAGCTGTGTCAACAGAGTGGTGTGTGCATGGAGGACACTCAGCATTGCTGTCTGCCCTACATGGAGCTGCCGAAGGAGGTACACAGACTCCTCACTCAGGGCAGCAGGGGACACAAGGGCAGGGGGTGCGGTGCCTGGCACGAAGGAGACACGCTCCCGAGCACGGGAGCCTCCACGGACCTCAGGAATGGGAGCCAATGGGAGGGCGGTGGTGGTGGTGGCGGGGCCAGACAGACTAGCTGGCCTTTGGTGGCTGCTGAGACCCGCCTCCACAAGGGAGTCATCCTCCGAGCTGCTGTGGTCCTCAGCTGAGGTGGATGGTGCTGAGGACTCCTCGGTGTGGCTCCCCTCGCCCTCTGTGCCACTGGGTCCCTCTGACCACTCGTCGGATGCTGACCCAGTCTGGCTCCGCTGCTCCTCCTGGTCCGTGGAGCTGTCCCCTCCTGTGGCCGTGGATGTATCTGCAAACAATTAGGGAAACAGACAAACATCAGTCACCTGCACTGACCGCACACACCACAGTAAGTACAGCACATCACAGAGCAAGCCCTGGCATCCTTAGTTGAACATTGCCTAAAGTCCTCACACAGATTCGGGGAAGCCAATTGTCAGTCTGATGGTCAACCATGGGACTCACACCCCTCCTGCCCTTGCACCCATCTGTCTGGTGCCTGTCTGATGCTAAGACCCCAGTGTGGACACATGCACCACCTACCCAGTTGTTGGACATTGCAGGGAACACGGTGAAGTATGTGAACATGCACACATCACATCTCTTGCCACTGAGTCAGTGCAGGTGTCCAGAGAAAGGGATGGCCAGAGTCTAAATAGAAATGCATGTGATGCATACCAGCACCAGACACCATGATCCACCCATGTCCGGATAGTCAATGCCACAATGGGGTGCATGTTGCACATGTCACTCCCCTGCAGGATCAGTCTTAGGAAGTTTAATGCCATGACACAGGCATGCGTGCAAAGTCATACATCACTGTCTCCAGTCACATGGCCAATGCAGCCAGCCAACAACAGTCTGCACTGTGTCACAATCCTAGGACATGGGGAATGCAAGTTATGTAACTGACAAGTGCACATGTCCATCCCCCAAAAACAACATCATCTGAACTACTATTTGTCCACGTCATACCAATTGGACATATGGGGGACACGAAACACAACTCTCTGAACATGAGCACCTCACAGTGTGCTGTGAATGAAAAACAGCTGCCTGAAAGTCACAGTCGCATACACCTGTGTGCACAGTCAAGTGATCAGACACCTATAAGTCACAGAAGTATCGTCTCTCATGGTCACATCTCAGATGGCATGCTGAGCCATAACCGACAAACATACCAGTAGTCTTGACAACGAAGCCACAGCACAATGACACAGAGGCAGACACCTGAGGGAACATGTCACTGATCACAACATGTCAGATGATCCACGGGAGTGGGAGTACAGAGTGTATTGTATGCCCTGGAGTAGGCATGACTGTCCAGCTCCACCTGTAAGAGGGATGAGTCCTGGACAGTAGGCAGGTGTCTAAGCATGTGTGACACACTTGATATACATACTCCTGAGGCCCAAACATTCTTCCCACCCACAGCATGGGGGTGTGCCAAATACCCCAGGGACATGTGGTGAATCAGATCAGCAAGTGGACCACAAATCAAAGTTACACCCAGATTACATGTCAGGACTTGGGCATTGTGTGAGCAATTGACCCACCCATGAATCCCACAACATAGTCACCGGAACAAATGCTGTCCCCCACCTTGAGCAAAGCAAAATGCAATGACACAGTCCCCAAGTGACACAATTTCCTGACTGTAAGGGCCACACATATGCGTATCAGATGAGGAGTGGGCATGTCACAATAGAGGGACATGGGTCCTGGACCACAAGACTGATGTACTGTGGAAGTTCAACCAGGCCAGAGGAGGGCACATAGCATGTCAGACAAAGTGCACAGTGCTGTCATGGACTCACCCCCTCCTTGCTGCTGTCTGGCCTTCAGCTGCCCATCCAGGTCAGGGAAGACCACCGCCAGGATCCTGAGCATGTGGGGGTCAGGGTCCGGTGTCCGCCCCTCCTGCGAGGAGGCGACAGCTTCAGCTGGACCCTTGCGATCCTCCGGGTCCAGCCTCGAAGGTCCTGCCACCTCTTCTGGCAGTTGCGGATCCGGCGCTTGTAGTCCCCCACGGATCTTACTGCCCGGGCGATGGTCAGCCAGATTTTCTGTTTCTGGTGGGCATCAACCTGTGAGGATGAGAAAGTGAAAATGCCATTACTACACATGCAACATGTCCGTGCATCACACAGTTGGATATACATGTCTCAATCACTGGGGCACATGATGTACACAGGCAGTGCAACGATGGCTATGAACAGTTTGCCAGCAGTTACTACATGGTATCATTGCATGGAAAGTAAACCTTGTTGGAATGCACTGTTACTGCACTGTACCTGTTCAGTGCATGTAACTACACACTTTGGGGGCTCAGAACTACTCAGTGAGCATGCTAGCCAGTGGTGTGCACACTGTAAGTCCTGCTAGTCAGACAACATGCCAAATTAGAAAGGCAGTGGACAGCACACTCACCTGCTCCCCTGGTGTCCCATACAGCTTGCTGAACTGTGGAAGGAGGCTGTCCAGCAGGGCCTGGTTCTCCTCAAGGCTGAAGGCTGGGGCTCTCTCCACCGTACGTGCCATTGCAGTAGCCAGAGGATGCAGAGACAGCAGCAGTGTTGGTGGCAGATGTCGTCCTGGAGCATGTAGTGCAGGCAAGTGAGCTCTCAGGGGAACAGCCAGCATTATATGTGTGCTGCAGAGGCAGATACTGTCCCATGTGTCCAAACTGATAGGTCCAAGTCGTTTGCATCTTCTGAATCTGACCAATCCATGGAATAGCAGCACTAATACATGCCAACAGCATCCTTCAAATCTTCAACTTCATGACACCCATGATTTTGCAACATTGTTGTGGCTGGCCAACTGAATTCACTGCATCAGACTCGTTGGAGCTTCGAATACGCGTCCGTTGCCATGCCAGGCCCCAGCCAATGCGTGCGCACAGATCGGTCCATTGCTGTACAACGCGTATTTCGGGATACAACGCGTACCCGCTCACAACAGAAGCAATGGGCCGGCCGGGCACACCGATCGGTCCATTGCTGTACAACGCGTATTTCGGGATACAACAGATGCAATGGACCGGCCGGGCACACCGATCGGTCCATTGCTGCACAACGCGTATTTTGGGATACAACAGATGCAATGGGCCGGCCGGGCACACCGATCGGTCCATTGCTGTACAACGCGTACCTGTACAGGTCAGTCGCATATGTCACCATGCTTGTCACTGGTGAATGTATGCCAGCCACATATACCTGCCAGAGACACAGGGGCACACCTACAACACCACACCCAGTCCACACTGTTTCCTAAGGCATGTAAGGCTGCATTACCTTTTCTGTGTATGGGGGTTGACATGTGGTTTCTGTGGTGGCACTTGTGGGCAGCCACACCCAGGCTGTGCATGTGTTAATGGGGACAGGGTCCTTTGTGTGTTGTGCACATGACCACTGTGATGTGCAACAGTTCATTTTGGAGCATGTGGCATGGTCACATTTCCAGGTTGTGTATGTGTGTGACATGTCACATACCCCCAGGGTCCCATGGGGGAAGGCATGTACGTCACAGGATGACCCATAGCCACAATAGTGATGTCCCTCCACAGTCTGTGTGCATGTTGTGTTTCCGATGTCTCTGATTCCATGTGCAAGATGGGAGACAGTCTCCACATCAACGTTGTTTGTGCATGGACTTTGATGTTGTGCGTCACTGGCGTCCATGTCTGTCCTGCGGAGGCGACCGGGGCCACTACCTGTGGGAGTCATGTTTGTTTTTCTGACGTGTACATGATACGCCATGTCATGCCAGTGTCCATGTGGCAAGACAGGGTCACTGGGAATCTACCTGTCAATGAGCTGTGATGCCTGTGGCGCATCTGTCCAGACATGTCACTGTGGTGTGTGTGTGGAACGTGACAGCAGGAAATGGGTACTGTGACACAGCCTAATGGTTTCCCATAGCACAACCTGGTACCTGTTGTGCACACATGTTGTACTGAGAAGTTAGATGATGGGCATGTAGGTGTGAGTTATGTCCGAACAGAACGGCACACACATCAAGTACTTGTGTCTCGTAATGATGTATCATGTGAAATTGAGTATGGTGAATGGCACATATGTGGGGTGACTGACAATCTTTCTTTCTTCAACCTATGCACTGCAGGGCTCCAGCTGTCCATAGACCATTCCCTGACCTGGCAACGATGGTGGAACGTGACAGCATCCGACGGTACCGCTTCACCAGGCAGCTGATTGATGATTTGGCAGTGCGCTTGGCACCACATTTGCAACCTGGCTGGACGTACCCTACGGCGCTGACACCCAAGATGAAGGTAATGGCAGCCCTACACTTCTTTGCCACCGGTACCTTTCAACACACTGTGGCGACTGCCGGTGGGATGTCACAGACTATGTTCAGCCGTGTGCTACGCGATGTTTTGGAGGCAATGTTGAGATGCCTGAACCAGTACATCTATTTCCCTACACGTCAACAACTCACTGACGTCAAGAGTGAGTTCTATGCCCTGGGGAGGATGCCACATGTCATTGGCTCCATTGATGGGACACATGTGGCTTTGATACCACCACAGGCACATGAGCAGGCATACCGGAACCGTAAACATTACCATTCGATCAATGCTCTGGTGGTATGTCTTGCAGATATGAGCATCACACATGTGTGTGCCCGTTTCCCTGGTTCAGCACATGATGCCTACGTGATGAGGAGAAGTCGCATCCGAAGGATGATGGCACAGATGCAGAACCAGTATGCCTGGCTTGTCGGTGTGTACTGACTTTGTACCATTGTGTGTGTTCTGATCTGTAGTATTCCACTCACTTTTCCAACTCAGCTAATGTGCACTTGTCTGTCCGTAGGTGACTCCGGATACCCCAACATGCCGTGGTTGCTGACACCCCTCAGGAACCCTGTGACACCAGTCCAGATGCGCTACAATGAGGCACATGGTCGGACCAGGAGAGTGATTGAGCGGACCTTTGGTCTCCTGAAGAGCCGCTTCCGCTGCCTGGACAAGACAGGAGGGGCCCTCCCATATGCCCCAGCAAAGGTGTGCAAGATTGTCATCGTCTGCTGCATGCTACACAACCTGGCAGTGTGGAAGGAGTTGCCTCTCATCCTGGATGACGATGACCAACGTCCGCCACCTGTGGAGGATCCTGGCCTGGACCACGATGCCAGTGATGATGATGATGATGATGGTGATGTCCGCACACAGCTCATCACCAACTTCTTCAGCTGAATGTGAGTATCCAGGGAGATGTTATGTGAATGATGTGAGTTTGCATGATATGTGTGGGTGGTGCTCTGGTGCTGTTTGAGTGTGGCCATGTGCTACTTGACTGGATGCATGCAGCAATGTGTCCTTACAGGTAGTCTGTACTCCCCAACAGTTTTGACATGCTAACTTGGTTTTGTGTAGTTGTCTTGTGACATGTATTGGGCATGAGTATTGCAGTTCTGTCCTGTTCTTCAGTGGTTTTAACTGTGTGTCATGTCTATCCTTCACAGGGTGCTTACTGAGTACTTTGGTCAACTTGGATCCCCCGACACCATGATTCAGCTTTCAGGGTGGCAGCAGTAGTTTGCCTACAAGTGATGTGCCACACACCCCTGGACTTCATATCTTCTGCACTTGTTGACTGTGTGGCCACTGCCACGTGGGTAAACCTTGCATTTGTAGTGGAAACAACATGTTGCAAATGTGTAATGAACCTGTGCTTCACTTTGGGATGTGCGTTGTCTGTGGTCACACACCTGACTGACATTTGCTTACTGCACCTGTGGGCTAGTTGACACAGACTCTGAATAGGTGTGGTGTCTGTGCATTCCACTGTATTTCCTGGCAACATCACTGTGGGCGATGAGTCCGATCGCCCTGGTGTCTCTGTGTTGTGTAGCCCTAGTGGTGTGTCTCCCTCATATGTGTCACGTCACCATGACTGACATGACGGTGTTGTACTTGCTGTAGCAGTTAGCATACACAGTGTAATTTAGCAGGTCATCATCACCATAACAGTATCCACATTTGAATAACAACAGAGGCAAGTATGGTGTACTAGTGATTTTATTTACAGAAATGTGTGTGTGATAGTGCACAGGATGGTGGGTGCTGTACATTGGGATTGTGATCCAAAGTTCCCAGATGAGTTGGAAGTCTTGGTAGCAGAAATGTCCTGAGTGAAGTCCACAGTCATATGATACATTAGTCCAACTTGAACTCCCCATGTCATGTGGGAGAGTAGTGTTGCATTCGACAGGGTGAAACGTTTGCACACAAAGGAGATTTTCCGGAACAGGTGTTGGCTTCCTGGGGGATGTATGTGGCCATCAACCTCTCAGTTTTCCTTCCTCGGACGACCCCTCTTCTTTGGGGGGGACCCTCACGTGCAGGCTGCGGCGGTGCAGGGGAGTCTCCGCCAGAGTCCTCCTCCCTCCCTGTGGCGGTGTCAGTTGTTGCAGCACCAGATGTTGTGGGCACACAGGGAGGTGTGGCCATGTTGGTGCTAATCTGGCGGAGGCATGTCAATATGTCCCTATGCACCGCTGTGAGTTCTTGCAATGTGTCCCACTTGGACTCCATGCGAGACATGTGTGTCTCCACACGGGACATGTGGGAGTCCAAGCGGGCATGATGGGCAGCCTGCTGCTGTTGTATGTCCTTGAGGATCCCCACGACCTGTCTGACCTCTCCGGTGCTATCCTGGTACGCATCAGCGATGCGTGCCAGTTGTGGGTCATCATGCAGTCCAGACCCCTCTGCAAGCAGCGACCTATGTCTACCACCCCTCCCACCACCCCTGGCGACACGTGCAGGACCTGCGGTGGCACGCACATGTGACCCAAGGCCCCCTTGGGGGTTGTTAGTGGTGTTGTCGTCCATTGCTCCACACTGGGCCTGGGGCTCTGTGCTGTTGCCATCGGTGGTCCTTGGTCTGTCCGTGTCGGCGGGGGTGGTCTGTGTGTTGGCAGTTGTTGGAGGGGTGGGTGCAGGGGGTGCAGGTGTTGGTCCAGCTGGTGCTGCATGATGACTCACACCGGAGGTGCCAGGTAGGTCTTCGCCATCCGAGGAGGGCAGAGGCTGTTCCACACCAGTGAGCTCTGTGTCCCTCGGAGCCTGGGACAGGGACTCCTCCTCGCCAGCTGCTGTGTTCCCATCATCATCACCTGTATTTGGAAGAGACACACATTGTATGTTATGTTTCTACAGGCATCAATGGTTCACACACCTGACAGTTGTGACTGTACCTCTGGATGCGGGCATGTACATTGCATTGTCCTAAGTTGTCACAGTAAGAGGTTGATATTGGTGTAGCACATTGTCATGCATACCTGGGGCATTTCAATGTGAATGTTGAGGTGTGTGCATGGCCAGCATTTGTTGTATTTGGTGGACATCCGGCCATCCTTCTCCACCTAGCCCAGTTATCCCACCATGAAGCATGCCACCCTTGCAGTGGGTTCAGGTTGACTCTCAGGATGTCATTCAGTGGTGTCTTGCTGTTGGTTGTTGCACAGTTCCCAGCAGGGCCTTGTGCACCCCACAGCAGTACCCAGTGTCAGCCATCTTGTCAATACTTATCCACTCCCTGTGAAGTGAGCATGGTTCAGAGTGGTGTTGATGGGCCAATTGTGAGGGTATGCAGTATCTGTGACTACAACTCCCATCATGCTATTGCCTACACCCCCCTTCCCAGCATGCCCGTACTTCCTTCCTTTGGACTCTGCTTCCCTGTGGGGTAGTGTGCCTGTGCTGACAGGAAGGCTGACAGTGTTGTCCTTGCGTTTGTTTGGCTACAAGTCCCAAGAGTGTCCCTGTGCTTCACACGGCATTACCCAGGGTGGTGGTTCTTTGTGGGATCTTCATTTGGTATGTGAGGCATAGCATTCTCCCAGGTGGGTTATGTGGAGTTTGTGTTGAGGGTGTGTGTGAGGTGAGCTGCTTGTAACTATGGTCAGTGCTGTGAGTCCTCCTTCCCACCCAGCCAGATATCCCACCATGCAAAGTGCTTGCATTGCAGGGAGTGCAAGTTGGCTTTCAGGATGTCAGGCAGTGGTGTTGTGCTGTTTGTTGGTGCACAGTTCCCAGCAGGGCCTTGTGCTCCCCACAGCAGTACCCAGTGTCAGCCATCTTGTCAGTCCTTATCCACTCCTTGTGATGTGAGCATGGTTCAGAGTGGTGTTGATGGGCCAATTGTGAGGGTGAGCAGTATCTGTGACTACAACTCCCATCATGCTATTGCCTACACCCCCCTTCCCAGCATGCCCGTACTTCCTTCCTTTGGACTCTGCTTCCCTGTGGGGTAGTGTGCCTGTGCTGACAGGAAGGCTGACAGTGTTGTCCTTGCGTTTGTTTGGCTACAAGTCCCAAGAGTGTCCCTGTGCTTCACACGGCATTACCCAGGGTGGTGGCTCTTTGTGGGATCTTCATTTGGTATGTGAGGCATAGCATTCTCCCAGGTGGGTTATGTGGAGTTTGTGTTGAGGGGGTGTGTGAGGTGAGCTGCTTGTAACTATGGTCAGTGCTGTGAGTCCTCCTTCCCACCCAGCCAGATATCCCACCATGCAACGTGCTTGCATTGCAGGGAGTGCAAGTTGGCTTTCAGGATGTCAGGCAGTGGTGTTGTGCTGTTTGTTGGTGCACAGTTCCCAGCAGGGCCTTTGCTCCCCAAAGCAGTACCCAGTGTCAGCCATCTTGTCAGTCCTTTTCCACTCCCTGTGTTGTGAGCATGGTTCAGAGTGGTGTTGATGGTCCAAATGTGAGGCTGCCCATTATCTGTTACTACGAGTTCCATCATGCTCTTGGCTACACTGACTTCACCAGCATACACAGGATTCCTTCCTTTCTGTGAGCTTCCCTGTGAGGTGGTGTTCTAGTGGTGGCTAAATATCTGACAGTGTTTGTTGGTTAGATTTGTGCCACTGCCTAGTTCAATTTGGTATTGGATTTGTACATGTCATGACACAGTTACATATCACTATGAGATGGCATGTATTGTGTTTATCTGTATGACATACACTTTTTGGGATGATTATCTTTTGTTTGCTGTTGATTTGCTAGGGGTGCATGGTTTGACTGTCCCCTTGACAGTGATGTGTGTGTATTGGAACACAATATTGTGTATATTAGTTGTGTACTCACCAGGCTCTGGGATGTTTGTTAGTCCATATACGCTCACTGGTGGTAGGATGGCCCGCACCTTCTCCTCCCAGGGCCTGAGGTATACTGGTTTGGCAGGAGGCCCACTGCCGGTGTGCTGGCTCAGGAGGTAATCCTTCTTCAGGAGGTCCCTGACCCTCCTGCGCACATCATACCACCTGTTCTGGATGTCTTCCTTTGTGCGCAAACATGGTGATTGTGCGTTCACCCTGTCGACGATCCTCGCCCACATCTTGGTTTTCTGCGACATGGGGGTCTGTTGGACCAATGTGCCAAACAACTGTGGCTCTACCCTCAGGATCTCGTCTACCATGACTTCCAATTCACTATCTAGGAACTTTGGATTCTTCTTTAGGGGCATGGTGATGGGTGGTGGTGGTGATTGATGTGTGTGTGTGTGTGCAAGTGAGGGTGTGTGAGTGTAGGTTTTGCTGTGTGTGTGTGAGGGTGCTATTTGTTGAGGTGCTAATGGTGTGTGGCTTTTTCGTTGGATGAGCTGTGTGTGTGTCTGTGTTTGCTGTGTGATGGTGTTCTCTGCTGGCAGGTCAGTGGAATTTGCAAAGGATCATGGTAGGGATTTGTGGCCTTTATGTAGGTGGAGTTGGGGGTGTGTCCTTGTTCAATTTTTTTCACCCCCTGTATTTATTGGCTTTGTCATTGCTTGTTTGGCCCTCTTTTTTTGTATTTTTTCATTTGTGATTATTGTGATTATTGTGCATGTTGGAGTCGTTCTTCTGACCGAGTAGGACGTTGCAGTTATCTCGTGCGCGCCTCTCCGAGTCGTTCCCGCTGTGTTTCAGCTCTGTTTCATATGCGGCGTACGCGTCGGTCGCGGTGTATTGTGTTTGTTCGGCTGGGTTTTGTATGCGTGTCGGTCGTACGGCTTGGGCTCCGTGCGAATCGGTCTGCTTTTGCACCCATTGCATCGTACTGCGCAGGTCGGAGTTCGCGGGTACGTTTCGTTCGGCTTTCTTCCTGGTGCGTGTCGGTCGGTTCGATTCGCGTGGTTTTCCGGCCGGATAGCTTGTTTCCGTCCGGGTCGGTCGTTCGCCTTGAGTTCCGTACGAGTCGGTCGTGATTCACATGCATTTCATCGTACTTCCCAGGTCGGGCAACGCCGGTACGTGTCGGTCGGACTATTATCCCGTACCGAGTCGGTCGGTATTTTTTCCGGCCCGAATCGGAATTGGCCCCAAAGTGTTAGACATGAAAAAATCAATAAATCAATAATCAATAATCACCAAACTAATCTATAGTAACCATAACTCTGCTACCAAGAAATCTGATCCAGCGCGGCTAATATAAATTTCTCCTTATGACACGAATCCAGGTAAAACATTTATGCAACCAATTGTCTATTAAACCTTATGTCGGTGGGGCCCATGACACCGCATATCATACATTCATTCATTCACTGGATTTCACACCAAGGAGAAATATGTTGCTGGACAAACGGGATACCTTGTTAAATTTGACAGAATAATACCTCAGACATTATATACATTAACCTTTGATCCTGTCAGTTCTAAACATCAAGGTACTCCGCTCTTTGGTCGATGAACCAACTAGTAGAATAAGTTGATGGTGATTAAGACCAGCTCAATCACAATTAAAAACTTTTAACTTTTATAACTCATATATGAACTAAAGAACCACAGACTCATTTTAAGTTAGTATGTAATTTTATCTAAATGCTAAATTGCATGGATAAAATTGTTTGTTTATTAATCACATTTAATATATCAATAACATTTTTTTTAAGTTTGAAAAACGTGAAATTTATTTAAAAAAAAAAAAAAAAAGAAGGGGAGGGGGAAGGAGGGAGAAAATACAATGAAAATACATCTAAATGACAAATCAGAAAATTCGAAGAATGCATAGCTAAAAGGTCATACAATAATAAAAACAAAATAGATGCAAATATAATATAAATCTGGTCAAGTATTGAAAAATGCACAAAATATAATGAAAGCAGTAATATAAACAGTATTAATGATACGAATAAATGAGAATGTCAAGGGGTTTCAACACCTCTTGAGTCGGAATTTTACGTACAGAGGAAAGTCTAGCATGACAATCTATGAAACTTGTAACTGGGGACCACAAAAATGAACGTTTGGGAGCTAAGGAGATTGGGAATACGTAAACAGTATCTAACCTGTGATTATAACACACGGCATACCACCAAGCCTGAAAGGATAAGTCAGATAACTTTTTCCAGTGCTTTGTAATCTGTTGAAAGGCCACTCCCAAGAGTAAATCCAAAACTTGCAGAGGTAAAGAACAGTTCAACCAGTCCTCAGAAAGAGAACCCAAAAAAATATTGACAAAGGAAAAGGGAACTGTCTGATGAAAAATTTGGGTAATTTGTTTCCAGACCTTCTTCCAAAAGTCTTGAACAAAAGGGCAGAAAAAAAGTAAGTGTTTTAAATCAGCGTTGGAGGATGAACATGAGCAACATGCATCAGGGAGTTCAGTATTGATCTTATGCAAAAAAGAAGGGGAAAGAAGTAATCTATTGTATATGAAAAATAGTGTTTGCATAGTGTTAGCTGCTCTAGAAGTTTTTTTTATTTTAAGCCAAATGTGATTCCAGACTTGGACAGGCCAGTCCGCCTAAAGGTCTCGTTCCCAATCTAACTCCACTTTGGTTTTATCTCTAAAGAGGCTCGGTTTGTGTAAATACTTATAAATTGCCGAAGCTTTGGGACTAGAGCTCAAAAAAGTAAAAGCGTTCATGGAAGAGGTTATCGATTGGTCTGAAGATGGGACAAATTCCTGAATTGCCAAAATCAAAGCTTGCTGTAACAAAATATATTTATTAAAAAAAGAGGTAGGGAAATTAAATGTCAATCTGGCTTGGGAAAAAGGTATAAGCGTATCATTTTGAAATAATTGATGAACCCAAGTGAGGCCTTTTTGTCTCCATGATTTCCAATATATGGGTTTATCTTTGATCAGTATGCGATGATTATGCCAAATTGAGGAATTAAGAAATGAGTTGATATTAGGGGATCTGTCTAATAGAAATGGGTCTAGTAATTTATGCGTAAGCTTGACAATAGGTGTGGATAATCTTTGGGGCTTGCGAGTGAAAGAGAGGTATTCTGAAAAGGAGAAAGGAGTAATAAATGACTGTTCAAGTGATACCCAGAGAGGGGAGTCTGAAGAGGAGATGGTGATCCAATGAGATGATTGGCGTAGATTAAAAGCTTTATGATAAGCAGGGAAGTCGGGAAAGTTAACCCCACCTTCTGATTTGGGGCGACTGAGTCTTGTTAATGACATTCGGGCTTTCTTCTTACTCCAGAGAAAAGGAAGACAGCAAAGAATTGATCCTTTTGAAGTATTTTGGGGAATAGTAATTGGAATATTAGAAATAGTAAATAAGATAATTGGGGATAACATCATCTTAATGGTATCTAACCTCCCCCACCAAGAAAGATACAGGGGGTGCCATCTATCAACAAGAGAGGAACTTTTTGAACAACACTTATCCAAATTGATAGAAACTGAGGAGAGGATAGAAGAAGAGAAATATATTCCTAAGTATTTAATATAATTAGTGTTCCAAGTGAAGTTGGTAATTTTAAAGTCCTCTTTAAAAGTGAACTTAGTTAGGGGTAAAATTTCGCACTTGTCATTATTTAATTTATAACCAGATACGGATGAATATGATTGAGTTTCAAATAAAAAAGCGGGTAGAGAAGAGGTGGGGTTAGAGATAAACACCAATATGTCATCGGCGTATGCTGCCAATTTAACATGTGAATCACCAAAATTGAAACCTTGAAAATCAGAGTTCTGACGGAGTTTACATAAAAATGGTTCTAAAGCTAAATTGAACAAAAAAGGGGATAAAGGGCAGCCCTGACGGACACCTCTGCCCAAACTAAAATACGGGGAAGTAAGGCCATTAACAAATACAGCAGCTTTAGGATCTGAATATAAGAGAGATATCAAGGAAATAATTTTAGAACCAAAACCAAACCATTTAAGGGATGAAAAAATAAAAGGCCAATAAACTCTGTCGAATGCTTTCTCTGCATCTAATACTATAGCCGCTAAAGAATGAGATAGATGAGAAGATTTCGAGAGAATATCAAAGAACAAGCGAGTATTATCAGTAAGAAAGCGACCTTTCACAAAGCCTGATTGCTCTTTGCCCAAAAGATCCGGACGTAGGGATTCTAAACGTGATGCCAAGGATTTTGAGAACATTTTATAGTCAATGTTAACCAGTGAGATTGGTCTGTAATTCTTGCAGAAACGGGGATCTTTGTTCTCTTTAGGTATGAGACAGATGAGAGCTTCCAAGAAAGAACCTGAAGCAGTCCCAGATTGGAAGAAATAAGTCAAGAGTTTGTGTAATTTAGGAAGGAGGAGTTGGGAAAAATGAGAAAAGAACTCGACAGTGAATCCATCAGGACCCGGAGCCTTATCTCTCTTAAGAGTCTGCAGAGCGTTATGCAATTCTTTCATTGAAATATCCGTTTCCAACTTTTGAAAGTCTAGGTTACGGTCCGGGATATTAGTAATAGAAGAGAGGTAGTCTGGAATAGATTGATCCATAGGGTAAGTCTCAGGAGTGTACAGAGATTCTTAAAAGGTATGAAATTCTTGTAAGATTTCAGAATCTTTAAATTTGGGTGTCGACTGAGCATCAAGTATTGAGTCTATGTTGAATTTGTTTTTTTTTACTTTGAGATAGTTTGCCAATAATTTGCCAGATTTGTTGTTACCACCATAAAATTTTGCACTCGACTTGAGTAGATATAAGGAAGCATTATCGGTAGATACCTTATTAAATTTAAGCTTGGCATCAATAACATTTTTAAGAAAAGTTTTAATGAAGAAAAGAAATTATGCATTACCCATAGTTTTAAGATGCGGACAGGAATGGTTCACCAAAAGAAGATAAATTGCAGATCACAGAATAGAACTCCCAAACTGACTGACTGTCCCGCTAACCTCCTCGGACGTACCTCCCAGGCAGAGTTCCCGCAACGATCTCGTTCCTTCCCCAGTCAAGTTCAAAGTCCAAAAATGACAAAGTCTTTTCGTAGTATTGAGGTGGAAAAAATTGAAAATAAAGAGGCGGTATGTCAGGAAAACACCAACACCAGCAGTAGCATCAATAGCAGCGACCACAGCAGCAGCCCACCCCACATAAGAGTAGACCCTCTTATACCCTATTTTCTAGCTTACTACACAAAAAGTTGCAATCCTTAGGGGCAAGAATCACGCTAATTGGTCCATTTGAGGGGTGGTGATGGTCACCTCATCGCCCTCCTTGTCCAAACTGGTTTAGGGACAGTAAAACATACAATGAGTCTCATGACTCCGGGGTTTAAAGCAGTCTAACTTGTCATTCTTTTTGTTGCGATTTTCGATGGTCACAATTTAGTTAGTCCATTGTTGCTCAGTACCTTCTCCTCCATTCCCACGAATACATGCTGAGTCTTTCTTGACACCCTCCTTATTGTAGGTCAGTTCGACCTTGACATCTCTCACTCCGTGCACAGGCTGCATCCACGTGACTTGATTTCTCTATTTCTTCTGCGCAGAGGCCATCTTTGGCTTTTCACGTGACCTCATCCGTTTCAGCAGCCATTTTCGCAGCATGGCCTAACAGGCCCGAACGAACTATCATAAGAACAAACACAACCACAATTAAAACAAAGAAAATAAGCCTTTCTGTTTACCACCAGCCATTCTAGAGACCCGTGTTAGGTGTTACCTAGCAGAAGCGACTTTTAAAGCCATTTTACTTACCATCTGCATTCTTTGCCACAATACAAATCTACTACGTAGCATAAATCATGTAATTTCACTCTAATTAGTACGCAAATCACAATACTAAGGTTAATTAACTTCACAATTGTAAATAAATTAGATTTTGCACAAATTTGCATGTTACCTTTATATATAGTGTTTACTAAAAAAAAAGTGCATTTGTTGGTTAATACATGCTTCTTCAAACAGTTAGTATTATTAATTTATTAAGAGTTCATTAATTTTCCAAGGGGGTACAAAATTATTTTATTTACCCTGCTCCATCACAGTCCTCTTCTACTGTCTCTGGTAAAGATGGGATCTCTCTCTTTATGCCGCCGGAAGAGGGGTCGGGACACCTCAGTGCGCTGCTTGGAGTCACAGAGCGGAGCCGGCTGCGCCTACTCGAACCATCTGCTCTGACTCCACCAATTGTCAACCCGCTTGCCTAAATCACAAAATACTTCCCCATCCCTGAGTACTTATGGGGACAAGAGCCAGTTGACATGGCAGACCTTACTAGAGAGAGCTGCACATGGTCAGGAGCTATGCAGCAGAGAAGCCCTTGCCACAACAATCTTGATGGCTTCTTCACCACAGGATTGCATTGGGACAGCTGAGGCAACCTAGGCTCAAAACTTGATAATTCAGCTCCAAGAAGAGCAATGAATCTCAATTTGGTTTTCTCCAACCAAACATAGGATGGAAAGAAGGAAAGGCGAGAATCACTTCACAGGGCCGGAGACGCACCGCTGCCCCCTACACATTAACCAGGTCTGGTGACTTAGTGGACTAATGCGCCCACTGTAGGGTCCTGTGTTCGACCTCATGGTCAAAGGTTCAAATTCTGGGTCCACTCAGCCTTTTTCCCTTTTGAGGTCGATAAAATTAGTACCGTTGGGTAACAATAAACATCTGTTATTCAGCGCCAATATACCCTTCTGAGTGAACATGTGCTTTACAAATACTTATATTATGTTACACATCAGCCCATCCTCGTTGCTAGATATTGTAATCCGAGACAGGACACAGAAGATGAGGTAAGTTCAATATTTATTCGGGACCGGTTTGTGAGTCTCCAGGCTCACCTTTCTCTTTTTCTCTTTCTAGCAGCCAGTTCTTCACCAACATTCTAAGCTGAACTCTCACTTAAGATTCCAAAGGTGATACCAAGTGGGGACGAGAGGAAGGGGGAACATGGGGCAGGGACAATGGGAAGGGAAAGAGGTTTAGACACTAGGGGGCCGATTCCGATTCGGGCAGGAAATTATCTCCGACCGAGCCGGACCCGGAGAGATTTCCGACCGAATCGGACCCCAGCAGTCCGACCGAACGAGTACGATGCGTTCGCATGCTATCGGACTCGATTCGGTCGGACTCCCATTGAAGTCAATGGGAGCCGGTTGTACAACGCGTACGCGGGCTCCCATTGACTCAATGGGTGCGAGGCGAACAAGGGCGCCCCCTATAGCGGGTACGCGTCGAAGCGGGTCGCGCCGTTCACGCGCAGGTAGGGGGGACCCATGGGTCCCCCCTGTGTGCGACTCGCGCTAGTCGTACAGGGGGGTCCGACACGGACCCCCAAAGTGCGGCTCCGACTGCTCTCTCGAGCCGGACGGCGCGAGTCGGTCAGACTGCTTGCGGCGCCCATCGTACTTACCCGGCCGGGGAACGTCTCCATTGCGCGGTGCGAGTCGTGTCCGTGCGAGTCGGTCGGAGCGGTTGGGTCCCGCGAACGAGTCGGTCGGCGATTTCGCGTACGTTCGCATCGTACTCGCTCGCCCGACTCGGTCGGAAACAGGGCGTCCGAATCGGATCCGGTAAAGCCGAATCCGATTCGGAGCCCTACCGGCCGAGATCGGAATCGACCCCTAGGTCTGGGTAAAAGGGGGCGCTAGAGGGCGCCAAGCAAGATGGCCGCACTTGCGTGATGCTCTTGCAGTTCGGGCTCCTATCCGACCAATATCCGTATCATCTTGAACCTAATTATACAAATAAAAGGAGTCGCCTAAACGCCGAGACTGCTGTGATGCCCCCCACCGCTTTCAGCATCTGCTAAACTGCCTGGAAAGCTGAGAAATCGCGAGCTTGTTCCCACGGCGAAGCAGCGCAAAATGGCGGCGGCGCTGCCCGGGTGAGCTATGAGGGGCGACCTCGCAGGAGATTAAGAAAACCCGCTGCCCACATCCGTGCTGCTGCGGAGCTGCCTGGAGGGAGGCCCGACCGGGACTATATTGCCATCGGACTGCAGCGGAGCCACCTCCCGATCCGTCGCTGCGCCTGAGCTCCCTGTGTAGAGCGCCGCGGATTGCCGATCCGACGGCGCGGCCGAGGAGGGCGACGAGACCGACCCCCCAGAGCCCCGCTGAGGCACCAGACATAACAGTGGCGGTGAGTGATCGACCCAACCCCTGAGCCTGCCCGTGGTTGCGGAGGAGGCGGCGCTCACGGCTGGAGCCTCGCAGACGCTGGTCGGGCTGATTGGGGACTAGGCCGCGACCCCTGGCTGACGCGCGAGACCGGGTCATGGCGGAAGGATCCCGCGGCCTCAGCGACGGTGCGATGCCTTGCGGAGCGCCGAACTGCTGCCCGGCGGGGCGGCTCGGGAGCTGGCAGAGGGAGACAGCCATATTCCATCATGCACGCCCACCCCGCTAGGCATTGCGGCCCTGCGCTGCGACGGGAGAGGCGCCTGCGGTCCTGGTGGTTTACTCCAGCTGCCCACGTAAGGTTGGGACCCCTGGGAGGGGTACGGTGCTGCGGACAGCCGCGACGTGCTGAAGACTCAACAACACAGCCCGAACCCCCCTGAGGGAAGACTGAATTTGGGGGCGCGTCGCCACCGCCGTGGCTCCCTGGGCCTGTACCGTCTCCAAGTCCCCAAAACATTTTGTAGGAGTGGCCTGCGCCTGAGGGCCGAGCGGGTGATAGCGTGGCCCCGTTGCCACTGGGAACAGGGGATCGATTAGAGGAAGGCCGGAGCCCTAGCTCGAAGACCGGGCCTCGAGGCCTGCTGGAAGAAGGAGGGGGTCAGACCGAGACACGGTGCCTACACTGCCTGAGACCCACCCCCCCACATAACTAGGCCCCCCCTGCGTCATACTGGGGAAGTGATCGCACTGGGCCAGCGTACCTGTTTGGCCCCACATGGGCCCGCGATGCACGTTGGCAAGAAGAACCCTGCTAAGACGGAGCACCGCGGGCCGAGCGTGGCGGCCAACCTACTGGAGAAGCGGACACTCTCTGCTAAACGGGGGCACTGACAAAGGGGAACCCCTCACGCTGTCCTGTCACTCATGACCGATGCGCTAAGAGAGCACCTGCCCATAACCGCCAGACAGTCCCTCTCGGATTGCGCACACCGTATCGCACCTAATATTCCATCACCATGGGGAAACCCGACGGACGCCAGCCAAAACTCAATTTTGATGCGCGCAAGTCTACCCGCTCCCAGGCAGAACCGGATGAAGACCAGGCTGAAGCCCCGTCCACCTCTACTGCGGACCGCAAGGAACTCCTGCTGGTGATGCAGTCGAGCCTGACCTCCATTGAGTCAAAAATGGACACTATGAATGCTCGGCTGGATGGCCTTACCCACAGGGTAGAAAAACATGATGACCGGCTGACGGAGGCGGTGCGGCACATCTCTGATCTGGAGGACAACTCCACGTCCACTGCTAACCGCATGCTCGAGATGGAGAGGGTCCTGAAGGTCATTGCGGCCAAAAATGAAGATTTGGAATCTCGCTCGCGACGGAACAACCTCCGAATCCTAGGAGTGCCGGAGACGACCGTTACCGGCAGGATGGAGGAGTATATCGAGCGCCTCCTCACAACACTGTTTGGAAGAGAGGCCTTCTCACCGGTCCTGGTTGTCGAGGGAGCCCACCGATCGCTGGCGGCATGACCCACTCCTGGAACACCACCCCGTCCGATAATTGCCAGAATACTTAACTATCGAGACCGAGATGTGGCCCTCCGCCTCTCCAGAGAGCGTGGTCAGCTCCGCTACGAAGGGACAGAAATATCGATATACCCGGACTTCACCATGGCTGTGCAGGAGCAAAGGCGGAAATTTCTCCAAGTAAAGAAAAAGCTGCAGCAACTCAACCTACCCTACGCCATGCTGTTCCCGGCCCGTCTCAAAGTAACACATCAAGGAAAACAGCATTTTTTCCAGAACCCGCAACACGTCCAAGACTTCATTAAGAACTTACCCAAACAACAGACCGGACGATCCTCCCCAACCCATCGACTAGAAGGCAACGGCAATGTCTCAGATATTGAGTGAATCCATGCAGCATCGCCTGTACCATACGAACCGTAAAACTAAAACTGACCCGGACATATCTCACGCAAGGAAGCTTCAGAGACATTAACAGCTTTCACATCGCCGAGGCAAAGAGAATCATGCTTCTAAGGAGATGAAAATAGCACCAACTCCCAGGGAATGCACACTCCCTGAAAGACGCCCGCCACAGAACATAGACCAGTATGCAACTCTCACGGGAGCGGTGGGGCTGGGAGAGTAAGAGCGGAGTATAGGTCGCTGCAGCGCCGAGGCTGCCCCGCTTCGCTCCACTGGAGTGACTCACCAGACCACATAATCGCAAAAGACATTGTGATGAGATGAATACCTACACCACCGCCCGAACACCCTCGCTCAAGCGAGGAGACTCTGGATCGCCCTCTAGCTTTCACCCAGCAGGTAATCCCTACACATTGTACTACTAAGTTACGTTCATGGTTAGACCACCTTCCCCAGTTGGGAATCTGGTACATGGGGTAGATTGGGAGGCGGGGCGGGAATGGGGCCACGGCAGGATTGGGCTGCTGATGTGGGAGGGGGGAGGGGGAACCCTACATTGCTCACCGAACGGAACACGAGACTATATCACGCCAATCATCACCGTGCTGATACATACATATAGGTCCGCACTACGAACTCAAAGAAGACAACGTCCACACTCTGGTACCCACACTCTGCACCATCGCCATGGCAGACCGCCCTAGACCCCCTGCTTATAACTTCCTAACCTGGAATGTACGCGGCCTGGGAGACCCCCGCAAACGCCGACACATTCTAGCCTATCTAGACCGCCATAATATTCACTGTGCGATGCTGCAGGAAACTCATTTTAGCCCCACTGCCTCGCCCACATTCGCAACACGATGGGCAAATTATGCACATTTCTCTTCATACTCCTCTTATGCCCGAGGCACGGCTATATTGATTAAGCGATCTCTCCCCTACACCCCCATAGGGTCCCAAGACGATTCGCAAGGCCGATACAACATACTTTGGGGTCGCCTAGCCGCCCATTCCATAACATTCGTCTCCTGCTATGGTCCAAACAATGATGATCCAGAATTCTTCCGGGTACTCTGGGGTAAGATCTTAGACATCGGATCCACGCATTTGGTATGGGGCGGAGACTTCAACGTTACCCTCAACCCCACATTAGACCGCTCACACCCACAACCGCTACACTACTCCAACTCGCATTACACCCTCAAAGCAATAATAGAGGAGTATGATCTGATTGATGCTTGGCGACATATACACCCGCAGCTCCGGGAGGGAACATGTTACACCACGGCCCGCTCCTCCTGGTCGAGAATTGATGGGTGGTTCATCACTAAAGGGCTTGCCCCCTGGCTGTCACACGCCTCACATCTCTCCCACACATATTCCGACCACTCCCCAGTACACATCGCCCTCACCCCCCCACATGAAGACTCGCCCTTTCTGTTCTGGCGCCTAAACCCACAAAACCTATTAGATCCAGTGTTCAAACAGGAATTAGAACAAGAGATAATGGATTTCTTCCCACGGAATGACAACTCGGTCGAGCAATATTCTACGATATGGGAGCCCTTTAAGGTTACTATTCGGGGACTCTGTATCGCTAAAAGCGGGGGAATCCTGAAGGATATCCGCTCCACGATCCGTAAGCTGGAAACGGAGCTTAAACAGACGGAAACTAAGATACAGGATGCCCCCACCCCAGAACTGCAGGCTCGATTATGAAGCTTGCTTACTGAATATCAAGCAACTGCTGAGACTGAATGCAAGTTTAGGGGGAAATACCATCAAGCACGGCATTACGGGGAGGGAGAAAGACCAAGGAAGGCGCTCGCATCTTTGACCCGCCCTCCTCGCTTCTCCAATATGGTCCTTGAGATCGAAGATGAGGATGGGCAAATACAGAGAAACACCTCTGAGATCGTAACAACGTTCCGCAGCTTCTACAAAGCTCTGTACAAGACACACAGAGCTCACCCGGTGGATTTCACCCCCTTCTTCAAAGATACCGCAATAGCATGGCTGGGAAATGGACAGAGGGAAGCCCTTCTAGCACATCACAAGGACGAAGAAATCATAGCCGCTATAATGCAACTACAATCTGGCAAGGCCCCAGGGTCAGACGGCCTCCCGGCCGAATTCTATAAAACATTTCGCCACTTACTCATCCCTATACTGCGACATGTGTTTGAAGAGGCGCGAGAAACGGGTATACTGCCCCCAACTATGCGAGAGGCACGCATAATCTCCCTGCTCAAACCAGGAAAACCGGCCTCGTGCTGCGACTCATATAGACCCCTGTCCTTAATCAATGTGGACGCCAAAATTTTAGCAAAATTAATTGCTAACCGCATCAGCCCTCTCATGACTGCGCTAGTACTTCCAGACCAATCGGGATTTGTTCCCAACAGAGGCACGACTCATAATCTATGCACTCTGTTTGCGGTCCTCCATGACATGGACCCCGCAATGAACGCCGCGGCCATTTTCTTAGACGCCAACAAGGCATTTGATTCACTAGAATGGGACTACCTGGCCTTCGTCCTGCAACGCATGGGATTTCCCGCTCCTTTCCTGGCCTGGATAGACCAGTTATACGCGGGCCTGCAGGCTAGAGTTGTGGTAAACGGGGCACAGTCCACCCCCTTCACCATAGCCAGAGGCACCCGCCAGGGATGTCCCCTCTCGCCTTTACTCTTCGCCATAGCGATCAAACCTCTGGCGGCCAAAATCAGACAACATTTCCGGGACCACGCCCTTATCTAACCAGAAAGGCAAATATTAATATCGTTATATGCCGATGACCTTACGCTATTCCTGCGCAATCCGGACGAAGGTCTCAACCCCATCCTCAGACTCCTCATCCTATTTGGCCACCTCTCCGGGGTAAACATTAACTGGGGGAAATCCCAGATATACCCCCTCACGGACAATACCACGCGCTTCGAGCCTGACTATCCACTCACGTGGTGCGAAGACACACTTACATACCTCGGAATAGTTATCTCACGTAGTCGAGATGACCTGCTGCTGTCCAATTACGGACGTGCGCTTGATCTCCTCACAGAGAAAATCACCAGATGGATTGCATTGCCCCTCTCCAAGGCTGGCAGAGCCTCCCTGATTAAAATGGTGGTACTACCCAAGTTGCTTTACTTATTTACGAACATTCCATACGCGCCAAGCCGCCATTTTTTAAGGAGATTAAAACTCAACTGATTCGGCTGGTCTGGGGGGGAAACAAGCTAGGTTGAGCTGGGACACCCTCACGCGACCCTTTACTGCGGGGGGATTTGAGGTACCTGACCTAGAACTCTATTTTAGTTGCGCCCAAGCCCACTTCGCAGCCTATTGGATACATCCTCCCCCATATATGCCCCACCTGGCGATAGAGGATGGGTATATGACCCCCACCCCATGTTCAGCATATCTGAGCACCCCCGCGGTCCCAAGACATCGGGCATCCACTACGGTACAATGCACGACTAGTGCATGGCAAGATCTAGCTCGAAGGACTAACTGCCCGATACTCTACTCACCCTTGCTACCCCTTCAAGGGAGACAGGACCTCCCGGTCACACAAGAAGGAGGCTGCCGCCGCCTGCTACACAAGCTATCCAGTCTTACCTGGGGACAGCTCTACTTAAACGGCAAGCTTCGCACTAGCGAAGAATTCTTCGGCACCTACTCCCCCACCTCTCTAGATCGGTTCTACTACACCAGGCTCAGGCAAGATATGCGGACCCTCACCCCATGCTTCCCGATAGAACCCTCCGTTATGCCTCCCCTGCACGCCATAATGCAACAAACCACTCCTACGCACATGGTGTCGCTTCTTTACCGTACCACTCAAGCGAATTGTGAACACGGCCCTCCCACCGCCAGAAATAAATGGGAAAGTGACCTCGGCCATCCCCTCACTGACAAACAATGGTCCTTCTGCTGTCGCCAAACCGGTACAGTCTCTGCCAGCAGTAGACTGCGTATCATTCATTACAAATACCTTCACCGCTTATATTATACACCCGCACGCCTACATCGTCTCCATTTACGCGACAATACTAACTGCGATCGCTGCGGGGAAGAGGGAGCTGACTTCATGCATTTAGCTTGGGACTGTCTGTCGGTCCGCCGATACTGGGGAGAAGTTATGCTCGCCTTAGACCAAATGATGGGACTACACGTGTCGGAAGACCCCCTTACCGCCCTCCTGGGATACACTGAACCGCTGCCTGTCAAGGCACGTCAATATGTCTCCCTTGCACTCCTCCTCGCTAAACGTAAAATCGCCTGCAGGTGGGGCAGAGGAAGGGCTCCGAAATTTAAGGACTGGCTACACGACCTCACATATTGTCAAGAACAATTGAACACCTATGCTGAACTGTTACCATCCTCCTCACTACCATGGGATATTTGGGCTCCTCTCCAAGCGTACCTCTTGGAACACACTACAACCGCAGATGCAGTAACTGACCCCCACACCACAGGAGGAAGCACGTAGGACAGGAAGGGAAACTGAGGCATATGGGAATCCACACGGGTTAGGACGCAAAGAACACAATCGCACTACGGGGTTTAGGGAACGCCATGTATAACTGCATAATCGGGTACAAGAGTTACTGTATGTGGACACCACACTCAACTACAATTGGTGAATAGTGATACTCTTATGATGTTAGTTGGTTTACGTTTTAAACCCACAAATGTTTGGGACCTTTTGAGGCCAATGATGATGCTAGCCCACCTGACGCGGCCGGCCCGACGGGGTTGTAGGCGGCTTGCTGTGTACATTCCTACCCACCTCTAATGCTATACAACGCGCAACATTGCATTGCCGGCCCGCTCGGGATGTAGGCAAAAATGCTGTGTAAAAGAACTGTTGGCATCAATAAAGGTCTTTAAAAAAAAAAAAAAAAAGTCTGGGTAAAGTTAAAACACCCTTGGTTTTGTGCTGACATGGGGACAAAAGCAAAGAAGTCATTGGCAGGAGCACTGATTGTGTGTCACATATAGGTGACACACAGTCAATGCACCTCCCAAGACCATACCTAGCAAAGGACAAACCATGATCAGAGGAAGCTCCCAGGCGTCCCCGTGCAGACGAGTGCAGTGTCGCAATTCAAACACCTGCAAGCTTATTTAAAAGCCCCTTGCGCCGCCGGTGCATCACTTTTAATATGGGAAAAAGTGAAGTATAGGCGGCGCAAGGGGCTTGTAAATAAGCCCCATAGTATTTTTCAGTTTTATCAGGTGCACTGGTACGGTCTGCGCATGGCACACCCATTTAAGTGTGCCCCATTGCAAACAGAGTGAGTGTGCCTCCATTGAATGCATCATTCAATCGTAGATAGCATCAAAATGTGTTCTCCTCAGCTAGATAGATGGCACAATGCTCTTCACTATGACTACAGTAAACATTTCCCCTTCTTACACGCATCATCCAGAAAGTGGGCACTTAGGTGCTACACATTTGAAATATACATGTGGAACGTAGATACTTCAGTGTGAGAAATGAATTATAAAATATTTGTGAATGCCCACAAAGGTATACTTAACAACCCGTTGATAATCCCTGGTGAATGTCAGCTAATATAATTAAACTTCAGAAGTGCACCTGTGCAGTGTATGTCTGAGTTGCTAGTTAACTTGCCCAGACACATATATCCGCCTTACATGCATGGGTATATGATTTAAAGATTTGTCACAGTCTTTAAATCATGCCCAATATACTTTCACAAACATAGACCAACCCTATGGCTGGAAAAGACTTTATGATCCTCCAGAAAAAATATCTCGCTTTAGTCTAATTGTGACTTTGCTGATGATAAACAACATTTAGTAGCAGGCATTGCTACAGAATAAATGAGTAGTTTAAAATGCTCACATGTTCTATTTGGAGAAATGTAGTTCTCAGTCACAGTGTCTCCACCACGAACAACACTCGAGTGGTTTTTGAATTATTTTCCCCTCAGGGAAACCTTTCATTTTACAGTTCAGTAAAAGTCGCAACTTCAAGGCCTCCGAGAAAATAGGGTTGGATAGGTTTTTAGCAAAACAAATGCACTGCAACACAAAAATACTACCGAATTGCGATCACCATTTACAAATGCTTCTTTTGATTCCATAGTTTTAACAAATCTACTATTGAAATGTCAGTTGCATATGTTGGTGGGCTTATATATTCACATTTTAAGTGTTGCATTTTTTTTTTTAAATGTCACATTTTATATATATTTATCAGTATGATGCATTATAGTTTAGTGACTATTTCCTTTCCTAAGCTTCACACTTCCCTTGTCTCGAATCGTTTTCATCTGCGATGAAAATATACCCTTTGGGGCACATGCATCAAAGGTTTTTGCGATCGCAAACGGTGCGAATCGCAAAAATCGGCCGTTTGCGACCGCAAATTGGCCTTTGGAGATGCATGAAAGTGTTTCCTATGCGCAATTTAAGAATTTGCAATTATTTGCGAATTCCTAAATTGCGATTGCATTTAAGGAATCGCAATTTGCGATTCCTTAAATGCAATGCTAGAAGCACTTTCAAATAGCGATTTCGCTATTTGGGACCGCAAATTACAGACAAATCAAACTTGTCTGTAATTTGCAAAAACTTTGAAAAATGCACTAAAATGCATTTTTTAAAGTTTTAGATTACACACACACATGCCCTTGGGGCATGTGTGTGCACTAACATGGGTGCACATCACAATTTCAGGGGTGCAACAGGGTGTCCTTTTGACACCCCTGCACCCTTGAAATTACATGCGCAATTTGCGAGTACCTATTGGTATTCGCAAATAGCGCTCATAATTTCCCATTCATTCCTATGGGCCTGTAGGCCCATAGGAATGAATGGGAAGCTATTCCTTATTTGCGACTCGCAATTTGCGAGTCGCAAATAAGGAATGTGAAGGAATCGCTATTATTATAGTGATTCCTACATGCATAGGCTTTTGCGATTCCTTAATTGCGATTCCTTAATAATCGCAATTAAGGAATCGCAAAAGCCTACCTTGATGCATGTGCCCCTTTATCCCATCTGCATACTCTACATGGGGTTTGTTTTTTAAAGAGACCAAGGGCCAGATGTATGAAGATTAGGAATAGCGATTTCCTAATTGCGATTTCCTGTGAATTAGGAAATCGCTATTCTTAATGTATGAAACTCTTTTGAGTTTCATTAGCGATTCCTAATGGTTCGCAATTAGACCTACTTCATGCATATTAATGATGTAGGTTGCAATTTGCGACCCACTAGGATTTGCTGCCATCACAGGGATGATGGCTTCCTGGGGTCAGCAGACCACAATGTCTGTGATTCCTTTTAAATAAAGCAATCTTTTTTTTTTAATGCAGCCCGTCTTCCTTGAAAGAAAATGGGATGCGTTTAAAAAGAAAAGAATGAAACGTTGAACTTTAATTTTTAAAGAGTAGGCAGTGGTCTGTGGGAACACAGCCTGCTCTTAAAAAATATTTTTTCATCATTATCAAAGGGGAAAGGTCCCAAGGTCACTCCTTCCCATATGCTTATGGTTTACCAGCAATTTTTACATGGTGGTAAAGTATTACGGTTTTGTGATGGGAAATTGGGGCCAGATGTACAGCCATTTTTGCGGCCGCAAACGGGAGAACCTCCCGTTTGTGACCGCAAAAAAGGGTAATGGCATGTACAAATGCTATTTTGCGAGTCACTGACACGCAAAATAGCATTTGCGACTCCCGCTTTTAGGAAGGGGTGTCCCTTTCTAATAGCGAGTCACCATGCCATGTACAATTGTTTTGCAACCCCATTTGCGGCTGCAAAACACTCGCAGTTTACCACCTACTTCAAGTAGGTGGTAAACCACTCGCACACGGGAAGGGGTCCCCAGGGGACCCCTTCCCCTTTGTGAGTAGGTGAGAAAATATTTTTAAGAGCAGGCAGTGGTCCCAGGGACCACTGCCTGCCCTTAAAGACTGAAACTGAAAAGTTTCATTTTTCTTTTTTAAATGCATCCCGTTTTCCTTTAAGGAAAATGGGCTGCATTTAAAAAAAAAAAAAAAAAGACTGCTTTATTTAAAAGCAGTCCCAGACATGGTGGTCTGCTGACCCCAGCAGGCCACCATCCCTGGGAGTGCTAGCCATTCCTAATGGGGGTCGCAAATTGCGACAGCCTCATTATTATTCATGAGGCATGCAATTTGCGACCCCATTAGGAATCGCTAACAGTGTCTGAGACACTGTTATACATCCCGATTTGCAAGTCGCAAATTGGGAGTCGCAAATGCGACGCAATTTGCGAGTCGCACATTGATGGGTCGTACATCTGGCCCTTGGTCACAAAACATTAATACATACCATACCTATTTAGTATTTGGAAGGGACCCCCAAAACACACCACTTACACATACCAAATCGCAAATGCAAATTGCGATTCAGTAACAAGTTAACGAATCGCATTTTGTACATCAGTAATAGCATTTTTCTGGGAATCAGGCTGTTCGAGACCAGAAAAATTATTGTACATGTGGCCCTTAGAGCCTTGTTTAGAGAGTGGTAGATGCGGAGGAACAGTAACAAATCAGCAAAATAACTTATCCTTCACCATACTGAGTCTGGAGTATTGACATGGCAGACAATACTCCAAACCTTCAGCGGAGGAAAAAATATAAACTATCTAACGCACCCCACTCCCACACCACAGAAGCAAGACGTCCCTGTTCCTGCAAGCCAACTGCATGCATTTTAAACTAGTGTGAGCCCACTGTCAGCTGCTCTTCAAATCCAAAGGAAAGTGTACACACAGCATACCATGTTGAAGTGTTAAAATTAGACTTACTAATACAAATACCTACCAACTTTTTTCGATTTCTATTAACAACCTAACCATGCGAAACACAAGAAATTCAAACCTATGTTAATGTTACCCTGTGACAGCTGTTCGCACTCTGCCCCTCTGCTGATCCCACAATCCGTCGGGTCAAAAAATATTATTGTGTCCTTGATGTGTATAGATTTTATATCCTTTTGACATCTTTTAAAACATTTGAAAATGTGAAAAATATATCCTTTATATATGAAAGGATTCTCACGTGTAAGCACACCCAAATGTCCTCTGTAGCCTGTTTATCACATTAGATGTAAATAAGGATGCCGCAACATACCATGTCACCATAAACTCCAGGGCTCAGATTTACTAATAGGTCATGCAAAGCAGCGCAGCAAGGCAAGTTGCTGCTTTGCGTGAATAGAAGAGAGCTGCACTGCACCACATTTAAAAAGATATGGTGCTGTTCAGCTCTCCCTGTGGTTGCGCAATTGTGACAACCTAGCGTCAATGGAGAGACGTTTGCACCATAGTGCAAGGGTGCCTGAGTTGAGGTCAGAATAGTTTTTGTGCAGGAAAGGGGATCTTCCTGCACTAAAACTAACTGTCAAGGCATATTTCTCTGATATGTGCTGCAGAATGCAGCACAGATGCAAAGAGGAAGTAACAAAGAAAAATAAATGTATTTTTCCTCATTATGCCAGCCTCTGGTGGGTGCACCATTTTGGCGCTAACCCAGGTTTACAGATTTGAGTAAATCTGGGTTTGCATCAAATTACATGGGTGGATGCACGGGAACGCCCATGCTCCACCTATATCATGTCTCCCAGATGCAGGGTAAGACAAAGGCACCGCTATGTGCTGCCTTGCAGTACTTTTTTTTTAAACAAAGTTGGGCAAAGCCAAACTGGGTTTGCGTGGCGTTATAATAAAGAAAATGATTTCACATAGATTTCGTGTTGATGGTGTGGTCATTGTGGGCGGAAGTAGCTGGTTGCTGGTTGGAGTTTTAAGTTGGCGGGAAGTGAGGAGCGTTTGTTGTCGATGTGAAGAGCACCATGTGGGTGAAGTCCGGAGTCTATAGCTGGGGAAGTTACATCGAGTTCGTGAGGATACCATGGGCGATTCTTTTTCAATACAAGGAACCCAGAACCTCTCACTTTTCACCAGGAGTCCAGTTCTTGCAGTTTGCAGCCAAGGGGTCAGGACCTTAGGTGGCAAATCCGGTCTGGGCTCCCACTAGCAGAGGCCAGAAGCAGGATCCAGGGAGGCCCAGTTGGTGCAGGTCAGCAGGGCAGATGCAGTCAAGGCCTCTGAAAGCTTGCTGTGGCCCTGTAAGTCAAACAGGAGGCCAGCCAACTGACCCTTGGAGTCACTTCTTTGATCCTGGGTTCAAGGCAAGCATGTCCAGCAGAGAAGTCCTTCTTTTGAATCTTCTCAGGTCGAAGAGTGTTCTGATTCTAGGGTCTGAGGGTGCCACATTTATGCCCAGTGCCCACCTGTGTGTGGGAGACAATCCCTGGCCTACTCCAAAACTAGTTCTGGCCAGTTTGTCCCTCTTCTCTGGGGTTTGTTCAAAGCTAGCCAGGGGACAAAGGCAAGGGCAGTCCTTGCGTCGGGTTCATTTGTGTGTGCTGAAGAAGGTTCCTTTCAAGTGTAATCAGGGCAGGGCACAACTTCTACCCAAACATCCTGTTAGGAAGACCCACTCCTTTTGTACCTTGTCTGGAAAGAATACACATCACACCCCAGGAAAGTCATTAGCAATCATGTGACCCTGGTCACCAGCCAAAAGGCATATTTGGTTTATGGAGAAAATGCCAACTTTCTAGAAGTGGCATTTTTAGAACAGTAATTTAAAACCTGACTGTATCTTTAAAGGTGATTTTAAATTACAATCCAAATGAGTGGAAGAGTATCTCTCCATCCGCTCCCAGAATGGAGTTATCACTTATTAAGTGTAATAAGGTGACTCCGTGTTAGTCTATGGGAGAGCTAGTCTTGCTACAGTGAAATATGACTTTCGGGGTTATTCACTGTCAGGGCTTGTAAAACTGAATCACACATGTCGTACTTTTTAAATATCATGCACCTTGTACCATGAGCCTTTAGGGCCTATCTTAGGGGTGACTTATAAGTATTAAAAAGAAAGCGTGGGACCTGGCAAAAGGTTTATTGTGAACACAAGGAGATGATGGACGGAGCGCTGAAACTTTTCAGACACTCACCCCCAGTCACAGATCTGGGTTGAATCCATCATTGTTCTTTAGCTCACTTTGCCACCCCAGTTCAGACACACCTTTATGCAAATCAGTCTTGACCCTTGTGCCTCATGGGAACAGTCCAGCCCGAACTGCCAAGCCATGTCTTCACTGGACCGGAAACAAGCATCCTGGGACCGGTTTCGGGCTAACAGCCCTCATCAGCCAGGCTAGCTTTAATCCAGTGGCAAAGTGAGCAAGGGACCCACGTCTGGGCATACCCTGCCAACTTAGGGTGAACAAAGCAAACACAAGGAGATGATGGACGGAGCGCTGAAACTTTTCAGACACTCACCCCCAGTCACAGATCTGGGTTGAATCCATCATCGTTCTTTAGCTCACTTTGCCACCCCAGTTCAGACACAACTTTATGCAAATCAGTCTTGACCCTGTGCCTCATGGGAACAGTTCAGCCCGAACTGCCAAGCCATGTCTTCACTGGACCAGAAACAAGCATCCTGGGACTGGTTTCGGGCTAACAGCCCTCATCAGCCAGGCTAGCTTGAATCCAGTGGCAAAGTGAGCAAGGGACCCATGTCTGGGCATACCCTGCCAACTTAGGGCGAACAAAGCAAACACAAGGAGATGATGGATGGAGCGCTGAAACTTTTCAGACACCCACCCCCAGTCAAAGATCTGGGTTGAATCCATCATCGTTCTTTAGCTCACTTTGCCACCCCAGTTCAGACACAGCTTTATGCAAATCAGTCTTGACCCTGTGCCTCATGGAAACAGTCCAGCCCGTACTGCCAAGCCATGTCTTCACTGGACCGGAAACAAGCATCCTGGGACCGGTTTCGGGCTAACAGCCCTCATCAGCCAAGCTAGCTTGAATCCAGTGGCAAAGTGAGCAAGGGACCCACGTTTGGGCATACCCTGCCAACTTAGGGTGAACAAAGCAAACACAAGGAGATGATGGACGGAGCGTGGAAACTTTTCAGACACTCACCCCCAGTCACAGATCTGGGTTGAATCCATCATCGTTCTTTAGCTCACTTTGCCACCCCAGTTCAGACACAGCTTTATGCAAATCAGTCTTGACCCTGTGCCTCATGGGAACAGTCCAGCCCGAACTGCCAAGCCATGTCTTCACTGGACCGGAAACAAGCATCCTGGGACCGGTTTCGGCTAACAGCCCTCATCAGCCAGGCTAGCTTGAATCCAGTGGCAAAGTGAGCAAGGGACCCACATCTGGGCATACCCTGCCAACTTAGGGCGAACAAAGCAAACACAAGGAGATGATGGACGGAGCGCTGAAACTTTTCAGGCACTCACCCCCAGTCACAGATCTGGGTTGAATCCATCATCGTTCTTTAGATCACTTTGCCACCCCAGTTCAGACGGATCACTGACAAAATATCGAAGGTCAAAAAATCGACCTACAAAAATATTGGAGCAAAAATATCGATGTCAACAATATCGATATCCTATCTACAACATGGTAAGTACAAAAATATCGAGAAAAAAAATATCGATGTCAAAAATATCGTTATTAAAAATATCGGTTTTTTTTGTTAAAAAAAATATGTAAAATAAACTAAATAATACTTATAAATAAAATAAACATAGTTAAAAATATTTTATAATGTTTAAAATTAATAAGTAATATATATAATTTAATAAAACATTAATTAAACATATACATATAATATATAATATATATACTTACTTAATATCAGTTTTAATAATTATTTTAATAAATTATAAATTATTAGAAAATATTATAAATTACAAATACATCTATACACATAAAACAATAACATAAATAAAAATTAAATCATTATGTATAACAAATTAAAAAAATTAAATTTACTTTTAATATTTTTAAAATTTATTATATACTACACTAACTAAAATAATACAAAAAATATTAAATAGCGGAGGGAATAAAACTACTATTGCAACTCCCAAAAAAACAACAGTAAGAAAAATGTTGGATAGCGTAGAGCTTAAAATTACTATTCCCACTCCAGAGAGTGCAACAGTAGAGAAAGTATTGGATAGCGTAGGGGTAAAAATTACTATTCCCACTCCAGGGAGTGCAACAGTAGGGAAAGCGTTGGATAGCGGGAGGGTAAAAATTAATATTCCCACTCCAGTGAGTGCAACAGTAGGGAAAGCGTTGGATAGCGTAAGGGTAAAAATTACTATTCCCACTCCAGTGAGTGCAACAGTAGGGAAAGTGTTGGATAGCGTAGGGGTAAAAATTACTATTCCCACTCCAGGGAGTACAACAGTAGGGAAAGCGTTGGATAGCGGGAGGGTAAAAATTACTATTCCCACTCCAGTGAGTGCAACAGTAGGGAAAGCGTTGGATAGCGTAAGGGTAAAAATTACTATTTCCACTCCAGTGAGTGCAACAGTAGGGAAAGTGTTGGATAGCATAGGGGTAAAAATTACTATTCCAACTCCAGAGAGTGCAACAGTAGAGAAAGTGTTGGATAGCGTAGAAGTTAAAAATAACATACTTATAAATAAAATAATTTTTTTAAATAATTAATGAATTATTAAATAACTCTAAACTTTTACAAATACCAATAAATAATTATTAAAAACATAATTACCAATGAAAAATTTAGTAACAATAAATTAATAATAAATACCAATAAATAATAATTAATAAATATTAATGACCAAATAATAAATATTGAACAATAAAATATGTTTAATAAAAACATATTAATTATTAAAACTTAATTACCAATTAACTAATATTGAACAATTAAATGCTTTTTTATACCAATAATAATAATTATTAAACATTAATTACCAATTAATAATGACTTATTAATATATTAATTAAATGTATCAATAAATAATATTTAATAATATTTAATTACCAATTAATGATAAAACAACAATATATTAATTTTCAGAACAAAACAATTCTAATTTAAAAAAAATACCAATTAATAATTAATGTCCAATAAATTAATTATCAATACCCAACAATAAATTTAATAATTACTTAATTAGATTTCAATTACTTCCAACACTATTCCCCTATAAACGCACAACACACTCCAATAATAAAATAATACACTTAACATAATGATCAATTAATCAATTAATAAAAATTAATTACCAATTATTAATTAATTAACAATAATATAATTATCAATACCAATTAATTAAAATAAATTATAACTTAATTACAATTAAATTACTTCCCACCCTATTCCCCTATAAACCCACAACCCGCTACAGAACTTAAACGCAAAAAATAATTAAAATTAATTTATAATTCCTAAAAATTAATAATTAATTTAGTATAATTAAATTACTTCCCACCCTATTCCCCTATAAACCCACAACCCGCTATGGTACTAAAAAAAAAAAAAACTTAAAAAAAACATTATTAACATATAAAAATTGTATACATATATTTTTAAACAAGTAGAACACTTAACAAAAACACATATAACACAAAACAAAATACATAACAATAATACAAATATCGATATTAGTAACATCGATATTAGTAACATCGATATATTTGATTTCGATATTACTAACTTCGATATTACTTACATCGATATAAAAAAAATCGATATTACTTACCTTAGGGTCGATATTCTGTCCGTCGATATTCTTAACATCGATATTCTGTCCCTTCGATATTGTGACCTCGATATTAGTGTATATCGATATTTAATTTTCGATATTTTGACTGCTCACCAGTTCAGACACAGCTTTATGCAAATCAGTCTTGACTCTGTGCCTCATGGGAACAGTCCAGCCCGAACTGCCAAGCCATGTCTTCACTGGACCGGAAACAAGCATCCTTATTGTGCCAGGTCAAAATGTCAGTTTAAAACTGCACTACAGGCTGCAGGGGCAGGCCTGTAGACATGTATTACAGGGCTACTATAGTGGGTGACACAATGAGTGCTATAGCACACTAGTAGCATTTAATTTACAGGCCCGGGGTACATGTAGTACCATATTGCTAGATCTGGCATCCTTTGCATGGTTTTCCCCCTAACCTTTTGCCTTTAACCTTCCTGTTTAGCGGACTTAATTTTTGCTGGCTTTAGGACTCTGCGCGCTTTACCACTGCTAAACAGTGCCAAAGTGCTTTTGCTCTCTCCTTAAACATGGTAGAATTGGCCAATACCCAATTGGCATATTTAATTTACTTGTACGTCCCTAGTAAAGTGGAACTATTTGTGCACAGGGCCTGTAAATTAAATGCCACTAGTGGACCTACAGCACTGATTGTGCCACCCACTTAAGTAGGCCTTTCAAACATGTCTTAGCCTGCCATTGCAGCCTGTGTGCAGTTTTAAGCTGCCATTTGGACCTGGCAAAATAATGCCCAAACTTTAACTTTTTATAACCATATTTAAAAAAAAATACATACAAATGTACCCCTTTCCAATTCCCACACAGAATCCCAAATTTGAATATATCAGAACGAAGATTACCCTTTCATTCAGTAGAGGCAACGTTACTGAGTCTGGAATAAGTCCACCATCGGCCCCATATCTTAGCATGGTTATGCGAGCAACCCCAGGTCTGATAAATGGGTTCCTCCAGTTTGGAGCACCAGCCCATCACCACGTGCCAGCACACAATACTCGGAGGGTGCATGGTGCTCCAATGACGTGCTATGTCTCGTTTAGAGAGCAATGTGCCCATGCCCACCGTTGCATATTCTCGTCTGGGGCCCCCAAGGCCTTCCAAGATTCCCAATTGTGCCAGCTTAGGAGAAAATTCTACTGGCCTCTTCAGTACCTCCGTCAGTACCTCACCAACAGTCGACCAGTACTGTACGATAGTAGGACATGACCACACCACGTGGTAAAAGACTGTCTTCGGAGTAGCACATAATTTACAATGCGAGGTTGGTCTACTACCCACGCTCCAGAGACACGCCGGCACATGGTATGTGGTATGTAGATAATGGAGTTGGATGAGGCACAGTTGGGAGAAGATGGCAATTACTCGAGGGGCCATTTGTGCATCCTTCCAGTCTGCATCATCTAGGGGGCCTACCCAGGCTTCCCATTTTTGTTTAAGAAGATCACATTTGTCGGAGAGTTAATGACCAATGATTGATATAGTTGTGAAATCCCTTGTTTGCCTAGGAGGCCCTAAAGCAGTTTGGCCTCAAGCGGGTTATATTCGGAAGGATTAAGAAGTTCCTCCTGATGAGAGTGAAGTGTGTGTTGAAGCTGTAAGTACTTGTGGAACTGTGAATTGGAAAGTGAGAACTGTGCTTACAAATCTTAGAATGTTATAATGGACGATCCCCTCAAGGTGTAACACCTGAGCAAGTCGTCACCCCCTCCACAGTGGGGTCTGTTGTGTGATTCATTTATCCCACCCCACACATTTCAGCATGGTGTGCCATGTGGAGAACTTCACCCTGGTAGGCTCGGGTAGGAAACGGGGAAGAGGCCCCCCCCCATAGAGCAAATTGTGGAAAATATCTGGACCCAACAGGGAAAGCTCCAGTGTATAGACCGGGTCCCCTCAACATCCATTCATTCAGTCGTTAATAACTGGCAATTGCAAAGCACAGTAATACAGACGAATGTCAGCCATGCCCATGCTCCCATCAAAGGTCAACTGCCAACATTTGCCCAAGCAATGGGAGGAGGGTGCCCTATCCAGAGGAAGGTTCTAATAGTATCTGTAAGATCCCAGAACCACGCCACTGGAATATATATAGTGAAAAATGTTGCAGGACATACAAAAACCTTGCACACACAAGGAGATAATGGAGAGAGCACTGAAACTTTTCAGACACTCACCCCCAGTCACTATTAGATCTGGGTTTAATCCATCATCGTTCTTTAGCTTGCTTCGCCACTCCAGTTCAGACCCAGCCATATGCCAATCAGTCTTGACCCTGTTCCTCATGGGAACAGTCCAGCCCGAACTGCCAAGCCAGGTCTTCCCTGGACCGGAAACAAGCATCTTGGGACCGGTTTCGGTGGTAACACTCCTCATCAGCCAGGCTAGCTTGAATCAAGAGGCATAGTGAGCAAGGGACCCACGTCTGGGCATCCCATGCCAACTTAGGGTGAACAAAGCAAACACAAGGTGATGATGGATGGAGCACTGAAACTTTTCAAACACTCACCCCCAGTCACAGATCTGGGTTGAATCCATCATCGTTCTTTAGCGCACTTCGCCACCCCAGTTCAGACCCAGCCATATGCAATTCAGTCTTGACCCTGTTCCTCATGGGAACAGTCCAGCCCGAACTGCCAAGCCAGGTCTTCCCTGGACCAGGAACAAGCATCCTGGGATCAGTTTCAGAATAACACCCCTCATCAGCCAGGCTAGCTTGAATCCAGTGGCAAAGTGAGCAAGGAACCCACATCTGGGCATACCCTGCCAACTTAGGGCAGACAAAGCAAACACAAGGAGATGATGGACAGAGCACTGAAACTTTTCAGACACTCACCCCCCCGTCACAGATCTGGATTGAATCCATCATCGTTCCTTAGCTCACTTCGCCACCCCAGTTCAGACCCAGCCATATGCAAATCAGTCTTGACCCTGTTCCTCATGGGAACAGTCCAGCCCGAACTGCAAAGTCAGTTCTTCCATGGCTTAGCAACAAGGAAACAAGCATCCTGGGACCGGATTCGGGGTAATACCCCTCATCAGCCAGGCTAGCTTGAATCCAGTGGCAAAGTGAGCAAGGGACCCACGTCTGGGCAAACCCTGCCATACAAAAACCTTGGCAGAATAATTAATTTAAATAAGGCCACCCTACCAAGGATCAGAAGAAGGAGGTGCTTCCAGGACTTAAAGTCTTGTTTCAGTTTGGTCAGAAGTGGGGGAAGGTTAAGGGACCAACTCAGGGTCAGTTCCACTGAGACATGTACACCATGATAAAGGAAGCTAAGACTTTTGACTGGGTTCTGTGTCTGCCAATCCATGGTTTCATCCCCCCTTGTATTACCTTCATTTTTAATACATATAAGTCACCCTAAGTGTAGACCCTGGACAGCCCAGAGGGCAGGGTGCAGTCTATTTAAAAAGAAGGACATGTACTTGTAGTGTGGATTGTGGCCTCATTGTCGACATTGCTAAGTTAGCTTAGGCCTAGCTGCCATGATGCCTTCTTTGCACACGTTACTCTGTGACTTTGTTTTTCCAGACTCTGCTTGTGCCCATTCAGCATTAGAACTGTCTGTCTTTTTGCCTTTCACCTTTTCTCATGTCCTCTGTGGGGTTTGTCTGCACACAATGTACAAGGTCGAAAAACAATGTCCCTTGTTATTGCTGTTCTGGTCAGCCCCTCGCACTTAGACATAACATGGAATACAGCTGCACAGGGAGAAATTTGTGTGCTTTTAATATTGTGATCTCCCTGTTTGTGACACTTGGAGAAAAACCTTTCCAGGGAGAAGAGCTGTGCTTGTCTGATGATGTAAACCTTGCATCTAGATCTTGAGGTATGGGGGTCCCCCGGACAAAGCCCAGAGGTCTTCTATTTATATGATAAACTAGTTCCTAGCACGGGGAGGGTGGCAAGGCCTTTTAGTCCTATATCCACTGTCTTTATAAAATGCTGTCCCCGTTTGTATTCTATGGAATTGTAACCATGCTTACTGTTTTAACTTTATGCATTATGCTGCTAGTACTGGCACGTGTACTGTGTCTTAGAGCACGTTAGTTGAAATAAACATTTTAAACTATACTGTGTCTCTTAATACGCACGTTGTGGACAAGTATGAGTGAATAATGAAAGAGTGTTCTTGCTCCCTCGATTCCTGAAAGAGTCCGTGTTCTGGGATGTCTAATCATTGGTAGCTTCGCTGTAGTACGGAGAACGAATGAGACACTATAGCTAGTCGGATTGGGATTTTGGGTACTAAGGTGTATGGTTGGTACACCACTATACACCGAGGTCCTGTTTTCCTGCGCATAGTTCTGTATATGTGTAGAATCCCCGCAACATGGCGCCACCAACGTGGTGGGCTTCTTATCTGCGAGACGCTTGAGTAGTACTTGTGCTTGTCCACAATTCCCTTCACTTATGTTTCCGGAAACATTTGTGAGGGTGTAACCTCCTATATTGATGTTTTTATAGGTTCTTTCAAGCTTGAAGTTATTAAAAGGTGTTCTCTTTAATGTTAACCCTATATTGCGCTGCCACGCACTAGGTTGTTTTTCATTCTTGGTCTTAATGGCTGTGAATATAAATATCCCGGCACATAGACGCGCTGCGCTCCGAGCTCATTTGACAGCGTATGGAGTGCCTGACGCGGGTGTCGCCCTCATCTTTGTGGTCCAAGCTGATCCGGCTTACCATTTTGAGGTGTTTTACTCATGGGTCACTTTTCCGGCGGTGGAAGGAGCTGACAATTTGTTCCACGTTTACGCTCCCACCGCCCTTCCTAATGTTTATCGGCCTTATAAGGCTCTTGAAGTACCGCTCACGGCGTGGCAACACCGTGTTTGGTTTAATGGCGCCCTCCCACATCCGGTCACCCCGATTCGTTTAGGCACCTTATCGATAGATGGGGCCACATGGCCTGTTTTGGCCGGGTACACCCCACATCCACTTCATTTAGCGGTTCCAGTAGATGAACTGCGCATGTTGCATACATCTTTAATCCGTGTACACAGAGCTTTAGTACAATATGTTACAGGTAATGTCCAGATGGCCCCTCCTGGAGTTGCGGTGCACCCAGCTGGACATGGCGGTGTGACCATAAGTCCCGTCATGGTTAATTTGGTGATGGGCAAGTGCCCACAGAATAAGGATGATTTGCCTTATTGGCTTGCTTAAAAATTTGACCAGCTGGAGGCGGTGTTTCCAAATACCTCTCCTGTGGAAAAACACAGGATTCTGACTATTAGTTTACCAAAAGACTTAATTCCTGAGTTGACAGAATGCAACAACTGGGGCAAGGTATTCGCAGCAGTATGTGAAGTGTTTCGGCACTCCATCCATGACGGTCCTCCCCACCGTGATTAAGCATGTACAAGATGAGCATGGCCCTGAAGCGGCTGTGGAACTGGGGATCAGACTGGTAGGAGTGTTCGATGTAGTGGCTGATCTAATCATTGCGAACGTCAAGGGTGAGGCAGTCAACTTTCAAGTCGCTAATGCTTTGGCTTTAGTCCCAGAGCCGGACAAGCCTCGCGAATTACCAAAAATTATTGCACAGGCTTATAAAACCATTGGCCTCAATAGTTTGGGGTTAAGCCTTTTGCTAAAACGCAAGCTCAAACACAATCACAACAAAAATCTCAGTCTGATAAAGACGAGAAACCGTTCTTTTCTAAAAAAGACCTGGAAGTTGAAGAAACAGGGAAAGCAACAACCAAAGCCAGGGTCGCGTGCTGCGTCACCGGTTTCCGTGTCTTCTGAACGCACTTATGATTTGCGCAACCAAGCGAGAATTAAGTCTCCTGATAGATTTCAGGTTCCTAACCAGCGTTCTCCTCGTTCTTTGCAGGCACCATCGACCTCACAGGCTGGTGGAGGAGATCGCCAGGAAAGAGGCTGGGGTCATGACGCCCCACAGGGACGAGACCAACCTCGACAACCTGGCAGAGGGAAACAAGAAGAATTTTCCCGTCCTCGCCCACAGTTTCAGAAGAAAAAAGTTGCCGCTTTAACAGCGTGATATGCCACAGACGGTGAGAACGAGACTCCTGAATTGGACGTGGGCAGTGACGCTGCTAGACAGCGCCGCGGAAGTTACCATAGTGCGGGAGGCACTACGTCCTCATGTGGAGGCGACAGCAACTGACACATACATTACTGTCGAGACAGCTGACACCCGAGTGGCACCCCCTGACAGAGACTATTTAATATTGTCCTTCAAATTGAAGGTGACATTGAGCGTGTTATTAAAGGGATTTTTTGGGAAAATCTGACCTCTTCTTATCACATTTTGATGGCGGAGGCAGATTGGCCGCCCCCATTCGTACTTGCTGCTCATAGAGGGGAGGAGGTAATCCTTCCGAGCTTTTCTCGTCATGTCCCCAAAGACAAAGCGGAGGCTCTCGCAGCTGAATGGGCTGTAGCTCAGGCCCGGCACTGTACCGTAACCACATGGGCTGGGATGAGGATTCTCCCCCCCATGATAAACCATTGCGGTCTTTGCCACAGCCTCAAGCCCAATATCCCCTCCGGCGGGAAGCTAAGGGTCCCGTTTCCGACATTCTGACACAGTTAGAATATCAAGGAGTAATTGAAACATGCGTGTCACCAATGAATAATCCCCTTTTCGCAGTTTCTAAACCCGATGGGTCTTACCGCTTGGTATTGGACTACCGGCATTTGAACTCCCATTGTCGAACCTTTGCGGTACAGAATACCCATAGTTCTGCGCTCGTAGACAGTCTTGTTCGTAAAAAATATAAAAGGACTCTTGACCTTTCCAATGGTTTTTACACTCACAATTTATCCCCGGTGGGAAACAATTCAAATTCCGGCGTTTGCCAATGGGCTACAAGAACAGCCCGGGGGTCTTCGCCGCCCGTGTTGTCTCTTTGTTGGACAGCAAAGACCCAGATGCGTATTCGTACGTGGATGATATATATCTGACGGACGACGACCTATGGCCGCATCTTTCCCGAGTATACCGCATTATTCTTGAGTTCGCGGTCTTAGGATACAAATTTAATTTTGCCAAATCTCACATCGCAGAATATACTGTGTTGTTTTTGGGCTATGAGCTCAAAAATGAAGGTAGGGGCTTAGCTCCCCACTTCCTGGAGAAGTGCGCACTTCTGCGCCCTCCAACGACCCTGAAAAAACTTCAGTCTTTACTGGGATTTTTGAACTTTGGGCGTTCTTACATTCCCGAATATGCCCAGCGTATCAAGCCTCTTTATGCCTTGATACAACCGACCTTTTCGAAGTCGTGCTGGCTTCCGGAACACTCCACTATACTGCAATCTTTGCAGTCTGATCTACTTGAATCTAAGTTCTTGTTGACTCGTGATAACCATACGAACCTGGTGATTAGAATTGTGCCAGGGGCAGTAGGTTTCACGTACTTGACGTTTAACGAAGGTGACACAGTACCTATTGCCTACAAGTCACATCTTTACACTTCTGCCGAGTTGCGCTTTTCCACTGTGGAGAAAGTTTTGACTGCAGTGCAAATAGCAATTCTTAAGAACGCGCACTGGCACAGGGAAAACGCATCTTGGTTGTCACCCCCTATCCTGCCCTTGAGGCAGTGTCAAAGGCAAGTGTACCAAACTCTAAGGCTTTGCACCCCCATTGGATACAATGGGCTACTTCTTTGACATCTCCGGATGTCACTTTTATCTTTGATTCCTCTCTTCAGAAACAGGAGTTCTTACAGTATGAATTTGTTAATCCTCCTCCTCTGTCTTTGCTGCCGCTTGAGGAGTACAAATGTATCATTTACACCGATGGTTCGGCGCAACCAGCCACGGGTTCTAAGCATGCGTACTCAGCAGCATGTGCTATTGTGGCAGGTCACATGGTGAACGGTGAGTTCAAATCGAGTGTTGTGCACACGCAGGCACTGGGAGACAGTACAGCACAATTGGCCGAGCTGCGTGCTTTGGTGCTCGCCCTTGAGTTTGCAGATCCGAAGGTGACTACACTTATTGTATGCGATTCTTACTACTGTGTCCAGGCTTTTAATGACAACTTATTCTTTTGGTCGCAAAACGACTATAGAGATTCTAAAGGCAGCACAATTAAGCATAAAATGCTTTGGGTTCGAGTGGCAGATCTTAAACAACGTCTGCCTCTCACACAGGTGATTCACACTCTTGGCCACCAGCATGTGGGCGCACACGCGGTCGGTAACAGTTTGGCAGATGAAGCTGCCAAATCAGCAGTAGCCACGTGCTCAGTAGCAGCCGTTACAAGATCAATGACAAAGATAGATAATGAGATTTTGGCAGCTATTGCTGCAACAAAGGTAGGTACTAATTACCCACAGGGTTTCACGTCCAAGTACTCTTATCACTTAACTTAAGTCCCGACCAGGTTCCTTATGTAAGAATTCCAGACGTTGGTGATCGGCTGATTCCCAACGCGGACCGCAGAAATTCTTTGATAACAGCCGCACACGAAGGCTTGGCTTCGGCCCATGCTGGCGTGTCTGCAACTGTTTCAATCTTGCAGCAGCGTTACTGGTGGCGTGGTTTATATAAACAAACCCGTACTTATGTCCTTTCTTGTGACACTTGTCAACAGATTAAGCCCTCTACGGTTACACGTCTGCCACAAACACAGCTCTGCATTTCTAATAAACCTTTTGGGTGTGTATACCTTGATCACTGCGGTCCATATTCTTCTGACACTGCATATAAATATATCTTAGTTGCAGTTGATTCGTGCACACGTTTCATCTGGGTGTGGCCACAACGCAGTGCTGACGCTCAAAATGTCATCAAGGATTTGCGTGTCTTTGTGGGAATTTTTGCCTGTGGCACCTTCCATTCCGACCAAGGTCCAGCATTCGCCTCTAAGGCGTACAAGGACGCGATGAGGTCTATGGGGGTGCTGGTGCAATTTTCGTCTCCATATAGGCCTGAGGGCAACTCAATTGTGGAGCAAATGAACCGTGACTTAAAGCAATCCTTGACAGCTAGAGTCTTAGGTACTGGCAGGAACTGGCTGGCCCACTTGTATGGCGTGCAACGTGCACGTAATAATCTCCCTAGAAGATCTCTGGGTGGGCGGACCCCATACGAAATGCTCTTTGGCATACAGATGTTTGTGCCAGACCTTGATGGTCTAGACTTGGCGGCGACTGCCGCAATCTTTGACGCAGATAATCATTCTACTATGTTGCAGGACTTACAAGAGACCCGTGACAGACTTTCAAACGAACACTTACCTTCAGTCACTGACGCTGCGTTGCAGATTCCGGTTGCAGGCTGGCTTCCGAAGATTGGAGATCTGGTCCGAGAGAAGGTGGAGAACAAAAAGAATTTGGCCCCTCTTATTGTACACCGGTTCCAGTTCTTGGCTTGAAGGGTACTCGTACAGTCATCTTACCACCGCTTCCTGGTCGCAAAGACAACAGATACATCTCAGTGGACAATGTCAAGCTACAACATCTGGCCGATTCTGAATAGTGTAACACCTGCGGTAGCATGTCCGGCAATTTCTAGAAATCCAGTTCGTGGCCCTCCGATCTCCACAGGCGCTGATGTTGCCATTGGGATGGTCACTTTGCCAGATTGCCTGCTCAACCTCCCGGCTTCCTCCTGCAACGAGGAAACCGAATATGCATACCCCGCAAGTGAGTCAGTGGCTCATTTGCCTACAACACCACTGAGCCCAACTCATTTTTCTTTTGATTCGTCTTCCACCTCATCACCTATCCCGACCAAATTCAGTATTTTTGTATCCTGGTTCAGAGACAATTTTTTGGTCCCTCCATGGACATACATCTGGTTGGTACTATTCCTGATTTTCCTGTTCATGTCCATTGGCTTTGTGACAGTTTTTTTCTTGCTCATCAATGGTCACTACTTGCCGGAACGCTCTGCGGTGAACTCTGTTGCTGGAACTTTGGCTCCGCATTCTTCTTCACACATCATGAAGCGTGACCACACATTTGTGAACATTTCCGCCTTTCCAGTTGCAGATGGCATCGTGTGGGATGCAGTGAATTTCCAAATCCATGGACCGACAGAGATTATTAATGTACCAAGTGTGCTTCGTGTTTCCATGGGTGATGTGGTACAAAGGAATATTCATTCGGATGATTGGGATGTGCATGCCATTGAATCGTTATTTTCTGATTTAAAATATTATGCTGCTTTTAATGCTGAGGATTTGTACTTAAATTCTGCTAATTATGCCGATTTATATTGTTACCAGCATTACGGTAACCATTTTCTGCATAAACCAAGTACACTTCGAGGTAGTTTTAATTATACCCAGTGGGAACATTGCCCGACCCCTCTGCAAGGTAGCTCCCAAACACTTAAAAATACATTTACTTACTTTACAGACTTTGATAGATCAAACCCAGGGTCCTATTATTTTAAATTGAACGTTTCTTCGAATCAAAAAGTTATGTTGACCCACACCAAATTGCTGTATTCCATTTCCTTTATGGACGCATTAGCTGTGGGTGGCTATGAGCACTGGAAGAACACCATTGACTTAAAATCTATTTGGGTCACTAAATCTTGGCAGGTACGCGGTACAGAAGCTTTGCACCGTGCTTGCCTTATCCCCTCCCAAATATTATTTTTAAATAGTACTATATATCAGACAACTTGTTTGGGTTTGGCTACTTCCAAACAATTGAATGCACCTTCCATTCCTGTGTTGTCTTCCTGGCCAAACGGGAGCTTGCATTTAAATATTTCACTCGAAAGTTTGCAAACTTTGTTTCAAAATAATTCCTTTAATGTCTCTGCAATTGATCAGTCAGCCTGGTTGGCGTGGCCCATAGCATCTAACGCCTGCCAACTGCGTTTTCATAACTCTGCTCCTGGTTACAAACAGGATAGGCCAGATCCAAGGTTTTCTGACTCGCGTACAGTTACAACATATTCTGTTGGTAAATTATGTAAACAGTGGTTGCAGCACTCTACATTAGATTCCGTAAAACAACATTTATCCCTCCTATCAGGCAACATTGATCTGTCCGACTTTGTTCTAGGGCCTCGCGGTCCAAGACCTAAAAGATTTGTTCATGCGACCTACAATGAAATCTGGAAGCTTTCACAAATTGAAGCTGCTTCCCGTTTACGGGAAATAGATCAAGCAAATCTAGAAAAAGTGCTCGCTGTTGTCGATAATAGTATTAGCACCCTATCTTCCCGCATTTACACACTAGAGAATATTGTTTCATCTTTTGTTGATATTGTACAAGATGATGTGTCTGTGTTATATCATGGTCAGAATCAATTGCGTACAGTGATGCAGTTTGCATGGACTTTGCAAACACTGAAAATGGGGAAGGTTCCATGGCATTTTTTAAACACATCTGCCTTGTTCTTGCCATTTAATTTGACTGAGAAACAGCAATTCATGTCCATGAAAGATGCAACATACACTCTCCTACATATCGAAAAGATAGAGCCGTTGCCATTCTCTGTGGCGGAGACTGACTCTGCAGTGTGGCTGGTTCACGGGGTTATTACTTTGCCTTTTTCTTTGTTTGAATTCAGTTCATGCATGAAACATTATCCTGTAGGCCGTGTTCAGCCTTTAGGCAGTGCCTTTTTACATGAACTTTGGTCCTTACCTTTCACATACAGATGCCTTAGGGATGACAAGGAGGTATTTCTCACAGGGGAATCTTGCGATTCTACAGTGGGTCATTCCCTAGTTTGTAAAAACATTAAATTGCATGGGGCTTGTAATGTTTCTGCCCCGAATCTTGCTTGTGTCCTGGTGGTGAAAAACTCTTAAGTTTGCTTTTTAATACTGCAAGGCCTACCTCTCCCATAGGAATACATTGGAGTTAACATTTTACATTTAATAAGTGATAACTTCCAAATGGAAGCAGATGATCAGTTCATGTTTGGTGTCTTTGGAATTGTAATGAAAAACTCCTCTTTTATGTTGAAGTCGGATTTTTGATTTCAATTTTGAAAATGCTACTTTTAGAAAGTTGGAAAGTGCCTGCCTTAGCCAGTTAGTGCCTACAGCCTGTCTCTGGGTCACATGACTGTGTGTAGCTGACAGTTGGGCTTTGTGTATTCCTCTTAGATAGCCACACACAATAGAGTTCTTAGGTATGCCTGGATGGGCCGTCACTGGCAGGATGGGAGGGAGGAGCTGGGCACAGGCCTACTTATGCTTGAATAGGCTGTGTCCTACCACCACACAAAGGGCTGCATACCCCCTGTAGTTAGTCTGGAGCCAGGGAAGGGGAGGCAGGAGACCTGTGCACTTTGAACGAAAACCTCTAGAATCATCTCCCACTTCAAAGAAGTCACCAGGTATAAATATTGGAGCTCAGACACCAACCCTTCAGTACACTTCTGGACCTGTGGAGACTCTGCCAGGAAGAAGAACTGCTCTGCTGCTGAAAGGACTGTCACTCTGCTGGACTACTGCCTTGCTGGACTGCTGCCTTTCTGGATTGCTGCCCTCCTGCCTGAGACAGAGGGATTGGACTTGCACTTGCACCAAGGACTCCCATAGTGACTACAAGGGCTAGTTTGCTGACCTCCTGTTCAGAACAACAGGGACATAACACGCTCACAACCACCTGAACCAGCACACAGATCCAGTGGGAGCAATCCCCTCGCCACCAGTTGGTTCCCCTCAGGTCCTGGACCGCTCATGTGGCCTCAGAGAGGCTGAATTAAAGCTTTTCGGCTCTTCACACCCTTGAACAGGCCTGTTGGCACCAAAACGCACAGCCCACCACCACGAAGTACCATCAACCGTACTCTTAGTGCTACAGCATTGACCGCTTGTGGAGATCACTGTGAAGCTGCAGCCCATCCGCAATGACAACAGGTTCTTCACGCTACAGCAATGACCATCTGCGATGCCAGGCCTGCTCCTCGCGCTACATCAATGATCGTCCACAACGCTTCTCTGCTCCACGTGGCCCCCTCCACCATGAACGGGACTCTTTGCGTCGGACTGAGAAGGTAACTTTTCAGCAGGACTAACCTGGTCCCTTTATCCGACCTGTGCTCCATTGTGGTCAGCCTGAACTTGTGACTTTCTCCCGGTCTCGCATGACCAGATAGCCGTGAGTGGTGCTTTGGGCTTTTTGGCACTATTTTCACTTAAATATTTAAAATTGCATATCTCCGATTCTACTGGTGGATTTTTGTCATTTTGGTCCAGATTTATTTATTAAGTTTTGATCTATTTTTTTTATATTGGTGTGGGATATTTATTGAGTTGTGGTTTCATTTTATTACTGTTTGAAATTGCCTCTATGTTAAGCCTGACTGCTCTGTGCCAAGCTACCAGAGGGTTGAGCACAGGTTTATTTGGGGTTGGCTTGTTCCTCAACCTGACAAGGATTGTGGTTGCTGCTTGAGTACAACCTGTAGCCCAATTACTCACACATATGCTTGGGATTTATATGTAAATTAAATGGACCAATCAATTGCATAAGAATTTTACCATGTTTAGAATGGAGAGCAGACACTTTACTATTTGTTAGCAGGAGTAAAGTGTGAAGAGTCCTAAAAGCCAACAAATACCAGTTCATCAAAGAAAGGCAAAAATCTGGGGTGACTGTGCAGAATGGGCCAGGTTCAACAATCTGTTGCTGTGCCTCATTCTGTGATTGTGCTCCTCTTCACTACAAAACTCATCATCTCTCTATGGCACAATATGATATACTGCTGTTGTTGTCCACCTCTCATATTATTTTGGACTGCTGCCCTGCTCTGTAACATTCTTCTCTGCTGCCGACTAGTTAGAATGGAGATCCACATGATTGTGTTTAACCACTGTCACTTTATTAAGCAGCATATTGATTTAACTGATGCGCGCCTCAATGAATGTGAGCTAATTTATATTGTGGATGGATCCTGTCTTGGAAATGATGAAGGTACTCTAGTTGCTGGTTATGCTTCTTGAATGGTATAAGAAGTTGTGCAAAGCTGTAATTTACCCATTGGGAATCAGCCCACATTGCAGGACTCATCACTCTCACTTGGGCTTCCATCTTAGTCAAAGAAAAGACGGTTACTGTAATACTGTGTACACGGATTAAAAGTACTCGTTTGGAGCAATGCATGACTCTGGGCTCCTATTGATGCAAAGAGCTTTCCTGACCTTGGCAGTTACCCCTTTAAGAATGGTCAGTATGTTCTGAATCTTTAATGCCTTGCAATTGCCAGAAAAGCTGGCAATTCCAAAGTGTGCTCAGCAGCACTGTCATCTCAATGTTTCAAGGGGCAATGCCCTAGCATATTCAGCTGCTAAGAATGCTGCTGATGCTTATTTCCTGTACTGTTAAAAGATTTGTCTCAATTGCAGGAGCAAGCCCCTGAAAATTAAAAACAATCATAGATCAAACAACCATTATTTGAGAATCTTAGGGGGTGTGGAGAGACAGCACTGGGCATGTGGTTGCACTGACATTTCTACTCCCTATCTTCACCAGGTGCTGCTAAAACCCATTGGTATGCACTTTCTTTTTTTGTATAGCCTAAATGTTTTGTCAGTCCTGTGCCACATGCCTGTCATTCAATGCTGGAAAAGGGGTTTCGGCAATCCCCACTGCTTACCTTTCCCTTGGGGGCCCCTTTGTTCACATTCAGATTGATGTTTTAACTACCTACATGTGCACACTACTTCTCCGTCCTCATCATGGTGAGCATGTTTTCAGGATGGGTGGCAGCGTACCCCTGTGACCACACAGATGCCATTACTGTAGCTAAGCTATTAGTCAGAGATTTCATCCTTAGGTTTGGGGTACCAAGCCGAATCAGTAGTGCCTGGAGGACAAACTCTTAATCCACAGTAGTGCAGGCAGTTAGTAAGGCTCTAGGAATAGATCAGCATTTCCATTGCTCGTATCACCCAGAATCATTGGGTAAAGTGCAAAGGAATATTGGGACCCTGAGAATAAGATAGCTAAGATTTGTTCAGAGATGCAGTTAAAATGGTCTGGCCCGATGCTCTACCATTAGCTGTTTGGTCCTTGGGGGTGATCTCTCCCAGAAGAAAAAATTCAGCCTGTATCACATAGTCATAGACCGACCCATGATGCTCCCCTCCAACCGCTCTGTCTTCTGTGCTAAGTTGAAACGGGAATTAAACTATGATGCTGTTGTACAATATTGTAGAAAGCTTATGCAATGCCTCTACAGTTTCAGTTCTAAGGTGTGAGCTACCTCACCTGAGTGTCAAACTCAGGCCTGCCGTTTACTACAGCCTGGTGATTGGGTATAAATATACATATATGCCAGAGGAAGTTTGCCCTACAGCCTCTCTGGCATTGACACTCTCATATCCTGAGGCCTAGCGACTTGGATCCACGCTTCTCACTGTATATGAGTCGAACCTCCGAGAGACAAAGGTGCTCTTGATGCGACTTCAAGGCTTGGTCCTGTCCTCAGATTATCTTCTGAAACTGGTTCTGTTGCACCCTTATCACCTGTTGGTGAGACAAAGTCTCCATGCAAACCTCCTTTGCCTGCTCCATCACGCATTGATGTTGCCGGGGAGCCTCTCATTTTAACTGCCTCTGTTCGAGGTGAACAACCTTCTCCTTCTAGATATCAGATCCCTCTATGAGTCTGGCATGCTATCTTTTATGCTGCTTTAAACGTCCGGCTGGTGGTGGGGTACATCCTCACCGCAGAATGGGGAATTATTCCAAGACCAAAATGTACAGAAATTTCTCTTGTACAGAGCCGCCGCTGAGCTTACCATAGTAACTCCTACGTGATGTTGGTGGAGAAGTACAGGCAGACCATTAACTCTTCCTCCTTCTGGATTTGTGCGCACATGTAGGAGACAGAATTCCTTTAATCAGCATGCCCATCAGTTTTAATGACACTGACCTTCAGCTTTTCTACTGCCAGAGGCCTTGAAAAGTTTAATAATCTTTTAAACCGCAACATACCAGGTGTGACTCATATCACAATGACTGAGCAAGGATCACCGGGGAGCAAATGTATCTAGCAATTCTTTTAGACTCAATAAATGTGATTTAACTGTAGAAAACATTCCTTTTATGTAACCTCCCTTGAGTACCACTTTTCCCATGGACTATTTTTTCTCAACGCCACCCCCAGGGAGGTCATGCATATTTAATTTCTGGATCGCAACTCGACCCCTGGACGCCTCTAGACTAGACTGAAACTTGCTATCCAGTGTACATAGTTCAGCCATAAAAACATTTTGATGATCATCCCTTACAATGAAAAAGGATAGACGAACTGTTTTATCTACCTCCAAGTTCTTCTCCGCTCTAACTCCCATGTATGGAATGACTGTGGCTGTTGAGATAAGGAGGAATGCGGAGACTTTGGAAGAAATAGCAAATTCCACTGCAGTAGCTTTGGGATTAGTAACAGAACAGGCAGATGCCCATGCCAAGGTGCTGATTCAAAATATAATGGCTTTAGATTATCTATTAGTGGTCAACATGGGGAGGGGGATCTGGGCAATTGTAGGGAACGAATGTGGCACTCTTTTTCACAACACTTCTCATAGGATACACAAGCAGATAGATCACATTAAGGAGAGCATAAAGACATTACATAAGTTACAAAGCGCTCTCTGACCTGAGTCCCAATTACCTCTTGGCATGGTGAGGGGATGTTTTGGCCCTTGGGCAATGAAGATACTTCAATCCATTATTGGTATTATCCTGATTGTGGTTGCTATCTATTTTGCTATTAGAATGATCTTGTGCATCATCGAGCGCTCCTGAAAAAATACAGGCAGTACCAACACTTTTATGCTTGCTAGCTCTCAGAATGGTGAGGAAAGTGATAACAATGAGATCAATAAAGAAACGGTGAGCCTATTAAGCTATTGTAAACCGAAACCTTTCCTCTCTCAAAAAGGGGCTGTGAAAACAAACTTAAAATCAGTCTGTATCATGTTTATATACTCCTATGTAATGCCTTGTTAGTAACTGCATATCTAATCCTGAAAGTATCAACCATTTCATCAAATATGGATGGCTATAGTAGGACCAGAAGGGCTAAGGATAGTACCTTGCACATTTTCTAACAGTATGACCTTGTTTTTTTCAAACCTGGCAAGGGAAGTGGGAGTTTGTGAGAATAATAAAGCTAGTATTGTACATATGACTATATTCTTCTGAAGGCCGTTTTGTGCTTCCTTGAGGGGATGCTCCTGCCACCTGCACATTGGATAAGCTTCTTCTGAGAGTAACAAGTTTCTGTCACGTGATTATTGTTCATTGATTGTATTTAGAGAATATCTATGTATACTGGTGTCGTTTTTTAAAGTCTTTCGCAATTGACAAAAATATAAGGAGACCTTCGTATAAATTGATAAATGTGAGACAAAGGAGATGGTAGACAATGCAAATTCATTTTTGTGATTATGTGCATTTATTTTCAATTTGTGATGTTATTTTTTACTTCTCAATCACATGTGATAATTTGAGCATATTGAACTTCTGAGAGGATGAGTTTGAAGTAATGGTGATAGTCTTTGTGAGAATAGGACAATAGTTGTTTGGAGTCAGTTAGCAGTCATCAAAGTCCAGAGTAGGAAGGGAAATGTCTATTTAATTTATAGATAGGGTGAATTTCTTTTTGGTGGACTTTTTGGTGTTTGGATCAGCTTCGGTAGCAGAATGACAACTAGACAGTGCCAGCGGAGGGTCCCGAGCAGAAACAGTGGGTTAGATTTAAAAGGTTGATGACAGTGTAGTTGTCCAAATGACCCTCCTACCCAGTGATGTTGCATGGGATGGGATGGGAGTAGGTCATGATTGGCCTCAGAACGCTGCTGTCAGGTCACAGACTGCTGCCATGAGTGAACAATAGTCATCTTGCAGCAAGATACCCTGCAGTTTTCTGACCTCATGTTTGTCTTTCAAGAGGACATTCTGTGCTTCATGCTGGAGGTTATTCTTATCCAGCTCTTCCTCCTCCCACATAAGTGCACCCCCCAGGTGTTGGTGGATGCTATTTAAATAAATTCCAGCACCCTGAACCTCCCTTCCAGCAGCAGTCTTGTCACAGCAAATTGGACAGGACCTTGGGTTCCAGGTTTTGAGGCTACAAATCTCTCCTGTCCTGCCAACTCAGATGTCTGGATGCACTGGAATGTTGTTCGGACAGGTTACAGGTAGTTGGAGTATGTCCAATGCTGGAGGTGGAAGGATGAGACAAGAAACTACTGGGTGCTGCTGTACTATTGTGTTCTGGGTGAGGGAGTGGGTTTGGGCATGAGCATTGTGATGGGCCTGGTGCTTCATGTTCGTTTTTAGTTGCACCAGGAGATATGTTGCTCACACTGAAGGCATTCAATTTTCCATCTTGTGATATAGTGGATAGAAGTGAGGCTGTGTTTGTTTGTTGTCCTGGTTTGGCACATTAAATGGAGGAGTGGATAGATATATGTGAGTTGCCATGTCAGCAAATGATCACTTAAGTTCTTGTTCCTTACATTATGTCATTTTGGCCACCATGCCCACACATTTCTTATAAAGCATTACCACTTCCACAAGGCATGTCTCAATCAATTCAGATACATTCAAACATGGGTGATTTATTTATACTGAGTTTTTGTTTGAGGATCTTTCTAATCCATAAACATGATGTAGGGCCATTGTGCTGCACTTGTTATAGCTTGGACTACATGTGAATATGGGAAGAGAACTGTATCATTATAATGAATGCCACAATTATTTGAGATATGGTTTTGCATAATGCTGAAGATTGTTTTAAACATGTTAAACTTTTCAAAACATATGTTTATGTTGAACTATGGAAGCACAATGCATTCAGTTTTAATAATATATTGTAAAAAGAATCTTATTAATGAAAAATATAATTCAATATGAAGTTGTGTGTGAGTTAAGTAAGAAGGCAAATAATGCTGTGGTAATAAAACTGAAACAAGTGTGTTGTATTGTGATTTCATATAGGAGTTGGTATATCATTGTGACAGATGTGAGGTTTGTTGCTGTGATGTAGATTTTTATTGCTTGCCTTTGTAGATACTTGTTATTCTTAATAGCCCTTAGCTGGCATTACTGATATTAGCTTAGCACTAGCTTTTCCTGAGACATTTACTTATATACAAGACATTCTATGGTTGCACAGGGATGCGTTCGATGTGCTCTGTAATCATAGTGTGTTACAGGTGCATTAATTTCAGAGTGCCAGAATATGCCAATCCTTTAAGAATGAATGCTGACATGGCAGTGTGTTTAGATATTGTTAACTAATGCATTGAGTAAGTTTAGCATCAAACAGTGATTGGGTAATGTATGAACTGACTAATGGTTTACATTTGTGCATGAGATAATTTTTCTTTCTTGCATGGCATGACTTTACCCTGTTATATATTCATCAAAAAGGAGGGAGAAGGAGGATCGGGGCTATGTTCAACCTCCTGTATGTTCAAAGTACAACGCAAAAAATCCATAGATGATGGATCATAAGAACCTAGCCAGGGAGAAATTGGGGCTTTATCCCAATTTGGGTGCGCCACCACAGAAAAGAAACATTTCTTTTCTTGAGTCCCCTCACTCACCCAGGGTTGCCCCTAGGTGACATGCTTCATCATTGGGGCCATCCCAAGCATCTACTGCTTGGGGCGTGCTGCGACTTGCGAGAATTACGTAGGAGCACTTGTTGTGTGAATCTATGTGTAGTGCAGTGTATGGGGGGGAGTGGTGTTTGTGCTAGTTAAAAGTACCTAACTAGTAAGCTAAAAAAAAAAAATCCTGCTCCTAGTTGGTAGGATAAAAAGGGGTAAATAAAAGGAAAGACAACTGTTATGTGGTTATGATTCCTAATATTCCGTCGACATGTTTCGAGGTGTCCCCTACACCTCTTCCTCAGGACAGCATGGGGACCAGCCCCATGTGTACCACTCCGTGCAAAACCTAAATAAAGGTGCGGTCGAAGCCTGGGACTTACAGGTCATACTGACGGAGGGCTGCCGAGCACAGGTTCTACAGGCCCCTCCACCCAGGCAGACCATGGGGCATATTACTGCTAGTAACTAAATACTACGGGTACAGCATTAACCGTATGTATGACAGAAATGCGCATACAATAGGTGTGCACTCTACATTCCTTTTTCACCTTTATTTAGGTTTTGCACGGAGTGGTACACATGGGGCTGGTCCCCATGCTGTCCTGAGGAAGAGGTGTAGGGGACACCTCGAAACATGTCGACGGAATATTAGGAATCATAACCACATAACAGTTGTCTTTCCTTTTATTTACCCCTTTTTATCCTACCAACTAGGAGCAGGAATAACATTTTTTAGCTTACTAGTTAGGTACTTTTAACTAGCACAAACACCACTCCCCCCATACACTGCACTACACATAGATTCACACAACAAGTGCTCCTACGTAATTCTGGCAAGTCGCAGCACGCCCCAAGCAGTAGATGCTTGGGATGGCCCCAATGATGAAGCATGTCACCTAGGGGCAACCCTGGGTGAGTGAGGGGACTCAAGAAAAGAATTTTCTTTTCTGTGGTGGCGCACCCAAATTGGGACAAAGCCCCAATTTCTCCCTGGCTAGGTTCTTATGATCCATCATCTATGGATTTTTTGCGTTGTACTTTACCCTGTTATAGACATCACTAGGTATGGCTGCCTAAATCTATATATAATGCTAAAGGTGCATGTGAAGTTCTAAAGAATTATGCATAAGATACTTGAGTTATAAATATGTCTGTACGTCTCCTTCACCTTCAACGTGATCTGCTGTTCCATTTGACATGCACTAGCAAATGTTAACAATCTATGTGCATTATTTATTTTGTGGATGTGCTGAACTACAGGGTTGAGTAGTAGCAGTGTAATGGCAGTCTATAAAACTTGGACCACGTTTAATATTGGAATGTTTAAGTATTGGGTGCCAGTGTGAAGTCACATAATGGTGTTCAACCTTAATACTATTGTAAAATATCATGGTACCCTGGTATTGCAGGCAAGAATATTTATATAATGTTGCTATCTATAACGTCTGTTTTTGAGTTTTTGTAATGTTTATTAGTTTTAGTATTGTAAGTTATTATATTTTAATGTTTTTTGTAAGCAAAGTTTTTTGGCTTTGGTAATATATTTAAAGATTTATATTATTTTTTTTAAAGGATTTTATTTATTGGCATACTGTTGGATTTATAGAGGAATAAGTTAAGAAGTGTTTTAAAATATATATTTTATAATATTTCATACACTGTTAATTTACTGCATTTTAGTAGGTTTATTAGATTATTCATTTTAATAAACTAATACTTATTTGTGATTTCTTTTATATGTGTTACATTTAGAGTTTTTCATTCATTATTAAATTTCATGTAATGCTTGTGTGTATTTTATTTATCATCAATTTTTAGATTTTGTAGCTGAGGTATTGGGTTAGTAGGGCGGATGCTTTGGTGTATTTTAAATGTATTTATTTTTGACATTTTAAATCCATTAATTCATTTTTAATCCATTATTTTGTTTAATAAATATGGACATATTTTCAAATTAATTTTGCAATATTTAATGTGTATTTGGTTCTTTTATAAACTTGTTAAATATTTTTAATATTTGAGTTATTTATTATTTTTAATTATAGTTCGCTTGTGTGTATTATGTTTGATAAATGCTAATAATTATTATTATTTTTAACTTGCATCTTCTCCATGCACTGCTTCTACTCTTTTCTATTATATTACTTATACCATCTAAAGTAATAGCATTTACAATAACATCGCAATTCACATCATTTGTGAGAACAGAGTGCATGGTAGAGTGGCGTGTTATAGTTAATGTAGTGTGGCTAACACGTTCAATACACTGTGTATGGAAGTGCACACATTAAAATAATTTGATGGGGTTGCATGAATTATAAATTAATGGTCTAAGTATAAGTTTATAATGTATAATTTTGTATAGTGTAAGTCTGGTTTGTATCCAAAGAATACATAAGGCTATAGAAATTGAAAGGTGGTGTGTAAATTATAAATGTAAGGTATAACTATAACTGTAGAATTTGCATAGGTTAGGTTTGATTTGGACAGAAAGAATAAATAAAGGGCTCCTGACTATAACAAAGCCTTAACTTTTGTTTTTTTCATTACATACATATATGTATATCCCTGCTTCTACCCCAGCTACGCATGTTTACATGTGGGTTGGTGGGAGGAGCAGGTTCTGAGGGAGGTTTACAGGCAGGACTGGGAAGCTCATATTTTATGTTGGATGAGATTCATTGATGACATCTTTGTTGTATGGAAGGGATCTGATGATGGGGCTACAGAGTTTATTAATAACATCAATGATAAATACCAAAGCCATAGACTTCTTGGATGTGAATGTAGAGGTAGTTAATAATTCTTTGGAAACAACGTTGCATAGAAAAAGCACTGCTGGGAATTCTACCCTACATGCATCCAGCTTTCATTCACACCACCTAATAAAAAGTATTCCTTATGGGGAGTTCTTGAGATTAAGGAGAATCTACAATACAGAGCAGGAATTCTACAAATGCGTAAATGAGGCCAAGGGCAGATTTACAGATAGGGGTTATAGGCAGTGTACTATTCAGACGGCCCTAGACAAAGTCACTAAGGTGTCCAGAAAGAGTCTATTAATTCACAAAGCTTCGAGGGCCCCTGAGAAGTCCACACCCAAAGAGGGGGTGGAAGGTAATACCATCGACACCCGCCTTATAACCACATACAGCAAACAACACAAACACATCAGTGCGATTGTCAACAATAGGTGGCCCATAGTGAAAACAGATATGATTCTGGGGGACATGTTACCATCACAACCCACATTGACTTTCAGAAAGGCAAAATCTATGAATAATGCTCTGGTCAGAAGTAGTCCCGAGATACCACCTCGTGACTCCAAACCCAAAGCCACATGGTTAGCCCTTAAAAATGGTTTCTACAAATGCAGCTCGTGCAGAGCGTGCAAGTTTGGCAGCAACACTACTGAATATACATCTGTGTTTGGACCCACAACTGACCTATTAAAGGGGGTTTATAACTGCCGTACAGAATTTGCAGTATACGTGTTGACCTGCACGTGCGGCCTACGATACGTTGGCAGCATGAAATTACAAGTGCATGTTAGGATCCTCCAACATCTAAGGGCTATAGTGAACTCAGATACCACCTACCCTGTGGCCAGATACTTTAAAGCAGTGCACAATAATGATCTGAGCTGCGTTAAATATTTTGTAATAGGTGCTGTACCCCCATCTAGAAGAGGAGGCAACAGGGAAAAGTCACTCAGACGGTTGGAGTCTAAATTCATTTTGGAATTGGACTCCCGCACACCGAATGGACTTAACACTGGTGAGGAACTGTACAATTTCCTCTGATGTACTGACATTATGGTTGACTCTGAGGAGCCACTAGTGGATGATAGGGTCCTTCTGCTCCCCACAGTAGCTGCTTTGTGATATAGTTGAGTAGAATTATAGTGCTATGCCCCTGGAGGTATTATCCTAAAAAGAGAGGGAAGGCCCCTTATATTCAGTCTGAATTCAGTCACCTCATATGAATAATATTTTACAATGTGTTTTAAAATATCAGTGCATAGGGAAGGCTCTTCATCAAATTGGGGATATTGAACGGAACAAGCTGCCCTGTTTTAATAAGATACAATACACTGCTGCCCCTTCCATTCCCTATAGTTTATAGTTTTTTTTTTAGCACTTAAGCACTTTATCGCACACTTTGGCACTTTATACAATTTTTGCACTGATTTTCAGGTATACATTGGTTGGTCTATTTGTGAGAAAAGTTGTATATCAATGTTGGTTTTATGATTTTTATGTTGCTCTGAGCAAAGACATGATCACAGCAGGATTTTTGTCATGATGTAATGCACTAAGTATGGACAAAATGTGCGAAGAAGGGGCAATGGGGCCCTTTAAGAGATGAGAGGCACGTGAGCTGATGAAGTTTATGCACTAGGCACTTTATATAAACCCAATGTGGAGAATGCCACTAGTTTATTGGATGTATATTTATAATTTAGGCTGCTGAGCTATGAAAGGTTAAAGTATTTTGCTGCTATATTTAATGTTTATGCATTTGAGCCATTAGAGTTGTCTACCTCATAGCTAATTTGTACAGTATATATATATATATATATATATATATATACATTTTGTTGATGATAGCATAGAATATTAATCATGTCAGTAGTGATCATATAGGCGTGCTGCACCCTGAAAATAATGCCAGGAATGGTACTTGAGATCAATTAGTATTTTAAATTTACGAATATAGGGGCACAGCCATCAATAGCCAATGTATTATACTGTTATATTGTTTCATTGAATAGTTTTTAGATATATCTATACATCGTAAAGCTATTTTGCACATCTATCACAGTACTGTCATCATTAACTTTGAAGTTTTAGCAACATGAGTGAAAGGACAACAGAAATGATGATAGTCCTTCATGATTTAGTCTGTTTTTCATGACCATACCTTTGTGGTATCACATGATGTGTTTTTCTATTCAAAAATGGTGGTTTCGTGGCGCGCCAGCAGATGTGAACAAGCCCAGTGTTGTGGGCGAAACGCGTCATCTGGTCATGTTGGCAATAAAAGTAATCAAATTACAGCACAAATCCCGGAGTCCGTGTCCCGTTTCTGCAAGGAAGTGCAGTGGGATCTAACTGTGAAAAAAAAATATATATATATATATATATATTGCCACCAAATAGAAAGAATTACTCGCACTCCAGGAGATTAGTTTCAAGACTTCTTTACTTCAGTGTAATACAGCCAACACCATCAAGTCCTCTCACAAACCAACGCGTTTCGACCACTCTTGAGCAAGACCAGAGTGGTCGAAACGCGTTGGTTTGTGAGAGGACTTGATGGTGTTGGCTGTATTACACTGAAGTAAAGAAGTCTTGAACTAATCTCCTGGAGTGCAGTAATTCTTCTATTTGGTGGCAATACGTAATGCAGATCTTGATCCCTTTTCTGCACTACTCGCACCGATCGCGGCGCGCTGACATAGAGGGATCTGTTGGTGGAAATATATATATATATATATATATATATTATCTACTGGCGGTCGCCAGTAGATAGTTATAGTTAAAACCTATTATCCATAGGAAATCCGCGACATTCTATTTGAAATAACGTTGGCGCCGGTTGACGAATCTTCGCGAATGTTTCCAACTTGTTGGGGCGCTCCGGTCCGCTCCTATCCTGAAAGTCTCGGGGTGATACGTCAAGCTGGGGCCGAGAAAAAAGGGGGGTCCCAAAACGCGTTTTCCCCATTCATTTTTCCATAGGAACCTTTAGTCGCAGCTACAGCCCGAACTGCTGAACGGAATTACACCAAATTTGGCAAAGAGGTAGCCCTTGGTTCAGTGTCGTGCCTTTTGCTTAAATGGTGTAAATCCGTTCAGTAGTTCCTGAGAAAATCAAAAGTAAAGTCACATATATATCTGGGCGGAGCCTAACCACACATGTCATCGTGAGATCTGATTGGCTGTCAGCACTTCATCCTGGAATTGCTGGCAGCCATCTTGAGACCAATATAAATGATAGTACCCCATTGAAATGCATTGTAGTGAATAGAAGATTTTGAGGGTCACCAAAAGGAGAACTATAAAGGGTGATAACAGGCTTTAGTTACATTAGAATTTATTTGTTGATGGTACCATACTAATTTTAGGAATTGTGGTGTATTCTAAGGTGATTTTACCATGTGAAAAACCTTCTGCTGGGATATCATGAATCATGTTTGAGAGAACACTATTTTCTCATGCTTGTCCCATGGAGGTTTGGAAGGTGCTCCAGAAGCTAAAATGAGAGCATATTTTCTGTAAATTCACATTATCTTTCTCACTCATGTGAGAATGAAGTCTGACATTCTCAGTAAAACATGTACATCCAACAAGGGCAGAGACTGTCAGTTGATTCCTTTGTGTTCTACTGCAGCTTCCCAGAGTGTTCTAAAGAACAACTAGAGTGCTAACAGCCTTACTTATGACAAAAGTATGGCACACCTGAAGCCATCTTGATTGGAATAAACTGGTAACACTTAAAACATTTAATTTAAAAAGGAACAAAATGAGGGGGTTCATTTTGTCATAGAAATTATGGTTAGTGCTGTAGAAAGAAAAATTAGGACATATTTCAAGTGTGATCTCAAATATCTTCCTGTTATATTTCAACAGGAGCAGCCTGTCAGTTGATGCCTTTGTGTTCTACTGCAGCTTCCCAGAGTGTTCTAAAGAACAACTAGAGCGCTAACAGCCTTACTTATGACAAAAGTATGGCACACCTGAAGCCATCTTGATTGGAATAAACCGGTAACACTTAAAACATTTAATTTAAAAAGGAACAAAATGAGGGTTCTTTTTGAAATAGAAATTATGGTTAGTGCTGCAGAAAGAAAAATTAGGGCATGTTTTAAGTGAGATCTCATATCCTCTTCTATTTCATTAGAAAATTCTGACATGCAGACTGAAACAATCACTTTCAATACCAGCAGCAGACTTCCAGTTAACTCCTTGGTGAGCAGTAGCTTTACTCCAGTGATCTAATGAGCAACTAGAGTGCTAACATTCTGAATTTATGGCAGATGTGAGACACATCTGAATGCCTTCTTGATGGAATCAAAGTAAAAAACTGAAAGCATTTCCTACTGAGAAGACTGCAGTAAATGAAGAAATTAGGAAACTTCATAACAAAGAAGTCTTCCAAGATGGCCACCAGTGAAAAAAGAGCCCAAATGTAGCACAAATATTACCCAGATGTAGCCCACATATAGCCCAATGACAAAAGTGTGCAAAACACTTTTTATTTTTAGATTTTTTGCAGTTTTATGTAGTGCAGACTGGTCAGGTATTGGAGCATTGCATCTTAAAACATGACCCCCTACACTACACAAGCACCACTGCACTATCCTAAACCCTAAAACACTACCCCCAGCACGACCCCCTACACTACCCAAACACCACTGCACTAACCTAAATCCTAAAACACTACCACCAGCACAACCCCTACACTACCCAAACACCACTGCACTACCCTAAAACATGACCCCCTACACTACACAAACACCACTGCACTACCCTAAACCCTAAAACACTACCCCCAGCACGACCCCCTACACTACACAAGCACCACTGCACTACCCTAAACCCTAAAACACTACCCCCAGCACGACCCCCTACACTGCCCGAACACCACTGCACTGCCCTAAACCCTGAAACACCAGCCCCTGCATGACCCCCTACACTGCCCGAACACCACTGCACTGCCCTAAACCCTGAAACACCACCCCTAGCACGACCCCTACACTGCCCGAACCCACTGCACTGCCCTAAACCCTGAAACACCACCCCCTTCACGACCCCTTACACTGCCCGAACACCACTGCACTGCCCTAAACCCTGAAACACCACCCCCAGCATGACCCCTACACTGCCCGAACACCACTGCACTGCCCTAAACCCTGAAACACTACCCCCAGCAAGACCCCCTACACTGCCCGAACACCACTGCACTGCCCTAAACCCTGAAACATCACCCCCAGCAAGACCCCTACACTGCCCGAACACCACTGACCTAAACCCTGAAACACCACCCCCAGCACGACCCCCTACACTGCCCGAACACCACTGCACTGCCCTAAACCCTGAAACACTACCCCCAGCATGAACCCCTACACTGCCCGAACACCACTGCTCTGCCCAAAACCCTGAAACACCAGCCCCAACACGACCCCCTACACTACCCGAACACCACTGCATTGCCCTAAACCTTGAAACACCAGCCCCTGCACGACCCCCTACACTGCCAGAACACCACTGCACTACCCTAAACCCTGAAACATCACCCCCAGCACGACCCCTACACTGCCCGAGCACCACTGCAATGCCCTAAACCCTGAAACACCAGCCCCAGCACGACCCCTACACTGCCCGAACACCACTGCACTGCCCTAAACCCTGAAACACCAGCCCCAGCACGACCGCCTACACTGCCCGAACACCACTGCACTGCCCTAAACCCTGGAACACCAGCCCCAGCACGACCCCCTACACTGCCCGAACACCACTGCACTGCCCTAAACCGTGAAACACCAGCCTCAGCACGACCCCTACACTGCCTGAACACCACTGCACTGCCCTGAACCCTGAAACACCAGCCCCAGCACAACACCCTACACTGCCCGAACACCACTGCACTGCCCTAAACCCTGAAACACCACCCCGTGCATGACCCCCTACACTGCCCGAACACCACTGCACTGCCCTAAACCCTGAAACCACCCCCAGCGTGACCCCCTACACTGCCCAAACACCACTGCACTGCCCTAAACCCTGAAACACCACCCTCTGTACAACCCCCTACACTGCTCGAACACTACTGCACTGCCCTAAACCCAGAAACACCATCCCCAGCACGACCCCCTATACTGCACGAACACCACTGCACTGCCCTAAACCCTGAAACACTACCCCCAGCAAGACCCCCTACACTGCCCGAACACCACTGCACTGCCCTAAACCCTGAAACATCACCCCCAGCAAGTCCCCCTACACTGCCCGAACACCACTGCCCTAAACCCTGAAACATCACCCCCAGCAAGACCCCCTACACTGCCCGAACACCACTGCACTGCCCTAATCCCTGAAACACCAGCCCCAGCACGACCCCCTACACTGCCAGAACACCACTGCACTACCCTGAAACACCACCCCCTGCACGACCCCCTACACTGCCCGAACACCACTGTACTGCCCTAAACCCTGAAACCCCACCCCCAGCATGACCCCTACACTGCCAGAACACCACTGCACTGCCCTAAACCCTGAAACATCACCCCCTGCACGACATGCTACACTGCCCGAACACTACTGCACTGCCCTAAACCCTGAAACACCACCCCCAGCACGACCCCCTACACTGCACGAACACCACTGCACCGCCCTAAACCCTGAAACACTACCCCCAGCAAGACCCCCTACACTGCCCGAACACCACTGCACTGCCCTAAACCCTGAAACATCACCCCCAGCAAGACCCCCTACACTGCCCGAACACCACTGCCCTAAACCCTGAAACACCACCCCCAGCAAGACCCCCTACACTGCCCGAACACCACTGCACTGCCCTAAACCCTGAAACACCACCCCCAGCAAGACCCCCTACACTGCCCGAATACCACTGCACTGCTCTAAACCCTGAAACACCACCCCCAGCATGACCCCCTACACTGCCCGAACACCACTGCTCTGCCCAAACCCCTGAAACACCAGCCCCAGCACGACCCCCTACACTGCCCGAACACCACTGCACTGCCCTAAACCCTGAAACACCAGCCCCAGCACGACCCCCTACACTGCCCGAACAACACTGCACTGCCCTAAACCCTGAAACACCACCCCCAGCACGACCCCCTACACTGCCCGAACACCACTGCACTGCCCTAAACCCTGAAACACCAGCACCAGCACAACCCTGTACACTGCCCGCACACCACTGCACTGCCCTAAACCCTGAAACACCAGCCCCAGCACAACCCCGTACACTGCCCGAACACCACTGCACTGCCCTCAACCCTGAAACACCAGCCCCAGCACGACCGCCTACACTGCCCGAAAACTACTGCACTGCCCTAAACCCTGAAACACCACCCCCAGCAAGACTACCTACACTGGCCGAACACCACTGAACTGCCCTAAACCCTGAAACACCACCCCTGCACGACCCCTACACTGCCCAAGCACTACTGCACTGCCCTAAACCCTGAAACACCACCCCTCAGCACGACACCCTACACTGCCCGAACACCACTGCACTGCCCTAAACCCTGAAACACCACCCCAGCATGACCCCCTACACTGCACGAACACCACTGCACTAAACCCTGAAACACCACCCCTGCACGACCCCCTACACTGCCGGAACACCACTGCACTGCCCTAAACCCTGAAACACCACCCCCAGCACGGCACCCTACACTGCCCTAACACCACTGCACTGCCATAAACCCTGAAACATCACCCCCAGCACAACCCCCTACACTGCCTGAGCACCATTGCTCTGTCCTAAACCCTGAAACACTAGCCCCAGCACGACCCCCTACACTGCCCGAACACCACTGCACTGCCCTAAACCCTGAAACACCACCCCCAGCACGACCCCCTACACTGCCCAAACACCACTGCACTGCCCTAAACCCTGAAACACCAGCCCCAGCAAGACCCCCTACACTGCCCGAACACCACTGCATTGCCCTAGACTCTGAAACACCAGCCCCAGCAAGACCCCCTACACTGCCCGAACACCACTGCACTGCCCTAAACCCTGAAACACCAGCCCCAGCATGACCCCCTACACTGCCCGAACACCACTGCACTGCCCTAAACCCTGAAACACCAGCCCCAGCACGACCCCCTACACTGCCTGAACACCACTGCACTGCCCTACACCCTGAAACAGCACCCCCTGCACCGCACCCTACACTGCCCGAACACCACTGCACTGCCCTAAACCCTGAAACACCACCCCCAGCATGACCCCCTTTACTGCTCGAACACCACTGCACTGCCCTAAACCCTGAAACACCACCCCCAGCATGACCCCCTACACTGCCCGAACACCACTGCCCTAAGCCCTGAAACACCACCCCTGCACGACCCCTACACTGCCCGAACACCACTGCACTGCCCTAAACCCTGAAACACCACCCCTGCACGACCCCTACACTGCCCGAACACCACTGCACTGCCCTAAACCCTGAAACACCACCCCCAAGACGACCCCCTACACTGCCCGAACACCACTGCACTGCCCTAAACCCTAAAACACCACCCCCAGCACGACCCCCTACACTGCCCGAACACCACTGCACCGCCCTAAACCCTAGAACACTACCCCCAGCATGACCCCCTACAATACCCGAACACCACTGCACTACCCTAAACCCTAAAATACTCCCCGAGCACGACCCCCTACACTACCCGAACACGACTGCACTGCCCTAAACCCTAAAACACTCCCCCCAGCACAACCCCCTACACTGCCCAAACACTACTGCACTACCCTGAAACACCACCCCTCAGCACGACACCCTACACTGCCCGAACACCACTGCACTGCCCTAAACCCTGAAACACCACCCCAGCACGACCCCTACACTGCCCGAACACCACTGCACTAAACCCTGAAACACCACCCCCTGCACGACCCCCTACACTGCCGGAACACCACTGCACTGCCCTAAAGCCTGAAACACCACCCCCAGCACAACCCCCTTTACTGCTCGAACACCACTGCACTGCCCCAAACCCTGAAACACCACCCCCAGCATGACCCCCTACACTGCCCGAACACCACTGCCCTAAACCCTGAAACACCACCCCTGCACGACCCCTACACTGCCCGAACACCACTGCACTGCCCTAAACCCTGAAACACCACCCCCAGCACGACCCCTACACTACCCGAACACCACTGCACTGCCCTAAACCCTAAAACACTCCCCCAGCACGACCCCCTACACTACCTAAACACCACTGCACTGCCCTAAACCCTAAAACACTACCCCGCATGACCCCTACACTACCCAAATACTAATGCACTACCCTAATCCCTAAAACACTACCCCCGCACAACCCCTACACTACCCAAAGACCACTGCACTACCCTAAACTCTAAAACAATACCCCCGCACAACTCCCTACACTACCCAAAGACCACTGCACTACCCTAAACCCTAAAAAACTACCCCAGCACGAACCCCTACACTACCCAAACACCACTGCACTACCCTAAACCATAAAACACTACCCCCAGCAGTACCCCCTACGCTACCCAAACACCACTGCACTACCCTAAACCCTAAAAAACTACCCCAGCACGAACCCCTACACTACCCAAACACCACTGCACTACCCTAAACCATAAAACACTACCCCCAGCAGTACCCCTACGCTACCCAAACACCACTGCACTACCCTAAACCCTAAAACACTACCCCCAGCAGTACCCCTACACTACCCAAACACCATTGCACTACCCTAAACCCTAAAACACTACCCCCAGCAGTATCCCCTACACTACCCAAACACCACTGCACTACCCTAAACCCTAAAACCTAAAACACTAACCCCCAGCACGACCCCCTACACTACCCAAACACCACTGTACTACCCTAAACCCTAAAACACTCCCCCAGCACGACTCCCTACACTACCCAAACACCACTGCACTACCCTAAACCCTAAATCTACCCCCAGCATGACCCCCTACACTACACAAACACCACTGCACTACCCTAAACCCTAAAACACTACCCCCAGCACGACCCTCTTCACTACCTAAACACAACTGCACAATTTGTTACAGGCGTTGCAACGCAGTCCTGTGGTGCTTACTGGAAGTACCTGGTGGGCTAGTTGGGCCCCAGGGACTCTCAGGATTCAAGGTGACCTAATGCCCCAACTTAAAACGCGCCACGGGCGCGTTTGCACAGTGGTGAAGGGAGGGCGGGGCCTCAGGTGACATTTGCGCAAACACGCCCTGTGGTGCGTTTTAAGTTGGGGAGTTAATTCCCTTTGAATCCTGGGGGCCAACTAGCCCACCAGGTACCTTCAGTAAGCACAACAGAGTTGCGTTGCAGAGAGGTGAAAAAAGGTGCGTGGCCTCGGAACGCCTCTCTGCAACTCAGCTCTGTGGTCCTAACTGTAGGTACCTGGGGGCTAGTTGGGCCCCAGGGACCCTCAGGATTCAAGGGGACTTAATCCCGCAACTTAAAACGCGCCACGGGGCGTGTTTGCACACATGTCACCTCAGGCCCCTCCCTTCACCACTGTGCAAACGCGCACTGGCTCTGGTTAGTCAGAGTCAGTTACCACCAGTACCCGTCTGAAAAAGTTGTGGGCACAGGATGATTTTGCAACAAGGCCTCTTTCTGCTCCTCTGTTGGTTCTTTCTGCACATCTTTTGCTTCTTTCTGTGCGTTTTTTCTTCTTTCTTCACATGTCCTACCTCTGTTGGCATAGTTAGAAACTAGCATTTAAAAAACATTTGAAATTCACTTAAAAATCATAGGTTTCAGGCACGTTATAGTTAGAAATTAACATTTAAAAACCTTTGAAATTCACTGAAAAAACCATAGGTTTCAGGCACGTTATAGTTAGAAATTAGCATTTAAAAAACCTTTGAAATTCACTGAAAAAACCATAGGTTTCAGGCACGTTATAGTTAGAAATTAGCATTTAAAAAACCTTTGAAATTCACTGTAAAAAACCATAGGTTTCAGACACATTATAGTTAGAAATTAGCATTTAAAAAACCTTTGAAATTCACTGAAAAAACCATAGGTTTTAGGGACAGTTATAGTTAGTTGGACATTGCACTCGTATAAAACCCGTGAAATTCCCCTGTTATAGTTAGTTCAGCTAACTATAACTCGCGCCCGCAATGCACTGCTGATGACGTCACATATTACATCACTCATGACATGGTCAGTGACATCACTGATGACATCACTGATGACATCTCAAATGACATCACTGATGACATCATCCATGTGATAATTTCATGCATCTTCTCACACCCTAATATAACTTTTGATACACCCACTCTAAATTACAGACTGCCATTCTCAAAACCATAGACACTCCAACACCAAAACTACATACCCACTCACTGATTCTTAGGTCTACACACACATCCACTCACTCACCTGTACAGTCACTCATACTTACAGTCACTCAGTACAGGACTATCATATGCACTCATACACCTATATAAACACTCACACACCGCCACTCATCCATAGAGGTACTCACACACCTAGTCAGTCATGCAAAAAATTAATCACACACCCATTTACTCACCTTTACAGTTATACACACACCAGCTCACTTACTCATACAAATACTAGCACATTCTTACGCTCTTATACAATAACTGATACAAGCACACATGCATCCATACAGCCACTCTCACAATAACACACTCTCACTTATAGCCATTTAAATACTCTAACACACATATATACTGCATTTTACATATGTAGTTACTCGCACATGTACCACTGAGATATACATTCACTCACTAACACACCCATACACACACTCACCCACCCAAGCAGTCCATCACAGATGCACTCTTGAAATCATGCACCCAGTGAATCACCCACTCACACATCTATGTATAGAGTCACACACACCCCACCCACACAAACACTCAGGCAGCCATACAGTTACTCAGAGAACCAATCAATAACCCATATAGACACTCATGTAGCTATTCACAAATCCATGCATCCACTTACACACCAACAAACAGACGGATACAGACATTCACACAGTTTAGTCACTAACCCATGCATTCAGTAAGATACGTTTAATCACTCACTTGTAGAGTCAGTCACTCACGTACTAAATCATCCATTCATTCAGACACTTATACACCCACTCATTCTTCAATACGCCTTTCCCTATATATATTAAACATATTTAAACTTTACAGAAACACAGTCACTGGATGATGTCATCAGTGATGTCATTTGAGATGTCATCAGTGATGTCATCAGTGATGTCACTGACCATGTCATGAGTGATGTAATATGTGACGTCATCAGCAGTGCATTGCGGGGCGCGAGTTATAGTTAGCTGAACTAACTATAACAGGGGAATTTCACGGGTTTTATACGAGTGCAATGTCCAACTAACTATAACTGTCCCTAAAACCTATGGTTTTTTCAGTGAATATATATATATATATATTCGATTGATGTTAGGGCGTCGTTTCTATCAACAGGTGATTTTCAGTTGCCTACATCTTTGGGGCCGGTTGATGAACCTTCATGAAATTTTCCCTCAAAATTTGCCTGGTACTTCAAGCACTGTCTGAAAAGTTTCAGGGCGGTTCGTCACGCGGGGGCCAAGAAAAAAGGGGGGTCCCAAAACATGTTTTACCCGTGTTAATTCCTATAGGACCTTTAGACATGACTACAGCCCGAACCGCTGGACAGAATTACACTAAATTTGTAAGGAAGCTAGATCTTGGTACGCAGATCATGTTTTGTGTGATTTGGTGTCAATCCGTTCAGTAGTTTGAGAGATATTAACTGGAAAATTTATATATATAGGGACGCGGATCCAACAGTCCCCGTCTTCAAATCTGATTGGCTGCCAACACTTCAACCAGGAACCGTTGGCAGCCATTTCAGGACTCGGCTTGAGCTGAGTCTGACAAAAAACATGAGAAATAAACAAAGGGAGGCAGGGTAGGACTACCTTTACCCCTAGAACTGGTGGTGGGGTCCCAGAGAGATCATAGCAAAACCAAAGGGGATGATGGACAGAGTGTTGAACATTGCAAGCACTCACCCCCAGTCAACTGATCTGGGTTTAATCCATCATCATTCTTTAGCTCACTCCGCCACCCCAGTTCAGACATGGCCATATGCATATCAGTCTGACCCTGTGCCTCATTGGAACAGTCCAGCCCGAACTGCCAAACCATGTCTTCCCTGAACCGGAAACAAGCATCCTGGGACCGGTTTCTGGCTTACAGCCGTCATCAGCCAGGCTATCTTGAATCCAGTGGCAAAGTGAGCAAGGGACCCACGTCTGGGCATACCCTGCCAACTTAGGGCGAACATAGCAAAACCAAAGAGGATGATGGACGGAGTGTTGAACATTGCAAGCACTCACCCCCAGTCAACTGATCTGGGTTTAATCCATCATCATTCTTTAGCTCACTCCGCCACCCCAGTTCAGACATGGCCATATGCAAATCAGTCTGACCCTGTGCCTCATGGGAACAGTCCAGCCCGAACTGCCAAACCATGTCTTCCCTGGACCGGAAACAAGCATCCTGGGACCGGTTTCTGGCTTACAGCCGTCATCAGCCAGGCTATCTTGAATCCAGTGGCAAAGTGAGCAAGGGACCCACGTCTGGGCATACCCTGCCAACTTAGGGCGAACATAGCAAAACCAAAGGGGATGATGGACGGAGTGTTGAACATTGCAAGCACTCACCCCCAGTCAACTGATCTGGGTTTAATCCATCATCATTCTTTAGCTCACTCCGCCACCCCAGTTCAGACATGGCCATATGCAAATCAGTCTGACCCTGTGCCTCATGGGAACAGTCCAGCCCGAACTGCCAAACCATGTCTTCCCTGGACCGGAAACAAGCATCCTGGGACCGGTTTCTGGCTTACAGCCGTCATCAGCCAGGCTATCTTGAATCCAGTGGCAAAGTGAGCAAGGGACCCACGTCTGGGCATACCCTGCCAACTTAGGGCGAACATAGCAAAACCAAAGGGGATGATGGACGGAGTGTTGAACATTGCAAGCACTCACCCCCAGTCAACTGATCTGGGTTTAATCCATCATCATTCTTTAGCTTACTCCGCCACCCCAGTTCAGACATGGCCATATGCAAATCAGTCTGACCCTGTGCCTCATGTGACCAGTCCAGCACGAACTGCCAAACCATGTCTTCCCTGGACCGGAAACAAGCATCCTGGGACCGGTTTCTGGCTTACAGCCGTCATCAGCCAGGCTATCTTGAATCCAGTGGCAAAGTGAGCAAGGGACCCACGTCTGGGCATACCCTGCCAACTTAGGGCGAACATAGCAAAACCAAAGGGGATGATGGACGGAGTGTTGAACATTGCAAGCACTCACCCCCAGTCAACTGATCTGGGTTTAATCCATCATCAGGGACATTATATTTAGGCTCAGATTTCACTCATACAAAACCATAGAAATTCAGCAGTTATAGTTACCTGAGCTAACTATAACTTAAGCCCCTGCAATGCACTGCTTATGACCTCACATATTACATCACTCATGACATGGTCAGTGACATCACTGATGACATCACTGATGACATCTCAAATGACATCACTGATGACATCATCCACAGAACTACTCACATACCCACTCACACCCATAGAACCTCTCGTCTGCCTACTCACACACCCATACAGCTACTCACATACCATTTCACAGACCCATACCAGCACTCACTCCTCCATAGAGCCACACACACACCCACTTACTCACTCATACAACCACTCACACAACCATTCACTCACCCATAAAGCCACTCATACAACCAGGCCCACACCCTCATAGCCACTCACACAGCCATACACTCACCTATACAGCTACTCACACACAGACTTATTCACCTATAGAGACACTCACACACCCATACAGCCTCTCAACACAGCCACACAATCACCCATAGAAGTACTCACTCACTCACTCACTCACTCACACAACCACTTACATACCCATTCACACATCCATACAATCACTCTCATAACTGCTCACTCACCCATGCAGTCATTCACACAGACACTCACTCTCCAATACAACCATTCACACACTAACTTGCTTAACCAAAAACTCACTGAAACAGTCTCTCACTCACCCATACAGACACTTACACACCCAATCAGTCACTCATACAGTCATACATACACCTACTCACTCACCCATACAGTCACTTACACAGCCACTCACTCAGCAACATAGTCACTCACACACCCATTCATTCACCCACACAGCTATTCACAGACCTACTTATGCACCTATACAGCCTCTTGCACACCCATACAGTCACTCACACACCCACAAAACCACTCACACACCCATACAATCACTCAGATACCCAGTCACACACCCATACAACCACTAACACAACCACTCACTCACCTACGGACCTAGTCAGAAATCCACTCACTCACCCATACAGTCACTCATGCATGCACTCACACACCTATACAGTAACTCACACACAACTGATCTGGGTTTAATCCATCATCATTCTTTAGCTCACTCCGCCACCCCAGTTCAGACATGGCCATATGCAAATCAGTCTGACCCTGTGCCTCATGGGAACAGTCCAGCCCGAACTGACAAACCATGTCTTCCCTGGACTGGAAACAAGCATCCTGGGGCCGGTTTCTGGCTTACAGCCGTCATCAGCCAGGCTATCTTGAATCCAGTGGCAAAGTGAGCAAGGGACCCACGTCTGGGCAAAGCCTGCCAACTTAGGGCGAACATAGCAAAACCAAAGGGGATGATGGACGGAGTGTTGAACATTGCAAGCACTCACCCCCAGTCAACTGATCTGGGTTTAATCCATCATCATTCTTTAGCTCACTCCGCCACCCCAGTTCAGACATGGCCATATGCAAATCAGTCTGACCCTGTGCCTCATGGGAACAGTCCAGCCCGAACTGCCAAACCATGTCTTCCCTGGACCGGAAACAAGCATCCTGGGACAGGTTTCTGGCTTACAGCCGTCATCAGCCAGGCTATCTTGAATCCAGTGGCAAAGTGAGCAAGGGACCCACGTCTGGGCATACCCTGCCAACTTAGGGCGAACATAGCAAAACCAAAGGGGATGATGGACGGAGTGTTGAACATTGCAAGCACTCACCCCAGTCAACTGGGTTTAATCCATCATCATTCTTTAGCTCACTCCGCCACCCCAGTTCAGACATGGCCATATGCAAATCAGTCTGACCCTGTGCCTCATGGGAACAGTCCAGCCCGAACTGCCAAACCATGTCTTCCCTGGACCGGAAACAAGCATCCTGGGACCGGTTTCTGGCTTACAGCCGTCATCAGCCAGGCTATCTTGAATCCAGTGGCAAAGTGAGCAAGGGACCCACGTTTGGGCATACCCTGCCAACTTAGGGCGAACATAGCAAAACCAAAGGGGATGATGGACGGAGTGTTGAACATTGCAAGCACTCACCCCCAGTCAACTGATCTGGGTTTAATCCATCATCATTCTTTAGCTCACTCCGCCACCCCAGTTCAGACATGGCCATATGCAAATCAGTCTGACCCTGTGCCTCATGGGAACAGTCCAGCCCGAACTGCCAAACCATGTCTTCCCTGGACCGGAAACAAGCATCCTGGGACCGGTTTCTGGCTTACAGCCATCATCAGCCAGGCTATCTTGAATCCAGTGGCAAAGTGAGCATCACACTTGGGGTTAAAAACATTTTAGGTGGTCAATTTTGCCACGGGTGGATCAGTGGATTTGCGGAAAAATTGGAGGAAAAAAAGCGGGCTCCCGCGCATCTTTGTAAGGAAGTCCGGGGGGAGGGCAAATCACGGTGGCAAGCAGGCATTAGAAATATGAAGGAGGAGGGCGCATGGGCCCCCCTCCAAGGCTTTATAAAAGCCCTGGGGATCAGCAGTTATTTTAACTATGCGGGGTGCCCGCGCAGCACCCCCCACGCCACGGGGATTGCCGCCTCCCGGGGCTATTTATGAAAAGAAAGTGGGGAGGCCTGTACGGCCTCCCCTGCAGCACCGAGGACCGACACCTCCCCGGGGCTAATACTAATTAAATTAGGGGGGCCTTGTGGATCCCCTGTGCCCTGGGGACCACGACCTCCCAGGGGCTGATTAATTTTGAAATGGGGGGCCTCATGGACCGACCCTAGGCACCGGGGACCACCACTTTCCAGGGACCAAAATAATTTTTTTTAAATGGGTGGGAACTGCGCAGACCCCCTGCTGGGCCGTTCTCGGCCCTGTGGACCACCACATCCCCGGGGCAAGCCCTCATACAAGAAAGGAGGGGGGCGTGCATCTCCCCTCCTGGAGCCAATAACGGCACTGGGGACCGCCACCACACAAGGCCAGCTCCTGATATGTGCCGGGGTGCCCACCCCAAGGAAATAACTGTTTGCTGCGGCTTGGCAGGAGCTTTGCTGCACTTGCCAAGCACAGCAAACGCTCCGCTTCCAGCAAGTGAGAGCATTCAAAATGCTCCCGCTTGCTGGAAGCGGAGGAAAATTGCTTTCAGACACAGGGACCTGCCTTTCTAGCAGCACTGTATGTCTGAAAGCAATGCCGGGTCCTGCAGGTGGCGAGGAGCCAGCAGGGACTATGGGGGGAGCTTGAAGGTGGAGGATGGGTTCCCTGGAGCCAAAATCGGACCATGGAGGGGGGTCCACATGGCCCCCTCCACCATTTGAGAAAGGCTGGACCCTGGGGATGGGGACCACAGGGCTGAAATTGGCCCAGGGGGCTGGGCTGCCACCCTCCCCAGTTTAGAATTTGAGAAATAAAAAGCCAGGCCCTGGGGGATGGGTCCCTGGGGTCGAAATCGGCCCAGGGAGGGGGGTCGTGTGGCCCCCTCCCTTATTCGAAATAGGCCGGGCCCCGGGGATGGGGTCCCCAGGACCGAAATCAACCCGGGAGGAGTGCTGCATGGTCCCCTTCCCCATTAGAAGAAATAAAAAAATAATAAAAAGCTGGGCCCCAGGTGATGGGGTCCCCGGGACCGAAATTGGCCCGGGGAGGGGAGGCCGCTCACCCCCTTCCAAAATGGCCTGGCCCTCCTCCCCAAATAAAATATTTTAAAAAAAATAAGTCTGGCTGAGAAAGTCGCCGGAGGCCCCGCCCGCTTTCTACATCACTCTGCAAACATGCATCCTGGCGCACTACCGGTTAGGGGATGAAGTCCCCTTGGATGCTAAGGGTCCTTGGGGCCAACAACCCCTCCGGTTACCTCCAGTAAGTCTCACACAGCAGGATTGCTGAGAGGTCATCGGAGGCCCACCCCCTTTCTCCACCACTTTGCAAATGCGCCTCCTGGCGCACTAATGGTGGGGAAATTAAGTTCCCTTGGATGCTGAGGGTCCTTGGGGGCCAAGAGCCCCTCCTGTTACCTCCAGTAAGTCCCTCACAGCCGGATTGCTAAGAGCTGGTCGGAGGCCCCACCAGCTTTCTCCACTACTGTGCAAATACACCTCCTGGAGCACTACTAGTTGGGGGACGAAGTCCTCTTGGATGCTTAGGGTTCTTGGGAGCCAATAACCGCTCCTGTTACCTCCAGTAAGTTCCCTACAGCTGGCTTGCTGTGAGCTGGTCTGAGGCACCATCCCCTTTCTCCACCACTCTGCAAACGCGACTACTAGTTACAAAACCATAGAAATTCACTTAAAAAAAACAAAGATTACAGGGACGTTATAGATAGAATGTAAAAAACCTTAGAAATTCTCAGAAAAAATCAAAGGTTACAGGTACGTTATAGTTAGGTTTAGATTTCACTCATACAAAACCATAGAAATTCAGCAGTTATAGTAACCTGAGCTAACTATAACTTACGCCCCCGCAATGCACTACTTATGACCTCACATATTACATCACTCATGACATGGTCAGTGACATCACTGATGACATCACTGATGACATCTCAAATGACATCACTGATGACATCATCCACAGAAGCACTCATACATCCACTTACACCCCCATAGAACCTTAGAACCTCTTGTATGCCCACTCACACTCCTATACAACCACTTTGCAAACGCGCCACCTGGTGCACCACTGGTTGGGGGATGAACCCCCCTTGGATGCTGATGGTCCTTGGGGGCCAAGAACCCCTCCTGTTACTTCCAGCAAGTCCCACATAGCCGGATTGCTGAGAGCTGGTCGACAGTGCAAAACCAAAGGGGATGATGGACGGAGTGTTGAACATTGCAAGCACTCACCCCCAGTCAACTGATCTGGGTTTAATCCATCATCATTCTTTAGCTCACTCCGCCACCCCAGTTCAGACATGGCAATATGCAAATCAGTCTGACCCTGTGCCTCATGGGAACAATCCAGCCCAAACTGCCAAGCCATGTCTTCCCTGGACCGGAAACAAGCATCCTGGGACCGGTTTCTGGCTTACAGCCGTCATCAGCCAGGCTATCTTGAATCCAGTGGCAAAGTGAGCAAGGGACCCACGTCTGGGCATACCCTGCCAACTTAGGGCGAACATAGCAAAACCAAAGGGGATGATGGACGGAGTGTTGAACATTGCAAGCACTCACCCCCAGTCAACTGATCTGGGTTTAATCCATCATCATTCTTTAGCTCACTCCGCCACCCCAGGTCAGACATGGCCATATGCAAATCAATCTGACCCTGTGCCTCATGGGAACAGTCCAGCCCGAACTGCCAAGCCATGTCTTCCCTGGACCGGAAACAAGCATCCTGGGACGACAGTCCCACCCCCTTTCTCCACCAATGTGCAAATGCACCTCCTGGAGCACTACTAGTTGGGGGATGAAGTCCTCTTGGATGCTTAGGGTCCTTGGGGGCCAATAACTGCTCCTGTTACCTCCAGTAATTTCAACACAGCAGGATTGCTGTGAGCTGGTCAGAGGTTACAAAACCGTAGAAATTCACTTAAAAAAACAAAGGTTACAGGGACGTTATAGATAGAATTAAAAAAAACATAGAAATTCACTTAAAAAACCAAAGGTTACAGGGACGTTATGATTAGGAGATAGAATTTAAAAAAGCATAGAAATTCTCTGATAAAAACAAAGGCTACAGGGACATTATATTTAGGCTCAGATTTCACTCATACAAAACCATAGAAATTCAGCAGTTATAGTTACCTGAGCTAACTATAACTTAAGCCCCTGCAATGCACTGCTTATGACCTCACATATTACATCACTCATGACATGGTCAGTGACATCACTGATGACATCACTGATGACATCTCAAATGACATCACTGATGACATCATCCACAGAACTACTCACATACCCACTCACACCCATAGAACCTCTCGTCTGCCTACTCACACACCCATACAGCTACTCACATACCATTTCACAGACCCATACCAGCACTCACTCCTCCATAGAGCCACACACACACCCACTTACTCACTCATACAACCACTCACACAACCATTCACTCACCCATAAAGCCACTCATACAACCAGGCCCACACCCTCATAGCCACTCACACAGCCATACACTCACCTATACAGCTACTCACACACAGACTTATTCACCTATAGAGACACTCACACACCCATACAGCCTCTCAACACAGCCACACAATCACCCATAGAAGTACTCACTCACTCACTCACTCACTCACACAACCACTTACATACCCATTCACACATCCATACAATCACTCTCATAACTGCTCACTCACCCATGCAGTCATTCACACAGACACTCACTCTCCAATACAACCATTCACACACTAACTTGCTTAACCAAAAACTCACTGAAACAGTCTCTCACTCACCCATACAGACACTTACACACCCAATCAGTCACTCATACAGTCATACATACACCTACTCACTCACCCATACAGTCACTTACACAGCCACTCACTCAGCAACATAGTCACTCACACACCCATTCATTCACCCACACAGCTATTCACAGACCTACTTATGCACCTATACAGCCTCTTGCACACCCATACAGTCACTCACACACCCACAAAACCACTCACACACCCATACAATCACTCAGATACCCAGTCACACACCCATACAACCACTAACACAACCACTCACTCACCTACGGACCTAGTCAGAAATCCACTCACTCACCCATACAGTCACTCATGCATGCACTCACACACCTATACAGTAACTCACACACAGATACAGTCACACAACCTTTCAGATCACACATGTTACAGATAGTATCACTCATTAGTAGTACGACTAGTATACTAATTTGACTTTTGTAGCAGTATATATATATATATATATTCACTGAAAAAACCACAGGTTTCAGGGATGTTATAGTTAGTTGGACATTTCAGTCGTACAAAACCAGACAAATTCGGCCTAGGTAGTTGAGATAACTATAACTCGCACCCCCGCAATGCACTGCTGATGACGTCACATATTACATCACTCATGACATGGTCAGTGACATCACTGATGACATCACTGATGACATCTCAAATGATATAATTGATGACATCACTGATGACATCATCCAGTGACTGTGTGTTTCTGTAAAGGTTAAATATGTTTTATATATATATATATGCCAAGGTGTATTGAATAATGAGTGGGTGTATGAGTGTCTGAATGGATGATTTAATAGGTGCGTGACTGACTATATAAGTGAGTGATTAAAATGTCTTACTGAATGCATGGGTCAGTGACTAAACTTTTGAATGTCTGTATCAGTCTGTCAGTTGGTGTGTAAGCGGCTGCATGGGTTGGTGAGTAGCTACATGAGTGTCTATATGGGTTATTGATTGGTTGTCTGAGTATCTGTATGGGTGCCTGAGTGTCTGTGTGGGTGGGTGGGGGTGTGTGACTCTGTGCATAGATGTGTGAATGGGTGATTCACTGGGTGTATGGGTTCAAGAGTGCATCTGTGAAAGGCTGTATGGGTGGGTGAATGTGTGTATGGGTGTGTTGGTGAGTGTTTAGATGTCTCAGTGGTACATGTGTGAGTAACTACATATGTGAAAGGCAGTATATGTGAGTGTTGGGCTATATAAATGACTATATGTGAGAGTGAGTGATTGTGAGAGTGGCTGTATGGATGAGTGTGTGCTTGTGTCTGATTGTATAAGAGAGTAAGTATGTGTTAGTATATGAATGAATAAGTGAGATGATATGTGAATAATTGTGTAGGTGAGTAAATGGGAGTGTGATTGATTCTTTGCATGACTGACTATCTGTGTGAGTAACTCTATGGGTTAGTGGTGGTATGTGAGTGTCTGTATAGGTATATGAGTGCATATGATAGTGCTGTATTGATGAGTGACTGCATGTATGAGTGACTGTATGGGTGAATGAGTAGATGTGTGTGTAGACCTAGGAATTAGTGAGTGGGTATGTGGTAACTGGTATTGGTATGTCTTTGGTTTCGAAAATGGTAGTCTGTATTTTAGAGTGGGTGTATCAAAGGTTATATTAGGGTGTGAGGTGGTGCATTAGATTATCACGTGGATGATGTCGTCAGTGATGTCATCAGTGATGTGATTTGAGATAGCATCAGTGATGTCACTGACCATGTCATGAGTGATGCAATATGTGACGTCATCAGCAGTGCATTGCGGGGGCGCGAGTTATAGTTATGTCAACTAACTATAACGGCCGAATTTGTCTGGTTTTGTACAACTGAAATGTCCAACTAACTATAACGTCCCTGAAACCTGTGTTTTTTTTAGTGAATTTCTAAGGTTTTTTAAATGCTAATTTCTAACTATAACGTCCCTGAAACCTATGGATTTTTCAGTGAATTTCAAAGGTTTTTTAAATGCTAATTTCTAACTATGCCTACATAGGTAGGGCATATGCAGAAAGAGGCAGAAAGGTGCAGAACGAAGCAAGAGAAATGCAGAAAGAGGCAACAGAAGTCCATAAAGATGAAGAAAGGTGCAGAAAGAAGCAAGAGATATGCAGAAAGAATAAACAGAGGTGCAGAAAGAGGCCTTGTTACAAAGTCATCCTGTGCCCCCAACTTTTTGCTGACTGGTACTGGTGCTAACTGACTCTGACTAACCAGGCCCGGAGCCAGTGCTATGCTACAAGACACTTAGAATACAGTGAAAAAACCTACATACACTAGGGTACACTATGGGTTGGGGTACCCCTGTGATTGGCATGACCTCCCCTGTAAGGCCCTAGTACATAATAGGGCAGGGGGATTAAAACTACCTCTAAGTCAGAGGTGCAGAAAGAAGCAAGAGCAGTGCAGAAAGAACCAACAGAGGTGCAGAAAGAGGCAAGAGGGGTACAGAAAGAGGCAAGAAAAGGGCAGAAAGAAGCAAAAGAGGTACAGAAAGAGGCAAGAGAACTGCAGAAAACAGCAAGAGAGGTGCAGGAAGAGGCAGGAGAGATGCACAAAGAGGTAAAAGGGGTACAGAAAGATGCAAGAGGGGTGCAGAAAGAAGCAAGAGAAGTGCAGAAAGAAGCAACAGAGGTGCTTAAAGAGGCAAGAGGGGTGCAGAAAGAGGCAAGAGAAGTGCAGAAAGAAGCAACAGAGGTGCTGAAAGAGGCAAGAGAGGTGCAGAAACAGGCAAGAAAGGTACAGAAAGAGGGAACAGGGATGCAGAAAGAGGTAAGAGGGATACAGAAATTTGCAAGAGAGGTGCAAAAAGAAGCAAGGACAGTGCAGAAAGAAGCAGGTGAAGTGCAGAAAGAAGCAAGAGAGGTGGAGAAATAGGGAAGAGGGGTGCAGAAAGAGGCATGAGGGATGCAGAAATTTGCAAAAGAGGTGCAGAAAGAAGCAAGAGCAGTGCAGAAAGAACTAACAGAGGTGTAAAAAGAGGCAAGAGGGGTGCAGAAAGAGGTAGGAGAGATGCACAAATTGGCAAGAGAGGTACAGAAAGAGGCAGGAGGGGTGCAGAAAGAAGGAAGAGAGGTGCAGAAAGAAGCAACAGAGGTGCTGAAAGAGGCACAGAGGGTGCAGAAAGAGGCAAGAGAAGTGCAGAAAGAAGCAACAGAGATACAGAAAGAAGCAAGAGAGGTGCAGAAACAGGCAGGAAAGGTGCAGAGAGAGGGAACAAGGGTGCAAAAAGAGGCAAGAGAGGTGAAAAAAGAGGCAACTGAGTTGCAGAAAGACGCAAGAGAAGTACAGAAACAAGCAAGAAAAGTGCAGAAAGAGGCAAGAGAATTGCTGAAAGAAGCAACAGAGGTGTAGAAAGAAGCAAGAGAAGTGCAGAAGGAGGCAAGTGAGGTGCAGAAAGAGGGAAGAGAGGTGCAAAAAGAGGCAAGAGGGGTGCAGAAAAAAGTAGGAGAGGTGCACAAAGAGGCAAGACAAGTACAGAAAAAGGCAGGAGAGGTGCAGAAAGAAGGAAGAGTAGTGCAGAAAGAAGCAACAGAGGTGCTGAAAGAGGCACGAAGGGTGCAGAGAGAGCAAGAGAAGTACAGAAAGAAGCAACAGAGGTAGAGAAAGAAGCAAGAGAGGTGCAGAAACAGGCAGGAAAGGTGCAGAAAGAGGGAACAAGGGTGCAAAAAGAGGCAAGAGAGGTGCAGAAAGAGGGAAGAGGGGTGCAGAAAGAGGCAAGAGGGGTGCAGAAAGAAGCAAATGAGGTGCAGAAAGAGGCAACAGAGGTGCAGAAAGACACAAGAGAAGTGCAGAAACAAGCAAAAGAAGTGCAGAAAGAGGCAAGTGAGGTGCAGAAAGAAGCAAGATCAGTGCAGAAAGAACCAACAGAGGTGCAAAAAGAGGCAAGAGGGGTGCGGAAAGAGGTAGGAGAGGTGCACAAAAAGGGAATAATTGTACAGAAAGAGGCAGGAGGGGTTCAGAAAGAAGGAAGAGAAGTGCAGAAAGAGGCAAGAGAATTGCTGAAAGAAGCAACAGAGGTATAGAAAGAAGCAAGAGAAGTGCAGAAAGAGGCAAGTAGATGCTGAAAGAAGCAACAGAGGTGTAGAAAGAAGCAAGAGAAGTGCAGAAAGAGGCAAGTGATGTGCAGAAAGAAGCAAGAGCAGAAAGAAGCAAGTGAGGTGCAAAAAGAGGCAACTGAGTTGCAGAAAGACGCAAGAAAAGTACAGAAACAAGCAAGAGAAGTGCAGAAAGAGGCAAGAGAATTCCTGAAAGAAGCAACAGAGGTGTAGAAAGAAGCAAGAGAAGTGCAGAAGGAGGCAAGTGAGGTGCAGAAAGAGGGAAGAGAGGTACAGAAAGAAGGAAGAGGGGTACAGAAAGAAGCAAGTGAGGTGCAGAAAGAGGCAACTGAGGTGCAGAAAGACGCAAGAGAAGTGCAGAAACAAGCAAGAGAAGTGCAGAAAGAGGCAAGAGAATTGCTGAAAGAAGCAAGAGCAGTGCAGAAAGAACCAACAGAGGTGCAAAAAGAGGCAAGAGGGGTGCAGAAAAAAGTAGGAGAGGTGCACAAAGAGGCAAGACAAGTACAGAAAGAGGCAGGAGGGGTGCAGAAAGAAGGAAGAGAAGTGCAGAAAGAAACAACAGAGGTGCTGAAAGAGGCACGAAGGGTGCAGAGAGAGCAAGAGAAGTACAGAAAGAAGCAAGAGGTAGAGAAAGAAGCAAGAGAGGTGCAGAAACAGGCAGGAAAGGTGCAGAAAGAGGGAACAAGGGTGCAAAAAGAGGCAAGAGAGGTGCAGAAAGAGGGAAGAGGGGTACAGAAAGAGGCAAGAGGGGTGCAGAAAGAAGCAAGTGAGCTGCAGAAAGAGTCAACAGAGGTGCAGAAAGACACAACAGAAGTGCAGAAACAAGCAAAAGAAGTGCAGAAAGAGGCAAGTGAGGTGCAGAAAGAAGCAAGATCAGTGCAGAAAGAACCAACAGAGGTGCAAAAAGAGGCAAGAGGGGTGCAGAAAGAGGGAAGAGGGGTACAGAAAGAGGCAAGAGGGGTGCAGAAAGAAGCAAGTGAGCTGCAGAAAGAGTCAACAGAGGTGCAGAAAGACACAAGAGAAGTGCAGAAACAAGCAAAAGAAGTGCAGAAAGAGGCAAGTGAGGTGCAGAAAGAAGCAAGATCAGTGCAGAAAGAACCAACAGAGGTGCAAAAAGAGGCAAGAGGGGTGCGGAAAGAGGTAGGAGAGGTGCACAAAAAGGGAATAAATGTACAGAAAGAGGCAGGAGGGGTGCAGAAAGAAGGAAGAGAAGTGCAGAAAGAGGCAAGAGAATTGCTGAAAGAAGCAACAGAGGTATAGAAAGAAGCTAGAGAAGTGCAGAAAGAGGGAAGTAGCTGCTGAAAGAAGCAACAGAGGTGTAGAAAGAAGCAAGAGAAGTGCAGAAAGAGGCAAGTGAGGTGCAGAAAGAAGCAAGAGCAGAAAGAAGCAAGTGAGGTGCAAAAAGAGGCAACTGAGTTGCAGAAAGACGCAAGAAAAGTGCAGAAACAAGCAAGAGAAGTGCACAAAGAGGCAAGAGAATTCCTGAAAGAAGCAACAGAGGTGTAGAAAGAAGCAAGAGAAGTGCAGAAGGAGGCAAGTGAGGTGCAGAAAGAGGGAAGAGAGGTACAGAAAGAAGGAAGAGGGGTACAGAAAGAAGCAAGTGAGGTGCAGAAACAAGCAAGAGAAGTACAGAAAGAGGCAAGAGAATTGCTGAAAGAAGCAAGAGCAGTGCAGAAAGAACCAACAGAGGTGCAAAAAGAGGCAAGAGGGGTGCAGAAAAAAGTAGGAGAGGTGCACAAAGAGGCAAGACAAGTACAGAAAGAGGCAGGAGGGGTGCAGAAAGAAGGAAGAGAAGTGCAGAAAGAAGCAACAGAGGTGCTGAAAGAGGCACGAAGGGTGCAGAGAGAGCAAGAGAAGTACAGAAAGAAGCAAGAGGTAGAGAAAGAAGCAAGAGAGGTGCAGAAACAGGCAGGAAAGGTGCAGAAAGAGGGAACAAGGGTGCAAAAAGAGACAAGAGAGGTGCAGAAAGAGGGAAGAGGGGTACAGAAAGAGGCAAGAGGGGTGCAGAAAGAAGCAAGTGAGCTGCAGAAAGAGGCAACAGAGGTGCAGAAAGACGCAAGAGAAGTGCAGAAACAAGCAAAAGAAGTGCAGAAAGAGGCAAGTGAGGTGCAGAAAGAAGCAAGATCAGTGCAGAAAGAACCAACAGAGGTGCAAAAAGAGGCAAGAGGGGTGCGGAAAGAGGTAGGAGAGGTGCACAAAAAGGGAATAAATGTACAGAAAGAGGCAGGAGGGGTGCAGAAAGAAGGAAGAGAAGTGCAGAAAGAGGCAAGAGAATTGCTGAAAGAAGCAACAGAGGTATAGAAAGAAGCAAGAGAAGTGCAGAAAGCGGCAAGTAGATGCTGAAAGAAGCAACAGAGGTGTAGAAAGAAGCAAGAGAAGTGCAGAAAGAGGCAAGTGAGGTGCAGAAAGAAGCAAGAGCAGAAAGAAGCAAGTGAGGTGCAAAAAGAGGCAACTGAGTTGCAGAAAGACGCAAGAGAAGTGCAGAAACAAGCAAGAGAAGTGCAGAAAGAGGCAAGAGAATTCCTGAAAAAAGCAACAGAGGTGTAGAAAGAAGCAAGAAGAGTGCAGAAGGAGGCAAGTGAGGTGCAGAAAGAGGGAAGAGAGGTACAGAAAGAAGGAAGAGGGGTGCAGAAAGAAGCAAGTGAGGTGCAGAAAGACGCAAGAGAAGTGCAGAAAGAGGCAAGAGAATTGCTGAAAGAAGCAAGAGCAGTGCAGAAAGAACCAACAGAGGTGCAAAAAGAGGCAAGAGGGGTGCAGAAAAATGTAGGAGAGGTGTACAAAGAGGCAAGACAAGTACAGAAAGAGGCAGTAGGGGTGCAGAAAGAATGAAGAGAAGTGCAGAAAGAAGCAACAGAGGTGCTGAAAGAGGCGCAAAGCGTGCAGAAAGAGCAAGAGAAGTACAGAAAGAAGCAACAGAGGTACAGAAAGAGGCAAGAGAGGTGCATAAACAGGCAGGAAAGGTGCAGAAAGAGGGAACAAGGGTGCAAAAAGAGGTAAGAGAGGTGCAGAAAGAGGGAAGAGGGATGCAGAAAGAGGCAAATGAGGTGCAGAAAGAAGTAAGAGCAGTGCAGAAAGAACCAACAGAGGTGCAAAAAGAGGCAAGAGGGGTACAGAAAGAAGCAAGTGAGGTGCAGAAAGAGGCAACAGAGGTGCAGAAATGCGGAAGCGAGGTGCAGAAACAAGCAAGAGAAGTGCAGAAAGAGGCAAGAGAGGTGCATAAACAGGCAGGAAAGGTGCAGAAAGAGGGAACAAGGGTGCAGAAAGACGCAAGAGAGGTGGAGAAAGAGAAAAAAGGGGTGCAAAAAGAGGCAAGAGGGGTGCAGAAAGAAGCAAGTGAGGTGCAGAAAGAGGCAACAGAGGTGCAGAAATGCGGAAGAGAGGTGCAGAAACAAGCAAGAGAAGTACAGAAAGAGGCAAGAGAATTGCTGAAAGAAGCAACAGAGGTATGGAAAGAAGCAAGAGAAGTGCAGAAAGAGGCAAGTGAGGTGCAGAAAGAGGCAAGAGAGTGCAGAAAATGGCAAGAGAACATCAGAAAGAAGCAAGAGCAGAGCAGAAAGAACCAACAGAGGTGCAGAAAGAGGCAAGAGGGGTGCAGAAAGAGGTAGGAGGGGTGCACAAAGAGGCAAGAGGGATACAGAAAGAGGCAAGAGGGGTGCAGAAAGAAGGAAGAGAAGTGCAGAAAGAAGCAACAGAGGTGCTGAAAGAGAGAAGAAGGGTGCAGAAAGAGGCAAGAGAAGTGCAGAAAGAAGCAACAGAGTTGCAGAAAGAGGCAATAGAGATGCAGAAAGAGGCAAGAGAGATGCAGAAAGAAGCAAGTGAGGTGCAGAAAGAGGCAAGAGAGGTGCAGAAGGAATAGAGTGAGGTGCAGAAAGATGCAAGTGAGGTGCACAAAGAGGCAAGAGAGGTGTAGAAAGAAGCAAGAGAAGTGCAGAAAGAGCCAAGTGAGGTACAGAAAGAGGCAAGAGAGGTGCAGAAAGAGGCAAGAGAGGTGCAGAACGAGGCAAGAGATCTGCAGAAAAAAGCAACAGAGGTGCTGAAAGAGGCAAGTGAGGTGCAGAAAGGGGCAATAGAAGTGCAGAAAGAGGCAAGTGAAGTGTAGAAAGAAGACAGTGAGGTGCAGAAAGAGGCAAGAGAGGCCAGAAAGAAAAGAGGTTTGTGCACCATTAATACCAGTTTAATACCCACATTTTGCAATAAGTAACACGTGACCATTCCAGCTTTGCAAAGGGCCTTCCACCACACTGTAACACGTGACGCTGCATTTTTGGGAACATTTGAGCCGTTTGAGCTAGAAACAAGCCTTTTTTTGTTCAAATCTGCAGATTAGGCAGCAGATGATGGAATATTTGGCAAATGCAGAAAATGTTTAATTATGTGAAAATTGGTGCAGCCGAACAGTCACATAATTCCAGTGGCCCTGCTCATACCTCCGACTAGGTCCAGAAGTGCTCCTCAGTGGTTCCTTCTTTTTTGTGTCTCATTAAGTTTATAGTTTAGCTTCAATGGAAACGAGGAAGACTAAACCTGAGGTTACCACTCCACAACACAGACTACAATACCACATAATTACTCTCCAAAACACATAATCCCACTCCACATAATTCCTATACACTAAATACCACATACTTTCTATTCACATAATTTCACTGAACAACATAGCACACAATTCCACTACACACAACGTACATCCACTTTACACCAAAAAACATTAGTAAAAAACTTTTACATTTACAACGCCAATAGCTCTAACTCTCGCAAATGCGAAACCTATTACATTGCAAATGCTTCTTTAACTAGTAGTCGCGTTTGTAGAGTGGTGGAGAAAGCGTGCTGGGCCTCTGACCAGAACTCAGGAATTCCGCTGTGTAGGACTTACAGGAGGTACCAGGAGGGCTTCTTGGCCCCCAAAGTCCCTCAGGAGTAAAGTGAACTTCATCCCCCATCCCGTAGTCTGCCAGGAGGCGCGTTTGTAGAGTGGTGGAGAAAGGGGGCGTGGCCTCCGAAGATGTCTTAGCAATCCCACTGTGTGGGACTTACTGGAGGTAACAAGAGGGGTAGTTGGCCACCAAGGAGATCCGTGGGGGCCAACTACCCCTCCTATAACCTCCAGTAAGTCCCACACAGCAGGATTGCTAAGTTCTCATAGCAGGCCACGCCCCCTTTGCCCACCACTCTGCAAATGCGCTCCCTGGCGTGCTCTTGCATGGGGATTGAAGTCACCTTCGCTGCTGGGGGTCCTTTGGGGCCAACTAGCCTACCTCTTACCTCCAGTAAGCCCCACACAGTGGGATTGCTGAGAGGTGGACACAGGCCACGCCCCCTTTCTCCACCACTCTGCAAATGCACCTCCTGGCACGCTCTTGGTTGGGGGATAAAGTCCCCTTGCCTCCTGATGGTCCCTGGGAGCCAACTAGCCCACCAGGTACCTCCAGTAAGCCCCACACAGCTGGATTGCTGAGAGTGGTCTGAGGCCACGCCCCCTTTTTACACCACTCTGCAAACGCGCTGCCTGGTGCACTGCTGCTCGCGGGATGAAGTCCACTTGTGTCTTGAGGTCCTCAGTACCTCAAGACCAAGTGGACAAGATGGGGTCCCCAGGGCCAGTTTTGGCCCCGGGGACCCGGCAAGGTCGCTTTCTGAACCAAGAGCTACCTTTTTGCCAAATTTGGTGTAATTCAGTTCAGCAGTTAAAAAAGTCTTTTTACCGTGACGTTAGACGTTTGGAAACCTGTTGATAGCCCAATATCGACTATTAACAACAGTTCCGGCACATATATTTTGCATTAGAACTGATAAGGCTTGGGTCTGCAGTATATGATTTTGGGGCTGGTGACATCATACCCATGTGACTGAATTGGGCGACCATCAATAGGCGGAAAGGCATTAATCTACATGCACGCCCTGCCCCTTCACCCATTTTCTTTGATACCCTTGCCGTATATACTTTTCTAACATCGATAGCTCGGAGGAACATTGTTTAAACTTCTGACGTGAAGTTTTTTTGATATCGGCGACTTAGATGGTGAATGAGAGATAGGCAGTTTCTCTGATTGTTCTTTCGACTCTTCCTCCTTGTGGTGATTGATCTCCTTAAAGTTACTAGCGCCCTGAAGAAGTCCTCTAGTAGGACGAAACGCGTCGGCTGTGGCTGTATCATTGTGAAAATTTGATGCATATGTTTATGTTTTAAAAAGAGAATTTTGGAATAAAAATAAATTTTGAATAACATTTGTATTGTATACGAATTATACCTATGTACTTTTATATCCTGTAATTAATATGTGGTGCACCTGTGCTTGTGTTTTATATTGTTGTGATCCTATGAGGATCCGCATTGTGATGGTGGGTGAGTTTCAGTGTGCACACAAACCCCAGGAAGAATAGAGGGGTAATAATACTAGAGGGATAGCAGTTCAGGTGCTGTATCCTTGGAGGGCTCCACTGTCAGACCTTGGTTCAAGTTCCTAACTATAACTGGCATTTGCCACTGTGTAGTTACAGTGTTGTAGTTAGGTCAGAGTTTCTATTGTTTTTCCAATATCTTTGGGGCCGTTTGAAAATCTTCACAAAACTTTCTGAAAAAAGTTCAGCTCATTTTTGGGATGATCTGTCAAATGTGACCAAAAAAAAAAGAGGGGTCACAAAATGTGTTTTAGCCATGTTTAGCAATTTTCTATAGGAATTTTGGAAAACGATACAGAAAAAATGGTTGAAAAGAATTACAACAATTTTGGCAGAAAGCTAGATCTTTACTCAGAAAGTGTGCTTTTTGAGATTTGGTACAAATTTCTTTGGCTGTTTTAGAGGAATTAAGCTTTAAAATATAGTAATATCTGCGCCGACCCAACCCGAGAGCATTAGAGCTGTGCTGGGGTAAGGGCTGGATAGCTGTTGACCCCTGACCCCCGATTGGGATTCTAATCATGTGCTCAGTGCTATGTGAATATATAACCACTGGAGGCATGTTTTTAAAAAAAATATTTTTTATTGATTTTTTTTCCTTTGCAAAATTCAGAGAAAATTAATTAACACATGTCATGACATTTTCTTCATACATAATACATAGCACATCAGGTATATGGAGAGAGGAAAGATAAAATACAGAATTAATTCAATATATACAAAATATAGCAGCTCGGATCGCCTCATAAGTTAATATTTATAGAGGAACAGTGCATGTGCAATAAATAGGATAACAAGTATAAACTTCATTGACAAACATATCGACAGGTAATCACCGCAGGTTAAAAGACTGAGTTACGTAGTCCCTACCTGCCGCCTACCTTGATTATCCAAACTACCGACCCCCAAACACTTTGTTCAACTGACCATTATTAGTTTACCAAACTTGCAATTGGGGCCCAAATTCTTTGCCCTAGCTCATTTTTTCTTCGGCCCCTTAACTTGTATACTGAATATTCTATATTGTAAATAGCCAATATTCTAGACCGCCAGTTGGAGAAAGTGGGAGGGTCAGTGCTTATCCATTGAGAAGTGATACATAACCAAGCAATAGCCATTGCAATGAACAAGAAGCCTATCTCTGGCCTTACTCTTTTGTTTGTCTCCGAGCTATCTAATAACCCCAAAATTAAAAGAGCTGGGGTAATTGACACAGAGAACCCTAAAACCATAGTTAAGAAAGCCTCAAGGTCCTGCAAAAAGATATCCATTTTGGGGCAAGTATAAAACATGTGTAGGGTTTCAGCAGCATGTAGGCCGCATCTATTGCATTTCCCTCCTCTCCTTCCATCCCATTTAGCTACCTTTGCTGGGGTGTAATAGAGATCGAAAACAGACATAAAATGCTGGCTCCTGAGACTCCCAGTTAACCACACCTGATTCGCCAATTCCAATGAGTCCTAAATATAGATTGCTTCTCTTCCAAGTCTATTTTCCCATTTCGCATTCTGAGCATCAATGTCGTCTGGGGAAGCTTGAATTAAAATTTGGTAGATTTTCCCAATCCGGGTCTTACTCCTCACTGTCTCCACCAAGGGTATCTTTTCTGATATCAAATCTATCCTATTCTTGTTTCCCCCAAGAAAGCTCCGTATCTGCAAATATTTAATCTCTTTTATCCACCCCAAACTTTTCCTGCAGGTTCATAAATGACAAGAGCTGGCCTTCCCTACACAGGTCGCCCAAGGAGCTAATCCCTTTTCTCCCCCATCTAAAAGTAACTTGATCCTGAAAAATTGGTGGAAGTAAACCCGAAGCGGAGAGTGGAGTATAAGCATTCAAGTTTAAAATCTTCAATTTCGGCCGTACCTGTCTCCATACTCTGTAAGCAGCTTTCAGTATTTCGAATTTAGTCTTTTTATAATAGCTGGGTTCAAGTATCCTGACCAGGCATCCCTTGACTCCAGTCCCCAACCCTATTTCATATATAGTCGGTCTGGCCTCCACTGGAATTTCAGCCTTATCCCCGACTAATAGGATACCCATGTGTTGTAGAATAGATGCCCAATAGTAAAAAAGAAAACTGGGAATAGCCCAACACCCCCACTGTCTTGAAGGGTCATCCATTTGGCTGCACTCCTTGGTTTGCGGTACCCCCGTAGGAATCTCTGACAGATCCTATCTATCCTTGCTAGGGAGGACGAGGAAAATTCTAAAGGAACCATTCTGAAAACATATAAGAACTTTGGGAGGACTGACATTTTAATAACATTACTTCGACCAAATAGAGAAAGATGTAGATGATCTAGCCTTTTCAGTTTTTTACTCACATTGTCTATTATTGGGGTGATATTCAGATCAGGGATTTTATCTACGCCAGCTGTAATCTTAACCCCCAGATAAGTTGCCTCTTGAACAACCGAGAGGCCTGCATATCACGCAGTCCCGGAGCAGAGAATCTGTGTTTTCTCCATATTTAACTTGTATCCTGATAGGATACCAAACTGTTCGGCTAGAATCTTTACCTCTGGAAGTGTAGAGACGACATCTGCAGTAAGCACTGCGATGACGTCCGCATACGCCAGTGCTCTATAGTCGATATCATTGACCTTCACTGCCTTGATATTAATGTCCAGCTCTATTTTTTTTAAGAAGGGGTCAATGTAGAGAGCTAAGAGCAGAGGAGAACACAGACACCCCTGCCTCGTGCCTCTACTGATGTTGAACTCATTTGAATCCTGCCCTGATGTGCTCATTACAGCTTTCGGTGAAAGGTATAATGCCTTAATCGCCTGGATAAATTCTCTGCAAATTCCCTCCCACTGCAGGACAGACCGCAGATAGCACCAGGAGACCCTGTCGAACGCTTTCTCAGCATCCAATAGGACTACCTCCAGAACCACTGGTGGCATGTTTAATGTTGTTATGTAAAACAATAAAATAAAGTTAAACAAAATATTTAGTGATATCAGGACTGTTAGTAGCGAGGTAGTCCAGCAGTACTGTAAATTTAAACAATTCCGTGACTCACTCCCTATATACTGTGTTTAGAAAAAAAGGACATATAAGGGCAGGGTAGGGGTACCCTGATCACTTGCACTTGTTGGGGTTCTCCTGGGCCCAAAATAAAAAAAATGGTGAGAGCAGAATCCATGGGTCTCCCTTTGCATTATTAGGAGTATGCAAAAGTGCTAATGACTTGGAAGCTTCGCCCATTTGGCCCCACCCACCTTAGTAGTATGCAAAGGTCTTCCCACCTTTTGCAGGATGATGGACTGCTTAACAAGAGGCCCGCCAGCACGTCTCCCGCCGATTTTGGTGAGGCGTTCTTGATGCCGAGGAATATGAGGACATCTCCACCAAACAAATAAGCACTTACTTCATATAGTTAAGAGGAAGGACCCTTGTTTGGTGAAAATTTACCTCTTTGTAGTCTTGTTGTCTTCTCTATAGAAAAATTCATGTTATCACAGATTTCTGGATAAAGACGCACAAGGAACAATCACATAGCCGAAATGTACACAAGGTTGATGGAGACATTTCCTTGTGGTCTATTATGCAGCTGTAGTGTAGAATACGCACTGGACATTTACCCAACGTGGTAGCACTTACTAATTAAACAGTAGAAAGTACTCCAGTTGGGTAGAAATTGTGTTCAAAACTGTGGACTCTTGTATGGAGAGGCAGGTGAAGTTCTGTTCTGGCCCAGTCACTCACACAGCTACTGACAAACCCACATAGACACTCAGACACCCACTCATACACCAATTCTACCACATTCACATCCACTCACAGATTCACACAGCCACTGATACATACACCCATACAGTCACTCACGCATGTACTCACACACCCACAAAGCCAGTCACATACCCACTCACAGACCATGAAGCCACTCACACACCCACTCACTCACCCACATAACCATTCACACACCCACTCACACATCCACACAGCTACTCACACACCCACTCACAAACCCAAACAGCCACTCACAAACCCATAAAGCCATTCACACACCGGCTCACAAATTCACTAGCACTCCCACACTCTCAAAACTGCTCACATACCCACTCATACATCCATACAGACACACCCACCCACCCACAGACCCATATAGCCACTCACACACCCAGTCACCGATCCATACAGCTATTCACACTTCTACTCACAGACCCATATGGATACTCACACACCCACTCACAGACTCATACAGCCACTCACACACCCACTCAAAGACCTATACAGCCACTCACACACCCACAAAACCACTCAAACACCCACTTACAGACCCATACAGCCACTTACACACTCACTCACATACCCATACAGCCACTCACAAACCAACTTGCAGACTTATACAGTCACTCACAAACCCACTCACACATCCACACAGCTACTCACACACCCACTCACAAACCCATACAGCCACTTACACATCCACTCACTGGCTCACAAATCCACTCACATGCCCACACACTCAAAACTACTCACACATCCACTCATACACCCATACAGACACACCCACCCACCCACTGATCCATATAGCCACTCACACACCCAGTCACTGACCCATACAGCTACTCACACGTCCACTCACAGACCCATATGGCTACTCACACACCCACTCACAGACCCATAGAGCCACTCACATATCTACTCACCAACTCATAAAACCACTCACACACCCACAAAACACTCACACACCCACTCACAGACCCATACAGCTACTCACACACCCACTCACAGACCCATACAGCCACTCACACCCACACACCAACCTATACAGCCTCTCACACACCCACTCTAAAAGGTTACAGGTTATAATTAGGAAACAACATTTATAAAACCTTCGAAATTCACTAAAAAACAAAGGTTACAGGGATGCTATAATTAGGAAATAACATTAAAAACTGTAGAAATTCACTGGAAAAAAAAAGTTACAGGAACATTACAGTTAGGAATTAGAATACAAAAACTTAGAAATTCACTGAAAAAAACAAAGGTTACAGGGGCATTATAGTTAGGCTCACATTTCACTTGTACAAAACCACTGAAATTCAGCAGTTATAGTTATCTGAGCTAACTATAACTTATGCCCTGCAAAGCACTGCTTATGATCTCACATATTACATTTCTCATGAAACGGTGGTGTCATGAGTGATGTCACTGACCATGTCATGAGTGATGTAATATGTGAGGTCATAAGCAGTGCATTGTGGGGACGTAAGTTATGGTTAGCTCAGGTAACTATAACTGCTGAATTTCAATGTTTTTTTCAGTGAATATATATATTTTACACAGTGGCATTTGTCACAGTGTAGTTATAGTGTTGTTGTAGTTAGGTCGGAGTTTCTATTGTTTTTCCAATATCTTTGGGGCTGTTTGAAAATCTTCACAACACTTTCCGGAAAAAGTTCATCCAACTCAGCTCATTTTTGGGATGATCTGTCAAATGTGGCCAAAAAAAAGGGGGATCTCAAAATGTGTTTTACCCACTCAATTTTCCATAGGAATTTTGGAAAACGATACAGAAAAAACGGTTGAAAATAATTACGCCAACTTTGGCAGAAAGCTAGATCTTTACTGAGAAAGTGTGCTTTTTGAGATTTGGTGCACATTTCTTAAGCTGTTTTAGAGGAATTAAGCTTTGAAATATAGTAATATCTGCAGACAACCCAACCCGAGAGCATTAGAGCTGTGGCTGGGTAAGGGTGGATAGCTGTGGACCCCTCATGCCCGATTGGGATTCTAATCATGTGCTCAGTGCTATGTGAATATACAACCACTGGTGGCATGTTTAATGTTGTTGCGTAAAACAATAAAATAGAGTTAAACAAAATATTTAGTGATTTTGGAACTATTAGTACCGAGGTAGTCCAGCAGTACCATAAATTTAAACAATTCTGAGACTCACTCCCTATATCCTGTGTTTAGAAAAAAAGGACATACAAGGGCAAGGTAGGGGTACCCTGACCACTTGCCCTTGTTGGGATTCTCCTGGGCCCAAAATAAAAAATATGCTACCTCTTGTCCCGCTGAACTTCTGTGGGACCCAGTGCGGCCCTCTGGTGTGGTCTTCCTGGAGTACTGCAGGGTACCGCAGGACTGTGCATGCACTATAAAATTAAGCTTGCAATATCCCTCTGCACCTGGGAGTGCTGATTGTACTACGGTACTGCTGGAGTACTGTGGCACCGCGAAAAATAAAAAAAGTAGAACGTGTGTAGTGGGTGTCTGTGGGGGTGTTGCCTGACCATGGTGGGGGGTAGCCAGCAATGGGGCATTGGCCTCTCAAGGGGGTTGGCCACAGTGCACAGCACAGCATGGTTGCAATCTGTCAATGTTGGGTGGGCATAGGGCGTGGCCATGTATGTGGTGTGGGCATTGCCCATCTCAGGGTGTTGGGTGCAGGGCCTGTCCTCAGAGTGCGGTGAGGAGTTGACTGCCACAAGAGGTTGGCTGTAGGGCCAGGCCACAGGCCAGGCCCTGAGGCCAACCGCCTGCCATGCTAGGTTAAAGGCTGTGCACAACTGGGGTTGAACACCCACAGGTGGTTGGGTGCAGGGCCAGGCCACAGGGGTGTTTGTCATTCACTAGGGTTGGGCACAAGTCTGGCCATGGGTGTGGAGTGGGTGTTGGCTGTCCATGCGGGGTTGGGTGCATGGCATGATTGCAGTGCACACCAAGGGTTGACTGCCTGTGGGGGTGGGATGCAGTGCCTGGCCATAGGCCACGCACTATGACCAAACCCCTGCTGCTCTAGGCTGAAGGCTGTTCATGGCTGGAGGTTGGCCACCCATGGGGCAAGATGTTGGGTGCAGGGCCTGCCCACAGGTGAGGCCCTTCAGCCAACCTCATGCCTCACACAACTAAAAGCTGTGTGCAGCAGGGGGTTCGTCATTTGCAGGAGTTGGGTGCAGGGCTTGATCGCAGTACAAGTCCAGTAGCTAACCCACAGCTGCCCACATCCAAAGATCCATTTACATCTGAGATTAGCCACCTGTGTATGGTTGGGTGCATCGTCTGGCCTTGGGCCAAACCCTACATCCAACCCTATACCTCACATGGTCAAAAGCTATGCTCAATAAGGGAATTGGGTGAATTTGATAAAAAAGCCCTGAAGTTCACAGATAAAAACAAAGAGTATACTGATGTCATAGTTAAGTATGGCAATATTTAAATAAAACCTAGAAATTCACTGAAAAAATAAAGACTAAATTGACATTATATAATTATGTATGGAAATATTATCTTACTTTACATTATAAAACTCAGAAATTCACTGAAAAAAGCAAAGGTTAAAGTGATGTTATAGTTAGGCCTTGTAATAATATAAAAACTATAATTTTAAAACAAAAAAACACTGCAATTCATCAGTTATAGTTTAATGAGCTAGCTATAACTTGTGTCCCACCATACACTGCTTATGATCTCACAGATTACATCACTCATAACATGTTGAATGATATTATTGATGACATCATTCATGACACCTCAAATGACATAATTGATTATATCACTGATGACATCATGAAATCATTGTGACACTGTCCTAAAGGGTTTGTGTTCTTGAAATAATTCAACACACTACAAGTGTGGACAATTTTCAATTCACCTTAATGGGATTAGCTACTTAAATACTTTACATGACCCACAATTTTAAGTCAAGAGGTTGTCAGGTATACATTTGTCATTATATACAGTCTGCAAAATGGCCCCCCAGACTCCACACTGGAACCCCTTAGGTGCATCCATATATGCCACAGCATGTCATCCAGGGCTGAAAGAAATATGATCACATCATCCATCACTTCACCCCCCATCTTGATAGAGCTCCTCTGGCTCCTCTTTTCCAGCCTGCACCATCTTCAAAACCAACTGCGTCATTTACAAAGCCATCACGACCAGCAACCCCACATATATTGCAGACTAGCTCACCATCCCTGGTGGCTCTCACACACCCACAACCGGTACTCCATCAAACTGCAGAATAGAAAGAGTTGAAGAAGCACCTCATTAAAGAACACTACATTACAATACATTAACAGTCCAGAAACCAGTTATCTCTAATTTAATTTATTGACATTATGTTTATCTTTGACACTGTACAGCACTCTGCTGCCTTTGCGTTCATGCTGTAGAAATAGCCCATACCCACATATGATAACGCTGATTCTTATCTTATCTCTTTTTAAGAATCTTCAGGTCGCCAGGATCTTTTTACCTGCTGAATAGTGTGAAGGGAAGAAAATCCTTTTCAGTTATACAACAAAATTTAGAATCCAGTTTACCTTAAAAGACCACTGACTCCGAATTCAATTTTGTGGGTTTATTACAGCCAAGAATAACTGCACGTGCAAGCACCTCAACACGAGGTTAAAGAAATAAATGGGCACTAATACAAATAGCATCCTACGCAGGAGTCTCATCTGACTCAGGATAAGAAGAATCGTTAGCTCCAGAAGTATTAGACAAGTGATAACTGCTCCAATCTCTATATTATTCTTCATTTACCTAAATAAACATGAAACCATTAGCTGTCCCTACTCTATCACTAAGGTGACATACCTACTTAACGAATTTCCCAGGCAAGAGTAAAAGAAAAGGTGTCAGCTGTGAAGACTTCCTAAGAAGTGCACTCACTTAGCATTTCGAGCTCGTTCTAAGATGCTCCTTCCTAAAATTTCTCTCTGCCTTTCTCTCTGGTCTCCTCTACCTCTTCTCCTACCTCCTCCCTCGGGGCACTGTCCCAAATACAAAATGCACATACACTCGAACACGCCCCTCTCATGCCTCTTCGGCCAGGTCTTCCTTCTCGTACTTTTCCATCGAACTCTTACTTCATCCAGGACGGTTACGATGACCTTGAGTCCCAGGCACCTTCTCCGCTGAAAGTATCATCCCTACATTCCGTTATACTCCCATCTCCATGCCTCCCACCACCCTAACTCGTAAAACAAAGAGCCAGTCTTTCGCTAACGAGGCATGTGTCCTTGCACCTGCAACAGAAGATACGTTTCAATAAACTTTCCCTCTGCACGAATCTCCCAACTGTGCCCAGAGAGCCTTTCCAAGAGAACCTTCTCTGCCTACAAAATAAGCTAACATAAGAACGAATCAGGCCTTCCCTTTACGTATATGCAGTCAGGCCTTTACACAATTTAAACACACAATTATGATCACTTCTTATAAGCATTAGTTCATTACATTTCATATGCAAAAGTGAACTACACGTGCAACTCAATACAGCACACGTTTAAACTACTGCATGTCGATTACACATAGGCTGATTAATTTATGCATCATTTTAATTCATTTATGCATCAGTTAAGCATTACATTTGCATGATTAAAATACCACAATTATGCTTCTATCCACTCTAATAACTGCGGTTTAGAACTACATTTTACTGGCCATTCATTGATACATATCTGGATATATGCGGGTGCGAACTAACGGTGATTATGATGCACCCCTACAATTTTCACGAGAACATGGCGCTCTATCACATACATATCCCTACTGGGAAAACTGGGAAAGTTAAAATCCTTACATTGCATCATCTTGCATTATTCTTCACCCTCTCAAGCATTTTTTTACATTATTTCAATCTGTAATCTTATGTTTGTTATTACCTAGGAGTTCTCTGCCACCTTACACTTCTCCAACTCCAAACATAATAGATATTTTATGCTAACCAGCAAATCTTTGAAATTTCTCTCTAGAAGCGATCATGGAACCTGTTTACCTTGTGATTCCTCTCTGAGATCTTGAATCTGTTCTTCATTTATTTACTTGGTTCTCATCAAATTTGCTTGAGAACATTGGCATCTGATGTTTCCTCTAATTTTTCCGCTGTTCTTAATTTTTCGTGTCCAGATTTCTCTGGACTATTTAAGTCTTTCTAGCCATTTCTTCCCCGTATGTTCCCAATCTCAGTAATAGCTGGACCTCCAAAACAATCAGAGGTTAGGATTGTGATACATTTGATGATTCTCAGTTGATAATTTGGGAGACTAAAATCTCATTGATGATTAGTTTGGTTGTAGGACTTTTGCGTCTAACGCTAGCTGTTGTTCCTGTTTGTAGACCATGTTTGAAGACCATGCTTACTGTTGTCCCCAGAGTAAAAAATGTTCAGATGGGAGGGTGCTCTTTCAGCTTTTTGGCTCCCAAACTACGGAATACCTTGCCTTTAGATCTGAGACAGGAAAGGTCAGAACCAGCTTTTCGTAAGAAACTTAAGACTTAGGGGCACATTACGATGGCGGGCGGAAGCACCACCGCCGTGCTGGCGGATGCAAAAAGCACCAGTTACCGCCGGCACGCAGCAGTCCACACGCCCGTCCAATTACGATGCGAAAAGTAGGCCAAACACCGCCGGCAAGCCAGCAACACCGTCCGCCATCAAAGTGCGCCCGTACACGTAGCGGCGCAGCCCAACTGACACACACCGTCCGACGAAACACGTCCCGCCCGGCGCATAAATTACGATGCCGCAAACAAACGGCTCCCATGGCCAAGAGATACCGTACGACAAACCGAAGCGGTAACACGGATGCCGAGCACGGACAACGAAGAAGCGGCTCCCCGAGCATGAATCCAGCACTGCAGGCCCTCCCCATGCTTCTGCTGATGCACCACCAAGGACGCAACGTACCGCGGAGACGCAGGTAGGCACACACACAACAAGTGCACGCAAACAGCGCACACAGTGCAAGGGCGGAAAAAGCGGACAACCCCCCACCAGCGCGTGTACACTACACATCCACCATTGCATCCACATATGACACACAGGCCAAATCGTAACATCGCGGAACACATGTGTACACACCACCTGGGACTAGGAACCAACCACCCCGTCACGGCCCCAAAGCGCCGATGACGCCGCCACACATGCGCACAACGCAGAGGCCAACCGCAGCGCCATGCATGCGTCGCACACAGACACAGGGACACAACCAAGCAGCACACACATCAGCCCCACCCCGAACGCACATGACACGTGACAGGCCTGCCACAGACATGTCCCCAACGCCCAATTCACGGACAACACCCAACGCCACACAACCGACGCACACATGTCAGTGAAGACACACAACAGCAGGACACACCCCAGTGTAACAAACATGGCGTAGCACACAGCGGCGGCAACACCAACTAGGAGAAGCAGGGCCCCTTCGGGAAGAGGAACGCCAGTACCACACTGAAACACCCATACCACCCTGCACATATGAACAAGACATATAAAACGGAACACCAAAGAGCCCGGGGACCGACAACAGGTGGCCCAAGAATAACATTCACACACAAGGCCCAACGCAGAGCGGAAAGGCAGCCTGCCGCCCACACAAGGGAGAGCAGACAGCACTGAATGACCTTCCATTCCAACTCCGAAACCACAGCCCTACGACAGAAGCCGGTGAATACAGCCATTGTCCAAGAATAGACCAACACAGGCATGCCGAGGAGACCGACCACAGGGCAGATAGCGCATATCACAGAAGCACACAACGGACGGGGAAGAAAGAAGAAAACACTCCCCCATGTCGGCCACATGCAAGTTAATTGGAAGGAGTCACACATCACTGACCTTGAACTGTCTGAGAAGCATGTGGGAAGAGGGCCCGTGTCCTCCAAACAAGCCAACAGAACACAAGTCCTGTCTCCCTACGACTACACAGAGCTCACAGCAACCTCGGAGCGTGCACATTGCAGACTGCACACACAGCCGGAGCACGCCACCTCAACGAACCGCTGCGAAATGGCAACCGCAACACACCTACCCAACTACGCCGAACAGCTCAAGCTGTACAAAACCAACCTGTTCCATACATTGGGATGCGATCTCCTGTCCCTGCTGAACGTAAGTTACCGACTGACTTACCGCATCACATTGTTCAGCTGCGTCATGCCCGTCTTCTACTGTCGGAGGTGTCCCTACCAGCATCCCGTCGAGATATGCCTCTCCAACCCGGCATGTCTGAAGGCGGACCTGCTACCACTACTCCTCCCTCTGGACGCACACGACAGGGCCTGCTCTGCCTATGGGGGCATGGCGTATGTGGCCAACATCGCACCCGCACTGAAATGGGACCACTGTGCCTCCACACGACGGATCATCGAGAACAGCTACATCGAATGTCACCCAGCATGCCCCATCATGGTCCTCCAAGGGACAACTTACGAACAACACCTTGACAGCCACCATCCGCTACATTGGCTGGCAAACATGTACACCACCAATGACATGGAAGCCCTGCTGGACGGCATCGCATACCTGACAACCTGTAAATTCGTCGGACCACAACGCAGGTTCCCCGAGTGACCTATGATGTCCAACCCCGCACCCATGCTTAGCTTCCGCACGGACTGGCCAGTCACCACCACAACAGCCATACCAAACGACCGGCAACTGTAACCACACCATCAACGACATCGCCATGACATCGGATATGACCGGGACATGCACACTGTTCCCCATCACATCCAGGAACACCGCATGCATCGTGGGAGGCAGTGGCATGGGCTCTGTGTATCGCACCCACATGGACGGAACTGCACGAACAACCAGGACACGACATGGATCCAGCGCCCATGGACACACACACCGCTCAGTGGACATGAATAGGTCACCTGGAGTCTGTGGGTGCTGCACCCCTCCCACCCCCGCCCCGGGAATCCCATACCAGGACCTTTGCATGGACGACAAGTGCATACAACAACAACACGACCCCAGTGACTGTGACATGTCCAGTAACCACCACAGTGCAACAACAAGTGGCACGCCGCTGCATGCACGCAAGCACATGCCCTGATGTCATCTCACATGCACGCGTGCATGAGGAACAACCGCAGCAAACCTGTCACATGGAACTGAGATGGACTGTGCCCATGATGCCAAGCGGTCTGGTAGGCTACATGTATACCGTCTGTGTCAAAGTCCGCAGCTCCGCAGCTATACGTAAATGTACATTAGCACAGCCTTGGCCAAGCAGATGTCACTCTGAAGCCCACATCCCACATGCAACAGCCAATCACATGTAACCCCACACCCTATCCCATTTGCAATCATGCTCAGTATATCCTCAACATGTATTCCGCTGCCAGTAGTGTCCACTATACTGCATCACAGAGGACAGAAGACTCAATATAATGTTTGAAACCAAAACTGTCTCCGCTGACTCATTTCACAAGTACGAATGAGAGAGGATGAGAGTATGTGAAGTACACGGCAGTCGTGACATGACCATGTAGTCCACTGGTATTGGATGTCAACGCAAATGAGTAGCACTACTGTGGAAGACACACATGTGTCGTGTGAAGTCGTATGGACGCAGTGCTCAGGTGGGTGGGTGCGACGGGTAGATGCGCACATGCCAAGTTGGAGCACGCCGTGTTGGGAGGGGTCATGAACAGTACACCACCGCTTCCCTGGGCATTGTGAGAGGACACCTGTCGGGGGGGGGAGTGAACACGTGTGTGCACAGCAGCCGGGCACACGTACAAAGCGGTACCAGGCGCACCTCAGCCCACCCTCTGTGGACAAGCTGGATCCTGTTGTGCGCCCGCCATGCCCCTTGACAAGGCACACACAGCCCCAGTCGACCAGGTGTAACCCCAACATAGTCAATCCGCACAGGCGATACAGGGCACGGGATGGCAGTGGAGCATGGTGTGTGAGAGGTCTCCTCGCGCTCCTCCTGGTCATATCACGCAGGCAATAGAACCTCAACGTCTAGCATGGCACAAGTCAAATGGAAGTGTAGGGGGACGCACCACAGCACGAGCAGCACTGACGTCACGGGAGGTGGCTCGCACCATCCCATCCATTGCCCATCATACCAACCACGCCACATGCCATTGCGACTAAGTGCAAGCGCGTGCGCCACCACCCCGAGCCCTCCCCAGAGAGGCCAAAGAGTGAATGTGTGGGCCATCAGCCGCAGACGGACGCGGCCTGGCCGCAAGGGCAGCCACAGCCACTGGGTGTCGCAGGTGGCGGATCCGGAAGGCGAAGACTGTGATGCATAGTCCATGCAGGCCGGGTCTCCATTTGGGGCACCACGCAGGTGGACGGCGTCCCGCCACACATCATACCCTGAGACAGCCCACTCGTGCAACTGGACCCACACATACACTCCTTGCCCTCTCTGGTGCGAGCTTGGGGCTGCCTGTGCAGGCGCTAGCCTCGCAGGTGAGCATGCATATTGGGGGAGCGAGGGGAGGACATGAGGGCTGGGGCGAAGATGACTGTATCACTGTCAGTAAGTACAAGGGATGACCCAGATGTGGAAAGGAAGAGACGTGTCCCGTGTGTACTGCAACTAGTCGCCAATCCAACTACCCCCCATGTCCGGAATGTAAGCCCGCACCTAGGCCCGCCCATCCGCCACATCGAACATACCACCAGCACGACAACCTTCCCATTCGAAACACTGACTGGGGGTGGCGACCAGTGTACAATCATGTGTAGCCTACCCACGCGTACATGTGGGCCCTCCATGATCCATGTCACCTGCGGCAAAGTCATGACATGCGCAATGAGGGAAGTGAGGAGAGCTGTCCGCCCCACGCGCAGAAGGTGCATCAGCTCCACAGACCCAGCAGCGAGTCCAGCAGGGGTCACATGTGCAGGGGCCGCTGTGCCTGGTGTGAAGGCACATGCATATAGACAGCACATCGACCAATGTGTAGTCTGCCCACATCTACAGTCCATCATCATGCGGACATAGGAATTGAACACAGGGCAACACATCTTCAGTTGGTGCACCCACCGTGACCAACAATGCGCAATCATCGACGTACCCGCCCTGTGCATGGCCCCCCACCCAACGGAGGCACATCCAGTGCCACCATCCCACACACACAAGCCTTCCACGGAACATGCTGTGTCCAATGGTCAGTACAGAGTCAGCGCCCATCTGGTGGATCCTGAACAGGAGACACATGCACACACATGCCAGCTCCCACTATGTACGTCTGCCACCTGGCACGTGCAATGTAACCTCTCACCTGTGACGTGTGACTGCAAGCACACAGCCGTCTTGGCATGGGGCTGTCAATGTGGACACCTGTCAATGTTTCGGGAGGTGTGATCCGTACAGTGCTGTACATAGGGTGCAGTGCTGACACCTACTAATGTCTCATATCCCCTCGTGCCACAGGTCCCACTTGTTTTGGCCGCTCAGCCTGTGCCCACATCGTCGTCGTGTGCCATACTCATCCAGCCGCGGAAGCAGTTCCATGCTCAGCAGACATTCATGTTGCCGTGGCGTTGCCGCTTGACGGATATGCAGTCAGTCCCCATCAGCACGCCCCGCAAGTCATTGGGGCCTAGATCCCCATGTGCATGCACATGGCAGTGGTTTGTATCACTAGCCATTGCCATTGTTGGGAGACCTGTGTAAGTGTATTGTGGCCGTGCCGTCCCAGCTTGACAGCTGGGCTGTGGCTCATGTGCTTGCTCAGTCATGTCAGTGATGTGTATGCGAAATTGCTATGTGTCGTGTTGCTTTGACATGTGTCCTCTGCCATTGTCCCTAGGCGGAGACCGAACATTGACCGCCCATACCAATTGCTGGCGGACATGGACGATACAGAGGTTATTAGGAAGTTTCGGCTGGACAGGCCAACCCTGCATCGACTGTGTGCCATGTTAGAACCCCATCTCCGTCCCCGCAGGGTGTATCCGACTGCTGTCACCCCCACGGCTAAGGTGATGGCCGCCATGCATTTCTTCGCCACTGGGTCATTCCAGCACACAGTGGGCATTGGAGGAGGGATGTCCCAGCCCATGTTCAGCAAGGTGCTGAGGGATGTACTGGCAGCCATGATGCTGTACCGAAACAGGTACATCCGCTTCCCCAGGGCTCGTGAATTGGCGGCAGTGAAGGGTGCATTCTATGCCCTTGGCAGAATCCCACACGTCGTTGGAGCCATTGACTGCACACATGTCGGCCTTGTTCCACCACAGGCCACTGAGCACCTGTACCGCAACAGGAAGCACACGCACTCCCTGAATGTGCAAGTGGTGTGCCTTGCGGACATGGTGATCACCCACGTGTGTGCAAAGTTCCCAGGCTCGGCCCATGATGCACACATAATGCGCAACAGCATCTTGCCACGACTGATGTCCAATATGCAACAGGATCGTGCCTGTATTGTCGGTGAGTATGTGGAGTGGTGTAGCGTGCTGGTTGTGCGATGCTGTCCCCTGTCCAGTTGGAATTGCAACGGTTCTCTGTGTCCCTCACACCCAGGTGACTCTGCGTACCCGAATGGGGCATGGCTGCTCAGTCCATTGAGGAATCCTCGCACCCCAGCAGACGATCGCTACAATGAGGCACATGGGAGGACCAGACGTGTGGTCGAGCGTACCTTTGGCCTCCTCAAGTCCAGGTTCAGGTGCCTGGACCGCACCGGGGGTGCGCTGGCGTACTCCCCACAGAAGGTGTGCCAGATAGTGGTGGCGTGCTGCATGCTGCACAATCTGGCCATTCGGAAGCAGATCCCCCTCATCGTGGATGACGGAGATCAACCAGGGCCCCAGCCCGCAGACCAGGACAGCTCGAGTGAGGAGGACAGCGGAGAGGAGGAAGCTGGTAATGTGCGGCAGCAGCTCATCGCCCGCTACTTCACTTGACGGTGAGTGTCCATGTACGACGGCTGATGTGGCTGTATCTGTGCAGGTGTGTGTGTGCTGTGTCAGGGTGGCCGTTTGTTCACTGCGTGCTGTGTGTCAACGCTCCATGGCCAGGGTAGTATGCCACTGTTGGTGGCTGTGGCATTGTGCCCTATTGCTCTGTGCGATGTGTGTACATTGCTTGTAGTTGTTGACATGTACTGTGTGATGGGTGTGTGACACACTCATTGAATGTGCTCCTGTTCTGTCTCCCACCCCTAGGTCCCTACAGGCCCTCCGGATTCAATTGCCATGCCACGCATCAGGTGCCTTTCCGCCCAAGGTGGCCGTTGTATTCCGTACAAATAAAACACAGGGCACAAACAGCAGTTAGTGAAAAAGGTGCATTTATTACAAACTGTGACATGTGATTGTGTGTAAGGTGATGACAAAAGTGGTGCGTGCAGTGACAATGAGCTGTCGGTCATGGCTGCGTGATGATCAGGGTGTACCCACTGGTTCTATGTCCATAGTCCAACACACACATGCCATCCAGATGGCTGTGTGGAGTGGGATCGTAGTCCAAGTCAATGCAGTGGCTGGTCAAGGAAGGCTGGCGGAAGGCTGGCTGGCTGCCTCACTTGCGTTTGGAGCGTGCGAAGTCCTCCCGGGAGATCTGTTTCCACTCCGGACGGCCCCTTCCACGTTTGCGAGGGGGGTGCCTGCTTGCGACATGCTGGTGGTTGAGGTGTGCTCACTGGCTGTGGACGCAGGGGAACTGGACACTGCTGCTCCACCCTGCGCCCCAGCAGGTGGTGGCGGAGGGGAGCTGCTGTCCCTGGCTGTGACCTCACCGCCACCACCAGCTGTCCCATGAGGTCCACGATTTGGCCCATACGGGCGTCCATGGACCTCAGCACCCCCAGCACCTCACGCGTGTCTGAAGCAGACCGGACCCATTGTCCTTGGGCCTCTTCATAGGCCCCAAGGACTCTGGCCATTTGAGGCAGGGCATGGCTCCCAGGGGAGGCTGGCGTTTCCTGACCCTGCTCCTCCTACCAGTCCTGCTGCCACCGGCCTGCCCACTAGCCACATTGCTCACCACGGTCCTCGCTGTGGCTCCCAGGGTGGATCCAGTCGGCCGGGCCACCACCTGCGCTGGGGCTGGTGCCAGCGAAGACGTGGCGGTGGTGGCGGCGGTGGTGGTCGGTGCGGCGATGGTGGCGGTTGCGGCAGTGGTAGTGGCCACAATGACCGTGGGTGTGGCCGCAACGACAGTGGCAGCAGGGGGCTGGGAATGTTCAGCAGCCCTGGATGATGGGTTGGTGGGTAGGAGGGGTCCTGGGGAGCGGCTGGGCCTTGCCACACCAGATGGGCCTGCTTGGTGGTCCGTGTCCGAAGAGGAGGACAGATCCTCCAGATCCGTGTGTCCTCGTTGGGGGCTTGTAGGCTGGCTGTGCTGGCTGCTGGCTCCATCCCCAGCATCCAGCAGTTCGTCACCTGTGGAGAGAATGAGATTTGTTATTGTGTTGCACCTGGCGAAGTATGTATTTGTCGTCTGACATTAACAGTTCGTGCAATCTCGTACATGGGTTTCCCGGAGGCGTGTGTGTGGCTGTAGCATCTGTAGTTGTGTGTGCTTGGCAATGGGACTGTGTGCTGTGCACATGTGGCATGGGACGGATTGGCCATGCCGATGGGTGTGTTGCTGTGCCCCTACTTATTGTGACTCTGGTGTATGCGGGCTCCTGGCCCATCCTGGGTCTGGTTTGTACTTTGCTTTTGGTGTTCAGATGGGACGCTTAGGAACGCATATGGCAACATGGGGGCCATGCCCCAGATTCGCATTTGGGAGGGGATATGCTTTTGCGGTTCAAATGGAACGCTTAGGAACGCATATGGCAACATGGGGGCCATGCCCCAGATTCGCATTTGGGAGGGAATATGCTTTTGGGGTTCAAATGGAACGCTTAGGAACGCATATGGCAACATGGGGGCCATGCCCCAGATTCGCATTTGGGAGGGGATATGCTTTTGGGGTTCAAATGGAACGCTTAGGAACGCATATGGCAACATGGGGGCCATGCCCCAGATTCGCATTTGGGAGGGAATATGCTTTTGGGGTTCAAATGGAACGCTTAGGAACGCATATGGCAACATGGGGGCCATGCCCCAGATTCGCATTTGGGAGGGGATATGCTTTTGGGGTTCAAATGGAACGCTTAGGAACGCATATGGCAACATGGGGGCCATGCCCCAGATTCGCATTTGGGAGGGAATATGCTTTTGGGGTACATGCTGTGAGCCATGGGTGCCGAACGTGACATGTGTTGTGGCAGCATGACAGTGCATGGTTTGAGGTGTGTGCATGCTTGACATGGCCTGCATATTTGCTGTCTGTTGTGATTACTGGACATGGCATTGGACGCATCGTTATGAGTGAGTGATAGTTGTGTGCCAGCCAACGTATTGCAGTTGTCCCATCTCCTTGGTGTGCGTGCTGCCCTGTGCCATGTGCATCACTGCAGTGCTCGGGGGGGGGTGTGGCCCATGTTGTGTGTTGTTGCTCACAGTGTGTCGTGCGCTTAATTGACTTCTGGCACATGGTTGGTCATGGGCATGTATCTTAGCGTGTGGCAGCTGTGCGGATGACATGCCTTTCATGAGACTGGGGCTGACGGATGGGATGGATGGTATGTTGTATGTGCATGGTGTGTCTGTGAGTTTGATGGGTTCAGTGGTGTTCGTGTGCATTTATGTTGTTCCGCTCTGTTGCGTCTAGTGTTGTTTGTCTTACATAGGCGTAGTTGTGGGGTGTGTGGTTGACAGGCAGTAGGGGCTACATGGACAGGACTTCAATGGTGTTTCGGTTGTGTGTGATGAGTTGCACAGTGGCTGCCGTGTGGGACTATATTCAGTGTGGCTTGTGCATGCAGACGTGGCTCCTTGGGTGTTGCTATGTCTGTGATGGGTCATGTGGGGTGTGAGTCTGTTGTTCATGTCCGTGTGCACATTGTTCACTTGTTCGTGACGGTGGGCGGTGCTGCGTGTTCGTCTGCTACGTGACATGTCCCATGTGTTGGTCGTGTTATGGTCCTCATGCCTCCAGTAATCCAGCCCTGTCCAGTTTCCCACCTGCAAGTTGTTCGTGCGTGCACTGTACTGGATGCCACATGGCTCTAAGCAGGGGGTGCTCCATGTTGCAGGTCTGTGGGGGTGGGGGGTGTTGTGGGTCGTTGGGGTGGCTGGACACCCACTGACACCGATTGCTGTGGACCGTGATGTCTGCCTTTCGGCTGTCGTTGTGCACTGCGGTGGCTGACACGTGGCTGTGGGGTGTGGGGGATGCTCCTCCTTGCTGTGCTGTGGGACTGGGGCCTGGTGTGTGTTGTACTTGGGCTGTCCACCCTCCCACCCACTGCACTTTGTGTTCCTGCCACTTACCTGTTACTTGTCGGTTAGTGCAGCTGTGGCGGACACATGGGTGTGGTGGGTGCTCGTTGTGGCGCTTCTGGCATATTTGGGGACCTGTTGGTGGTTACGTGGCTGGCTGAGTGTACACATGTCCCCACGCATCTTACAGTTGTTCGGTTTGGGCTGTGTGTGGTGGTGTCTGTTGCATGTGTGTGTGATGTGTTGTGTATTGTGTGCTGGACATGGGGGTGTTTGTCCCTGGGAGCTGTGGCATGGTAGTTGCGCATGTGAGTACATAGCGGTGTGCTGGTATACATTAGTTTGTACTTACCAGCCTCCACTCCCCTGCTAATCCGGCGAGGATCTCCGGATGTATTACGACTTGCACCTTCTCCTCCCACGCTTTGAAGGTCTTAAAGAGCGCGGGATTCCCTCCGCCAGTGACGGCAGCCAGCTCTCTGTTTTTGCCCTCCTTCTTCTTGACCAGGCTCTTTACGTCATTCCAACGTTTGTTAATTTCTACTCTGTTCCTGGGCAGGGTCCCGACTGCATTGACCTGGTCTACGATCCGGTTCCACATTCTGTTTCTGGTGGCTAGTGGTGTGTGCTGGACCATGTTCCCATAGATTTGTGGGTACACCTTGATGATCTCGTCGACCATGACCGTCAGCTCCATGGGCGTGAACTTGGGCATTCTTTGTGGTGCCATGGTGTTTGTGGTGCTGGTGCGGTGTGTGTTGTGTAATGTGCAGGGGGTTTGTGGTGCCGGTGTTTGGTGGTGGTGGTGGTGGTGGTGGTTGTGATGTGTGCGTTTCTGTGGTGTGCTGCTGTCCTTGCTGTGTCACTGTGTCCTCTCCTCTCCTCTCTGGTTTGCAATGTGGCAAGGGGTTGTGGTCTGTGGGAGTGCTGCTTTTGTACTCACCTATGTGGGTGTGTCCTCATGGTCTGTTGTTTTCAGGTGTGTTGTGTCTGGGGTTCTGGCCTTGTATTTTTTGTTTGTCCGGGGGGGTGTTTTCGGGATGTGTACTGTGCTTGTGTATTTGTGCGTGCCTTGCTGTGTGGACTTGTTGGCCATGTTGTGTGCTATTGGTTTTGTGTGCGGATGGTTTCTGTGCAGGTACGTTTGCGCCATGGCTTCTGCCGTGTCGATTCTCATCGGCGTTGTTTGCGCTGGCGGGCGGTATATTTGTGTTTTTTCCGCGCTCATGTCGGTGCGATCGTAATTTCACGTGCGGTGTGTCGGCCGTGAGGGCGGGCGGTTTTGTGTTGTCGTGCGTGTTTCCGCCCGTGGCGGGCGGTTTGACTCCGACTCGGACGTTGGCGGGCGGTATTTTGTGTGCTTTTTCCGCCGATGGCGGTTTTCGGTTTGTGTAATCGTAATGGCGTGGTCGGTGTTCAGGCGGTGTGTGCGGGCGGATTTTTGCCGCTTCCATGCCTGGCGGATTTATTTACGCCGGGTATCGTAATGGGCCCCTTAGTTCTTTAGGCAAATATAGGGCCTGTTAAGCATGTTATGTTGGGGTCTGCACTTTGCTTGTCTTCATAGCACAGGGACACCTTCTCTGGAGTAACCAGGCGCTCTACAAATGGCTTTATTATTAGGTCAGATGACTCCAATTCTCTGGAGGCTCCTGATTCATGCAGTCTATGCATGGCATAGATAAAGTAAGTTAATTATTGTCTGTGTTGTCTATGCTGGTATTGGTGTTAACATCTGGGATAGTCACGCTTCCAGATTTAGATGGATGGCTCATTGGCTTTATAACAAGACCTGCAGTGCTGTTAGCTTCCCACGTTCCCCAAGCTTCTAGGAGGGACTTTGCTTCCCAACCTGACTTTCTGTCTTTTACTGGGATTACTTTACTTTTACCCTCTTTCAGCAAAGATATGCCTGTAGCACTAAAAGTCTAAAACAGCTGCAACCTGGTGGCCATCTGATATTGTAGAGTGAACACTTTTAGGAAGCTCCTTACTTTGAAGCATATACCTGCTATTGCACAAATCAGATGCAGGGCCCATCTTCAAACCTTATTTCCCAGAGCATATTATTAGATGTCTTCGTTATCTTATGGGGGCAGGGGACCTGCACACTTACTTTCGTACATGTACTGAGTGTCTGCTATAGCCAATTTGATCATTCCAATGTTGATCATTTTTGCATTTTCTGTCTCCAACGATGCATTTTTTTGCGTTTGTTAAACTCAACACCCGGTGGCTTAACATCCCTGGGGTTCTCAGCACTCACCTGCAATGCTCCCTGTGCACATGGGCTATCTGTACTGTCCAGGAAATCCACTGAGAAGCCTTGCAACTTTGCTGTAGAGTCTGCATCATGCTCTCAACTGCCTGGTAGCCGTGCCAAGAGAGATGCTGTGACTGCAGGCGAACACTCCCATTCAATCAGTCAATCAGGTTTTTTGTAAAGCGCAACTACTCACCCGTAAGGGTCTCAAGGCACTGCATGCGGGGGTTGGGGGTGGGATCTGCTGTTTATTCGAAGAGCCAGGTCTTGAAGTCCTTCCTGAATTGAGGCAGAGACAGTGATTGCCTGAGATGTAAAGGCAGGGAGTTCTAAGTCTTTGCAGCGAGGTAGGAGAAGGATCTTCCTTCCATTGGGAAATATACTTGTACAAGTGACTTCAATAAAGGTACATCTGACTAGTCCAAACAGAGAGGAGAAAGTTAAATAAATGTCCAAACCTTCACGGATCCCACAGTGATCAGATCCTGAAGCTCCTAAATTGGTTTGTTAGGAGTTTGTCATGTTTCCCTCACTATATATGTTCCTCGGGTGCCATTATCATTGCATTGGGTCTGGGCCTAGAGGGTTTTCACAACAAAGGAACTGACGGCTGCTTTTGCTGCTAGGAAAAGCACCATCCCCCACTCTCTTTGTGAAAAGGCCATGCGACAGGTGGGTGGATGGGACAGCCAACATATTTTGGCTGTTGTCCTGTTACCTCCCATCTTTAAAGGGGGTGTCCAATCTATTCATCAACAACTCATCCAATGCAGTGACCCACTTGCAATGAAAAAGGCGGAGACAGGATTGCATCACCAAAATGGGGAATTCTAAAGCGGCCGAGTGTCACTTACATAAAATAGAATGTATAATTGCTTGAATTTGGTGATTATTCCATCAAGCAAACTTTCAATTATTGCTTCACATTGTCACATAGATGCTCATTCCAGTCGTAATCGCCCTCCAATTCTGTGCAAACACAATTAGCAAAAAATACAGCTGCGGACAGCATGAATACGGGTGCCATAAATGGAACAAAGCGTGATTGAGGATGCTGACAGCACGCAAAATAAGCTGTCACCAAACCACTGCTTGAAATGCACATAGTGATGCAAGCATGGTTTAAGAGGGGCTTGAAACTTCCAGATGCCGAGTCCCTAAAGCAATCAACGAGAGGAAAAGCACAGACATACCATGCTGCTATTGTCCACCGATATAAAGTTAAATACATGTTTCTACATTTCCCTGCTATGCATTTTACATGTGTACCTGAGTCAGTGTGCTTTTTCAGCCTTTTCAGCTTCTTTATTAGAGTTCTCAGCAGAAAAGGGCATGAACACAATATAAAAATGTCTGCTTTCCCTTCAACTTGTGCCTTTCAGGAGGCTTTTTTTATAGTAATATGGCTGAACCATTATATCCAGCAAATGTGTTTTATATCTGGTTGAATAGAGTTTCAAATTCTGCTGCCAGAGTAATGCACATGCAGCAAAAGGAAAATGATGCAAATGCCCATTCTAAAGGAAGCACGTCTAGGATGGACTGAAGTTCTCTTGGTGTTCATTCTTCGCATTGAAACTCATGGGTACATGAATGATGCACAAATGGAATAGGCCTTCTACGCATCTCATTAGATTGCAGCACATACATTGGAACGGTGTTGGTTGCAGCTCCTGTGTCTGATATTTACATCATATCGAACTCCTAAGGATACAGGTCCACCAATTTTTGCACTGTACAGGAGGTGCTTAAATCTATCACTCTGTACATCCTCCTAAGAGAACTAACATAACTTGCTGCCCTGCACCCAAGGGACAGTAACCCATGATGAGGCGCTGGAGAAAGTTTTGCTACACTTAGGGCCTGATTATGAGTTGCCCGTTAAATTCTGTCCCGTGCATAAACCCGTTTATGCACGGGTTGTAATTACGAGTAGTTAGGTATTTAACGAATCAGATACTTATCAGATGAAACGAATAACTCAACCTTTGTTAAATTATGGCAGGTCAAACCTGCCGAATTTTAATGGGGGGAAACCATACGGTATTTGCCATATCATGCGGATTTTGGTCAGGAGCCAGGTCCCACGTTCTAGATTTTACTCTGGAAACCTGGGCCGATGTCTCTTTTTGTCTGCATGAAAGTGTGAAGGGGAGGGAAATCTTTAACAAATCAATCATTACTGTTCCAATGAACTATGACTCCGAAGAAACACAGACTCCCAATCGAGGTTAGTAAATTTATTACCAAGCCAAGAACTATTGGACATACAAGCACCTCAAGACGAGGGTGTAGAAATACACTGGTATGATATTTATCACACTTGATAAATAACGTACCCCGTGGTATCGTTATTTATCATGTGCGATAAATACCATCTATACTCGTAACCAGGGCCCTAATCTCATAATTTCTGTCTTGATATGTGAAATTTTGCTTTATGTCATGCGGCCTAATGTCAAGTCTGTTTAGGGAAAAAGCCTATCACTGGCGCACAGGAACAATGTGAATGAACAGAACGCAAATGGCTGCTGTTTGCAGTGCTATGGCTTTTTGAGCTGGGTTTTTTAGCACAAAATGAGTCCTTGTACCCGAAATGGATATGAAAATGCAGTTAGCACTAAAATATATTGCTAAAAGCCTGTTTGCATTTTGAACAATTTTCCATAGCCTTTTTTGCGAGAAATTGGATTTTTATGCAAAAGGAAACTACGTGACATTTAAAAAAAAACTATTTTGCCTCTTAATATGTTTTTATTTTATGTAGCTTCTTCACATTAGGTTGCCTGACATCCGGTACTCGTGTACACTGCTTCACGTGGAAAGGCTCCACCACACATGCCCATGCATTATTAGCACATGACAGGGGTTCCATACTATCCAATGGACGCCCATGAAAAGCTAACAATGGCCACCATTTTGTGAGGGGTGGCCCCATAAGCATAGGATGCCTTCGTTTTGCACACAGCATGCCAAGGATGGCCATTGTTGTGTGTGAGATGGCACAAATAGGCGAAAAATGCCCACAAAATGTCAAGGATAGCCTCCATTTTGCTAGTGTGGCCAGCTCTACGCAAAGGGTGGCCATTAATATGTATCTATATCATCTATTGGCATTTATATAACCTGATGCCAACAATTCAGTAAGAATATTCACCTTTACAATGCTAGCAAGATCAGAATACACCAAGAATGAACTTCATTTCACCAGAGATGGACATCATTACACCAGCGTTGACACGATTAGGACAAAGATTCCCCAAATAGGTCAAGGACAGTCACCAAAATGCCGGATGCAGAATCTGCACAATGATGACCAAATTATTTTAAGAAATATGATCTTCATTCCAGTAGAACTGTAATGCAAAGGGTGGCACCTTTAATGGCAGGCATGACTACACATGCTAGGAGCTATGCACACTCACACACACACATACACACACACACACACACACACACGCGAATGCGCGCACACACACACAGACATTCAAATTTGTATTTTTAGGTCTTTGTACAGTGCACACCCACCTAGACAGCAACCTTGCAGCCACAACCATCCCCTTGAAAAGAGGCACTTAAATTTGTGTTTTTCTGCTTTGATTACTTTTGTCATCATGTCCTCGGATATTTTTGCAGTCATCTTGCACACTGCCACCCCAGCTCCTAGTAGTGAAACTGCTCCCGCTACTGGATTCTTCTTTCCATGCTCTCTCTCGTTTTCTCTCTCTCTCTCTCTCTCACACACACACACACACACACATTTGCGCGCGCATACACAGACACACACACTTCATTAAGCCTTTTATGTTTTTGTTACTGTGACAAGTAAGAAGCCTGTTCCATTGCCATATGGAAATATCCAATTATGTTGAATGGAGCATCGCCATCTTGCATGCGATGTACCCCATAAAAAAATATTGCATCCACTACATTGTCAACGTAACAAGAAGTGGAATCAAGAACAGTAAATATATACATACCTTGACAGTGTAGTGGTAGGCGATGTAGTTAATGCAATATTTTTGTAAGTTAACACAGTTGAACTTGATCAGTGACAAAGAACCGAGGATCGTGACAAGGCAAAGAAGCCACATTTTCAATCACTGATGGTTCAAATTATCCTATGACCCTAACCCAACACACTGCACTGCACCCTACGTACACCAACCTAGCATAATACACAACATTATAGACACACTAATTCACCACAATGCTTTTCATCCTAGGAACACTAGCTCACCAGACTGCACCATAGGCACACTAAAAAACACTGCACTATGTCTTATTAAAACAAATACACCTAATTGCCCACATCCTGTGGACACTAATTTACCACTTTCATCATTATCATCCTACTTGTTTATTTTGAAAAACAAAACACTCCATTAAGCCATTAAAATGCAGCACAATGCAATTCATTATACAAAGAAATAAAAACGCAAAGGCACCCAAAAAATAAGGAGAAAGCATTGCTTCCACCCTGATACATCCCCCTATGTCCCAAGCACTGATATTTAAAGTTACTAACACCAATGTTTGTACATAACTACAAACACCATAGCATAGTTCTTAAAACACAGCAGTTTAGCTCTAAAAACATTAGATAAAACAATGAAAAACAGGCTCCGCCCCATCTACAGAGTTAAAAGAATCACAAGCTATATTCGGCTATGTGTGTTCTTCTCCCCCGGGCTTGACGTGCATAAAAAAAACAGCATAACATTTTTAGATAGCCTATTAGTTTATCAAAATTAGAAAGATTCATATCTAAGTGAGAGACTATTTTCAATTAAAAGTTAACCAGTATTTTCCAAGTTTATTGTATAAAGGACTTTTATGTGTGAATGTGTGAATCTAGCCAAAAGGCAGTGGAGCACTGTACAAAGGCACCTTTAAAGTCAATGAATAATAGGAGAGGAAGCTGATTTGTGGATGGTTAATGCATTGTGATGTAATGAGTTTTCAACTCTTTTCTAAATTGGGGCAGCGCTGAGGCAGTCCTAATGGATACAGGGATTTTGTTCCAGATCCTGGGTCATAGATGGAATAAGATTGCTCTCTTGTTTTTTCTTTTTTACACTTCTTAGTATGCAATCTGATGGTGTCCTGGCTTCAGGTGTGCCGAGAACCACGATACGATGGTCAGCCTGTCTGCAAAATAAGCAGGGGTGCTGGTCGTGATGGCTTTGTAAATGATGCTGCTGGTTTTGAAGATGGTGCTGGCAGCAAGAGGAGCTAGTGGAGTAGTATCAGGATGGGGGTGATGTGATCATATTTTTTCAGGCCCAGAGTGAGACTTGCTTGTAGAATGCCCCTAATGGGTGCCAATGTGGAGTCTGGGGTCCATGGAGTAGGGCATTACCACCATCCAGATGTGAGAGTACAAGGGAAAGAACAGCACTTGTGAAGTTGTTTTGGCTATGGGATCCTTGAGGTAGAGGTTGGTGTCCAATGTGAATCAGTGATTTGGTATTCGGTGAGAGTTGGCATTCAAAGCTGTCGAGGTTCATATCATTGAGCCAGGTTTGTTTTGCATTGTGTTTGTTGTACTAGGCATATAATAGGAATTCTTTCTTGGGTGGGTGGGTTGATCTTCAGGTAGGTGCTTGACATCCAGGTCTAGATAATTTGCAAGCAGTGTGTTCAGGAATTGGATGTCTGAAGCAGAGGTGACTTTCAAGCCAAGTTGACTATCATCGGCATACTGATGAATCTTCATGCTGTTATCTGTGAGTAGAGCAACAAGTGGCTCAATCTAAATGTTGAAAATGACAGGGGACAGCATGGAGTCCTAGGCGACTTCACATGCAATAGGGATTTATTTGAGAACTAGAGCTTCCCATGTTAAAAAAACTGGTGTTGGTTGAAAAAGTAGGAGGAAAACCAGTGAATGTCATTGCAGATGAATCCTAATAGTGACAAGAATGCCTTTGAGTGTGGGATAGTCAACTGTGTTGAGCTCAGTCGAAGGCCCCTGAGAGGCCCAAGAACATCAGGAGGCAGGGGACATCTTGATATGTGGTCAAGAGTGCACCCTTCTATGATGTGTAAGGTGGGGGTTTGCAGCCTGATCTGAAGTCAGACTGGTAGTTGTGCAGAAGATGGTTAGCATTGATGTGATTTTATAGTTGCAAATAGACCGCTTTTGCAGTGACCTTTCCAATGAATGAGTGCTGAGCTGGTAGTTAGCAAGGTCATCTGGGTCTGGTGTAAGTTTCTTTAGGAGTGGAAGGATCTGGCCTGTCTGGAGAGCTTCTAGGAAAATTCCCTTGAGTGAGGGAGGAATTGACCATGGTAAGTATGGGTAAGATAGCAACCCCCAAGAGAGCTTTGATAAAGAACAATAGTAAGACATCATCTTCATAAGAAGTGGCTTTGAGGGTGTTGCGTATGTCAGCCAGATCTTGGAGAGCTAGGGCTTTGAAGGTTAGCCATTGCTGGATTCAATGGGAAGGGCTGGGAGTAAGAGATGAAGCAGGCTTGGTATTGTTGATGTGCTGTTGGATCTTCCTTATATTTTCACTAAAGAGGAGGTTGATGACGTTGCACTTTTCTCTAGAGAGAGGAATAGGTAAGTCCAGGAGGAGTTTATGTAGTGCTTGATTGTCTTTAACAGCATTCTGCTTCTGTTAGTGGCTTTATTAATGATGATGCTATAGTACTTTGCTAGGGCTGATGTGATAAGCTGTCTGATTGTTGCCTGTAGGGACTTCAGTATCAAGCAGCCCTCAGGAGTTTGTTTTTTTTCTTCCCTTTTCTTTACTATCTGTGGATTGATTGTTTATTGTCAGCAGGGTCTTTACATTATTAGAGTGCTGAAGGCTTTGGCTTGCACTTAAGTATTGTAATTGGGGTGTGGAGGTTCAGAAGCTTTAAAAAAAAAAGTTCAAGTTGTTTAGAAGGGTGTTGGTGTTGGATGTGGAGTTAATAGGGTGAGAGATGAGTTCAAGCATTAGGTTGTCTATGGAGAATTCTTTAAATGCTCTGAAGATGTAGTCTTTTGTGTTGACCTAGGTTTATAGATAGTACGATGAAAATAGTTTAACAATGACATACAGTATAAATGCCTCTGGCTAACCTTGTTTAACCATGTAAAGGCAGTAAAGCAATATTAAGGGATCTCTCACACGCAAACAGCATAAAAGTAACATTAGTTTCTTGTCCTGGTAAAACTTTACAGAGTAAATAATTTGGTCCAAATGAACTTTCAATAATATCTTTAGGATGCCACACCCGACCTTCTCCCAATATCATTCCTTGATTAATGCCAGGGTAGATCTACAACAGGTGGTAGGATATTACCAAACTGCATTTGAAACCGAAATGGTTAGAGCATTCTTCACATGTGCCACCCACAAAATCTTAGTGCCATGGTTGGATTTCGGAAGGTCAAGAAATGTATCTTGCTGTACTTTGGCAAGCTCATTCACCCAGAACCAGGTCCACATAAGGCTACCATCTGTATTAGGTTCTTAACCCCAAACTCCCTGCGAAGTACATTCATTGTTGGTGCATAAGGGAGTCTGCACAGCTTTCCTTAAAAAAGTGACCTGAAATAAGAGGAAGGGGTTGGTGTTCAAATGACCCTAACCCCAGAGACTGCTCTCCAGATAATGCTGCAGTAGTACCTGTGGACCTTTAAAGTTCATACGGAGCTGATAAAAGGCTACTTCCAAACTCAAAACTGAAACCTACTGCTTACTTTCCATGGTTGTTTAGTATTTCATTACTTTTTTTAACCAGGAGTTTAGAAAGTCCCTTCCTACAAAAGCAGAACTCAATGTAATTGAACTAGTCTACCAGATCAGGTTTACCATTATTTAAACTGAAAAATCTCCTCAGCTGGTATATACTTTGCAAGATCACCTTACATTTAGCAGCAATAGTTTGAGATGCAGTGAGCAAGCTTTTCATATGGGCCATAAATCTTTTCCATCCATGAGATTAAGAGTCAGAGTGGAAATTCTGCTGTACTACACACCTGCCAAGGTATTTAAGTGGATATTGGGTGGGATCCTAGATGCCCTAGATGAGGGCATATGTTTGCTATTTGTCCCCAGATACAGGTATTATCGGTTGATGTTACACACTGAACACATTTGAAACTTCGTATCAATGTTGAACTTACAACTTAGATGTATTATATTGGATACTAATGTGAATATACCCCCTGAATGTGCACTTATTGTGTTTACACCAATTCCAATAGTTTGGTTATGTATTGTCCGGGAATGGATTAACCCTGTTGTTCCCATGATTAATGAATGGTTAATGGACATGTCTTATAATTACAAGCTGGAAGCAGATATCCTAATATGCCAATAATCTTTTATCTCTACTTCTTGTAAAGTCAATATTAATTATTTATAATGAAATGATTGATTATAAAACTGTATGGAAATGTAAAGATGACGATGACTATGTGCATTATTTATAAAGCTCTTCTTTCTAAAAAAAAGAAGTGAAGTGAGCAACATATGTTTGGCATTTTAGTCCGCATCGTTAAGATGTAATATCACACACTTCCTTAGGTGCTAAGACTCCCCTGTCTAACCCTCTTCATCACCAGAAAATGTTTAGTTGTCTCTCCTCTGGGGGCAAAATAAACTACTTTGTTAATTGTATGTGAAGCAAAATAGCATATGAAGTGAAGGGCTGAATTCTGCACGTTGATGTGCAATAGGAGTGTTCTGTCCACATTTTCAAAAGCCACCTGAGGTCATCGAAGTCCAAAAAGCCTAATCTTGCTCAGAGTGATATATGATATTTCGTGACATAACAGAGTAGCCAAAGGCCATGCTTGACAGTTTAATCCATGGTTATTTTGATTGCCCCATCACCCCAGTTTGGACCCAGCCATATGCAAATCAGCCTTGACCCTGCTCCCCATGGGAACAGTCCATCCCGAACTGCCAAGCCAGATCCTCCCTGGACCGGAAACAAGCATCCTGGTTTGGGGGTGAGTGGTTGAAAAGTTTCAGCACTCCATCCATCATCTCGTTGTGTCTGCTATGTTCGCCCTAAGGGGCCAAGGGTATGCCCAGGTGTGGGTCTCTTGCTCGCTATACCACTAGATTCAAGCTAGCCTGGCTGATGGGGAGTGATACCCCGAAATCGGTCCCAGGATGCTTGTTTCCGATCCAGGGAGGACCTGGGTTGTCTGTTCGGGCTGGACTGTTCCCATGAGGAGCAGGGTCAAGATTGATTTGCATATGGCTGGGTCCAAACTGGGGTGGCATAGTGAGCAAAAGAGCGATGGATTCAACCTAGATCTCTTGACTGGGGGTGAGTAGTTGAAAAGTTTCAGCACTCCGTCTATCATCTTGATGTGTTTGCTATGTTCACCCTAAGGGGCCAAGGCTATGCCCAGACGTGGGTCCCTTGCTTGCTGTGGAACTGCATTCAAGCTAGCCTAGCTGATGAGGAGTGATACCCCGAAACTAGTCCCAGGATGCTTGTTTCCGGTCCAGGGAGGACCTGGTTTGGCAGTTCAGGCTGGACTGTTCCCAAGAGGAGCAGGGTCAAGACTGATTTGCATAAGGCTGGGCACAAACTGGGGTGGCATAGTGAATAAAAGAACAATTGATTCAATCCAGATCTCTTGATTGGGTATGAGTGGTTGAAAGGTTTCAGCACTCCGTCCATCATCTTGTTGTGTTTGCTATGTTCGCCCTCAGGGGCCATGGGTATGGCCAGACGTGGGTTCCTTGCTCGCTATGCCACTTCCTTCAAGCTAGCCTGGCTGATGAGGGGTGATACCCTGAAACCAGTCCCAGGATGCTTGTTTCCGGTCCAGGGAGGACCTGGTTTAGCAGTTCAGGCTGGACTGTTCCCATGAGGAGCAGGGTCAAGACTGATTTGCATTTGGCTAGGTCCAAACTCGGGTGGCATAGTGAGCAGCAGTACGATGGATTCAACCAAGATCTCTTGATTGGGGGTGAGTGGTTGAAAAGTTTCAGCACTCCGTCCATCATCTTTTTGTGTTTTCTAAAGCCTATTGGCCAACACTTTGCCTTACAGCTTGCCCACTGTATCAAGAAAGGGGATGGGTCTACATCGCTTGGAATCATATAATTGACTTTTTTTAAATAGTGGCATTTCTATGGCCTTTTGCCATGACAGTAGTGTACCTTTTTGAATGAAATTCTTAAAAATGCCACAGTCAATGAAGTAGCCCACATCGCAAAAAAGGGGCTAGATCCAGGCCTGGTTCTTTCCCCTTCTTCTGGGCCTTACAGATAGACAGTACTTCTTCAACTGCAAAGGAATGGTGTAGACTACTCCTCAAACCTAAATCACCTATGGGTTGAGTGCAGTAGACCCACCAGAGGTCAAGGGGATGGTATTTTCATACAACTTTGAAAAGTGTGAACACCGTAAGTCAGCACTAATGACATTCAGAGGCTACATTGTAATCTCTCAGCCCATTTTTTGTCAGTGTTCCAAGGCACCCCAGTCTTTTTTAATTACCACCTTCTGCTGATATTGCCAGATTTGAGCTGCTGGACTTCATTTTTTTTTCCTTCAACAAATGTTTATATTCTCTGATAGCCACATTCAGTACACATGCTCTCTTGATTGTAGGGCCTGTTATAACATTTTAATTGCCCTTTTGTCTGTTGACCATTCTGATCAAAACAGTCATTGGAGGGAAGGGGGTTGTTTGTCATTGCCAATATGAATGAGTGGGAGGGGGGTTGCTTGTCATTGCCAAAATCAGTGGGAGGGGGGGTTGTTTGTCATTGCCAATATGAATGAGTCAGGATCCTTGACTTGCCTGCCCGGGAGCTGCCATGTTGTTCTGGGGAGGAGGAGATCACACTTCCCAGCAACCCTTGCACAGTGACGCTGCCTTCAGGTGCCGGAGCACCATAAAGGGATTGGAGGAGTCCTGCACTGCGGGATCCTTGACTTGCCTAATCGGGAGCTGCTGTGTTGCGCTGGGGAGGAGGAGACCACACTCCCCAGCAAACCTTGCTTAGTGACGCTGCCTTCAGGCACCGGAGCACCATAAAAGGATCGGAGGCATCCTGCCCCGCGAGACGTGCGCTGGTCATGCCCGGTCAAAGGCCGGGCCAAGAGCGAGCCCGTCTGCGCCCGTCAGCGCAAGGAAGAGCTGGGGCAGGGCCACCCCATTACATCTGCAACTAAAAGGTACTGATTTATTTTGTTGTCATCATCAGTCCTTTGATTTGCTGGCTCCCTGTGCATAATCCCCCTCTTTACACCTTGAGCTCTTTATCGAGTGCCAATGAAGAAAGTAAGGCTGCACCAGCCCCTTGGGAAATCCACTCCTGGTTCTACATTAGACGGCTTTTTGCAATGAGCTGTAGGGGTTATTAGCAGGGAAATCGACTTGGCAGCACGGCGTCTGTCCCTAACCTCTTTGCCTGAGCCACCTTCAGAGATATTGGAAGATCTCCCTGATTACCTTGTGTCTGCTGGGCTGTCCTCCCCCAGCACTGCTCTTCCTATATCTGCCCTGGGCTCTGCTCGGTTGGACACTCCCACCGGTACTATCACGCTGACTGCTGCTATTAATGAGGGATGTGATGATGCCACGGTGCATGACCAACCGCCTGTTTGTCCAACCAATTCAATTAACCTTGAGGCCACCAATAACAGAGGGGGTAAGAGAAAGAGACTGGACCGGAATGTCAAGTCGAAAAAACTTTATCCAGAACCATCTATTGTTCCATCTACTCCAATCGCAGATTCAAACTGGGACACCGGCCCTCGACTTATGAGCTGTATGCAAAACTCTTTAGTGGCTCTGGCCAGAGAAATATTTAAAAATGTATTATCTTCACTTACTGCATCTCTGGTTCCTATCATTGATAGATTAGGCAAGGTTAAGGAAGCCTTGGCTAAGCTGAGAGATACTTTGCTAGTGCAACACTCTCTAAGTCCTTCTTTGCCCGGTTCTTCAGGATGCACCACTGACAAGGCCGATCCAACATACCTCTCACTACACCCCCTCGTGTGACCACTTCCTCTCGGGCTACGAGGGGAACCATTGGTAGCTCTAGTCCAGCCAGGCCTATTGACGTACCAGGGGCACGCCCACAGAACTCTCTAGAAGGCATTAGTGGGACCAGGCTCAGCAAGTTAGTTTGGGTGGCTCTGGATGTACATTTGTGGGTTTCACTCAGCACTCTGGTCCTTCTAAGAGCCACACGCTGCAATTGTCCCCTAAGGCCCCCCCTTTGTTGTGATCCTAAGAAACGGACCTTCATAAAGCAAGAGCTCACATGAAGTCCATGAGCAATTGGCTAATAAAGTCGTTTATTGGGTTAATACTCGAGTGGGGGGCCTCATGCTAGGTCACAATCAGATAAACCTTGTGATTAGAGTTCCCTGGGTGGGCAATACCCCAAAACCAGATGGCAACGATTGTAAGGTTATTAACTTTAAAGACAGAAGAGTGGCTAACAACGTTTTGACTAGGTTAAGTTCTACCTGCCTTGTGCCAACTGCTATTGAGGCTCTTCTGCTGGGTTAGTTCTACAGACCCCAGGGGCGCTTGCCCACCCTCTTACTATCTGAGCCAAACCGGGCTACCTCTAATAGGTTTACCCCTCTTTCCCAATCGGACCTATAGAACTGACTTCCTGATGTAGTTACTCTCTTTGGTTTAAGTGATCCACCAGCCGAGCCTGTGCTACTCGGGACTTACACTGAATCTAGGACTTATGTGCCCACCGGGTGTAGTCCCGTTCTCACTAGCGCCGTCATAAGCAATCCCATGCAACCACTGTCCATAGCCTCCTGGAATATTGCTGGTTTAGGCAGCAAATGGGACAGGCCAGATTGGCTTAAGTTCATTGAATGCCATGCAATTATCTGTTTACAAGAGACGTGGCTTGTTGACCCCATCTATATGGATGGGTATGCTACATACCACACACCAGCAGTTGCTAGTAATATGGGTAGGGCCAAGGGTGGTTTGATCAAACTTTTTTCTCTTTCCTTTTCTTCAAAGGTGCTAAGAACAAAGCAGATGATTTTGTTTCAGTGTTCTGCCACAAGACTGCTGCTGATAAACCTATACAACAACGTTTTCGACCATTCTAAGGTCGATCTAGCATGCTCTTTACATAAGGACATTGAGAAATGTATCAGCAACAAACAAGGTTGTTGTGCTGTTGGTACTGTTGGGGGATTTCAACAAAAAATGTGTCTGTTCTCCCATGAAAACATTTGCGGGTTGGAGGATGAGGCTGGGTTTCTTATTACCCAATGTGCACATTGTCCTCATGGTGATGAGGTACACTAAGAGATTGGGTCTTGGATTACAGTCTGGCTGATTCCCCCTCAGTGACCACAGGCTTTTGTCTCTCTCTTTTCATGGCTCACTGATTACTAGGGTTCCAGTAGTGGTTCATCATACGTGCTTATCATCGTCTAAGAATCATGGGGTAATAAAAGTATGGTGCAAGGTTGACAAACCCTCTTTTTTTAGCACAGCTAGTGATCTCCACTTACCCTGATTTTTTGGGTTGTTTATCAGCTGATTACCTACAGGGGTGGGGTCCTGCGTTCCTCAACAGCTTTGACCAGATCTGTAGAGCAGCATTCAATATTCTCTTGGTCCCATACAATAGGGGACATAAGCCACCTGTAAAGTGGTTTGATGCCAATTGCACCCGGGCACACAACCAGTTACACCCTGCTCTGAGACAATCTCCCAGAGATGGGGGTGCGGGGCAGAGATGTAGATCCCTGTATAGAGATGTCCTTAAAATCAGAAAGAATACTATCCAAGAGGCAGCATTCTCATCAGTGGTTCAGGCAAGTGAACTTAGGGACTGCAAGACCTTCTGGGAAACAGTAAATTGCAGGTTTTTTAGGCCAAAAAATAGCCTGGCATTGACACTGTTATTCCATCTGAATCCTGGGTTGCCCACTTTACCAAGGTTTATGCTGACCCTTGCTCAGGAAACCAAAAGACCCCTGAATCTAGGTTTTGCGTCACCCTGCATCACCTTGCGTGTGGCAAGGTGATGCAGGGTGACGCAAAACCTAGATTCAGATTTACCAAGCCACGCAAGGCCTCCCTGTGTGGCTTATTAAATCTGGTGGGGGCGTTCCATGGGTCGAGTGTGGGTGTTTCCACGCATCCACCAATGTATTCTGACACATTCCCAGATTTACCAACTCTGGTAAACCTGGGAATGCATCAGAATTGTATGCCTTCCCACCAGAGGAGCAACAAAGAAAAATACCTTTGAATGCAGCACACTTAGAAAGAGGAAAATGCCTCTGAGGATTGTTTTCATGTAGGAAGTGCCCCTTTCTGCACAGAAACAATCCAGCCTACAATGCAGGCAGCCTTGCACCGAGGCACAATGATGCCAGCATTAGCGCAAGGCAGAACATTGTTCACCAATGCAAGGAAAGGACAGGAATGCTCAATATAATGTTTAATGTGGCACATTCCTGCCCTCTCCCTTTCATGCATCGCAGAGCAGTGTGTCTTGCTGCGCTGGGCTGTGTGAAACCTTGATAAATCTCCCCCTCAGTATCAATAATATCATTTCTAATCATAGAGTAGATGCTAATTGTTTTCCTTATTCCAGTGCTTCCAGAACTCTTTAGCACCACAACCCAATTATTAGAACGACAAACTTTGTCAACCCACCTAGATGTGATGTGTTATGAACCCCAATGTACCCCAATATAGGCCTAGATAGCAATATGACCTTTTACCTATATTCGTCCTACCTTGCTCTACATAACGGGTCTGGCACTGACCTTTTACCTAGTTATGTGCTGAATAAATGCTGACCAGTTTTCTCAGAAACTGGCCTAATTTATTATGCATGAGGATTCCTAATATTATATCTTAATCCCCTGCCCAGGACTTACACAGCAGGATTACCATCTTCTGTATAATAACTCTGTACAAAAGTCACTTCTAATGTCATCCTTGGACGACAGGTCCACTATACATATTGGCAAGCCATTACATATCTAGGTAGAACCCCAGAGGGTATTTTGTGGGTATAAAAGAACCACATCTTCGTTGGGAAACCAGAGGAGAAGCTTTCACGCTCACACTAGACGCTGAGTTCCTGGTCTGCAGAAGCTCCAGCACGCAGTGGTCTGACATCCCTTGTGGGGTGTTTAAATCGAGACCAAGACGGGGTCCTTTGTTCTCTCCCATCAGGTAATGGGGTTGGCTCTTTCCTAGGGGATTCTTGGCTTTACACTCAAATACATGCCAGGTACACTTAGGTACACTTAGACAGGGTTTGCATCGTAGGAGTACTCTTGATTACCGCCATGTATCGCTATGCATGCAAATATTTACTGTTTCAGCACCATGGTAGAATCCTACCTTTTATTTACTCTGTCTGTGCTTGTAATCTTATATATCTGTTTCTGTCTAATGATTGTTGCAGCAAACATGTTTTATACAAGAATGATGCTGGTTCAATAAATGCTTATTGAAAACGTCCCCATCGTTTATTCTGTGTATCTCTCTGAGACTAGGTGAGCACAATTTACTGAGCGAAGGATCAAGGGTTGTCATGTTCGATAGTTGCCAGAAACTATTTGATCCTTGCTATGGTTAGGGGGCTTATGGTGGCACTGTGGGCTAGTTGGTCTAAAGTCTGACATATCCTTTGAGGGTGTCTGGAATCAGTCTGGACACCAACCCCTTAGTTTATGTTATCTGAACACACAGATCCTATGTATTATTAGAATCTACACGACAAATGGACACGAGGCAGGTGATATTTTAATGTAACTAAAGCATCCTGTGGTAGCACACTGTTATTTACAGACAGCACATTTCCCATTGAAATGGCCACTAAATTTGCATAGACATACAGTTTTACTAACTATATTGCACACAAATGATAATGTGTGGAAATGTAGTTTCAGTGAATATTTATCATTTGAGCATCATTAAGTAAAGTGTCTTGATTTTTTTTATACTAATCAAATCTTTGTTTCTATTACATTTCAAAATTACAAAAAAGTGCTTCAATTTTGCTTTCCTAACCTCTGATGTGTACAGCTCATTTACAGGAATTTACATTTTGTTGTTTGTTACAAAAAATAACATCTTACAGCCTTTCCTTTCACACTTCCCATACCCAAGCAAGATTGTCAGAAGGCATAGCCTGATATTTAAACCTCTGCCTTTGTAGGGCAGCAAATGTAACGAGATAAATCCAGAATTTAAAGGCATCTTTATTTATTGATTGATGGGGAGAGGATGTAGCCTTACGGCTAGAGCGGTCGACCTCGAAGCAGGAGAACCGGGTTCGAGTCTTGGCAGGGACGCTCAGCATCCTGTGATTCTGGGCAAATCACTTAATCTCCCCGCTCCTAACAAAAATTAATGTGTCCATCTGAAACTAAACTGGTGCTCATGCAATGCGCTCTGATACCTGATATCTTCGGGTCGTGTTTGTGCTATATAAAACTGTGAATAAAACATAAAAATAAATTGATTGCACCTTCACTTCCCACCAAAAATCGTCCTGACCCACAGTTTGAGAAACACTGCCTTCTTCAGTAAGACGCTTTACTTATCAATGATTCTTTTGGGACCCTTATATAAGCCATCAGAGAAGGCACACCTTCTACTTGAACAGTACTGGACTTTATAGTTATAGTTCTGTCGAGGGGAGGTGGTATCACACCTAGGGAACTGCGCCTTACCCCCTCACAGTGCATAACCTTCGGGGGTATGCTGCTGCTCCCAGCCAAAAAGCTGGGAATAGCAATGCTAAATGGGCCCTGGCAAAGGTCCCATGGCCAAGAGACTTTCATTTTAAGGTACCATGCTTACTTAAATTAAAATTACGATGCACATCACCATGCACCTTACTCCTTAACATTAATCCTAGAGATTACAGATAAGTACTAGCCCGAAACCGGTCCCAGGATGCTTGTTTCCGGTCCAGGGAAGACATGGCTTGGCAGTTCGGGCTGGACTGTTCCCATGAGGCACAGGGTCAGACTGATTTGCATATAGCCATGTCTGAACTGGGGTGGCGGAGTGAGCTAAAGAATGATGATGGATTAAACTCAGATCAGTTGACTGGGGGTGAGTGCTTGCAATGTTCAACACTCCGTCCATCATCCCCTTTGGTTTTGCTTTGTTCGCCCTAAGTTGGCAGGGTATGCCCAGACGTGGGTCCCTTGCTCACTTTGCCACTCGATTCAAGATAGCCTGGCTGATGAGGGCTGTGAGCCCGAAACCGGTCCCAGGATGCTTGTTTCCGGTCCAGGGAAGACTTGGCTTGGCAGTTCGGGCTGGACTGCTCCCATGAGGCGCAGGGTCAGACTGATTTGCATATAGCCATGTCTGAACTGGGGTGGCGGAGTGAGCTAAAGAATGATGATGGATTAAACCCAGATCAGTTGACTGGGGGTGAGTGCTTGCAATGTTCAACACTCCGTCCATCATCCCCTTTGGTTTTGCCTAGTCCCAGTACCCATCAGAGTGGCTGGGACAGAATATAAAAGGAGTAGTGACAGAAGCCTAACTAATCCCCAACACTTCACTACATCCCAGGAACACTAACCAATTGCATTTCACTGCATCCCAGGGATGCCCATGACACCACAACAGTTACAGTATGGGCAAGCACTGGCCAGATTAAGACAGTGATAATGCATTATTACTTCTTCATTCCTGACTTTAAATGCTGTCCTCTTCTTTAATTGGAGGGCCATGAAGCATAACATCAGCTAAGAGTTAGGAACCTTTAGAACCCTGCACTTGGCTTTTTTACTGCCTAATCACGGAACACAGGCCCTAAGTGGTAGTCTCCACCTTTACCCTTATTTACTTCAGGCCAAATTTATCAAAGAGTTGCGTCACTCTGGTGCCATGCAACAGGACCCAAGAGCGACGCAAATCCTAAATTAGATTTATCAAGCCACGCAAGGCCACCTTGTGTAGCCCTGAGTGGTTTGATAAATCTGGAGTAACGCAACGCAGCGCAAATCGCTGCGTTGTGTTACTCTGCCCCAGGAAGGCCAAGAGTGGAGCATGGATTTTCGCGCATTCCCAGATTAACCATTACTGGTAGACTTGGGAATGCATCAAAAAGGTTTACCTCCACAGGTGAGGCGTAACACAGATAAATATCTTTATTTCTCCTCGTTTTTTCCTCATTCTATGTGTGCTGCATTCAGCAGGACACACCAAAAATGGAAAATTCCTCATGGGGTTGTTGTTGTGCAGGAAGGTGCCCTTCCTGCACAAAAACAATACTGCTTATAATGCAGGCAGCCTTGTACCATGGTGCAAGGGTGCATGCGTTGGCACTAGGCAGCACAGCAAGGTGGCTTGCTGCGCTGCGTGATTTTTTGATAAATATACCCTAGTCCTTGGTTTCTTTGTCTGCCCAAGGATATTTTGAAAGGTCGCCTCTTTTCCAGACAGCACTCAGCTCAGCATGTGTAAACCTGAAATAGGGGTTATGCAATAAAACTTTCTAGAAAATATTCTGACACGCTTGAGGGATAGCCATAGAAACGTGAAGGCTTCTGCTAATGCTAAACTGGTTTATAAGCGTCCCTTACAACACCCACTCTAGGTTGCTTTAACGGTGACATTTGTAAAAGCTTTTAACAGACAGAAAACAAAAAGAATAGCCATTTTATCAGTTTAACAATGTATACATGTTTGAATTTCTATAGAACCTTGATACAGAGGGTGCTGCTTCTCAATAGTTTGTCACAAGATCCAGAAATAGAGAAAAACTATTTTTGATGAATTTCAATGTGTTACTAAAATAAGTCAAAAATACAAATAATTCTGGACTGATTCGTATAATTTTATTGCATTAAATTGGACGTCCTAATTCACAGAATCAGGAGTGTTTGAACTTAACTCTTGTAAAGTAACTTTTGAAATGTTTAAGACCTGTCAGTATGGAGACTTTTCCACATTTATGAATACAAATTAATGGAACGTGAGGGACCAAGAGGAGTGAGTCTGGGGATGAAAGCCAGCATAATGTAGAGAACGCTCACAAAACCCATAGGTTTTTGCGTAATCACAAACATGTAAGGTAGTTGGGGAGGCATTCACTGTTACTCCATCACAAAGAATGATATATATTTATATATATCCAAGGTGGGAAAAGGAAGGGGACACGCCCATATGTCATATGAGTGCATTGGAAGAGATTCTGCCATGGCAAAAAACGTCTGAAGATAAAAACGTGCTACTTGGCATTGCACAGTTGTGCTTCGTTTACCCATGTAGATGTTTGTACCTTGTCACATTCTTCATGAATAAGTTTTGTACCTTGGATTACTCCTGGAGCTCTATGAGTGAATGAGATTTTCTAAAATATTTCTAGGGTTAGGAACTGCATAAAAATCATAAATATACTCCAAGCAGAGGAGTGATACCGTAAGAGTACATGTCCAATTTTAAAAAAAATGTGCCTTGTGAATTGGGCCCCTTCATCCTACTCATTCACACATTTACACTTCAAAAACCTTTGGTAAAAGCCAGACCCACTGGCATTGTCAGGGCTTTTTACCTATGAAATGCCTGCTATGCATTTCACCTGCTCAGTGGTGTAGATAGGGCTCTGGGAGTTTCAGTGTAAGCAAGGAAAATGGACTCCTGTGCATCTTAGTTGGTAATAAAATCCATATTTGGGGTGAAGGTGAACACCAAAAAGCTTGGCCCTGGTACCACTGCATTCACCGCAAATGACAGCTGCGCCCCTCCGCTTGCCACTTTTTCCATTGTGCGGCCAGGATAGACAGTTTGCATTGGTCAGCCAATATGCAACTATGCCTATGCTCCCACAGTAAGTAGGGATAAACTAAAAGTCATAATGGGCTCATGTTAGCTTCAAGATATCTTAATTTCATGCATACATGATTGGTAAAATAGAATTAATGCCTGTAAGTGCCAGTTTGATTTGGGGTTGACTGGATTACTGCAGTGCTTTATTTGTAAAATAATAGGTGCCGGTGCTCAAAGCCAGGGCCGGACTGGCCGTAGCGGGCACCGGGCATTTCCCCGGTGGGGGCCGGTTTTGTTACAGGGCCGTTTTTGCAGCATTAGCTGCAACAAAATTGGCCAAAACAGGCCCTGGCAAACAGCTCGGCCGCACCCCCAACACCCCCGGCGGGGCGGCTGAGCACTTTGCCAGGGCTGGTTTCGGTTCCCAGTCCAACCCTGCTCAAAGCGCTGCCCAGACACCTGCGGCTGGCGCTATAAAATGTCAGAGTGCAAATAGCAAGGGTGCGCAGTCCCGAATCCACCTCAGGTCTCTTTAATTCACTGCCAGTCACTCCTTGCCCCGATGTCTCACTCTTTTTAAGTTCAAAAAGAAAGTTTATTAAGAAAACAACTGATACAGTACAATATGAGGGGGATAAAAGAACAAAAAGGGGAAACATAAAGGTTAAAAGTATCATGTAAACATATCAAGGTTGGAATGAAAAGGCATTCAAAACATCAATATATCTATAAAACAATACATTGCATGTAACAACCATGTAGCAACGTAGCATAAACCAAAATATAGCAACATATTATAATATAATAACATCTAAGATGTGGAATATCATGGAGGCCGAGCAACCTCTTGTTGAGCAGGAGTTAAAGAAAAGGAGCGCTTAGCACTACAATCAATGAAAGATGTAACAGGTGACCATATAAGAAAGCGCTTCATGGCTAGATGAATGGGATGAACACATGCTGTATCCAATCTGTGATGATAACACACTGCGTACCACCAAGATTGGAAAAAATAAATTTGTAAAGTCCTTCCAATTTTTGGTGATCTGCTGAAAGGCAACTGCCAACAATACGTCTACAATCTTGGTATTGGAGGTATGATCCTCCCAGATAGGAGATAAGCTACCTAAAAATAGATGTGTGATAGAGAAGGGGAAATTGGAATTGAAGATAGAATTAATTTGATCCCAAACAGATGTCCAAAATTTGTGTAGGTGAGGGCAAGTAAAAAGCAGGTGTTTTAGATCAGCCAGTGGAGAGGAACAGGACCACAAGTGTCTGGTACCGTAACATGCCTTTTATGTAATACGACTGGATGTAGCAAAAGCCTGTTATAAATAAAAAATAACGTTTGCGTAACATTTGCCGCTCTAGAAGTTTTCCTAATTTTGGACCATATTTTATTCCATAGAGAAGAAGGCCAGTCAACTCCAAGATCTTCCTCCCAAGACAGTTCAACTTTGGTCTTTGTTCTAACAAGCTGCGAGGATCGTATATGAGTATAAATAATGGATGCTTTAGGCGACGAAAGAAGAAAGGCTAATAAATTATTAACCGTGGGAGATATCGGGTGTATTAGAATTTGAGTATATGCGGTTAAAAGGGCCTGTGAGATTAAGTTATATTTAGAATGGAAGGAAGGGGGTAAATGAAAAAGTTGACTAGCTTCAGAAAAAGATAAAATCGTATTATGAGAAAACAGCTGATGCGTCCAAATTAAACCTCTATTTCTCCAAGATTTCCAGTCAAAGGGTTTCCCGCCAATTAAAATAGAAGTGTTATGCCATAAAGGAGAGTTAAGAAAGGAATCTAGGTCGGTAGGAGACGGGGATGAAGAAAAACCCAGAAGTTTGCAAGTATATTTGAGAATAGGAGTAGATAAAGATGGTGGTCTACGGGTAAAGAAGAGAAATTCTTTAAAAGAGAAAGGGGAAAGAAAGGAACGCTCGAGAATTACCCACGAAGGACAATCCAATGAGGAGTCAGAAAGCCATCTCGAAGCTTGGCGAGGTAGGAAAGATCTAAGATAAGTGGGAAAATCTGGGTAATTAACACCACCCTCTGCTTTAGTTTTCGTTAAACGCAACAGGGACATGCGAGGTGGTTTTTTATTCCACAGAAAAGATGATAATATAGAGTTAATTCTTGTAAAAAAATTTAAAGGAATGGGGACAGGGATATTAGAAGTGGTAAATAAAACTAATGGAGTCAACATAATTTTGATGGTGTCTAAACGACCCCACCAGGAGAGATATAGTGGGTGCCATTTAGTGGTTAGAGAGGAGATTTTGTGTAAACATTTCTCCATACAGAGAGATAGCGTTGTCGAAATTAAAGGAGTAAAATAGAGACCCAAATATTTTATGTGATGTGAATTCCAAGCAAAGTTAGAAGAGCTAAAATCATCTTTAAATGTATATTTAGTTAGAGGTAATATTTCACATTTATCACGATTAAGCTTATAACCAGAAACAGAAGCAAAAAGCTCCACTTCATGTAAGAAGGCAGGGACAGAAGATTGAGGGTCAGAGAGAAATAATAAAATGTCATCAGCATAAACTGCTAACTTAAATTGGGTGTCCTTAGCCTCAAATCGCTTTATGTCAACATTTTGACGAATCCTGGACAAAAAAGGTTCCAAGGCTAGATTAAAAAGGAACAGTGATAGTGGGCAACCTTTACGTACCCCTCTTTTTAACTCAAAATAGGGAGATGAAGTACCATTCACGAAAATGGCTGCACGTGGATTAGAATATAGGAGAGAGATCAAAGAAATAATTTTGGAGCCAAAACCAAACCATTTCAATGTGTGAAAAAGATACGACCAATTAACTCGATCAAATGCCTTCTCGGCATCCAATGCTATTGCAGCTAATGGATGGGATAAGTGTGGGCTTTTGAAAAAAATTTGAATAACAGTCGGGTATTATCAGAAAGGAGACGGCCCTTAACAAAACCCGACTGTTCCGCGCCTAATAATTGGGGAAGGAATGATTCAAGACGGATAGCCAGGGCTTTGGAAAAAAGTTTATAATAAATATTTACAAGAGAAATGGGTCTATAGTTCTTACAATATTGCAAATCCTTCCCATCTTTGGGTATTAGACATAATAGCGCTTCTAAAAAGGACCCTGAAGATTTCCCGGACTGTGTAAAAAGATTTAAGAGATTGAGTAATTTAGGAAGAAGGATAGGAGTGAAGTGAGTAAAAAATTCAACTGTAAATCCATCAGGTCCCGGGGCTTTGTCTTTCTTAAGTGATTGTAAAGCACAGAGAAGTTCTTGTTGTGATAAATTAGCTTCTAAGGGAGTAAAATCTACTTGAGTGTTAAAAGATTTATGAATACCTGAGAGAAATTGTGTAATGTCGGAATCTGAAGGTGTGGTCTCAGGAGAGTATAAAGATTTATAGAAAAGAAGAAATTCATTTAATATTTCTGGATCTTTGGTTCGCAGTGTGTTGTGTTCATCAAAAATCGCTTCAATATCAAACTTATTATGTTTAATTTTTAAGTAATTCGCCAGGAGTTTGCCAGCTTTATTCTGACCACCATAGAATTTAGCGCTTGACTTCAACAGATATAACGAGGCATTGTCAGTTAATTCCTTATTAAATTGAAATTTTGCCTTAATAAGTTGTGAGAGACAATTCTTGGATTTTGAGGAGTAATAGGAATGTTCTAGCCTCTTTATCTCAGCCAAAAGATCATTGGTAACCTTACAGGCATTTTTACGTTTTCTGGAAACAAAACCAATGATAAAGTCTCTAGCAGCTGCTTTAAATGCATCCCAAACAATAGAAAAATGTAGATTATCGGTTTGGTTAAAAGAAAAATATTCATTAAAGAAGGAAACAAAAGAGGAATGAAAATTTTGATCAAGAAGAAGTGAGTTATTAAATCTCCATCTTCTAGGTAAACTAGATTTTAAAACTAAATCCAATTGAATGGAAATAGGGGCATGATCTGAGATTAAAATAGAGCCAATTTCAGCGCTTCTTAAAGTTTGGGATATATTGTGTGAAACAAAAAAATAATCCAATCTGGATTGAGTTTGATGGGCTGGGGAGAAAAACGTGAATTCTCTAGTGGTGGAGTTACAAATTCTCCAGGCATCAATGAGTTTATATTGCTGAATGGTTTGAATGAATAGTTTATGTGCTTTATGGGGTTTAAAAGAAACCAGTGAACTTCGATCTGTGAAGGGATCCATCACTTGGTTGCATCCACCAGCGAGGATAAAGTCATCATCAATGTACGAGGAAATTTGCTGAGATAAAGAAGACCAAAACAGAGGATCACCATTGGTGGGGGCATAAACATTAAACAAAGATATCGGAACATTCCCCACTTGTAGTTTAGTATATAACCATCTACCTTCCTCATCTGACTGTTGAGAAAGCAAATTAATCTTTAACGATTTGTGACAAAGAGTGACAACCCCATTGTGTTTACCATCACCTGGAGAGAAAAAGACATTCCCGACCCAACCCCTCTTCAACTTTAAAGATTCTATAGCATTTAAATGGGATTCCTGCAAGCAAACAATATCAGCTCTGAATTTGGATAAATGTGTTAATACATGTTGTCGTTTGATAAGAGAGTTCAGACCTCTGACATTCCATGATATGATTTTCAAGGACACAAAAACACCAATGAAATAACAAGGAAAGGAAGGCCCCCAAAGACCTTCGAAGAACAAAAGGTGAGCTTTATAACATTCCAACTAGAAGAGCATAAAATAGAATGATAAAGAAAAATTGAGAACAATAGATATAGAAGTGAGCTAGAAAAAAGAAACCAAGAAAAATAGGAAATGAAAGACTTGGGTAGAAAAATGATATACAACAAGAAGAAAAAAAGGCGAAAAAGAGAAAAAAGAAGAAAAAAGAAGATCATGAATATAGGAGAGACAATAGAGAGAGGTAACTAAGGAAAGTAGATATTCATGTGAGGACAGAGTGATGAACCAGAAGTAGGAGGAGAAGAAAGAAGGAAGTAAAAGAAGAAGATGTAATACAAAAATAGGAAACGTGAAGAAAAGAAAAGGGAGGGAAAAAAAAGAATGACAATGAAAAAGAAACAACATACCTAATTCAAAAGACATCACAAAGGAGTGGGGGTAGGTGAAGCCACGAGGAACTAATGACGCGTCCAGACTCAACGAAACGAGGACGAGAACAAACCACAGCAAGTCAAATAAGGTGAGGGTACAAAATGAGTGCAAACATCCAGGAACCTGTAGGGAAGAAGGAAAAAAAAGGACAACAATATTTGTCATTACAGGAAAATAGGACAAGCATAATCTAGACACAATACCACAAAAAGAGCCAATGGAACAAACTGCTAAGAACAGACAAATAATCTAAATAGAAGTATTAGACGCTAATACCTAGAACCAATAAAACCAAGAAGAGAATTCAATATATTTAAACATGAGAACCAATTAAACAGTTTGGGAATAAAACCTAAATACAATAAAATCGAAAAGAGGGATCATTATAGTAAACAAAAGAACCATTCAAACAGCTTGAGAAGATGAAGATGAAGCTCCGGAAAAGTCCATAGAGTTAGTTTTGGAAAAATTGATGAAAATTTGCAATTTAACGGGATCTTCATAAGTTGTCGTTTTGTTGTTGTATGTAACCTTGAAGAGGTAGGGGTGAAAAAGGCTGTATCTAGCACCCATAGCGCGTAAAGCCGGTCTCATGTTCAAAAATTCTTTGCGTCTATTTGCTGTGGACCTAGCATAATCTTGAGCAAAAAATAATGTAGAACCGGACCATGAAATGCGTTGAATAGACTTGGCTGCTGAAAGTACCTTGAGAAGATCTGTGTACTCAAGGAAATACATGATGACCCCTCTTGGTCTCCGGGAGGAGGAGGTATCTGCGCGTTGGTGACCAAGTCTATGAGCTCGTTGAATATTGAGCGAGGTTCCTTCAGGTAGGTGCAATAATTTAGGAAGAAAGGATTTGAAGAAAGATAAGGGATCTGGTCCCTCTGAGCCCTCCGGCAAACCATAAATACGAAGATTGTTTCTTCTATTTCGATTCTCCAAATCTTCATCCTGTTGCTGTAACGATGATATCTGAGACTGAAGCGAATTAACCTTCTCATGAGTGTGATTAAATTTAGAGATACTTTGTTCCACTGTGGTGAGACGTTCATTCATCTGAAACCAGTTCTCCGTTAGGAATTGCAGCTTTGTGGAAGTATCCTCCATAAAGGGGCGAAGCGCCCGTATCTCTTCCAACAATATATCCAAAGATACAGGAGAAGAGGCTTTCGGTGGAGAAGGCGGGTCTTTTTTCAGTCTTTTGGTAGTAACTTTGCCAGCCGTAGAAGTGCTTGCGTTCAGAGGAGATAAAGCTTTGGAAGAAGGCGCCAATGATTCCTCCATCTTAGAAAATTCAGAGAAGATTCTAGAGTTTTTGATAAACGTATGCGTAATGCGTGGTGCAGAGGAGCCCAGCTTTTTAAGTCTTCCCATATGAGAATCAAAGAGATGATGTGGCAAAGCTCAGTATTGCTATGTTTTGGTGAAACCACAACCACATTCTGTGAAAAGGTATTATTGAGTGAGCCGCGGATAAAATTCAATACGAGCAACGCAATCAATAGAGAAGGGCTTAAACGATGAGGAGGGTCATGCAAACAGGCTTTCACGACCGTTCTTACACACAAAAGGCTGAGGTATGTACACCACCTCTGATATTTGCCAGTATCTAAAGGATATTCCTGTAATATACCTTTCTCCTTGTGGGTGAAATATCTAAGACGGCTTGGAGTCTTATTTAATTAGTCACCCACACCAGGGCTACTTCCAGGCTCAGGTATAAGAAGAGGATGTAAAGAGCAGTGTTCATCAGGCATGCATAGCAAAGGACATCATTTCCAACCCTAAAGGAATTAGGCAATCTGTGAGGTTATCAGGGTTTCATGACAGACTAACCTCCAAAATGAATCTTGACATGAGCAAAACGAAAGAAAATAGTGAAAGGCATTAAGCAGACTGTCTCATGAAGAAATTAGTCCAATGGAGGGCTCCATACATGATGAGAGCTCAGAATTCAAAGTAGACAAGTTTGTAGAAGAAATATCGCCACAGACATGTGCGCGCCGCATCTCTCTCACCAGGAATTCTCCTCAGAAGGGACGCTGCAAACAAGATGGCGGCCGCGTTCAGCGTTAATAAAACGCCGAGCGCGGTAAGATGAATTCACGGAGTCACAGGCAGCAGAAGGATTCGGAAAGCGGTCCGTGCATTTCAGCACATTTTCCGACGTCCAAAACCGCTCACCTTGAACAAGAAGAAAGCCGCAGAATGTGGTTGTCACGAACCGTGCCGCGGAGCCTCACATAGACGCCGCCATTCGCGTCGGGCGCCAAGCCACGCCCCCGATGTCCCACTCTTAAAGGTGTCTGCTTTCTCCGTTGGTGACGGAATTTCTGTGTTTCTTTTCCTCCGTCTTTTCGGTTTTTTTGTTTTCCACTTTGTTGACCTGGGGAAATGTCTGATGTGGCGCAATAAGTGCCGGTCTCCAAAAATAAGTGCTGGTGCCCCCCACCTGCAACCACTGGCTCAAATTAAGTGGAATGACTACATTTTTGGGCTACCTGTTGGTTATTGTGGATCGTTGTGCACTGTCTTGTTGTCCTTCAAATGCTGCTTGAATATGAATGCAATGTCCAAAGAGTCTAACTGAAGTGCCCCATGAATCAAGTTCTTTACCTGTAGCTTTCTTGAGTCCAGTCATCAAGAGCATGTGGTTGCTTCAAATCTTCTCTTAAACTCAGTGATTGCCCCTAGGACACTGAGGTCCTGACTACAAGCTGGGATTTAGGAACAGTAGATCAATACTTCCCCATATGCACGTACCTTTCGATACTTCTAGATGCCCTCTACATTCTGTCCACAATATTCTTGTATGTTGATTTTCTTGTGCCCGATAACCATTTGTATATAATGTAATTTTATTGATTGGTTACATTAAGAAAACCGACAAATAGATATCAATAATGTCTTCCTTTTATACTGAATATATGTGGCTCAGTGTGTATTACACCGTGGCTACTACTTCATTATGAACTGTGCACAGAAACGTAATTTGCTGCAAAGTCACAAATGCTTGTAAAATCCTTCCTTTACTGAAATAACTTTCCCTTTCTAGTTGCTTTATTTTAGGCCCTTCATGGATATGTCAATCAAAGAATCGTATGCATTGCATACCATTTTTCTTGCTTTCTTTCTTTGCTTCCTCCAGTGTTGCTAGCTCATTTGGCATAAGTATATAGAACCTCTACTCAAAGAGTCAGGATGTGAATGCCTCACAGCTTCTAAGTTTTACTTCACTCAGCTATACACCAGATCAATAATTTCACTCTCCACATTTTCGTTCTACAGTCCAGTCCCAGGAGCAATTAGAAAAGTCTCATTTGTCAAAGAGCACCTGTTGTGGAGTCTGTGGCCAATGTTAATAGGAGACAGGCTTTTTTCCACTCCTACCTTGCCAATCGTCAGAAGAACTATTGTTCACAAAGTAAACATACTGCCGCAATGGGTGTGCCTAGACCAAAACTGCACATATCTTATTGCCCACGAAGACTCAAAGATTCACATGAGTGGTTGGAGGTCATTGACTAACCAGATGAATGAGCCATTGAGGTGAACATCAAATGGGCCATTGAGGTGAACATCAAATGCGCCATTGAGGTGAACATCACCCCAGAAAGACTGCAGGGAAGCAAACAGATGGGCAAACTACAGTTGGTGAACTGGGGTCATATATTCAACATTCAAAAAGGGCAAAGCTAATTTCCGTAACCATCGTGCCATGCAAAAGAGGCAAGTAAACTGATGTATTAAGTCAATTTGCATTTCCAACGGCACTGCAGCACAACGTAGCTTCCTTTACAAGTAGTAAGGGAATTTAAGCAATGTACAAAGTGAAGTAGGAGTCCATTTACAGTTTGTGGATTGAGTCGACCTCCATAATTGGCAGTCACCTGCCCCACCAAACTCGTGGTTCCCCTGCCTTAAATAGAGGAGGGAACTGTGGGGTTTCCACTGGTGTCTTCTCAGCTAACGCCCCAAGTGGAAACTCTTAACCTGGTGACCCGTCTGCCACAGGGCACAGTCTTCATGCCCTACATATGGAGGGGCAACAACATCAGATTTCTTTGTCCCGAACCGACATAGCAGTCTGGGACAGGGAAATCAAGCAATGACTCCCAAGAGCAGAAAGAAAGCTCCCTGTGTGTCCTGGCCATTGCATGTTTTGTTTTTCAACAAACTCCTGCTTTTGAAGATTGTTTTTGAAAAACAAAAAGGTTTACGGAGATGGGCCTAAAGAACTTGGTGCTTGCTCAGAAAAATCGACTGCCTTCAGAGCAACTATTATACCAGTGGTTACTCTGAAGATAGTGAGGTGCCCACCAAGCAAGAGAGGATCTCACAATAGGGCAGACTTTCTGTGCCAGAGAAGCAGAGGCCACAGCCTTCTCTGACCTGGAGGCTGGTGGGCGGCCTGCCCAACTTTACATGACCTTCATAGTACCTTGCACACTCCATTGCGAAGCAATATGTCCATGTTGCAACTGTGATTCAAGTTCGCTTATCCCTATTTGCAACTCACTTAAACATGCATGAATAGAGTCCATCTCCACAAGTACTCCCAATATATTGGCTGGTTATCAGTTGCTTTAAGCAAGTGGTAATCATTCGCAAATGGGAGACAACTTTCACTGTGATGACCGAAGGCAGTGTTTCCCATTAACAGGTGCCTGCCCACCAATGGCGGCTTTACCATTTGCCACATTTTCTGACATGGGACACTCTTTAAGGTACAAAAGTAGCAATGGAGGATTGCTGGAATGTGTCCTGGAAGGACAGGAGCAATTCAAGTGATGGAATTATAAAGGTATTGAAAGGCCCATCTTACAGATATAGCTTAGATTACAAAGTAAACAAATTGCATACAATTTCACTGAGACATTTCACCAATTTTGTATTAATTCATGAGAGTTTTCTTCTAGTAAAAGACAAGGTTTTTCAACTGATCTGATTTATGTCATTAGTTATTTTCAGCATTGTGAAATATGGGCACAAAATAATGTTTCCGCCTATAATTTAACTCACACTTTAAGGTCTATGTACCATTTGATTGCTCAGAATATGGATACAGTAAATACACATTTCATTTGAAAACAGGAGACAAAATGTATCAAAGCTCACATGCATTAGTGGTGCGTGACACATTTTGGCCCCTCATTGGCTGTTTATTGGAGCCTTCATCAGGGCGAAGGGGCACAGTTTATCAAGTGATTCTTGAAACTCACAGGCAGACACTGCTGACTGTGCTGATGTGAAATTACTTTGTTTAACAGTTGTTAAAAATTGGGGCTGAATTAAGAAATACAGAGCAGACCAAGGACCTGATTTTTACTTTGGCGTGCGGATGGCTGTCCACCACGGTGGTGGAGGACTTTCACTGCCACCCACGCCGGACTACTACCCACACAATTAAGAGATCTCTGCGGCTCCACAAAGGGTTGTGTGCCTTCCAAAATGTTTCAGGTGGCCGCTCACTGAAGTTTTTGTTTTCAAAAACAAACTCCAACACTGGGAGTTTGATTTTGAAACACAAAAAATAAATAACCAGGCGCCATCGGGAGTTTTCTCCCTGGGTATGGGGGTAATTTTTCTAGTTTTTCTGTTTAGGATCCCAAATGGAAAAAAGTACACCACACTGTCAATTCTAAATAGGGCAGACGGTCTGATGTACCTACACCGACTTCCCCACTTGTCGGTGTAGCTACCATGCCTGGCCGTCGGTGTAGGGTTTCCAACCCCTTGTTCATCAGGGGTGCAGGCTTCAGAGACATGGGGCTCAAAATAGAGCAGTCAAACCATCAGTTTGACAGATAGCGTACTCTGCCACGTTTGTGGAAAAGTACCCTCTCCATCAAACTCTAAATCAGTCGCTACATTTTAAAGTCCATAGTAGACAATAATGTGCAGCATCACCCTGCAAGTGCAAAATGTTCACTCCAAAAAGTCCAGTTTTCAAATGAACTTTAGCAGCTAGTAGTTTGTTCAAGTGCTGTTCAATAATTAGTCGAGAAACTGTGCACCTTGAGGTGTTCTGCTGCAATATTGAGTGTGGAATATCGTTCTGCAAAAATGTTGACTCTAGAATGATGGTAAAGCTTTGATAGGCGAGCTGACAAATTAGTGGTAGTCTAATATATCTCCTAACACTATATACCACTATATCATCAAGGTAAGTTTATAAAAAAAAAAAATTTTACTACTTATTCTTAGCTTCACATTTATGTACCATGACTATATATATATATATATATATCTCTACTTACCTATTTATACTTTTCTTGACGATATAATGGTAGTCTATAGGCGGAGTCAATATTTTTGAAGGATGGTATCTTGTCACTCGATATTGTGACATACAATCCGACTTTGAGCGGTTTTACCTTTCACCTCACTCAAGGACACAATAAATAGCCAATAAGCGACCAAATTAGAGACCGCAGCTGCATATTTTCGCATGTTTCATAACATTTATGCTTCTAATTGTAAACCTTATCAAATTACAATGTGACCTGCACATTCCAAATTTATACAGAACTGCAGAATTGTTTTTAAATATGTGCTTCCCTTCTTTGTTAGGTCCCATTTCTCTATTTTTCTTCTTTCAGTGCTCTGATTATGTAAAACCAAACAGCATGATGCGGAGACAAACACGATAAGGTGGCTTTTGTTTGTTCTCCTGTGTTTGCTTGTATACTTATAGGATAAACCTAAATCACTGAGAAAAGCAGGCCGGGTCTCTCGCCCAAGGAGGCCCAAGGTCATCCCGTCACAACACATCTTTGCATTAGCATTTTTTGTTTTATACATATTTGCTTCTATTACTGCTGGCTAAATAATGCCAGCATCTTCTCCTCGCGCCTGACGTGCTGCGTGTAGGTGTGTCACAAAATGGAAGCAGAGGAGAGCTGATCTCGCCTAACGCGCATGCGCACAGTGATCTACCGCGTCAAGGAGACCATTAAAATTCAGGACATGAGGCGAATTTGGACTCAAGGACGCAAGCTGGCTTTTCCCCTTTCTTGGATACATTATTAATGCTTCTCCTTTCACACTCCCTCAAAGTTTGAATTCGTGCGTGATAATATCTTTAGCGACAGGCGTAGGTAGCACAGAGGGCCGCCCTCACCTACTGCGCATCTTTTCTTGTTCAGTGTGGGAGTGGGATGTACATATTTAAGAAGAAGCCACGGTGCACACTTATGAGTTGTGCTTTATTTTGCAATCTTATATTCTCTATCTTCCATCTGTCTGAGATCCAATCTTCATCCCACATGGTCCAGGAACCCTCAAATAACTTCATCAAGCAAGGACCAAGATAAACCGTTTATGTTTCCTTCATAATGGAAATCACGTAGAAACCTCTATTTATAAAACCAATATGATTGAATCATCAACTGCCCCACCAGTATCTATTTTGATTTACTTTGTACAATCTGCAAAGGAGTGGTTTATTTGAGATTAATCTAATAATATCGAGTGTTATTGAATTACATTGAACTCCAATAACAAAAACTATTGCACTCAATTCTCTCGAGTTGCTGTCATAACTAGCTACTGCAACCATTTGTTTGTTTCTTTTAGATATCCAGAGTTTGGACAGACGTACCTAAACAAATCCATCTTTTTTGTTTTGTTTTTCTCCTATTTTTCAGATTTTCGGGAATTTAAATTAACGACTGTTTACCACACAAGGGCTCTGTAAGAAATTGGGTTATTAATTGAGAGGGATGAGAGCCCCACTCAAGTAATAAACACAATCCTTGTCAGGGAGAACCACAAAAGTCACTAAATAAACCTGTGCTTAACCGTCTGGTAACTTGGCACTAAAGCAGGCAACCTTAACTTAGAGGCAATGTGCAAAGTATTAATGCAGCACTCAAACAGTAATACAATGGAAACACAACATAAGAAAAATACCAAACCAATTTAGAAAAATAGAGAATTGTGGTTGTTGTTTTTGAAAAGAGCTCCAGGTGATGAAGTCTGGGGCCTTATATGGGAAAGGCTCGTCAGCAGTCCGATGCAGTTCCCGCATTGGCCTAGGCGGAGTTTGCAAGGAGAATGGGGACGATTCCTTTCCAAATGAAGAGCCCTAGTCTTCTGATGTTTCACCTTACGGTCCAGTTCTTGCAGTTTTGGGTTGGAGGAGTACACTCTTAACTCCAGCTAAGGGTCCAGGACCTGGAGGCACCTCTTGCGAGTCAAGGCTCACTCACATCAGAGGTCATCAGCAAGGTTTAGACAGACCCAGATGGTACTGATAAGCTGGGCAGTTGTAGGGAAAGGCTTCTGGAACCTTGTTGTGGCCCTGAAGCTCAAACAAGAGGTCAGCCAATTGAACTTTTGAGTCACTTCTGCGGCCCTGGGCTCAAGGCAAGCAGGTCCAGTCTTTGTTCACACTTCAGAAAGCAGGGTAGTCCTTCTTCTGAGTCTCCACAGTTCCAGGAATGCTCTTACGAGAGGTTCTCAGGGTGCCACTTTTACACCCAGTGCCTGCCTGTGTGTCGTGGACAACCCCTTTGTCCAACCCTAAACTGGTTCTGGTCAGTTGTTTCCTTTTCTTTGGCTTTGGCTCCAGTCTGTCTAGGGAAACAAAGGACAGGTAGGCCCAGGTGTGGCTGTATTGGCCAGTGACAGGACAGGCATCTTTTGAAGTCAGGAAGGGGGTGGGTACAGCCCCTGGCTGCCCTTTGGAGCTCAGGAAGGGTTGGGTACACTCCCCCAGGCCATCCTGCTCAGGAGAGGAACACCCTTCCCCTCAACCATGGCCCTTTTTCCCTGTCTGCAAGGAATACACATCACACCACAGGAGAGCCAGTAACAGTCAGGTGACCTAGGACACTGGCAGTAAGGCGCATTTGGTTTAGGCAGAAAATTGACAACTTTCTAAAAGTGGCATTTTCAAAATAGTAATTTAAAATCCTACTTTACCATTAAAGAAGATTCTAACTTACAATTCAAATGAGTGAAACAAGTATTTCTATAGCTGTTCCCAAACTGAAGTTATCACCTATTAAATGTAACAAGATAACCCGGTGTTAGTCTACGGGAGAGCTAGCCTTGCTGCATTGAAAGCTGACTTTGGGAGTTTTTCATTGCCAGGACATGTAAAACGTAAGTGCACATGCCCTACGTTTTAAATACCATGCACCCTGCACTATGAGCCTTTAGAACCTACACGAGGGGTGTATTACAAATATTAAAAAGGAAGGTTAAGGCCTGGCAAAATGGTATTTTGCAAGGTCGAAATGCCCGTTTTTGAACTGCACTATAGGCCGCAGTGGCAGGCCTGTGGCAGTTTTACAATGCTACTTTTGTGGGTGGCACGATGAGTGCTGCAGCCCACTAGTAGCATATAATTTACAGGCCCTGAGTACCCGTAGTGCCATATACTAGGGACTTAACAGTACATTAAATGGACCAATCAGGTGTGTATCAATTTTACCATGTTTAGAAGGGAGAGCACACTCAATTTACCACTTGTTATCAGGGGTATAGTGCACAGAGTTCTATGGCAAACAAATAAAACAGGTTCCGCAAGGGGAGGCAAAAATCTGCTATGACCCTGCAGAAAGGGCCAAGTCCAACAGGCTCATTAGGGGTGCCCTAGTAATCTCAAAGAAGTTGATAGCCAGTGTTTTTCCATGAGGATTACAAGATATGCAGCAGCTCCACAGGTTTTGACTCTAACATTATTTGAGTTCTTGAAGTGGTGAAATGTTCGGGCGAAATACCATTTGGAACCAATAGGAACAGGCACAGAAAAAATGTTCTTTCCCAGAATTTCATAATGGAGTAATACCATCCCCAGTGGTACTGATTCAAGCAGTATTGATAATTACAGGTGGTGCGGTGAAGGAAACGACTAGACCAACGTTCAGCCCAGTCATAATAGTGGCTCACTTACTAGGCCTTCACATGACTCTATAACCCACCGCATATCAAAAATAGTGCAGATTGTCTGGTCTTAGTGTGGCTATAGCTGGCAGATTTCACCCTGCACATTACAAATATTACAGAGGAGCTTAAATTGAGGTGACGTGACATGCTGTAGAAAGGCCATGGCTGAGCCTTGCAGTGCTCCATGATAGCCTCAGTGACCAATGACTCATTTGCTTCAATATTTGGCAGCATATTTTAGGCCCTTGGTTTCTCTTTTAATACCTGCCTTTTCGGAGATGGTGTTATTCTGTCATTGTGTGGGGCCCAGACGTTAATTGCAAAGGGCAATAAAGGCAGGGTTGTTCCTGGGAAGTTTTTCTGCAGTTCTAGTGTATCACAATGTTATAGGTCTATAACTGGCCCTATTTTTCAACCTTGTGTGTTTCTCATGGCCTGCATTCCAGATCCTGCATTTTAGAATTTTTGTGGGATGGGTTTTGATGCAGCCAATAAGCAGCTAGATCCCTTGATACATATCTAAACTGAGTATGAGACATTAAGGGTTACAAGCAAATACACGTGCACTAATCACATGGTAAAGGGACATGAGAATTAATATGTGAGAAGATCTTAGTTACTGCATCGTAAAAGTATGCAGATAAATTTTAGGATAGATGGAACCATATAAATGAAATAATATAAGTTCATAGTTTAACCAGTTTCAGTTGCTAATTCAATGGGTATCAAGACGTTAATGTGATGTACTTAGGTGTTATAAGATTTCAAACCATTCTTATCAAAATAATGATGGGTGCGAAGAATTAATTAAATCTAACATAATTGAGATATCTACATGTGATATTGAAAGGTTTCATTCTGAATTTCATCATTGTATATGTGAAAATGTGCACCGAAAGTGACAGGAGAAAAAGTGGTGCTGCATAGTCATATTTATTGCAACTGTTCTGAAACTTTCAGATTATGATCTTTAAATATGTACTAATGTAAATCAGTTGAAACAATATTAATATTTTATGATTTGAAATTATTTTACACATTAGTACTTTGAAAATGCATTAGCGTGTAATACTTACATGTGATCCCTGAAATACAGCAAATAACAATAATCTGAATATGTATAAGCTGAAAAAGTGTTAGAATACTGATTTCTTTTTGTGAAACGTATATTTCTATTGCTTTATATTCTACACATTTTAAATTGACTTTCTTGTAGGCCTGCTTTATTCCTTATTTGGTGCTGCCTTACACTCGTGAGAAGGTTTCATAAACTTACAATGCTAAGCAAGATTGTGTCTTATTAGAGGAGTTCTCACTAGCTTACAAGGACTATCTGCTACAATGTTGACACTTTGGGAACGTTTGCTATTGGAAGCTGTTTTCTTGAACTCGTTCATGTGCCTACTCTAAAGGATCATTGTTTGGAAGTTCACATGTGCTGGATGATCTGACAAGTATGTGCTTTGCACCACCCTTTTTCTATAATATGCGTCTTCTTTATGTCTCACGACAATCATTCAACATGAACTGACCAATGGACTGAGTGCTCTGACATGATGAGGTGACCCAGGAGGTGTCACCAACGGAACTAGAAGAATATATCATGCATTGACTTGAAGAGAAACGGGGGGAAATTCAATTTGATTTGAGGCAGATGACTTTGCTGACTTTGGCAGAACTCAATTTACATTTCTAACTAAACCCTGCCTTTGGGAACTTTGCGGATAATTAACGTGCTTTACTTTTGGACTGACGCATGCACTGTGTGCACCATTTGTGGACTCTTTCTCTATGGGACACTGCCTATGAGCTGTAATGGCTCATGTCCTTGCTGAACTATCCAGAGCTTTTGTCACCTTATGGCAGCCCTAGGCTAATTAAATAAATTAACCTTCCTTAGATCCTCAATGTTTATTAAATTATGTATTTCCTTTAAAATCTTTGATAAAAATTACTTTAACTAAATTTCAGGCTCTGAGTTTGTCATGACTCGCCTCTTAAAAGTTGATTGTGCATTCCAATTAATTGATTAATGAAAGGGAAGAATCAATATAGGGAGAGCTTAAATCATGAGGTACTAATGCTATTGTTTTGTACTGCCTTAACTGAATTATTGGTTTGCATGATTTGAGTTCGGTTAAATTTCTTTAGGAGGTTTGGACTGGCAGTTATAATTCTTTATTTATACAGTTTGGTATTGAGAGTCATATACATGAATCTAATTGTTAATTTGAGTCGATTATCCAATTCCTGATCCTCGTTGGATATCCAGCTGAAAATATCTAATTTTCAACCCCTCAGTGGCACTATATAAGATCCATCCGAGAATCAAGTGAGTGTCAAAAGAAATTAAATATATGAGAGTAGAGAAACAAAATTGGGACCCAAACAAATTCCGCTGCAGCAATATTCTGGTAGCAAGTTGGAAGGTTTAGTCAACTGACGTTAGAAAGTAGAGCGATTTCTACCGAGATCTGTCAAGATCCCTGTTTAGAAGTTGTCCATCCCCACCCAAGTCCAATGCTCTGTGTTTAGCTGAAGAAGATCGAGTACCACTGGAGTGGAGCGAAGGCGATTTGAAGCAGGGGTGTATCAATAGGGTTGCGCATCACGAATGCTTAAGCTTAGATTGTGGTATTGTGAAGTGGCTGTGTGATGTTATGAGCAGTGGTTAAAGTCCATGTTTGTGTGATGCGCTTTATGCAAAAACGTTGGAGTTGTTATCGGGTCTGACGTGACATAAGATCCCTGGATATACACCTATGGGTGGTCTCAATGTGGCATACACTGAGGAAGTTGTATCTATGTTTCAAAGGTGCTGTTCACAAGACATCATCGGCAGTACCACTAAGAGAAGGGAAATTTCTATGTGAGATTTAGGGTTGCAGTTGTTCCAATTGTTCCCAGTGCACAGGGAGTAATTGCATCAGCCTGAGTGAGATCACCCTGGTCGAGGTTTCACTTGAAGTGTATGTTAAGATAGATTAGATCATCGTAGCTGGTTAGAGTTCTTGTGTGAAATGATCTATCATTTCTCTAGAGGCTCAGACAGAGTTTATTGAAAATAGCTTGCATTGTGGGAGGATTTGCTCACAGTGTTCAGCGCTGGTATTGGTTGGTTGGTGTAACGCCGCGCTGTGTTTGGTTGACTATGTTATACTGTGCCTCACTGGTATTGGTTGCGAAAGTTAAACAAGGAAGTGTAATAGAAATTGATTTGTGGGGAAATAATTTGTGACAGACACATTTTAATTAAATGAAAATGAAAATCCTGAGGAATTTGAAAAGCTTGATGCTGGGAGATGTGCCTGTACCTATTTGAGGAGGAGTACCTATACCACCTGAGAGTACACCAGCATTGTACATGTCACAAGAAAGAGGATATCATACATGTACATGGCTTGAAAATTGGATGAAATATACTGAGAACGATGGTCCCTTAGCCTTTCCACAATAAGGAACCTTTAATGTTAAGATTCTTGAGCATTTGAGGAGACTATTGTATGAGATTAAACCACCTTCTAGACCCATGCAGTTTGAAGCACTTTGTGAATGGATCATGGAGCTCATCAAAAGGAAAAAAGAAATATCAGGGAAGGTACAAGAACACTCTGAATAGATATGTTGAGGCCATATGGGATTCACAACAAAAGGCTTGGAGAACTGACGTAGCAGAAGGAACCGGAATGTATCCTGTACTAGTTGCAGAGAAAGAGGGTGGAGGGAAGTGAAAAGAAAAAACAACTCGAAGAAACGAAAACACTAGCTCTGGCTGGAGATATTGATGGCGAATTTGATGATGAATTTCTAAATGAGTTATTGCTAAATCGTCCACCATCTTATAATGAGTCAGCCTCTGCATTTGACAAATTCATTTTTGGGAAAAAATCCTGATGCACCTACTGTACCTATAGATCCAGTTCCACATACCCCTTTCACACTAATGGGAGGTAATACTGACATGCCAAACGCTACTAACCAGACTGTTCAAAATGCACCAGATGCGCTTACTGTTCCAGTAACTATAGGTCCTGTAGCCCCTTTATACCAGTTTGGTAGGGGAGGAAATCAGTTGCACACTTTAGCTGTCCCTACTGGGATAAATGGTCAAACCTCTACTCCTGATGATTTGAGATTGAGGCAATCTACGCAGACACCGTTGGTCCCAACACCAGCTGATATTTCTAGTGAAACGAATGCTGGTTCAAATGTACATTCGACACAACTAAATACTTGTACAGGTAGGTCGAGGCAAGCTCCATATTTCTGCATACCTGAGAATGAAGTGGCGACTCCTTGAGTAACTCAGAGTGCCACAGGAAATGCTCTTCACATGGGAACACCAGATTCTGATGAGTCTCTTTTACATTCAACACCTGTCGGAGGGAAAGAGGATTGTCATGGGGGTTTGTTGTTAAATATAGCAAAAGAACACCCAGGTCCCACTTCTCAAGGAATTGATGATTGGCTTAGAGGTATTAACACTTCCGCAAATGGAAAGGGTGTAGGAAATAATGGAGCAAATGATTCAGAGTTGAATAAAATTAGATTCCTTGATGTAGCGAGACTCAAGGTAGAGTTGGATGAACTGATTATAGGGATAATAAGCCCAGCCAGAATAGTTGCTTACCAGGATGACTGTTCATCTGCAAAGACATTACCAGATGTGCTCGGAGCACCCATGAAAAACTATCTGAATTGGCTCAGAAATACAGAGCGGAGTAGATTTCAGTGATAAAGATATTGAAAACATGAGACATTCAGTAATGAGATTGCAAATTAAGTAGTTGTTAGCTATCCGTAGGAAATGTGGAAAGTTAGAAAAATGGGAAGGTCGATGGGAAAAGAAAAAGGATGCTATGGGGTTGCGGAAATAAGGATTTACCCCATGAGAGAAGTGCCTGGGGGAGGATATGTTCACGTTCCCTGGACCAGGCCAGACATATTGGGCCATATTATCAAGAACGGCGATAACATTATCGCCGCTTTAGCGGCAGGTAACTGCAGCTAAAGCGGCGATAAGAGGCTTGATAATATGCCCTATAGATTTCCAATAGAAGCCCAGATTCTGGTGTGAAGGACATCAAACCTGGGCTTCTATTGGAATTCTATAGGGCATATTATCAAGCCCCTTATCGCCGCTTTAGCGGCAGTTTCCTGACACTAAAGCGGCGATAATGTTATCGCCGTTCTTGATAATATGGCCCTTAGTCTTTTACAAATGAATTTCCGAAATTGAGGGAAAATCCAGTTGAATGGTACAAACAGGTCGAGTGGTTTGTGAAGGTTTCAAAGGACTTGCTGAACGATTTTGACACTTTATTTGACATTGTATTCCCAAGTGACTTGTGGGTGGAGTGTAAAATTTCTGTTGATTGGCCTGACATAGAACCAGCTAGACATCCACGTACAGGTGTGCCATCCACTGAGGTGATGAAGAAGCATAATCAGGCCATCACCTATCCGAAAGAAAAAGTTTCCCCCAAGGAAATTGATTCGGTGAAAATAGATTGGACAACCCAGGAATTGAAAGAAACAGTGCATGCCTACTATGAGAGATTGTTGCAGGTGTTCAAGCAGTGCAGTGGAATTTAAAATGTGGCTGAGAAAAATATGGGACATTTTGTTTACCAATTTGTATATGGATTGAGACCTAAGATTAGCAACATGATTCAGCAGCATTTGATTTGTTGGCAGAGCAAGCCTGTGGATGAAATCCTCCGATATGCAAAATATTGTGGGGATCAAATTGAAATGAAGCATAAGAAGCTTAATGAGAAATTGATGGTTGCACAGATGAAGACGGTTCAGTAGAATCATACCGTATCAGGTATTGATCATATGCCTGCTCTGCAGGGAGGTTATCAACAGAATCCTGTGATGCGAGGAGTAGGTGGAATTCAAGCACAGGGCATGTAGCCACAAAGTAGAGGTCGAGGTGTTTCAAGTGAGGCATTGAAAAAGACAAATCCATGTCACATTTGCATCATGTTAGGGCTTTGGAAGCGCGGATATCGAGTTAATCCAATTATTCAGGGAAATGGAGGGCAAACTCAGAATGTTGGGCATGTACAATCACAGGGTAATGGCATGACACAGACCCAACAAAGTTATAGACAGAGAAATCAAGCTCAGAATGTGCCACAAGCCTGATGCCTCAAATGAATGGCCAGGTTCAAAAGTACAATTCGAGTCAAGGGTTTAATGCAAGTACAGAGAATCTTGTGAATCAGAATTTGTCTCACCAATATTCTCTGATTGAGATACATGATGCGGACATAGACCTGTCCCAATGACAGTGCCTGAGTGGGGAGTTGGAATGCATGCTTGGTGCATCCCTAGAGGTAGATCAGAGTGGTCCCTATGTGGATGGTAAAGTAAATGGGATTCCAATCTCATTTCTTGTTGACACTGGTGCTACCCGTTCTACTGTAAGAACAGTGGAAGTTCCAAACCTACCCCTCTCGGGAGAAAGAATCCAAGTTGGAGGAGTGGCGAACAAACAAATGTAAAATCCAGTTACGAAACCTGTGTCTGTCAGAATAGGTTCCTTTGAGGATCTACACAAATTTGTTGTGTGTGATTCAAGTCCAGTCAATCTACTGGGATGAGATTTGCTATGCAAACTCAACTGTTCACTTTATTGTACTCCAAAGGGAATTGAATTTCACACCAATGATGAGGATATTGTTTTCAAATTGGCTAAACAGAGAGCAGAACCTGAAAGACTGTTTCCCTTATTAACACAAGATGACTTACCTCTGGAATTGAGAGATACTGTTTTACCTGAAGTCTAGGCTTTTACAGTAAAAGACATTGGTCTGATCAAAGGTGTAGCTCCAGGGAAAATCACTGTAAAGCCCAATGCTGAATTTCTGAAAATTCCACAATATAACTTGAGTCCAGAAACCATTGCAGGAATCACTACCTTGATTAATTCGATGATTGAGCAAGGAATACTGAAAGAAATAATGGGAAGTCAATGTAACTCTCCTATTATGAGTATACAGAAGCCAAATGGTAAATACCATATTGTTCAGGATTTGCTCTGAATGAATAAGATTGTGGTTCCATGTTGTCCTGTGGTACGGAATAGAGCTGTGATATTGTTTCAAATTCCATGCGAGGCCGAATGGTTTTCTGTCATTGATTTGTGTCAAGCCTTCTTTTCTATCCCATTGCATAAGGATAGCCAATATCTTTTTGCTTTCCAGTTCGGCAATCATGTCTTGGCATGGTGCCAAGTCCCACAAGGGTATACGAAGAGTCCCTCAATATTTAATCAGATATTGAAGAAAAATGTAGAGTCCCTAGTGATGCCAAATCATTCTGTCCTTGTCCAGTACATTGATGACCTGTTGGTAGCGTCAAGTACACAAGAGGCTTGCACACGCAATACTATTGCTTTACTGAACCATTTGGCTGAGAATGGACATAAAGTGTCCCAGTCTAGATTGCAATTTTGCAAAAGAGACGTTTTGGTATCTTGGACATCATATTGAGACAGGAGCAAGGAAGGTATCCCAAGACAGAATTACGACGATTCTGAAGATGAGTCCACCAAGACACAAAGGGCCACATGCATCATTGTAAATGTCGGTCGCAAAGGGGCATCATCCCAAATGCAAAAATCGCTATTTAAGTGATTGCTAAGATTGCGATTACTTAAATTGCGATTGCATTTAGGGAATCGCAAATTGCGATTCCCTAAATGCAATGCAACAACCAAAATAAAATTCTAATTTTGCAATTAAGAAATGCAAATTACCATCAATTCAAAGTTGATGGTAATTTGCGAGAACTTTGAAAAATGCACAAAAGTGCATTTTTCAAAATTCTATGTTGCGCACATACATGTCCTTGGGGCATGTGTGTGTGCAACGTGTTGAAATTGCAATTTCAGGGGTGCATCAGGATGTCCTTTTGGCACGCTTGCACCCTTGAAATTGCATGCGCAATTTGCGAGTACCTATTTGGTACTCGCAAATTGCACATGCAATTCCCGTTGATTCCTATGGGCCTTTAGGCCCATAGGAATGAATAGGAAGCAATTCCTTATTTGCTAATCGCAATTTGCGAGTCGCAAATAAGGAATGTGTAGGAATCGCAATTTTGTTTGCGATTCCTACATGCATAAACATTTGCGATTCCTAAATTGCGATTTCTTAAAATTCGCAATTTAGGAATCGCAAATGCACAGTTTGATGCATGTGGCCCAAAAGGAAGTCCGCATGTTTTTGTGAATGGTGGCTATTGTCACCAATGGATTCCAAATTTTTCACTGACAGCTAAACCTCTTCAAAGGTTGGCACATAAGGATATGTCTGACCCGGTACCTTGGGATGACGATTGCATGCGCTCTTTTACTGAACTGTGAGAAAGTCTTTGTCGAGCTCCAGCTTTGGGAATGCCTGACTATAATAAGAGGTTTAGGGCCAGATGTACGACCAATTTTAGCATGCGCAAACGGGTTAGCGACCCGTTTGCGCATGCTAAAATTGGTATGGCCATGTACTAACACAATTTTGCGAGTCGCAAATGAATTGCGACTCGCAAAAAAGTGTTTAGAGACTCGCTATTGGGAAGGGGCATTCCCTTCCAAATAGCCACTCTCTAACCCATGTACTAACGTTTTGCGACCGCAATTGCGGTCGCAAAACACTCGCAATTACCACCTACTTCAAGTAGGTGGTAATGCATTCGCACATGGGAAGGGGTACCCAGGGGACCCCTTCCCCTTTGCAAATGCATGCAAAAATATTTTTTAAGGGCAGGTAGTGGTCCCAGGGACCACTGCCTGCCCTTAAAAAATGAAACAAAAACGTTTCATTTTTATTTTTTTAAATGCATCCCGTTTTCGTTTAAGGAAAACGGACTGCATTTAAAAAACAAAAGCTGCTTTATTAAACAGCAGTCCCAGACATGGTGGTCTGTTGAGCCCAGCAGGCCACCATCCCTGGGAGGGCCAGCCATTCCCAATGGGGTCGCAAAATGCGAGTGCCTCATTAATATTAATGAGCCTCGCATTTTGCGACCCCATTGGGAATCGCAATCAGTATCTCTGACACTGTTGTACATAGTAACTTGCGACTCGCAATTTGCGACTCGCAATCAAGCGCAAATTGCGAGTCACAATTTACTAGGGTCGTACATCTGGCTCTTACTCTGTTCTGCAGTGAGCACGAAGGTTGCCCATTGTCAGTTCCAGCTCAAATGCATGGTACTGCGTGTAGACCTGTGGCTTATTTTTTGGCTGCTCTTGATCCTGTAGCGGCTGCATTGCCAATGTCTGAAAGGTGTTGCTGCAACATGTGTGAGTTTGGAACGGAGAGAGGGCATTGTCATGGGACATCCATTGAAATTACATGTGCCCCATTCAGTGGAGGTGTTGCTTACTCGTACTCAAATGCAACATCTTACTAGCAGCCACCTCACAAAGTATGTACAAATCATTTTGGAAGCTGAGAATGTTGCTTTGATGAGATGCACGAATCTAAATACTGCAACTATGATGCCCCTTCCTAGAAATGAGATTGTGATTGATGAAGCTGATCATGATTGTCTGAATGTGACAGACTGGGCACCAAGCCCCATCCCGATATAATTGATACCCCTTTGTCTGAATCAAATCATGTGCTGTTTGTTGATGGATCATGTTTGAGAGATGGGGAAGGAAATCTGAAAGCTGCATATGCTATCTGTACTGTTGCGGGCGTGGTTGAAGCTTCATGGTTGCAAGGGGTGTTTTCTGCCCAGGTGGCTGAATTGGTGGCTCTGACACAAGGTTGTAACATCTCTGACCAAATGCAAGTCACTACCTTCACTGACAGTCAGTACGGATTTGGCGTCGTATATGACTTTGGGGAATTGTGGTCACAGAGGGGGTTCCTGACATCATCTGGTTCCCTTATCTGGAACGGAGAGAGTGTGTTGAACCTCTTGCTGTCACTTCAATTGCCTGCTCAAATTGCCGTGATGAAGTGTGCTGCACACCGGCAGGACAATTATTATGTTACAGTCAGCAACCGCTATGTGAATGAGACTGTGCGCTATTGCGCTCTAAATTCTTACACTTTCAATGGAGATCCAATGTGAGAGAACTCTGATGTCACAGATTGCAGACTGTTGTTATCCTTTGTAGATACCTAGGAGGAGGTAAATGTATTCTAGGATGAGGTGCCAGAGACGAAGAAACAGGGTTGGATCAGAGCAGGTTGTACAAGGAGACAGGAGGAAGAAGTATGGATCTACACTGATGGAAGACCTGTGTTGCCAGATAGTTAGCTGCCACCCATGGCATGATACTATCATGGTCCTGCACATGAGAGATGCTATGATGTGTCTCTTTTGCCAAACATGGTTTAATCCAAAATTCAGGTCAGTTGCAAAAACTATGTGTCATCGCTGTATGGTGTGTCAACAACAAAATGCAGGTAAATGAACTTCAGTCACAGTGAGTCATGTAGGGAGGTCAGAAGGTCCTTCTAATCGGATGCAGCTTGATTTCATTGAGATGCCCATGTGTAATGGTCTGAAATATGTTCTTGTGATTGTTTATATCTTCTCACTTTGGGTTAAAGCTTATCCTACAAGATGAAATGATAGTTTAACTGTAGCAAAACAGTTGAGGGAGCTGATACCACGTTTCAGATTCTCAACTTCTTTGGAATTAGACCGCTGAACTCATTTTAATAATGAGGTCTTGAAGATGTTATGCGCAGCATTACAAATTGACCAAAAGCTCCATTATGCTTATTGTCCAGAGGCTTCTGGATTAGTGGAGCAAATAAATGGGACACTGAAGTCGAGGGTGGCGAAGGTGTGTGCTTCAACTTCTCTGAAATGGGCTGATGCATTGCCTCTTGTGTTAATGAGTTTGAGAAGTACCCCAGACAGAAGAACAGGACTATCCCCACACAAAGTAATTATGGGGAGGGCAATGAGACAGCCTGCAGTCCATACCAATGCCTTAGTGAATGTCACATCCAAACACAAATGTATATGTGCATGTATACTTGCTATTGTATCCATTATGCTTATCATACTTCTTATAGTTTTGAATATACCACACCATCTGTACACGATAAAACCTGAATCTACTTCTGTGCCTGGAATTCCTTCATCTAACCAAGACAGTTTAAGTGGTTCAGATGAGAAACTGTTACATGGAGATATGTCTACTGGCTAATTTTCAATGAATGTATTAACAAAACTATTATATGAATACGTGGAAACCATGGATGCTCGTGATTGCTATGTCTGCATGCAACTGCTTACATTAGTATCTGAAGGTGTGCCCTATCACCACCTTCCTGTGACCTATAGAATTTCCTGTAGTGTACTAACTAGTTTACTTTATGGCAAAGGGCAATTTCAATATTATTACTGTAATTATGACCTTATCTTTTCTGAAGTACCTGTGAGAAAGCATTAAAATCCTGTGCCTGATACTAAAGCAGTAGAAATGATGGTAGAATTTTTTCAAGCCTACACAAAACTTAGATACAGCCTATGCACATCTGTGAGAAAGTGCCCTCTTTCTGCATGGTTGCATCCACTTTCTTCTGAACTGCTGATGTACTTTGACTGAGTGTGCCCTGGGCTCCTGCCAATCAGGTACCCAGGGCCTACGTTTTTTCCCTGAAACTGCATTGAAGACCAAACCCAATTGGCACTCTCTGGCCACAGGTCAGTCCCTGGTAAGTGGTACCACAGGTACCCAGGGAACTGTGACCAGGGAAGGCCTCTAAGGGCTGCAGCACTTATTGTGCCAATCTTAGAGGCCCTGTACCCTTACACTCACACACTGCCTTTGCAGGCTGCGTGTTTTGGTGTAAAACAAAGTGAAGAGTCGACATGGCACACATCCCTGTGTGCCATGCCTACAATCCACTGCCCTGGCATAGATCAGCCACCCCTCTTGCTGGGTGCACTATACCAGTGGTGAGGGTACAGGTGCATGAGCCCTATACCCCTACAAAGTCTAAGCCAATTCTTAGACCTTGTAAGTGCAGTGATGCCATTAAGAGTATATGGTGCTGGGAGTTTGTCAGTATGAACTCCACAGTACCATAATGGCTTTACTGAAAACTGAGAAGTTTGGTATCAAACTTCTCAGCACATTAAACCCACACTGATGCCAGTGTGGGATTTAATGAAAAATGTGCACAGAGGGCATCTTAGAGATGCCTCCTGAAAAATGACCTAACACTAGTGTCCAGGCTGAGTGGCTGCTCCCCAGCTGCCACCACCAGACATGTTTATGGACCCCTGGGTCAAGAGCCTGCCGCTCTCGGGGGGTCTGAAACAATGCACATCCTGAGACGAGGTGCCAAGTCTCCTCCCCCAGGATGGGCACGATCCACGGAGGGGAAGCTTTAAAGGCTTGCCGCCTTTGTGAGCTTCCCCAGGCCTGTTGCTGCTTTCAGGAACTGGCCCCCACCGGTTCTGACCCCCACTTTGGGCGGGAGAATTGGCGGGAAAAATAAGTGAGGAAGAGAGGTGTGCCCACCTTTGCCAATCCCACCCCTCAGGTGGGGGAGGCGAGGTGAAGCACAGCTCTCAGCCTCCACCATCTTGCAAATGGGGGACCCAGCCAACCAGAGTGAGGCATATGCCCCCCTCCCAATGGAGGGTGGCATAATAGGGGGTGTACCCACACTAAGGAAGGGACCAATGTCCCAACCTTTTACTTACCTGTAACGCCCCTAAAGCTAGCATTTAGGGGTTCCCCTGAACCTTGCCTCCTCAGGCAAGAAAATACAGGAAGAAAAGAAGAAGAAGAACCGAACAGCCGTGCCAAAGCTAAGAAGAGGAGGAGGCCCACTGACTTGGCCCCAGCCCTACCGGCCTGTCCCCACCTCGAACCTGCAGAAGTGAAACTCCAGTGTGTCCTGCAGCCAGCAACCTCAAGAACCCTGAGGACCTGCCCTGCCTTCCAAGGAAAAGACTTTGTCTCCTGTGAACACCGGATTTGTTCACCCACAGACTCCAGCTCCGGCGAAATCCGCGAGTCTGCACCACTCTGCACCCGACGCCCACAGCCCGAGTTTGAGTGGCCCAACACCACGAGGAGGTCTCCCCAGCGATCCTGACCCGAGATCCAGTGATCCCTGGCCTGCCTCAGGCCTCCAGCCGACGCCTGCAGCCTCAATCCGGAAGGTCCCCCTAACCGCAACCAGTAGCTGGTAAGAAGATCCGACCCTAAAAGACACCCCTGCACCCAACGCCCCACGGCCTTGGGTGGCCCAACCGACAGTGTCTAACTAACCCCCAGCCTCCCAACTTACCTCTCCAAGCGGTGGTCGCACCCAGAAGGCCTTCGTCCCTGAGCCTGCAGTGTGTTTGCAAACCGGAGACTCCCCATTGAAAGTAACATGGCACCTGACGACAAACCAGCACCCTGCACCCAGCCGCCCTAGTGCCGCTGAGGGTGTACCTTTGTTGCTATCTTGAACCCCCATTTGCCCTGAGCTTAAGTCCAGGAGCTTTGCTCCCACAACCTTGTGGCCTGCTCGTGAGCAGCCACCAACCGGAGGCCCCCTATCCCCCATTGGATAACATTGGGCCTCAGCAGCCCTAGTTCCGCTGAGGGTGTAACGAGAGTGCATCCTTGACCCTGGGGGACCCCTGAGTCTAACCCCAGAAACCCAACTCCCACAACAAAGTACTTACCTGTTAACCGATAACACTATTTCCTCCCATAGGATAACATTGACTGTTTTTCTATGAAAAGTTTCTAAGTGTTGAGTTGGAAAATCTATAAAAGTCTCTAAAACTGTAACCAAATAACCAAAACGCTTTTACTTACCTGTTTACAGGAAATGTCTAACCCTGGGCGTAGTTCGCGTAGTCGCGCTACGCGAAGCTACGCGAAGATGTTAAAGCGCTACGCGAGCTACGCGTAGCTACGCGAGCGTGCGTAGTTGCTTGTCGCGGCCGTTCGCGATGCGTTTTTCTTCTTCAGGAACGCGTTGTGCGTGTTCGGGACGCTGTTTGCGTGCTCGGGGGATAGTATCTCGCGAACTTGCCCATGCGGTCGCCTATGGGCGCGGCCATCTTGTTTTTCACTTGTCCCGCCGGTTCGCGATGCCTTATTTCCTGTTCCGGGTCGCGTATAGCGTGCTCGCGATGCACATTTCATGTTCGGGAATGCGTCGTACGTGTTCGCGACGCTTTTTGCGTGCTCGGGGGGAAATATCGCGCGAACTTACCCACGCGGTCGCGATGGGCGCGGCCATCTTGTTTTTCACTCTATGCTATGGTTCTGGGCCTGCTTTTCTATCCTCCCTCAATCTTTGCAATCCTTAGTTTTTTACACTGTTTTTCAAATTTCTTTTATTTATTATCTATCTCTCTCTGTCCCTAAGTCTATATTTTGCATTTATTTCTACTTTTACTGTGTTTTTTTAACTTTTCTACTGTTTTATATTACTTCCTTCTTTAAGCTCCTACTTCTTCCCCTAACTTTATTTTTTCCTTCTAACTTTTCTTTTCCGCCTCCCACACACCCCAGAATCATGGCGAAGGGTAGCACTACCGGCTCCAAGGGCAAGGCGCGTGCGCCCAAGAGCCGCCTGCCTTGCGGCAGACTGCACCCTGTAGGGGTGCAAGCCCGGCAGCTTTTTTGCGAGGCGGAGGTGGCCGCCCTTGTTTTTTTTGTGCAGCGCCACCTCCCCTTGACCTTGGCAGCAGGCCAGGCTCCGGGTACCCTACCCAGGAGTGTCACCGCCGGTGGGCAAAGGTGCGCCGGGCAGTGTTTCGCTGCTCAGGGATCCGGCGCACCCATAACCAGCTGGCCCACCGGTGGTCAGACATCCTGGACCGGGAGCAGGACCTGTTGGACCTGCTAGGTGTCGAGGTCGTGGGGCTTGGTGAGTAGCTAATATATAGTAGTATAAGTATTGTGTATAATTTTTTTATGAATAAAAAGAATACTGCTGCTTACATTGCAGGTAAATTACGTTTCAAAATCTTCTGTGATTGTAGGACACAGGTGCTCGGCGCTACTCTTACTTGTTTGCAACTTTGCGCTCGCTTGGGCTGATTATTATGTAAGAGTTTACTTTAGAGAACTTAAGTTAGGTAATGCTATTGATGGAGCAAGGTTTCATAAATGAAACTTGCTTGTATTCAATCCTCCTCACAGTATTAATTTATTAAACTTGTATTGTTAATACTAAACCTTTGTATTCACGACACAAAAGAAAAAGATGCTTGCCTATGTGTTTTACTAATGAATAACGCTTGTCTGTAATCCAAAATGGGCGCTATGCACGGGAAAACTCAATGCGCATGTCGCAACCATATCACATGGTGTGACGTCTTTCTTTGCTTGGTGGGAAACTTCTGCTTCTGCACAGTGTGCATTAAAATGGCTGCTTGATGTTTTCACATGCTTCTGCTTGCTCTCATGTCATTATTAAATTGTCGTTTCCTATCGCTACTAACGCGGGATAGTATATATATTTAATTGGGAATAGAATAGAAATAGTGGGTATACAGTGAAACATTTTATTTGTGATTCTAATATTTTCTTCTTGCACTTTTATTAGTTCGTAAACTTGGGCCTGGGTTGGTGACCTGAAACTCGAGAGGCAAATGGTTCTGCGCATGTGTCTTGTGTGCCTGCCAAATGAAGTCAACCTGGACGAAGTCCAAGGCCGTAACCTGATGGCCGAAGATGTTGTACTAGTGTTTCCTGCCACACATCGATACAATGTTTATGAAAATTGGTTTACATTTGTCATGAGACGGGTGGGAAATAAAGCGAATGTATTAATTTGAAGGGGTGGGAACGTAAAGACAATAGGCTTTACAATTTAGGCCAAATCAACATGGTGCGAGAATCCACCTCCTGTCCCTGTCCAATCAGAAGTAGTGGCCCCATATTTTAGCAACATTAAGGGGAGGTACATGGGCGTAGAAGGGTATAATAGAATATAGCATTAGTTAATTAGTCAGAGCAAGATTCCAGGAGAGCAAGCGTTCATGAAGAACAGGCGTCCATGCTGCCAGAGCGCTCTTAGCTCCAGACCGCCAAGCTGACCGATTGCAGACCGAGTCCCTGTCCAGAAGAGGTCCTGAGGAGGGGGCGGCAGAGTCCATTAGAAGGAAGGCACGGGAGAATCGAGGAGAAGTCGAGTATCAGAGAGGGGAACGACGCAGGCGTCGTGGTAGAGAGGTCACCGGTCCTGTCCTGATCCTGGAGGAAGTCTTTGCTCTTCATCCTTCCTGGGTCCTATCCTTTCAACTCCTTGGCTAAGGGGTTTGGTTCTCGCACTTAGGTAAATATAATGCAACCTTTAGTTGCGCTGCTGTCTCTATCTTCTCCTCTTCTTTAAACACCGTCATTGATTAGCAATAATCATTTCTATGCTTAATCTTGGGTATTGCGATTAAGTACCATGTGGCTCTGTATTTTACTCTGCTAAATCTTTAGATAAACATTTTAAAAACTTCCTGACAGTGGTTATTTCAGGATTATGTACTATAATGAATGTCACTCATTTTAAATTTCCCAATTAGCAAAGGATTCATTGGTAAGTCATTACTCTTCAATCAGAAGGTAATTGGTAGAAGGGATTTTGATAGAGAGTAACAACTGATAAAACCCAGCGTAAGTATTAGCGTAGTATGAATGTATGGGCCCAAGTGAGTATATAGGGGCCGATTCCGATCTCGGTCGGAGGCGCACCCAATACCATTCGGTCGGGAAAAAAGCCATGCGAATGCCTGTTTCCCGACCGATCCGTACATCATTCCGAACGAGTAAGTACGATGCGCACAACAGCATAGAATCCGGCCGAGTCGTACTCACCCAATCCAGGTCCTGTTCTCCGACCGAGGCGAATCCGGAAACGCCGAATCGAGTCGCACGGAAGGGAAAATGCAGCCCCGTCCGGCCGGACAAGTACGATGCGCTTTCCGTACGCGCCGAACCCGTCGCTACGTCCGGCACGTCAAAGCTTCCGGGAGAGGCGCACATAAGCTCCGATTCGCGCCACAACACGATCCACGGCTACGAGGCGAACACGCCAGCGACGAGGACGACGCGAAGCAACGAGAAAGACGAACGAGACGAACCAACCATGAATCCCTTCGTTCCGATCCTACCAATATTCTACATTTACTACCGGAACAGGCACGGACGCGTACGGCGCAGAAGGTAAGTCAGACACCAACCACAAAAACATACAACACGTACACGGCACATCACACACACACAGAGGGATGCAGAATTTACTTACACCAGCAACAGCAGCACCATAGGGGCGGGATGCCCATCACCAATGCCACATATGCACACAGGGGCCTGGATGCGCACCACCACTACCACCCCTACCCAGGGGGGCTGGATGCCTACCACTACTACCTCCCTTAGCCAGGGGGGTGCCAGATGCCCACCACTACTACCACCCTTACCCAGGGGGGGCTAGATGCCTACCACTACTACCACCCTTAGCCTGTGGGGCTGGATGCCTACCACTACTATCACCCTTAGCCATGGGGGTGCCAGATGCCTACCACTACTACCACCCTTACCCAGGGGGTGCCACATGCCCACCACCACTACCACCCTTACCCAGGGGGGCTGGATGCCTACCACTACTACCACCCTTAGCCAGGGGGCTGGATGCCTACCACTACTACCACCCTTAGCCAGGGGGTGCCAGATGCCCACCACTACTACCACCCTTAGCCAGGGGGCTGGATGCCTACCACAACTACCACCCTTACCCAGGGGGCTGGATGCCTACCACTACTACCACCCTTAGCCATGGGGGTGCCAGATGCCTACCACTACTACCACCCTTAGCCAGGGGGCTGGATGCCTACCACTACTACCACCCTTAGCCATGGGGGTGCCAGATGCCTACCACTACTACCACCCTTAGCCAGGGGGGCCGGATGCCTACCACTACTACCACCCTTAGCCATGGGGGTGCCAGATGCCTACCACTACTACCACCCTTACCCAGGGGGGGCTGGATGCCTACCACTACTACCACCTCTACCCATGGGGGGCTGGATGCCTGTCACTACTACCACCTCTACCCATGGGGGGCTGGATGCCTACCACCAACACCACCCCCACTCATAGGATGGACAATGCATGACACAACCAGCACACCACAACCTAGGGAATGCAAGAAAAAGACATCCCCCCAACACCATGACAAGCGTGTGTAGACTGTGTCAAATGCCTACAACACTGAACATGACTTTGAACATACAATGTGACCCCCTATCACATGTGCCACACATATATGTGTGTGGCCCCCACAATGCAAGCAGGCCATGACCATTGTGGCAATGGGGTCCAGAACCCCATCATCACAGTGACCAAAATGTAAGTGTGGGGTCCATAGCTGAAGCACATTTTGAACATTGTGGCAATGGGGTCCAAACCCCCATCATCACAGTGACCAAAAGGTAAGTGTGGGGTCCATAGCTGAAGCACATTTTGAACATTGTGGCAATGGGGTCCAAACCCCCATCATCACAGTGACCAAAATGTAAGTGTGGGGTCCATAGCTGAAGCACATTTTGAACATTGTGGCAATGGGGTCCAAACCCCCATCATCACAGTGACCAAAAGGTAAGTGTGGGGTCCATAGCTGAAGCACATTTTGAACATTGTGGCAATGGGGTCCAAACCCCCATCATCACAGTGACCAAAAGGTAAGTGTGGGGGCCCATAGCTGAAGCACATTCAGAACATTGTGGCAATGGGGTCTAAACCCCCATCATCACAGTGACCAAAATGTAAGTGTGGGGTCCATAGCTGAAGCACATTTTGAACATTGTGGCAATGGGGTCCAAACCCCCATCATCACAGTGACCAAAATGTAAGTGTGGGGTCCATAGCTGAAGCACATTTTGAACATTGTGGCAATGGGGTCCAAACCCCCATCATCACAGTGACCAAAAGGTAAGTGTGGGGTCCATAGCTGAAGCACATTTTGAACATTGTGGCAATGGGGTCCAAACCCCCATCATCACAGTGACCAAAAGGTAAGTGTGGGGTCCATAGCTGAAGCACATTTTGAACATTGTGGCAATGGGGTCCAAACCCCCATCATCACAGTGACCAAAAGGTAAGTGTGGGGTCCATAGCTGAAGCACATTTTGAACATTGTGGCAATGGGGTCCAAACCCCCATCATCACAGTGACCAAAAGGTAAGTGTGGGGTCCATAGCTGAAGCACATTTTGAACATTGTGGCAATGGGGTCCAAACCCCCATCATCACAGTGACCAAAAGGTAAGTGTGGGGTCCATAGCTGAAGCACATTTTGAACATTGTGGCAATGGGGTCCAAACCCCCATCATCACTGTGACCAAAATGCAAGTGTTGACAAAGAAAAAGCTACAACTGCCAAACTGCATGGATGATTCCTGGTCACAGAACATAAAACACATCAGTGGCAAAGTAGTGCATGTGTCCCATTGCAACATAGATTGGGGGAGGCAAATACTGCAGTGCAAATAAGACATACCTTTGGCCATGTGCAGACAAACAACACCCATGGGGGCTGACACTGTCAACATTCATCAATGACACAATGACAGAAGTGACCATCAGAATGCAGACCCACATATTTGCACCAATGGGCACACAAATGCAGATACCCTGTGGAGACTGTAGATGTGAGGTAAACAGATACCATACCATGGCAGCAATGGGACACACAAACCATGATCATTGTGCTGACCGATGACCTAGGAGTCCCAGGGACAGCAGGGGAAACCCACCAAACAACATACAGCCAATGGCACACCTAAGATATGCCAATGCAGTGGTGCAGATGCACAAACACAAACAGGCAGACCCACACTGCACATCAAACACAACAGGTGAGGGGGGTGCCAGTGTCCCCAGGCAACCACACAACACATGAGGAGGCCTGAATACCAATTACACAGATGTGCATACAGTGCCACACAAAGGTAACTCATGGATCCAAATCCCCTATGTGGGCAATCAGGCATTGTCAGATGAGAGGGAGCACAAATCACACATGTCACACAAGCATGTAGGAACAGCAACTGACACAGCAAGACACAGACACACCACAGCACTACCCCCAGGGCCCCCACAATGTGGTGACCCTGGGCTGCATTACAATCCCACTGTGATGACAAAGCTAAATGTCGTTCACACTGTGAACCACAGTCATGTGTCCTGAGCAACAAACTACCATCACACCTACACAAGCACAAATCAATCAGCACGGCCAGTAAGCCAAGGCCAACATGGAGGCAGGGGTCTAGCCGGGCAACAACTCTCATCTGCACACACTCAACACCACACACCTCGACCTCCAACAATGTGCAGCAGTGAAGCACACATGCACTGGTGACATTGCACATGCACCCATGACAATCCCAGGGTGGTGGGTGGGAACCAAGGTGCAGAAACACATCACACATGGCCACTCAACAAGACTCCTGAATGTCTGACACACTGCACACTACGCTGTACATGGACATGATGGCAATACCACACCAACCAATGGGATCCCAGCCACAGTCACACACCAATGAAGAAGCCAAGGTCACCCACAAAGAACACACATAGACAACAACCAACATTGCAGCCCGGACCCTGAGGAGTGCCAGCAGTCACACACACAACGCGTCACAATCACTGAAAGATAACACAAACTGGAAATCACATGACAGGTGTAAACAACAAGTGCCAAGGGGAAACCTGACTGTGACCCATCTGCGTCTGCACACAAACTCAGCCCTGACAGCAAACACACCTATGGGTGACACCCTGATGACCAGTAATGTGCCATGCACCCACATCACAGAGAACCCAGGGAGAAGACTTTGGGGGAACATAGGTCAACTCAGCAAGCATCACAAACAGGTACAACACTAGGGATCCCAGCATGCACAGCAAAACGGAAGTGAACACACAGACATGCTCATACAACACACACCTTGGGCGCAGGCAATGTCACAGGAGTACACACTGCCATGAGGGGACTCCACTCCTGTGTGAGGAAAGCTGTGCCATATGTTGCCTCAGTAGGGCCCCATCATGACAGCTGAGCACTTGGTCACACAATCAACAATTAGCACCAAATGAAGGCTCCCGTCACATCAGCCTGGTCATGGGAGTGCCAACGAAATCATCAGCACAGATCCAACACACTTGTATAGCAATGTTGCACTGACAACACAGATGAGTCCTTCCCCATTGATGCCCAAACCTGCATGTCCAGTGGAGATGGCCACACGGTCAGGGAAGTAGACGAATTGAACAATGGCAGGCACAACAGATGTGCAGGGGTGGAAGCCACAGATGTGAAATTGCTAATGTAAGTAGGAAATCCCATTGCCAAATACTGAACACATGACACCCTCAGATGCTGCTAAGGATGACATGGATACACCACAGGATAGGACACATTCCCCCTGGACCACATGTGTTCCTGCACAGTAACACTTCATTATCATGAGACCAAATATCACCATCACTGCTGCAAGGGCATGGTTAGCATCATCAACAACATGTACATCAGAAGCCTAAGCACTAGAGAACAGAAAGTTGCTTTATTCAGCATATGTGTGTCCAAAAACTCAGAGAACAGTAATGCTCCAACAAAGGCCAATGGCCAGTCCATCAAGTTAGTCAATACAGGGTGACAGTGGCAGATGTCACCCTACGCATGCCTGCACTGCACAAAACCAGGGACAATCCACTAGGAGGGGCAACCGGGGGGCAGGCCAGGCACCGCAGGGACAGGATCAGGGCTCACCAGGAGGAGGCAGGGAAGGGGTGGTGGGTGCTGGAGAGCCACTGACAACTGCAGTGGAGGTGTCTGACATGGTGTGTGCCGGCACAACTGGGGGGCATGACTCAGATGTTGTGGGTGCCGGCACGACTGCAGTGGACCCTGCAGATGGAGTGGACAGGTCCGCCACTGCAGTGCCCAAGTCAGACAGGGTGGTAGTGGACTCCACTGCAGTGCCTACCTCAAGGGGAGGAGAATGGGGAACAGGCAAGGTGGGCTGGACAGAGGGGGAGGACACCCTCACCACATCAGTGGCACAGACAAGCGCAGCGGGGGTGTGGTGCCGGGAGAGCAAGTGGCAGGGGGAGAAGGCCGGATCCTCTTGGGGATGGTATATCTGTGGGTGGGGGAACCTGGGGCAGGGTGTGGTGGGGGCACCTGTGGAGTGGGGGCCTGAGGGATGGAGGAAGGAGACCTGGTGCCTGAGCTGCAGGGCGGCGGCGGGGTCTTGCTCTTACGACTCCGGGGGACTTGCGGGTGGGGGCCTCAGTCTGTCTGCGCCTGGGGGAGGGTGTCCGGGGGCGAGGGGCACTCTGCTCCGTGTGGGTGGGCTTCCTCTTCCCCCTGGATGCTGGAGCAGCTGGATCGTAGGGGATGAGGCCGAGGTCACAGAGGAAGAGCCGCTGTGACTTTGGGGTTGCAGGTGAGGCAAGGGAGGGTGCTTTGGAGGGAGAGGCAACTGAGGACTGCGCAGTGCTTGTGGATGCGTGTGTGTGTTCCAGGGCCCCATCCCCTGTGAGTCTGGTTTCAGTCCCCTGACTGTGCGTGCGTGTGCGTTTTGTTTGTGGCGTGTGTGTCTGTGTGCTGGACGTGTGTGTGCTGGTGTGTGCCTGTGCCGGTGTGTGTGTGCTTGGGACGGGTAAGGTGCTGGGGAGTGTGGATGGAGCAGAGGCAGGAGGGGTGAGGGACTGTCTGAGGAGGGACACTGCTGCCGTCAGGGAGGAGTCCATGGACCTATTGCCCCTCTGTAGGTCAGACATGCCTGATGAGGTGCCCTCCATGAACGACACCAGCTGAGTCAACAGAGCGGTGTGCGCATGGAGGACACTCAGCATGGCTGTCTGCCCTACATGGAGCTGGCGAAGGAGGTACACAGACTCCTCACTCAGGGCAGCAGGGGACACAGGGGCAGGGGCTGCGGTGCCTGGCCCGAAGGAGACACGCTCCCGAACATGGGAGCCTCCACGGACCTGGGGAATGGGAGCCGATGGGAGGGCGGTGGTGGTGCTGGTGGTGGCGGGGACAGCAACACTAGCTGGGGTGTGGTGGCTGCTGACACCCGCCTCCATAAGGGAGTCATCCTCCGAGCCGCTGTGGTCCTCAGCTGAGGTGGATGCTGCTGAGGACTCCTCGGTGTGGCTCCCCTCGCCCTCCGTGCCACTGGGTCCCTCCGACCACTACTCGGCTGCTGACCCAGTCTGGCTCTCCGGCTCCTCCTGGTCCGTGGAGCTGTCCCCTTCCGTGGCCGTGGATGTATCTGCAAACAATGGGGAAACAGACAGACATCAGTCACCTGCACCAAACGCACACACCACTGTGAGCACAGCACATTACAGAGCAAGCCCTGGCATCATTAGTTGAACATTGCTAAAAGTGCCCTAACTGAACAGGAGAAGCCAATTGTCAGTCTGATACCAACCATGGCACTCACATCCCACATGGCCTTGCACCCATCTGTCTGGTGTCTGTTGGATAGCAACACCCCAGTGTGGACACATGCACCACCTACACAGTAGTTGGACAGTGCAGAGGACACGGTGTAGCATGTGGACATGCACACATCACAACTCTTGCCACTGAGTCAGTACAGGTTTCCGGATGAAAGGGATGCCCAGAGTCAAATAGGAAATGCATGTGATGCATACCAGTGACAGACACCATGATGCACCCATGTCCTGATAGCCATCGCCACAATGGTGTGCATGTAGCACATGTCACTCCCCTGCAGGATCACCAATAAGTAGACACATGCCATGGCAGAGGCATGACTGCTAAGTCATACATCACTGTCTCAGTGATGTATGGCTTGGCAGCCAGACAACAACACTCTGCACTGTGTCACAATAGTAGGTCATGGGGAATGCAAGTCCTGGAGCTGCACAAGTGCACATGTACATCCCCCACACAACACATCATCTGAACCCTCATCTGTCCAGGTCATACCGATTGGACATATGGGAGACCTGTGACACTACCCTCTGAACCTGAGCCCCTCACAATCTGCTGTGAATGGGAAACAGCTGCCTGAACTTCACATTCGCATACCCCAGTCTGCACGGGCAGCTAATCAAACACCTATGTGACACACAAGTATCGTCTCCTATGGTCACATCTCCAGTGGAATGCTGAGCCCCTACCGAGAAACACCCCAGCAGTCCTGGCAACAAATCCACAGCACACTGACACAGAGGCAGACACCTGAGGGGTCAAATCACTGCGCACAACGTGTCAGCTGATACACGGGAGTGGGAGTACAGGTGTATTGGATGGGCTGGAGTAGGCATGACTGTCCTGCCCCACATGAATGAGGGATGAGCCCTGGACAGTGGATAGCTGGCTATGTATGTGTGACACACGTAATCTGCACACTCCTGGGGCCCAAACATTGTTCCCACCCGCTGCATGGGTGTGTGCCAGATACCCCAGGCACATGTGGTGGCTCAGCTCAGCAAGTGGACCGCATATCAAAGCAACACGCAGATTACATGTCCGAACACAGGCATTGTGTGAACAATGGACCCACCCATGATGCCCACAACAGAGTTAGGGAAACAGATGCTGTCCCCCACCTTGAGTGAAGCAAACTGCAAGGACACAGTCCCAAGTGACACAATTCCCTGAATGTAAGGGCCACACCTGGGTATCAGATGAGGAGTGGGCAGTGCACAATAGAGGGACATGGCTCCTGGACAACATGACTGCTGTACTGTGGCAGTTTAACCAGGCCAGAGGAGGGCACATAGCATGTAATACAGAGTTCACAGTGCAGTCTTGGACTCACCCCCTCCTTGCTGCTGTCTGGCCTTCAGCTGCCCATCCAGGTCTGGAAACACCACCGCCAGGATCTGAAGCATGTGGGGGGTCAGGGTCCGTGTTCCGCCCCTCTTGCGAGGAGGCGACAGCTTCAGCTGGACCCGTGCAATCCTCCGGGTCCAGCCCCGAAGGTCCTGCCACCTCTTCTGGCAGTTGCGGATCCAGCGCTTGTAGACCCCCACGGACCGGACAGCCCGGACGATGTCCTTCCAGATCTCCTGCTTCCGATGGGCATTAACCTGTGAGGATGACAAAGTGAAAAGGTCATTACTACACATGCAACATATCCGTGCATGACACAGTTGTATATACATGTCTCAATCACAGGGGCACATGATGTACACAGGCAGTGCAACGCTGCCATGGACAGTTTGCCAGAAGTCACTACATGGTATCATTGCATGGGAAGTAAAACCTTGTTCAAATGCACTGTCACTGCACCATACCTGTCCAGTGCATGTCACTACACACTATGGGGGGTGACAACTACTCAGGGAGCCTGCTAGCCAGTGGCGTGCAGACTTTCAGCCTTGCTAGTCAGACAAAATGCACATTCAGAAAGGCAGTGCACAGAACACTCACCTGCTCCCCTGGTGTCCCATACAGCTTGCTGTACTGTGGAAGTAGGCTGTCCAGCAGGGCCTGGTTCTCCTCAAGGCTGAAGGCTGGGGCTCTCTCCACAGTACGTGCCATTGCAGGGTCCAGAGGGGGCAGAGACAGCAGCAGTGCAGTGGCAGATGTCGTCCTGGAGCATGTAGTGCAGGCAAGTGAGCTCTCAGGGGAACAGCCAGCAATATATATGTGCTGCAGAGGCAGATACTGTCCCATGTGTCCAAAGTGATAGGTCCAAGTCGTTTGCATCTTCTGAATCTGGCCAATCCATGGAATAGCAGCACCAATACACGCCCACAGCATCCTTCAAATCTTCAACTTCATGACATACATGATTTTGCAACATTGTTGTGGGTGACCAACTGAATTTCCAGCAACCGACTCGTTCGAATTTCGAAAACGCGTCCGTTGCCAGGCTAGGCCATTGACAATGGGTGCGCACCGATCGGTCCATTGCGGTTCAACGTGTACAGGGGTACAACGCGTACCCGCGCACATTGAATGCAATGGACTGGCCGGGTGCACCGATCGGTCCATTGCGGTACAACGCGTACAGGGGTACAACGCGTACCCGCACACATTGAATGCAATGGGCCGGCCGGGTGCACCGATCGGTCCATTGCTGTTCAACGCGTACAGGGGTACAACGCGTACCCGCACACATTGAATGCAATGGGCCGGCCGGGTGCACCGATCGGTCCATTGCGGTACAACGCGTACAGGGGTACAACGCGTACCCGCACACATTGAATGCAATGGGCTGGCCGGGTGCACCGATCGGTCCATTGCGGTACAACGCGTACAGGGGTACAACGCGTACCCGCACACATTGAATGCAATGGGCCGGCCGGGTGCACCGATCGGTCCATTGCTGTTCAACGCGTACAGGGGTACAACGCGTACCCGCACACATTGAATGCAATGGGCCGGCCGGGTGCACCGATTGGTCCATTGCTGTTCAACGCGTACAGGGGTACAACGCGTACCCGCACACATTGAATGCAATGGGCCGGCCGGGCACACCGATCGGTCCATTGCTGTTCAACGCGTACAGGGGTACAACGCGTACCCGCACACATTGAATGCAATGGGCCGGCCGGGCACACCGATCCGATTGCTGTTCAACGCATCCCTGTACAAGTGACTGGCATATGTCACCATGCCTGTCTCAGATGAACATATGCCAGCCACAAATAGCTCCCAGGGAGTGAGGGGCACACCTACAACACCACAGCCTGTCCAAACTGTATCATAAGGCATGTAAGGCTGCATTTCCTATTGTGTGTATGTTGGTGTACATGTTGTCCTGTGGGTGTCACCTGGGGGCAGCCACCCCCAGGCTGTGCACGTGTTCATGGGGACAGGATCCTGGGTGTTACGTGTACATGACCACTGTGATGTGCAACTGTTCATATCTGAGCATGTGCCATGGTCACATTTCACGGTGGTGTATGTGTATGTCATGTCACATACCCCGTGAGTCCCATGTGGGATGGTATGTTTGAGCCAGGGTGACCCAGTGGCACAATAGTGATGGTCCTCCACAGTCTGTGTGCATGTAGTGTTTACAATGTCTCTGATTTCATGTGCACAATGGGAGACAGTCTCCACATCCACGTTGTGTGTGCATGGACTTTGATGTTGTGCGTGTGTGTGTCACAGACGTCCATATCTGTCCTGCAGAGGCAAGTGGAACCACTACCTGTGGGGGTCATGGTTGTTTTGCTGTGGTGTATACATGATACTCCATGTAATGCCAGTGTCCATGTGGCAATACAGGGTCCCTGGGAATGTACCTGTCGTTGAGCTGTGATGCCTGGGGCACATCTGTCCTCACATGTCACTGTGAGGGGTGATTGTGACATGGCAGCAGGAGATGGGAACTGTGACACGGCCTCATGATATCCAATGGGCCAACCTGGGACTTATTGATGCCACTTGTTGAACCGTGATGACAGATGTTGGCCATGTATGTACCATACATGTCCTTACGGAACTGCACACTTCATGTAGTTGTGCCTCATAATGATGTATGATGTGATATTGAGTGTGTTCAATGCCGCATATGTGGGGTGACTGACAATCTTGCTTTCTTCTCCTCTGCACTGCAGGGCTCCTGCTGTCCATAGACCATTCCCAGACCTGGCAACGATGGTGGAACGGGACAGCATCCGACGGTACCGCTTCACCAGGCAGCTGATTGAGGATTTGGCAGTGCAGTTGGCCCCACATTTGCAGCCTGGCCGGCCGTATCCTACAGCGCTGACCCCCAAGGTGAAGGTGATGGCAGCCCTACACTTCTTTGCCACCGGTACCTTTCAACATACTGTGGCGACTGCTGGTGGGATGTCACAGACCATGTTCAGCCGTGTGCTCCGCGATGTTTTGGAGGCAATGTTGCTATACCTGAACCGGTACATCTATTTCCCTAGACTGCAACGACTCACTGACGTGAAGAGTGACTTCTATGCCCTGGGGAGGATGCCGCATGTCATTGGCTCCATTGATGGGACACATGTGGCTTTGGTACCACCACAGGCCCAGGAGCAGGCCTACCGTAACCGCAAGCACTACCACTCGGTCAATGCACTGGTGGTGTGTCTTGCAGATATGACCATCTCACACATGTGTGCCCGTTTCCCTAGTTCAGCACACGATGCCTTTGTGATGAGGAGTAGTCGCATCCCCAGGATGATGGCACAGATGCAGAACCAGCGTGCCTGGCTTGTCGGTGTGTACTGACTTTGTGCCATTGTGTGTGATCTGATCTGTAGTATTCCGCCCACTTTTCCAAGTCAGCTAATGTGCACTTGTCTGTCCGTAGGTGACTCGGGATACCCCAACATGCCGTGGTTGCTGACACCCCTCAGGAACCCTGTGACACCAGCCCAGATGCGCTACAATGAGGCACATGGTCAGACCAGGAGAGTGATTGAGCGGACATTTGGTCTCCTGAAGAGCCGCTTCCGCTGCCTCGACAAGACAGGAGGGTCCCTCCCATATGCCCCAGCGAAGGTGTGCAAGATTATCATCGTCTGCTGCATGCTCCACAACCTGGCAGTGCGGAAGGAGTTGCCTCTCATCCAGGATGACAATGACCAACATCCGCCACCTGTGGAGGATCCTGGCCTGGACCACGATGCCAGTGATGATGATGATGATGGTGATGTCCGCACACAGCTCATCACCAACTTCTTTAGCTGAATGTGAGTATCCTGAGGTGTCATGTCAATGATGTGAGTTGGCATGATATGTGTAGGTGGTGCTCTGGTGCTGTTGGAGTGTGTCCATGGGCTACTTGACTGGATGTGTGTAGCGATGTGTGCTTACAGGTGGTCTGTACTCCCCAACAGTGTTGACATGCTAACTTGGTTCTGGGTGGGTATCTTGTAACATGTATTGTGCATGAGTTTTGCTGTTCTGTCCTGTTCTCCATTGCTTTTGACTGTGTGTCATTTCTGTCCTTCACAGGGTACTTTCAGATTCGTTTGGTCAACTGTGTCCACCGACGACGTCATTGTACTTCCAGGGTGGTAGCTGTTGTGTCCCTACAGGTGATGTGCGCCACACCCATGGACTTCCTTCCTTCTACAGTTGTTGACTGTGTGCCCGCTGCCAGGTGGGATTACCTTGCATCTGTAGTGGTTACGACATGTTGCAACTGTGTAATAAACCTGTGCTTCACTTTGTGATGTGCGTTGTCTGTGGTCACACATTTGACTGCCATTTGCTTACTGCACCTGTGGGCTACTTGACTACAACTGGGAATAGGTGTGGTGTCTGTGCATTGCACCGTCTTTCCTGGCAACATCAGTGTAGGCAATGAGTCAGATGGCCTAGGTGTGTATGTGTTGTGTAGCCCTGGTGGTGTGTCTCCCTCATATGTGTCACGTTGCCATTACTCACATGCCTGTGTTGTACTTGCTGTTGCAGTTCGCATACACAGTGTAATTTTGCAGTTCATCATCCCCATGACAGCACCCACGTTGGAATCACAACAGAGGCAAGTATGGTGTATTAGTGTGTTTATTGTGATACATTTGTGTGAATAGTGCATAGGATGGTTAGTGCTGTACATTTATATTGCAATCAGAAGTTCCTAGATGAATTGAAAGTCCTGGTAGACAAAATCCCCAGTATCGGGGCCACAGTTGTCTGAGACATTGGTCCAACTTGTACTCCCCATGTCATGTGTGGGAGTTGTGTTGCCGTCAACAGGGTGAACAGTTTGCGCACAAAGGTGAACATCCAGAACAGGTTCAGGCTTCCTGGGGGTTGCACTTGGCCATCGGCCTCTCACTTGCCCCTCCTCGGACGACCCCTCTTCTTTGGGGGGCCCCTCAAGTACAGGCTGCTGCGATGCAGGGGACTCTCCGCCAGAGTCATCCTCCCTCCCTGTGGCAGTTGCAGTTGTTTCAGCACCAGATGTTGTTGGCACACAGGGAGGTGTAGACTGGTTGCTGGTCATCTGGCGGAGGCATTGTAATATGTCCCTATGCACCGCCGTCATCTCTTGCAGTGTGTCCCACTTGGACTCCACGCGGGACATGTGTGAGTCCAAGCGGGCATGATGGGCAGCCTGCTGCTGTTTAATGTCCCTGAGGAGCCCCACTACCTGGCTGAGATCTCCGGTGCTGGACTGGTACGCATCGGCTATGCGTGCCAGTTGTGGGTCATCATGCACACCAGACACCTCTGCAAGCAGCAACCTCTGTCTCCCACCCCTCCCACCACCCCTGCCGACATGTGCAGTGCGTGCAGTGGCACACACAGATGACCCTGGTCCCCCTTGGGGGTTGGTGGTGGTGGTGGTGTCCATGGCCCCACGTTGGTCCAGGGTCCCTGTGCTGGTGGTGCTCCTTGTTCTGTCCATGTCGGCAGGGATGGTATTTGTGGTGACAGTCGTTGGAAGGGTGGGTGCAGGGGGTGCAGCTGGTGGTCCTGCTGGTGCTGCAGCTGGTGGTCCTGCTGGTGCTGCATGTTGACTTGCACCGGAGGTGCCAGGTTGGTCTTCTTAATCCGAGGAGGGCAGAGGCTGTTCGACACCAGTGACCTCCGTATCCTCTTGAGCCTGGGACTGGGACTCCTCAGCGTCTGCTGCTGTGTCCCCATCATCACCTGTTTTTGGGAGACACACACAATGTATGTTATGTTTCTGCAGGCATCAATGGTTGACACACCTGACAGTTGTGACTGTCCCTCTGGGTGCGGGCCTGTACATTGCATTGTCCTAAGTTGTCACAGTCAGGGGTTGATATTGGTGTAGCACACTGTCCTGCATTATTTGGGCATTTCTATGTATTTGTTGGGGTGTGAACATGGTCTGCATTGGTTGTATTTTATTGACAGCCGGCCCTCCTTCCCACCCAGCCAGTCAGTTATCCCACCATGGACTGTGCTTGCATTGCAGGGAGTGAAAGTTGTCTTTCAAGATGTCAGTCAGTGGTGTCCTGCTGTTGGTTGTTGCACAGTTGCCAGCGGGGCCTTGTGCTCCCCACAGCAGTTGCCAGTGTCAGCCATCTTGTCAGTTGTTTTCCACTCCCTGTGATGTGAGCATGGTTCAGGGTGGTGTTGATGGGACAGTTGTGGGGGTGAGCTATGTCTGTGACTATGACTCCCATCATGCTATTGCCTCCACCCCACTTCCCAGCATTCCCATACTTACTTGCTTTTGTGGGGAGTTCAGTGTGTGTGGGTGTGAGAGCAATGGCAAGATGGCTGACAGTGGTGTCCTGCTGTTGGTTGGTGTGCAGTTCCCAGCATGCCCTTGTGCTCCCCATAACACAGCACCAGTGTCAAACATCTTTGATGGGCCTTTCCACTCTCTGTGGGATGTGCATGCGTGAGTGTGAGCTTGCTGGGCCATGTGGTGGGGGATGTTGAGCTGTGACTACGACTCCCATCATGCTATTGCCTCCACCCCCTTCCCAGCATGCCCATGCTTCCTTCCTTTTGACTCTGCTTCCCTGTGGGGTGGGCTGCCTGTGCTGACAGGATGGCTGGGAGTGTTGTCCTGGCAGTTGTTTGGCTAAAAGTCCCAAGAGTGTCCCTGTGCTTCACACAACATAACCCAGGGTGGTGGTTCTTTGTGGGATCTTGAGTTAGGATGTGAGGCATTGCATTCTCCCAGGTGGGTTATGTGGAGTTTGTGTTGAGGGTGTGTGTGAGGGAGGTGCTTGTGACTATGGTCAGTGCTGCAAGTCCTCCTTCCCACCCAGCCAGATATCCCACCATGGAACGTGCTTGCATTGCAGGGAGTGGAAGTTGTCTTTCAGGATGTCAGTCAGTGGTGTCCTGATGTTGGTTGTTGCACAGTTGCCAGCAGGGCCTTGTGCTCCCCACAGCAGTAGCCAGTGTCAGCCATCTTGTGAGTCCTTTTCCACTCCCTGTGATGTGAGCATGGTTGTGAGTGGTGTTGATGGGCCAGTTGTGAGGCTGAGCAATATCTCTGCCTACTACTCCCATCATGCTATTGCCTCCACCCCCTTCCCAGCATGCCCATCCTTCCTTCCTTTTGACTCTGCTTCCCTGTGGGGTGGGCTGCCTGTGCTGACAGGATGGCTGGGAGTGTTGTCCTGGCAGTTGTTTGGCTAAAAGTCCCAAGAGTGTCCCTGTGCTTCACACAGCATAACCCAGGGTGGTGGTTCTTTGTGGGATCTTGAGTTAGGATGTGAGGCATTGCATTCTCCCAGGTGGGTTATGTGGAGTTTGTGTTGAGGGGGTGTGTGAGGGGAGGTGCTTGTGACTATGGTCAGTGCTGTGAGTCCTCCTTCCCACCCAGCCAGATATCCCACCATGGAACGTGCTTCCATTGCAGGGAGTGCAAGTTGTCTCTCAGGATGTCAGTCAGTGGTGTCCTGCTGTTGGTTGTTGCACAGTTGCCAGCAGGGCCTTGTGCTCCCCACAGCAGTACCCAGTGTCAGCCATCTTGTAAGTCCTTTTCCACTCCCTGTGATGTGCGCATGGTTCATGGTGGTGTTGATGGGACAGTTGTGGGGGTGAGCAATATCTGTGACTACGACTCCCATGATGCTATTGGCTACACTGACTTGCCCAGCATACACAGAATTCCTTTCTTTCAGTGGTCTTCACTGTGTGTTGGTGTTGTAGTGGTGGCTACATGTCTGGATGTGTTTGTTAGTTATATTTGTGCCACTGCCTAGCTGTAGTTGCAGTTGTGTTTGTACATGTGATGACACGGTTAAATGTAACTTTGAGATGGCATGTGTTGTGTTTATCTGACTGACATACACATTTTGGGATGATTCTGTTCTGGTTGCTGTGTAATTGCTAAGAGTGCATGGTTTGACTCTCCCCTTGACAGTGATGTGTGTGTGTATTGTGGCAGAATATTGTGTACATTTCTTGTGTACTCACCAGGCTCTGGGATGTTTTCTAGTCCATAGACTCTCACTGGCGGAAGGATGGCCCGCACCTTCTCCTCCCAGGGCCTGAGGTATACTGGCTTGGCAGGAGGGCCACTGCCGGTGTGTTGGCTCAGGAGGTAGTCCTTCTTCAGCAGCTCCCGTACCCTCCTGCGCACGTCATACCACCTGTTCTGGATGTCAGTCTTTGTGCGCAGACATGGTGATTGTGCGTTCACCCTGTTGATGATCCTCTCCCACATCTTTGTTTTCTGGGAGATGGGTGTCTGTTGGACCAGTGCGCCCAACAGCTGTGGCTCTACCCTGAGGATCCGTCTACCAGGACTTCCAATTCACAATCTAGGAACTTGTGATTCTTCTTTGGGGGCATGGTGATGGGTGGTGATGGTGAGTGATGTGTGTGTTGGTGTGCAGGTGAAGGTGTGTGAGTGTGTGTTTTGCTGGGTGTATGTGAGGTAGCTATTTGTTGGTGTGCTGATGGTGTGTGGCTTGTGTGAGGGATGAGCTGTGGGTGTGTGGTTGCTGTCTGTTGAGTGCTGGCAGGTGAATAGCATTTGCAAAGGATCATGGTTGGGATTTGTGTCCTTTATATGGGTGGAGTTGTGGGTGTGTCTTTGTTCTCTGTCCCCACCCCCCCAGTATTTATTGGCTTTGTAATTGCTTGTTTGGCCTTTTTTTGTGTATTTTCCCTTAGTACTTTCTGTGCATGTTGGAAACGTTCTTGTGACGGAGTCGGACCCTGCAGTTGTCTCGTACGGTCTTCTCCGTTTCGTTCACGCTGTGTTTGTGCAATTTTCTATGCTGCGTACGCGTCGGTCGCGGTGTTTTGTGTTACTTCGGCTCGCTGTTTTGTATGCGTGTCGGTCGTACGGCTTGTCCTCCGTACGACTCGGTCGTGGTTTTCGCGCCTTGCATCGTACTTTGCGGGTTTGGAGTTCGCGGGTACGTTTCGGTCGGATTTGTTCCAGGTGCGTGTCGGTCGGTTCGATTCGCGTGTTTTTCCGGCCGGATTGCTGTTTTCCGTGCGGCTCGGTCGTTCGGCTTGGGTTCCGTACGTGTCGGTCGGATTTTGCACGCTTTGCATCGTACTTGGCGGGTCGGGCGCCACAGGTACGTGTCGGTCGGAATTAATTCCGGCTCCGAGTCGGTCGGTGCTTTTTCCGGCCCGAATCGGAATCGACCCCATAGTGTATGAATGCTGTTTGCTAATATCGCGCTGCATCAGTTTTCTGGTTATCAGAGGATGGTTACTTTTTGTTAATTGGGTAATGAGAATTTTATTTGTATTTTTATGAACTAACATCCGCTTAAATTTTGAGTTTTGTTTTATGTTGTCCAGAATATCCCGGGGTAAAAGGAATAGCGGATGGTAAGTGGAAGCCATACTGCAGTGAGGTTATCTGTCAGGCAGAATTAGTACTGAAAAGTTAAGCAGGACTTTCAGTACTCGTTAGGGATTCTATGCGTGTGAGTAATAGCAAAAGAGTACGCTGGTAAAAATTTGATGTTATATCACCTAGAAAGGGTAACATTGGAGAAGTAACAGGTACTTCTGGAGCTTGTGTGAAGAGTAGACGGAAGTGTTTTACTCGTAGTGTATGTTTAGTAAACGGAAAGGTTTTACTAAGTGTGAGAGAAAACTATCTTTTCTATTTTAGAGAAACTGGCACAATAGCGAATGTTTTTTGTTGTTACTGAAATTTAATTAAGATTTATAGAGAAAATAAGTTTGCATACATTTTTGTAAAGGGAGGGTCAGTTTCCGGAGAGGGAGCTGACGTCACAAAACGCCGTGCTGGTATTGGTTGAAACAGCGGGTGTGGAAAACCCTTGTAAAGGAGGGGTCAGTAGTCAGGAGTAGTACTGACGTCACAGGTGCCTCGCTGGGATTGGTTGAACCAGCAAGGACAGGAAAGAGCAGATTGTAAAGGAGGGGTTGACAGATAAACGTCACCAAAAGGCCGCGCAAGGATTGGCTCGGAAATAAAAGATAGCAGACATTTGATTGGTGGATATTTTAGAAGCTAAAATCTTAGTGGATAAAGATTGCATGTTAAAACGCGATCCGACTTTAACAGGAACTCGTCCGGATAGGAGATTTTTAGGTTTTGCAGAATATAATTTTGTACACCGAAGATTAGATAGAATGTACGGAGAGAAGAGAAAAATGTCCTTTCTGCAAAAGATTAAGAACTATTTTAAAAAGGATAAAGCACTCAAAACTAGAGAAGGAATTATTATTCCACCAGCTAAAACGCCCGCTTCATTCATGATGATGGAGAGAGGTTATCATACTTGTGTATGGATGGAGAATTGGATAGAATATACCAAAAATGATGGAATACTAGCATTTCCCGAGAATGGCACGTTCAATGGGTGAATTCTTCAGAATTTGAGATTGAGGATGAATGACTTAGAACCCAGATTAACTCAGTACGAAGCTCTAGAAGAATGGGAAACCGAGGCATTGAGCGGGACCGATCTAGAAGTAATAGGAGTTATCCAGGATTTTTCCCCAGATATCTACGTGAGTCTAGGGACGGTCAGATGAAACAATGGAGAAGGGCAATGATTACAGAAGGATTATATCCATTGTTCTCAGCAGAGGAGAAATTAGGAAGTAAGTGCACAGAAAAGACAAAACATTTAATGAGAAATGAGGAGTCTGAAGACGAATTTATGGAGGAAATGTTAAGAAATCCCCCACCATATCAGGAAGGGACATGTGGATGCACCCCAAGTGCACCACCGAAAACTCCATTAGTGCCACAGATAATGCATGAATTCACCCCGAGTAGAGTACTTCATGACAAAGAAAAAGAAGCCCTAGAAAAGACCAGAACAGAATTAATACAGAAAATAACTCAGATAAAAGTACATCCTGATTCATTGACCATACCTGTAACAATTGGTCCAGTAGTTCCATTATATGGTACTCAGGGAAGCTGTCCTCCACCGATACTTACACCTACTCCTGTGAATAATCCCAAACCTGAAGCTCCAGTTATAATTGAGGATCAATTTAGTGACTCTGAATCCACAATATCACTTATGGACTTGCCTATTCGAGGGTCTGTAAATAGTACTCCTTGAAAAGATGTACCTGGATGTTCAAAAGATGTAAGTTTAGTAACTTCATCGGGAGCAAAAAGTGCTACCATAGTAACACCTGAAGATCTAGAAAGATGGGTGCAAGGGTCAGTTAAACAGTGCACACCTCCGAAAATAATGGACATTCATAAATTGAAAGTCGAATTAGAAGAAATAATAGCAGGAAATGTAGGACTAGAACGCTTAAATACCTATGATGAAGAAGAATTATTGTTCCTGTGTAGGAGTATCACCAGAAATGTAAGGATATTCCATGAAAAATTATCCAATTTAGCACTACAGATGGGAATAGAAATAGGGAGATCAAAGGTACTACAGAAGCCCTATAGAGCAGAATTTTCAGACAAAGATTTAGAAAATATGAATGCCTCTGGAAGAAGATTACAAATAAGAGAATTAATGTTAGTTTTGCAAAAATGGGGAGACCTAGATAAATGGAAAACTAGGTGGGCCAAGAAAAAGGAAGAAGCACGAACAAGTAGAACAGCATCAGAATATGTGATGAAAGAATCAGGGAAAGCAGACCAGATGTATCCCATGCGAGAAGTTGCGGGAGGAGGATATGTACATGTCCCATGGAGCAGACAGGATATTTTGTCATTTACGAATGATTTTCCAAAGTTGAGAGAAAAACCAATTGAATGGTACAAGCAGGTTGATAGGTTTGTGAAGGTGTCAAAGGTATTGTTGAAGGACTTAGATGGGTTGTTTGACATAGTGGTACCTGCCGATTTGTGGACAGATTGTAAAATTACAGTCGATTGGCCTAGTGATGAATATCCTAGAGATCCGAAGACAGGTGCCCCGTCAAATGACGTGATGAAAAAGTATCAGCAGGTGATAACTTACCTGAAAGGGAAAATACCACCGAAAGAAACAGATTGGGTAAAAATAGATCGAACTACCCAAGAAGCTAATGAATCAGTACATTCTTACTATGAGCGTCTATTGCAGGTATTTAAACAGTATAGTGGATTTGAGGACATTGGAGACAAAAACATGAGTCAGTTTGTGTATCGATTTGTTTATGGTTTAAAGCCAGAAATTTGTCAGATGATTAAACAGCATATGCTGTGTTGGCAGGGAAAGCCCATAGATGAGATTCTGAAGTATGCAAAATATTGTGGAGACGATATTGAGGATAGACACAAGAAATTGCAGGAAAAAGTGATGTGGGCTCAGGTGAAAATGGCAGAAAAGCAGGGAATTAATTTGGAAAATCCGAGTGAAAATACAGGAAAAGATTCTGGAACGAATGGTGATGCTGGGAATGGTGGAAAGTTTAGAGGACGAATGAGTAGAGAAGAAGCTAAAAGAAATTTCCTTGTCATGGATGCGGAAAATTGGGGCATTGGAAGGATGAATGTAAAAAGAGTCGGAATAATAATGGCCCAAATCAAAATTTAAATCCACAGACGCAGAATGACTCACAGCAGGGTGCAAATCCTCAGAGTCAGTTGCCACCTGCACCTATTCAGGGTAATGTAAGCAGAGCAAAGCATGGTACAGACATCGGATATCCAGGAGGAAGTGGTAAGAATGATTATATGACATCACAATTTCTTTTGCAGGACAATTTCTGTCAATACAGTCCATGACGGTGCCTAGGAGAGGGGAAGAAGGAGTGCATACTTGGCGCATCATTACAGGTAGATCAGTCAGGTCCATATGTTGAAGGGAACGTGAAAGGTAATAATATTACTTTCCTTTTGGACACTGGTGCTACCCGGTCTACTGTGAGAACAGCAGACATTCCAGACCTTCCTCTCTCTGGTGAAAATATCCAAGTAGTGGGGGTAGCTAATCAGCGGATTAGAACACCTCTTACCGAACCCATGGAAGTTAAAATTGGAAACTTCAGAGAAATGCATCAATTTGTAGTGTGTGATTCTAGTCCAGTAAACTTATTAGGTAGGGATTTGTTGTGCAAGATGAATTGTACCATTTTCTGCACACCGGATGGTGTGGCAGTTCAGACACCAGATGAAGACCATGTATATAAAATTATGATCGCAAAACAAGGTACAGAAGTGGATGAGATGTTTTCGTTAATAACAAAAGATGAGTTGCCAGAAGAATTAAAAGGTACAGTAAACCCCATAGTATGGGATTTCACCGGAAAAGAAGTAGGACTTATGGCTAAAATAGATCCAGTTAAAATTACTGTAAAGGAAGGTGCAATTTTCCCAAATTCCAGACAGTACAAAATGAGTGCAGAAGTAAAAGCAGGAGTCATTGAAGAAATAAATCGAATGGTAGAACAAAACATACTAAAAGAAGTAATGAGTAGCCCATGTAATTCACCTATAATGGGGTTAAAGAAACCTAGTGGAAAATATAGGATTGTTCAGGACCTGAGGAAAATAAATAAGATTGTAGAACCATGTTGTCCCATAGTACCAAATCCTGCAGTAATTCTATACCAGATTCCGTGGAGTGCAGGATGGTTCACAGTAATTGATTTGTGTCAAGCGTTCTTTTCAATACCATTACATCCAGACAGCCAGTATCTTTTCTCATTTAAATTTGAGAACAAAGTTTATGTGTGGAATCGTGTTCCTCAGGGGTACACAGAAAGTCCTTCTATTTTCAACCAGATACTGAAAAAGTGCCTTGAAAAATTAGTGATGCCAGGAAGCTCAGTTTTAGTCCAATATATCGACGACTTATTGGTGGCATCGAACACCAGAGAGGACTGTGTTGTTGATTCCATAGTATTATTAAATCTTTTGGCAGAAGAAGGGCATAAGGTCTCACCTGAAAAATTGCAATTCTGTACAACAGCTGTTAAGTATCTGGGACACCAAATTGAGAGAGGAAAAAGAAGAGTAACAGCTGAAAGAGTAGCTTTAATAAAGAAAATGCAAATGCCTGTAACACAAAGACAAGTGAGAATGTTCCTTGGAATAGTAGGTTACTGTCGACAATGGATACCAGGATTTTCCATGTTAGCTAAGCCCTTAATTAACATGACAAAGAAGAAAGCAAAGGACCCTGTGGAGTGGGAGGATGAAAGTGTAGAAGCCTTTGTAAAATTGAGAAATGCACTATGTTCAGCACCTGCCTTAGGCATGCCTGATTATAAGAGAGAATTTGCATTGTTTTGTCATGAGATAGAAAATTGTGCACTTTCTGTCCTAACTCAAAGACATGGACTAGAAAGACGTCCTATAGCATATTTTTCTGCTACATTGGACCCAGTAGCAGCCGCATTGCCAGGATGCCTAAAAGCAGTGGCGGCAACTTGTTTGAGCATTGAACAAAGTGAGTCAATTGTGATGGGACACCCTGTAAAAGTGTATGTTCCACATGCAGTTGTCATTCTGTTGACAAGAACCCGAACTCAGCATCTTACTCCTGGTCGGGTGACTAAATATGAAAGAATAATAATGGGTGCTGAAAATGTGAACATGGTAAGGTGTACTATAATAAATCCAGCAACCTTACTACCAGACCCACGTCATGAGAGAATTAAAGATGACGAAGACGATGAACATGATTGTATACAAATTACAGAATTATGCACAAAACCACGCCCAGATATAGAGGAACAGCCTCTTAAAAAGCCAGACAGGGAGCTATTTGTTGATGGTTCATGTCAAAGACATGAAGATGGTAAACTAACTGCTGCCTATGCAGTATGTGAATTAACTGGAATAGTTGAAGCATCTTATTTACCAGGAGTCAAATCTGCACAAGTAGCTGAATTGAATGCGTTGATAAAAGCATGCAAAATTGGGAGGAATCAGAGAGTGACCATATTTACAGATAGCCAATATGGTTACGGGGTTGTGCACGATTTTGGCCAACTAAGGATGCAAAGGGATTTCATGACTTCTTCAGGATTCCCCATTAAAAATGGACAATTTGTAAGGGAATTGCAATACAATCACCAAAAGAATTGGCTGTGGTGAAATGTGCCGCACACCAGTCAGGAGATGACTGGGTGGTAGTCGGCAACAGATATGCAGATCTGGTGGCTCAACATTGTGCCAAAACCAGAATGTCAGTTAATAAGAGGGTGGAAAGAATGGGAATCAGCTGCCAACTTATGCTGTATATGCCACCTGAAACTTGGAATGAGGTGAAGAAATTGCAAGATGAGGTTGATGAAAGTGAGAAGAATTTGTGGATCAAAGTGGGTTGTTCCCAAAGAGGAGATGATGAAGTGTGGATCAGTGCTGATGGCAGACCAGTCATGCCAGATTGTTTACTCTCACAAATGGCTAGGATGCATCATGGAGACACACACATAGGAAGAGATGCAATGATTAGGTTGTTCAGACAAAATTGGTACAATCCCAAATTCAGGGCTGTTGCAGAGAGTCTTTGCCAGAGATGTCTAACTTGCCAGATGCATAATCCGGGGAGGAAGACAGTAATTGGATTTGGGAAAATTGGAAAGGCAGAGGGTCCATTTATGAGACTTCAGTTTGATTTCATACAGTTACCACCATGTAGAGGGCTGAAATATGTACTAGTCATAGTGTGTCTGTTTTCAAAGTAGGTGGAGGCTTACCCTACTAGGAGAAATGACAGCATTACAGTTGCAAAACTGTTGCTACGAGAGCTCATTCCTAGGTTTGGTTTTCCAGTAACTTTGGAATCAGATAGAGGAAAACATTTTAACAGCGAAGTGATTCAAATAATCTGTGAAGCATTTCAAATAAAACAGAAACTGCACTGTGCATATCGTCCAGAAGCTTCTGGAGTGGTTGAACAATTGAATGGCACTATAAAGTCAAGATTGGGAAAAATGTGTGCATCAACATCATTAGAGTGGCCAGATGCATTGCCACTCGTTTTAATGGGACTCAGAAGTATACCTGACAGAAACACAGGATTGAGCCCCCACAAAATAATGATGGGAAGAGCAATGAGACAAACACATGTTCCCACAAACAAACTGGTGAATATATCTGATGATATGGTTCTGGACTATTGCAAAGGATTGGCTGACCTAGTGCGTTCTGTCTCTCATCAGGTTGGAGAAGACGCAGTTTCCAGGCAGCCCGAGCAAGAACATGATCTGAATCCTGGTGACTGGGTGGTAGTGAAGATTCACACCAGAGAAACGTGTCTATCACCTAGATGGGGCAGACCGTGTCAAGTCATACTGACAACGAATACAGCAGTGAAGTGTGCCGGATTTCCTAATTGGATCCATGTAAGTCACACCAAGAGAGTACCAGATCCCGAGGCAGAGAATCCTCAGACAACGCCGATCACTGAAGAGGCTGAAGGTTGCCCAGCTGTAGGATCTCAAGTTCGAGATTCCAGAGAAGCTGAAGAAGAACAACCGAGCACAAGTCAGGATTGGATACCAGTGGTAGAAGTTCATGAAGTATACCACAGAACAAGAAGTCAAGTGAAATTGAAAGAAATTGAAGAAGATCAGATAGGTGAAGAAGAAGCAGTTCAGGAACAAGAAGAAAAGACATTAAGAAATCCTGAACAAGGTCAGATAGGGAAAGAAAACTGGACTCAAAACATTGAAGACCTAATAGACTTTGATCAGGGACAGACAGGTCTAGAAGAATCCGGTCAGGCTGCAGAAGTTCACAGTGCAATAAGCCCTGATCAGAACAAGTTAGATCAAGAAGAGTGCACAGAAGAAAACCTTGAAAAACATGAACTTGAAGAAATAAATAAAGAACAAGGTCAGTTATTGGAAACTCACAGCAGAGCTGTTACAGAGAAACCAATCAGACCTGAAAAAGACAAAACAGAAGAAAAAGTAATCAAAGAAGACGAAGCAGTATTAAGCAGTGAAATTAACGAGATCTCTAAAGACGAAAACAAAGAAACAGTGCCAACAAAGAAAACAAGAAAAGGAGATCATTGGCCAAGTGTCATTAAAAGAGTAAAGTACCACATAACAACCAGAAGTGAAGATCCAGATCAAGTACCTGAAGTATCAAGTCAAACCCGAACAAGAAAATAAAACTGTGAAAAGAAGAAGCAAAAGACTGAAACTTGTGAATAACAAATTCAAGGGTCCTGACTGGACTTATATCATTCTTGAAGATTTTGAAAGCTCAGAGGCAAATGACAGTGGTGGCGAAGGAACCAGTGCAGAATTGACGTACGAAGAAGAAACAAGACCACCCTGACTAAGCAAAAGAATAAGCTAAAGAAAAGAAGAAAAGATAAGAAGAGCAATCTTCCTTGTCGAAAAATGCCTGACGATAGAGTTACTGGGAGACCAAAACAGAAATGTTGTAGAAGATGCTGTGCAATATGCATATGTAGTCTAGTAATGGTGCTTATAGTATGGTTAGTCCTGATTGTAGCAGTTCCTTACCTTATGATAATAGATAAAAAGATTAATAATGAAACTAAGGAGAGGACAGCAAACATGAAGGGCAATAGAGTAGAACTAATGGCAGAAAGTGAACCAGAAATTCATCATGAAGTAGCTGACAATGACACTAGTTTAAACGTTTTCACAAAGTTATTGTTTCAATATGTAGACACAATGGAAGTTAGTAATTGTTATGTCTGTATGAAGTTACCTGAATCAGTAGCAGAAGGATTAACATATCATCACTTACCACTGACATATGGCATATCATGCAGTGTTTTGTCTAGTTTGTTTTATAGAACAGGGAAACTTCTGTATTATTATTCAAACTTAGATGTGATATTTTCTGAGGTTCCGATTCGCAAGAGTATGAACCCAGTGCTTAGTAGTCAAGACGCACAGTTTATGGGAGAATTTTTCTTAACCATGAAATCAATAGACATAACACATGCACATAGACACAATCTAACATGTTCTTTACTTCAAGAAGAAAAGATATTTTTGAATTTAGTAGAAGATAGAAGACAAGATTTCCAAAGGAAAGCTTCTGAGCATAAGGCTCATTTGCCACCTTGGGCTGAGAAAGAAGGGAGTTACACACCTGGCAAGGCTCAAGCTGCTATGGCTCTGGATTAGGTAAAGACAGGGAAAATTTGTCTTCATAGGTTAAAGACTGATTATAACAATGTTTTCATCGGTACCAGTGAATGTGAACACAATTTTTTAATTCTTGGAGGTTGGGGACTCAAAGGAGGAACAGATTCAGTTTTTCCTGGAATCTATTATGTGTGTGGGAATAAGGCTTACTTTAGGCTTCCTGCACGGTGGTATGGAAGTTATTATTTTGGAATAGTATTTCCAAAGATATACCACGTAAAAAGAAACACTGGGAGCAATGAAAACAATAGCGAATTAATACGTAGTAAAAGAGCTAGTTTTTCGGAAATTGTAGGTGATATATTTGGTGCATTGATACCTTCAGTGGGAATAATTCTGAACTCAAGGAAAATATGTAAATTGTATACAGTAGTTGATCGTTTATCAACGGATACTGCTGGAGGATTTCTAATGATTAATGCGGAAATGGTTGCGATTAGGTCTATGGTTATGCAAAATCGACTTGCTCTTGATATTATATTGGCAAAAGAGGGCGGAGTCTGTAAATTACTGAAGACGAAACATTGTTGCACTTATATTCCTGATAAGAGTGCAGAAATTGGAACGTACATACAGAATATAACTAAACTTGAGAAAGAACTTAAACCACTGGAAGTTGATAGTGTATGGGAAAGATTGACAAATAGTATATTGTCAATTGGAACCTGGTTTGCTAATGTAGGAAAAGGACTTATAGGTCAAATATTAGTACCCTTAGCAGGGATAGCAATAATAATATTGGTAGTAACAATATGGTGCAAATGCTGTAAAAAGAATGGAACATATAAGGTGACAGGAAGAGGAAAGAAACGAAAGGTAGATGAAATCGAACTTGAAGAATGGAGAAGTGAATTATACAAGGAATTAAAAGGAGATTGTAAAAATAGAAAGAATAAAGACGAGAATGAAGTAATTTGCTAGAAGTTGGCATCTGATTGAGGGTAATGTTTTTGATGGCTCAGAAATGCCATCAGAGAGGGGATTGATGGAGCAAGGTTTCATAAATGAAACTTGCTTGTATTCAATCCTCCTCACAGTATTAATTTATTAAACTTGTATTGTTAATACTAAACCTTTGCATTCACGACACAAAAGAAAAAGATGCTTGCCTATGTGTTTTACTAATGAATAACGCTTGTCTGTAATCCAAAATGGCCTCTATTTGCGGGAAAACTCAATGCACATGTCGCAACCATATCACATGGTGTGACGTCTTTCTTTGCTTGGTGGGAAACTTCTGCTTCTGCGCAGTGTGCATTAAAATGTCTGCTTGATGTTTTCACATGCTTCTGCTTGCTCTCATGTCATTATTAAATTGTCGTTTCCTAACTCTACTAATGCGGGATAGTATATATATTTAATTGGGAATAGAATAGAAATAGTGGGTATACAGTGAAACATTTTATTTGTGATTCTAATATTTTCTTCTTGCACTTTTATTAGTTCGTAACTTGGGCCTGGGTTGGTGACCTGAAACTCGAGAGGCAAATGGTTCTGCGCACGTGTCTTGTGTGCCTGCCAAATGAAGTCAACCTGGACGAAGTCCAAGGCCGTAACCTGATGGCCGAAGATGTTGTACTAGTGCTTTCCTGTCACACATCGATACAATGTTTATGAAAATTGGTTTACATTTGTCATGAGACGGGTGGGAAATAAAGCGAATGTATTAATTTGAAGGGGTGGGAACGTAAAGACAATAGGCTTTACAATTTAGGCCAAATCAACATGGTGCGAGAATCCACCTCCTGTCCCTGTCCAATCAGAAGTAGTGGCCCCATATTTTAGCAACATTAAGGGGAGGTACATGGGCGTAGAAGGGTATAATAGAATATAGCATTAGTTAATTAGTCAGAGCAAGATTCCAGGAGAGCAGGCGTTCATGAAGACCAGGCATCCATGCTGCCAGAGCGCTCTTAGCTCCAGACCGCCAAGCTGACCGATTGCCGACCGAGTCCCTGTCCAGAAGAGGTCCTGAGGAGGGGGCGGCAGAGTCCATTAGAAGGAAGGCACGGGAGAATCGAGGAGAAGTCGAGTATCAGAGAGGGGAACGACGCAGGCGTCGTGGTAGAGAGGTCACCGGTCCTATCCTGATCCTGGAGGAAGTCTTTGCTCTTCATCCTTCCTGGGTCCTATCCTTTCAACTCCCTGGCTAAGGGGTTTGGTTCTCGCACTTAGGTAAATATAATGCAACCTTTAGTTGCGCTGCTGTCTCTATCTTCTCCTCTTCTTTAAACACCGTCATTGATTAGCAATAATCATTTCTATGCTTAATCTTGGGTATTGCGATTAAGTACCATGTGGCTCTGTATTTTACTCTGCTAAATCTTTAGATAAACATTTTAAAAACTTCCTGACTCAGTGGTTATTTCAGGATTATGTACTATAATGAATGTCACTCATTTTAAATTTCCCAATTAGCAAAGGATTCATTGGTAAGTCATTACTCTTCAATCAGAAGGTAATTGGTAGCAGGGATTTTGATAGAGAGTAACAACTGATAAAACCCAGCGTAAGTATTAGCGTAGTATGAATGTATGGGCCCAAGTGAGTATATAGTATATGAATGCTGTTTGCTAATATCGCGCTGCATCACTATTGCTAGAGAGACTCTAGTCCTTCCTTTGTCCTCCTGTCAAATAGTGGTGGATGGATTGATACTAGGTTTAGTTAGTATTAGTTGATAATTTTTTAGCGGTCTGCATGACGCATCCTCTGTCACTGAGTGCTGCTTACCCCAGTCCTTAGTAGAACCTTTTGTAGTTTGTTTAGTGAGTGGTAGGCTTAGCAGTGTCAGTCAGAAGCAGAACATCAGACGCAACCAACCAACAATTTGGTGAATGCACAAATTTATGCATGTGTCCTCCATCTCATCTATGCATTTTTGAGGGCGAAAAAAAATGGAAATGCAGACTTAGTGAACAATTGGCCCGTCTGGAATAGGTTAGGTCAGGTGGTACTTAGGCTTAGTTAGTATTCTGGATTCGAATCAATCAGAATGGAACACTGGATTAGTGTTCATAAATAAGTAGACGGTCCGTGAATCCCGCAAGCCAGTAGTCGATCTGATTAGATAGGTCAATTTTATTGCAATTATTGTTTCCTAAAATGTTTTTTGAGCGTTTTTTTAAATAATTTATTTGTTTCACAGCAATCATTAATGTTTGTCTCTTTCTTTATTATATCTTACATGATCACTGATCAGCAGCACCCAGGGGCAAGAAGACGGGGTCGGCGGGACAACCAGAGGACCGCTCCTCTACCGAGGGCCCTGCTGCTGGCCCCAGTAAGTCCTCCAGTGGTTAATATTAACAATTATATTTCCCTAACTTTTACTGCACCTTATTTTTTCCGAACTATTAATTCTGGTTCCACTTCCTAATTCTATTTTTTACAAAAGCTTCTTTGATCTTGACTATCTGTTTCTAAATTCTGGTTATCCCTGCCTCTAAGTTCTAACTGCCTCTGCTATGACTCTCTGTACTACTACTATTAGTCTGTCTGTAGCTAAGCTTGCCCGGTTTGCCACTCTTTATTTTACGGTTTTGAATAAAACTCAGATTGACCAATAGCTCTAGCCACTGAGTCCAGTCCTTTGGGTTGTCCTCTTCTAGTCTTCTTAATCTTGAGGCTTTGACAATTACCACCAACAAAATGCCCAACCAGATATTTGACTATTTTTGATAGGATATAGTACATACTACTACTGTTGTGGGGATTCTGCATAGCCACATACAGAACTATGCACAAGAAAATAGGATGTTGGTGATGGGAGGTTGGACCTTCCTCACACCTCAGTCAGAAGTGAACCCACAATCCGCTGACCGACAAGCTATAGTGTCTCATTAGGTCCCCGAACCCCCACCCGAAGATACCCAATGATTACACAACCCAGAACATAACACCCTCTCGCTCACTCACTCGTGTAAGTCCCCCACCACACCAAATACCACAGAGTCTATGTGTAAGTTCAAAAGGTTTATTTTCAACTAACAAGCTCTGTACGTTGTTCTATAAAATTCAGTGTACTACAGCCAGCTCCAACAGCAAAATGCATAAGATTAAAACAATAAACATTGTTACAAGTGCATGATAGAAGACAAAAGATCTGTGCGAATTCTGGGAGATCCATCACTGTAGAACGTAGAAGTACTGGTTACATGCATCATAAGCTCTGCAAATCTCTGGTTCGTAGAAGGGAATCTTCTGCCTGTTATGAGAAAAATGGTGCGCGTTGGATAGTATAATGCAAGCATTTCTCCGTCATGGCAAAAAGTGTAACATGTTACTTATGGCTAAGCAATACGGACTAACCGAACTCCATAACAAAGTGGCTTGTTTTTCGACCTCTTGTACGCAACGCTCAGACAGTAGCTGTATGAGCTCATGTGGGCTCAAAGGCGTCTTACTGCACAACAAGCTGCGAGGTAACATGCGCAAAAGACATGACGCTAAAATGGTTGCATGGCTCAGGCTAACTTTGCAAAGAGTAGAGTAGACTATAATAATGACCCTAGGGACCATAACACTACTAGTGTCTACTGACTCTACTCTAGTACCCGATTTGGACTAGTGATGTATGTTGTATATGTATGTATTAACTTTTTTTTCAATCTTGCTAGTGAAAACGAATAAATAGGGGGAGGTGTACAGGCATCTAAAAATGTGTAATGTTTTTTCTAGCCGTACTACTGACCACCAGTGCCGGCGGGGCCAGCGGCGATGGCGATGCGGCCATTCCGGAGGGGGCAGGAGATGCGGCACCTGCAGGAGATAAAGGGGGTGAGCCAGCAGCAGTGGCGGGCGGTGGTAAGTTATATTCATTACTTATTGACATTACACTAGCTGGAAGGGTGTTCACTTCACTCACTGTACTGTTGAGACTTATTAAGTATGAAGTTGTAGTGAACATTATACAACGGTTGAGGAAGACACCCTTTACTTAGCATTAGCAATGCATTAGCAATAGCATTAGCAGCGTGAGTTGAGTAACCAATGGCCTCTTCTATCTGACTCCAACTCAGCTGTGAAAGTTTTATGGAGAAGACTAAAAGTCAGATCAGATGACCTTGATGGATGTGTTGAACAAAAAGGGAAAGAAGGGTGGAAGGAGGAAGGACGGGCGAGATGTAATATGACTGACAGAGAAGGATACGTTGGAAGCATGCATAGGTGGCTGATAGGAATCAGATGCATGTGTTGTTGAAGGATGGGTGGAAGGTGAAAGAAGATGCCTGCCTGGGTGGGCGACACAGTATTGGTGGATACTGGGGATAGCAAGAATCATCAGCGGTGTTTGGGTGAAACTCAAAGCCAAGGCAAGCAAGGAAGGAGTGGACACATAGGTGGTTGTTGGTGAAACAAACTAAGGTTTGTGGAGAGATTAAGGAGAATGATAGACATTTACTTTGAATGGATGGATGCCTGTATGTATTCATCATAGACAGCATAGGTGGAGACTGTCACTGGATGCAGAGCCTTAGTTTGAAGAGAATGTAAACGAAACTGTGCCAGAGTAGCAAAGCCGAGGGGAATACAAGTTGTATTTTCAGAAAACAGTTGACTCACAGTAGTTTGCAAGCACATCATATATATATATTGTGTATAGTTAGTTATCAAGCGCCTTCCTTCGACTCCGAGGACCACTCGCTACCTATGTTCATTTATTTTCGACTGTGTCAGCCAGCCTGCAAAGGGTGGCCTATCTTTTGGTTACACAATCAATCAAAACAAAGTACCTTATGCAGTAGCAGTCGGTGGTGGGAGTGCTGCCGGGCAGTGATGTGGAGAGGGGGAGGGGCAGGGTGGGGGGTAGTAAACTATGGATTACGGCCAAATACAGGTAAGTAAACATAAAAATAAATAAAGCGAATTTCATTGTGCGCACTGCACCGCCAAATGCGATGCAGTGCGCGCAACGAAATTAGTTTTATTTATTTATTTAACACGGAAGGAGTTGGCAGCCAGGGCCCGGCGCTGGAAACTGGAGGCCATCTGCCAAGAGTACCGGCGGCTGGTGGCTCAGGCGGAGGAGGAGGCTGCAGCAGCTGTAGCCTCCTCCAATGCCCCGGGCTCCAGCCAGGCCCCGCCTCCAGTGGTACGGCGCCGCGGTCAGGCAGCCGCCCGCCGCCGCAATTCCTTAACATCCAGCACTGCTGCCCCCCACCCTGGATGCCACTGCAGGGCATTTCGCCGCCAGATGCTCCTCTGGATGGCACGCCTAGAGGAGCACCTAGAGGAGCGGGTCAAGATCCTCGTGGACAAACACCTGAAAGCCTGCCGAATCTAAGAACTATCTAGGACCCCGTTGGATTGCCCCTTTCTTATTCCTTTTGTTGGTGGGTGGGAATTGGGCGTTGGGGTTTATGGACATTGTTTGGACTTTTTCGTTTTGGACATTGGTTGGGGTTAGGGAGAGGGGTGGGTCAGGTGTGGGATAGTTTATTTTTGTTAGGGTAATAAATTATATTTATACTTAAACATACGATGTTAATGTTTTGTGGGGGTTACTGTTTTACGAATTTACGTCACATGGTTTCCTTGCTGCTGCAGGGCCGCAGCCAGTGTTTGATTTAAATAATCTGCTGATTATGTAACACACAAACAGATAGATGCGGTACCCCTCACTGAGTTATTTGTCCTACTAGTACTGTCAGTCTCTCCTCCTAGTCCATTATACCTCCCACCAAACGTATCTTACCTGTGATTGATGATGATTAAGTTCGGCACAGCGATGGCTGCATGGTTTCCCAAGAGAATGGAGAAGATGCCATGGTTGTGGTGGTAGTAGTAGACACTGGCAGTAGCATTTGCAAAAAAAATAAAAAAGAGACAGTCACTTACCTGAGAGAGACTGTGGGAGGAGTAGTAGAACGAAGTAAAGTACAGTACAGAAGAAGACTGCCAAACAAACAATATTGCAACTGCTAAAGTAAAATAAAACATAATGGTGGCGGGGACAGCCTAGTACAAGAAGTTACAAACTGTAGTTGTGTCGAGTGAGTCACTTAACACAATCGTAATTCGTAACCTTTACTGCTGTGTGTTAGGATGTTGATGATGAATCCAATCAATGCCGGCAATTAATTATGATGTATTAGGTCCCTTTGGAAAAAAAATTGGCTTGCACATAGACTGAGCATGGGTGGGCAAGCAGAAGAAGATCCTCGCCCTGCCTTGAAATTGAATTAGTGTTGCTTTCACCATATCTGCCCCAGCAAGCGTGTGATCAATTGGTGTACATTTAATGTAGTCACATCACACCTCAATATAAATCACAGCCCGGGGGAAGAGGGTTAGGGTTTGATGAATGGATGGGAAGGGGGGTTTGGGGAAAGGTTTGACAAAGAAAAACAGTACGCATGGACACAACAAAAGCAAAGCACAATCTTGGCAGACGACCATGATCTTATCCAATAAATAAAGGGAGAAAAAGGAAATGCATGCATGATGATGAAGATAACTTGATGGTTAATGAGTAGTACTTACTAACTACTACTAGACAATTAGACAGTACAGGGCAGCAGTATATTCTATGCAATTTGCCTTGCCTGTATGCCCTCAGAGAGACCCAAATTACATGTTGTACCGGGCTTACTTTTAAAGATAGCAAAGAAAATTAAAAAATAGTTGTAGGGATCAATTAGCAAACAAACAACAACACAACACACAGTCGTAATGATTGAAGAGAAAAAAGGAATCAAATTAATTAAAAGACGAATGATGAATGATACTAAAGTTACTGTATTATCCTGGTCAAATTGTGGAGTTGAATCTCGTCATTCCTCTTGGTCCTATCTTCCATGGATGCTCCACACATCAATCTTGGGTGCCACTGCCTGCCTGATGCGGATTGGTAAGGTAAGTGTGAGTTGTTTCTCCCAGTATAGCACAGGGTAAAGGCCGGCCTGTAAGTGTAGATGGAAAAACAAAAGGGGTATTTTGATAATCAATGAATAAAAAAAAAGCATCAATTACGGTGGAGTCCAAGAAGAGAAGAGAGAACACTTTCAGACTGAGGCGGCTTGGATACATCGTGTCTATTCTGTTTACAGCATTAAGCTACAACAACAACAGGACAGAACAGGCCCACGGCACCAGGCCGTGACCCAACCTCCATTTACCTTAAATTTTGACAGAGCCAGACAAAAAGCATATACAGCAACCTAGCATTTTCAAAATTAAGTGACTAAATCAATGCGCCGCTGTCAGTCATACCACTACACTCGACTCCACCACTACATGGACATGTAGGTCTGCTGTGTTTCTTGTTGAATTGTTGTGTTTACCTTTTATGCCACTTCATGAAACGCAGTTATTCCATCAATCATCTCCGATCCAACTGACTGACTGCGTGCAAAGGTAGTATGGTCATCATCATGGTGTGGTACGTGTTGTCCAACTCCAACTCAGTCTGTAGTGACTCCGATTAAGTCCATATTCCATATTAAAAAATTGCAACAGATATTGGCCTGCACCTGCAGTAGTAGGAGTACAATTTGGTTATTAAACAACAAGAAGGGAAACATTGACTGTCACTTTCACTTTGTAGATTAACTAGTAGAGTTCGACTTCATGCACAACATCAACACAACAAACAACAGCAATCGCTCAGAGCCAGCAAGCATCCAATGCATGCCATCATTACCTGTCTTGCTCTTCTCTTTGGCTGTCAGATCATCAGATGCCTAGTTTTGACAGAAGTGTTTTTTTTTAACGAGGCAGTGGCCTCATTATTACTCCACATTCATTTTGAGTGTTGTTAGTCGCTGTTTCGGTTTTCGTCTTATTCATCTGTGGCACTTTGTCGCAGTTTAAGTTGGTTCACATGGTCAGCGCTGTGATGGGCCGCGGCCTGGGTAGCGGTCATTGCTGGTCAATTGAGTTTGCAGAAATGTCAGCAAGTTAATTCGAAGAGTCTTGTCTTTCTCTGCCAAGTACCTTCTGTCCTGACAGTGATGAGCTTTGGATGCCTGCCGAGGCTGTAGCCTTCTGACAGTGATGAGTTTACTTTTGGATGCCTGCCCAAGTTCTGACAGTGAAGAGTTGTGGATGCCTGCAGAGGCGATAGCCTTCGGACAGTGATGAGTTTCGGCTCGGAAACAAAACGGAGGATAGCTATAGTCACGTTTCACTTCTTATGGAGGGACTGTTAGAGGCAACATTTCTTGTACTCCAATGTCTGGCTTGATGGAAATGTAATTAGGGCGAGTCAGGAAGATGGAGCAGGACTCTGAGGAGTGGACAGTTAAATGCACATACGTGCAACTCCAATAGGGAAATAAAAAGAGAAGACGGTGGTGATGGATTTGTTGTGATTTGATTTGAACCAGAAAGACAGATACACAGACAAATAAAGGAAGGAAGAAAGTAACAATTTGAAAGCCTAGTTGTCAGGGAAGAGGAGCTCGCCCTCAAACTCTGGTGGTTCGGACAGAAGTAGGTCCTGTAACCCACTACTTACGTCATCGAAGTCGCTCTCCTCTTCCTGCTGTGATTCACGTATTTTGTAATCCGGTGGTATAAAGTGCTGATTCGTTTTGATCATGGTTAACCTCTCCACGCTTTTGGGCGAGAGACTGATCCTTTTCAATGTTACAATGGCACCAGCAGCACTGAAAACACGCTCAGAAGAGACACTTACGACAGGGGAAGCCAGATACTTTATTGCCAGCCTGCTGAGCACTGTACATTGGCTTCTTTTCCCATACCAATACACCAATGGGTTTCGATCCATGAAGACCTCTGTTGGGTCATCCAGATAGTCCTGGACCGTCCGCTCAATGCTCAGGGGTGCTCCGATGTGCTTGGCCTGTTTTGCCTTTGCATCAGCACTGGACTTACCATACCCCTGCCGTAGAAACCAATCAGTTGCCGATTGTACTGTGGATGATCCTGTTCTTGCTGTTGTTGATGTTATTGGTGTAGTGTTGGTGTCGGTGACTGCTGGGAGGCAAACGCACTGCCCTCAGGCTCCGAAGTAGAACTTGACTCTGGATGCCCTGTAGTACTTGTTATGGCCTGTAATTACCAGACGTTCGTTTTCAAAGTCAATGGCTAGCTGAGCTATCAAAGTTTTGTACTTGGCAACATCCACTTCTGAAAAAGGAATTGCTGCCTTACTGTTCAGAAATACTTTGTACCGTGGATCCAAAATTGTGGCAGTAATGTAATGTGGATCTGACACAATTTTATTTTGAATCCTTGTATTTTCAGATAAGCGAACGGCTAAGGAGTCCGCCAAATGATATGCGTCTTGTTTGTCATCCACACCTGAGTACGTTTCAGACACCTCCTTCAGCTATTGCTCTAGCATGTGCAACAATGGGATAGCTTGGCCCATAGTACAGTCCTCCCTGCTGACTTCACGTGTGAAGATCTCAAAAGGAAGTAGCATCTCTGTCAGGCATTTAACGAGGTCTCATTGACCCATCTCAACGGTCATGCCTCTCACAGTAGGATCCCCTAATCTTTGCATGACATAAGCATTGAGTGGTATGTACTGCTCAAACAGACGATCAAGCATGTAATAAGTTGAGTTCCAACATGTTGGCACCTCCTGGATGAGTGCTTTGACTGGCATTTTATGCTCACGTTGAATGACCCTCAGCTGCTTCCGGGCTTTAAAAGAATGGCTGAAATGTGTGCATAATCTTCTGTAGGTGGCCAGTAAGTTGCTGACTTTGTATTCATTTTTCAGAAAGTCTTGAACAACAATGTTAATGCAGTGTGCCAAACACAGGATCCTGAAATAGCGACCATCTTTCATGGCCCTAACTACATTACTGCCATTGTCCGTGGCAACAAAACCAATGTTAAGCCCTCTTGGGCGCAGCCACTCAAAGACCTTGCTGTTAAACTCATCCAAAATGTTTGCAGCAGTATGAGATTTCTCCATGGCAAACATGGCTACAGTTGCATGTTTGCGAGTGGCATGAAAAATCTCAGCAGCGTCAACACCAGCAGATATCTGCTCTCTAACCCCCACAAAAGAGATCCAGTGTGCAGTGATGCACATGTAATCAGTGGCTTGGCAACTGGTCCACATGTCTGTTGTCAGGTGGATACTCTGAACAGCACTCTGCTTCAAGGCTTTTCCAAGCAATTCCAGCACGTCGTGATGTAGTGCTGGAACAGCAACTCTGGCAAAATAGTAGCGGCTGGGAACCTGCCATTTTGGGCAGATGGCTGTCACAAATTACAGAAAACCCACCCCTTCAACAAAAGAAAAAGGGAGAAGGTCCAGTGCTAACATTTTAGCCAGCTTCGCATTGTACAAACGTGCTATTGGGTGGTTGCGTTCGTACTGCCCCTCCCCCCCAAACATGCTGAGAATGGTAGGCTGCTTGGTTTTCCTTTCTCTTAGGCTCAACGACGCACTTTTTTTCATTGCGGTACTCCTTGCTGTCTCAGGCTGACTCTTACTCTTGTGCCACTGAGATGTTGCTTAAGATGTGGGCGACGATAACACTGCACTGCTGGGGACAGGGCTACTTTGTGTACCACTACCAGAGAGAATGTCTCCCTGTCCTTCCTCTTCCACTGTGATCGGATCTTCTACTCGTTTATCACCACCGACACCAATGGTTGCAGTTTTTATGCCGCGAAGGTGGTCCTCCCAGCTGATCAAGTGGTGTTTTTTCAGATGGGTTATTTGGCATCCGGTACCATAGTTTGTACCAAGCTTACCCCGACTAACAGAGGTATTACAAATGGAGCATATAGCAATGTTCTCCTCCTTTTCGCTAACCGTAAAGAAGTCCCAAACTGGGAAGCTTAATTTTTGCCTCCTGCTGGAGGTGCCACTTCCAATGCCGGATGAACTGGAGGGTGTGGGTTGAATTTGACTCTGTGCTGTACCACTACCTACTTCTACTGAGGTGGTGGTTGTGCTGGATGTAGGTCGCTGCCGGGCCTTTGCTAGTGCAAATATGGAAGCTGTAGGTTGTGTTGGTGTTACCTGTGTTGGAGGTATGCGTGCTACATCCCTCGCAGCGATTTTGGATAGGGTAATAATGTTGGTCTCCATCTCCTCGGGGCCGGGAGTGATGTTCGTGATGACTGGCTCATCATCATCATCCTGCTGTTCTACATCGACGTCCATAAGTGTAAGGCTTTCTGGAACCTTCCTTTTCCCTAGCCTGGTCTTGGGACGTGTCTCCCTCTCAGACTCAGTTTGTGGCTTCCAAGTGGCATCTAGATCATCAGAAGGGGGGCTTGGCGAAGAACTTGATGGACTAACCCTCCTTTTCCTTGCTGGGGATTTGGAAGACAATGGATCTTCTGAATGAGTGGCTTCCTCTTCTTCTACCTCTGCATGAGGCTCAATTTCCTGAACTGCCCCTACTTCGGGAGGAACAACAACTACTATTGCGGGCGGTGGTTGCGGCTGTTGTTGTTGACCACTGATCTGCTGTGTTTCCTCCTGCGTTGATTGGGTACTACTTTGAGATAGCGATAAGTTTATCTCAGGCTTAGCATCACTGGTTTCCACCATTAGGCTGGCTACCTCTTCCACACTCATGTGCTTGGGCCTGGGTTGGTGGGTTGGGCCCACTGATGCGGAGGTGCTGCCCCCAGCTTGCCCCCGGACACCGCTGCTGCAGGCGTAATTTTTTGTTTCCCAAAAAGGTATTGGGCGGCACACCAGACTTAAGTGTCACTTCCTTCTTCTGTTCCTTCTTCTCAATAGCAACTTTCTTGGTACTGGAGAACCTGGTACCTGCTTTCTTTGGGCCCATCTTCTTCAGATGTCAGCAGCACTCAGTTGCACAAGTTGCAGAGATGTCTGGTCAGGTCACACGTCACGTTGTGTACAGCAGCAGGACGTCTGTCTGGCAGTACAACGGGCATTGATGACACACCTCCTCCTCAGTCTTTTGTGCACCTAAAAGCAAAAAAGCCAGAAGAACATCAGTCAAACGATAGCACAAATCAAACTAATATAATATATAACTTAGTGTGTGGTTGTCTCAATTATTAAATTTTAGAAACTCAGTGAACAACAACAGTGTAGCCATTTATGAGACTTTGACAACAAGGCCAGGGCTTTCCTGGTGTACTGTGTACACTCAGGAAGAATAAGAATAGCAAAGAACAAAAACAAAAATGTAGTGGAGCCTGTTTGGCCTTAATTTGTGCATCACGTGGGATGGATGCAGCATCAGGGAGCTGCAGCTGGCAATGGGGATGGATTTGGAAGCAGTAAGACAAGAGGAAAAATGGAAAGACACGCAGGCCTATGTGGCAAGAACAGCACACTACTAACTACCACCACAAAATGGCCCCCAGCCACCTGGTCACTCACAGGCACAAGGCACGGCAAACAATGAACTCAAGCAGGCCTATATGGCCAGACAAAGGATGCCTGATAAACAACACACACAGCTTTAATGCAAAAACTAAAATCCACATGGCTAAAAACAGGTTGGAAAGTTACACAACAACCACAACAACAACACATACACACTCAAAAAAGGCATTTATTTAACACACCCAAAAAGTGAAATAGACCCCCAAAATGCCCTAAATGATGTTTAAATTCAACAGACAACACAAACAGTTTTTATGCACCCATGATGGCTGAAAAGGCCTATTTATTTAACACACACCAAAAAACTGAAATACCACCCCAAAAACCACATTTTGCAATTCAATCCAATGCCATCCATGCCCTAAATGATGTTTAAATTCAACAGACAACACAAACAGTTTTTATGCACCCACGATGACTACCTCTGGGCCTACTGGCAGACTAGGCCGCAAGCTTGAAGGCCTATGGCAAAAGCACAGTGGCTGGTCCCACAAAATGGCCACCACCACATGGCCAGGCCACCCACAACAACAAGAAAAGAAGGACAAGACAGACAATGCAGGCCTATTTCAAAAGCACAATGCCTGGCTTCACAAAATGGCCGCCACCCACATGGCCAGGCCACCCACAATAACAAGAAAGTGAAGACAAAGGACAGGACCAGGAAGTTGGAGACTCTGGGGAACTTCCTTCCTCTTTAAAAAAATTGTAAAAAAAAGAAAAATTATTCCTTGCTCACAAAACTACATCTAAATGACAACCTGAGGAGTTTTTTGAGCAAAATGAACAAAATCATCATTTTCGAGAAGGTTTTATGTTGCTCGAGAGATATTCTTCGCCAGATTGTAAATTCTGCGTGTTCGGCATCGCGATCTTCACAAAAAGTCGTTATCGCGCGCGCGAAAACGCATATTGAGCGCGCGAAGAAGAAAAAAAAGTGTAAGTCCGCGTTGTCGTGCAGTGCGGAGTTGCCAAAAGTCCGCGAGCTGAACGCCCAGGGTTACCTACTGGCTGAAAAGGCCTATTTATTTAACACACACCAAAAAACTGAAATACCACCCCAAAAACCACATTTTGCAATTCAATACAATGCCATACATGCCATAAATGGTGTTAAAATTCAACAGACAACACAGAAACAGTTTTTATGAACCCATGATGACTACCTCTGGGCCTACTGGCAGACTAGGCCACAAGCTTAAGCCTATGGCAAAAGCAAGCACACTGCCTTGCTCCACTAAATGGCCGCCACCCACATGGCCAGGCCACCCACAATAACAAGAAAGTGAAGACAGACAATGAATGCAGGCCTATGGCAAAAGCACACTGCCTGGATGGCTCCACAAAATGGCTGCTAGCCACCCACAACAAAAAGAAATGGAAGACAGACAATGCAAGCCTATGGCAAAAGCACACTGCCTGCCTTCACAAAATGGCCGCCACCCACATGGCCAGGCCACAACAACAACAAGCATAAGCCAAGGGGAACAAAGAAAAGACATGCAGGCCTATATGGAAAAAGCAGCACACTACTAAACTACCACCACAAAATGGCCCTATGCCACATGGTCACTCACAGTCACAACAGGCCATGGAAAACAATGAACTCAAGCAGGCCTATATATGACCAGACAAAGGAGGCCTGCTAAACAACACAGCTTTAATACAAAAATGCAAAAACGAAAATCCACAGGGCTACAAAAGGTTGGAAAGTTACACAACAAGCACACACACACATCCAACAAAGGTATTTATTTATTAACACACACCCAAAAAGTGAAATACACCCCAAAAACCACATTTAGCAATTCAATCCAATGCCATCCATGCCCTACATGATGTTTAAATTCAACAGACACCACAGAAACATGCACCCATGGGTACCTCTGGGCCTACTGGCTGAAATTTCAATCAAAGAAAAACAACTAGGCCCCTACTGAAACTACAGACCAATCCAGGCCACAACAATAAATTTTAAAAACGATGAAAATCCCAAAACAATGTAGGTACAAACAAGCCCCAATCAAACAAACAAGTACACCAATTCTCCAACTTACTTGTAAAATCTCAAATCCAAAAGTCCTCAAATCCAATCCAATGATATGATGCAGCAGACAGACACAAAAAGTGATCCTTCCAGCTCCAAATCCAAATGAAAGTGAACAGCACATGGACAAAGCACTGGGAGGAGCCTGCTGGACAGGAACAGGAAGTTGGAGACTCAGGGGCACTTCCTTCCTCTTGAAAAAAAAAGTAAAAAAAGAAAAAGGACTCCTTGCACAAAAAACTACAGCCAAATCACAATCTGAGGAGTTTTTGGGAGCAAAATAATCATTTTCGAGAAGGTTTTATGATGCTTGAGAGATATTCTTCGCCAGATTGTAGTTTCTTCGTGTTCGGGATCGCGATCTTACCAACACTGCAGCCGGAAGTCAGATCGCGCGTCCGAATGACGTGTTCGCGTTCGCACACTCTCGCGGGATCGTGCGGCCGGATTCCAAATCTCATGGCGCCCGCGAACGGATAGGAAATCGCGTCGGCGAACGCAGAATCACGGTAAGTCGTTACCGTGCGCGCGATAATGCATATTGAGCGCGCGAAGAAGAAAAACAGCTACGTTACGTTGCAAATTGCGTAGTACTCAGTAACTTCGCATTCTACGCGAATCGCGAAGTTACCGAAACTCCGCAAACTCCGCGAGCGTAGCGTAGTTCACCGCCCAGGGTTAGAAATGTCCCAGTGTAGTGTCCAGGTATACTACACTGTGTAAGAAAAGTAATCTGTAAATTAATCTACTTGACATTCTATTGAAAAGCCAATACAAAGTATATGTACAATTTTCAAGCATTGCATTACCAGTGATTCTACTGTGATCAAACCAAAGTATATATACAACTGCAATTTAAACTGTATTATTACTGCAAAGTATAAGTCACTTACCTGTGCCAGGCTTGCTTGGTTCTAGGAAATAAAATAACTAAAAGAATATTTTTATACATACAAAATTGGTCTGAGTTCAGTCTTTGAGTGTGTGACAATCATTTGCTGATTGAGTGTGTACAACAAATGCTTAACACTACCCTCTGATAAAGCCTTACTGCTCACCCACACTACCACAAAAAGAGAGTAAGGTGCTATCTACTTTTACCTCTGCCTACCTTTGGGGTTTCACTGGACTCTGTGCACACTATACCTCACTTTGGTATAATATATACAGAGCCAGCTTCCTACATTGGTGGATCAGCGGCGGGATATACCACTTTGCACTTGTTGGACTAACTTGGTTACCATCTGATTACACAACAGAACTCTTAAATTGTCTTTAGAATTCTGATTTTTGAATTGACAAATTTTTCCAAATTACTAAAAGTCTTGTTAGGGCCTTGGTTAAGTCCCTTTAGAATATTAGAAAAATAAAAAGTCACTTTAGTTAGGGATAAGAGGGGTTAGAAGTTTTTTTAACAATGTCTCTTAACAAGAACCCAGCTGTTAGTGAAAATAACCACAATGGCATAGAGGACCAGGTTGAGGAGCTCGACCTCACCCATTACCTCCACTTGTCTTTCAAGAAGGTAAGGTCCCTATGCAAAATTAAAAATATTAACCATGGGGTCCCATCCCACCAAACAAAAGCTCCAGGAGCTGTTTGTTGGGTATGCTAAGGACCATCCCTCTGAGAATGGTGAAGACCACTCAGATGTGGAAGAAGATGGAGGGGTGAGGAGATTGACCAACCCACCCACCCCCCACTTCATAGGGAGAGAAGGGCACCAGTGGCCCTGAATCCAAGAATAAACCTCTCAGTACCTAGAGTCCACACACTTGTGGACCAGGTGCTACTGAGGACATTGAGGACAGCCTCAATGAGGATGACAGCCTGCTAGCCAGGTTGACCAAAAGATTGGATCTAGAGACAAGACTCCTGGCTCTAGAGAAAGAGAGAGCAGAGATGGGCCTAGCACCCATCAATGGTGGCAGCAATTTACTTAATAAGGACAAAGAGCAATCCTATGATCTTAAAATCCCCAAAGGGAATGTCCCTAAATATGAAGAGAGTGATGATTTCACAAAATGGTTCACAGCCTTTGAGAGGGCCTGTGAAATGAGAAAAGTAAAGAAGTCACACTGGGGGGCACTCCTTTGGGAACTGTTCTTTTGTAACTGCAGGGACAGACTCCTGACCCTTTCATTGGCAGATGCTGGGTCTTATGACCTCATGAAGAGAACTCTGATTGAGGGCTTTGGACTCACAACTGAGGAATACAGAATTAGATTCAGGTGGGCTCAATAACCCAAAACCAATCCTGGATTGACTTCGTTGACTACTCAGTTAAGACACTAGATGGTTGGTTAACTGGACACAATGTGCATGATTTCAATGGACTTTACAATTTGTTTACGAAAGAGCATATTTTAAGTAATTGCACTAATGAAAAGTTACATCAGCATTTGGTAGACCTAGGTCTAATTTCTCCCCAATAATTGGGAAAGAAGGCCGACCATTGGGTCAAGACAAGGGTGACAAAAACAACTACTGGGGGTGACCAAAAGAAAGGGGTTACAAAACCTCCCCAGGGGAAAGGTGGTGAGAATCCTCAAGATAAAAAGCCTAAGTCTTCAAAAGGGCCCCAAAAACCTGCACAGGGGGGTGGGTCCCAAAACTCTTCCCAGTCCAATAATAGGTACAGAAGAAAAAACTTTGATCCTGCAAAGGCCTGGTGTAACAACTGTAAGACGTTGGGACACTTAACTGGAGATGCTACTTGTCCTAACAAGAAGCCCCCGAGTCCTACTACAGCTAGTCCTGGTGTAGCCAGTCTCCAGATGGGATCAGCAGTGTGCCAAGAGCAAATCGGGTTGCACACTGAAGCAACCCGATTTGAAGCAGTTCTAGTCACAGAAGGGGAAGTTGAGTTTGCCACTTTAGCTGTGTGGCCACCCAACTTAAAGAAATACTTATAATACCCTTGGATCAATGGGACTAGACTAGAAGCCCTGAGTGATACAGGTGCCAGTGTCACCATGGTGAGAGATACACTGGTTTCCCCAGAGCAATACTTGATTGGGAGAACTTACCCAGTCACCAATGCTGACAGTGTTACCACTAACCATGCAATGGCTATGGTGACATTAGACTGGGGAGGGGTTACTGGCCTGAAACAGGTAGTGGTCTCTCCAAAGCTTCCAGCTGCATGTCTGCTTGGTAATGATCTGGAAACCTCAGCATGGGCTGAGGTAGAATTGAAAACCCATGCAGCAGTGCTGGACATCCCTGAGATGGTGTGTGTAAAAACAAGAGCACAGAGCAGAAAGCAGTGTGAAAAAGAAGTGTTGGAGCCTGAAAGTATGGCCCAACCTTCCAAGAGAAAAGGTAGGAAAACTGGGAAACCAGCTTCTGTACAGCAAGAGGATCAGGACCCCTCTCCTCAGGGAGAGGACTTGGACACCCCAAAGGAAACTGAGCCCATGGAGCTTGATCCTTACCAGGTTGAACTCTGAGGCCCAGGGGGACCCTCTAGGGAAGAGCTGTGCCTTGGACAGCAGGACTGTTCAACTCTTGCTATGTTATGTTATAAGTTTTATAGAGCGCGCAGCTGACCCAGCGTAGGGGCGTCCCAGTGCTAAAATGCAACTGTCATAGGCAGAACGAGTGACACACAGAGAGACCAATTATGCAGGAAAGAGATAGGTTTTAATGGCTTTACGGAATAGCGCATGATTCTGGATACTTCTGATACTCACAGTGAGGGAGTTCCAGAGCTTCGGAGCGAGAACACGGAAGAAGCGCCCTCCTTCCCGTACTCTCTTTACCCGGGGAACAACCACCAGGTGCTGGCCCTTAGAGCGCAGCTGGCGGGTGGGTATGTAAGGCGTAAGGAGATTAGGCAGAATATCGGGGGATTGGAGATTCATATTTCTGTGGGCGATACAGAGAGTTTTAAACTGAATACGTTTCTCCACTGGCAGCCAATGCAGTCTGCGGATAGAGTCGGTAGTGGAACAGGTTCTCGGCAAGCCGAGGAGTGTCCGGACCGTGTCTTGAAAGCCTGAGGCAGCAAGCTGCTACCCAGGATAAGGGAGATGTCAGTGGCACCCACAGAGTTTATTGGGAAGAGGGGCTACTGTACACTGAGGCCAAAGACCCCAACCCTGGAGTCACTAGGAGAGTGGTAGTGCCTCAGAAATACAGGGAGTACAGGGAGTTCCTACTAACTTTAGCTCATGACATCCCCCTATTTGGATATCTGGGTCAAACCAAAACCTGGGAAAGGCTAGTTAGCTACTTTTACTGTCCCCAGATGTCTCAGAAAGTAAAGGAGTTTGTCAGCTCCTGTGTCACCTGTCAAGCCAGTAGCAAAACAGGTGGACACCCAAAGGCCCCCTTGATGATTCCACTACCAGTGGTTGGGGTTCCCTTTGAAAGGGTAGGTGTGGACATAGTGGGTCCACTTGAACCTCAGGAAACAAGTTTATACTAGTGGTAGTGGATCATGCCACTAGGTATCCTGAGGCAATTCCCCTTATGACTACTACAGCTCCTGCAGTAGTCAAGGCCCTAATTTGTGTCTTCACCAGGGTATGGTTTCCTAAGGAGGTGGTTTCTGACAGAGGTTCCAACTTCATGTTTGCTTACCTAAAACACATGTGGAAAGAGTGTGGAATGCAGTACAAGTTTACTACACCCTATCATCCACAAACCAATGGTCTTGTTGAGAGGTTTAACAAGACATTGAAAGGCTTGATTATGGGGCTTCCTGAAAAACTCAAAAGGAGATGGCATGTCCTCTTGCCATACTTGCTTTTTTGCCTACAAAGAGGTGCCTCAGAAGGGAGTAGGGTTTTCCCCCTTTGAACTTCTGCTTGGCCATCCTGTCAGGGGAACACTCTGTCTTGTAAAAGAGGGTTGGGAGAAGCCTCTCCAAGAACACAAACAAGACATTGTGGACTATGTACTAGGCCTAAGGTCCAGAATGGCTGAGTACATGGAAAAGGCATCCAATAATCTTGAGGCCAGCCAGGAGCTTCAGAAGCACTGGTATGACCAAAAAGCTGCGCTGATAGAATTTCAACCAGGGCAAGAGGTGTGGGTGTTGGAGCCAGTGGCACCAAGGGATCTCCAGGAGAGATGGAGTGGCCCTTACCCCATCTTAGAGAAGAAAAGTGAGGTCACCTACTTGGTTGACCTGGGCACAAGCAGTACACCCAAATGGGTGATCCATGTGAACCGCCTTACGCTTTTCCATGACAGGGTTGACATCACCATGCTGATGGTGACTGATGAGGATCAGGAGACAGAGAGTGAACCTCTCCCTGACCTCCTCTCATACAGCCCCAAAGATGGGTCAGTGGATGGAGTTGTCTTTTCAGACACCCTCACTGCCCAACAGCAGACTGATTGCAAGCAAGTCCTGCAGCAGTATGCTAAGCTCTTTTCCTTGACCCCTGTTTAGACAAACTGGTGTACCCGTGATGTGGACACTGGTGACAGTGCACCTGTCAAGAACAAAATTTATCGACAGTCTGATCAAGTCAAGGCAAGCATCAGAGCTGAAGTCATCAAGATGCTGTAGTTAGGGGTTATTTAACCCTCTGAGAGCCCTTGGGCCAGCCCAGTGGTTCTAGTCCCCAAACCTCATCCACAGGGTGGAAAGAGAGAAATGAGGTTCTGTGTGGACTATAGAGGACTCAACTCTGTCACCAAGGCAGATGCTTACCCTATCCCAAGAGCAGATGAGTTGATAGGCAAATTGGGTGCAGCCACATTTCTAAGTACCTTTGACTTAACTGCAGGGTACTGGCAGATTGGCATGGCACCAGGAGCAAAAGAAAAGACAGCATTCTCCACACCTGATGGGCATTATCAGTTTACTGTTATGCCCTTTGGTTTAAAGAATGCCCCTGCCACCTTCCAAAGGTTAGTGAACCAAGTCCTTGCTGGATTGGAATCCTTTAGTGCAGCTTATCTAGATGATATTGCTGTCTTTAGTTTCACCTGGCAGGATCACCTGACCCACCTTGGGAAGGTTTTAAAATCCCTGCAAACTGCAGGCCTAACTATCAAGGCATCCAAATGCCAGATAGGGCAGGGAACTGTGGTATACTTGGGCCACCTTGTTGGTGGAGGCCAGTGCAACCCTTACAGCCCAAGATCCAGGCCATCCTGGACTGGGCAGATCCAACAAGCCAGACCCAAGTCAGGGCATTCCTTGGCTTGACTGGGTATTACAGGAGGTTTATGAAGGGATATGGGTCCATTGTGACTTTCCTCACAGAACGTACCTCCAAGAAGATGCACAAAAAGATAAACTGGACAGTTAGCTGTCAAAAGGCTTTTGACACCCTGAAAGAGGTAATGTGCTCAGCACCAATTCTCAAAGCTCCAGACTATACCAAGCAGTTCATTGTGCAGACTGATGCCTCTGAGCTAGGGATAGGAGCATTCCTATCCCAGACCAATGATGAAGGCCAACACCAACCTGTTGCTTTTATAAGCAGAAGGCTTCTCCCCAGGGAGCAGCGTTGGAGTGCCATTGAGAGGAAGGCCTTTGCTGTGGTTTGGTCCCTGAAGAAGCTGAGACCATACTTGTTTGGTACTCACTTCCTAGTTCAAACTGATCACAGACCTCTCAAGTGGCAAATGCAGAGGAAAGGTGAAAATCCTAAACTGTTGAGGTGGTCCATCTCCCTACAGGGAATGGACTTTGTAGTGGAACACAGACCCGGGACTGCCCATGCCAATGCAGATGGACTTTCCAGGTTCTTCCACTTAGAAAATAAAGACTCTCTAGGAAAAGGTTAGTCTCATCCTCTTTCGTTTGGGGGGCTTGTGTGAGAAAGTGCCCTCTTTCTGCATGGTTGCCCCCACTTTTTGCTGAACTGCTGATGTACTTTGACTGAGTGTGCCCTGGGCTCCTGCCAATCAGGTACCCAGGGCCTATGTTCTTTCCCTAAAACTGCATTGAAGACCAAACCCAATTGCCACTCTCTGGCCACAGGTCAGTCCCTGGTAAATGGTACCACAGGTACCCAAGGCACTGTGACCAGGGAAGGCGTCTAAGGGCTGCAGCACTTATTGTGCCACCCTTAGAGGCCCTGTACCCTTACACTCACACACTGCCTTTGCAGGCTGCGTGTTTTGGTACAGAACAAAGTGAAGAGTCAACATGGCACACATCCCTGTGTGCCATGCCTACAACCCACTGCCCTGGCATAGATCAGCCACCCCTGGGTGCACTATACCAGTGGTAAGGGTACAGGTGCATGAGCCCTGTACCCCTACAATGTCTAAGCCAATTCTTAGACCTTGTTAGTGCAGTAATGCCATTAAGAGTGTATGGTGCTGGGAGTTTTTCAGTACGAACTCCACAGTACCATATTGGCTTTACTGAAAACTGAGAAGTTTGGTATCAAACTTCACAGCACATTAAACCCATACTGATGCCAGTGTTGGATTTAATGAAAAATGCACACAGAGGGTATCTTAGAGATGCCCCCTGAAAAATGACCTAACACTAGTGTCCAGGCTGAGTGGCTGCTCCCCAGCTGCCACCACCAGACATGTTTCTGGACCCCTGGGTCGAGAGCCTGCTGCTCTCGGGGGTCTGAAACAATGCACATCCTGGGACGAGGTGCCAAGTCTCCTCCCCTAGGATGGGCATGGTCCACGAAGGGGAAGCTTCAAAGGCTTGCCGCCTTTGTGAGCTTCCCCAGGCCTGTTGCTGCTTTCAGGAACTGGCCCCCACTGGTTCTGACCCCCACTTTGGGCTGGAGAATCGGCGGGAAAAACAAGTGAGGAAGAGAGGTGTGCCCCCTTTGCCAACCCCACCCCTCAGGTGGGGGAGGCGAGGTGAAGCACAACTGTCAGTCCCCGCCATCTTGCAGATGGGGGGACCCAGCCAACCAGAGTGAGGCATATGCCCCCCTCCCACTGGAGGGTGGCATAATAGGGGGCGTACCCACCCAACGAAGAGACCCATTGGTCCCAACCTTTTACTTACCTGTGACGCCCCTAAATCTAGTATTTAGGGGCACCCCTGAACCTTGCCTCCTCAGACAAGAAACCACAAGAAGAAAAGAAGAAGAAGGACCAAACAGCCGTGCCGAAGCTAAAAAGAGGAGGACGCCCACTGACTTAGCCCCAGCCCTACCGGCCTGTCCCCACCTCGAACCTGCAGAAGCAATACTCCGGTGTGTCCTGCAGCCAGCAACCTCAAGAACCCTGAGGACCTGCCCTGCCTTCCAAGGAAAAGACTTTGTCTCCCGTGAACACTGGATTTGTTCACCCACAGACTCCAGCTCCGGCTAAATCCGCGAGTCTGCACCACTCTGCACCCGACACCAACGGCCCGAGTTCGAGTGGCCCAACACCACGAGGAGGTCTCCTGGGCAGTCCTGACCCAAGATCCAGTGATCCCTGACCTGCCTCAAGCCTCCAGCTGACACCTGCAGCCTCAATCCGGAAGGTCCCCCCAACCACGACCAGGAGCTGGTAAGAAGATCCAACCCTAAAAGACACCCCTGCACCCGACGCCCCACGGCCTTGGGTGGCCCAACCGACGGTGTCTAACCAACCCCCAGCATCCCAACTTACCTCTCCAAGTGGTGGTCGCACCCAGAAGACCTTCATCCCCGAGCCTGCATTGTGTTTGAAACCGGAGACTCCCCATTGAAAGTAACAGGGCACCCGACGACAAACCAGCACCATGCACCCAGCCGCCCTAGTGCTGCTGAGGGTGTTCCTTTGGTGCTATCTTGAACCCCATTTGCCCTGAGCTTAAGTCCAGGAGCTTTGCTCCTACAACCTTGTGGCCTGCTCGTGAGCAACCACCAGCCGAGGCCCCCTATCCCCCATTGGATAACATTCAGCACTCTGCACCTGGCCGCCCTAGTGCCGCTGAGGGTGTAACAAGAGTGCATCCTTGACCCTGGGGGACCCGTGAGTCTAACCCCAGAAACCCAACTCCCACAACAAAGTACTTACCTGTTAACCGATAACACTATTTCCTCCCAAAGGATAACATTGACTCTTTTTCTATGAGAATGTTTCTAAGTGTGGAGTTGGAAAATCTATAAAAGTCTCTAAAACTGTAACCAAATAACCAAAACACTTTTACTTACCTCTTTACAGGAAATGTCCCAGTGTAGTATCCAGGTATACTACACTGTGTACGAAAAGTAATCTGTAAAGTAATCTACTTGACATTCAATTGAAAAGCCAATACAAAGTATATGTACAATATTTCAAGCAGTGCATTACCAGTGATTCTACTGTAATCAAACCAAAGTATATATACAACTGCAATTCAAACTGTATTATTACTGCAAAGTATAAGTCACTTACCTGTGCCAGGCTTGCTTGGTGCTAGGAAATAAAAAAACTAAAAGAATATTTTTATACAAACAAAATTGATCTGAGTTCAGTCTTTGAGTGTGTGACAATCATTTGCTGATTGAGTGTGTACAACAAATGCTTAACACTACCCTCTGATAAAGCCTTACTGCTCGCCCACAGTACCACAAAAAGAGAGTAAGGTGCTATCTACTTTTACCTCTGCCTACCTTTGGGGTTTCACTGGACTCTATGCACACTATACCTCACTTTGGTATAGTAAATACAAAGCCAGCTTCCTACAACATCGACATAACTTAACATGTATTTTACACAGAGTAGAAAGGGAATTTGTAGAATCAGTAGAAGATAGACATAGAGAAATTATGAACAAAGCTGCAAACGATTCTAAAATTCCATCTTGGGCGCTTAAAGAACCAGAGTTTAAGGCAATGGGAAACCAAGCTGCTATAGCTTTATACTGGCAACATAGATGAAAGCTATGTATACTGCGACATAGAACTGAAGTTATTGTTAACTTTGTTTGTTCCAGCGAATGTGACCATACATTTCAAGTCTTGGGAAATTGGGGTTTGTTCCTGGGAGGTATAGATCCAGTGTTCCCTGGAATTTATTACATTTGTGGGAAAAAAGCCTATTATAGGCTGCCTACAAAATGGGATGGATCTTGTTACATGGGAATAGTTTGTCCAAAAATGTATCATGTGAGTCAATTTGATGAAACCATTGAAGTGATGCATAAAAGACTCCACAAGCTTTCTGCAGTTGTAGTCAAGTTATCTACTGACACTGCTGGTGGATTCCTGGCAATAGACACTGAAAGGATTGCTTCGAGGTCTATGGTTCTTCATAACCGTCTTGCTTTAGACATCCTTCTTGCAAAGGAAGGCAGAGTCTATCAGATGTTAAAAGTGCAACATTGTTGCACTTACATTCCAGACAAAAGTAAAGCCCTGAAAAAGTATATTAAGAATATCACACATCTTGAAAGAGACTTGAAAAATGTAAAGACTGATGCTGCCTGGGAAACTATAGGGAAAGAATTTTCCTCTATAGGTAGATGGTTGGCAGACTTAAGACATGGATTGGTGGGAAAATCTTGTGGCCTATCTTGACAATTGCTATCTGTATAGTACTATTGATTATCATCTTTAAGATCTATAGGTGTAGAAAAACAGAGAAAGAAACAAGAGGAATAAAAAGCAAGAGAGCTGAAATAGAATTAGAGGATAGACAAAGTGAATACTCTGCTGAAATGAAGAGTCTAAAAGAATCTAGATTAAAAATTATGAAGACTACAGAACTGTAATGTGTGACATCAGATAATGGTGTGATGGCTTAATTGATGCAGCCGATAAGCAGCTAGATCCCTTAATAGATATCTAAACCGAGTATGAGACATTTTGGGTAGCACACAAATAAGCGTGCACTAATCACATGGTAAAGAGACATGAGGATTAATATGTGAGAAGAACTTAGTTACTGCATTGTAAAAGCATGCAGATAAATTGTAGGATCGATGGAACCATATATATTAATTGATATAGGTTCATAGTTTAACCAGTTTCAATTGCTAATTCAATGTGTATCAAGAAGTTAATGTGATGTACTTAGGTGTTATGAGATTTACAACCATTATTATCAAAATAATGATGGGTGTGAAGAATCAATGAAATCTAACATGATTTAGATATATTTACGTGTGATATTGAAAAGTTTCATTCTGAATTTCATTGTTGCATTTGTGAAAATGTGCACAGAAAGCAACAAGAGAAAAAGTGGTGCTGCATAGTCATATTTGGTGCAACTTCTGTCGTCTACTGTTTCTGCAGTTTTCTGCTTCAGCGCTGGGACGCCCCTTTGCCGGGGCAGCTATGCACTATATAAAACCGCATAACATAACATAACTGTTCTGAAACTTTTAGATTATGACCTTTTAATATATACTAATGTAAATCAAGTGAATCTATATTAATATTTTATGTTTTGAAATTGTCTTACACATTAGTACTTTGAAAATGCAGTAATGTACCATACTTAATGTGATCCCTGAAATACAGCAAAGAACAATAATCTGAATGCTTATAAGCTGAAAAAATATTAGAATAATGATTTCCTTTTATTTCTATTGCAATATAATCTACACATTTTAAATTAATTGTCTTCTAGGCCTGCTTTATGCCTTCTTCTGTGCTGCCTTACACTCGTCAGAAAGTTTCATAAACTTACAATGTGAAGTGAGATTGTGTCTTATTAGAGGAGTTCTCACTCGCTTACAAGGACTATCTGCTACAATGTTGACACTTTGGGAACATTTGCTATGGAAAGCTGTCTTCTCGAACACATTCATGTGTCTACTGCTAAAGGATCATTGTTTGGAAGTTCAAATGTGCTGGATGATCTGACAAGTATGTGCTTTGCACCACCCTTTTTCTATAATATGTGTCTTCTTTATGTCTCACAACAATCATCCTACATGAACTGGCCAATGGACTGAGTGGTCTGACACGATGAGGTGACCCAGGAGGTGTCACCACAGGAACTAGAAGAATATATTATACATTGACTTGAAGAAAAATGGGGAAATTCGATTTGATTTGAGGGTGATGGCTTTGCTGATTTTGGCAGAACTCAATTTACTTTTCTAACTAGACACTGCCTTTGGGAACTTTTGCGGATTTCTCATGCTTTCATTTCGGACTAACGCATACGGGGCCTAATGGTATACCGCAGGCCATTTTTTCAAGTGACTATGAATACTGGGCGATCCCGTTGTCAGGGCTCTTTATGGAGGCAAAATTATGAATAATCTGCCCATGAGTTGGAAAGGTGCAATAATCAACCCAGTATTTAAGGGCGGAGATAGATCGGATCCTGCAAATTATAGGCTCATAGCTCTAATGGATGTGGAAGCGAAATATTACGCTTCGTTAATCTTGGAGGAACTAGTAGAATGGTCTACTAAAAATATGTTGATCCCTATGAACCAAACAGGATTTCGTAAGGGGTTCGGTACAACAACCAATATACTTGCTTTGACCATGATTGCAGAAAGGTATAACCGTCTGAATTCCAAACTACAGCTCTGTTTTATCGATTTTAAAGCAGCGTTTGACAGCATAGAGCGAGGTCTAAATTGAAAAAAATGGGTCTCCCAGAATTAATATTGCGTGCCATAATTCAATTGTATACTGGAACTTGGATACGAATAAAAATTGCAGATGGGTGGGACCGCGCGCGACGCGACCTAAGATGGCCGCCTAGCTCCGGAGCTCCGCAGCGCGCTGAGGATCGCCGATGTAATTTTGGCGTTATAAGCTGTTCTCTCCGCTTCCTGGGGACATTTTTGGTGATTGGAATGTATACCCTGCAAGCAGATGCCTCCAGCGTCTCTCTCCTTCCTCCGTGAGATGTTTTATCACAGGTGATGCGTTTCTCTCATATTAGCGGCCGCCATTCTGTTTTTGTCTTGTTTTTGAACGCTGCATCTTTCACCTCAGAGGCGCCCTAATTTTTTCTGGAATGCTGGTGTTGTTCACTGAATAACTCTCTACACGATTGGATGACATTTTCTTATACAATTCCTACGGCTGGTGTGCTTTTCACGTGATTTGAGGGCTTGGTGTCCCGCAAGTCCTCTCTCTCTGATAGATTGTCGTGTTGATCTATGGGCAGGAGTAAACGAGCTTAAGTTGTACCAAAAGCCTTTCTTCCAACCGACCTTCCTTTCGTTCTTCACGTAGTGACTTTATGCACTCATCTCAGATAATGGCGCAGTATGTGTCTTCTCGCTCTGCAGTTTCTCCTGTAATTGCGCCCAAAGCACAAATACCTTCTACTACAAACAAAAGGGTTAAGCAGGACCCCCTTCTCCTCCGAAGTCTATATCTCCTGTTTCTTTAGACGTTGTTCTAGAAGAGATATGTGCTCTAAGACCATTTATTGAAGATACCAATTTCCGACTACAAACTGGACACTAAATGGTCAGACATGGATTCTCGGTTATCCTCGGTGGAGCAGCAGATTGGTGAGGTACAAGATTCATCAGCCAGAATCACTCATCTGGAAAAAGAGTTGGTACAACTGAGGAAAGCTTCTGAAGACCTTGAAAACAGGAATCGTCGTAATAACCTCCGCTTATATGGCCTTCCTGAAGGCCTTGAAGGTGACGACCCTGTTTCTTTTTTCACCTCTTTTCTTCCACAACTTTTGGACTTACCTGTAACGACCACACTGAACATTCAACGTGCACATCGCCTTGGCCCGCGTTTGTCTTCATCCAATGCTCCTTCAAAACCCAGAGGTGTAATTTTTCTATTCCTGGAATTCACTGACCTTTTAAAAGTTCTGAATGCAGCTAAGCTTAAAAACAACTTTTTTGGTCTGGCTCCAAACTGTTCATCTCCCAGGATGTTTCATCAGCCACTGCGAAACGAAGAAAAGAATTCCTGGATCTTCGCCCTGCTCTTCGCTCTCTTGGTGCACGCTATGGCTTATTCCATCCCTGCTTATTTAAAGTCACCCACCTGAACAAAACTTCTTCTTTTGATGACCCAGCGGCTCTCAGAGACTTTATCCAGTCACACTCTACATCATCGATGGAAGTCGCTGGTCCCTCATCTCAAGCTTAAATCCTTAATTATTGTATTACATATGTTCTTTTTCTTGTTTAAACCATGATACCTTTATTCATTAATTAATTTTTCATTCCTTACTGTTGTTTATGCAGATTTTGTGGACTCACATATATACCCGCCCTCTGTTCCTGAGTCTTTTTATGTTCGTATGGCGTCCTGGTGTGGTGCGTTGCCTCCCTCGTTGGGTGTGCCGTCTTCTTCTGTCCGTTGCCGCTCCTCATTGTTTCTTTTTGTTTTTCATCCCCTTGTCAAGGTATGTATTGCAGTCGTCAGTTTTCTGACATGTACTGTCTCTTCTTCTTTCTCCTTTACCTTTGTCTATCCCTCTTTCCCCTCCATGCTCTCTCCCTTTTTTACCGCTTGATGATTATGCAGTTCTCTCCACTTCTCTCCCTCTTCCACATCTTCTCCTTCTCATCTCTTTTCTGTATCTTATGGCTTTGTTTCTACCCTTCCTCTATCTTACTATTTTACATGCTCATTCTTGTTTTTATGCTCCTTTGCTATTTCAACTTGTACTGCTGTATATATAATGTTATTCTTTTTCATTCAGAGTTATTACATGGAATGTAAAGGGTTTTTAATAATCCTATAAAGAGGCAGAGAATTCTCTCACATTTGGCCTCCTATAAACCTGATCTAGTTTTATTACAAGAAACTCATTTGTCTGAGGCTGAAGCTCTTAAACTTAAGCGTAATTGGGTTGGCTCAGTATTGGTATCTCCTACAAATACAAAAAAGAATGGAGTTGTTATTTTTTGCCATAAAAAATTGAAATGCTCTGTTGTAACACAAGATATAGATTCTGATGGAGGGTGGATTTTGGTCAAACTACTAATTAATAATATCCCTCTTACTGTATTTAATGTTTATGGCCCAACTCAACTCGATCCCACTTTTTGGCCTACCATTACAGATAAGTTTTTTCAATATAAAGATGAATTTTTAATACTTGGAGGTGATTGCAATCAAGTTATGGACCCCTTTATTGATCGCAAATCCCAGGTACTTTTTATTCCCCATAAAACTCACAAGCAATTTCTCAGCACTATCACGCAGACTCATCTTGTTGATGCCTGGAGAATATGCAACCCAGACCAATCAGAATTTTCTTTTTTTTCTCCTCCACATGGATCCCTATCCCGGATTGATTATATATTCCTTTCTAAATCCTTGGCCCAGAACCTTGTTTCCTCCTCGATCGAGCCCATTTTGATTTCGGATCATGCTCCGGTGGTTGTTGACTTTGACCTACTCCCTTCCCGCTCTAAATCTTCCAGATGGAGATTTAATGATTATCTTTTACAGGATCCAGTATTTTCCTCTTCCTTTACCTCTTTTGCTGAAGAATTCTTTTCTATTAATGAAGATCCTTCTATTTCCCCTGTTTCGGTGTGGGATAGTTTTAAAGCCATTGCTCGAGGTTTTATTATAGATTTTGTCTCTAAGAAAAAGAAACAAACCTCCAATAAACGTAAAGTTTTATTATCCTCCATCAAACACTTAGAACATCAGTTTTACGCTTCCTCATCGGATTCCAATTTGCAGAAACTTATATGTGCAAACATGGAGTTTAATAAAATTTCCACTGAAACTGCCTCCTTCACTTTACTTCGTAGTAGTGCCAGATATTATGGGGGTCGAAATAGAGTTGGCTCACTCCTTGCTAATTATCTGAAATCTAAAAAGGAGAGAATACTAATCGATTCTATTCAATCAACGGAAGGTAAACACCTTTTCAAGGATCAGGTGATATTAGATGAATTTACAAAATTTTATAGTGATTTATACACTCCTGGAGTCACCTCCATCTGCTTCACTCATTCATGATTATCTTAGCACTATTCCTCCTCCTTCCTCTTCGGACCTGGATTTCGCCTCTTTAGACATAGATCTTTCACTCCAGGAAATTTCCTCTTCCCTGAACTCTTTAAAGAAAAATAAATCCCCTGGCCCTGACGGTTTTTCGGTAGAATTTTATCTTCATTTCTCCAATCTGTTGTTACCAAAACTCTTCAAACTTTTTCAACACTTTTGTTCGACAGGTGCGGCAAGTGGTACTTTTCTAGAGGCTTCTATTTGTCTTATTGATAAAGATGGCAAAGATCCAAAATTTTGCAAGAATTACCGCCCCATATCCTTGATAAATGTTGATTATAAGATCTTTGCCAAATTATTAGCATTACGGCTTGAATCATTTCTTCCTCATTTAATAGGCCTAGAACAATGTGGCTTTGTCAAAGGTAGGCTAACCTCTGATAACTCTCGATTATTTTTTAATGTTCTGAATAAGGCTTATACTCTACCTTACCCTCTTGCGGCGATCTCGATTGACGCAGAAAAAGCCTTTGATAGGGTGGACTGGTCCTTTTTGTTTAAATCTCTCCGATGGCATGGTTTTGGTCCTGAATTCATTTCTCTCATCTCCCTACTTTATTCTGCTCCCTCCGCTTCCACCATCGTTAATGGTCAAATCTCACAGCATTTTTCACTTCAAAGAGGTGTTAGACAGGGTTGTCCATTATCTCCCCTTTTATTTGTTCTATCTCTTGAGCCTTTTCTCTCTCGTATTCGACATAACTCCTCTATTTCCGGATTCCCATATGGAGATCATCACCTGAAATTATCTGCTTATGCCGATGATATTTTACTTTTCATTTCCAATCCAGACTCCTCTATTCCTCCATTATTACAAGAAATCTCTGATTTCTCAGCGGTGTCAGGTTATAAAATCAACTCTGATAAGACAGAGGTTTTACCAATTACCAAATTTTGCCTTAAACAACAATTTGATTCTACTGGCTTTCATTGGAACAGTTCTAAAATCAAATATCTTGGTATTTGGTTTTCCAACTCTATTACGGAATCGGTTAAAATAAACATGACTGTTGCTCTAGATCGTATTTCCAAACTTTTCTCTTCCTGGAACCCCTTTTTCTCTCCTGGTGGGGCCGTCTTGACTCCATTAAGATGATGATTACTCCAATCTTACTATATTACTTTTCAATGATTCCAGTCCGTATTCCCTTCACCTTTTTTAAAAGAATAGACTCTCTTCTTTCCAAATTTCTATGGAAAAACAAAAAGTCCAGAATTTCTTTATTTCATCTCAGAAAACCGAGACTTGTTGGTGGGATAAATTTTCCAGATTTTCAGTTATATCATAAGGCTTTCTGCTTAAAACAAGCTTCTCATTGGCTTCTTATGGAACCTTCTCCCTTTACTCCGTTATGGGTCAATATCGAACGCTGTCTATTTACCCCTTTTTCGACTAATGACATTTTCTCTTTTACTGCCAAGATTGCCCTCACATCCCTTCCACTATTTAAACACACCTGCTCACTGTTAAGACCCCATTTTCAGCCAAAAATAATCTCCAGAAATGCTTTTATACATTCTCCTCTTTGGCATAATCGTCTTATCATCATTAATAATAGACCTATGTATTGGTCCTCATGGAGAACAAGGGGTATTATCTGGGTCAAGGACTTGTTTGATGGTACTTCTCCCTGTTCCTTTCCTGTTTTTCAAGCTTCATTCAACTGTCCTCGCTCTTTTTTATATAAATTTTCCATACTTTTGGAGGCAGTCCTCAGTGCTTTCTATTCCCTACCTTCTGACGAATCTTCAATTACACAGGATCCACTTCTTAAAATCTTGGTATCACTTCCAAAGGCTTCCTTAATTTATAAATTCTTCTATTCCACGGTCCCAGAATGCGTTAAGACTAAGGTGGAGCTCGCTTGGGAATCAGACTTAGATTGTCAGTAGAGCACTGATATATGGAATGAGATTTGGGCTCGATCGCTGAGAATTTCGAGATCTGCTTCCACCACTCAATCCATGTTTTTTCTATATCATAGATTATATTTCACTCCCATCTCTATAGCTAATTTCACACACACAAATAATAAGAAATGTTGGTCCTGTGATTTTCCCTCAGCAGACCTCTCGCATCTTCTATTCTCATGCCCCCCAGTAGCTTCCTTTTGGATACAAATTTGGTCTCGTATTTCCAACATTTTTAAGATCCATACTCCCATATCTAATCTTCTTCTCTTTATGGGAAGTTTATCAGAATCCGTCGCTTTACCCTCACATGAAAAAGGGTTGTTTGATCTGATGTTAGCTTTAGCATTTCAACAAATTACGATGAACTGGAAATGTTTGACCAAACTCTCAACTAAGTTATGGTGGAATACTGTGTGCCAATACCACAGATTAGATGTTGCTTATGCCTCCCAATGCAATCCACATGTAAATAGAGATGTATTTTGGTTGCCATTAATTACTTATTTAAATAAGGTTTCAATCAATACTGTTTCTCACCATCATTCTGAAAATTTCCAACCCCCATGAATTTCTTCCTCTTTATTCTCTCTTTTTTCTTCTTTTAATATTTGGCAGAGTATTATTCAGTAGTTAACTTGTTCATTATACCTTACTTTTTTGGAGCATACTATTGCTATTTGTTTACTGCTTGCGAAATATATATTTTCTACCCCTTCTTTCCCCCCTCCCTTTTTTCTTTCCCATATTATCCCTAAAATGTAAACAGCTTTCTATTATGATTTTGTTGCCTACTCTACTTTGCTTACAAGTTATCCTCTACATTGTTATACTTTAGGCCTATGTTGTATTGATATTTTATGACTCAATAAAGCTTATTAAACTTAAAAATAAAAAACATTGCAGATGGTACGAGAATTTCAAGGGCAATCCACACGGCAATAGGGCTAAAGCAAGGCTGCGTACTAGCCCCCCACTTATTTAATCTTTTTATGGCGGATCTCTCTATAAGACTAAACGAGACAAATTCTCATCCACCACATTTGGGTCCATTGCCGATAACACATCTTTGTTACGCTGATGATATAGTTTTACTCAGTCTGACACGAGTTGGCTTACAAAGATCATTAAATGAGCTTGCAACATTTGCAAAGGACAACGCCTTGGAAATCAATACTAAGAAAATGAAAACGATGACTATTGCAAAGTGGGCAGGACGCAAATTCCATGTCAGGCTGGGAGAAATAACATTAGGGATAGTTAATAACTACAAATATCTAGGGCTGTACATTGATGATCGTTTAAATTTCCAAAAACATAAACAATATCTGGAAACAAAAGGTAATGGCCTAATATACGCATTTTGTGCCCTCTCAAAAAACTAAAGGGTCCATCTTTAAAGCCTCTGTTAGACATAATGGCTGCCAAATTGATGCCGACAGTGGAGTATGCAAGCATCGTTCTACACGGTACAGATGCTGAACTGCTGGACAAGATTCAAGTGAAAGCACACAAAAGGGTTTTTAAGTTACCACAGAATGCGTCACCAGCACAGGTGAGACTGGAATTTGGCCTTATTTATCAAGGGATTGGGAGAATCTATGCATATGTCAAAAGCTGGTAAAAAATCTGGTTAAGTCGAGCTAACGAACTACACGATGCCCTGTGGCGGGCCCAGGAAGAAGACCAACACTCCAGTTATGGCAAGTTTTTGAAATTGGCCATGGAAGAAACAAAGTCCAAAGATCTCTGGGCACAGTCCTCCTCCTTTCCTGTTTTTCGTAAGGTGGCAAACAAAATGGCGAAACTACATGCATTAGTAGAGGACAAAAATCAATTTGCAAAGAGGTCTCATGCCTGGAAGGTAATACAGTCCTACACAAAATTACGACCAGCTGAATATCTGAGCACAACATAAACTACCTAAAACGGAAACTCATGGCCACCAGGTTTGGGCTTCTACCAAGCTTAGCGGATCAGCCCAAATGGAGATACAATGGGACTATATTATGTACATTATGTGGCACTGAGAAGCAAGACCTCATTCATCTTATTTGCATATGTCCTTGTTTAAAGTCGACTCGGGCGTGGTTTTTTAAAAAGGCATTTAATGAGAGAGGTATTAGGTCTTGTCGAACTGCAATAATCAAGGGTTTGGACGTAACGGATCCCCATTTAAACTGTAAGGTGATGAAATTTTTGATACGGTACGAACAGATAATAATGAAAATGGACAACAAACTCACCATGCCATTGATGGGTAGTGCTTTGTAAGTATAAAAAAACGTCAGTCCATCAGCCAATAACAAATATGAAGCGGTAGTAGGAATTGCAATCCTGACTCCAATATTGGGACTGAAATAAGTAGCAATGGAAGCCCGGTTTCTTGGCAAATATAAATTGGACCATGTATTTTGGTTTTAATAGGTTAGATAGGTTTTAAAAGGATTTTATGTTTTGTTCTTAGTCAGAAAGTCAGCAATACTGTATACTTGCGCATTAAATCACTTTTTAAATTTTCTTATGAAATCTTTTGCTAAAAAATTTTAAGATACAGAGGATACAAGTATTTTCGATATTGTATGGTTTTTATTAACTGAAACAATAAAGATTTTTTCAAGTTTCAAGTTTCATACGCTGTGTGCGCCATTCACAGACTATTTCTCTATGGGACACTGCCTATGAGCTGTAATGGTTCATGTCCTTGCTGAACTTTCCAGAACTTTTGTCACCTTATGGCAACCCTAAGCTAATTAAATAATAAACATTCCTTAGATCCTAAATGTTCATTAAATGATGTATCACATTCAAAATCTTCGATAACATTTACGTTAACGAAATCTTAAGCTCTGAGTTTGTCATGACCCGCCCCTTAAAAGTTGATTGTGCATTCCAATTTATTGATAAATGAAAGGGAAGAATCAAGATAGGGAGATCTCAAATCATCAGGTACTAATACTATTGTTTTGTACTGCCTTAACTGAATTAATGGTTTGCATGATTTTAGTTCAGTTACATTTCTTTAGGAGGTTTGGACCAGCAGTTATAATTCTTTATTTATACAGTTTGGTATTGAGAGCCATATACATGAATCTAATTGTTAATTTGTGAGTTAGTTATCCAATTCCGGAGCCTCGTTGGATATCCGGATGTTTTCTCTAATTTTCAACCCCTCAGTGGCACTATACAAGATCCATCCGAGGATCAAGTGAGTGTCAAAAGAAATTAAATATATGATGAGAGTAGAGAAACAAAATTGGGACCCAAACAAATTCCGCTGCAGCAATATTCTGGTAGCAAGTTGGAAGGTTTAGTCAACTGACGTTAGAAAGTAGAGCGATTTCTACTGAGATCTGTCAAGATCCCTGTTTAGGGAGGCAAGATGGCCGCTGAGTGACCGCTGTGAGGGCCAGTGCCGGCTCTCTCTTCCCCTTCCTCTCTCTTGATGGATGGTTGGACGTACCGTTTGCTTGTATTGGGGCTTGAGGCTCGCGAGTGGAGCTTTGCAGGTCGTCGGCTGACTGCTTGGAGGTCACGGATCAACGCGGTTTTTCGGCGGCTCCCGCGGCTCCTCCTCGGAGCCGGCTTACAGCTGTGGTGCAGTATGGCCCCGAAATCGGCGTGGCTGCCAGTACTCGCTTCCGTGTGGCCGCCGGGGGAGATGGAAGTATGCGGCAGCAAACAGTTGCGGAGGCGTTCCGGGCGACAACAGCCTTAATCACTGCTGACTCTGGAGCCATGACTGCACAAGCTGCCCTGGACATCCCGAGTACTGCGGGGGGCGGAAAGCCCAGAGGGGCACCGATACAACTGTGGATGTAACCAGCTCGAGCTTGGCTGATGCCAGAGAGATGGATTCTGGGCAATGTAGTCCCCTGCCACAACTAGTTGATTTTTCTCTGGGGCCAGTAATGACTGATGTGCTGAACGACGTGCCCGGGTCTTATGGCCAGGATAAGGGTAAGGAGCCAAACAGCCTGGGGGAAGCAGTTGCTTTATGCGATGGCGGGCACTTAGTCAACACCCGGCTTAATGAGGGGGGTTCGCTGCCAGCAGAAATCCATACTTCCAATATTCGGGCAGAGGCGGTCGCAGGATCGGAATCAGATTCTGCTGCGCCTATTGGTACCGGGCTGGCTACGGAGTCTGCTAGTCTTATCGGCAAAGACAATGCCACAGATAAGGATAATGGTGATGGTGGAGTCCCCCCACTTTTGAATACGTGCCCTGTACAGAAGGACTCTCAGGTAGATTCTCATCCTGTCATATCTGAAATGGCACAGTCTCTGGTGCAGGTGGCAGTGGTGGAGACTCAAGGGAGTAGCATCAGCAGTACATTACGGGGTCGGAAAAGCCAAGATCCATTGTGGCTAAGTGCTCCTCTGCTATCCCCAGAAGGTGATAAGTTTTTTTCGCTAAATGACGACTCTGAATCATCTGTGCCCAGCGTGTTGATAACCTCAGAGGAAACAGACTCAGATGAATCTTCTGCGACCCAGATGACACAACGCAGTAGGTCTAATAATTCAAAACGCCGGGCTAAGACCAAATTAAAGTCTAAATCAACGGATTTAATTACTCGCAAACTTGAATGGGACTACTCGGCTGCAACACTGTCTTTTGGTATAGCCCATGGCCCAGATACAGGAACCGAAATACAAAGTGGCAATGATGCTCCCCTTAATCCTGAAGCAGTCGCTCCCTCCCCCACCCTTGAGTTGCTGTACACTACTCTCAAGCAGATGCAGGGGGAAGCAAGACAGGAGAGCAGAAGAGCTTCACAGGCTGCTAAAAATCTACAGGGGGCAATCCGCAAGATGAACAAAATATGCGTTGATACAACTGCACGAGTCACTCAAGTAGAGGAAAGAACGGCTAATGTAGAGACACAGGTTGATAAATTACAGGCTTTCCAGGTGTCTCAGGAAAAACAGTCCATGGATGTATGTTGGAAGCTCGAAGAATTTGAAAATCGGCAGCGCTGCAATAATGTGCGGCTGCTTGGTTTGGAGGAAAGTGTTGAAGGGGAGAACATCATGGCCTTCGTTACTACGCTGTTGAAGGGTGCCTTTCCTGATCTTGCCCACTGGAACTGGGAGACGGAAATTCAGCGGGCTCACCGCTTCCCAATGTTCAGAAGAGCTCAGCCTAAAGATCAAGGGGAGCGCCCTAGAGCCTTTCTTATCTTTGTGGGCAACTTTTTATTAAGACAGGCAATAATAGATAGGGCTAGACCCGATTCAAAGAGGTCTTTTGGGGAACACACCTTCTTCGCTCGGCCTGACTTTTGCCATATGACTGTAGAACGAAGGTGGCGTTTACGGCAGATGATAACTTCGTTTCAGGGGGAGGGTTGTGAAGCATTTCTGCTATTTCCTGCACGGCTAAAAGTCATCACTAAAGGGAGAGTTAGAATGTTTTTTTCTGAGATCAAGGCTCAAGAGTACCTCACTGAATTAAAAGAAACCAGAGGGCAGAGGGGGGCATGCTCTCTCTTGCAACAGGGTGGTGTTACTGCTGCTGCTGATTAAGGTTTGACGGGATTTTTGTATATGTATGCTAAATTTTCCTTTGACTGACAGGTGATTGACAGTTGGGTTCATAGGAAGTAGTAAGATGCTATAAGGCTTAGATTTATCAATCTGGTTGGATAAATTTGGGTAAGTCATGATTTAATAAAGAGGGGTGGGGGGGGTGGGGGTCGGTGCGGTCTGAGTCGAGAGCTCAGCTGCCATATATAGGTCATGTCTGACCTATCTGCCTGTAAGGGGTGTAAGGGGGGGGTGGGGGTGGGGGGTAGATTGAGGGTGTGGGGGGGCACGGTTTCAGCACAAAGCAGGTATATACATTTTGTGAGGCATGTTGATGAGGTTGGTATGTGGAGTCAAAAAATATCTAAAAGAAGGTTAGTAAGATCTATATGTAGTTTGGAGATACTAAGAAGTGGTAGGGTTGGGGTTTTAGGTAGGAAGCTTGGAAACACAACAGTATGAGTTTACGAATAGGCACAATTAATATTAGTGGATTAAATGACCCAAATAAGAGGCAGAGGGCAGCAATTTTGTTTAAATCCTTGAGTATTGATATTCTCTGTCTCCAAGAGACTCACATTGAAGGTAATAGAAGCCGTATTATGGAGCAGTTAGGATATAATCTTATGGTAAACACGTCTCAGGGCACTCGAACAAGAGGGGTTGCCATCATGACTCGTAGAAACGACATAAAGGGTATTAAAAAAGCTGCAGATCAATGGGGGCGATGGGCGATTGTTGAGTGCTCAGTTGGTGCGGAAAAAATTACTATATGCTCTGTTTATAGATCAACGGGGGACGACCCGGATGTCTTTGAATTTTTGGATACTGATCTTGCAATATGGTCAACTCCTATAATTGTATGCGGGGATTTTAATATTAATGGGTTGGGGGTACACTGGGGGTTCCCAGGAAGTAGATATGTTGGTAGGAAAAAAAGGGTCGGATCTGCTTTGACTAACCTGATTATAAATAATGGCCTTTTGGATGTCTGGTCTTATCTGAAACCTAATGATTTGGGCAGTACTTACTTTTCGGCACCACATAAGGTCATTTCTCGACTTGATTATTTTTTAGTATCACATCAGGTTATTGTGAATTCCAGGGTTGAGAAGTTACCCAGGATACTTTCGGATCATAACCCCTTAGTCCTAACAGTTAGCTTTATAGGGGGGGCCAGGCAAACCCGTGTATGGACTTTTGAACGGAGGCTTTTATATGATTCAGAATATGTTTCTCATATGAAGGGTTGGATTCGGGAATTCTGGGATTTTAATCGAGGGAGCACAAGTGTAGGGTTTGTTTGGGATGCTTTTAAAGCCGGGGTTAGAGGGGAAACAGCCAGTTATAGTAAGTTCCGGCAAAAGAAAGAGGCTCAACAAGAAGAGGTGGTAAGAGACAACCTACTTAAACTAGAAGAGGCACTTGCTATGGCTGTTAATACAGGTAGTCCTACAGAAGAAATCATATTCCAGCTGGCTATAAAAAAGGCTGAAGCAGGGGAGCGTATTGCTGTGAAAGCAGCGGAAACTTATTTGGCAAAAAAAGAGCACTGTCATGAGTTTAGTGAACGGGTGGGGCGTACCCTAGCCGTTAGGTTAAGACAAAAATCCTCTTTAGGAGAGATTTCAGAAATATATGATGCTGATCGGAGCTTAATCACTGATGGTTCTGGGATACGGGAGACGTTCCATCAATTCTATCAACAGCTTTATAGTAAAGAATTATCAGAGACACCGACGATAATGCGAGAATATTTAGAGAAGATACCTATTCAGCGGGTTGAGGATTTAGACAGGGAGGCCCTCGAGGAAATCTTAACACAAGAGGAAATATTGACCTCTTTGCAAAATTTGCCATCTAATAAGGCTGCGGGACCCAACCAGATCCCTCTTGAGTTTTACAAAACTTTTATGGATATAATTAGTTCGGATTTGATCGAGGTTATAAGGTTAGCCCAACGGGGAGGATCAACACCAGAGTCATGGGCGGGAGCAGATATTGTAATATTCCTGAAAAAGGGCAAACCACCGAGAGAGCCAGGCTCCTATCGGCCTATCACGCTTATTAATAGCGATGTTAAGATTTTTTCTAAGGCTATGGCCACAAGGTTAAATAATATTGTCTGTAAAACTATACACCCCAGCCAACATGGGTTTATAGCAGGCCGTGGAACGACGCAGCATGTGCGCCGAGTAATTACACTTTTCGATGCCACAGAGGTCTCAGGGGACCCTATGGCTGCTCTGCTGCTCGATGCGGAAAAAGCCTCTGATAGGGTCTCCTGGGATTTCTTATGGGAGACGCTGAAATGGTTCGGCTTGGGGTGTGGTTTTGTTAAAGCCATACAGATATTATATAAGGCACCTACAGCCCGAATAAGGGTGAATGGCGGATACACGTCCTCTTTGATTATCGAGCGAGGGACCCGGCAGGGGTGTCCATGTTCACCTCTGCTTTTTGCCATATATATTGATCCATTAATACGTTTATTTGAGGCTAACAATGAAATTCTCCCCATTGTTTGTCATGGCCTGGAATCTAAAGTCTTCGCTTATGCGGATGACGTGGCTATCATTGCGGCAAATCCCCTTACTGCACTAAGGGCTGTAGAGCAAGTCTCACAAGAATTCGGCAAACTCTCTGGGTATGCATTGAATAGATCCAAAACCCAAATTCTTAAAAACAGGCATTGTATTATAGATGACCCTCGAGTTGCAGAATCTGCAGTTTATTTGGGAATTACGATAACGGCAGATTTGGGGAAAATTGTAGGGAGAAATATTCATCCAATTATAAACAAAGCTAGATCTGACTTTGATAGAATTAACAATCTGCATTTATCTTTAGTTGGTCGTTGTAATGTGGTGAAGATGATGTTTTTACCAAAAATCCTTTATCTGTTCAGGGCAATCCCCTTGGAGTTTGATAGACATTGGTTTATAACCCTAGAGAATATTGTTAATCGATTTATATGGGCACAGGGGAAAACAAGGAGGGCTCTTAGATTTATGTCGTTACCTCGGGAGCGAGGGGGTTTGCTGTTCCGGATTTTAGGCTTTATTATTGGTCGGCCGCCCTTCAATATATGAGTATATTGTTTGGTACACCTCCGGGGGATCCTGATGAAACAGGACTCCCCGATGTATATAAGTTATTGCTAGGGGATCATGCCGAGAATTGTTTTATGAAATTCAGCGAGCCCAGTTACTACAAAAAGACAAAATTTAAGACGCTGGTGGCTGCTTTTAAAATCTGGGTAGCCTTGAAAAAAAAGTTTAGTCTAGGAAGGCTTAATTATTATACCCAGTTATATAAAAACCCTATGTTTCCAGAAGTCTTTTCAGATATGATAATGGCAGAATGTTCAGAGAAAGGGATTCGGATGGCCGGGGATCTAATACAGAATGATGGCTTCCGCCAATTTACGGATATACAGCTGGAGTTTGGACTGGATAGTAATAATTTTTTTAAATATTTGCAGCTACGTAGTTTTTTCTATAAAAAAAAGGGGGGGCTCAAGGGTTTCTCTAGGAATAAAGTTATAGATACCATAAGGAGTAAACCGAAGGGATTTATTGGAGTCCTGTATACTGAATTAATTATAACAAAATTGGATGATTTGGGTAAGCATGCGGGAAAATGGCAGGTACGGGTGGGGGTAGAACCTGAGTGGTTCTTTGAATCCCTGTAATTAGGCCAGGTATCCTTTTGCTCTGCTGGGCTACAAACGCAACATTACAAGACTATCTTTGCTCTTTATTACACCCCAGCAAGAATTTCACAATGGGGTGGATCAGTTGGGATTACATGCTCACGGTGTGGTTTATTAGCTGCTGACCTGGTACATATGTTCGCGGCTTGTCCACGTTTGGAAAAATTGTTAGAATCCATTATGAAATTTTTAGATTTATCATTAGGGTTGAAAGTTAAGCTTACTCCCGCTTTGATTTTATTGGGAGTTAGGTGTGGCGAGCAGCAAAACCCGGCATATCAATTTCTTTTTGTGGCAATGGCGGTTGTGCGGTTAAGTATTGCCTCGGCCTGGCTGGACACTCAACCCCCCACATTTCAACAGTGGTTATCACGGTTACTTTCACTATTCACCATTGAAAGAGCTATCTCCGAGAGAAAGGGGAAAAGGGCTAGAGGGTTGGGGCTCAGCATATGGTCACCCCTGGCACGGTGGAAGGAATCTTAATTAGATTTATGATAAAATAATCTATCTGGTGGAATTTATTGGCTTTTTTTTTTGCTTTAAATTGGCGACGATATATATTATAATATGATTTGATTTGCTGCGGTGCGATATGGATATGTTTGTTTCTGTAATGTTGACTTATTATAATTTTCTGCCAGATTGTTGTGATATTGGTTCACGCCTCATTGTTTACTGTGTCTTATGCTTTTGTGCTGATCATTTAAAAAAAAAAAAAAGAATAAAAAAAAAAAAAAAGAGAGTAGAGAAACAAAATTGGGGCCCAAACAAATTCAGCTGCAAGTAACTTTTGGACTTGTCAGCATCAGTACATTGTAATTGAGCCTTAGCAGAGGTACCTCTGTCGGAGCCTTTGTCTGGCCACCTCCTGAAAAGTTCTGAGCATTGGCACCCATTAATATGCTGAATAATGGGGAAGTAGATATTGTGTCCACTGCAGTGAGGCGGATGTTGTCCACATACTGAAATGCCTTTGTACACCTTGTCAGTGATGGGATGCCTTTAATGCATGGGGAACTGATGTTGAACTGCTATTACAGGTTCCGGTACTAGTAGATAGTGAAGCAGGGACAATGAGCATCCCTGCCTACTGCCTCTTTGAATTACAAAAGTGTCAGGGAAAGAAAGACCTGACAGTCAGTCTGGGCAGGTAAACTGACATACATCAACTTAACCTTTGGTATGAAGTCCCCACTCAGTCCAACTTCTCCAAAATTCTAAAAAGGAAAACCTACCTAACATGGTCAGTGGATTTATCTGTAGTGAGCGAGAGAGCAACAAATTGCCTATGATCTTCTCTCACATGCATTAGATGTTGGGAAAACATGGATTGATGCTTCCCAGAAGAATTACCCAGTACAAAGCTCACCTGGGAACAGTGCACAATGTATGATATTCCTCTTTTCAAGCTTTTCAGCAATATTTTGGCAAGGATCTCACATCACAATTAACAATTGAAACAGGCTGATAGCTGGAGCAGCACAGGGGGTATTTCTCAGGTTTGGGCACAGTAGATATCGCAGCATGACTAAGCCTCGGCCTGAGCAAGCTCGTGCTCTCTGCCTCTTAGCAGGCCTTGCATGGCAGAGAAGAGAATTGTAGACCACTTGTAGAACTCACTGGAGAGACCATCATCCCAGGTGCTTGCTGCATTGGCAAGACTTTGATGATAACAGATGTTTCCTCACTAGTAATCTCACTGCTTAGGGAGCAACTGACCTCATCTGAGAGTGAGAGAAAGCATTTTATTCCTATACACTTTCACTCTCCATCTCTTCATTGATGAGTGTAAGTTGCCTATATGAACCAAACCGGGGAGTGAGCACACACCTTTCCTTCAAGGAGGGAGAAATAGAAAGTGCCACACAGAATAGGTTGGGAGAGAAGGCAAAAGTCCAGCCTAGACAATCAAACAAGAAGGCAACCCTACCTATTTATTTCAAAATATGCATAACGTCACAAATAATTATAACATGACCAGTGCTGATGAATAGGTCCCCAAAGAAAGAGGAAAAAAAGGACAAAATTATCACAAAATAGATTTATTTAATCAATAAATAAAAGACATGATAATAGCAACTAGTCCAGCCTAGAACATAATCATGTACACAGGAGATGGCAGTGTAATCTGTGCCTTTGGGGTGAAATCATCCTCTGGGAATGTAGGAGACCTAAATCAATCCTCCAATTACTATGCAAGATGACCAAATTGTAATACATGAGTTTCCTGTAGTAATACAATATCAGGGAATTTGAGGCTAATCAGTTCAACACCTTGTGTTGCATATTATTTAAAGTGATCTAACTTTTTGCAGAATATGTATGGGCAGTATACAGTGAGACAGCTAGACTTACTGCATGGGGAGCAAAGGTGCTCATAGGGACTAATGTCATATGATGGGGGAGCCCAACATTAGCACAGAGTCAAAAAGAGTATAGGAGTGGCATATCCAAGTATATAATAAGATGACAGTGGAACATCAGAGAAGATAGAGAGAGGGGTGTAAGGGCAATGGACATGTGGAATGACCTAGTGGGGGAGAGAGAACATAAAGAACCAGGTGAGCCCAAAGACAGAATAAAAGTCATAGTTATTGTGAGCGAAGCATAAGGATATTTGGGCAATGGCAGACAATGTAGATAATGGTATGGTGATAAGGGGAAGATTTAAGAAGCTAGGTACTAGTCCAGAGGTCTGTCTACTTTGCAAGCTCCCTGGGGTCAGAGAGTCAGAGACCTTGCAGTCAGGTGTTTGCGCATCTCTGGAAAACAATGACTGAACAGGTGCTCTCATGCAAGCAAATCGTACAGCCCCTCATAAGTGTTTATCTCACTATTGTAGGAAAGTGCCCTTTTTGTATGGTCACCCCCCTGTTTTTGCTCCAATCCTGATGGTTAAGACTGTGAAAGTGCACTGGAGTCTGCTGCCCAGGCCCCAGTGCCAGTGATCTCTCCCTAGAACTGATACATGTGAATTGGCAACTCCAATTGGCAAGGACTTTAACCCGCTTATAAGTCCCTAGAATATGGTACCAGTGGTACGCAGGGCATGGGTGTCAAAGAGGTCACCAGGGCCTGAAGCACCCTGAATGACCCACGTAAACTGATGATAGCAGTCGTGCCATTTCAGACTGCAGGATCAGTGCAAACTGCTCGAGCTTGACTATGCCCTCATCATGTGTTGCAAAGTCAATGCACTATTTTTAATATATGCCAGATGCCCCTTAGGAAGGCATCCTGAGCTCAGGAGGCAGGGTGCATTATATTAAAGGTGTGGACATATAAGTGCAAGCTTGTATGTCTCTATAGTGGCCTTTACCGTTAAAGGCTACTATAAGTGATAAGAGGTCCATAGGATAATATGCGCTGATACCATGGGCAAACTCGAGGTCGCCAGCTTCATTATGGTACTGCCTAAATATGTAATGTTTAATATCAAACAGCATGCCTCATCCCCCCAGACATCAATCTCATGTCGAGGATGATGTGACATGCACCCAGGTGGCTACCTTAGGGGTTGCCTACTTGGTTGCCCCAGCCTTTCCTGTGCTCTGGCTGCCAGCCCGCAGCTGCCAAGACAGGAATCTGGCTCCCTGCAAGGAGGTGTGAACTCTCCAAGGAGTCAGAAAAAATGGCCTGGATGGGAAGGAGGTCACACCTCCCTCCCTGACAGGATGGCTAGTGAAGTGGCACATCAAGGTGGTGAGCTTCAAAGCCTTCACCACCTGTGATATGCAACCAGGCTGCCTCCCAAAGGAGGAAACACCATTCCTCCTGCCCCAGGAACATTTGCACCTGGAGAGACTGAAAGATTAGGTATTCAGGAGGTGTACACCCCCCAGAAGGCTAGCCACACCTCTAGGGTGGGCTACCTGCTCTGTACAGGTAAGGAAGGTTTCTGTCATTTTTAAAATGTCAGAATAGAGGGATCTGGGTAGAAAAGGTGACCCACACCCCCGAATGTGGTCACCTCAGGGGCGGATTAGCCGCTGGGACTAGTAGCACATTGGCCACTTGCACCTACACCTCTATTGCCCCTAAATCTAGGACTTAAGAGCTACCCCTTACACCAGAACCTCAGTTCTGATCTGACTTACAACAAAGTACAAAGAAGAGACCTATGTCTTCACCAACAGAAGCTGCACAAAAAAAGGTGTGATACTCTGCACTAGTGCTTAATTTGAGCCGGTGGTTTGCGGGGTTTGGCACCGTCACTTATTTGTCAACACCCACACACATGACTACTAACACATGGTGGCGCTGTTTGTGTACTTTAGTGACGTGCTGAACAACAGTTGTTTATTAATTCAATATACATTGAAAACAACTAATACCTGCCGCTCAAGCCATTCTTATAAGTTTGGGGACCTCGAACAGTCTGAATTCTCACACTTGTAGCAGTGTAATGGTAAGTAGTTGTGTAGGTACCGACATTGGCAATGCGGGCTGTGGCAATGGGTGGTGCAAGCTGAGGTGGCCTTCTGACGAGGGCTCCGGCACTTATTTTGTTACAAATTAAGCACTGCTCTGCACCTGTGGCAATCTTCCTGAAACTGCACAACTGTGACTCATCCCGGACCAAAGACTGGTTCCCATAGATAGAGTGACCCCTTTAAGAGCCAAAAGCAAATCCAGACTTCCCTGGACTAGTAGCACTAGCCCCTTCCACACTGCAGGTAAAAACAACGTACCGGAACCAAAGAATCGCTGGCCATCGGGCCTTCGAGGAATTGCTCAAAAATAGATGGTACAGTGCATTGTGGAACACATTGTCCTGACCTCCAGCAACTTTTTAGGCAGCTACAGTTTTCCCCTGGACCTCCGGGTGTCGAAATAACTTTCTGCTGAGCTTACTGCTGCCAAGGCTTGTTGGTGGCCAGTCCGGCAACCACTACCTTTACTCGACGCTACAGCTCGAGGGAACACCGCAAAACTTTCATCCAACATCAGCAGTGGTTAGTAGTTGACTTTTTGCACCCATTTCCTCACCAGTACCATATAAGAACTAAAACCAGCTCCCCTGCGGCTCCCGCTTTAGCACCAAAGACAGCCAGGACAACTCTGTACCCGGGCTTCTTGAGAAAGGTAAACTGGAACTGACTGTCATGGCTTGGTCCTGGGACCTGTATCACCTTTACCCTTCTTGGGTTCCACGCAACTTGACCTGCAAGTGACTGATTGTCACTAGTGCTTTTTCCCATTGACCGCAATAATAACGTTTTGGAGTAGTGTTTTGCACTAATTTAATTTTACTTCTAAAACCCATAACCCCAGTTATACTTATCAGATCAACTGTGTTTAAGCGTCTAAATTTATATAAAAATCTGCTTTATTTTTAAATTGGTGTCAGATCTCTTTTGAGTTGTGTCAATTACTTATCATCCATGTTGGTACTCTGAAATGCTTAACACATGTTCCTCTAGTATTGCCTGGCTGCTCTTTGCCACTCTACCAGGCAGGGCCGGACTGGGAACAGAAACCGGCCCTGGCAAACTGCTCAGCCGGCCCCCCCCTGGGGTGAGGGGGAGTGCAGCCGAGCAGTTTGCGAGGGCCGGTTTCGGCCGATTTTGTTACCGGGGGCCGATATTGCCGACCCCTGGTAACAAAAATGGCCCCCCAGGGGTCCAAAACCGGCCCCCACCCTAGCGGCCTACCGGGGAAACGCCCGGTGCCCGCTATGGCCAGTCCGGCCCTGCTACCAGGACCGAGCTAAGGATTCATTATTGTGAATCCAAGGACCATCTTTGGGGTATTGTGAGAGTATTATATAATTAAGCCTAACCAGCATCAGTAAATATTACTCCACCTTCCTACAACTACCCTTCACCCAACTATCCAGTGCCTTACAAAAGTAGTCCAAAAAATCCACCCAGGACTGTTGGGGCAACTCCTGGGTGTCCCTAAACATCTGCCTGTACTTTTCAGGTGTGAGACCATATTTCATGATGTGTGTCCCCCATGAGTGGATACCGCATCCTGCCCTCTTTCCCTGGGGTAACAGTGCATCCCTCCCTTTACTTGGAATGTGCCTTCAGAGACCAGCTCCCCAATCCTACTCAGGGACCTTGTGCATCTCTAGAGCAACCTCATAGGCCTCAAACCACTTATCAATATCGTCCCCCCCACCAAGCAATCGTGAATGTGGACCCTTTTGTCACCAATGGGCACTGTGGTATCACTACCACCGATTCAGCTGGATTTTAAGGCCTGTTTGAACTTTAGGTCCAGCTTCTTTATACTAATTCATGAGCCCACAACATATTTTTTTTTCTGCTAAGGCCATTTCGGCCTCAGCTTTCTCCTTTGCTAAGGCTCTTAGTGACTCAGGTTTTCTCTCTTCTGTGGCCAGTCTGGCTAGCTGCAGCATCATGTTCCTCTCAGCCTGTCTGTCCTTCAACTCTTCAGGATACAGGTTTTGAGAGGATACACTGCTTCCTGCATGGGATCCAGCAGGGGACCCAATCTATGTGAGCCCTCCTCTCTCCTGTGATGACATTGCCAAGCCATGTCCTTCCTTCTCCTCATCATCTATTTCATGGTCATCACCCTCTTGGTTCTCTTTTGAAGCCTTCCACCAGGGCGCTTCCTCAAAAGCGTACAAGGATGCCCAAAGGTCCTATTTAGTGGACCCATTCTTCATGGCCAGCCCCATCTCCTTGCAGAACTGCTATAGCTCCCTCATATTGTATGACAGGCAGATTCATTTTCATTCTGGCAAGGTGTCACAGGTACAACAACAAAAAGACTCCAGTGCAGAAAGGTGAGGCAGGAATTACATTTGGAAAAATGACCAATTGAGAGAGAAAAATGAGAATTTAAAAATAGGTTGATTCTGATATCAAATTATTTATATGGGATTTTAGTGTTAAACAAAATCACTAAATTGCATGGCACAAACACAAGTATTGAGGCCCTTACTCAACAGCAATGTAAGAAATTGGGTTGTTGGTTGAGGGGGGTATGTACCCTTTTCAAGCAACAGCCACAATCCTTGCCAGGGTGAACCACCAAAGTCACTAAAGTAACCTGTGCTTAACCCTCTAGTGGCTTGGCACAATAGCAGTCAGTCTTAACTTAGAGGCAATGTGCAAAGTATTTATGCAGCACTCAAGCAGTAATAAAGTGACAACACAATACAAGAAAAAACCCACACCAATTTAGAAACAATAGAGTTAAATTTTATCAAATACTTGCCTCCAAAACAACAAAAATCCTATCTGTAGAACCGGAGATACACAATTTCAAAGATTTAACTTGATATAGCACCTAAAAGCACAAAGTGCCACTCGTGGTCATCTTGTCGTGCTACACTGGGAGAAAGTTACAAGTTCAGATTGACCGCAGTAGAGCTCAGGCTGGATACAGGAACAGGATCAGTCGTACTGAAAAAGTTACCTTCTCGAAGTCCGGCATGAAGAGTCCAGTTTGCGATGGAGCAGGCCGGGAGGAGCAGTGAGAGCATCGTGGATGGTCATCACTGTAGCACTGTAGCAGGTCTAGTGTGGCAGATGGTTGTCGCTGTAGCCTGAAGATCCTGTCGGGCGTCGCGGGTGGTCATTCCTTGAGCTCTGCTCTACCGGTCACCGCGGGCTGTCAATGTTCTAGCGCAAAGTGCAGATATTGCATTGGCAGTTGTCGCTGGCGTTTCCTGTAGTGCAAAGATTTGGGTTCACTGGAGCATTGCGCTGGTAGTTTCTGTGGCATGCACAGTCTCCCTGAAAGTGTCCACTTACTGAGACTCTGTACATCAAACTAAGGAAGTAAAAAAGGAACCTTGTAAGTGTCTCAGACTGGAGAAGATATTCCAAAGTCGGCATCTCCACAAAGAAACATTGGGGACCAGAAGTTGGGACTTATCCTCCCTTGCATCATAAGCAACTGAGTATGTTCATGCTTTTATTTGAAGCTAACATCACCTCTTTGGGAAGGGTTATATGGAGAGAGTTGTCCTGGGTTTTATCCATTGTAAGGTCATCTTGAAAATGATCATATTTGGCTTGTAAATGTCATCATTTTGGGCACTATTTTTATAGTTATATTTAATGGGTCGTGATGATGCATATATCTTTGACAAAGACAAATGACCAATGGCAATAGCCCAGAGAAGTGGAATTTACTGCTGGGGGCATTTTGTCCTATAATGGACAGTAATTACCGCTGCATTAATTTCCAATTATTTCTGCTGCTATTTCTGCAATGAGGGTCCTGATCTTTTAAAATGTTGCCGATCCTGCCAGTCCATGTATGTGTGAAGTCAGCACAATGTGAGCACTGATGGCACACATTGGCGGACTGTGAATGCTCACCCCAGGGGGCCCTCATCCACTTCCGATCCTATAGCAGATCGAGCAGCGGACAATCAGCCTTTTAGGACTGCATGGACACTCACAAGACTATCCCATCTCTTAAATCACTAGGTAAGCCTTTTCAAGGGTTTGATTCCCTGTGTGCTTGACATCAATCTTGAAGAGTCTATTGGTATCATGTAAATTCACTTGGCAACTGGGCTTGTTAAAAAGTTCTCAAGGTTAAAGAAGAGTATCATTTGTTGTGACTAATACTAAACAAAATACTCTTGAGCAATAAGGAAGCCAACCAGAGGCCTTGGTCCATGGAGGCTGAGGGAGGTGCATCAGAACCCAAGAGAACAATCACTGCATCTCAGGACAATTCTGTTTTTAGACTTTCCGCTCATTGGATCACCAGGGGTCACCCAGATGAAGCAGTCAGGTGGCAGTCTTGCAAACACCATCTGTGCTTGTATTTGATCATAACATTACACTACCAGCTGTAAAAATAATTCATCCACATAAGCCATGCTTTGCCCAATAACACAGCAAGGTGGTTAGTCTAAACAGCTATATCTTAAATAATGGAAGAACAAACAGATACTCCTCAGGCCACACAACCTACCGGGAGGCGGGAGCCTGAAATGGAAAAGAGCTTTCTGAGTCCTATGGCACACTGCCACATCACTCCATTGCCCCTCCTTCCCCCCCCACGATCCCCGCCACTCACATCATCTTTTCTTTCCCTCTAACCGTACATTGATTGTTTTTCCACAATGGGTGGGAAGCTGTTTAAAGTGTGTATTGGATTACTTTTAGCAATGCATTTAAGTTGAAGAACTGGACACAGTGTAATAAGGAAAGGCTAGAAGAGTTAAAGAGGGGGAATTATTTCCCGCTACATTCCAATAAACATCTCCTATCATGCCATTGATCCCTATGCCTCTACTATACAATTTTATATAATTTTATGCACTTTTATGCAAAAGCCGCTGTGTCTAAAAGCAGTAAAAGAAACATCAAAAATGTAAAAGTAGAAGGGTGAAGTGATTGGAAACTTTGATGTCCTTGCTGATACCTCCACAATGGCAGAGTGGAGAGCAGAGTCAGACAGGCTGAACAGCAGGATTGTGAGTCCTAACCTCCAGGCGATGCCCCAACGTCCTGGAATCTTGGCTGGTGTTAGAGTGTACTTCTCCTGTCTCCAATGTATAAAAGGTGAGTCTTAGAAACTGTAGATCGCCGTCGGAGCCTCAGCCATCAACGTTGAATGGCTGGTTGGCCTCAGCTTGCTGGTTTGCCCGGCGGAAGGAGACATGGGGCCATATGTATCAAACAATGGTTTTGCGATTCTCAAATAGCGATTTTTAGAGAATCGCTATTTGAGAATCGCAAAACGAGATGTAAATAAAAATTCGCAAATATTTTGCGATTCCCTGACATTCCTTAATTGCGAGTCGCAAATTGCGAGTCGCAATTAAGGAATACATTCCCATTCATTCCTATGGGCCTAGAGGCCCATAGAAAGTAATAGGAAGACATTCGCAATTTGCGAGTACCCATTAGGTACTCGCAAATTGCGAATGCTATTTCAAGGGTGCAAGGGTGTCAAAAGGACACCCTGTTGCACCCTGAAATGTGCATGTGTGCACATGTGGCACACATACATGCCCTAAGGGCATGTATGTGCGCCACATGGCACTTTGAAAAATGCAAAAAGTGAATTTTTCAAAGAAATTGCAAATTACCACCAACTTGAAGTTGGTGGTAATTTGCGATTCCTTAGGGCCAAATCGCACTATTTTTGTGCTTCTTACATTGAATTTAAGGAATCGCAATTTGCGATTCCTTAAATGCATTTGCAAAATAGGGAATTGCAAATTTTGCGATTCCTTATTTTGCGAGTGGGTTTTTGTGTGATACATTGCACACTGCTAAATTGCGATCGCAAACGCTGAAATTCTGCGAATTTCAGCGTTTGCAATTTAGCTTGATACATATGGCCCATGATTTCCAGGAAAGTTTCTATGTCTGAACATAGAGGACTTCTTTGGGTCCAACACCGAGGAACATTCAATCAACGTCAGGGCCTTCTTGGGCACAGACTCCAGACTTTGCTTACTCAGAGGTTTCCCTCTTTTGTTGACAACCTGACCAAGATCTTGCTCTTCAGCAACCTGCTGTTGTGAAGCCACCCTCCGGATCCAGTTGGGCCATGGGTGAATTGTCAACGGCCACTTTTTCTTCTGAAAAGTTTCTAAGTCAGAAGGAAAACTTTCCACCAGGACGCAGTCAGCCTTACCTTGTGACTTTGACCCAATCTTGCTCGACCAGATAACTGTGGTTGACGCTTTGTGCTTTTAGGCACTCTTTTTCATTCAAACTTCAAAAATTCATATCTCTAGTTCTACTTATTGGATTTTTGTTGTTTTGGTGTCATTTTATGTAGTCAAATATTCTCTATTTTACTAAATTGGTTTTATTTTTCATGTGTTGTGCTTTCACTTTATTACTGTTTCAGTACTACATAAAAACTTTACACATTGACTTTGAGTTAAGCCTGACTGCTTTGTGCCAAGATACCAGAGAGTTAAGCACTGTTACTTGAATGACTTTAGTCCTGTAACGTAGCAAAACATAAAATTGATTTTACTGGGAATCAGGCAGGTCCCAGGGTAGCAGATGGAGATCCAGGGCCACGTGACACCCTTGGGAGAGATCGTGGCTAGGAGGGAGAAACTAAACTTTACTGGTTGGTTAGCACAGATGGTATGTGCCAGACACAACATTTGATTGAGGGGCACAGTTCTGTGGGCAATCAAACTGCACCCCTTGTTTTCACCATCTATTAACTATACCCTTGGTGATTATCACCAGAACTGGTTTTCTGCTGTTTTAGTTAGAAAAATCTACGGTAGAGTTGCTTTCCTATTTAATAACGAGCACTCTGTATTGGGTCATCTTTCACAGTAATCTTGGGGCAGATTTACAAGGCCCTTGCGTGACTTTTGCGCTGCAGTTGCGTCACTTTTGTGACGCAGCCGCGGCGTAAATGTTGCGGCCCATTTACAACGTGACGCATCTAGGGAGATGCGTCACGTTGTAAAGCCCTGCATCACATTATACCTGCGTCAGGTATAATGTATGCAGGGTGGGCTTTCCCACGCAAAAAGCCATGTAGAACTCTACGCCTTCACTGCGTCAAAATCCCTACGCCTGCTCAGAGCAGGCGTAATGAATGGCGCAGGGCTTTTTGGATGGCTCACCCATCTATTGTGGCATATTGCTGCAGTTGCGTCACTTTCATGATCAACTACAGCAATGCATCACTTTTGCGCCAACAGATGCATCAGAATTTCTGATGCATCTGTTAATCCTTGCGCCATGGAGCACTGTATTGTAAATGCAGCGCATCCATAGTGGCTCAAGGACATTCGGCGCTGATGCAAGGAAACTGACGCATCTATGCAGATGCGTCAGTTCCTTGTAAATCTGCCCCCGCATGTGTTAAGTTACGTGTGTGTCTGATTTATTGAATAGAGCACAGACTACTGACCTCATTACACGGTCCCCCGTTGCTGGGCTGTTACTTCAATAACCCCAGAATAATGACACTGGAGATCCAGTTAACTGTTTCTTGGCATGTGGAATTAACGCAAATTCTGGTTTAAACCTTGAGAATTATGGTTTTTATTCCCCAAGTAATTGCTCATTCTCTTCTACAGTTTCCCTGGGAGACCTCGGACCTCATATCTCTGAATTTTGCCAGGCCTCAAATTTCCTAGAAGATTTTTTAGTAAAAAGGTGCCATTGATCCCCTTATTTTCTTTTTTTTTTTTGGGCGGGGGGGTGTTGTTGGGGGTTGGAGGGTGGGGGTTGTCAGACAAAAGCGCATCATTTCACTTCTTATTTATACCCCCGTGCTTCAGGAGAAAGGATCTGACCGCTGAGCCCAGATCGAAACCACACCTTTCCCTCTGAGTCGAGGTGTTATCTGAGGACTGCCTGTCGTAAAAAAATATATGCTTGTTCAGTGTTATTATAAAAGAAAAAATATGTGCTATCTAAGACGACGTAGGCGTCTTTATTGGTAAGCTAATACCTCAAAGAATAAAAAAGGCCGTTGTGAAAAACTGAACTATAACTTAATAAAAAGGGCACACGTACAGCTAAAACATATTTAAAAAGTAGTAAAATGTTACCCTGCTCATTTTAATTTTGCAATTATATTACAAAATATCATCTATTTACAGAATATTTCAAACTGTATGTTTTGCTGTCTGACCTAGCAGCTTTGAATGTTTCAGTGAGAGCCTTCTTGTCGTCATATTTCCCCATAAATATGTGAACGAGGACATCAGTGGTATATTATAATACATTTACATGCATCATTGAGCTGAATTACTGTTTTATTTCCCAGTTCAGTTCAGTGATTAGCGTATCCATTATCAACTTTAAACAAGCAGATGCAATCAGGTTTAATGGCTCCGGAGGAGAGAGCGAGGCAGTGAATCCGCACTCTGCATGCTTTGCAAACACAGGTTTTTACCTATCAAAGGCGGTGAAGCTTCGAGTCCACCTGACTGACTGACTGTCTACTTACATGGCGCAGTCCACCAATCATTCCACCTAACACTCAAATGACTGGAGCATCAACACGGCTGTTTTTGGGCACAGAGATCTTTCGTATTGCACTGGTATAGGCCAACTGCACCAAAAATAAGGGCCACCGGATTATGCGGCAATTTAGGGTCAAATTATGCGGCAGAAATTGTACTGCAAAAAAAAAGACAAATTGTATGACATAATGTAGCACGCATTGTGGCAGTCTTGTTTTGCTGTACGGTCATTTTAACACACGATAATACTGTATGGACACGTGTCACCTCATTACTACAATTTTTACAGCAGCTCAAAGGTGAACAGTTAAACTTTACAAACAGTCTTCCTTTGCGCGGCATCCCGTGTCACGTTTTTTCTAGTAACGTTTTCAAACCAAGCAGCGGATAGTGGGTTTTTGGCAAATGCAGTAAAACCATAATTAGATGGCAGTGGAACCACATCATTCCTGTGGTCCACACAAAAATATATACTTGCAGTTTCACAACTTGTAGTGGTGAGTCAGGAGTACTTAGACACATTTCTTGCTACAGTGTTGGTTGCAGTAAAGGTGCGGGATATGGCAGGCGTGGTGGTTCATAAATAGACATAGACATATAAATATCACTCTGGTGTAGGGGCCTCAACTAAAAAGCCAATGAGGTACTCATTCAGGACCTTGTAGAAAATCAAGCCCTTGTCCTCAATTAGTTTACAAAGCCCAGTTGTCTCTTGTCCTCCTTTTCTTCTGCCCTTATTTACAAAGCCCAATTGTCTCTTGTTCTTTTTCTCTGCCTTTAACACAACCCCAACCTTTAAGACACACCAAAGCACAGCATGGCTGTAAAGTACAGAGTAGACATAACTAGTGCGGTGTTAATCCCCTCCTTTCAGACACACACCACAACAGTCCATCTGCAGAAACGCTCCACCTCTTCCTTTGAAGCAATCCATGCTGAACACCGCAGAAGAGTATAATCCGCCATCCACCTTAACAATGTGGCACACCGGAGTCAAAATCCAAGCATCTGACTCTACAAACGATATCAATTATCTAGTTTTGTGGAATTCCTTTGGGATAACCTAAGCACTGGGAAGAGATGATTCTTAAAGTTTTTCTACCATTTGGGTGCATTTTGCACACCCTCAGCGAGTCTACACTCATCTGTAAGCCTTCACCTTACAGCAACCCTTTGGTATCTATCTGTTCCATTGATTCCTCTCATTTGAGCAAATACCAAAGGCCAGATTTATCAAAGTGTTGTGTTGCGCTTGCGTCACACAAGGAGGCACAAGGGCAACACAACCCAAAGTCAGATTTACCAAGCCACTCAAGGCCACTTTGCGTGGCCCTGCGGTGCTTGGTCAATTTGGAGTAAGGCGAGGCAGCGCAAGTTGCTGCCTTGTGTTACTCTGCACCAGGGAGGCATTCCATTGGTGGTCTTTCTCTATTCTCACTTGTCCCTTTATATGGATCATTTGGCTGCTGTTGTGATGATTCAACAGCTCCTTTATTTTCAGTCTCTCAATTCTTCGTTTTCAGTGGGTATTTCCACAACACTCTGTGAAATTTCAGGAACTTGTAGAAGTGAGAGATTTTGCTATATTTCACCCCATCTGATCCTTCAGGACGTACAGGTATAGGAGTTCTCGAACTTGGCTCAAAGAGCACTATTTTGTTGTATGAGCACCTCACGTTCTGGGTGTGCGAATCATGGACCCAATTAGGTATCCTGGAACACTTGACAGCCGTTTTGGTAATCAATATTATTTGGTATGGGCCTTTCCACCTCAACTCCATGCAGGATTTTCACATATGCTTTTTCATCGAAACCCAGTCACCAGGGTTAAGGTCATGACACTGCTCCTGATGTGGACTGGCAGTAGCAACTCTAACCTGGTGAGAAACAGAATGCACCTCATTAGCTAATTCTTTGCAGTTATTGAGTATCATGTCATCTGTGATGTTTACAAGTGCAATAGCAGGCACAGCAGGTAGTCCCATAGCATGACCAATGAGAATTTCATATGGAGTTGTCCAGTCAGGGGCACTTCGAAGACTCATCAGCACCACAGTAAAGCATCTGGTCATTTCAGAGAGGTAGATGCACATTCTTTGGTCAATCGAGACTTCAGCATGCCATTCAGCTGTTCAACTGTCCCCAAAGCCTTAGGACAATAGCTACAATGCAATCTCTGTTCCACTTGAAATATCACACACAGCATTCTGAGGACCTCATTATTAAAATGGGACCCTCAGTCTGACTCCAGAGAAACAGGGAATCCAAACCGTAAAATGAGTTCATGTAACAGCAGTTTAGCTACAGCGAGACTGTTATTTCTTCATGTTGGGTAAGCTTTCAGACATTGAGAGAAAATGCACACTATAACCAGGGCATACCTCAGCCTGTTACAAACAAGCATTTCAATAAAGTCCAACTGCTTCTTATTAAAGGATCTTTCTGATCTTCCCATGTGACTTAATGTTACAGGCGTTCTTTGTCCTATATTCATTTGCTGGCATGTCACACACCTATGGCATAGCTCTTCAGCTAGAACTCTGACTCGTGGATTAAACCAGTTCTGTCTAAACAACCTAACCATTATATCCCTTCCAATATGTGCAGGACTATGGAAATGTTGTTTCATGGGAAACAAGAGGCTATCTGGCAACACTGGTCTTCCATCCGCTGAAACCTAAATGTAATTTGCATTTTTAACTTATCCTGCTCTGATCTACCCTTGCTGTTCAGCCTCTGAAACTATTTCCTGCAATATTTTGATTTTTCTCCTATATCAGCTACTGACAACAACATTGAAAAGGTTGTATCCTCATCAGATTCATCTGTATATTCTCTGTTAAATGTGCATGCCACAATTGCACGATATCGTGCAACTTCTTCTGCATATCTTTTTTCAACTGCGTCATAATCATTGCAACTTCTGTGGGCTGCACATTTCACTACGGCAATCTTTTGTGGTAACTGCAAAGCTTCTAATAATTTCATCACATTTTCTTCATTACGTATCGGCGAACTAGATGATGTCATAAATACCCTCTGTAGCCACAACTGCCCAAAATCATGGACCACACCAAAGCCATACTTACTATCTATAAATATAGTCACTCTCAACAGAGCTGAAAGATTACATGCTCTTGTAAGAGCAATCAATTTTGCCACTTGTGCGAGGTAACACCTTGAAGTTAGGAGGCTCCTACCACTTCCTGAATTTTACAAACAGTGAAGGCTGCTCTCAAAGTTCCCTCATTATCTCTTAAATATGAGCCGTCCACAAACATTACATGGTCGGGCTCATTGAGAAGTTAATCTTTAATGCCTGGTCTTGGCTTGGTGCTTAAATCCATAACATCCAGGTAGTCATGTTCAACTTTACCTTCATCAATTTCATTTTCAGGCAACAGTAACAATGTAGCTGGACTTAGTGTTTGGCACCTCTTGAGAGCAACATTGTCCACAGCAAGTATTTGTTGTTCGTATTTTGTATTTCTGCTGTTTGTCAAGTACTGTGTTATGGTACGGGTAAGCACAATTTCCACTGAATGAGGGGCCATCACTGTAAGAGGGTGTTCCATCACTATGCTCTCACATCTCTCAATACTGACACCAACTGCCTCAACTGCTTTAAGGCAGCCTGGCAATCCTGTGGCAACTGGGTCAAGCATAGTTGAAAAATATGTCACAGGTCTTCAAGAGCCTCCATGCAACTCAGTAAGTACTGAGAGAGTGCAGCCTTTCCTCTAACTGCAAAACAATGTGAACATTTTACTGTAATCATGCATTCCCTGTGCTGGGGCACGACAGAGACTTTCTCTCAGCTCTATGAGGGCTTTCAAGCAATCATTGTCCCATGGAACTGGATCAGGCACATATTTTTGCATCAGCCTCAGTAATGGCTTGACCGCTAGGGAAAAGTTTGTATCCACTGTCTACAGTAACCAACCATTCCCAGGAACATCCTGACTTCTCTTTGAGTTCTGGGTGGGTTCATTTTCAGTATTGTCTCGACTCTCTCCTGTGACTCCTTTCTCATTCCCTTCTCAATGAGATGTCCCAAATATAGGACTTCTTTCTGACAGTATAGCAATTTACTCGGAGACACCTTGTGTTCGTTCTCAGCTAAATGATTCAAAAATGCAATTGTGTCCTGTTTAAAAGCTTCTTGTGTACTTTATGCCACAAGCCGGCCATAAATGTACTGCACAAGAACTGAATTGCAGGCCATATGCAGAGTCTCAAGATTTTTTTTCAAGATCCGATTAAAGAATGATGGACTCTCTGTATACCCTTGTAGAACTCGGCACCATGCCAAAACTCTATCTCTAAATACAAATGAGAACATGAATTGACTGTCCTCATGCAATGGAATAAAGAAAAAGGCCTGGCAGCGATCCGCAATGGTAAACCATTCTGCAGTGCAGGGAATTTGAAATAGTATTGTTGCTGGTTTTGTGTATGTTACAGGACAACATGGAACAACTATATTGTTAATTTTTCGAAGATCCTGTACAATTTGATACTTTTCATTGGGCTTCTATAAACCCATGATTTACGAATTGCAAGGACGTCCGGCAATTTCTTTCAAGATCCCTTGCTTTAGCATGTTTTCAATCCCTGGAGTTATTCCAGCAACTGTCTCAGGTGTTAAAATATATAGTAGTGTTCTCAAGAAAAATGTGTTTGGCTTTCTCGTGATTCGTAATGGTTCTACACCTTTGATTTGTCCATTGTCTTTTCCCAAAAAACCCCATACTTCAGATTTTACAGTATCTCGTATATCAGGAGGTAAATCCTCTACCTTTCTTACAGTATACAATCCTACAGCTGTTTCTTGTCAGGCCATTTTAAATTCAACATTTTCATCATGCATTTGAAATTCAACACCATTCGTTGTGCAGTAAATGGAGCAATTTAACTAACACAAAAGATCTCTTCCTAACAGATTTACAGGACTTGAATCACATACCACAAATTGGAGATTTTCCTCAAATGAACCTACTTGTATAGGCACTTCCTTTGAAACAGTTATTTATTTATTTGTGACACCTCCAACTAGGATCTCCTTTCTGAACAGGGGTAGGTCTGGGACTCCTGTGCCGATGAGAACTGACACTTGGTGGCCATTAATCTCTCCTTCTACAAATGGTCTACTTTGGTCTACTACTAAGACTGCACCAAGTACGCAATCTTCCTCATTCCTCAGGCACCATGATTAGGACTTGTCAGAATCAAAACTCTCATTTTCCAACGTGGAGAACTATTGAAATGGGTTCTGATTTTGTAATGGATTTGAATTTGATCTTGATACCTGATCCATATTAAACTTGGGATTACCCATAGTTTGCGAGGCCATGGGAGCCTGTAGGACCTGCATCATAGGAATTTGTGGCTGCATTGACACATGCATTTGTTGGACCGGAACCTGAACCAGAACATTTTGCATTTACGTTTGATTTACCCCTTGCATTTGTCCATCACCACTCACTCAATTTGGATTCTGTCTAAACTATGTTCCAGTGCTTGAGCCTGTTACAATAGTGACAAAGAGTCTATTTCTTCAGCGTTGCAATGTCTATTCCAGAATTTGGATCAACCGGAACACCTTGACCTCTACCGTGTGGAGCACCAACTCAGCCCTGTGCAGTTTGAAGTCCAACCTTAAAACCCAAAACCTTGCCTTCTACCAAAATTCCCTCCATGCGACTGATTCTGGAATCCCTTTTGAGCCAGTTTAGTCTGAGCCAACATAACGTTCTCTTCAAGTCTCTCCTGCTTAATTTTTTGCACATCACTACAGTATTTTGCATACCTCAGAATCTCATCTAAAGGTTTCGTCTGCCAACAAATTACATTCTTTGTATGTGCATGCTTATCTCTGGCACCAACCCAAAAATGAACAGTGACACAACACTCCCCATATCACCCTTTTCAGGATTTTCTTGTCCCCTATGCTGTTTAAACTCCTGCCACAATCTTTCATAATAAGCATGCACTGATTCTTTAGCTTTTTGAGTAGTTCTGTTATTCTCTAACCAATCGCTATACCTTGCTGAAATTTTCCCTTTAAAAAAGGCAATCACATCATCATATTTTGTCATCACCACAGGTGAAGATGCATGCACGAGTATTTGCATCTCTTGGAGGCTCAGTACATGGCCATTGCACAGCTATCTTACATTAAGCCCATGGATCGGTCAGTACTACATTATCAAAGAAAGTATTCAAGTCTGTCCACAAAACCTTTGAAATGTCCACAAATCTCCCAACTTGTATTTACCACTGAGCGGGATTCTCTCTTAGCTTCGGAAAGTTGTTCATGAATTTTGCAGGATCACCTCTACTCCACAGTTCATAGACATATCTTTCACCTGGTATCTCCCTCATAGGAAAGTAAAAGCTTCATCTTCATCTGGGGGTAGTGATGGTGGCTTACCATTTGCTTCTGTAGCATCTGATTGTTTCTTTTTCTTTCCTTGTTTCTTTGTCCATTTACTCTCTAATCTGTCAAAGTTGCTCGATTTGCAGATGCACTTTACCAACTACGCAATGTGTTATCTCATTCCTGAAGACCACATTCTCACAATAGCTTTATGATCTAACTGTGCACTAAAGCTTTTCTGTAAAGAAACACTCTTAGAGATATCCACCTCATATTCTTCTGCCAATTCAGTTAATCTGTCATGTGTGACAGCTGTATGTCTTGTGATTTCTTTACTCAAATATATCAATTCATTTTATTGATATTGATTCAAACGTGAAATGTCTAAACATCCTCTAATAATTTCTTCCAATTACACCTTCAATTTTGGCACATCTAGAGGCCTTACCCTTTCCTGGCTAAGAGATGGACTCTCTGTTTCTCCGATCCTTTTATTTTGTGGAGTTTCTTCAAACCCTGGGAGAAAAATCCCATCATCAAATGATACTGACTCTCCCTGTGTAAAAGGTGAGGTAAAGATAATCCTTCTCCCTTATCTTAATGATTGAACATTTTGTGGTGGAGTCCATGCAACAATCTGTGAGTTTTGTGACGTTGGAATAAACTCTGTCGCAGTTACTCCTCCAACAGTACCTGGAGCCATAGAGTTCAGAATAATATTTATTGGTGCAGTTGTAATAGGCACTACCAATGTCAGAGCTGATACAACTGTGACACCTGTATAGGAACAGTCACAGTAGACCTGTGCAGGTCCTTGCCAGCTCCCCCGAGTGTCTTTGTGCAGGTCTCCCTGCAGTCACTGATTGTGTCCCCGCTGCTCGGACTGGGCCGCTGAAGTTGCCCTTCCTCCACCGCTGCCTGTCCCCTGCCATCATTTGCATGTGTCTGGTTCCTGCCTTTTCTTGTGTGTGTGTGCCAGTTTAGCAGTTTTTTGTATAGTTAGTGGTGTATGTGGGAAGTGTGTTCCAGCTTAACCTTGTGTTTATCACATTCTCTCGCAGCCTCCTGCTACACCTGCTCTGGCTGTTTTTCGCCACCCTCACCAATTCCCGCCTCGCCAAATCCACCTCCTGCTGAGTGTGCCAGTTTAGCCGTTTTTTGTATAGTTAGTGGTGTGTGTGTGTGAAGTGTGTGCCAGTTTAAACTTGTGTGCCAGATTCCCCGCAGCCTCTGACTACACCTATTCCCGCCATTTTATGCCACCCTCGTCAATTCCCGCCTCCCACCACCCACTGCCACTCCTACCCCCAGAACCTACTTAATAGTGGCCACAGTGCGGCTGTGCCACCGATGCGCCAAAGGCAAGCCTGTCTGTGCCTGTCTGTGCCTGGACCACACCCACACCCAGCGCCAGGACCCCTGACCCTCCCGCCGCTACACAGCGGAGGAGTTTCCTGGCCCTGGACCCTAGACACCGAAACAATATCTGCTGCACTTCCTCCCTGTGATTAACCCAAAGGACCCTTCACCTGCCGCCACTGCCGCTTCTCCTGCAGCACAGGACCACCAGTCCTCATTGGATCCCACACCACTTCCGCCCAGAAGACCACGAACAATCCGGAACCGCTCCAATGCATCCTGCTCAACGCCCGATCCCTCTGCAAACATGCCACGGAAATCTGGGACACCATCATCAACCTCTCTCTGAACGTCGCCTTCATCACCGAAACATGGCTCAGCCCCTCCTCAAACCCTGACATCGCCACTGCATACACCAAGACCACACCAACAAACATGGCGGGTGCATTGCCATCATCTTCAAGAACACCATCCAATGCATTGCCACCAACAATGACACCACGCCTCTCATGGAACACCTCAACTTTCAACCACAGACTGACGCCAAGACCACTATAAGAGCCACCCTCGTATACAGACCCCCGTGACCCTGATTGGCTTTCTGCTATGCCATCTCCAACCTCATTGACCCCTAGCCATCGACTCCTACCACTACATCCTACTCAGCAACCTCCATTTCAATGTCGACGATCCCAACGACGCCACCTCCGCTACCCTACTGGAGAACTTGAACAACATCAACCTCACCCAACTGGTCACCGAACTCACGCACAAAACCGGACACACACTTCACTCCATCGTCACCTCTAATGGCAGAATAAAATTCAGCCACATCATAGAACTCATCTGGACCGACCACACCATTGTTCACTTCACCATCTCCAATGCTCAGCACACCATCTCCAAACATCACAGCTCCTCCCACCGCAGCTGGGGCAAGGTAACTGAGACACAGTGGACACAGGACCTCAGTACCTCCCAACCCGAAGCTTCATCAGACTGTGACCAGGCTGTCCAGAACTTCTCCGCATGGATCACCAAATGCGCCAACAGGGTCGCCCGATGAAACAAGCAAAAACCAACAAAACCTCAAAACTAGCCAGCTGGTACACCCCATAGCTCAGATCCACAAAGCACAACTGCTACCAACTTGAGAAATGAAGGCACGCCACAAGGAACCCCTCCAACAGAGCCGCTCACAAAGCAGCCCTCAGCCACTACCACCTGCGCATTAAGGAAGCCAAGAGAGCAGCCATAACATCCTGCATCGTTACAGCAGCCAACCACACAAAAGAACTCTTCAAAATAATCAAGCAATTCTCCAACCAAGCAGTCACCGAGAACACTATCCGCCCCTCCCAAGAACTCTGTGACACCCTCTCTAACTACTTCCAGAGCAAAATTACCACCAACTACAACTACTTCGACCCCCAACCCACTGCTCTCAACCTCAACGAACCAGCGCACACCAGCCGAATGATCACCACTTGGTTCTACTCACCACCCAGACCACCATGGCCATAATGTCATCCATCCACTCCGGGGCACCCATCGACCTCTGCCCCACCACCTTTTTAACCTTAGAAACAACTCAATCAGCATGGAAATCACCAGCATCATCAACACCTCCATCATCACAGCAGCCTTCCCGGACAGATGGAAACACACAGAGGTAAGACCCCTCCTAAAGAAACCCTCTGCTAACACCAGAGAACTCAAAAAATTATCGGCAGATCTCCTTGCTCCCCTACCCTGCCAAAGTACTCGAGAAGGCCATCAACCAACAGCTCACCAAATACCTGGAACAAAAACCACCTACTTGAAGCCTCCCAGTCTGGATGATTGCTGCCACAGACGACATCAGAACCCTCCTCGACCACAGAGAGACTGTGGCCCTGATCCTCCTCAACCTCTCTGCTGCATTCAACACCGTATCCCACCACACCCTCATCAACAGACCTTACAACATCAACATACAGCAAAATGCCCTCAAGTGCATCGCCTCCTTCCTTACAGGATACACACAGAACATCCAGCTGCCTTCCTTCACCTCCGAACCCAAGGACATCATATGCGGTGTACCGCAAGGACTCTCCCTCAGCCCCACCTTGTTCAACACCTACATGACCCCCCTTGCAGACATCGTCAGACCCCATGGCCTCAACATAATCTTCAGAAAGATCTTAGTCAACACCAGAAAGACCGTCACCCAGGGCCTCATCACCAGCCGCCTCGACTACGGCAACACTCTCTACACAGGCATCTCCACCCAGCTCCTCAGAAGACTCCAGACCATACAGAATGCTGCAGCCAGACTCATCTTGGACCTCCCCAAATGAACCTATATCACCCCCTCCTCAGAAACCTCCACTGGCTCCCCATCCAGAAGAGATGCCAGTTCAAGATCCTCAAATACACCTACAAATCTCTACATGAGCAAGGACCGGCCTACATCAACCACTGACTGAATTTCCATCTTACAGCAAGACACCTGTGCTCCTCCTCACTAGCCCTTGTGCACAATCCCCACATCCACTGCCACTCGACTCCTCCTTCTCCTACATCGCTGCCAAGACCTGGAACAACCTGCCCTTCCATCTTTGAACAGTACCCTCCCTGGTGGACTTCGGGCAGAAACTCAAGACCTTGCTTTTTGATGGAGACATCGCACCCTCAGCGCCTAGATACCCCTAGGAGTGACAATGCTGTGCTATACAAATGCTGATTGATTGGCTGATTGATTGATTGATTGATTGATAGAAGCAGAAATACCTGGAGCTATTACCATAGGGGCTACTTCTACAGGTGAATTGCAATCGGATGTACTGGAAGTGGTCTCTCGATCTGAGATATGTTCAGATCAACAGGGGCTGTAGCCACTGTAACACGAGTGGTTGTTACACCCTCTGTACTTGTCAAGAGAGCCACATATGTTGCTGGACGTGAGGATAACAAAGCATCTAAAATGTCATCCCCTGAATCGCTATTAGTGTCTGTTTTTCTTGCAGCTTCCTTATCATAATTTTCTTGCTTTTGTTTCTTTTTAGACTTTTCTGTTGCTATTGCTGGGTACATTACAGCATTCTCAACTACCTATTTTCTCCACCTCTGCTGTCCTTCATCCCACTGAGCATTTGCAATATTTTGTACTGCTCTCTTTGCTCTATTCTGGTACTTTTTTTTCTCTTTGGCATGAGCTTCTTGCTCCAAAGCATTTAATGCTTCATATTGAGTAGGTCTTGGAGGTGGCTTCATTTCATATCATTTTCCTCTCAAATGTTCATTAATCTTTAAATCCAAAGTAATTTATTGTGGAAATCTGAATGGTCTTTTGTTTTCAGTGATCTTGTGCCATAAGTGGAGAAGTGTGGCTCAATGGTTAGAGCGGCAGACCCTGATGCAGAGATCTGGCCCGGGACCAGGGTTCAATTCCCACCTCAGCGGGTCTTGGGCTCAACTTCCTCGGACCTGATAATTCTCGCCTCGGTGCCTATTCTAATCATGGGTCCCACTCTGCAACTCTGGGCAATAGCTTGCTTAATCTCCACAACGGCCCCACCAGTGCTGGGATGCCTGGCTTCACCTTGGGGGTGCCCAGGAGTGGACATTTCACAGGGAAAAGCCAGGAAGGGTTCTACAGCGGTATGCGTTCAGCGCCAGGATGCCTCAGGGTAGCAGTGCGCTTTATAAGTACAAATTCATTTCATTTCATAACAAAGCCACAAACAGGCATGAAGTCCTACATTTGTCGCCATATAATGACCTGGCGTACCTTTCTGTGGAGCCTCTTCACCCTCCCATTCAGGGATTCCTACATCACCTCTCATCAAATCTCTAAAAGCTTTAAAACATTTAATGATCGCAAAGATTCAAAAATAATTGAACAATGATCAAATTCAGAAATTTTCAACATTTTTGTTCAGTTTACAATTCTGCATTCATCAATAACTTCCTCCAATCCTGTCACAATTTTCTTTTCATAAGGCTATCACAGCTTAGTACTTGATGACTCGTTAACCAATACCAGTGTGACAATTCACACCAACTGATCAATCCCAGCGAGACGCACTCTGACATAATTCTTCACTCCTTGCAGCAGAACACCCTCCTTTACAATTTTCTCGTACACAAAAATTCTTCAACTCTAAGCAAGCACAATGAACAAATAACTTTTGTCTGCTCTGCTAAAGAATTGAAAATAGTTACTTCACACAAGAAACAATCGGAAATAAGGTTTTAACACCCTCCCACCTCCTTACCCAAGCACATACAAATGAAATCTTGACCAGCGGGAAATCACCCTGAGTGATATAGTTTTCCGCTTTGTGCAATATGTTCCACTAACACCAATCAATGTTTGTACACCCACAACATTCTGTTAAAGTCCCTATCTCAATTGTGCAGCCAATGGTACCTCATGAATCTGCACTACAACATCTTAGCACACAAATAACACCACAACCTATTATTTCTTAACTATATCCCAGGATCTTGAACTACTTTGAGTCCGATAACAACTTTAACTGCTCAACATCATTCACCTAGATACAACTAATCAATCAACCTCTACCAAAATACAAAACACATAACTTCAACACAATGACAAATTCTTATTAAAACAATTGTGACGCATAACCCTATTGATACTCACATTTCTACCACTGCAAACACCTCTAAACCACAAACTCTTACAGTCTTCAATTTCAAGCTGTAGGCTTAAGGGACGTGGGCAATTCAAAACTTGGGCAAATTATTTCAGCTCCTTTTATCCTGTGACATAAACCTTCCTCTTGCTCCCACTTGAGGGAGCAGAGTTTTCTATATCTCAGTCTTCGTGTGTAATCATTAAATAGCCCCTGCCACTGGTCATCGGGACCTTTGTTTGTCGACAAGGAGGCAAGCATCAACATCAATCCAATGACATGATAAATCATTAATGACTTTTAGTACAGTTAATAAAGAAAATTTGTGTGAGATAAAGAGTTTTATTTTCAGTTCCATCAATGGTTTCCCTCCGACCGCCATATTACAATACAGGCGGTTGGAGGGAAGCCTGCGAGGAGATTCCGCTGCACTTCCGACGAGCACAAGGAGCCCGTTGGGGCGTCGGAAGGACTGATAATTCCCAAATGGCGGCGGTGCCGCCTCAGGCACCACCGTTGGGATTATGATGTCCATTTCCCTCGGCCTTCCCATGGCAGCCTATCCGCCATGGAAAGGTTGTCGCAAAAAATTCACATTGGGGGCCTCTAGCAGGGCCCTGTCCCCCCGCGGCCTCCGCTATGTGGCGTGGGAGGCACCTGTGGTGCTCCCTTAACATCCCTGCACTGTGTGGCAGGCACTGTATGGTGCCTGCCACACGGTGCAGCGATGTTTTAAAGTGTTTATTTTCTATTGAGGCTGGTGCTGCAACCCACAGCAACTGCCTCAATAGAAAATATACACTTTGCGACCACCATGAAGGCGGTCGCATCCTAATTGTGGAAGCAGCACCGCCGACTCCTTGTCGGGAGGTCCGTTTCCACTACGATGTCGGTCGAACTCACGTCCGACTGACATCGTAATTAGGCCCTTAGTATTTACTCATTTATTGAGTAAAAATTAGCCTCTTAAGCATCAGCATTCAAAATTAACATAATTCAATAATTGATATTTCAATATAATACCAAATAGAATATTAGTCAAGAGTATAGTAAATATTATAACAATACAGCAAGCGTGTTCCATATAGGAAATTCCCTAATCTAGATATATTGGAAAAAGGTCAAACTAAGGTGTCAGTTCGGATACTCCATAAAGAGTTCTAATGAGCGAATCTGAATCATTAACTTTATTTACGATCTCAGAGATCCAAAAAAGTACATCACAATACAATATATTTAAAAGCACCAGTTAAAATTAACCATGTTTAAATTATGGGCTGGACATTATACAGTATTTCATTTCATTTCCGCCTTTCGGCATATTAGCTAAAAAGTAGATCACTTCATTAGCTTCCTCCGCCTTATCCACACAGCATGGAGAAATCTGGAGATGCCAAAGACTATTAGTCTGCTAGTATCGATTGACAATTGCCTTAGAATTGCTAGATAATGTCCCGGGCCAATAGCTTTGCATAGGGGTACAATCCATCTTTTTCTCAATAATACATAATAAGGACAGAAAAAGAGTAAATGAACAATTGATTCCTGGGAAGATTTACACGCAGGACACAGAGCATCAGCTGATATACTCGTGCACCACCTTGAACAAAAGAGTTTGGTAGGTAAGGTCTTATATCTAAACTGTAGGAACAGTTTTCGGGCCAATGGTGGTATAATTTCCTCAATTGTTACTTCAAACAATGGGGTACATTTGTGAGATAAAAAAACTTTTGTCAATCCTGAGGACTGTTCTGCTCGATCCAGGTTTAGTATTATTTCCCAATACATTTTTTTCAATTCCGCCCTCGAGGTACCAATCATTGTTTCTGGGCTCGACCAAAAGCTTTCCAACCCTACTCTCCCTAATAGATCACGTAGATAAGTAAACCACTTTAAGGATTCTGCCTGAGGGAATCTTAATAGATCCTTTAAAGCCTCACGATAGGGCTCCAGCTCAGTTACCGTCCAGATCCTATACCAGAATGATAACATTTTAAAATTAACTTTATGTTTTACTTGTTTTTGAGCCAGATCTAGGTAGAAAGGGACCAGGGGTGTGCTAGCCGGAAGGCCAACCAATGATCTGAGAAACCGATTTTCTACTATTGATAGAGTGGCTTGGGAGGAGGAACCCCACAACTCCGCACCATAGAGTACCCCACCCAGGACTTTGGTGTTATAGATCTCAAGGGGGGGAGCAATCTGCCTAGAGACTGTCCTCTTATGGATTTTGCTTATTTGTGCAGACTGGTGGATAAGTTGTAATTTTGATTTTTCAACCTGGGGACTCCAGTTAATTGATGGAGTAAGCCGGATACCCAGATAATCAAATGCTTCAACTTGCTCTAAGATTGTACTACCAGCCCACATCGGTCTTGTCTTCACTACTCCTCTGCCTTTATTAAAAACCATAAATTTGGTTTTTGTTTAATTTAAACTAAGCCCTCTATCCTTACAGAACTTTAAAAAGTTGTTTAAAAGTTGTTGGAGCCCTTGTGGTGACTTCGAAATTAAAAGGGTATCGTCGGCAAAGAGTAATGCCGGAACTCTCCGTGACCCTATTTTTGGTGCATCGCAGCCATCCCTATCTAAACACTCGACTACACCATTTATAAAAAGAGTAAAAAGAGTGGGTGCCAACACAAATCCCTGTCTTACTCCGCGTTTAACTGGGAAGGTTTCTGTTACTTGGTTGTTGGGTCCCCATCTCACCTGTGCAGAATTCTCTGAGTGTAAATAAATTAGAATGTTTAAAATATTTATCGGGATGCCCATCTCACGAAGCACCCTCTAAAGTTTTTCTCGTGGGACTAAGTCGAATGCTGTACGCAGGTCGACAAATACGACATAGAGCTTACCACCCTTCACAGCCACTTCTTTCCAGTAAATACAAATTAGGCGAAACACCTGGTCCAATGTACTAATTTTAGAGCGAAAACCCGCCTGCAGATCGCTCAAAATGTTATCTTCCTTTATCCAATTCTGTATCCTGCCTAAAACCTGCTTACAGAATTTTTTTTGAAGCGAATCAATAAGACTTATGGGCCTATAGCTCAGAGGTGAAGATCTGTCCCCCTTTTTAAAAATAGGAACTATTTCTGCTATCCTCCAGGAGGATGGAATGGGAGCAACTTGCAAAATCAGATTGGACATCAAGTTTATATATTGGCTCCACAACATTCTGTCTTCCCTATACAAATCGTTTGGTATTCTGTCTGGGCCGGGGGCACGAGATGGCACGCAAGATGGTATTGCTGTTAATGTTTCTTCAAAAGTGATAACCAGGTTTCCCTCATCGTGAACCCCAAATGGGGCCCACTCCTCCAGGGCCTCCCTAGCTATACAGGAGTCATCTCCGTAGAGGGAGCCAAAATGCGCAACCCACTCCTCTGGTTGGACTGTATGTTCGAGGGTGGGGCGTTCCCCCCTAAGCCAACATACAGCATTCTTCCAGAACCCTTTGGGATCTCGATCTGCTAAAGCAGTATGTAGAGAGGTCCAGAGCGAGCCCTCCCACTCCTTCTTAGCACCATCAGTGGCTCTTTTGTACTCCACTCTACAGGTTGTAATTTCTGCTTGAATCCCTCGCCTAAGCGCACCAATAAGCGCCCCCTTTGCCTTCCTACAGTGTGAATTAAACCAGGGACTCATAGTACCGTGCTTACTACCACTACATTGGCCCCCTTTACCACTTACATTTTTGGATTGACTCAGTAGGCCTCTTACCTCACTAAAAAACAACTCATGGGAGGGCCATAGATTTATAATGGTATCATTTGAACAAGAAGCGCTCAGATCGTTAATAACTTGCCTTGCTTTGGCCTTTACTGTTTCTAGGGATTCCGGATGTCTCTCGACCCATGCCCATCTCAGAGCTTTCTGATCATTAACACTTGTAAGTATACCTACTTCACGATTTGTCAGAGTGTTTGATTTAAGTGGGCCCTCTATAGACAGGCTAATAGCGAGGGGATGGTGGTCACTCTCCGATCTTTTCACTACTTCCATGTCAACCAGTAGGGGCCAAAGGTGAGGGGTGATTAAACAATAATCAATTCTACTGGTTTTGCCCGGCCTATTGTAAGTATGTTCCCCATTGGGGTCTGACTTTAACCTACCATTAATAGCTCTAGGCTCATGCTGGAGAGTTAGCGCAAGCACTTGAGCTGCTCTCTTCGACCATCTTACTGTTGGAAGATCTAAGGGGGGATAGACCATCGACGATCCCAATCCTCCATTAGATCAGGAAGGATTGAGGTAAGGGGTTCAAAGGTACAGTTAAAGTCTCCTGCTACTATGGTTGGAATGTTATCAGAATAATTCGACAAGGCATCATCTAGATTGTGGATTGTGTCTGTGTCATCATTTAGGACACCTACTCTGTTATAGACATTGAAAATTCTAACCTTCCACCCACTAAACAGGATCAGTTCAAGAGCCAAGATATCCTGTGAATCCACGTTAAGACGCTTGACTTTAGCCCCTGAAGTGGTTTTTACCCAGATTGCAAGACCTCCAAAAGGTCTACCCTGTTTTTTCTTCTTTGCATCAATTGCATAAACTGAATAACCATCTCTATAGGGGGTAGCCAAGCTCCAAGTTTCCTGGAAGAGGATTAAATTATGGGAATCCACGAAACTACACCAATCAGGCTCCGATTGAAGTTTCTGAATCCCAGCAATATTCCACACCAGGATCTGGAAACCAAAAACAGAGATAATCCCCTCATCCGAGTCGAGATCTTTGACCGGAACACAGTCTAAACTAGCTGCATAAGTATCAATAACCAAGGGGAAAGTTACCTTTGGAGATTCATTTGTCGTAATTCGATCTATGCTAATAACATCAGGCCCATCAGCACAAAGGTCAGTGATCGGCATTGAATTTACCAATAACGAGGGGTTTAAAAGGGGAGAAAACAGATCCTGCCAGATATCAGGTAGCACAGCATTATCTGATTTCAGTCAATGTTGGCTACTTTTTATCTCACTAGGGCCAGAGCAAGAATCTCCCCTAAACGATCTGTGCGATGTTATTCCTTCTTTAAGTGGATATTGATATCTGATCTCGATGGAGGTATTAGAAGGAGGGAGGGTACGGGCATCAATTGACAAAAGCCCTGAGACCATGGTTTTGTCAAAGAAACTAACTGCAATTGTATCTTTTCTAGCCCCCGGGGTAGATAGTCTACTAACACATCTAATGTCATCCCTTATGATGGAGTAGCAGTGACGGGATGACCTCAACCAATGAATAACCTTATTTGTTAGTGAACTGTGATCCTCATGTCCCCTATCTGAGGGTTTTGGAACATTTGTGAGATAGATTGTGCCTTGACTACCCTTACCCTCCAGCCCTCTATACACTCCATCCCTTACCACCCCCAGGCCATATGTGGCTTCATGAGATGACGTACGTGTACAACCCTCATCCAAAGTCACCTCCCCTCTATCCGGGTATTTACGTCCCGGACCCCCACAGGTAGCTCCCTGAGGGGGACAGTTTAATACTCTCTGGTTCCAGCACTTTGAGAGGGGTAACTCTACAGATGATAGGGGTTGGGAAAAAGAGTTTGGCGATGGGGTTCTAGGGTTTTTCTCTATCTGCCCATGGTGTAATTGCTTCACCCAACTATCAATATCTAAAGATGGTATTGCTAATATACAATTAGGGGGTAAGAGACTTGCTTCTCTCCCAATACCATTGGTGACCCTCTGGGTGAGACTCCGTACCTCCCCTCTGAGGGCAGCTACTTCTTCTCTTAGGATCTCAAGCAAGGACCTAAGCGCAGCCAATTCATTAGGAGGAACACCTCTGCCTTTGGTGGAATTTTGCTCGCAGGCTTCGAGGTCATCGGCCTCTAGTGCATCAAATCTGTTGTGACAATCTACCTGAACAACATAGGGTAAAGAGGAAGGCCCACTAGGTACATCCCGGGGTTTGTCTATTAATAGGGCTGACTCCTTCCCCTTCTCCTTAGACAATCCCTTTTTTTTATTACCTTTCCGATTAGGGTGAAACATACGTGGGATTGTCTTGCCCGGGATGAGTTTGTGTTTCATGGTTTGTGCAATAGGGGGCGGGGACGGGGGTGAGCCCAATAGCCCAGCCCCAAGATCAGCGACCGGCTCACTATATAAAGTAGAACCAGGCGAGTCTTCAACCACAATGGAGGTATTTATTTTGGAGTCAGCTATCTCCTGGCACTCTGATAGAATTAAATCAATACGATCCATGGTCTCATGACAGACTGTGCCAGGAGAATTTCTCTTTTTTTTGGCATTAGCAAGGTCACTAACCCGCTCCTGCCCTTTCCTTTTACCCATCTGTCACAAATACCCAAATAGATATTTTACTAGACAGCAAACAATAGCTGAATTTACAGTTTAGCTAGAGAAAGTTGTTTAAAGGTATATGTTGGAAACAAAGCAGACAATAACCTATAGAGAATCTAGCAAATCACCTTGCATTCCCCATAGGCTACGACAGCTAAAATACAATACCATACAGTACCATACACACTCAAGGGTAACAAAAAAACTAGCAAACTAAAAGCTCAAAGGACTTCCCCCACACATTAATATATAAACCTCAGAGTAGTCAATAGTCAAGGCCAGTAAAAACAACTCCAGGGGAAAAAAACCCAATTATGTTGCTTTAGTATACACAGTACCTCCAATTCACAAGTAGGTCAGAAGATCAAAGCCATTGCTTGCACCGCACAAAGTCACAAAGGGAAAATCAAGGGAGGTGGCCCTGCCCTGCCTCTTCCTGGCAATGACGGGCCCGCCCTTGACCCGGGCTTCGCCCGCGCGCGTCCCGCGCCGCGGAAATGTTTCGCGCTTTTAGCGCTTTTAGGTCAACAGGGCGACTCCCTCCAGGGAGAGGAAAGGATCCTGGGACAGGTAGTCCCCAACAGGATGGCTAGCAACAAGGCGACCAGGCCATTTATTGAGTAAAAATTAGCCTCTTAAGCATCAGCATTCAAAATTAACACAATTCAATAATTGATATTTCAATATAAGGCCAAATAGAATATTAGTCAAGAGTATAGTAAATATTATAACAATACAGCAAGCGTGTTCCATATAGGAAATTCCCTAATCTAGATATATTGGAAAAAGGTCAAACTAAGGTGTTAGTTCGGATACTCCATAAAGAGTTCTAATGAGCGAATCAATGCATAACCATAAATCCTTTGCATATCAATCTGGAAAGTATTCCCAGCTATAAATCAGCAGACATCAAAGCAATAGGCTAAGCAACCTCTCATGTGCAGAGACGTAAGAAACTCAGAGATAAGTCCCCAGGCAGTGTGAGTGAGAGAAGCTCAAAGGAAAAGCCCTCCTGGGAGGAAAGTTCTAAGGAAAGTCCTAGGAAAGGAGTCTCGTTCAGCTCTAGGAGCACATACTAATATAAACACACAATATTCTAGGTGGCAGCATTATTTTCTTTCATCTCCAAAATCCTCCAATAGGGTTTTAGCAAACTCCTAGGAATAGGCAAACTCCCCATTTTCCCATAGTCGTACAATGGCCCACAGATGTTAGACCTTGAAAAGGTACATCATTCACATTCTGCAGTCCAGACTGTTCTTCTCATGAATCATTCTTCCTTTTGCCTCCTTTTCTCCTGGTGAGAACCTCTCAATAAGTTGTCTAATGCAAAACAAATGCTTATTCACTAACTAATAAAAAAGGCTTCTGGAAAATGACAAAATCTGCAGCAAAAGAGAACAAGCATTGGCATATCCAATAGGTCTCGCCTTTGGGACCTTATAAGTGTTTAGCCAGAGATATTGACTTTGCCTATGTCTTTAAACTGTGCTGTACAGAAGTCTGCAGCATGCTGAAAAGTTATAATAAAGAAGTGTCAGAAGCATTTTTGTTACCGTATATATGACCAAGAAAGCATTATGAACAACTGAATGACCATATTAAAAAAGTATTAACTATAAATAATGTTTTGAGGTTTTTTTGTCCTTTCAATGCTGGCAACTTCTATCTGCTTGTCCCAATGGTTGCTTGTTATGGGGTTTTTTTGTTATGGGGGGGCATAAATAACAGGAGGGTGAAGGTTGGGAAATAGTACCTGTATAACAGTCAGTCAGTCAGTGAGAGAGTCAGTTAGTTAGTCAGTCAGTGAGAGAGAGAGTGCGTCAGTCAGTCAGTCAGAGAGTCAGTGAGAGAGTCAGTCAATCAGTGAGAGTCAGTCAGTCAGTGAGAGAGAGAGAGTCAGTCAGTCAGTGAGAGAGTGAGAGTCAGTCAGTCAGTGAGAGAGATTGGGTGAGTTAGTCAGTCAGTGAGAGAGAGAGTCAGTCAGTTAGTGAGAAAGAGATTGAGAGAGTGAGAGAGTGAGTTAGTCAGTCAGTGAGAGAGAGAGTCAGTCAGTCAGTCAGTAAGAGAGTGAGAGTCAGTCAGTGAGTCAATCAGTCAGTGAGAGAGTCAGTCAGTGAGAGAGTCAGTCAGTGAGAGAGTCAGTCAGTGAGAGTGAGTCAGTCAGTCAGTGAGAGTGAGAGTCAGTCAGTGAGAGAGAGTCAGAGAGTCAGTCAGAGAGTCAGTGAGAGTCAGTCAGTCAGAGAGTGAGAGTCAGTCAGTCAGTGAGAGAGAGAGAGATTGAGAGTCAGTCAGTGAGAGAGAGAATGAGTCAGTCAGTCAGTGAGAGAGTCAGTCAGTGAGTCAGTGAAAAATGAAACACTGCATGGTGCATTGCAATTGTGTGAAGGCCTTTTTCACTACATTCACTTTTCTGTTAAGCTTGTGATGGTATATTGCACTTGCAGTAAGGTTGGGTGACGGAGTACCCGTCCGTCAAACTCCAAGGCAGGGCCTGTGTAAGCACCCCGTCCACATACCTCTCCCCAGCTGCAGAGTTCGCTGCACCCTCAGTCTATAATTATCAGGTGTCCCCGGGCAGAATGTGCATCAGAAAAAGGCTCTCTTAGTCTTCGGGGTGGTCACTGCATGCTCCCGTCTGTACCTGTCCTGGACTACCTTTTAGAGGGTCACAGTGGAGCTGTAATGTGTCAAATGGAACATGCTCTGTGGCTAACGCATGACTAATGAATGCTTCGCTTATACCACCATCTCACACTGTAGAGTCCTTATAAATGCAATTACAATAACTAAAAGCGATTGAAAACGAAACACCGGTAACTTCATTTTTCATGTTATGGAAAAACATCTTTAACCCTTTTGGTGCTTGTGTCGGCCAATGGCCGACGCAAGCACTACCTCCCTGGTGCTGCGCACGTCCATTGGACGTCACCAGGGAGGGCCCTAATTAATCGTCCGGTGCATCGCACCGGAGATTCCTTTTTATTTCATTTTCCCTGGGGGAGATGCGGAAGGCTTTCCGCGTCTTCCCCCGCCCCCCCTCCCGCCCATCTGTGACGTCAGCGCGCCGCGAGGCGCTCTGACGTCACTGATTTCCCCACCGGAGCCGAGGACAGCAGCAGGTAAGGCCGCGCTCGACTCCGATGGGGAAATCTGGCCGGAAACGGCCTCCCCAGCATTCAGGGAGGCCTCGTTTGAAAGGGAGAGTCTCCCTTTCAAACGAGGCCTTCCTGAAAGGGTTTCCTGGCCGTGGATCGCGGCAGAGCTGCGATCCACGGCCAGGAAACCCCACTAGACACCAGGGATGTCTTTGGGGGGTCGGCCCTCGTGGTAATGGGTCGCCCCCCGGGAGCATATTTAATAAATTAAATACCTGGCTTTTCCTGGGGGGCGCGATCGCCCCCCAAAACTGTTAAAAAAATAAAGTTTGAAACATTTTTTTTTTTTTTAAATGGCGGCGATATTGGCAGGGGGTCGGTCCTTCTGCTCAGTGGCTGACCCCGTGTGGGGACAATTTTTTTAAATAAAAAACCATGTGCTTTCCATGGGGGCCACAATCAGCCAGGGGAGCCATAGGCATGCACATAACAAAGTGCATATAATGTAAATAGGTCAGTGGGTTACTGCTTCTATGCCCTTTTGTTTTTCGTGGTTTTCCAGTTGAATTCCTAATATAGAACATTGGGCTATAAACTGTCATACTAATGCTGCATGTAAACTTCAATGTATATGTTAGAGCTTTATGTTTTTTGCCCAGTCTTTCATCATCCTAATCTTGTGAAAAGGGTTCATTTGGGTAGAAAATAATTCTTATTATGAAAGAGAACCCCTAACAAGGATGGTACGTTTTAAATTCTGGATTTGTGCTTTCCCAGAATAAGGACCCAAACTATATTGCCTGCCAGTATAGATGACATGTTACTCCTACACTACACCTTGTCCTGTCTGATGTAGCATTTCCTATAAACTGATGTAAGATTGTCTCTGTGCAATGTGTGTGTGTGTGGTGTAAAGTGCTCTGACACCGTACACTGGTGTCAGTGTTGCTATGAAACTAAATGAATCTGAGAGACAGTGGTTATTGAGACTTGAGGGGCACTGTTAAATGGTGCTAGTGAGGGAATCCGTGGCAGAGGTGGTCATTGGTGGGGCACCAGCAGACATTTTCGCACAGGGTGCCACCAGCGCTAATGCCGGCCCTGGAGTGAATGATATATGTATATGTATCTATATACATATATATATATATATATTTATATATATATATATATATAGATACATGTACTCTTTGACTGCTGGCCATTAATTAAAACAACTTTTGATACCTGCTTTCTCGACTGGAGGGCTTCCTTTGTGCTATAATACGGCATGATTTTCATTTGGAATAGTTAAGCGGTGACGTCGCTAGGAAGCCCTGGCCCACCTGGAAGGGCGCCTTTTGTCGTCATGATGCATATGGGTATATATATATATATATATATATATATATATATATATATATATATATATATATATATATTCAGAAACACAAAGGATGCCGCACTCCAGAGATTGGTTTCAGAGTTGCTTTATTTTCACCACGACTGGTGGTAGTGGCGGTGAAAATAAAGCAACTCTGAAACCTGTCTCTGGAGTGCGGCATCCTTTGTGTTTCTGAATTTAAATATCGGGTAAGGATTCTACCTGTTGCTGCCTGCACCAGGTATTGAGCGCGCTGACATTGGGAATTAATTGTTATATATATATAAATATTTATTTACAGAGATATTTATCAGTGCTGAAATTATGAGACTGTGAAAGAACTATAATGAGTCTCTTTGAAGTTACCTGAAAGACAGTAAAGTGTGGTACTGCTGCAGAGTGCTAGATAGAGATATCTGACTTTTGTGTAGTGGCAGTTTTGACGCCATAAAGGGTATGCTGAAACGAACAGATCTGTATTATGTAGACAGCTAAGTAGATTAGTAAAGCCACGCAGTAGAAACACTTTGAAACAGATTAAATGTATGTGAGAGAGGGGCTATGGAGAGATGAGGGGCACGTTTGCAAGGATGGTAGTGGGCGCATCAAAGGAGGTCATAGTGTGCAATTGTAAAGCACACGTTCACCCGTAGGCATCTTGACCCCAAAATGATGGTCGCACTGGCTTCCACCGGCGCTAAAAGGCTGCGATGATGAGTATGTGGCAAAGTAAAGTAATACAGTCTCTTTTTTCTCTCTTTCTTAGTCTTTTTGGAGAGCATTCGGATTTCGCAAAGGTAAGGTGACTTCGTCATTATTGACTGTTAAACACTTCATTCACGCACACACCCACCTACACTTTAAAACAAACAACCTATCTGCCTTCTACGTAGGATAGTGTTTTAAAAGGATAGTTTGAGGCACTAGCAGAGATGGCCTATCGTTGGATGAATGCTGCCCAGGCCCTAAATCTGGTTCTGGAGTCCAGCTCTGAGGCAGGATCAGAGACTGAGACAGCATCTGAGGGAGAGGACAATGGAGCCAAATCTGGGAGTGATTTTTCAGTCGGCGCAGTTCCATCCGATGACTCATCGTCCAGCGATTCTGAAGGAGACGATGTCAGTCGTGCTGTCCCTTTGCCAGCACAGTCTGTGCAGCAGGACACCAGTAACAGGTTAGAGCAACCCAGAGTGCAGGCACGTGCGGCCGCAAGCACAGACGGAGTGCTGTCTTGGCAGCCTCCCAATTTAGTTCAGCCCCAAATTCCGCCTTTCACTGGTGATGCTGGATGTAGTCGATACGGCGAATTTTTTGCCAATTGACTACTTCCATCTCTTTTTGAATGTTGACTTCCTTGACGAAATTATGCAGCAAACAAATTTGCGTGCCGAACAATTTCTGAGGGAGCAAGGAGGCACTCTTGGGCCTCATTTTAGGGCGCGCAAGTGGACTCCCACTTCTTTAGGGGAGTTGAAGATATTTTTGGGCCTCACACTTAAAATGGGGGTAGTGCATAAACCAACCTTGCTATCCTACTGGTCCACTCGCACGGTTTGGTTAACCCCCATCTTCGCACCATACATGAGCAGAGATCGTTTTTTGCTATTGCAGCGCATGCTGCATTTCAATGACAATTCTGCTGCATTGTCCCGGGACCATCCAGACCATGACAGGTTGTTCAAAATTCGGCCTGTCGTGGAACATTTGTCTGCCAGGTTTCCAGAGGTTTATACTCCTGGAAAGAATATAGCCATTGAGGAGTCCCTGATCTTGAATAAAGGGCGGCTGCTGTTTAGGCAGTACATTCCGAGCAAACGCGCTCGCTATGGCATCAAGCTGTACATGCTGTGTGAGAGCTCGACTGGCTATGTGTACAGCTTGAGAGTGTATACAGGGAAGGACACAAGTCTTAACCCTGTAGGTTGCCCTCCCAACCTAGGGGTCACAGGAAAGATTGTATGGGAGCTTGTCCAGCCACTTCTTCACAAAGGTTATAACCTTTATGTGGACAATTTCTATACAGGAGTAGAGCTGTTTAGTGAGCTCTACAAAGCTGGCACCGTGGCTTGCGGTACAATTCGTTGTCGCCGCAAAGGATTCCCGCAGGAGCTTGTTTGCAAGAAGCTCCAGAAATCCCAGAGCACTGCGTTGCGTTCCAAAGAACTGCTCGCAGTCAAGTTCTCAGATAGGCGTGACGTGTACGTGCTCACTACAATTCATGCTGAGAGCACTTCCCCTGTCACGGTTTGGGGTCAGATGGCCAAAGTCCACAAGCCCACCTGTATACTTGATTACAACAAGTACATGGGCGGAGTGGACAAGAACGACCAGGTTCTTCAGCCATACAATGCGAGTCGTAAAACTCGCACTTGGTATAAGAAACTGTTTACACACCTGATCCAGATGGCAACATACAATGCGTATGTTGTTTATCGTGAGACCACCACAGGAAGAATCATGTCTTTCCTTGACTTTCAGTTGTCTGTGATTGAAAGTCTCACTGCTACAGAAGCAGCAGCCTCCACTTCATGTGTTCTGGAGGACGTGGCAAGGCTGCAGGAGCGACACTTTGCTGATAAAATTCCTGCAACACCCAAAAAGGAGCGACCATGTCGTCGTTGTAAAGTGTGCTCGATGCAGGGAAAGAGGCAGGAGACTCGTGTTTACTGTACCCAGTGCCCAAGTAAGCCTGCCTTCTGTTTTCCTACTTGCTTTATGTTGTATCACACTAAAGCAAAATACTGGGAAATTGACTGAGGTGGAGCTGCCAATGGGTAAACCTTTCAATTGGTGTGAATGGATACCTACTGTCTGTGGGCCACTCCTTCACTATGCAAGCACCTGCAGAATATTTCTTCCTCTACTTCAGGAAATCATGGACTTCTCAACACCTTTATCTGCTTTCAGAATGTGGCAGTTGTTCTGTTCGCCAATTGACAAGTGCATTATAGTCCCCACGCTGCACATACTGGTGGACAGAACATATGCCACGCTGTCATGGAGTACCCGTGTTTCACATTCAACCGTTCTTCGTAGTTTATGATGTTCTCTTTAGGAAGCTTTTGAAAATTTCCAGCATGTTTGCCTTAGTTTCAAAGGTAGATATGCTTGCTCAGCTTGAGAAATGTTTTTGCGGCATACTCGGGCACCCCCCAACTTGCATCCACAAACTGGAAGGAGTTGGATAGAGCATTGTGAGAGCATTGATAGCACGTGACAGAAATGTTCACTCAAGCTTCAAGTAGCTAGAGATGGAAGGCATTAGTATAGGGTCTCTTAACAATTGGACAGGATTAGTCAGGACTCTGAGGACAGACACACAAACGGGTTAGAACAGCTTACGGTAGGTGCGCTTTCCGAGGAATTTTGCAAAGGTAGAAGGCAGATAGTAAAGGTACTATAGATACACGTCCAGACTTCATCTTTACCCATGGATTCAAATCCATTGCTGCCACACTCACACTGAATTTACTGTAGTACTTATGGGTCAATGCTGCTTGCCATGTTCATCCTCTGTTAGAACTTAGTAGATGGTCAGTTTGCTATATGATAAGTGCATTATAGTCACTGCACATAATGGTGGATTGGACATATGCTACGTTGTCACGGACTACCCGTGTTTCACATTCATCCGTTCATAGTTTATGATGTTATCTTTTGAAAATTTCCAGCATGTTTGCCTTAGTTTCAAAGGTAGATATGCTTGCTCAGCTCGAGAAATGTTTTTGCGGCATACTCGGGCACCCCCAACTTGCATCCACAAACTGGAAGGAGTTGGATTTAGCATAGTGAGTGCACTAAAGGTGCATGAAAGACATGTCTTCCTGAGCCTCAGGTGGCTGTCATGGAAGCCATTAGTATAGGTTCACTGGGCATGCGCTCGGTAACGTTCAGGAAGAAGGAGGTGGAGATTTGACAGGTGGTAAAATATAGTCAAACTCATTATGTCTTGTGGCATATGAATGTGATGGGCCCTTGCATGGCGGAGGTATGTTTGTGTGAGTGCAAGTGATCTGGTTGTTTGGGCCTGTGGCTGGCGGTATGTAAGTCTTGTGTGTGGTGTGTGAATGGACCATAAAGTGGTTGGTGCCGTGAAGTGGCTTTATGGCTCCCCTTCAGAAGGCTTGGCTTCAATATTTATATACTTTGATAAGTATTTGTGCTTTGAAGCCAGCGTTTCTGGAGGTGATAAAACCAACCAGTGTAAGTGGTGGATTAGCTTTATCAAATTAGTGTTAGATGTATGTATATTGGTGGCGGTTTAATGGCCTTTTCTAAGATTTGTTTTTTGTCAAAATGGGGAGCAGGGGACTTTCTGCCCTAGCTCAGTCGTCACCTAGGCAAACCTTCACATTTTTGAGTAGTAGACAAAGGGGGAAGTACAAGGGTGAATGACTTGCGTGGCTCTCACTGCTTTTTTTTTACCCAACATGCCCTGCTAACCTCATATTTAGTTGAAAAAACCTCTTTTTCCACACATTTTTGTGTGGCAAAGTTGTGGGATCACTGGGCTGACACGAATTTCCTACCACCTAGCGTTCCCCCAGGTCTCCCGATAAAAATGGTGCCTCACTCGTGTGGGAGGCCCAAGTACCCGCGACAGGCAAGGGCCCAAAACGTATTGAGGAGACATCAAAATTGCCTATCACAAAACAACCTGGTTTTGCGAGGGGGTCACCTGGGTTTTTGGCCCCGTGCTCGGCGGCCAGCTAGAGAAAGCTACCAAACCCACACATTTCTGAAAAGTAGACACCCGGGGGGTTCCAAGGAGGTATGGCTTGCATGGATCCACCAACGTTTTCTTACCCAGAATCCCCTGCAAACCTCAAATTTAGCTGAAAAAATCTGATTTTCCACACATTTTTCTGTGGGAAAGTTGTGGCATCACCGGGCTGACACGAATTTCCTACCACCCAGCGTTCCCCCAGGTCTCCCGATAAAAATGGTGCCTCGCTCGTGTGGGAGGCCCAAGTACCCGCGACAGGCAAGGGCCCAAAACGTATTAAGGCGACATCAAAATTGCCTATAATAAAAAGACCTGGTTTTGCAAGGGGGTCACCTGGGTTTTTGGCCCTGTGCTCGGCGGCCAGCTAGGGAAACCTACCAAACCCATACATTTCTGAAAAGCAGACACTCGGGAAATTCCAGGGAGGTATGGCTTGCGTGGGTCCCCGAACGTTTTCTTACCCAGAATCCCCTGCAAACCTCACATTTAGCTGAAAAAAATCACTTTTTTCACACATTTTTGGTGTGGGAAAGTTGTGGCATCACCGGGCTGACACAAATTTCCTACCACCCAGCATTCCCACGGGTCTCCCGATAAAAATGGTGCCTCACTCGTGTGGGAGGCCCAAGTACCCGCGACAGGCAAGGGCCCAAAACGTATTGAGGCGACATCAAAGTTGCCTATCACAAAACAACCTGGTTTTGCAAGGGGGTCACCTGGGTTTTTGGCCCCGTTCTCGGCGGCCAGCTAGGGAAACCTACCAAACCCACACATTTCTGAAAAGTAGACACCCGGGAGATTCCAGGGAGGTATGGCTTGCGTGGATGCCCGAACGTTTTCTTACCCAGAATCCCCTGCAAACCTCAAATTTAGATGGAAAAAATCACTTTTTCCACACATTTTTGTGTGGGAAAGTTGTGGCATCACCGGGCTGACACAAATTTCCTACCACCCAGTGTTCCCCCGGGTCTACCAATAAAAATGGTGCCTCACTCGGGTGGGAGGCCCAAGTACCCGTGACAGGTAAGGGCCCAAAACGTATTGAGGCGATATCAAAGTTGCCTATCACAAAACAACCTGGTTTTGCAAGGGGTCACCTGGGTTTTGGCCCGGTGCTCGGCGACCAGCTAGGGAAACCTACCAAACCCACACATTTCTGAAAAGTAGACACCCGGGAGATTCCAGGGAGGTATGGCTTGCGTGGATGCCCTTACGTTTTCTTACCCAGAATCCCCTGCAAACCTCAAATTTAGATGAAAAAATCACTTTTTCCACACATTTTTGTGTGGGAAAGTTGTGGCATCACCGGGCTGACACAAATTTTCATACCACCCAGCGTTCCCCCGGGTCTCCCGATAAAAATGGTGCCTCACTCGGGTGGGAGGCCCAAGTACCCGCGACAGGCAAGGGCCTAAAACGTATTGAGGCGACTTCAAAGTTGCCTATCACAAACAACCTGGTTTTGCAAGGGGTCACCTGGGTTTTTGGCCCTGTGCTCGGCGGCCAGCTAGGGAAACCTACCAAACCTACACATTTCTGAAAAGTAGACACCCGGGAGATTTCAGGGAGGTATGGCTTGCGTGGATGCCCGAACGTTTTCTTACCCAGAATCCCCTGCAAACCTCAAATTTAGCTGAAAAAATCACTTTTTCCACACATTTTTGTGTGGGAAAGTTGTGGCATCACCGGGCTGACACAAATTTCCTACCACCCAGCGTTCCCCCGGGTCTCCCAATAAAAATGGTGCCTCACTCGGGTGGGAGGCCCAAGTACCCACGACAGGCAAGGGCCCAAAACGTATTGAGGCGACATCAAAGTTGCCTATCACAAAACAACCTGGTTTTGCAAGGGGAACACCTGGGTTTTTGGCCCCGTGCTCGGCGGCCAGCTAGGGAAACCTACCAAACCCACACATTTCTGAAAAGTAGGCACCCGGGAGATTCCAGGGAGGTATGGCTTGCGTGGATGTCCAAACGTTTTCTTACCCAGAATCCCCTGCAAACCTCAAATTTAGCTGAAACAATCACTTTTTCCACACATTTTTGTGTGGGAAAGTTGTGGCATCACCGGGCTGACACAAATTTCCTACCACCCAGCATTCCCCTGTGTCTCCCGATAAAAATGATGCCTTACTCGGGTGGGAGGCCCAAGTACCCGCGACAGGCAAGGGCCCAAAACGTATTGAGGCGACATCAAAGTTGCCTATCACAAAATGTTTTGGGCCCTTGCCTGTCGTGGGTACTTGGGCCTCCCATACGAGTGGGGCACCATTTTTATCGGGAGACCCGGGGAAACGCTGGGTGGTAGGAAATTTGTGTCAGCCCGGTGATGCCACAACTTTCCCACACAAAAATGTGTGGAAAAAGTGATTTTTTCAGCTAAATTTGAGGTTTGCAGGGGATTCTGGGTAAGAAAACGTTCGGGCATCCACGCAAGCCATACCTCCCTGGAATCTCCCGGGTGTCTACTTTTCAGAAATGTGTGGGTTTGGTAGGTTTCCTAGCTGGCCGCCGAGCACGGGCCAAAACCCAGGTGACCCCTTGCAAAACCAGGTTGTTTTGTGATAGGCAACTTTGATGTCGCCTCAATACGTTTTGGGCCCTTGCCTGTCGCGGGTACTTGGGCCTCCCACACGAGTGAGGCACCATTTTTATCGGGAGACCCGGGGAACGCTGGGTGGTAGGAAATTTGTGTCAGCCCGGTGATGCCACAACTTTCCCACACAAAAATGTGTGGAAAAAGTGATTTTTTCAGCTAAATTTGAGGTTTGCAGGGATTCTGGGAAAGAAAACGTTCGTGCATCCACGCAAGCCATACCTCCCTGGAATCTCCCGGGTGTCTACTTTTCAGAAATGTGTGGGTTTGGTAGGTTTCCTAGCTGGCCACCGAGCACGAGGCCAAAACCCAGGTGACCCCTTGCAAAACCAGGTTGTTTTGTGATAGGCAACTTTGATGTCGCCTCAATACGTTTTGGGCCCTTGCCTGTCGCTGGTACTTGGGCCTCCCACACGAGTGAGGCACCATTTTTATCAGGAGTACCGGGAACGCTGGGTGGTAGGAAATTTGTGTCAGCCCGGTGATGCCACAACTTTCCCACACACAAATGTGTGAAAAAGTGTTTTTTCAGCTAAATTTCAGGTTTGCAGGGGATTCTGGTAAGAAAACGTTGGGGGATCCATGCAAGCCATACCTTCCTGGAATCCCCGGGTATCTACTTTTCAGAAATGTGTGGGTTTGGTAGGTTTCCCTAGGTGGCCGCCGAGCCCCGGGCCAAAAAGTTATGGGACCCCCCTTGCAAAACCAGGTTGTTTTGTGAAAGGCAATTTAGATGTTGCCTCAATATGTTTTGGGCCCTTGCCTGTCGCGGGTACATGGGCCTCCCACCCGAGTGAGGCACCATTTTTATCGGGAGACCCGGGAACGCTGGGTGGTAGGAAATTTGTGTCAGCCCAGTGATGCCACAACTTTCCACACACAAATGTGTGAAAAAGTGTTTTTTCAGCTAAATTTCAGGTTTGCAGGGGATTCTGGTAAGAAAACGTTGGGGGATCCACGTAAGCCATACCTTCCTGGAATCCCCCGGGTGTCTACTTTTTAGAAATGTGTGGGTTTGGTAGGTTTCCCTTGGTGGCCGCCGAGCCCCGGGCCAAAAAGTCATGGGACCCCCCTTGCAAAACCCGGTCGTTTTGTGATAGGCAATTTTGATGTCGCCTCACTACGTTTTGGGCCCTTGCCTGTCGCGGGTACTTGGGCCTCCCACACGAGTGATGCACTGTTTTTATCGGGAGACCCGGGGGAACGCTGGGTGGTAGGAAATTTGTGTCAGCCTGGTGATGCCACAACTTTCCCACACAAAAATATGTGAAAAAAGTGATTTTGTCAGCTAAATTTGAGGTTTTCAGGGGATTCTGGGTAAGGAAACGTTGGGGGATCCACGCAAGCCATAACTCCCTGGAATCCCCCGGGTGTCTAGTTTTCAGAAATGTGTGGGATTGGTAGGTTTCCTTAGGTGCCGGCAGAGCTAGGGTTCAAAAACTACAGCTAGGCACTTTGCCAAAAAAGGGTAATTTTTCACTGCGAAATTGAGGTGTGTTCACGTTGCGTTTTGCGCCGTTTCCTGTCGTGGGCACTAGGCCGACCCACACAAGTGAGGTACCATTTTTCTCGGAAGACTTTGGGGAACGCGGGGTGGGTGGAAGTTTGTGGATCCACGCAGATTCCAGAACTTTCCACCACAGAAATGTGGGGAAAATGTGTTTTTTTTTGACAATTGTTTAGGTTTGCAAGGGATTCTGGGTAACAGAACCTGGTGGGAGGCAGTCAAGTCACCCCATCCTGGATTCCCCTGGGTGTCTAGTTTTAAAAAATGTATAGGTTTGCTAGGTTTCCCTAGGTGCCGGCAGAGCTATGGTTCAGAAACTACAGCTAGGCACTTTGCCAAAAAAGTGTCATTTTTCACTGCGAAATTGAGGTGTGTCCATGTTGCGTTTTGCGCCGTTTCCTGTCGCGGGCACTAGGCCGAACCACACAAGTGAGGTATCATTTTTCTCGGAAGTCTTTGGGAAACGCGGGGTGGGTGGAAATTTGTGGATCCACGCAGATTCCAGAACTTTCCACCACAGAAATGTGGGGAAAATGTGTTTTTTTTGACAATTTTTAGGTTTGCAAGGGATTCTGGGTAACAGAACCTGGTGGGAGGCAGTCAAGTCACCCCATCCTGGATTCCCCTGGGTGTCTAGTTTTCAAAAATGTATAAGTTTGCTACGTTTCCCTAGGTGCCGGCAGAGCTATGGTTCAAAAACTACAGCTAGGCACTTTGCCAAAAAAGGGTCATTTTTCACTGCGAAATTGTTTTGCGCCGTTTCCTGTCGCGGGCACTAGGCCGACCCACACAAGTGAGGTATTATTTTTCTCGGAAGACTTTGGGGAACGCGGGGTGGGTGGAAATTTGTGGATCCACGCAGATTCCAGAACTTTCCACCACAGAAATGTGGGAAAATGTGTTTTTTTTTACAATTTGTTAGGTTTGCAAGGGATTCTGGGTAACAGAACCTGGTGGGAGGCAGTCAAGTCACCCCATCCTGGATTCCCCTGGGTGTCTAGTTTTCAAAAATGTATAGGTTTGCTAGGTTTCCCTAAGTGCCGGCAGAGCTATGGTTCAAAAACTACAGCTAGGCACTTTGCCAAAAAAAGGGTAATTTTTCACTGTGAAATTGAGGTGTGTCCACGTTGCGTTTTGGGCCGTTTCCTGTCGCGGGCACTAGGCCGACCCACACAAGTGAGGTATCATTTTTCTCTGAAGACTTTGGGGAACGCGGGGTGGGTGGAAATTTGTGGATCCACGCAGATTCCAGAACTTTCCACCACAGAAATGTGGGGAAAATGTGTTTTTTTTGACAATTGTGTTAGGTTTGCAAGGGATTCTGGGTAACAGAACCTGGTGGGAGGCAGTCAAGTCACCCCATCCTGGATTCCCCTGGGTGTCTAGTTTTCAAAAATATATAGGTTTGCTAGGTTTCCCTAGGTGCCGGCAGAGCTATGGTTCAAAAACTACAGCTAGGCACTTTGCCAAAAAAGGGTCATTTTTCACTGCGAAATTGAGGTGTGTCCACGTTGCGTTTTTCACCGGTTCCTGTCGCGGGCATTAGGCCGACCCACACAAGTGAGGTATCATTTTTCTCGGAAGACTTTGGGGAACACGGGGTGGGTGGAAATTTGTGGATCCACGCAGATTTCAGAACTTTCCACCACAGAAATGTGGGGAAAATGTGTTTTTTTTTACAATTGTTTAGGTTTGCAAGGGATTCTGGGTAACAGAACCTGGTGGGAGGCAGTCAAGTCACCACATCCTGGATTCCCATGGGTGTCTAGTTTTTAAAAATGTATAGGTTTGCTAGGTTTCCCTAGGTGCCGGCAGAGCTAGGGTTTAAAAACTACAGCTAGGCACTTTGCCAAAAAAGGGTCATTTTTCACTGTGAAATTGGGGTGTGTCCACGTTGCGTTTTGTTCGTTTCCTGTCGCGGGCACTAGGCCTACCCACGCAAGTGAGGTACCATTTTTATCGGGAGACTTAGGGTAAGTCAGATTTGTAAAGCAACTGTTATTACCTATTGACTTTCGATGCATTTCTGCCTTCCAAATGAAAGACATTGTGTAAAAAAGAAGTCATTTTAAAAAATGACCGATAATTCTCATGCTAGTATGAGTATTCCCAATTTCGGAAATGTGCAAATATGTAATGTTTCTAAACTCTAAATTTTGTTCCCATTTCAGAAATACATAGGTGTCTTTCATACCGATTTTTCCATGTACACATTTTTACAGAATGATTGCTATATACACGGTACATAATAAAAAACCATTGCAAGTTGCTGCTCAGTTTTTGGCTCTGGGTTCGTCGGGTTCTTGGTGAACCTACAAGTCGTATATATCCCCACAACCAGTAAAGTCCAGCGGATGTAACGGTATATTGCTTTAAAAGAGCTGTCATAATTAGAAGAAGTTACAGGTGAAAACGTTGACACAAAAGGCTGTTTTTTTCAACTAATTTTCAATTTTTCCTATATTTAACTGTTAGTTTCTATAAAGAAACCTTGATGGATCTACACAAATGACCCCTTGCTGAATTCAGAATTTTGTCTACTTTTCTAAAATGTATAGCTTTCCAGGATCCATTATTGCTTTCATACCCATTTCTACCATTAACTGGAAGGAGGTTGAAAGCACTAAAAATAGCAGAAATAGGCTAAGTCCCAGAAAAATGCCAAAACTGTGTAAAAAATGTTGGTTTTCTGACAAAAGTCTGTCATTCCCTAAAATCTGGGAAAATGGTGATTTCAGCCCCACAAACCCTTTTTTGATACCATTTGCAGGGAAAAACCCAGACGCTTTCATTTGCAGCCCTTTTCCCCCATTTTTCCCAAAAAAAACAAAATGTAGCTGTATTTTGGCTAATTTCTGGGACCCCTCCAGGGGAATCCACAAACCCTGGGTACCTTTATAATCCCCATGATGTTGGAAGAAAAGGACGCAAATTTGGCGTGGATACCTTATGTGGTCAAAAAGTTACAGGGGCCTAAGTGCGAACTACCCCAAATAGCCAAAAAAGGGCTCAGCACTGGGGGGGAAAAGGCCCAGCAGTTAAGGGGTTAAACCCTTAAACGTAAATATTGAACTTTAATATAAAAAAGGCCACGATGTAATTAGCGAACATGTATTAAAGCATGATGAGTACTCTCTCTGCTGTGTGTTTCACTCAGTTGTTTGCTGAATCCTGGGTGTTTTGACAAGCATGAAAAAGGAAATAGGGGGCACCATGCTGAAGTCCCTTTAAAACCAGTGTAATAGAGAACCTTGCTTCCGGGATACAATCAAGGCTCCACTGCTGCCGGGTGTCCCACGCACAGTACCTACGTTCAGGCCTTTGTGTTACCAGAACCACAGCCTGCTTAAAGTGAGATATACCTGCTAGCTGTGCATCGAGTGTTTTACTGAGACACGATGAGGCAAATATAGACCAGCAATTCTGAAAGAAAGATTTTTACTTTCTTTAGACAGAAAGCTGGTACCAGGCAGTCTTTGTTGTTGGCAATGTGTTCCTTACGGGCAAGGATGGTGACCAGGATGAATTCAAGCGACTTGGTAATCAGAGAAAGTTGGGGCTTGAAGCAGTCCAAGTTCATGTCATTCAGCTAGGTTTGTGCGGCTTCTTTTTTGTGGTTCCTGGCAATTAAAGCGAATTCTGTCTTAAGTGTATTTACGTACGAGCGGGAGTAGCAGGATTTTCTAGATTTATAGCTCCACTGCTTTGAAGATAAACTTGCTCTAAATACTGGCTTGTCTTACTATGTTGAGGCAGACATCTTATTTTATTTTGGTTGTGTGGAATTTGCATGTGGTGCCGGTTGCTTTGTATGTGTGTTTGCTGTGGCATTTGTATAGTGCGGACCTTGCTAGAGAGTAAGAGTGCTGAATATTGTGCACAGCCAGAAAACAATCACTGTTTTCAAGGAGGCTGGGTAAGATAAGTTCGTACTGTAGGGGGAGCTGCGCAAACTGCAGGTTTGCACTCATTTTTGTGAACCAGGTTGCAGATAGTTTGGTTCTACGTTTATGGTACAGAAGGGGAGGGATTAGATCACAGGTACAAGTCTGGCTTGCTGATATGTTGGCGGGACACAGTGTGCACAAGAATGCATGTGTGTGAGTGAGGTTAACAGTGAGAACGAGACACAATGAGACAGAATGACAGTGTGCCAGTGGGTGTTCGAGAAAACCAATGAGAGAATTAGGGGGAGTGTGACCCTGTACCAGTGAGTATAAGAGAAAAAGAAAGAATGAGTGGCAGAGAGGGAGAGACTGCGATGGAGTGTGAATGACTGCGAGTAAGAGAGCAAGTGTTAGTGAAGGAGAGTTAGAGTGAGTGATGTAACAGGAGCTGGGGTCAGGGGAACGTCAGTAATGCATGACAGATGGTATTCCTTGTTGGAATCCTGGTTCAGGTTTCAGTCACACAGCACGTCACCATACTCCACAGGTAAGAGAAAGAATACGTCTTTGGTATCGGACTAACATGTTCTGCTCTTACGCAACTGCCATGTTTTCCAATTACGAATTGCCATGCAATCTACTATCACTGAGCAAACATAGATTAGAATATCTAGCCGGTACACCACAAGCCAGGGGCAGTGCGTTCACAACAACTCAAAGACTGTATAACAAGCAGAAACAAAATAATACTTTAGTTAACATACAACACCATCATCTGTGGAACCCTGCTTCATGGTAAGAATTTAGGAATGTGAAAATATTTCGCTTTCACCTACCAACCTTATCTGTTATTATAGAATAGCCATCTTTGCAATGTCGTGGTTATTTTTTGCTTTATTTAAAAACTTAACATATACAAACAAGTTGCCACAGGTTCACACGTGAAAAGTGCACAAACATACACAGGCCAACGTATTAATGGAAATTCATTAACGGCACCGTTCTGGATTATTTATCAACTGGTACCCGAATGACGTTGACCGGCTGGTATCTCAGCTGCAAAGGCTGGCCTTAAAAGTTGTTACACCGAACTGGGGAGCAACTGCTCGCATCCAAATTTATCAGGTGATTATACGAGCAGTTTTCACCATTTTAAAAATCTGACATTTTGTACCTGCTCAGAGGTGGAACATGTCGACTGGTCTGTTGATGGGGGTGGGGGCCGTTGCATCGGGGGCAAGAGTGACGGGCACGCTTGTGTATGTCCGGAATGGGGGGAGGGGGAGGGAATTAACTGCTCGCCACTAACAAGTAGTGGGCAGGCAGGGCTGTGCAGCGCTGCTTGCCGCAGCCCCTCTGAGAAGCCCAATGTGCCCGGGAGTTATCGGGTCGGAGAAATTTAGACACGATAATTCTGACACCTAAAACACCAGTAATTGCAAATTGGGTTATTTCACTCGGAGTTTCCACGCCAGGTGAAATAAGGCAAAACGTAATGAGGGACTATGTTTAAAACATTAGTTTCGGATTCCTCGTGCCTGGGGGCGTGCCCAGGGTTACTGGTGTTCTCGTGCTGGGTAGCCATGGCCTCGGGATCGGCAGGCTGTTACTCTAACCACTAGCACGCGGACAAGAAAAAACAAGCGTGCGCGCCTCGAGCAAAAGTGAAAGCGTTTCCCTTGCGGGAGCGAGCGGAGCCAGGAGCGATAATTGCTACCATATGGCGCCGCTCGCTCCCGCAAGTGAATCGCCAAACGTGCACGCGTTGCCATTGAAGGCAATGGAACGCGTGCACGTTTTTGGCTGAAAAGCCGAAGCGATTCTAAAAGGTCTTTTTGCCTATGCAGCGCATGCGCGCTGCGTAGGCGAGACCTAAAAAGGATAGAGCCTCGGTAGCCATGAAGTTGACTAGAAAAAGTCCTAGATTTGTTATGTCCCGTATAGAGGCCCTAATGTAGACCCGTTCATACATGCCCTAAGATGGACGTATTCGTATTTGCCCTAATGCGGTCATATTCGTACTTGCCCTATTATGGTCAAAGCCGCATATGCCCTATTATGGTCATAACTGTACATGTCCTATTATAGTCATGATTCCTTATATAGGCATGATCTTTCACCTACATTGGTCCTCGCTAGTACACAACGAGCTCTGAGGGTTGAACGTTATCTAGTCTGTGGTTTTGAATACAGCAGGGTTTTTCCCAAACACAGGCCCACACTGTACTCATCAATTATGCATGGCTCTGTAGGAATACACCACCTGCATAATATGTATGTACAAAGTTCACCCCTGACGTCTTCCTCACACCTAACAAGGGCCAATACAAACCATACGAAGCAACTAGAGTCTTCAGGGTATAAATACACCACATTTTACCCCGGTAAGACAGAGGGAACCGAGACTTCCATGCTGACACACTGCCCAGAGACGCTGAGGCTCCTGCATGCAGTCACTCCAGCTGACAGCGGTCTGACACAGCCCTTGCGGGGTGTCCAACTCGAGACCAGGACAGGGTCCCACACTCTCTCTATTCAGGTATGGGGGTTCGACTAAATCCTAGAAGGATTCTTGGCTCTTAGGCTTTTAGACCTACACATATGCTAGGTACACTCAGGCACATCTAGTTAGGCATCGTAGGAGTACGTGCACTTTTCATAATGCTTTTTATACTCATGTATGTATTCAAAATTATTGCAATATGGTAGAACTGTTCTATCCCTTTGCTTTTATCGTACTGCTGATAATATATCTCTGCTATTGTCTGCTGGTTGCCGCAGCACATATATTTTACACTAGAATAACAACTGTTCAATAAATACTTATTGAAACGCCCAGACTGTTTATTCTGTGTAACTCTCTGAGACAAACCGAATAAGTAAGCACGAGTGACTGAGCGAAAGGTAGTACATTGTTTCCACGATTCTGAGGAATTTGGGTTGTCATGGTCCAAGGTTGCCAGAAACTAATCTCTCCCCGATAAGAGGAGATTCTAGTGGCACTGTGAGCTAGCTAATGCAAACCAGGCTAACATATACGGTGGGGGTGCTCAGAGTCAGTCTACCACCAAGCCCACAGTATATGTTATCCAAACGCGCAGGTCCTGCAGGGGTACTATAGGAACTACACGACAGATTCTTCGTGACCAACAAACCTGTGTGATGCTGCCACAGAAAAGAAACAAGAGAGACAAAGAATGCCAAACAGGGGTTGAATTAAACAATGTAAAAAGTAAAAAAATCTAGCGACTAACAAGACTTCAAGTCCTGGATAATTGCATTGTTATTAAGAGCAACCAATAAATAACAATACCCTGCCAATCTTTATTTATAAATAACAACGACATGTTGCAACCCGAAAATGGGGGCATAACATCCAGATCTTGGTACGTACCACACCCAAATGCTTAGGTCTTAGCGTTTTTGGGGCATTTTTTCCTCCGGTAAATACTCACCTGCCTAAATTTACCTGGAGAAAATTGCAGGGATGCAGTGTTTGCTGCCAGACTCATAATTACAAAATGTGCAGTACCCAGAATTAATACACATAACATTTTCCAGTGCACTTGTAATTGAATACCTAGTGTGCACAAAATGTAGTGAAAATCTTCACAATAACAGCGTTCTTTGTGGAGCCTTAAAAAACACACATATTTCTACTGAGCAGCAGAGAAATGCGAATATAACTAGACAGGATATGACATTCAGTGATAGGACTGAAAGACTGGTTGATTGATGACAAGGGATTTTGTTTGCAATAAATATGCCCAAGGTTTTAGGAAATGAAGCTTTGAGCCGGTAAGGAAGCTCCGTGGACAAATGCATCCATTGTATATTTCTCTATTTAACCTTAAAGTCACAGGTTTGAATCTCAACCGTCATTCCGCTGAGGTTGATAATACGAATACTATTGTATTGAGTAATAACTAACATTTGTTATCAATCCCTAAAGACCAGACAAATAAGAGTGTGCACTACATCAGTGTAGTAATTATCATTATTGTTAATATTTTTAACTATTGTTACTGAGTTTAGTAATGGAAGGTGAAAAGCATAATATTTGGATTACTTTCCAGTAATCTCTGTTACTCTGATTCTTCCTTTTATGTCCCAGCATACTTACTAAAATCAGTCAATGAGGCTCTGCCGCTCCATTCCATTTCTCCTATACCAAGCTTTTTTCCATTTCTAATCCTGATCTTTGTCCCTGCACCACCCTTCCTCTCAAAGCTAAATGTCACTTTCCCCTCCTTCCGACCCTTAATTCAAAGGCCAAAATATGTCAGATATTTGATGAAGACAATTCGAGAGGTATGAAGGAAGGGTACGTTAGGGGAATGAGAAAGTAAAAATCTGATTAATGAAGATTATCAATAAGTAATCCCCTTATCCCCTTACTCATCCCATTCTTACTTAAACATGGATATACCCACACTTCATCACGATCTACAAATATGTCATGTTATGTTATGTTAATTAATTTCTAAAGCGCACGAATACCTGTGGGTGTCTTGGCGCTGATTAGGTGTGGCAGTATAGGCAAGAGCAAGAGAGGACTAGGAGTTAAAAAGCCAAGTTTTGAGCAGTTTCCTAAAAATCAGTAAGGTGGGAGCTGCTTTGATAATTATAGGCAGACTGTTCCAGAGTGCGGAGGCTTCAGAGGAAAAACAGCTGCCCCCCCATTTGAGTCTCTTAAAGCTGGGGCGGGAGACCATCATGGTGTTTTTAGATCGTAAGTCTCTGCTGGGTATGTACCAGGTAAGAGACTATTTGAGGTAACCAGGACCTGAGTCATGCAAGGCCTTGTAAGTAAGGCACAGCACCTTGAATTTAATTCGGTTGCTCACTGAAAGCCAGTAGAGTCCCTTGATGGAGCAGAAACAGGATGGAATTTAGGAAGATCAAGAATAAGTCTCGCCGCCGCATTCTGCACACTCTGTAGCTTTTTCACATACTGTTTTTGGAGCTTGCCATAAAGTCCATTTCCGTAGTCCAGTTTCGTGAGAATTAGTAAAGAGATGACAGTTTTTCTTGAAGTAAGAGGAATAAAAGGAAGAATCTTTCTGATAATTCTCAAGATATTGAAACTGGAAGAGACGACTGAGCTGATATGCTTATTGAAATTCAGCTTGTCATCTATAATTATGCCTACATTTTTTGCTTTTTGAACCGGGATGGGAAGAGTTCCTAACTCTGAAGGCCAGCAAGATGGGCTCCAAAAATGTGGACTATTACCGAAGAGTATGACCTCGGTTTTCTCCGAGTTCAATTAGAGGCAATGCTTGCCCATCCAGTTGCTGTCGGCTCTCATGCAGTTATGAAAATGGGAAATGGTGACTTCCACATTATTGGAAGCCGACACAACAAACTGCACATTGTCCGTGAACGAAGTGGGGGAGAACCCAAAGGATCTGATCAGGGAAGCCAGTTCGGAAGAGCAGAGGGCTCAGAGAGGATTCCTGAGGGACCCCCCAAGGGAGAGAGAAGGACTTAGATGAGATCCAGAGGAAAGACCGCCCCAACCACCCAGGAGGGGGCCTTGCCCTCGCCCACAAGATCACCCTCCGCCTCACCACCTCCAGCGAAACCTTCCCCTCCGCCGAACACCTGCACTTCAAGATCCAGACCACCCCCAAAGCCACACTCCGAGGAACCCTCGTCTACAGACCCCCCGGCCCCCGAACACCCTTCGCCACCACCATCACCGACTTCATCGCACCCCACGCGATCGCCTCAACAAACTACATACTCATTGGAGACCTGAACTTCCACCTCGACAACCCCAGTGACCCCCAACTCCACTATCCTTCGTGACAACCTCGCCAGCATCGGACTTAAACAACTCGTCAACACACCGACCCACAGAGCAGGACACACCCTCGACCCCATCTTCGCGGCAGGAAACAGCATCCATTTCAGCCACACAACGCAGCCGCCATGGACCGCCCACCACTGCGTACACTTCGCCATCAACAAACCCAAGGCACCCAAACCAGCCCCACGCCCACCACAAAGGAACTGGAGCAAGGTTACTGACGAGCAACTTAACTCCACCCTCACCCGAGACAACCACACCTGGGCACCCGACGCAAACAGCGCAAACGACGCAGCCAGAGAACTCCACACCTGGATCTCCAACTGCGCAGATGAGCTCGCCCCGCTACGCAACCCCGACAGACAATGCCCCAGGAAAGCCGCCTGGTTCACAACCGCTCTCCAAGAAGCCAGACGCACCTGCAGACGCCTGGAGAAGAACTGGAGAAACACCAAGACAACCGTAAACCACACCACCTACAAGGACGCCATGACGGACTACCACAACCAGATCAGAGCCACCAAAAGGAACTTCATCCACAACAAAATCCTGGCCAACTCCACCAACTCCAAGGAACTTTTCAGTGTCATTCAAGAATTCACCAACCCACGCAGCGAAGCCACAGACATCACCCCATCCCAAGACCTCTGCGACAAGCTTGGAACCTATTTCCACCTCAAGATCAAAAACCTCTATGACAACTTCATCGACCATCCACCAGGCGCCACAGACGGTCCCCCGCCCCCCAGAAACACCAGCCAGCCCACCATCTCCAACTGGACACCGATCACGGCCGAAGACACCGCCTCGACCATGAAAAGCATCCACTCGCGGGCCCCCACCGACCCCTGCCCCCCTCACATATACCACAGAGCCGTGGCCGCCATCGCACCCAAACTACAATGCACCATCAACACCATCTTCAAAACAGGCACCTTCCCAGACGACTGGAAGCGAGCAGAAGTCAGATCCCTGCTTAAGAACCCCACAGCTGACCCCACCGACCTCAAGAACTATCGGCCCATCTCGCTCCTCCCCTTTACAGCCAAAGTTGCAGAGAAAACAGTCAACAGGAAACTGACACGATTCATTGAAGAGAACGCCATCCTGGACCCGTCCCAATCCGGATTCCGAAGCAACCACAGCACAGAGACAGCCCTACTCGCCGCCACAGATGACATCCGCACCCTCCTGGACAAAGGCCACTCTGCAGCCCTCATCCTACTCAACCAATCAGCGGCCTTCGACACCGTCTCCCATCACACACTAGACGTCAGACTACATGACGCAGGCATACAAGGAACAGCCCTGGACTGGATCCGATCATTCCTCACCGGAAGAAGCCAAAGGATCAGACTCCAACCCTTCCTCTCCAACCCCACGAAAATCACCTGCGGAGTCCCACAGGGTTCATCACTGAGCCCACCCTCTTCAACATTTACATGGCCCCCCTCGCAGCCATCATCCGACAACACGGCCTCAACATCGTATCCTACGCCGACGACACCCAGCTCATCCTCTCCCTCACCAAAGACCCCACCACTGCCAAACTCAACTTCCAGAAAGGAATGCAAGACGTCGCAGTCTGGATGACCAACAGCTGCCTGAAGCTCAACGCCGAGAAGACAGAAGTCCTCGTCCTCGGTACCACCCCTTCTGCATGGGACAGCACCTGGTGGCCGACCGCCCTCGGAAGCCCACCTACCCCCTCAGACCATGGCAAGAATCTCGGCATCGTACTCGACTCATCACTCTCCATGAACCGACAGGTCAACGCCGTCACCTCCAGCTGCTTCAACACCCTCCGCATCCTCCGCAAGACCTTCAAGTGGATCCCCCCTGAGTCAAGGAAGACAGTCACCCACGCACTCATCACCAGCAGACTGGACTATGGAAACGCACTCTACGCCGGCATCAACAAGTCCCTACTCCGCAAACTCCAGACAGTACAAAACACCGCCGCCAGACTCGTCCTCGGCATCCCCTGACACAAACACATCAGCCAACACCTACGAAGTCTCCACTGGCTCCCCGTGGAGAAAAGAGTCACTTTCAAAATCCTCACTCACGCCTACAAATGCCTACACAACAACGGACCCAAATACCTCAACGACAGAATCAACTTCCACGTACCCAAAAGAAACCTCCGATCTTCCAACCTCGCACTGGCCGAAACCCCGCGCATCCACAGAGCCAGAGCAGGTGGAAGATCCTTCTCTCACATTGCAGCCAAGACCTAGAACGAGCTACCGGCAGACATCAGACGCGCCCCCTCCCTGAACACCTTCAGGAAGACCCTCAAGACCTGGCTCTTCGGCTAAACAGATCTGCGGACACCCCACCTCAGCGCTTTGAGACCCTCACGGGTGAGTAGCGCGCTTACAATTCCCTGATTGATTGATTGATTGATGAGAAACTCTCCAACATGACTGAGCGATCTCTGTCCACTAAAAAAGATTGAAGTAAAGCAAGAGCTTTGTCAGTAATGCCCAGTTTCTTTAGACGACCAACAAGAGTGGCGTAATCAACCATGTCGAAAGCTGCCAACAGGTTTAGAAGGATAAGTGCTGCAGAGCCTCCTTTGTCCAAGATGGTTCTTAACTCATCTGTGGTCTTTATTAAAGCCGTCTCTGTGCTGTGCTTGGCCCTAAAGCCGAATTGGGAGGAATCCAGTTACTGATTTTACTGAATTAACTGTGTCAGCTTTAAATTTATTAGTTTTCCCACTATTTTTGCTGGAAATGGTAACCTAGAGATAGACGACAGTTAGCAGGGTTATCTGGGTCTAGGTTAGGCTTCTTGAGGAGTGGCAGAATAGAAGCCTTTTTCCACAAATCGGGAAAGATCCCGGAGCTAAACATCCAGTTAAAGATGTTAGTAAGATATGAAACAATAGGAACCGGAATATGTTTAAGTATAGAAGAGGTGCAGGGGTCATAGGGTGACCCCGATTGTGTAGAATTGAGCAAATTGAGGACTTCTGCGATGGTGGTTAATGAGAATTTACTAAATTTAGGTGGGAGGCTTTTACCAAGAGAATTGGGGTCATTAGTAAAAGCTTGAACTGTAGCGGAGCTAACGCTGAGGTCGATGGTTCTAGAAGAAGTGAATTGATTATAAATTTGTCCAACTTTGTCGCAGAAGTGAAAGGCTATTTTTTCACAAAAGGATTGACTGTCGTTGCTACCTTTATTCTCTGGGGCTTTGGTAAGTTTGTTTATAACCTGAAGAAGTTCTCTAGCAGAGTGCTTGGATGCTTCAATTTGTTGTGTGTAATAGGTAGCTTTTTCCTTGATGATGGCTGCCTTATACTTGGCCAGGGAGCGTTTGTAAATTTCTTTGTCAGAGGAATTGTAGTTTGATCTCCATTTCCTTTCCAGCCTTCTACAATTTTGTTTTTCAAGACAAAGAGTTTCTGTGAACGAAGGTGCAGATAGTTTTGATTTATTTTGGCCACAGCATTTTTTAGGAACAGCTTTGGTGATGGCAGAGTTGAGCCAGATAGTATAATCAGCTGTGGCCTTAATTGGATCGAGTAATAGGGGAGGATTGACCTGAGAAAAGTGTTGTCGCAAAACATCAAAATTGGTTTTAGACCAGAGATAATGTGGAGTGGGGTTGAAGTCTACTTTCCTGCTTTGAATAGGTGAGGAAACAGTTAATTCAAAGACAATAACTTTATGGTCGACCATGTAAGCAGAAGAAATTCCTTTACAGAAATAGAGTGGTTGTTAGAAAAGAATTGCATCTAAAATATGACCAGCACTATGGGTGGGCTGGTGTAATAGTTGGGGAAGATTGAAGGCATTCATAATGTCAAGAATAGCCTCCGTATCTTTGTCCTCTACGCAGTCCAAGTGAAAGTTGAAGTCCCCAAGTACTGTAAAATCGTTGTTACAAGTCCCCCCTCACTCGACCAGAGTGTGAATAGAATGTAGAATGTCACGTCTTGGGCCAGGGGGATGGTAAATGAGTAGGCCTTTGAATGAGTCGTTTTTTGTTAACTCCAGGCTTAAGGAGAGTGATTCGCAATCCGAATTGGGCGTGGAGTAGGTTTTACATTTGACTTGGCTTTTGTAAATTATCCCTAAACCTCCACCTCTTTTTACCAATCTGTCTACTCTTGTCATAGAGTAACCTTGGGGGGGTTGTGATAAAAAGATCAGGGCTGGAATGATTATTAGCCCAAGTTTCTGTAATAAATAGGACATCCAGTTGATGACTCTCAATAAATTCAGCAAGCTCATGAGCATGTTTTACTACAGACCGTGCGTTGATATGAGCGAGGTGGAATTTAGGGGAGGTGTGATATAGAACATTTTCAAAAGAAGCGTATTTGGCGTTAGACAACGATTTATGATCAGAGATGTAATATCCACAGTTGTTGCACAGAGAACTTGAAAGATCCTGACTAGGATAAATTCGTAAACATCAGTGATCAGGTTTATTGAGGGAGTGGAGATTTTTCCCTGACCACATAATCCTGGTCTCCTTTTCTGGGGGCAGCATTTCCGGCCCTCGGCGCGATCTGGGCATGGATGGGCACAGCCGGGCTTATCTTTGGCGTGCCTGCGGCCCGCCCGCTGCACGTTCGGCCCAGCATTAAGTTTTTAAAGCTGGCTGAGGACTGACCTGTGACCACGCCAGAAGTTGGTAGGCAAATGGGAGGGACTACTACCCTCTGCACAAACGGCAATGCCGCGGTGGACCGGGGAAACAGGGAAAGTGAAAGAGCGGATAGGAATCAATTAATTCAATTTAAAAGCAGATTAAAACACAAGTAAGAGTCTTAAAAATGCTAAGAGCAATCACTAAATGCAAGCTGTTAAGATCTATCTAAAATGTGATATGCAAGCGATGTGCCGCTTCCAATAATAACAGATGGCACTTCGCCTAACGGGTTCTTCTCCCCAACTGCAACCTGTTAATCAGACATACCACAAAAACAGGAGTAAAGCTACACCCATTTTATTGCAGCAACTACCAAACACAAACCCTTTCAACTTTAATCAACTTGTTGCATACAACTTTTGAAAGAACCGTGTACCAAAATTTAAATCATTACCTTGGCAACGTCCAATCTATAGTGAGAAATAAATATAGAAGAGGAAGCCCAAATAGTCACACTGCAAATGTCAGCTGTAGCCACTCCAGTCCACTATACCCATGGTGCTATCACTGCTTACGAAAAACAAGCTTGAATTGACCCAGGAATGTTCAGTCCCACTGTTCCTTAAGGTAAAGCGTTAATAATCTTCACCTAACGACTGAGCTAATTTGCTTCCATTCCACCCTGAAAGTTGTGTTTGGAGATGTTGGGTTCATTGGATAGGGAGAGGATGAGTTGGGTGTCGTCTGCGTACGATACGATGTTGAGTCCGTGTGATCTGACGATGGATGTGAGCGGTGCCATGTAGACGTTGAACAGTGTCGGGCTGATGGAGGATCCTTGGGGGACTACGCAGGTGGTTGGTGTGGGTTCCGAGGGAAAAGGGGGGAGTCTGACCAGTTGCATTCTATCGGAGAGGAATGAGCGGATCCAGTTGAGGGCCTTGTTTTGGATTCCCGCGTCATGGAGTCTGTGGGCTAGGGTACAATGAGAGACTGTGTCGAAGGCCGCGGAGAGGTCTAGAAGGATGAGGGCTACAGTCTCTCTTCTGTCGAGGAGGGAGCGAATGTCGTCTGTCGCAGTGAGAAGGGTGGTTTCGGTGCTGTGGTTCTTCCTGAAGCTGGAGTGGGAGGAGTTGAGGATGTTGTTTTCTTCTATGAAGACGGTGAGTTGACTGTTGATGGCTTTTTCCATGACTTTCACCGGATATGGGAGTAAGGAGATCAGTCTGAAGTTTTTGAGGTCGGTGGGGTCCGCCGAGGGTTTTTTCAGGAGAGGGTTGATCTCGGCATGTTTCCAGCCGTCGAAGAAGGAGGCGGTTTCGAAGGATCGGTTGATGATTCGTTGAAGCTCTGGTGCGATGATGTCTGCGGCTCTGTGGTAGATGTGGTGGGGGCAGCGATCTGTGGGAGCCCTAGAGTGGGTGGTCTTCATAGTCTTTAGGGTGTCTTCGATGCTGAGGGCGGTCCAGCTGTCCAGTGTTGGCTGTGTGATGCGGGGAACAGTGGGAGAGGGTTCCTCGTGGAGGTTGTTGTCGTCGAAGTTGTCATAGATGATCTTGATTTTGTGGTGGTAAAAGGCGCTGAGTCTGTCACCGAGGTCCTTGGAGGGTGGGATGTCGGTAGTCTCGCTGTTGGGTTGGGCGAACTCTTTGCTGATGCTGAAGAGTTCCTTGCTGTTGTGTGCGTGGGTGGTGATTCTGTCCTGGAGTGCTTTCTCCCTTGAATATCTGATGAGATTGTGGTGGGCGGTGGTGGCTGCTTTGAAGTTCTCTAGGTCTGCTGGGTTTTTGGAGTTCCTCCATAGCTTTTCGAGGCTTCTGCAGGTGCGCCTATATTCCCGGAGTTCAGTGGAGAGCCAGCTGGCTTTCTTGGCGTGAGAGTTGGAAGCTTTCTTGAGGGGGGCAATAGTGTTGGCACAGTCGGTGATCCAGTTGTGTAGGGTGCAGGCGGAGGTGGTGGGGTCGTTGTCTGTGGTGGTGGGAGCAGAACTGCTGAGGGCGGCGGCGAGCTGGTCGTTGGGGATCTTGTTCCAATTCCTGCGCTGGAGCTGGTGTGGATGGGTGCGGGAGATGTTAGCTTTGAAGGTGAAGTGGAAGCAGCGGTGGTCCGTTCAAAGGAGTTCGGAGGTGTGGCTGAAAGTGATGGAATTCCCTGCTGTAAAGATGGTGTCGAGGGTGTATCCTGCTGAATGCATTGGTTCTGGTACGATCTGTTTAAGTCCGATGTTGTGGAGGTTGTCCAGGAGGGAGGTGGAGTTGGGGTCTTGGCGGTTGTGGAGGTGGAAGTTGAGGTCTCCCAGCAGGGTGTAGTCGGTGGAGGTGATGGCATGGGGGTTGATGATGTCTGTGATGGAGTCGGTGGTGCGCAGGGTCCGGGGGTCTGTAGATGAGGGTGCCTCGGAGGGTGGTGGACGGGTTGGTCTGTATCTTGAAGTGGAGGTGTTCCATCAGGTCTGTGGGCCTGTCGGTGTAGGTGCTCAGACGGAGGTTGACCTTGTGGGCAATGATGATGCCTCCCCTGGGGCAGTTGGGGCAGTCCTTTTGGGTGATTTTGTATCCTTTGGGGATGGCGATCGCGATGCCTAGTCCATAGGCGGCGTTCGTCCAGGTTTCGGTGAGGAAGGCGACGTCAGGGGAGGTGCTGTCGAGGAGGTCCCAGATTTCCGTGGCGTGTCTGTGGAGGGAGCGGACGTTTAGTAGGATGCATTATAGGGTTTGGGGTGCGATGGGGTTGTTGCTGGAGGGTGGAGGTGGGTCCTGGGTCTCGGCAAAGGTGAAGGAGTGGTGGCAGTGTTAGCAGGTGAAGGGTCTGTCGGTGTTGAGAGGTGAGGAGAGCTTGCAGTTGCTGTTCTTGCCGATGTTGAGAGCGTAGAGAGCCAAGGAGCTGTAGCGCTGGTGGGTCGGAGAACCAGGGTTCCTGGCACTGGCCGCAGACGGGCTTGCCTTTGGCGCACTATTGACCTGTGCAAGAAAACCAGCACAAATCACATCAAATCGATGTCATTTCAAATCAGATTCTGTGCAAGGATTGTCATAAAAAATCTTCAAAAATGGATGATGACAAAGAAGAGCATTTCATTATCCCGTATCTCTTGCATTTGTAATTGTAATTGTCAATAAGAAGACCTTAAGAGTAAAGATTTGTTCTGAAACCTCATCCAATGGGTCAAATGGAGGACTGTGTAAAGCTGACCGTAGCAGATGTTGATCCCATGGAGAAGACAACTCCCTAACCTTTGGTCTCAACAATTCAAAACCTCCAAATAAATGTTTAAAAATTGAATGACTTGATGGTAATTAGCCACAATGGGCAAACCACCTTAATAGCTGCCCATTGAAGCTTCAGTGCAGAGACAGTTAAACCTTCATCAAATTATTTCTGTTTGAACAGGAAAAACACTATTTTGAACATACTACAGAAAGTCCAATAATGATGATAAGACTCTTTTGTGGACTGTCTGCTGGGTGCCTGAATGAATGGAAAGAGGAACAGGAAGATCTAAACCTGAAATTTAAAGGCCTCTGCTTGCAACCCACAAAATAGCAACCTCAGATGATGGTAAGAGGCAGAAGCAAGAGGAGGATAATGTACAGGGCAGGTACCAGAGGAGAAACCATTTCTTGACCACTGCCAACTGATGAAGAGGAAACCATAATCTTCTTAGCAAATGTGGAGGAATAATTTTTGCCTCGCCCTCTGAAATTTTGCTAATAATCAAGGAATGAAGGAGATAAGAAAGAATGCAAAAAAATAGTGCTTTTGATCACAGATTCTGCACATCATTTATCACCAAAGCCAGTGAATCTAGAAACCTTGAAAAGAAGTGAGGTAGTACAGAATTGTGCCAGATGGCAAAACCATCTATTGGATGGGATCTGAAGTGGTGACAAATCTTCTGAAAAATTGGAAGGCCCAAAGTACACTTCTGTGACAATTTAAATGTCTGACTCAGGTGATCTGCTTGGTAATTACCCAACCCCCTGATACAAACGTCCCTGATCACTAGAAGACTTTTTTCTTCCCAGAACAGTATCTGAAACACTAACTGATTTGATAATCGAGACCCTGTCCCAAACTGGCAATTAGATAGGACTTTGTCACAATGATGTCTCTCTGAATGACCAGTGCTGAACCCTGAAGTCTGAAGAGCTTGCCATAGAGATATCATGTCTTCCCTATTGGATAAAAGTCTCCTTTCCTGCAAGGACGCTGGGTCTGAGCTGATTTGTCACCCAACATTTTGGTCCCCACCCAAACAGTTAGCGTCAGTGATAAGAATTATTAGCTTTGCAATGTTGAAGTGGGTAAAACAAATCTGGCTGATTCCACAGTCAGCCCAAAGGACTGTGATCCAGGCTCTGATACTCTCTAGAATAGATTATGGAAACAATCTATATTCAGTAGTAGATAAGGCATCCATCCGACGCCTACAAGTAGTACAGAACTCTGCGGCAAGACTCATATTGTCTCCCAAAACATGCCTCGAATCGAACCTCCTCCGTGAGCTTCATTGTTATGTTATGTTATAGCAACTTACTAAGTGCACGTCTACCTAAGGGTGTCTTGGCGCTAGCTTCAGCCGAATACAAAAGGGAGCCTAGTTGTTAAATAACCAAGTTTTGAGATCTTCCTGAAGGAGATCAGTGTAGGCAGGGCTCTGATGTGGGAAGAGAGGTTATTCCAAAGCTTGGTGGTTCCTGTAATAAATCTTCTGCCTCCTCACTTTGCCTTGCGGACTCTGGGAGCCCTCATTAACTTGACCCCAGAGCAGTGCAGCTGTCTGCTGGGGACATACCACTCAAAGGAGTGCTTCAGGAATTCAGGGCCAATATTATGTAACGCCTTGAAGGCGGTGCAGAGGGCTTTGGATTTTGATACTGCTTCTCACTCTGAGCCAGTGAAGTTGCCTACTCATTGGAAAACGATTTGAATTTATGAATCCCTAAATCCCTAAAAGAAGCCTAACTGCTGTGTTCTGCACCATTTGCAGCTTATTGAGGGGCTTTTCCTGCATATTAATGTAAAGGCCATTACAATAATCTAATTTAGATAAAACTAAGGCAGTGATCACTGTTTTTTTGGAATGTGCTGGGATGATGGGAAGGATCTTCTTAATCACCCTGAACAGTTAGAAGCAGGAGGAAACCATAGAGTTCACTTGATGGCCAAGGGTTACATTTTCGGATCTCATAATTCCCGGATGTTAGTGACCAGTGCTGAAGAATATGAAGAACCAGAGTATGAGAAAGGAGGGGGTTTTAACAAACTTCCGAGATCAATGGTACTCTTGTATGCCCCTAATGAAGATGAAAGCAATTTGTATCAGACACAGCTACTCCAAGGAGTGTCCCAGTGCTTAGCCTAGGTCAAGAAAAGGTGGAACACTTTGCATTTAATCCAGCACAAAAAGCCAGGTTTTGAGCCTTTTTTGAAACACTGCACCATTACTTAATGCGCAAAGCTCCAGGGGTAGCTGATCACATGCTACTGATCCTAGGTATGTAAGAGACCTTCCTACCGATCTAGCACATAAAATTCTGGGAGTCTGCTAATAATTTGTTTGCAGACCTCAGGTTTCTGGATGGAGCATGGATCCTGAACCTGGTTCTAAGATAAAATGCCCCAGTCTGGTAGAGAGCTCCGTGCACTAGAACAAGAGCCTTGAACAAGATTATTTTCCTAATAGGAAGCCAGTGAAGGGCATGCAGATGAGAAGAGATCCACGTTCGAACAGGAAAATTCAGAAGGAGGCGAGCTGCTGCATTTTGGACCACTTGAACCCTGTCCACTAGATGTTCAGAAAGCCCATAGTAAAGGGCATTACCGTAGTCCAACCCCTCATAGTCATTCTCTGGCTGAAGCTTGTTCCTTGGAGAATACCTGGAACAAACTATGAGATAAATTGGTCATTTTGGATTGTGGAAGAAATACCTTTCCCAGAGTGGTCCTGAACTAAGCTCCTATATACTCCAAATTCCGAGATGATTGACGAGGTTTCTATTGATTGAGCAGGACCTCATGATCCTGAATAGTCTGAATTACAGTAATGGAAACTTTGTGAATCTGATTCCATGATGGGGACTGTACATATAGCTTGAATAAGAATAAGTACTTCTATATTGGGAGAAAAGACTCTAATGAATACTCTTGGATAGTTTTTGTGCACATGTGTTAAACACAAAATTGTCAATGGAGCTCTCCCACAGAGAATCTGCTATACCTCTGACAGCATTCCCTGGTTGGAATATGAAAGTAACCATTGTGTAAGTCTGTAGTTGTCAGGAAGTCCCCTAGGATAATAAAGGGACCACCTGCTGAAGAGAGTTCATTTTAAAATGAACTGTTGACAGAAATTGGCTGATGTTCTATCATCATTCTGTATCCCACAATGACTTTGTAACCAGGACCACCACTGAATGCCACAATTGCCCCATCTTCTGCTGTGGTATTGGAATGACTGCTTTCTTCATTCTTAGTGAGTTAATACTCTCTTGCTATACTCTCCTTTTCAAAACACTCCATGACCATGGGATTGAAACAAAACCTGAAAAAGTTCTGAAATAGGGCTAGACCTCCACCTACTATTCCTGACCTCCAGGCAACCCCTGTCAGGATCTCTAACTGGAATTTCCTTTTGAATCTAGCAGATAATGAGGAAGGCAGACTCCCAGTGGATCCCCTAGTTTTGAAACAAGGCAGATTGAAAGACTGATCAGATTCCTTCTGACACTATCTTTCATATGGGTTTCTATTTCCATCAAATAATATGTACTGATGAAAAGGCTGAGTGTGCTTCTGGTTCTTAAATATATAGAACTGACTCCAATTCTTCACCAAACAAACTATTACAAGTGAAGGGTATCCCTAAGAGACAAGCCTTTTTAGCTACACCCATCTGATGACAAACAGCTGCAACTCTTCCTCATGCCATAGCTGATGTCTTCAAGATATTAAAAGTGATATAAGAAATTTACTGAATTTCCATGTGTGCTAGTACTTGGGAACAGTTGCCTTCTTCCTGATTGTATGAAACCAGTGACTGAAAATCTTTGAGCAAGGGTGCTTAAAAGCATACAAAACGTAGATTTCTTCTCTCATAGATAGACTTAGACCAGCATACGCCTTCTTTTATTCAGTTTCTCATTTCTGTCCACGGGATCTGATATCACTACATCCTCTGTCAAAGTAACTGTTTTAGCTGACAGACTTTCTAGTATTGGGCCCACTACCAAAGACTGAAGTACCTCCAAATGCTAAGGGATAAAGTATACCTATAAAATGAGATACTAAAGATCTATGCAGGTCTTTATATTCCCGTTTTAAAAGACCTTGGACCATCGGCAGCCGGCATTGATGGGAGGTAGGGGGGGGCCTGAGGGGGAGGATGCGGGAGCTAGGGAGGAGGACGTGGGGGGGAGGACGTGTGATAAGTGGCTATAAATAAATAAATAAATAAAAATTTACCTTTTCGCCGCTTCCTCGCTGCGTCTCTCCTCTGTAGTCCTTCCCTCGCTCGGCCACAGGAAGCACACCCAGGCTCCCAGTCAGCCAATCACAACGCTGCCTTAGCAGCGTTGTGATTGGTCTGAGTGCCGTGTTTCAGCGATCAGATGCTGACTGGAGGCCTGGGTATGTTCTCCACGTAGGCTGTAATGCAGTCTGCATGGGGAACATGCTAAGTGCGCAAGACTCTTTAGGGCAGCCCGAGAGGGCCGTCCAAGCAGTCATTGTACACTTTAGGAGGGTGCTACCACTCCTCCCCTGCCCCCTCATGCAATGCTGTGGGTGGAAGTAGGAGAAAATAAAATGATAATAACTTGAGTATATTTTCTCTGTCTTTCACTGCAAAAAAACTGTGGGGCGACGCTCCTCCGCCTTAGCGGAGGAGCCGCCACTGCCTTGGACTGCTATGAATATAAACAATAATGCGTTGGAATCAATACAAACAAATTAATATCGGACGAAAAATTCAATTAGTCCGTCCTCTGGATTATAAATATTATCCATTGACTTTTTTGAATTTGTGAAACCAACACCAAATAGTAGTTCAAAAGATTTTTTTATAGTAGTTGTATAGAATTTTTCAAAAGACAATACATACAAATATATATACACAAATATACATAAACATATACATAAGACAGTCAAAGTAAATCTATACATATACCAACTTCTTATTTACCCTACTAGTTATTACGGATGCCAAACTATTTTTATCACTAGCATTCCGTTCCATGAAGATAGCCCTAAAACAAAGAAAAACCAAAGGAGGGGAAATCTCCACCCTCTTTTGCAAAATTAATATGCCTGTTAATTTCTTTTAACACAATTTCAATTTATATAGGGCTTCTCCAATCTGTGGAGTCGACGCGTTTCAGCCCTCGTTTCTTGGGTCTCATCAGGACTGGGGCAAACAAGGAAACCTATAAATACATAATACACAATATTATCTATACAGATATATATACACCTATACACAACAACGTATACAGATGGTATATACACAGAGAGAGAAGTATGTTGCATAATATACAAATATATACAATAGAGTCCTCTCTAGAAGGAGCAGTCAGTAATGAGAAAATTCCAATATAACGGAAAAGTGCCAACTTACATACATGAAAGAAAGCACGAAAATAAAAAGTGTATGTTTAAAAATAATCATATTTGTGCAAAAGAAAGATAATTTGTGCAAAAAAAGAAAAGAAAGAGAAAACAAGAAGGACCAAAAAGATTTCCATAAAGTAAAAGGAAATAAACCTGTGTACTTAATATATAGTTAACAAGTGTCTGTGGGACCATACATAAAGGTCACCACTCGGACATGACACTAGATGTCTGAAAAAACAGAAGTGTGCCATTCCGTGTAGTTGTCATGCATGACGCCAATATATGTCAACACTAATGACCAACCTCTTCCAGATCCCACCGCCACTGGGACCTGTAGGGCGTGTACTCCAAGTGATCCCTGGCTCAAACTGGAAATTCCAAAAGGGCACAGTGTAAATAAAGGGTCATGTTAAGTCACATCCCAACAATTGATACTACCAGATAACAAGTAAATATGGCCAATAAAAAATGACCCGTTCTAGTAAAGCCATACGTACTATTCTATTCTATTTCGCACAGGGTCTGTGCTGTACTTCCTGGAGCGTAAATGTTCCAATCGGAACATTTACGCTCCAGAAGTACAGCACAGACCTGTGCAAAATAGAATAGTACATTATTTTTAAACATACACTTTTTATTTTCGTGCTTTCTTTCATGTATGTAAGGTGGCACTTTTCCGTTATATTGGAATTTTCTCATTACTGACTGCTCCTTCTAGAGAGGACTCTATTGTATATATTTGTATATTATGCAACATACTTCTCTCTCTGTGTATATACCATCTGTATACGTTGTTGTATATATGTGTATATATATCTGTATAGATAAGATTGTGTATTATGTATTTATAGGTTTCCTTGTTTGCCCCAGTCCTGATGAGGCCCAAGAAACGAGGGCTGAAACGCGTCGACTCCACAGATTGGAGAAGCCCTATATAAATTGAAATTGTGTTAAAAGAAATTAACAGGCATATTAATTTTACAAAAGAGGGTGGAAATTTCCCCTCCTTTGGTTTTTCTTTGTTTTAGGGCTATCTTCATGGAACGGAATGCTAGTGATAAAAATAGTTTGCCATCCGTAGTAACTAGTAGGGTAAATAAGAAGTTGGTATATGTATAGATTTACTTTGACTGTCTTTTGTATATGTTTATGTATATTTGTGTATATATATTTGTATGTATTGTCTTTTGAAAAATTCTATACAACTACTATAAAAAAATCTTTTGAACTACTATTTGGTGTTGGTTTCACAAATTCAAAAAAGTCAATGGATAATATTTATAATCCAGAGGATAGACTAATTGAATTTTTTGTCCGATATTAATTTGTTTGTATTGATTCCAACGCATTATTGTTTATATTCATAGCTTTTACTTGCCCAGATGTAGTTGGAGTAATAGGGCTTACCCCTTTATATTAATGTCTTTCATTACACTTTGTTAAGTGTGAGGGTTTGGCTTCTTTGCTTGTTATTAAATACAAGATAGTTTGTTCATGACTTAAAAGATTATACGCTCTGATACCACACCATTAGTAGCCCATTTTAAATAATACATTGATTGCTATATATAGAGGTATTCTCTACACAGAGATTTGAGAGTTGATATGACAGAGCCCCAAGTGGTCAGTTACACGGATGAGGAAATTAATGCATTATTACAAATTCCATCTTTATTGAGTGGGGATCAACCAGCAACAAGAATTACGAATGTGGATAAAATAGAAAGATTAAAGCAACTCAAAAAGAAAAATATCCGAACACAACTGCATGCACAAGTCCTTTTAGAACACCTTAAGAATAATATCATAACAACAGGATTACAAGTTAAAAATATCCCAGTAATCTTTATTTTTGATAAAACGTACTTGGTTAAGTTCATTGGTGTGGGCACAAAATGTTCAAGAGACTGGATGGCATTATCCATTGAAATGGCCTTAAGATTGAATGAGGAAGAGTTAAAAGAAATTAAAGAACTCGAGGAAGAATCTTAGGTGACTCAACCATTACAGATGAGAAAGCACTACTAGAGTCAGTTGAAAAAACTATTGCTGATTTTAAAACTCATACCACCAATCAAAAAACAACAAAGGTCACGAGGGATATAAAAAACTTTAGTACAGATCAGATTTATCCCTTTCTCAAAGACGATTTCTTCCTGAATAACAATCCTAGCTCACTGAATCTACAGTATAGAGGACGATCTCGCCAAAAATTTATCACCTTCTCGGACACATCCTCAGACTCCGATCAGGGTGCACACTCTACTTACCAACCACACTTCCAATACCCTAGAACCCAACCTTTTTTAGGCAAAGGCAGGAACAGGGGAAGAGGGGACAGAGGAGTATGGAGAGGTCAGAATCAAAATCAGTATCAGAACCAAAACCAATATCAAAATCAAGACCCGGGGTTTTTCAGAACACGGAGGAGGACCTACAGACGTTGAGGTCAAATGGTGGAATTCTAAATAGAGCTGAACCTATTCCGGTTTATAATTTATCTAATTATACACCATCAGAAACCGAATTGAATTTGTTATATAAAGGACTTTCTTTTGTCCCTACTACATTACAAAATCCAGTAGACACAAAGATAGAGGTATTACACTTCTTACGGAAAATCAGATTAAAGACATTTTTTTCCTTGATAGGGATTTTGAGGAACAGAATAATATAAGTGGTTTAAGGAATAAATCTCTTTTTTGTCCTGAAAGTTCCCTAATGCCATCAGAAGTTTTGCTATTTGAAGACCTAATTTTACGGGAATTGGATTGCCTTAATGAGAAAAAGATCTTTTATAAGGCGAACTGTACAAAGAGTGAATTCCTGGCCCCTAAAAATGTATCTACAAATCCGGCTATAGTCATCAAGCCAGCGGACAGGGGGGGTGGGATTGTCCTTTGGGATAGGGATGACTACGATCAAGAGGTCATGAGACAACTATCCAACACCCTCCATTATAGACCTCTAGACGAGAACCCTACCACTAGGTTGAGAGTGCAAATATTACACCTTACCAACGAAGCCTTAGAGGAAGGCTGGATATGCAAAAATGAATTCGATTATTTAAATACTGATACATTTAAGACACCAAATATATATGTACTACCAAAAGTACATAAAAGTATTGATAATCCCACTGGAAGACCGATTGTGTCTGCTTGCGGGTCCTTACTAGAACCACTTGCAAAATATATAGACACATTCCTGGTTCCCTTTGTGAAAAGAACACAATCGTATGTAAGGGACACAATGGACCTGATATCGAAAGTGGAGAATCTTACTTATGAGAAAGATAAACAGCTTTTAGTATTCTTTGATATAGAATCATTGTATACTAATATACCACAAGATGAAGTATTAACAGTTATGAGAAACACGCTAGATCAGCGAGAACAGCCACATCAGGTCCCGACAGAATTTATAGTGTCACCAGCTACACTATGCCTCAAAAACAACTTTTTTAACTTCAAAGACTCTCTTTACTTGCAAGTAAAGGGAGTCGCTATGGGGTGTAGTTTTTCACCAGAAATAGCCAACCTCGTCATGAATGAGTTTGAGACACATTGGATATATGGCGACACCAACCCATTTAAGACTCATATTGGGTTTTGGTGTCGCTATATAGACGACATCTTCATGATTTGGAATGGTGATGACCTTTCTCTGACAGAATTTCACAATTGGTTGAATATGAGGACAGCAGATCTAAAATTTACGGTGTCAAAAGACAGTGATAAGATCAATTTCCTTGATGTTTTAATTCAACATAGAAATGAACATCTGGAAGTTAATCTGTACACTAAACCCACAGATAGGAATACATTGCTGCATTTCTCCAGTGGACATCCTCGTAGCCTGAAAGAAAATTTGCCTTAGAATTAGGAGGAATTGTACAAATAAAGAGGACTATTTTAGCAATGCAGAAATACTTAAAAACAAACTACTAAACCGTGGCTATCCACGTAGATTAGTTAAGACAGCACTCAAGAGAGCATGGTATACTCCAAGAGAAGAGTTACTTACACCTAAATAACGTCCTGAAACTGCACCTCTTACTTGTGTACTTACCTATGGCCCTAAAGCAAATCAAATTAAAAAGATCATCTTAAAAAACTGGAGATTGGTAAGCCATCTAGGTATACCTAGACCTTTATTTGTTTTCAAAACAGGAAGAAATGTCCGTCAACAACTAGTGAAAGCAAATAGAACTATCCCACCTCCAAAGAAGGATCTGAGGGGTATGTTGAGCTTATCACCAGTGGTGGGGCATTTTAGATGCCAAAATTGTGTTGCCTGTAGGTTGTCAACAGATACCAAACAAATCACGATTAACGGCCCACAACATATACAGAAATCGTTTTCAAATTGTAACACTAAAAATGTCATTTATTGTGTGAAGTGCCCTTGTACTATGTTTTATATCGGTCAGACAACTCAACCTATTAAAAATCAGATTTTACAACACAAATCCAGAGTTAAATGCAATACTCAAGGAGCACCATTGGTGGAACACTTTCAAAATGAGAAACACACTGAAAATGACATACAATGGTCTGTATTGATAGGGTTACAAAATGGGAATAAAGACAATATACAAGCAAGACTAAGGGGCCGATTCTGATGCGGGTTGGAAAAGCTTCCCGACCGAGGGCCTGATTCTGATGCGGTTAGGAAGGCCTCCTAACGGCATTTGCTCCTTCCAAATCGGATCGGGAACGTGTCTTCCCGACCGAGGGCCCAATTCTGATGCGGTTAGGAACAAATGTTCCCATTGAAGTCAATGGGAGTTCAACCAAATCGTATCTGGAAGCATCCGGATGCATCCTACTCCGCCGGTCGGACTTTCCCGATCCGAGTGGGTCGGACACCATTTCCCAACCGATTCGGTCGGGAAGCTTTTCCAACCCGCATCAGAATCGGCCCCTAAATAGATTAGAGGCAAGACTGATAGAGAAATACCATACTGCCACTAGGGGTCTTAATGACCGAGATGAAATCTGGTCTCTTTTATAATGAAACTAATCAGAGACATGAGCTGTGTATTAGTGTCTTCACATTGATTTTTTTATGTCAGGGAAACATCTTCTTGTAAGTACAGTTAAGATATATTTAGTTACATTATGAGACTGGTGGGCATCTCCCCGTTGATATAAATAAAAGATTGTGTTTTCTGGCAATAATTGCATTTTCCGTAGGCTTTATACTGTAGAGTGGATTTTGAGTTATAATATACAAATTATTTGTTTGTTCTTTATAAAAACCTGTTACTTAGATGAAGTGTTAGTCATTTCATGTGATATATATATATATATATATATGCCATTTACGAATATTGCCTCCTTTTTTTTTTCCCATTCAGATTTGTCACTGCCGCTTTCATAATTTGTAGATAGAATGTGAGGAGCACCAGAAAGTAATGTATCACGTGGTGTTAGGTTTATTAGCAATAAGTATATTTCTGTCTTTCTTATACTCTAATTCTATTGTCTTTCTGTATATCACTATGTATTTATTTTTCACTTAATTTATGTTTAATATTGCGGAGGTTTGGAAATCGTGAGTCGTGTTCTTAGTCATTTGAGGACACTTAGTTTTTCACTAGTTTAGTCTGGTTTCCACGCTACCTACTATTAGGTTCGTATTCGTGGAGTCTGAGGGGCCGATTCCGATCTCGGTCGGAGGCGCACCCAATACTATTCGGTCGGGAAAAAAGCCATGCGAAAGCCAGTTTCCCGACCGATCCGTACAGCACACCGAACGAGCAAGTACGATGCGCACAACAGCAAAAATTCCGGCCGAGCCGTACTCACCCAAACCAGGTCCTGTTCTCCGACCGAGGCGAATCCGGAAACGCCGAATCGAGTCGCACGGAAGGGAAAATGCAGCCCCGTCCGGCCGGACAAGTACGATGCGCTTTCCGTACGCGCCGAACCCGTCGCTACGCACGGCACGTCAAAGCATCCGGGAGAGGCGCACATAAGCTCCGAATCGCGCCACAACACGATCCACGGCTACGAGACGAACACAGCACCGACGAGGACGACGCGAGCGACGAGGACGAAGCGAAGCGACGAGGACGAAGCCAAGCGACGAGGACGACGCGAAGCAACGAGAAGGACGAACGACACGAACCAACCATGAATCCCTTCGTCCCGATCATACCAATATTCTACATCTACTACCGGAACAGGCACGGACGCGTACGGCGCAGAAGGTAAGTCAGACACCAACCACAAAACACATACAACACGTACACGACACATCACACACATACACTGGGAATCTGAATATACTTACACCAGCAACAGCAGCACCATAGGGGCGGGATGCCCATCACCAATGCCACATATGCACACAGGGGCCTGAATGCGCGCCACCACCCCAACCCAGGGGGGCTGGATGCCTACCACTACTACCACCCTTAGCCAGGGGGCAGGATGCCCACCACTACTACCACCCTTAGCCAGGGGGCAGGAAGCCTACCACTACTACCACCCTCACCCAGGGGGGCAGGATGCCTACCACTACTACCACCCTCACCCAGGGGGGCAGGATGCCCACCACTACTACCACCCTTAGCCAGGGGGCAGGATGCCCACCACTACTACCACCCTTAGCCAGGGGGCAGGATGCCCACCACTACTACCACCCTCACCCAGGGGGGCAGGATGCCCACCACTACTACCACCCTTAGCCAGGGGGCTGGATGCCTACCACTACTACCACCCTTAGCCAGGGGGCAGGATGCCTACCACTACTACCACCCTCACCCACGGGGGGCAGGATGCCTACCACTACTACCACCCTTAGCCAGGGGGCAGGATGCCTACCACTACTACCACCCTCACCCACGGGGGGCAGGATGCCTACCACTACTACCACCCTTAGCCAGGGGGCAGGATGCCTACCACTACTACCACCCTTAGCCAGGGGGGCAGGATGCCCACCACTACTACCACCCTCACCCAGGGGGGCAGGATGCCCACCACTACTACCACCCTTAGCCAGGGGGCAGGATGCCTACCACTACTACCACCCTTAGCCAGGGGGCAGGATGCCTACCACTACTACCACCCTTAGCCAGGGTGGCAGGATGCCTACCACTACTACCACCCTTAGCCAGGGGGCAGGATGCCTACCACTACTACCACCCTCACCCAGGGGGGCAGGATGCCCACCACTACTACCACCCTTAGCCAGGGGGCAGGATGCCTACCACTACTACCACCCTCACCCACGGGGGCAGGATGCCTACCACTACTACCACCCTCACCCAGGGGGCAGGATGCCCACCACTACTACCACCCTTAGCCAGGGGGCAGGATGCCCACCACTACTACCACCCTCACCCAGGGGGGCAGGATGCCTACCACTACTACCACCCTCACCCAGGGGGGCAGGATGCCCACCACTACTACCACCCTTAGCCAGGGGGCAGGATGCCCACCACTACTACCACCCTCACCCAGGGGGGCAGGATGCCCACCACTACTACCACCCTTAGCCAGGGGGCTGGATGCCTACCACTACTACCACCCTTAGCCAGGGGGCAGGATGCCTACCACTACTACCACCCTCACCCAGGGGGGCAGGATGCCCACCACTACTACCACCCTTAGCCAGGGGGGCAGGAAGCCTACCACTACTACCACCCTTAGCCAGGGGGCTGGATGCCTACCACTACTACCACCCCCACTCATAGGATGGACAATGCATGACACAACAAGCACACCACAACCTAGGGAATGCAAGATTAAGACATCCCCCACCACCATGACAAGCGTGTGAGCAGGCTGTGTCAAATGCCTACAACACCGAACATGACTTTGAACATACAATGTGACCCTCTAGCACATGTGCCACACATATATGTGTGTGGCACCCACAATGCAAGCAGCCCATGACCATTGTGGCAATGGGGCCTAAACCCCCATCATCACAGTGACCAAAAGGCAAGTGTGGGGTCCATAGCTGAAGCACATTTTGACCATTGTGGCAATGGGGTCTAAACCCCCATCATCACAGTGACCAAAAGGCAAGTGTGGGGTCCATAGCTGAAGCACATTTTGACCATTGTGGCAATGGGGTCTAAACCCCATCATCACAGTGACCAAAAGGCAAGTGTGGGGTCCATAGCTGAAGCACATTTTGACCATTGTGGCAATGGGGTCTAAACCCCATCATCACAGTGACCAAAAGGCAAGTGTGGGGTCCATAGCTGAAGCACATTTTGACCATTGTGGCAATGGGGTCTAAACCCCCATCATCACAGTGACCAAAAGGTAAGTGTGGGGTCCATAGCTGAAGCACATTTTGACCATTGTGGCAATGGGGTCTACACCCTCATCATCACAGTGACCAAAAGGTAATTGTTGACAAAGAAAGAGCTGCAACTGCCAAACTGCATGGATCATTCCTGGTCACAGAACCAAAAACTCATCTGTGGCAAAGTAGTGTATGTGTCCCATTGCAACATAAATTGGGGAGCCAAATACTGCAGTGCAAATGAAACATTCCTTTGGCCATGTGCAGACAAACAACACCCTTGGGGGCTGAGACCGTCAACAGTCATCAATGACACAATGACAGAAGTGACCATCAGAATGCAGAACCACATATTTGCACCAATGGGCACACAAATGCAGATACCCTGTGGAGACAGCAGATGTGAGGTGAACAGATACCATACCATGGCAGCAATGGGACACACAAACCATGATCACTGTGCTGACCGATGACCTAGGAGTCCCAGGGACAGCAGGGGAAACACACCAAACAACATACAGCCAATGGCACACCCAAGATATGCCAATGCAGTGGTGCAGATGCACAAACACAAACAGGCAGACCAACACTGTCATCATACACAGCAGGTGAGGGGTGGGGGTGCCAGTGTCCCCAGGCAACAACACAACACATGAGGAGAGCTGAATACCAATCATACAGATGTGCATACACTGCCACACTAAGGTAACTCATGGATCCAAATCCCCTATGTGGGCAAGCAGGCATTGACAGGTGAGAGGGAGCACAAAACACACATGTCACACAGGCACGTAGGAACAACAACTGACACAGCAAGTCACAGACACACCACAGCACCACCCCCAGGGCCCCCACAATGTGGTGACCCTGGGCTGAATAAAAATACCACTGTGATGACAAAGCTAAATGTCGTTCACACTGTGAACCACAGTCAGGTGTCCTGAGCAACTAACTACCATCACACCTACACAAGCACAAATCAATCAGCATGGCCAGTAAGCCAAGGCCAACATGGAGGCAGGGGACTAGCCGGGCAACAACTCTCATCTGCACACACTCAAGACCACACCCCTCGACCTCCAACAATGTGCAGCAGTGAAGTACACATGCACTGGTGACATTGCACATGCACCCATGACTATTCCAGGGTGGTGGGTGGGAACCAAGGTGTAGAAACACATCACACATGGACACTCAACAAGACTCCTGAATGTCTGACACACTGCACACTACGCTGTACATGGACATGACGGCAATACCACACCGACCAATGGGATCCCAGCCACAGTCACACACCAATGAAGAAGCCAAGGTCACCCACAAAGAACACACATAGACAACAACCAACATTGCAGCCCGGACCCTAAGGAGTGCCAGCAGTCACACACACAACGTGTCACAATCACTGAAAGATAACACAAACTGGAAATCACATGACAGGGGCAAACAACAAGTGCCAAAGGGAAACCTGACTGTGACCCATCTGCGTCAGCACACAAACTCTGCCCTGACAGCAAACACACCTATGGGTGACACCCTGATGACCAGTAATGTGCCATGCACCCACATCACAGAGAACACAGGGAGAAGACTTTGGGGGAACATAGCTCAAGTCAGCAAGCATCACAAACAGGTACAACACTAGGGATCACAGCATGCGCAGATGAATGAAAGTGAACACACAGACATGCACATACAACACACACCTTGGGCGCAGGCAATGTCACACGTGTACACACTGCCATGAGGGGACTCCACTCCTGTGTGAGGAAAGCTGTGCCATATGTTGCCTCAGTAGGGCCCCATCATGTCAGCTGAGCACTTGGTCACACAATCAACAATTAGCACCAAATGAGGGCTCCCATCACATCAGCCTGGTCATGGATGTGCCAACGGAATCATCAGCACAGATCCAACACACTTGTATAGCAATGTTGCACTGACTACACGGATGAGTCCCTCCCCATTGATGCCCAAACCTGCATGTCCACTGGAGATGGCAACACGGTCAGGGAAGTAGACAAATGCAACGATGGCAGGCACAACAGATGTCCAGGGGTGGAAGCCACAGATATGAAATTGCCAATGTAAGTAGGAAACCCATTGCCAAATACTGAACACATGACACCCTCAGATGCTGCTATTGATGACATGGATACACCACATGATAGGACACATTCCCCCTGGACCACATGGGTTCCTGCACAGTAACACTTCATAATCATGAGACCAGATATCACCATCACTGCAGCAAGGGCATGGTTAGCTGCACCAACAACATGTACATCTGAAGCATGAGCACTAGAGAAAAGAAAGTTGCTTTATTCAGCATATGTGTTGTTTGATAACGACGTCCAGAAGAAATTAGAGCAAAGGCCAATGGCCAGTCCATTGTCAAAGTTCAAACAGGGTGACACTGGCAGATGTCACCCTACGCATGCCTGCACAATACCAGGGACAATCCACTAGGAGGGGCAACCGGGGGCAGGCCAGGCACCGCAGGGACAGGATCAGGGCTCACCAGGGGAGTCAGGGAAGGGGTGGTGGGTGCTGGAGAGCCACTGACAACTGCAGTGGAGGTGTCTGACATGGTGTGTGCCGGCACAACTGGGGGCATGACACAGATGTCGTGGGTGCCGGCACAACTGCAGTGGACCCTGCAGATGGGGTGGACAGGTCCGCCACTGCAGTGCCCAAGTCAGACAGGGCGGTAGTGGACTCCACTGCAGTGCCTACCTCCAGGGGAGGAGAATGGGGAACAGGCAAGGTGGGTTGGACAGAGGGGAGGACACCCTCACCACATCAGTGGCACAGACAAGCGCAGCGGGGGTGTGGTGCTGGGAGAGCAAGTGGCAGGGGGAGAAGGCCGGAGCATCTTGGGGATGGTATATCTGTGGGTGGGGGAACCTGGGGCAGGGTGTGGTGGGGGCACCTGTGCAGTGGGGGCCTGAGGGATGGAGGACGGAGACCTTGTGCCTGAGCTGCAGGGCGGTGGCGGGGTCTTGCTCTTAGCACTCCGGGGGGACTTGCGGGTGGGGGCCTCAGTCCGTCTGCGCCTGGGGGAGGGTGTCCGGGGGCGAGGGGCACTCTGCTCCGTGTGGGTGGGCTTCCTCTTCCCCCGGGATGCTGGAGCAGCTTCATCGGTGGGGAAGAGGCCGAGGTCACAGAGGAAGAGCTGCTGTGACTTTGGGGTTGCAGGTGAGGCAAGGGAGGGTGCTTTGGAGGGAGAGGGAACTGAGGACTGCGCAGTGCATGTGGATGCGTGTGTGTGTTCCAGGGCCCCATCCCCTGTGAGTCTGGCTTCAGTCCCCTGAATGTGCGTGCGTGTGCGTTTTGTCATTGGCGTGTGTGTCAGTGTGCTGGATGTGTGTGTGCTGGTGTGTGCCTGTGCGCGTGTGTGTGTGCCTGGGATGGGTAAGGTGCTGGGGAGTGTGGATGGAGCAGAGGCAGGAGGGGTGAGGGACCGTTTGAGGAGGGACACTGCTGCCGTCAGGGAGGAGTCCATGGACCTATTGCCCCTCTGTAGGTCAGACATGCCCGATGAGATGCCCTCCATGAACGACACCAGCTGAGTCAACAGCGCGGTGTGCGCATGGAGGACACTCAGCATGGCTGTCTGCCCTACATGGAGCTGGCGAAGGAGGTACACAGACTCCTCACTCAGGGCAGCAGGGGACACAGGGGCAGGGGGTGCGGTGCCTGGCCCAAAGGAGACACGCTCCCGGACATGGGAGCCTCCACGGACCTGGGGAATGGGAGCCGATGGGAGGGCGGTGGTGGTGCTGGTGGTGGCGGGGACAGCAACACTAGCTGGGGTGTGGTGGCTGCTGACACCCGCCTCCACAAGGGAGTCATCCTCCGAGTTGCTCTGGTCCTCAGCTGAGGTGGATGCTGCTGAGGACTCCTCGGTGTGGCTCCCCTCGCCCTCCGTGCCACTGGGTCCCTCCGACCACTCCTCGGCTGCTGACCCAGTCTGGCTCTCCGGCTCCTCCTGGTCCGTGGAGCTGTCCCCTTCCGTGGCCGTGGATGTATCTGCAAACAATGGGGAAACAGACAGACATCAGTCACCTGCACATAACGCACACACCACTGTGAGCACAGCACATCACAGAGCAAGCCCTGGCATCATTAGTTGTACATTGCTAAAAGTGCACTAATTGAACAGGAGAAGTCAATTGTCAGTCTGATGCCAAGCATGGCACTCACATCCCACATGGCCTTGCACCCATCTGTCTGGTGTCTGTTGGATTGCAACACCCCAGTGTTGACACATGCACCAAGTACACAGTAGTTGGACAGTGCAGAGGACACGGTGTGGACACATCACAGCTCTTGCCACTGAGTCAGTACAGGTTTACGGATGTAAGGGATGCCCAGAGTCAAATAGGAAATGCATGTGATGCATACCAGCGACAGACACCATGATGCACCCATGTCCTGATAGCCAGCGCCACTATGGTGTGCATGTAGCACATGTCACTCCCCTGCAGGATCACCAATCAGTAGACACATGCCATGGCGGAGGCATGACTGCAAAGTCATACATCACTGTCTCAGTGATGTATGACTTTGCAGCCAGACAACAACACTCTGCACTGTGTCACAATAGTAGGTCATGGGGAATGCAAGTCCTGGAGCTGCACAAGTGCACATGTACATCCCCCCACAACACATCCTCTTAACCCTCATCTGTCCAGGTCATACCTATTGGACATATGGGAGACCTGTGACACTACCCTCTGAACCTGAGCCCCTCACACTCTGCTGTGCATGGGGAACAGCTGCCTGAACTTCACATTTACATGCCCCAGTCTGCATGGGCAGCTGATCAGACACCTATGTGTCACACAAGTATCGTCTCCTATGGTCACATCTCCAGTGGCATGCTGAGCCCCTACCAAGAAACTCCACAGCAGTCCTGGCGACTAATCCACAGCACACTCACACAGAGGCAGACACCTGAGGGGTCAAATCACTGTGCACAATGTGTCCTCTGATACACGGGAGTGGGAGTACAGAGTGTATTGTATGGCCTGGAGTAGGCATGACTGTCCAGCCCCACATGAATGAGGGATGAGCCCTGGACTGTAGGCAGCTGGCTAAGTATGTGTGACACATGTCATATACATACTCCTGGGGCCCAAACATTGTTCCCACCCGCAGCATGGGTGTGTGCCAGGTACCCCAGCCACATGTGGTGGATCAGCTCAGCAATTGGACCACAGATCAAAGTAACACGCTGAATACATGTCAGAATACAGGCATTGTGTAAGCAATGGACCCACCCATGATGCCCACCACAGAGTCAGGGAAACAGATGCTGTCTCCCACCTTGAGTCAAGCAAACTGCAAGGACACAGTCCTAAGTGACAGAATTCCCTGCATGTAAGGGCCACACCTGGGTATCAGATGAGGAGTGGGCAGTGCACAATAGAGGGACATGGCTCCTGGACAACATGACTGCTGTACTGTGGCAGTTCAACCTGGCCCGAGGAGGGCACATAGCATGTTAGACAGAGTACACAGTGCAGTCTTTGACTCACCCCCTCCTTGCTGCTCTCTGGCCTTCAGCTGCCCATCCAGGTCTGGAAAGACCACCGCCAGGATCCTGAGCATGTGGGGGGTCAGGGTCCGTGTTCCGCCCCTCCTGCGAGGAGGCGACAGCTTCAGCTGGACCCGTGCAATCCTCCGGGTCCAGCCCCGAAGGTCCTGCCACCTCTTTTGGCAGTTGCGGATCCGGCGCTTGTAGACCCCCACGGACCGGACAGCCCGGACGATGTCCTTCCAGATCTCATGCTTCCGATGGGCAGAAGCCTGTCAGGATGACAAAGTGATAAGGCCATTACTACACATGCAACATATCCGTGCATGACACAGTTGCATATACATGTCGCAATCACAGGGGCACATGGTGTACCCAGGCAGTGCACGGCTGCCCATGGACAGTTTTCCAGAAGTCACTACATGGTATCATTGCATGGGGAGTAAAACCCTGTTCAGAAGCACTGTCACTGCACCATACCTGTCCAGTGCAAGTCACTACACACTATGGGGGGTGACAACTACTCAGTGAGCCTGCTAGCCAGTGGTGTGCTGACTCTCAGCCTTGCTAGTCAGACAAAATGCACATTCAGAAAGGCAGTGCACAGAACACTCACCTGCTCCCCTGGTGTCCCATACAGCTTGCTGTACTGTGGAAGTAGGCTGTCCAGCAGGGCCTGGTTCTCTTCAAGGCTGAAGGCTGGGGCTCTCTCCACAGTACGTGCCATTGCAGGGTCCAGAGGGGCAGAGACAGCAGCAGTGCAGTGGCAGATGTCGTCCTGGAGCATGTAGTGCAGGCAAGTGGGCTCTCAGGGGAACATGCAGCAATATATATGTGCTGGAGAGGCAGATACTGTCCCTTGTGTCCAAAGTGATAGGTCCAAGTCGTTTGCATCTTCTGAATCTGGCCAATCCATGGAATAGCAGCACCAAAACACGCCCACAGCATCCTTCAAAATTTCAACTTCATGACATACATGATTTTGCAACATTGTTGTGGGTGACCAACTGATTTTCCAGCAACCGACTCGCTCGAATATTCGAAAACGCGTCCGTTGCCAGGCAAGCCCATTGTCAATGGGTGCGCACCGATCGGTCCATTGAGGTACAACGCGCACAGGGGTACAACGCGTACCCGCACACATTGAATGCAATGGGCCGGCCGGAGGCACCGATCGGTCCATTGCAGTACAACGCGCACAGGGGTACAACGCGTACCCGCACACATTGAAAGCAATGGGCCGGCCGGAGGCACCGATCGGTCCATTGCTGTTCAACGCGCACAGGGGTACAACGCGTACCCGCACACATTGAATGCAATGGGCCGGCCGGAGGCACCGATCGGTCCATTGCAGTACAACGCGCACAGGGGTACAACGCGTACCCGCACACATTGAAAGCAATGGGCCGGCCGGAGGCACCGATCGGTCCATTGCTGTTCAACGCGCACAGGGGTACAACGCGTACCCGCACACATTGAATGCAATGGGCCGGCCGGAGGCACCGATCGGTCCATTGCTGTTCAACGCGCACAGGGGTACAACGCGTACCCGCACACATTGAATGCAATGGGCCGGCCGGAGGCACCGATCGGTCCATTGCAGTACAACGCGCACAGGGGTACAACGCGTACCCGCACACATTGAAAGCAATGGGCCGGCCGGAGGCACCGATCGGTCCATTGCTGTTCAACGCGCACAGGGGTACAACGCGTACCCGCACACATTGAATGCAATGGGCCGGCCGGAGGCACCGATCGGTCCATTGCAGTACAACGCGCACAGGGGTACAACGCGTACCCGCACACATTGAAAGCAATGGGCCGGCCGGAGGCACCGATCGGTCCATTGCTGTTCAACGCGCACAGGGGTACAACGCGTACCCGCACACATTGAATGCAATGGGCCGGCCGGAGGCACCGATCGGTCCATTGCTGTTCAACGCGCACAGGGGTACAACGCGTACCCGCACACATTGAATGCAATGGGCCGGCCGGAGGCACCGATCGGTCCATTGCAGTACAACGCGCACAGGGGTACAACGCGTACCCGCACACATTGAAAGCAATGGGCCGGCCGGAGGCACCGATCGGTCCATTGCTGTTCAACGCGCACAGGGGTACAACGCGCACCCGCACACATTGAATGCAATGGGCCGGCCGGAGGCACCGATCGGTCCATTGCAGTACAACGCGCACAGGGGTACAACGCGTACCCGCACACATTGAAAGCAATGGGCCGGCCGGAGGCACCGATCGGTCCATTGCTGTTCAACGCGCACAGGGGTACAATGCGTACCCGCACACATTGAATGCAATGGGCCGGCCGGAGACACCGATCGGTCCATTGCTGTTCAACGCATCACTGTACATGTGACTGGCATATGTCAGCATGCCTGTCTCAGATGGACATATGCCAGCCACAGATAGCTCCCAGGGAGTGAGGGGCACACCTACATCACGACAGCCTGTCCAAACCTTATCATAAGGCATGTAAGGCTGCATTTCCTATTGTGTGTATGTTGGTGTACATGTTGTCCTGTGGGTGTCACCTGTGGGCAGCCACCCCCAGGCTGTGCACGTGTTAATGGGGACAGGATCCTGGGTGTTACGTGTACGTGACCACTGTGATGTGCAACTGTTCATATCTGTGCATGTGCCATGGTCACATTTCACAGTGGTGTTTGTGTATGTCATGTCACATACCCCGTGAGTCCCATGTGGGACGGTATGTTTGAGCCAGGGTGTCCCAGTGGCACAATAGTGATGGCCCTCCACAGTCTTTGTGCATGTAGTGTTTACAATGTCTCTAATTTCATGTGCACAATGGGAGACAGTCTCCACATCCACGTTGTGTGTGCATGGACTCTGATGTTGTGCGTGTGTGTCACAGACGTCCATGGCTCTCCTGCCATGGCAAGTGTGGCCACTACCTGTGGGGGTCATGTTTGTTTTGTTGTGGTGTACACATGATACTCCAGGTGATGCCAGTGTCCATGTGGCATTACAGGGTCCCTGGGAATGTGCCTGTCGTTGAGCTGTGGTGCCTGGGGCACATCTGTCCTCACATGTCACTGGGGGGTGACTGTGACACAGCATCATGATATCCAATGGGCCAACCTGGGACAAATTGATGCCACCTGTAGGACCGTGTTGACAGATGTTGGCCATGTATGTACCATACATGTCGTTCCGGTACTGCACACTTCATGTAGTTGTGCCTCATGATGATGTATGTTGGGATCTTGAGTGTGTTCAATGCCGCATATGTGGGGTGACTGACGATCTTGCTTACTTCTCCTCTGCACTGCAGGGCTCCTGCTGTCCATCGGCCATTCCCAGACCTGGCAACGATGGTGGAACGGGACAGCATCCGACGGTACCGCTTCACCAGGCAGCTGATTGAGGATTTGGCAGTGCAGTTGTCCCCACATTTGCAGCCTGGCCGGCCGTATCCTACAGCGCTGACCCCCAAGGTGAAGGTGATGGCAGCCCTACACTTCTTTGCCACCGGTACCTTCCAACATACTGTGGCGTCTGCTGGTGGGATGTCACAGACCATGTTCAGCCGTGTGCTCCGCGATTTCTTGGCGGCAATGTTGCTCTTCCTGAACCGGTACATCTATTTCCCTAGACTGCGACGACTCACTGACGTGAAGAGTGACTTTTATGCCCTGGGGAGGATGCCGCATGTCATTGGCTCCATTGATTGGACACATGTGGCTTTGGTACCACCACAGGCCCAGGAGCAGGCCTACAGGAACCGCAAGCACTACCACTCGGTCAATGCACTGGTGGTGTGTCTTGCAGACATGACCATCACACACGTGTGTGCCCGTTTCCCTGGTTCAGCACACGATGCCTTTGTGATGAGGAGTAGTCGCATCCCCAGGTTGATGGCACAGATGCAGAACCAGCGTGCCTGGCTTGTCGGTGTGTACTGACTTTGTGCCATTGTGTGTGATCTGATCTGTAGTATTCCGCCCACTTTTCCAAGTCAGCTGATGTGCACTTGTCTGTCCGTAGGTGACTCGGGATACCCCAACATGCCGTGGTTGCTGACACCCCTCAGGAACCCTGTGACACCTGCCCAGATGCGCTACAATGAGGCACATGGTCGGACCAGGAGAGTGATTGAGCGGACCTTTGGTCTCCTGAAGAGCCGCTTCCGCTGCCTGGACAAGACCGGAGGGTCCCTCCCATATGCCCCTGCGAAAGTGTGCAAGATTATCATCGTCTGCTGCATGCTCCACAACCTGGCAGTGCGGAAGGAGTTGCCTCTCATCCAGGATGACGATGACCAACATCCGCCACCTGTGGAGGATCCTGGCCTGGACCACGATGCCAGTGACGATGATGATGATGATGGTGATGGTGATGTCCGCACACAGCTCATCACCAACTTCTTTAGCTGAATGTGAGTATCCTGAGGTGTTATGTGAATGATGTGAGTTGGCATGATGTGTGGGTGGTGCTCTGGTGCTGTTGGAGTGTGTCCATGGGCTACTTGACAGGATGTGTGTTGCGATGTGTGGTGACAGGTGGGCTGTACTCCCCAACAGTGTTGACATGCTAACTTGGTTCTGGGTGGGTATCTTGTAACATGTATTGTGCATGAGTTTTGCTGTTCTGTCCTGTACTGCATTGCTTTTGACTGTGTGTCATTTCTGTCCTTCACAGGGTACTTTCAGATTCGTTTGGTCAACTGTGTCCACCGACGACGTGATTGCACATCCAGGCTGGTAGCTGTTGTGTCCCTACAGGTGATGTGCGCCACACCCATGGACTTCCTTCTGTCTACAGTTGTTGACTGTGTGCCCGCTACCAGGTGGGGTTACCTTGCATCTGTAGTGGTTACGGCATGTTGCTACTGTGTAATAAACCTGTGCTTCACTTAGTGATGTGCGTTGTCTGTGGTCACACATTTGACTGCCATTTGCTTACTGCACCTGTGGGCTACTTGACTACAACTGGGAATGGGTGTGGTGTCTGTGCATTGCACCGTCTTCCCTGGCAACATCAGTGTAGGCAATGAGTCAGATGGCCTAGGTGTGTATGTGTTGTGTAGCCCTGGTGGTGTGTCTCCCTCATATGTGTCACGTTGCCTGTACTCACATGCCTGTGTTGTCCTTGCTGTTGCAGTTCGCATACACAGTGTAATTTTGCTGTTCATCATCCCCATAACAGCACCCACGTTGGAATCACGACAGAGGCAAGTATGGTGTATTATTGTGTTTATTGTGATACATCTGTGATAATAGTGCATAGGATGGATTGTGCTGTACATGAATCTTGCAATCCCAAGTTCCTAGATGAATAGAAAGTCCAGGTAGACAGGATCCCCAGTATCGGGGCCACAGTTGTCTGACACATTGTTCCAACTTGTACTCCCCATGCAATGTGTGGGAGTAGTGTTGCCATCAACAGGGTGAACAGTCTGTGCACAAAGGCGAAAATCCAGAACAGGTTCAGGCTTCCTGGGAGTTGCGCTTGGCCATCAGCCTCTCACTTTCCCCTCCTCGGACGACCCCTCTTCTTGGGGAGGGGCCCTCAAGTGCAGGCTGCTGCGGTGCAGGGGACTCTCCGCCAGAGTCCTCCTCCCTCCCTGTGGCAGTTGCAGTTTGTTCGGTACCAGATGTTGTTGGCACACAGGGAGGTGTGAACTGGTTGCTGTTCATCTGGCGGAGGCATTGTAAAATGTCCCTGTGCACCGCCGTCATCTCATGTAGTACATCCCACTTGGACTCCACGCGGGTCATGTGGGAGTCCACACGTGACATGTGTGACTCCACGTGGGACATGTGGGAGTCCAAGCGGGCATGATGGGCAGCCTGCTGCTGTTTGATGTCTCTGAGGAGCCCCACTACCTGGCTGAGCTCTCCGGTGCTGGACTGGTACGCATCAGCTATGCGTACCAGTTGTGGGTCTTCATGCACACCAGCAACGTCTGCAAGCAGCGACCTCTGTCTCCCACCCCTCCCACCACCCCTGCTGACATGTGCAGTGTGTGCAGTTGCACGCACAGATAACCCTGGTCCACCTTGGGGGTTGGTGGTGGTGGTGGTGTCCATGGCCCCAGGTTGGTCCAGGGTCACTGCGCTGGTGTTGTTCCTTATTCTGTCCATGTCGGCAGGGATGGTATTCGTGGTGACAGTCGTTGGAGGGGTGGGTGCAGGGGGTGCAGCTGGTGGACCTGCTGGTGCTGCAGCTGGTGGTCCTGCTGGTGCAGCATGTTGACTTGCACCGGATGTGCCAGGTTGTTCTTCATCGTCCGAGGAGGACAGAGGCTGTACGACGCCAGTGAGCTCGGCATCCTCTTGAGCCTGGGACTGGGACTCCTCAGCGTCTGCTGCTGTGTCCCTATCATCACCTGTTTTTGGGAGACACAAACAATGTATGTCATGTTTCTGCAGGCATCAGTGGTTGACACACCTGACAGTTGTGACTGTGCCTCGGGGTGCGGGCCTGTACATTGTATTGTCCTAAGTCGTCACAGTCAGGGGTTGATATTGGTGTGGCACATTGTCCTGCATTATTTGGGCATTTCTATGTATTCTCTGGGGTGTGAACATGGTCTGCATTGATTGTGTTTGGTTGACAGCCAGACCTCCTTCCCACCCACCCACCCACCCAGTCAGTTATCCCACCATGGAACGTGCTTGCATTGCAGGGAGTGGAAGTTGTCTCTCAGGATGTCAGTCAGTGGTGTCCTGCTGTTTGTTGGTGCACAGTTGGCAGCAGGGCCTTGTGCTCCCCACAGCAGTAGCCAGTGTCAGCCATCTTGTGAGTCCTTCTCCACTCCCTGTGATGTGAGCATGGTTCAGGGTGGTGTTGATGGGCCAGTTGTGAGGCTGAGCAATGTCTGTGACTACGACTCCCATCATGCTATTGCCTCCACCCCCTTCCCAGCATGCCCATGCTTCCTTCCTTTTGACTCTGCTTCCCTGTGGGGTGGGCTGGCTGTGCTGACAGGATGGCTGGGAGTGTTGTCCTGGCAGTTGTTTGGCTAAGAGTCCCAAGAGTGTCCCTGTGCTTCACACAACATAACCCAGGGTGGTGGTGCTTTGTGGGATCTTGTGTTAGGATGGAGGGCATTGCATTCTACCAGGTGGGTACTGTGGAGTTTGTGTGGGGGGGGGGGGGGTGTGAGGGGAGGTGCTTGTGACTATGGTCAGTGCTGCAAGTCCCCCTTCCCACCCAGCTAGCCGGATATCCCACCATGGAACGTGCTTGCATTGCAGGGAGTGGAAGTTGTCTCTCAGGATGTCAGTCAGTGGTGTCCTGCTGTTTGTTGGTGCACAGTTGCCAGCAGGGCCTTGTGCTCCCCACAGCAGTAGCCAGTGTCAGCCATCTTGTGAGTCCTTCTCCACTCCCTGTGATGTGAGCATGGTTCAGGGTGGTGTTGATGGGCCAGTTGTGAGGCTGAGCAATGTCTGTGACTACGACTCCCATCATGCTATTGCCTCCACCCCCTTCCCAGCATGCCCATGCTTCCTTCCTTTTGACTCTGCTTCCCTGTGGGGTGGGCTGGCTGTGCTGACAGGATGGCTGGGAGTGTTGTCTTGGCAGTTGTTTGGCTAAGAGTCCCAAGAGTGTCCCTGTGCTTCACACAACATAACCCAGGGTGGTGGTGCTTTGTGGGATCTTGTGTTAGGATGGAGGGCATTGCATTCTACCAGGTGGGTACTGTGGAGTTTGTGTGGGGGGGGTGTGAGGGGAGGTGCTTGTGACTATGGTCAGTGCTGCAAGTCCCCCTTCCCACCCAGCTAGCCGGATATCCCACCATGGAACGTGCTTGCATTGCAGGGAGTGGAAGTTGTCTCTCAGGATGTCAGTCAGTGGTGTCCTGCTGTTTGTTGGTGCACAGTTGGCAGCAGGGCCTTGTGCTCCCCACAGCAGTAGCCAGTGTCAGCCATCTTGTGAGTCCTTCTCCACTCCCTGTGATGTGAGCATGGTTCAGGGTGGTGTTGATGGGCCAGTTGTGAGGCTGAGCAATGTCTGTGACTACGACTCCCATCATGCTATTGCCTCCACCCCCCTTCCCAGCATGCCCATGCTTCCTTCCTTTTGACTCTGCTTCCCTGTGGGGTGGGCTGGCTGTGCTGACAGGATGGCTGGGAGTGTTGTCCTGGCAGTTGTTTGGCTAAGAGTCCCAAGAGTGTCCCTGTGCTTCACACAACATAACCCAGGGTGGTGGTGCTTTGTGGGATCTTGTGTTAGGATGGAGGGCATTGCATTCTACCAGGTGGGTACTGTGGAGTTTGTGTTGGGGGGGGTGTGAGGGGAGGTGCTGGTGACTATGGTCAGTGCTGCAAGTCCCCCTTCCCACCCAGCCAGCCGGATATCCCACCATGGAACGTGCTTGCATTGCAGGGAGTGTAAGTTGTCTCTCAGGATGTCAGTCAGTGGTGTCCTGCTGTTTGTTGGTGCACAGTTGCCAGCAGGGCCTTGTGCTCCCCACAGCAGTAGCCAGTGTCAGCCATCTTGTGAGTCCTTCTCCACTCCCTGTGATGTGAGCATGGTTCATGGTGGTGTTGATGGGACAGTTGTGGGGGGGCAATATGTGTGACTGCGACTCCCATGATGCTATTGGCTACACTGACTTGGCCAGCATACACAGAATTCCTTCCTTTGAGTGGTCTTCACTGTGTGTTGGTGTTGTTGTGGTGGCTACATGTGTGGATGTGTGTGTTAGTTCTATTTGTGCCACTGCCTAGCTGTAGTTGTGGTTGTGTTTGTACATGTGTTGGCACAGTTGGATGTGACTTTTTTGATGGCATGTGTTGTGTTTATCTGACTGACATACACATTTTGGGATGATTCTGTTCTAGTTGCTGTGTAATTGCTATGAGTGCATGGTTTGACTCTCCCTTGACAGTGATGTGTGTGTTTTGTGGCAGTTTATTGTGTACATTTGTTGTGTACTCACCAGGCTCTGGGATGTTCTCTAGTCCATATACGCTCACTGGCGGAAGGATGGCCCGCACCTTCTCCTCCCAGGGCCTGAGGTATATTGGCTTGGCAGGAGGGCCACTGCCGGTGTGTTGGCTGTTGATGTAGTCTATCTTCAGCAGGTCCCGTACCCTCCTGCGCACGTCATACCACCTGTTCTGGATGTCCGTCTTTGTGCGCCGACATGGTGATTGGGCGTTCACCCTGTTGATGATCCTCTCCCACATCTTGGTTTTCTGCGACATGGGGGTCTGTTGGACCAGAGTGCCAAACAGCTGTGGCTCCACCCTGAGGATCTCGTCTACCATGACTTCCAATTCACTATCTAGGAACTTGGGATTCTTCTTGGGGGGCATGGTGATGGGTGGTGATGGTGGGTGATGTGTGTGTTGGTGTGCAGGTGAGGGTGTGTGGGTGTGTGTTGTGCTGGGTGTATGTGAGGTAGGTATTTGTTGGTGTGCTGCTGGTGTGTGGCTTGTGTGAGGGATGAGCTGTGGGTGTGTGGTTGCTTTCTCTTGGGTGCTGGCAGTGGAATGGCATTTGCAAAGGCTCATGGTAGTGATTTGTGTCCTTTATATAGGTGGAGTTGTGGGTGTGTCTTTGTTCTCTGTCCCCACCCCCCAGTATTTATTGGCTTGGTAATTGCTTGTTTGGCCTTTTTTTGGTTGATTTTTCCTTTGTGCTGTTTGTGTATGTTGGAAACGTTCTTGTGACCGAGTCGGACCCTGCATTGGTCTCGTACGGTGTTTTCCGTTTCGTTCACGCTGTGTTTGTGCAGTTTTGTATGCTGCGTACGCGTCGGTCGCGGTGTATTGTGTTGCTTCGGCTCTGTTTTGTATGCGTGTCGGTCGTACGGCTTGTCCTCCGTCCGACTCGGTCGTGTTTTTCGCGCCTTGCATCGTACTTTGCGGGTTGGAGTTGGCGGGTACGATTCGGTCGGATTTGTTCCGGGTGCGTGTCGGTCGGTTGGATTCGCGTGTTTTTCCGGCCGGATTGCTATTTTCCGAGCGGCTCGGTCGGTCGGCTTGGTTTCCTGACGTGTCGGTCGGATTTATCGCGGCTTGCATCGTACTTGGCGTGTCGGGCGCCACTGGTACGTGTCGGTCGGTAATTTTTCCGGCTCCGAGTCGGTCGGTGCTTTTTCCGGCCCGAATCGGAATCGACCCCTGAGTCTGTCCTTTATGTCGGACGTTAGATACGCATTAAATACGGTGAGACGTCTATGGCGTGGTCACGTGATTCGAGTACCTAAGCTGGATCGACTTGGATGTCTTTGCTATCATACGGTGTGTTATACTGGCTGCTTCGTCATTTCTCAAAAACGGTAAGGAGATATCTTGAACCACGGCCCCAAAATGGGGATTACCATGTATTTTAGCTGGTTTAACGTAGGGTCGTGGGCGTGACCATTTCATGTTTTTATTCCATAGATCACGAGATTGGCGTCCCCGGATTAATTTTTCTACATGATTGTTATTTCAAATCGAACGGTAAGGGGAGTTTTTTTGTTTTTTAGCTTCGCCTCCCAGGGAGGTTATTGGGTGTTGTGAATGATTGAGTTACCGGACTTCAGTCAAGACTCCCATATATCTTGGCCTATATATTTTGCAGAGTAGGGATCCCGGAAATAGTACTGCAGTACCGTGGGATGGAGCACTTTATTTATGAATGTAGACCAATGTAGTATGATCCTTGGTTGTGTTGCTCTGTCACTACCAGAATATGTTACATACTTTAGCTTGGGATTACCCAGTGTCGGGACCCTTTTAATCAGCCTCGCATTTGCAGCCTTATTTATGAATGTAGACCAACATAGTACGGTCCTTGGTTGTGTTACTCTGTCATTTCCAGAATACGTTACTTACTTTTGCTTGGGATTACGCACTGTTGGGATTCTTTTAATCTGCCTCGCATTTGCAGCCACAATTCTTAGGATTGTGGACCATTTTAGAGGGATCCATATATACTGGTGCATCATCCCAATAGTTACTTATCAGTAAGGGCGCCTCTTTAGCTTAGATATGCGATTTAGAATACTTCCAACCAATAAAGTGTATAATTGCATTTTTGTTTCCGCTTTTTCCATAGAAATTTATTTATTGAACTAGATTGGAACATTTATGCTCCAGGAAGTACAGCACAGACCCTGTGCAAAATAGAATAGTACGTATGGCTTTACTAGAACGGGTCATTTTTTATTGGGCATATTTACTTGTTATCTGGTAGTATCAATTGTTGGGATGTGACTTAACATGACCCTTTATTTACACAGTGCCCTTTTGGAATTTCCAGTTTGAGCCAAGGATCACTTGGAATACACGCCCTACAGGTCCCAGTGGCGGTGGGATCTGGAAGAGGTTGGTCATTAGTGTTGACATATATTGGCGTCATGCATGACAACTACACGGAATGGCACACTTCTGTTTTTTCAGACATCTAGTGTCATGTCCGAGTGGTGACCTTTATGTATGGTCCCACAGACACTTGTTAACTATATATTAAGTACACAGGTTTATTTCCTTTTACTTTATGGAAATCTTTTTGGTCCTTCTTGTTTTCTCTTTCTTTTCTTTTTTTGCACAAATTATCTTTCTTTTGCATAAATATGATTATTTTTAAACATACACCTTTTATTTTCGTGCTTTCTTTCATGTATGTAAGGTGGCACTTTTCCGTTATATTGGAATTTTCTCATTACTGACTGCTCCTTCTAGAGAGGACTCTATTGTATATATTTGTATATTGTGTAACATACTTCTCTCTGTGTGTATATACCATCTGTATACGTTGTTGAATAAATGTGTATATATATCTGTATAGATAAGATTGTGTATTATGTATTTATAGGTTTCCTTGTTTGCCCCAGTCCTGATGAGGCCCAAGAAACGAGGGCTGAAACGCGTCGACTCCACAGATTGGAGAAGCCCTATATAAATTGAAATTGTGTTAATAGAAATTAACAGGCATATTAATTTTACAAAAGAGGGTGGAGATTTCCCCTCCTTTGGTTTTTCTTTGTTTTAGGGCTATCTTCATGGAATGGAATGCTAGTGATAAAAATAGTTTGTCATCCGTAGTAACTTGTAGGGTAAATAAGAAGTTGGTATATGTATAGATTTACTTTGACTGTCTTTTGTATATGTTTATGTATATTTGTGTATATATATTTGTATGTTTTGTCTTTTGAAAAATTCTATACAACTACTATAAAAAAATCTTTTGAACTACTATTTGGTGTTGGTTTCACAAATTCAAAAAAGTCAATGGATAATGTTTATAATCCAGAGGACGGACTAATTGAATTTTTCGTCCGATATTAATTTGTTTGTATTGATTCCAACGCATTATTGTTTATATTCATAGCTTTCACTTGCCCAGATGTAGTTGGAGTAATAGGGCTTAGCCCCTTTATATTAATGACTGCCTTGGACTGCAGCATTGATAAGTAATTTTGAGACTGCTGTCTTGCAGAATTGTCGAAACATTCACAACTCGTACTTAGATGCTCTTCATCAGGTGGCAAGTGTCCATTGGACAGTAAGTACGATACCTCTACTCCACATAGCTCTTCTTTCTGTATGCATTATCCACTCGGGGTAGATGAGTCAACAATATTTCCCACATTCTCATATTCATAATCAAGAGATTTCCATGATGAAGCAACTGAAGAAATATCTGATTCCTCCTGAGAACCCTGAGGGAAAGTAGGAACTTCTCTCTGTCTGTTAAAAGCACCAGATAAAGAGTTCACCAAATTCTGGACTCGTGTGTGAATTATCAAAGGAGGAGACTTGTAAGCTCTGGTGGAATGCCCTGCCCTAACCTCATGTATTTGTAATCCCCTAGGAGAAGGGGAAGAGAAACAATGCCTCTTGTGTGCCTTTTACAATCCCACAAAGAGTCAGCAATCAACAATACTTAAGGAGCTCACTTTGAATTGGATATTTGACCAGGGACCTCAGTGCAGGTGTCCCTGATAATGCCAGAAAAGAAGAGACTTTTTCTTTTTAGCAGATATCCTTCTGCCCTTTTCTAGGAACATTTTGCTTTTAAAATTTTTCAAAATATTTGCAGATAAAGAAGAACTCAGGAAAGTGGCACCACGACACTTATAGGGCAAAATTTAATAAGGGAGAGCATACAGGCAGCTAGCCAATTTCATCTTACCTTATTTGCATAGTCTGTGTTGCTGCTACCCATGCACCACGTTTTCATCATTTTCCTGAGATGCCACATCAGATAAAAATTTTAAATGTTCTTTGGTGGGCCCAATCCACTACTAAATAGTATCACGACTACATGTAACCAATAATCATTTCAATAGTACTCTTGCCTCCGCATTCTCATTGCAGATATATGCTTATGATTTAAGATGGAAATAGACTTCTCACCTTATTTGTGGGCCTTGCCACTGCTAATATATAGGCCTGCAGGACCCGCCCAGCCCGCATCAATAATGAACACAGAGTGGAGCACCAAGAGAAATCTAAGCGGCCAGAAAAAGAAAGGGGGACAGGTGAGGGGGGCAGAAATGACCCTTATCTTGGGGTGGAGGGCGGCACAAGGATCAATATTACAAATAGTATATGGGTGCTGCATTAGACCCATTGACTCCTTTTAGTAAAGAGTGAAACAAAGAAGTAGATGAGGAGGTAATGTGATTTCTACTTGCCATTTGAAGTTGGGAAAAATATTTATGTTCTCTTAAGGGGAATCACCTATTGTGATATGACAGGGACAAACTGCATTGCTATAGTGTAGTTTTTCAAGATAGAAGCCCCTGTTAGTGTGTATCCAGCTGGAACAAATGAGATTCTGAAGTCTTGAATTAACATTCTCTTATGTGACATTCCGATTAGTAGTGGGTGCCGACGTCCGCATTTGTAAAACAGTTGGGGGAGATAATGTAATTACTTTCCCAGTCACGTTAATGCCTTTGTTAATTTGCAAGGTTCCTATCACCTGTTGTTGTTATTCATCTCTGTAAAGCGGCAAATTTAACATTCCTGTCCTTGTCATGTGTTATTTCAGGCTTGGTGAAGCGCACTGCTTAGATCCACTTGTACAAACTCTTACTACACTGCAATGTTTAATTTGTAAAAAAATATATATATATGTGTGTAGGTGTCCAAAGGATTTTCACAGGAGCCCATTGTTGGTTCCACATGCCATGGTTGCCAAATACCAAAGCTGCCTCATTTAGCATCTGCTCCATACCTCTATTTTCCACCACTCTACATTTCCTTTCTCTGTTTCACTCTTTGGGTTACTTTTCATTCATGATTTCTCCCTTGGTGACTTTTCCTATCTTTTTCTTCCTCCTTCTTTCTATCTTTTCTCTGTTTCTCTCTCTTGCTCTGGGTCAAGTGTGATGAGGAAAACTAAGTGCCGACCTCACATGGTCATTGTAAGGTTAGGGGAGGGGAGGAGGGGCAATATGCCCCAGGACCACGCTTTCCCGGGCCCAAAATGCTTCAGCCAAGGTTATTTATGGATTATTAAATGAAAGCAGCAAGCCTGCCACCTTTGTTAAAGAGGCAACTTAAGTCGTCATACCAGTAGATTGCGCCCGATGCCATGTTTTCTCTTTTCTTGGAGTATATTTTCTAATTCCTATAATGTGCTTCTGGCAACTGGGAAAAACGGAAGAGTTCAGTGGGCTTTTCATTCGGTTTTTACCCAGGCTTTGCAAAAATGTCTGACACACCTGTTGTCTACAAAAAATGCCTGTGCCCACAACCTGTAAACACCAGCAATAATTAAGCACAACTAATTCCGTTTCAGATGGGTGTAGATGTCATCAATTGCAAAGACTTACAGAAATGCAGTGATAGCTCTGAGCAGGGTCCAAGCACAGTTTGGATAAGATGAATGTGTTGGAATGTATAGGGAAAAGTTGAAGTGTTCTCGAATAAGTCCAAGAGGATGTAGGGCATACAACTGCAGCTGAGACCATAGCTGTAGACAACTTTCTAAAACCATATTGAAGTGTTACTGATAAAGATGTTAAAACGATACAATGTCTTGAAACCATCTTACTGCTAGCAGCAAAGACTGAAGATGTCCTGGACCTTTACACTACATACAGCCAATATCTTTCAGGATGTACAGTAGGATATGCATGGCAGACTGCAGACGGAATACGTTTACTTGAGGGCCCTACAACGCAGTGCGATGAAAGAACAGTATTTGCACCATTAAGGCACTGCGATTGAAACAGTGCACTGGGACCTTTCTTGAGGCTCGATTACGAGTCTGGCGGTCCGAGTACAGCCAGACTCGTGGGAGCGCGGCGGTGGTGGTCCAGCCACCGCTGCACTGGCGGTCCGACTGCCCCATTAGCATTGAGCGGTTGGACCGACCTGGGACCGCTGCGCCGACGGGCAACCGCCGCTCCCTGCAGTGTTGCGGTGGTCAGAGGCTGCAATATGCTTGGCAGGACTGCCACAGTCCCGCCAAGCATATTACGAGTTTCCCCTCTGCTGGCAGTGTCATGGAGGTCCCTCCTCCATGTACACCGTGGTTGAGAGGAAACAAAGGGGGCCATACAGGGCCTCCTATGCCACCACTGCATGTGGATGCACACAGCGCGTCATAACATGTGCCCCCTGTGTGCATGCACACCAGTTCCTGCACGGCATGGACTTTCGAGTCCATGCCGTGCAGGAACCTTGTTGTGCAGTCCCATTGCGGTGCTTTTTTCAAAAGCACCGCCGCTTTCGAAAGAGACTTCACCTCGGACAGCCATGCTGCCCGCCCACCAAACCACTTCAAAGTCGTAATCTGGCGATCAAGCGGCAGTGAGTCTCGGCTGTGTGGGGGCGCGGCCATGGGGCATCGACCGCTCACGCATTGCCGAAACTCGTAATCGGCCCCTTAGTGACTAGAGTGGCTGGATGCAAAAGGAGCCCTCAAACCACGTTGAGTGAAATTAGGCTAATTTGAGTCTGTAGCGTGGAAAATAGAAACAAACTAATCTTCACACCCTAGACAGGAATACTGCAATCCAATGATAGATTTACCACTGAGACTGGCATTTTTGGTCAGATGCAATGCCTTTGCAACAAACCAAATAAACAATACTTAAGACTATTGAAGTATAATCATTTTGAGCTAGTAAAGTCTGGGTTTTGCTTTGTCATTCATGGTTCTAAGGACCCAAAGCTTGCGTAAAAATATTGTTTATGCTCGGTGCAAACTACACCTTGGTACATGCCATCTGAGCACAATGAATTGGGCTCACACTCTCCACTCCTGTGCTTGCTGATGGTGAAGCCTAAGTGATAGTCATAGAAGGCAGTTGTGAGATGTGGTGAGCTGCCTGCTGCATGCGAGTACACGCCTATTTATAACTCCAGAACCATACATGTCTATGTGAAGTGGCCGTCCCTCAGATACTATTGTCTAATTATCCAAAAAATAAAGCTAATACAGCACACCAATCATAAGTTCTAATTGATCCAATAAATCAAACTGTATTGCGAGTGGCTAGTAATCAATACTGTAATTCTTTAGTCCATATAGTCCTTTGATTTCTTGTGCCCCATATACAGCACATAAAAGATTTTCCAAAGCAACTTTTTCGTAGAAAACGTTTCTTTTATTGATTTTTCTTTTTCTTAATGCCAATTCCCAGCAAACAAAGCAGCCAACACGTGTTTCGTCTGTACAAATAAGCACCAAGACTTTCTCAAGGCTGGAAAAACAAACATACAACCAATAGTTAAAAATCCATATCAGTCATTAGTGACTTGATAATATGGACATAAAATCATTAATAAATTGAAAAGACAGTGGATCATAACCATAAACATTAGTGCTGGCCAGAAGCAGAGGACATAAAAATACATCATGACTGAAGAGACATAACGATAAGCACCATATAAGAATAGAAAAACAGAACAAAGACCAAAACCACAAAGTAATGACCACCCGAGACGGTGAAAAGAAATTTCATCCCTAATTGGAATAGTGTCAATGGACAGAAAGAAAATTCAACAAATTAAATATATAACACCCACCTAAAGTGATCAAATTTGTCGCTAATACTGTTATAATCAAGAAAAAATCCACACACTCTTAATGTAATGAATGAGTTTCGTTCTTTCTATAAAGATAAATGGGAGAAGTGTAAGTATATATCTCATTACAGATGTCAAATTCAGATATTAATACTAATCATCCTAGAACGATAAACGAGCACTAAAATATATGTGCTCTATTATGACCAATAATCGCCATAGCACAATAAGTATCTGATGTTAGAATAACGTAAAAATTAACATTTTCATTGTTAATAATTTTACAAAAGTACGTAAAATGATTCATGAGAGAGGAACACCATATCTTATCGTTACCGATGTCAAGTAATCATCCTAAAGCGATGAAATAATACTGCAATGTAGAGGCTCCATAGTGACCAATATTTGCCATTGATAAATCAATGAAAAAGACACAACCTTGAATTACGACAAAATTGTAGAATAGGCATGATTGGCACATGATGTAAACTATATTGTCACACTCACCAAGGGAGGAAATAAAATTCTAGAGTATAGATCAATAGTTAAACAGTTTAAAAAGGGCATCGATAGTCCCAAGCAAATCCTAAACTGAGGAAAGGGCATCGATAGTCCCAAGCAAATCCTAAACTGAAGAAAGGAACAAGGAATGCAAGGATAATACAAAAAAAGGGATAATACAAAAAAAGGAAGGATAATACAAAAAAAGAGATAATACAAAAAAAGATAATACAAAAAAAGGGGCCGGCAGGTGGGGGAGGGGGGAGGGGAAAAGAACACAACGTGAAATACGTATAAAATATGGAGTCACTCACCCGAAAGCAAACTGCTTATACCAGATGCTTTGGGTCAATAAGAATTCCACCATAAATTGTCGCTAGTGGTGGTTGAGAGTAATGGTTATTATCCCATGGAGTCGAATCCAGAAAAAAGATAAATATACAAAGTAGTGTATAGAATCCTATTAGGGACAGAAAACACGTTACCATATTATCAAGCTATCACTAAATATGGTATATCACGAAGTCACAATAACCCCATACCTCACCAAATATATGACGTAATTAATATAAATGTAATTACCAATGTTAAGAACTAAAACCTTATGGCGGACCAGTGCTGTTGTCTTACGGTCTCAGCGGTTAAGTTCTAAACAGGACAAAAGTGATATGAAAAGATGGAGGCTAAAATATTATCAGTATAAAAATACAAATACTGAAAGCGACATTCCTGTGACTCACCGCCTAAGTTGAAATCTCCAATGAGTGGTAATTTGAGAAAATTCAAGTAAACAGGTCGGACAATGATACGTCCTAAACCTGTAATAAGTAAAAATATTAAAATTCTATGCTTCAAATAATGCGGAGGTATCACCTAACATCATAGAAACTACCGAGAGAACTCACCCGTCCTGATTACGTAGAGTAACTCCGACCCCAACGCGTTCGTTCTGACTAATATGGAAAACGATAGAATGCAAGCTAACGCCATTGCTACATAAAGGGGAGAAGGTGGAGGTCATGTGATGTGGACAAAACACGTGACCCTCGCTCGTATCCTGTCGATCAAGTAAATATTTGTGTCGAAACAGCCGCCATATTGTAGGGGACTGAATAGAGCTGGTAATATATATCGACACCACTAAGCAACTGTCTTGATTGTGGTGGATACTAACAGAAAATAGTAAACAACAGTGGAAGTTTACTGTAAAAATAATCGTTTTAAAATACCACCATCGAACATTCCAAAGTAGGAAATAGTTTGTAAAAACTGATAATAGCCCCAAATTGGAGATATCAGTGAGATAAACGAACTGGTGTATCTGTATATTAATAACGAACACATAATCAGCTTGAACACGTCACTTCAATATTTCCAGAGAAAAATAATTTAGACTAAAGCCGCCATGTTGAGATTGGCAAAAAAATACATGGAATAATATACATGTTTCATTGTCAGAAAAAACATAAACAAACAATATAAGGTGCAGTTGTTATAGCCCAAATATACCAGAGAGTTCAAAGAGGAAACGACAGGCAAAAAGAATATTATCAGTAAATAGAAGAACAATCCCTTATATATTGGGTAAAACCGCTGTTAAATATGCATAAAGATCAAATAAATCCCAGTTATCACAACAGCATTCAGAAACATGTATGAAAGTTATTAATCATGTAAAAATACATGCATCTCCCTGTCAGTATTCAGACCCTGATCAACTGATCTCAATTTAATGAGCCATTTGGATTCCAACTTTCTAAGAGCAGAGGTTCTATCACCTCCACGATGATCATCCTCAACATGGGGTATACCGTGAAATCTAAGACGTAGCACTTCCAGAGACTTGTGTTCAGTGTTATAGTGCACTGCTAGTGGGCAGTTGGAATTGTTGTTGCGAATTGCTCTAATGTGCTCCTGGATTCGGTCTTTCAAAGGTCTGATGGTACTACCCACATAGATTAAATTGCATTGACACACTACAATAAACAACATATTTGGTATTACAGTTGATGAAGTGCATAATATTATGTGTCTGACTGGTGTTGTACCTAAAGCTAGTGATCTTATTTAATGCAAATTGGCACACATTGCACATCGTGCATTTGAAAAACCCTTTGGTTTTGCTGGTAACCAGGTGCACATGGGTTCCCTTCTACTGCAAGCAACCTGAGCAGGACTCACCATGTTTCTCAAGGTCCTACCTCTAACATATGTTATCTGCGGTTTGTTCTTTAGATATGGATCTAAATCATGATCCAATCTCAACAAGTGCCAGTGCTTATGTAGAGTTCTAAAGACCTTATCACTTTGTGAATGGAACTGCGTTATCATGGCAACTTGTTTCCTCTCTAGTTTCTTTCTTTTTTAGAGTTGGGTTTAAGAAGCTCTGTACGATTAGTTCTATTAATTCTCGTTTGAGCTTTGTCCAGCATGTCACCATTGTATCCTCTACTCAAAAAACGTTTTTTAAGACACAATAGCTCTTGTTGGAACTTGAAATCAGTACTACAGTTCCTCCTCAGCCGAGTCATCTCCCCATAGGGGATTGCCCGTATTTGCGAAATAGGATGTGCACTGCTTGCATGAAGTACAGAATTACATGCAGTTTTTTTACGGAAAAGTTTTGATTCCAACACACCCTTATCCACAAACGGTGTGACATCCAAAAATCAATCTGTTCTTTACTGATATTATATGTAAAGCTAAGATTATACTCATTGCAGTTCAAATATGTACAGAAATTCTCTAGAGAATCCATGTCACCTCCCCAGATTATCAAGATATCATCAATGAAACGACCCCAATAAATTATGTGGTCTGTTAGAGTGGACGGACAAGCTCTCCAGATATGTTGTTCCTCATAGTAGCCAATATAAATATTGGCAAACGAAGGGGAAAATTTTGACCCCATTGCTACACCTGAGTGTTGTCTGTACCACGTATCATTATGCTTAAAAAAATTGGTATCCAAAGTTAGTCTTGTGAGTTCAATGACCATTTTAGTGTGGTCATATAATGTAGCATCACGTTTGGATAAAAATACGTGAGGGCTTCCATCCCCTTATCTGAAGGAATGCTGGTGTACAGCGCATTCACATCTAATGTGACCAAGGTTAATTGATCTGTCCAGACAAAATGTTCCAATTTGTTAAGCAAATCTTTAGTGTCCTCAATGAACGCTGGCAGTTTACATACCACAGGTTGTAAATAGATGTCAATATATTCTGATATATGTTCCGTTAGTCCCCCTATGCCAGAAATAATGGGTCTCCCAGGTGGAGCCATGAGGTTTTTATGGATTTTAGGCAAGATATAAATATACGCAGCTCTAGGTGTAGGATTATGCAAATATTTAAATTCAATATCAGATAAAAGTCCCAAGTCATGCCAGTATCGTAAGGTTGTTTCTATCTTTTTGTTGGCCTCATGCATCGGATTGTAAGGAATCATGGTGTATGAATGTTAGACTTGGCATCTTTTGGCGTGTTTCCCCTGACTTTTGCTTTCTGACCTCCCGGTTTTGACTCTGTTTTTGCTGGTGTAATGATTCTGCGCACTTTCCGCACTGCGGTCCAGTGGGAAAGTGCAAGTGCTCCTGTATAAAATGTGTTATGGATTGGTGTTTCCATGATTGGCCTATTTGGTTTATGTGTCAGTCCCTTGTAAAGTGCACTGCGAGTGCCAGGGCCTATAGACCAAATGCTGTTGGTGGGCTGCAGCACTGGATTGTGCCACCCACGCAAACAGCCCGTAAAGTGTAACTCGGGCCTGCCATTGCAGAGCCCGTGCGCAGCCTGGGGCTGCCATATCGACTTGGCAAGTGTACACACTTGCAAGTCCCTAAACCTTCCCTTTGCTACATGTTAGTCACCCCTAAGGTAGGCCCAAGGTACCCAGGTGGGCAGGGTGCGGTGTATGCGAAAGGTAGGACATGCCCGGGTGTGTGCGGCATGTCCTGATAGTGAATTACAGCCTAGTTCGTTTTTCACTATTGCAAGGCTACCTGTTCTCCCTAGGCCAGAACGGGCAGTTTTGATTATTACAGCTTATAATCCTAACTGACCCCGGGAACATGGTAGAAATTCGAGTTTAGTATGCCTGGACTCAGAATGATAAAATGCAGCTTTTAGTGAAGTTGGTTTTAACATTCTGTGTTTGAAAATACCACTTTTAGAAGGTGGTTATTTTCTTGTCTAACCATCCAAGCCTGCCTCTGCGAGGTTGTGTATTCCGTGTCTGGAGTGTGAGTGACAGGGGCTGGGGGATGCCGGGAGACAGGGTGAGTCAGCGCAGGGCTGAATAGCAAGATCTACATGTAGATGGGTGGGAGGGGTCGCACCTGGGCCCTGAATAGGACAGTGCCTTCCCTCCACAATGCTGGCTCCACCTCCTGTGGTGCGTCTGATGTCCCTGGCCTACTCACTGAAAGAAGGAACGGAGACTTGTCAACAAAGTGCTCCAGAACTGGTTTGGACTAGGCAAAGGCCTCTCGGCCTTCAGAGAACAAAGGAATTTGGGATATAAATATTGGGGCCCTGACCCCATGAATTTAGATCTCGCTGGAATCAAGGAACCTGCCAAGACGAAGAGCTGGAAGAGCTGCCAGGAGGAGTACTGCCCCTTTGCTGTGTTGTTGCTTTGTTGGGTTGGCCTGCAGTTGCTGCTTCTGTCTTGGGCAGTGAAAGGACTGGACTGAACTTTCTACAAACTTGTGCTGAGTATCTCCAAGGGCCTGAAACCGAGCTGGCCTCCTGTTAAGAAGTCTCAGGGACTACAAAGACTTCACAAGCCTCTGGGTACCGCTTCTGGAACGCTGTTTCAGTTGCCACAGAGGAAGGGAACTGCAACCGACTCCGTCAACCGAATCCATCCCTGGCCGGTGACCTGTTTGCACCGCAGACCGCATCGCCCCGCTTCGCATCGCAACCCTGGTCTCACCGTGGGCGACATCCGACGCCGCCAACATCGAGCCGCTGCTTGCACCGTGACCTGTGGGCACCGCAGTTCGCATCGCATCACTTCACTGAACCAGCCGGACCCGACCGACGCGGTCGCTGCAACTGGCTCAAGAGTCGAGACCGCACCGCATTTGGGGCACCGCTCGCACGTCTGCGACGCACCGCTCCGACTCGCACCGCTGTCCGACGCCAGCCCCCGCACTCCGGCTAGGTCGCCTGCATCGCAACCTGTCAGCACCGCATCGAGCATCGTCTCACCCTGCATCGCACGCCTTGGACTCACCGACCCCGTCTGCACGACGCTCATCGAGCCGCTGCCTGCACCGCATCGAGGGACACCGCACCTTGCATCGCTCCGTCTTGCACCGCAACCGCGACGAACGCCGACCGGCTCGTACACTCCGTACCAGCCACAACGAGAAAGGTACTGTAACCGAGTCTGTTCACGACTCTGCTGGCCCATATCGACGCGGTCGGCTGGAACTGTTAGACTCTGTGGTTTTCAGCATCACGGTAGGCTCGAACGGAGCTACCGACTCGTACGAACTTTGCTTTTGTGCTATTCCTGCAAAGAAGAAGTTACCGTATCAAGTATTCATTCCTAAAGTATAGTATTGTGGATTTTTGTCGTAATTGGTCTTGTCTTGAGTATATAAAATATTGGTTATTTTTCTAAACTGGTGTGGTGTCCGTTTGTAGTGCTTACACTGTATTACTGTTGGTTATGTGCAAATGCTTTACACACTGCCTCTGAATTAAGCCCGACTGCTCGTGCCAAGCTACCACGAGGGTGAGCAGGGGTTACTTCACGAGTGTAACACCCTTGCCCTGACTAGGAAGAAGGGTCCCTACTTGGACAAAGGTGCAAGCCCTTGCCAGCTAGAGATCCCATTTCTAACAATGAATTACAGTCAGACAATTGTCTTGCAATTTCCCCAAGATAGTAATCGTTGTCCATTAAGACAATATTTTGGCCTTTATCGGCCTCTTTTATAGTTATATTGGAATACTTGGTCAATTGAAGTAGGGCATTTCTCTCTTCTCTAGTCAAGTTATCCCTATATCTCCCCGAAGCATGTGATGATTTATCTTCTAGCTTGTAAAGATCGTTGGTGACTGCTTTGTAAAAGCTGTCAATCATGTTGTCAGGAGATAACACTGGTGTAAATGTGGATTTGTTTTTTAGACCACTTTCAATACTCAGATCTGTCGTAATATCAAGGTCTAGCAGAATTTCTTCCATACTTGGGACTACATCCAGACTGTCATCCAGAGATAATAGTGTTTGTATATTACGTATATCCTGAATAGTTTGTCCGCTTTTGTCCATAGTAAAGATAGGTACCGGACACTGTTTATTCTGGTTGGCAAATAATTTTTTAATTTGAGCCTACGAACAAATTTGAAAAGATCAATGTGTACTTGTGAAAAGTCTGGTTTAGACATAGGGCAAAAACTGAGTCCCTTTTAAGCACATTGATCTCAGTACTACTTAACATTTGTTTAGAAAGATTAACAATAGAAACATCATTATCCATATCAGTAACAAGAGTGTCTGTATGTAACAAATTGACAATGGATGATGAACTCAAATCTGCAATCAATTCCTTTGTGTGCGCGAAACTGATCTCGTCACCCTCTTGTTCTCTTCTGTGTCTATTTTTTCTCCCCCCCCGCCTTGTTCGTTTCTTCCAGTGGGTTTTTTGTAATTGAAACCTAATCTCGTCCCCTTCCTGTACCTTTCTAGCTCTGATAAAAAAGATGAGGGACCTGGAGCACTGGTGTCATTGAGTGTGGATGATGACAATAATTCACTGCGGGCCTCACTATTGTCACTAATGTTGCTAGAACGGTCAGACTCACTCATTGACCCTTGAGTGTCTACTCTCATTAAGTTCAAATCTTTGTTGCCAGCTCTCGGTTTCACCTCATCAAATTTCTTTGCAAATGTAAAAATGCGTCCATTTTTATAGTCATTCTCATCTCTCTTCAGCTTGCGGATTTTCTTGTCCCTAATGTACGACTGATGAGAGTTCAACACTTCTTTCAAGATCTTAAATTTTTTTCAGTGGCTTCAGTTAGATTTAATTTTTTGATTTCCTCCTCTACCTGTGCTATGTCACTTAATAGTTTTGATCTTTTCCTTTCTGCATGACGGATAAGTATATCCATCATGCCAAATGAGGATGATGAGATAAGATTTTCCCACTCCTGTAAAAGATCAGGGTCTAAATCCTCAAAAGTAGGGAATATGATGACTCGCAATCCCCTTGGAATTTGTCTAATCTCAATATATTTTTTCAGAGTGGTTAAGTCCCACCACCTGGAAAGTTCAGACTTACGAAGTCTCTCCAGTTTAATGAATAACTGTTTCAATCCCTGTGGTTTTACCTCTGCTGGAGGACCTTTAGTGGACTGAATACCTTGTCCTAAAAAGATGTCATTAAACAATTTGTCCCTATCGTCATCAAATGTAGCCATCGTAACAAATAAGCTATTAAGTCAATAAAACTGATAGAATTAAAGATCAGTTTACGCCTCCAAATGAATTGAGTGCAGGTATACACTTAAACAAACTTGTAAGAAATGGGTAGTAGCGTTCCCTGAGAGGGAAATACCGCACATCAATGAACAACAGATGTAAAGAAGTAAAACAGTATATGGCGTAGAAGTTAAACAAGACAGCTGTAAGTACAGCAGGGTGCTTAGCTAGCTTCAGTCACCCACTACCCAAGGGTGCCAATCGCATGTGAAACATGCACATAAATAACCAAAAAATAAAGCTAATACAGCACACCAATCATAAGTTCTAATTGATCCAATAAATCAAACTGTATTGCGAGTGGCTAGTAATCAATACTGTAATTCTTTAGTCCATATAGTCCTTTGATTTCTTGTGCCCCATATACAGCACATAAAGATTTTCCAAAGCAACTTTTTCGTAGAAAACGTTTCTTTATTGATTTTTCTTTTCTTAATGCCAATTCCCAGCAAACAAAGCAGCCAACACGTGTTTCGTCTGTACAAATAAGCACCGAGACTTTCTCAAGGCTGGAAAAACAAACATACAACCAATAGTTAAAAATCCATATCAGTCATTAGTGACTTGATAATATGGACATAAAATCATTAATAAATTGAAAAGACAGTGGATCATAACCATAAACATTAGTGCTGGCCAGAAGCAGAGGACATAAAAATACATCATGACTGAAGAGACATAACGATAAGCACCATATTAGAATAGAAAAAACAGAACAAAGACCAAAACCACAAAGTAATGACCACCCGAGACGGTGAAAAGAAATTTCATCCCTAATTGGAATAGTGTCAATGGACAGAAAGAAAATTCAACAAATTAAATATATAACACCCACCTAAAGTGATCAAATTTGTCGCTAATACTGTTATAATCAAGAAAAAATCCACACACTCTTTGGGGTCGATTCCGATTCGGGCCGGAAATTTCTCCGACCGAGCCGGACCCGGAGAGATTTCCGACCGAATCGGACCCGTGCAGTCCGACCGAACGAGTACGATGCGGCCGTATGTTATCGGACACGAGTCGGTCGGACTCCCATTGAACTCAATGGGAGCCGGTCGTACAACGCGTACGCGGGCTCCCATTGCCTCAATGGGTGCGAGGCGGACAAGGGCGCCCCTACAGCGAGTACGCCGCGGGCGCCCGCGGCGTACACGCACAGGTAGGGGGACCCTTGGGTCCCCCTGTGTGCGCCTCGCACGGGTACGCGTACAGGGGGTCCGACACGGACCCCCAAAGTACGGCTCCGACAGCTCTTACGAGCCGGAGTGCGCGGCTCGGTCGGACTGCTCGCGGCGCGCATCGTACTTACCCGGCCGGGAAACGTCTCCATTGCGCGGTGCGAATCGGGTCCGACCGAGTCGGTCGGAGCGGTTCGAGTCCGAGCGAGTCGGTCGGAGTTGTCGGGACGCCCGGACGAGTCGGTCGGCGACTCGCATCGTACTCGCTCGGCCGGACCCGCGTACGGTTCGGTCGGGAAACAGGCTTTCGCATGGCTTTTTTCCCGACCGAATGGTATTGGGTGCGCCTCCGACCGAGATCGGAATCGGCCCCTTAGTGTAATGAATGAGTTTCGTTCTTTCTATAAAGATAAATGGGAGAAGTGTAAGTATATATCTCATTACAGATGTCAAATACAGATATTAATACTAATCATCCTAGAATGATAAACGAGCACTAAAATATATGTGCTCTATTATGACCAATAATCGCCATAGCACAATAAGTATCTGATGTTAGAATAACGTAAAAATTAATATTTTCATTGTTAATAATTTTACAAAAGTACGTAAAATGATTCATGAGAGAGGAACACCATATCTTATCGTTACCGATGTCAAGTAATCATCCTAAAGCAATGAAATAATACTGCAATGTAGAGGCTCCATAGTGACCAATATTTGCCATTGATAAATCTATGAAAAAGACATACCCTTGAATTACGACAAAATTATAGAATAGGCATGATTGACACATGATGTAAACTATATTGTCACACTCACCAAGGGAGGAAATAAAATTCTAGAGTATAGATCAATAGTTGAACAGTTTAAAAAGGGCATCGATAGTCCCAAGCAAATCCGAAACTGAGGAAAGGGCATCGATAGTCCCAAGCAAATCCTAAACTGAAGAAAGGAACAAGGAATGCAAGGATAATACAAAAAAAGGGATAATACAAAAAAAGGAAGGATAATACAAAAAAAGAGATAATACAAAAAAAGATAATACAAAAAAAGGGGCCGGCAGGTGGGGGAGGGGGAGAGGGGGAAAGAACACAACGTGAAATACGTATAAAATATGGAGTCACTCACCCGAAAGCAAACTGCTTATACCAGATGCTTTGGGTCAATAAGAATTCCACCATAAATTGTCGCTAGTGGTGGTTGAGAGTAATGGTTATTATCCCATGGAGTCGAATCCAGAAAAAAGATAAATATACAAAGTAGTGTATAGAATCCTATTAGGGACAGAAAACACGTTACCATATTATCAAGCTATCACTAAATATGGTATATCACGAAGTCACAATAACCCCATACCTCACCAAATATATGACGTAATTAATATAAATGTAATTACCAATTTTAAGAAATAAAACCTTATGGCGGACCAGTGCTGTTGTCTTACGGTCTCAGCGGTTAAGTTCTAAACAGGACAAAAGTGATATGAAAAGATGGAGGCTAAAATATTATCAGTATAAAAATACAAATACTGAAAGCGACATTCCTGTGACTCGCCGCCTAAGTCGAAATCTCCAATGAGTGGTAATTTGAGAAAATTCAAGTAAACAGGTCGGACAATGATACGTCCTAAACCTGTAATAAGTAAAAATATTAAAATTCTATGCTTCAAATAATGCGGAGGTATCACCTAACATCATAGAAACTACCGAGAGAACTCACCCGTCCTGATTACGTAGAGTAACTCCGACCCCAACGCGTTCGTTCTGACTAATATGGAAAACGATAGAATGCAAGCTAACGCCATTGCTACATAAAGGGGAGAAGGCGGAGGTCATGTGATGTGGAAAAACACGTGACCCTCGCTCGTATCCTGTCGATCAAGTAAATATTTGTGTCGAAACAGCCGCCATATTGTAGGGGACTGAATAGAGCTGGTAATATATATCGACACCACTAAGCAACTGTCTTGATTGTGGTGGATACTAACAGAAAATAGTAAACAACAGTGGAAGTTTACTGTAAAAATAATCGTTTTAAAATACCACCATCGAACATTCCAAAGTAGGAAATAGTTTGTAAAAACTGATAATAGCCCCAAATTGGAGATATCAGTGAGATAAACGAACTGGTGTATCTGTATATTAATAACGAACACATAATCAGCTTGAACACGTCACTTCAATATTTCCAGAGAAAAATAATTTAGACTAAAGCCGCCATGTTGAGATTGGCAAAAAAATACATGGAATAATATACATATTTCATTGTCAGAAAAAACATAAACAAACAATATAAGGTGCAGTTGTTATAGCCCAAATATACCAGAGAGTTCAAAGAGGAAACGACAGGCAAAAAGAACATTATCAGTAAATAGAAGAACAATCCCACATATATTGGGTAAAACCGCTGTTAAATATGCATAAAGATCAAATAAATCCCAGTTATCACAACAGCATTCAGAAACATGTATGAAAGTTATTAATCATGTAAAAATACATGCATCTCCCTGTCAGTATTCAGACCCTGATCAACTGATCTCAATTTAATGAGCCATTTGGATTCCAACTTTCTAAGAGCAGAGGTTCTATCACCTCCACGAGGATCATCCTCAACATGGGCTATACCGTGAAATCTAAGACGTAGCACTTCCAGAGACTTGTGTTCAGTGTTATAGTGCACTGCTAGTGGGTAGTTGGCATTGTTGTTGCGAATTGCTCTAATGTGCTCCTGGATTCGGTCTTTCAAAGGTCTGATGGTACTACCCACATAGATTAAATTGCATTGACACACTATACAATAAACAACATATTTGGTATTACAGTTGATGAAGTGCATAATATTATGTGTCTGACTGGTGTTGTACCTAAAGCTAGTGATCTTATTTAATGCAAATTGGCACACATTGCACATCGTGCATTTGAAAAAACCCTTTGGTTTTGCTGGTAACCAGGTGCACATGGGTTCCCTTCTACTGCAAGCAACCTGAGCAGGACTCACCATGTTTCTCAAGGTCCTACCTCTAACATATGTTATCTGCAGTTTGTTCTTTAGATATGGATCTAAATCATGATCCAATCTCAACAAGTGCCAGTGCTTATGTAGAGTTCTAAAGATCTTATCACTTTGTGAATGGAACTGCGTTATCATGGCAACTTGTTTCCTCTCTAGTTTCTTTCTTTTTTTAGAGTTGGGTTTAAGAAGCTCTGTACGATTAGTTCTATTAATTCTCGTTTGAGCTTTGTCCAGCATGTCACCATTGTATCCTCTACTCAAAAAACGTTTTTTAAGACACAATAGCTCTTGTTGGAACTTGAAATCAGTACTACAGTTCCTCCTCAGCCGAGTCATCTCCCCATAGGGATTGCCCGTATTTGCGAAATAGGATGTGCACTGCTTGCATGAAGTACAGAATTACATGCAGTTTTTTTACGGAAAAGTTTTGATTCCAACACACCCTTATCCAAAACAGTGTGACATCCAAAAAATCAATCTGTTCTTTACTGATATTATATGTAAAGCTAAGATTATACTCATTGCAGTTCAAATATGTAAAGAAATTCTCTAGAGAATCCATATCACCTCCCCAGATCATCAAGATATCATCAATGAAACGACCCCAATAAATTATGTGGTCTGTTAGAGTGGACGGACAAGCTCTCCAGATATGTTGTTCCTCATAGTAGCCAATATAAATATTGGCAAACGAAGGGGAAAATTTTGACCCCATTGCTACACCTGAGTGTTGTCTGTACCACGTATCATTATGCTTAAAAAATTGGTATCCAAAGTTAGTCTTGTGAGTTCAATGACCATTTTAGTGTGGTCATATAATGTAGCATCACGTTTGGATAAAAAATACGTGAGGGCTTCCATCCCCTTATCTGAAGGAATGCTGGTGTACAGCGCATTCACATCTAATGTGACCAAGGTTAATTGATCTGTCCAGACAAAATGTTCCAATTTGTTAAGCAAATCTTTAGTGTCCTCAATGAACGCTGGCAGTTTACATACCACATGTTGTAAATAGATGTCAATATATTCTGATATATGTTCCGTTAGTCCCCCTATGCCAGAAATAATGGGTCTCCCAGGTGGAGCCATGAGGTTTTTATGGATTTTAGGCAAGATATAAATATACGCAGCTCTAGGTGTAGGATTATGCAAATATTTAAATTCAATATCAGATGAAAATCCCAAGTCATGCCAGTATCGTAAGGTTGTTTCTATCTTTTTGTTGGCCTCATGCATCGGATTGTAAGGAATCATGGTGTATGAATTACAGTCAGACAATTGTCTTGCAATTTCCCCAAGATAGTAATCGTTGTCCATTAAGACAATATTTCGGCCTTTATCGGCCTCTTTTATAGTTATATTGGAATACTTGGTCAATTGAAGTAGGGCATTTCTCTCTTCTCTAGTCAAGTTATCCCTATATCTCCCCGAAGCATGTGATGATTTATCTTCTAGCTTGTAAAGATCGTTGGTGACTGCTTTGTAAAAGCTGTCAATCATGTTGTCAGGAGATAACACTGGTGTAAATGTGGATTTGTTTTTAGACCACTTTCAATACTCAGATCTGTCGTAATATCAAGGTCTAGCAGAATTTCTTCCATACTTGGGACTACATCCAGACTGTCATCCAGAGATAATAGTGTTTGTATATTACGTATATCCTGAATAGTTTGTCCGCTTTTGTCCATAGTAAAGATAGGTACCGGACACTGTTTACTCTGGTTGGCAAAGAATTTTTTTAATTTGAGCCTACGAACAAATTTGAAAAGATCAATGTGTACTTGTGAAAAGTCTGGTTTAGACATAGGGCAAAAACTGAGTCCCTTTTAAGCACATTGATCTCAGTACTACTTAACATTTGTTTAGAAAGATTAACAATAGAAACATCATTATCCATATCAGTAACAAGAGTGTCTGTATGTAACAAATTGACAATGGATGATGAACTCAAATCTGCAGTCAATTCCTTTGTGTGCGTGAAACTGATCTCGTCACCCTCTTGTTCTCTTCTGTGTCTATTTTTTCCCCCCCGCCTTGTTCGTTTCTTCCAGTGGGTTTTTGTAATTGAAACCTAATCTCGTCCCCTTCCTGTACCTTTCTAGCTCTGATAAAAAGATGAGGGACCTGGAGCACTGGTGTCATTGAGTGTGGATGATGACAATAATTCACTGCGGGCCTCACTATTGTCACTAATGTTGCTAGAACGGTCAGACTCACTCATTGACCCTTGAGTGTCTACTCTCATTAAGTTCAAATCTTTGGTGCCAGCTCTCGGTTTCACCTCATCAAATTTCTTTGCAAATGTAAAAATGCGTCCATTTTTATAGTCATTCTCATCTCTCTTCAGCTTGCGGATTTTCTTGTCCCTAATGTACGACTGATGAGAGTTCAACACTTCTTTCAAGATCTTAAATTTTTTTTCAGTGGCTTCAGTTAGATTTAATTTTTTAATTTCCTCCTCTACCTGTGCTATGTCACTTAATAGTTTTGATCTTTTCCTTTCTGTTTGACGGATAAGTATATCCATCATGCCAAATGAGGATGATGAGATAAGATTTTCCCACTCCTGTAAAAGATCAGGGTCTAAATCCTCAAAAGTAGGGAATATGATGACTCGCAATCCCCTTGGAATTTGTCTAATCTCAATATATTTTTTCAGAGTGGTTAAGTCCCACCACCTGGAAAGTTCAGACTTACGAAGTCTCTCCAGTTTAATGAATAACTGTTTCAATCCCTGTGGTTTTACCTCTGCTGGAGGACCTTTAGTGGACTGAATACCTTGTCCTAAAAAGATGTCATTAAACAATTTGTCCCTATCGTCATCAAATGTAGCCATCGTAACAAATAAGCTATTAAGTCAATAAAACTGATAGAATTAAAGATCAGTTTACGCCTCCAAATGAATTGAGTGCAGGTATACACTTAAACAAACTTGTAAGAAATGGGTAGTAGCGTTCCCTGAGAGGGAAATACCGCACATCAATGAACAACAGATGTAAAGAAGTAAAACAGTATATGGCGTAGAAGTTAAACAAGACAGCTGTAAGTACAGCAGGGTGCTTAGCTAGCTGCAGTCACCCACTACCCAAGGGTGCCAATCGCATGTGAAACATGCACATAAATAACCAAAAAATAAAGCTAATACAGCACACCAATCATAAGTTCTAATTGATCCAATAAATCAAAACTGTATTGCGAGTGGCTAGTAATCAATACTGTAATTCTTTAGTCCATATAGTCCTTTGATTTCTTGTGCCCCATATCCAGCACATAAAAGATTTTCCAAAGCAACTTTTTCGTAGAAAACGTTTCTTTTATTGATTTTTTCTTTTTCTTAATGCCAATTCCCAGCAAACAAAGCAGCCAACACGTGTTTCGTCTGTACAAATAAGCACTGACTGAAGCTAGCTAAGCACCCTGCTGTACTTACAGCTGTCTTGTTTAACTTCTACGCCATATACTGTTTTACTTCTTTACATCTGTTGTTCATTGATGTGCGGTATTTCCCTCTCAGGGAACGCTACTACCGATTTCTTACAAACACTATTGTCTAATTATGTGCACATCAAAAATGTGTACAGAGGCACTGAGCTGTTAGTTGACATCTGACCAAGACATGCCCGGAATAGGGCTTTGGGGGACAGAAGAGAGATCTGTCCCCTGGGGGTATTGGGAGAACAGGCACAGTCTAGATGACTGGGCTTGCTTTGGGCTACATCCGATAAAGGCTGTACCCCAGGGGAATTAATTATAGCCATTTTGGGCTGCCACCAACCGTTTTATGGACCGACCATCGTTGCGTCCACTTCACCTTCAGAACACCCACCATCCACAGACACCAGCACCTGCTTCCACGAAGAAACTGGACCAAAATCACTGACGACCAGCTCACCTCCTCACTCAACAACTCCACCCCAACCATCACGGAAAACGACGACCCCAACACCGCAGCCCGAACCCTGCATAGATGGATCTCGGACAGCACCAACACCATAGCCCCCCTCAAGAAAAACAACAATACCCGCGCCAAAAAAGCCAGATGGTTTACCACCGAACTTCGAGAGTCCAGATGCACATGCCGCCGCCTCGAAAAGGCCTGGAGGAACACCAAATCCACAGAAGCCCACAACAACTTCAGAGCCGCCACCAACGCCCACCATCAACTCATCAGAGAAACGAGGAAAAAGCGATTGAAGACAGAATCTCCACCCACGAGCACAACAGCAAGGAACTCTTCAGCATCATCAAGGAGTTCGCCCAACCCACCAGCGAGTCTACCGACATCCCTCCCTCACAAGACCTCTGCGACAAACTCAGCACCTTTTTCCACCACAAAATCAAGAGCATCTACGACAACTTTGACGAAGACAACCAACACACTGAACCCTCACCAACCACCCCCGACACCCGGAAACCAGCGATTGATGACTGGACAGCCCTCACCACCGAAGACACACTGAAGACAATGAAGTCAATCCACTCTGGGGCCCCCACGGACCCCTGCCCCCACCACATCTTCAACAGAGCCGCCGACACCATCGCACCCATGCTCCGCCACACCATCAACCGCTCCCTGGCGACCGCCTGTTCCCCGACGACTGGAAACACGCCGAGGTCAACCCCTCCTAAAGAAACCCTCAGCGGACCCCACCGACCTCAAAAACTACAGACCCATCTCCCTGCTCCCGTTCCCAGCGAAAGTCATCGAGAAAGCCATCAACAGCCAACTTGCCACATTCATTGAAGAACACAACATCCTCGACTCCTCCCAATCCGGCTTCAGAAAAAACCACAGTACGGAAACCGCCCTCCTCGCCGCAACAGACGACATCCGCACCCTACTGGACAAAGGAGAAACAGTAGCCCTCATCCTCCTCGACCTATCAGCGGCGTTCGACACAGTATCCCACCGCACCCTAATACGCAGACTCTACGACGCAGGAATCCAGGACAAGGCCCTCGACTGTATCTGCTCCTTCCTCTCCGGCAGGACGCAGCGGGTCAGACGCCCCCCTTTCCTTTCGGACCCCACACCTACCACCTGCGGAGTCCCCCAGGGCTCCTTCCTCAGCCCGACGCTCTTCAACGCCTACATGGCTCCACTTGCCCCCATCGTCAGAACCTACGGACTCAACATCGTGTCATACGCAGACGACACCCAGCTCATCCTCTCCCTATCCAACGAGCCCAACACCGCCAGACGCAACTTTTGAGAAGGCATGGAAGCCGTCGCCAAATGGATGAAAAACAGCTGCCTACAACTAAACACCAACAAAACAGAAGTACTCATCGTGGGCCCAAACCCCGACGCCTGGAGCGACACCTGGTGGCCCCCCGCCCTCGGAAACCCGCCAACCCCCACAGACCATGCACGCAACCTGGGAATCATCCTGGACTCCGAGCTCAAAATGGACCGCCAGATCAACTCTGTCTCGTCTTCCTGCTTCCACACCCTCCGCCTCCTTCGTAAGACCTTCAAATGGATCCCCCTCGAACACCGAAAGGCAGTCACTCACGCCCTGGTCACCAGCAGACTCGACTACGGCAACGCACTCTACGCCGGAATAAACAAAAACCTCATCCGCAAGCTACAGAACATCCAGAACGCCGCCGCAAGACTGGTCCTCAACCTGCCAAAACACTGCCACATCTCCCAGCACCTGCGCACACTCCACTGGCTCCCCATCGAGGTGAGAATCACCTTTAAGATGCTCACCCACGCACACCAGGCCCTCCACGGCACCGGACCAGCATACCTGAACAGCCGACTCAAATTCCACGCACCCCAAAGGACCCTACGATCAGCCCAGCTCTCCAACGCCGTGGTCCCCCGCACCAGAAAGACCAGATCGGGAGGCCGCTCCTTCTCCTTCCTCGCGGCCAAAGCATGGAACACCCTTCCGCTCCACCTCAGACAGACAACATCGCTCCCCATCTTCGCAAGAAACCTCAAAACCTGCCTCTTCGACAGACCCCCTCCTTGATGGAATGGAACCTGCACCCCCCCCCACCCCTAGCGCCTTGAGACCCTTACGGGTGAGTAGTCGCGCTTTAACAAACTCCTGATTGATTGATTGATTGATTGATTGATTGTATACACAGTAGCATCCCCCTCATTTTTGGTCCCGGGTAAGGATTTTTTGTTTGTAGGGACAATTTTGTAGGGGTAGTATAGGAGTAGCCAGGATTGCGTTGCAGTAGATTTTCATCATTTTTTTGGGGAGCCGCCTGTCATGCAGGATGACTGCATGACGGAAGCCCTCCAGCTGCTTAGAGATGCCAGGCGCTTGGATCTGTTATTGGACGATGTGGCCGCACAGTCGATCAGGCCGGTACCTGCCACTTTGAGTGGCGTGGTGGCCGACGTTGTGGCCTGCGCCCCACCCCGAGGCCCAGCAGCAGAGAAGGTGAGCACTCGGGCCGCATGTGAACACACGATGCGGCCTCCAACAGAAGAACTTTGAAGGGAGGTGCTGGGGCGGGGGTTTGTGGCACATAAGTGGCACTGAGGAGTTGGTGGGGCGGGGGGAAGCCTCGTGTTGATTCCTGAGCCTCTGCCCCTAAGCCATCTCTGGGCAGGGAATTGAAGTTGAAAACAGTCGGGCACCAGCAGGATCAGAGGGTGAGGGAGGGGCACACACATGCTGCTACAGCGTCGAGGGACAGAGCTGCCTCGGGTGTGGAGACCCATGAGCACGCTGGGGGAATCGATTTGCCCACTATAGCTGAACTTGGTGGGGCTAACAAGGACCTTCTCCTCTGTGGTGACCCCCAGGAGGAGGGCTTTGGGGAATTCTCTTTTGACTCCCTTGAGAGGGTGGGTGGGGGTTATTCCTGCCCTTTTTCCTTCCTGGACAGGGGGAAGGACAGCACCACTTTTGGGGGAAGGGAAGAGTCCCAGAGGGAGTGGGGGGTTGAGTTTCAGGGACCAGGCCTGAGAAGGGAGCAGTTTTTGGGGGAGGGAAGGGGGTCCCAAGAAGTTGGAACACATAGAGTGGCATCATTGGGGGCCCATTCATCGGGCCCCCCCCCTCCCGGCAGTTCCACGTGGTAGGGCCTCTGCCATAGTCGCAGCCATGCTTGAGTGGAGTGAGGACGAGGGGAAGCAGTCTGGGGCAGAGACGGGTTCAGGTTTTGTTCCTTGGAAGCCCCATAAGGTATGTGCCAGTGGGGGCCAGTCAGAGGTCAAGGGTGTTGGCTCAGGGCTTCGCATAGGGGAGCATAAGGGCAGGGACCACCATTGGGTTCTTTCGGGGAGCTGCACACTGGGCCTTTTTTCTCCTATACAGGGGCAAGGACTGCGGAAGGTGGGGGACCAGGGAGAAAAGAAGGCCTGGCACAGAACAGTCAGCCGGACGGCGTTGTGGGACTCTGCCTTAGCTGGCGCATGTAGGTCTAGGACGGCCTCGCCAGGGTGATCTTTGGGGCGGAATGGAGCAACTACAACATGGTACCACCATGGGTCACTACGGCCTTCAACGGTAGACCTATTGAGTGGCTATGGTACGGCCTGCAGGCTTTGGGTCATATTCAAAAGCAGCCTTATAGGGTGGCAGGTATGAGGAGTGGCCCAGAGGGGCTCACATGGCATGATGATGCCTTGGATTATGGAGACAATAATCTCGCGGAAGGGGGAAATTGTGGAGCCTGAGGTGCAGCACAATGTGGGACCGCCGGAGTGGCTTAGGGACACTATTTGGGAAGGGGGTGCTTTTAATGCTGCCTCTAGTGCTATTTTCCATGTCAGGACACAGGAGCAAGGACATGCAGTGGCAGGGCAACAATGCATATTGGCCAGGCTGCAGGCTTCCGAAAGGTCTCCGACCTTGAGGCCAGGTAAGATAACCAATGCACGTAAGTTAGAGAGTCTGGTGATGGTGTCCACAGGGGTGGACACAGGCTTGGAAGGGGAGCTGGAAGCACGTCTCCACCACAGTAAGTACGTCAAGAATACAGGAGTAGGTACAGAGGCCGGGGAGCAGGCAGAGGCAGAGGACCCGCACAAGGTAAGTGCTGATGGACATGGGGAACAGGCACGGGGGTGGTGCCTGCGTGTGTGGAGACAGGCGTAGGTACGGCTACAGGAGGGGGGACGACAAACAGTGGGATAAGAGGAAGGCGGAGGCAATCGGGAAAGAGAGTAAGGAACTTAAAATCAGGAAACTCCCTTACATGGGGGTTCCGAAGCCGTTGGGGACTCATTTAATGCTGTCAATGAAGGAAAGGATTTGGAAAGGTGAGCATATAGAGATGTTCAAGCTTCTCCATAGAGAGCTTAGGGCGAAAGAGGGCTTGAAGTAAGAGGAATATGAGCTGGCTAAGCGCCCACGGGTGCCCATGACTATTGAGAATTGGACCGCAGCCTTTCTCATTTATGCCAGTGTTTACTGTGAGAAATATCCAGAGTGGAGTGTTGCATTATTTAAATACATGGACGTGATACATAAAGCACAGATCTCTCCTGGTGGGAATGCATGGGCCCAGTATAATGAGGAATTCTGGGCCCGTATGGCCTGGGACCCCGAAGCAAGGTGGGTAGAATTGGAAATGGACTTGTGGCAGCAAACAATGGGCTCTGCCAAATTTAGCAAGACCATATACATAGTGTTTCAGCCCCTTCAAGCCCATTCCACCCGAGGAGAGGTGGGCAACCTCAATAGAGCACAGGGAGGACAGCAGTGCGCTTGTTGGGACTTCAATAAGGGGTCGTGCACAAGGGAATTTTGTCGTTTCAGGTGTGAGTGCTCTAAATGCGCAGGGAGGCACATCCTGGTCCATATTGTTATGGAGGTGTAGGAGGCGTGTCTGGGGCTCAACAGGTCTCTCGCAATCCCCAATGGCATCAGAACTCGGGGGAGCAGAGTCATCTACAATGGGAGGCTTCGGGGAGGTCGGGGTTCTCAAGGGACTCAAGGAAAAGGCTCATACTCCAGTTAAGTTGGAGAGGCTCACTTTTTGGTTGAGCTCTTACCTGAAGAGGGATGATGGTCATGTCTTACTAGAGGGTTTTACCTGGGGTTTCCGGTTGGGCTAAACAGGTCAGCCGGTATGGCGCTGGGCTGAGAACTTGAAGTCTGTTAAGGCACACCCACAGGTGATGCAGGACAAATTGAACAAAGAAATACAAGAAGGGAGGATGGCTGGGCCTTTTAACACTTGGTCCATGTCTGATCTGATTGTCCCCATGATAGGGGTGGTACCTAAGAAGGAGAAGGGATAATTCAGACTCATCCAGCACCTGTCATGGCCGAAAGGTTACTCAATCAGTGATTTTATTGGAGTAGAGTTCTCTTCCCTGTCTTACTTGTCAGTGGACGTGGCGGTTGGCGTGGTAGAACAGGCGGGACCTGGGGCCTACATGGCAAAATGTGACATAAAATCAGCTTTTAGGTTACTACCGGTACACCCAGATGACTTTCAATTGTTGGGTATTCATTTCGATGGATGCTGGTAGGTGGACAAAGGGCATCCTATGGGATGCTCCATATCAGGTGATGACACTATGACATGCTCACGCTGTTTTCTTTTTCAGGTTCGGTGTATGGCCCTGCCTCGGCTGGTTTGTCAGTGTAGATTATTGGACACTCATTTGTGAAATGGGCAGCAGCAAAGAGTGCATGGGGCAGGAATCTGGGCATTCAACATGACTGGTTGATGGTTGACTGGTTCGGTGAGGGCAGAATGAAGTGGAAGGTCTTGTTACCCAAGCTTAATGCGATCATGCACAATAACACTTGTCGGGATGTTTTGATGATTCATTTGGGAGAAAATGACATGCTAGTAGAGAAACGTTTGGCAGTGACCTGGGCTATGAAGCAGGATCATAGGGAAATTTGTTCGCAAAGGACAGGCTGTTTTCAAGCATGGACGGAGTTTGTACCTAGGAGGTACTGAAGGGGTGATTACAAGCCAGCAGCCATTGGTAGGGCAAGGAGGAAGGTGAACAGGGAAATGAGGAATTTTTGTAGGGACAAAGGCATCGTCAGGCTGCAGCATGTGGATCTGCGGTACGAAGAACTAGAGTTTTTTAAGGACGATGGGGTCCATCTGTCAGATTTTGGCATGAGATTGCATTTGTTGGAGCTGAGAGAGTTTCTGGCCAGGACCTTGAAGGTGCAGGAGTGAATTGTTGCTGTTGGTGGGGGGGTGGCAAAAAAAGTCAGGTGGTGCCTTTTTCTGGTGGTGGTTGGCCCACAAGTTTGCAGGCCTTCAGTTAAGGTTAATTTGATTAATATAGGTTAAGCATGAAGGAAGGGAGGTCTTCACAGGCTCATGCTGGAAGTCCTGGAGTTAAAAAAGTTAAGTTATAGGAATAACAAGTTGAGCACAGGTTAATTAGTGCAAAGATAGGTAGAAGGGGTAGTGTAAGGTAAGAAATTCAGAGAGGCACGTTTGGTTATCATGTAAAGTTTAATGTGGAAGTATATTGTGCAGGATTAGGGGAGGGGGAGGAGGAAGGTAGTTGACTAAATGTATAGTGAGGTTTAGTTCTGTAAGGCTTTGGCTGAGGAGTTTTATGTAATATGCACCTGTTTCAATAAAGTGGCATTTTCCACACTATATTGGGAGTCACTGATCTGTAAGGTGCCCTGTTTCGCCCAAACCTTGTGCATGTGTGATACCTCACCAAAGGTCTGCCGTTAAGTTCAAAAGCAGTTTGTGTATCTGAAACAGGGTTGGACTGGCTGTAGCTGTCTTCTGGCATTTGCCGGGAGGCTGGAAGGGAGGGGGCCATTTTGGAGCAGTGGGGGCCGGTTTTGCAGCGATGCTGCAACATCGCCCACCAGTAACAAAAGCAGCCGTGCTGGGGGCTGGTTTTGGTAAGCAGCTATACTTCACACTTGCACCCCCACCCAACCTGGGGTGGGGGAGGGGCCGACAAAGTTGCCAGGGCTGCTTTAGGTTCCCAGTCGACCCTGGTCTAAAAGTTTGGTGCATGTTAACCAAGAGCGGATAACACAATATACTGGGCTGCCTACATATTGGAACTGTTGTGTACACTGCTAGGAAATGAATTGTAAGTACACAAAGTCATCATTAATAGAATTTGGAGTGAGGATCAAATTGTATGTATGTGCACATCATGTGTGGTGTATGCAATGATGGCTATGCATAAAGACTAGGAACTCGGGCTGTCGAATCGGCCAGTATCAAGGATTGAATGATATAAGTTTAGAAGTTAGGCATGTTTGCCAGGCTTATTACAAAACACTTTAGCCAAAGTATTTTGGTGAATCATACTACATATAATACAAATGTGGATATATATATGTGTAACCCCATACCTGTGGGAAGAGAATGGGAATGAGGTACATGAGTTTTAAGAGCTTGAATGCGAATGAGGTACATGAGGTGTAAGAACTTGTGAACAACATCTAGTTAAGGAATGTACTCCATAGGAAAAAATGGGTTACTATGCATCGCGTTTCTGAGTGCCATGCTTTAATAAATAGGGCACATAGGAATAGGATGTGGGTGCAATTTTTAACAGATGTGGAGGAAGCTAGAGGTCAAAAATAAAAGTCAAAGATAAAGTGGAAGGTAATAGCTGCATTTTTTGGCTTAGGGTAGAACGATTCCTAGGTGCAAATTGTTTTCTCTAGTCTTTTGAGCAGCGACATTGAGGGATGGATATTATATGGAGTTTCCATAGGTTACTAAGCTGAATTATTGCACCTATCTCAACATTGACGCTAAGCCAAACTATGTTCTTATTGCGTAGTGCTCCTAAATTCTCCTGTTTATAAGACTTTCAAGACCTTGATGATGCAGTTGTGCCAGTCCTTTATGAGGTGCCTAAACCTCTTTCCTGTAAAGGCCAGCCTTTGTTTTTTTTTTAAACTTTTATTATGAGTGAGATGTGTTTGTAGGACACCACTTTATTTTGGAATGTTAGGTGTCCGTAAACACATGCTGGAGGCCTTGATGGGACTCTTTTGATTGATTGCCATAGATAAGCCTAAATGGTTTGGGTTGTTCAGCTCATTTTCATAGCCATGCCTCCAAACTTAATTTCTTTTGATTGTGACTTAACCATGGGTTCTAGTCCCTGATGTGAGAGACTCCTCTAGTTTATAAAGTCTAAAGGCCTTATTCAGAGTTTGGTTGATGGGGTACTCCATCACAAACTTGATGGATGTTGCGTCTGCTGTATTACAAGCACATTACATCCTATGGTACTTTTAATACAGCAGACAGGATATCTGTCATATTTTGACAAAGTATCACTTCTGCTAAACTGAAGGTAAGGGTAGGTCTAACTCCCATAATTCAGTGTAGTGTAATCACATGGAATTACCTCAGAATTCCACGAGATTCCGCTCAATTACGCGAGAAGAGTAATTCTGCGTTTAGCACTATTTTTTTGCATAAAAATGCCTCCTCGCTTCCAAAATGGGCACAAGAATGCATTTTGCGCTTACAAATAGTGCTAAATGCAACAGAACATGAATAGTAAGCATGAGTAGCTGCTCCAGCTCGCTAAATATGCTCTTGGGGTAGGATTTTCACCCAACTTACCCACAGCATTTTGCACTATTTTCTTAGCGCGAAATGCTCGCCTTGCATCCAAAATGGGCGCTAGAAGGCATTTTGCATTAAAAAATAGTTCTAAATGTGCTGTTGGGGTCGAAAATTCCCCCCAACTTACTACCAGCATCTAGCGTTATTTTCTTAGCGCAAAATGCCCCCTTGCATCCAAAATAGATGTGAAGATACATTTTACGTTAAAGTATAGCTCTAAATGCAGCAGAACAAAAATAGCAAATGCTAGTGGCCGCTCACTAAATGTGCTCTTGCAGTTGGATTGTTTTCCCCCAAATTACTCTTAATTACGTGAGCAGGCATAATCGCGTTATTGTCTGTAATTCTGTGTCAAAGAGTAACATGGAATTACTGAAATTACTCCGATTACGCCAGCGTAATTAAAATTATGCCTGGACCTACTCTAGAGAAGGCCAGAAGTGTCTATTTTCTCACTCAACGAGTAGCTGAAGCCAAGCTTGCACGGACATATGTGGCTGCTCCAACAGCTCATGGTTGCTTGTTCGGGGCTTCAATTATCAGTTTGCATTTTTCAAGGACTGAAGTGAAGAAATGAGGATTACCTCTATCACCAATGAATCCTCCGTTTGGTTCTTTGCATTTTTCTCCACTTCTTTAATATCTCCTTTTTCTTCTTGTTGACTCGGAAAAGTTTGAGTGCTACGAATACTAGAACCTTGAACAGACATCATCATTTCCCTGGTATGTCCGAGAAACCTTACACTTGAGGGCTTATTTATGAGAGCCCTGCGTTACTTTTGTACCACGTAAAGTGTTACATGCATGACGCAGGGCTCTCTATCCGATTTATGAAGTCAGGCAAGGCCACCCTCCATGGCTTTGAGTGGCCTCATAAATCTTTGAGTATGACAACACAGCGCAAATCACTGCGTCGCCTTACTCTGCACACGGGAGGCTATCCATGGACGTTGCAGTGGGTTTTCCCCCACAGCACCCATGGATTTTGATGCTGCCCCAGATTTACAAAATCAGGTAAATCTAAGGAAGCACCCAATCAGTACGACTCCCAAGGTGAGGCGTAACAATGAGAAATATGTTTATTTCTGCTCTTACTTTTCCTCTTTCTATGTGTGCTGCATTCTGCAGCACACATAGAAAAAGCAAAATGCATCTTAGGATTGTTTTTGTGCAGGATGGTGTCCCTTCCTATACAAAAACAATCCAGCATGCAACGGAGGCACCCTTGCACCATGGTGCAAGGGTGCCTATGTTGGCGCTAGGCTGCCGATATGCCACCAGTGCAGGTAGAAAGTACAGGAGTGCATTATATTGCATATATAGGGTTCATTCCTGCCCTTTCACTTTGGCGTAGGGGAGCGCAGCAAGCTGCCTTGCTGCTCTGCCCTACATCAAAATCCCTTAAATGAGGGCCTAGGTGTCACAATGCTCACGTTAGGGCTCTTCAACCTTTTCTGTTTTGAGACATACTTCTGATCAGTAAAAATCAACATGAGCTACTGAAGGCCGAGCACCTCACACATTTTAACCTGACACCCCCAGGCCCAGCCTCATTGATTTTAGACCTAATGTCCATAGAGCCAGATACTATAGTTTGACAAAATACTTTGACTAGAGGCACTATGAAAGGGCTGCCATGTATGTCAATGACAGCTTGGTCTTTAGGGATGTATAAACGTGTGTGCATGAATGAGATATATGTGTAAGGGTGACTGAGAACCTGTGTCCTATGTACTTGTGGCACAAGATGTACCTTTCACCATATGTGGCACTGTTACATGTATAACACAAACATACACACAGTTTTTTAAATAAGAGGAATTTAAAGAGCAGAAAAATGTTCTGCAAAAATGTTCATAATATGGAACATTTTTCTTCACTTTAAATTTCGCCCACTTAAAATGATGGTTGATTTATTCAGTTAAAAATATGGCACTGTGTCTGCCAGCCACTGGCAGCAAGATGCCTGCTCTCTGTAAAGGTGATACTCTGAAATGAGAGAAAATTAATTTGAAGAGTTAACTTTATGTTTATATGGATTCCATAAACTCATCATTTAAATTTTCTTCCATTTCCAAGTGTCACATTTACAATCACCGGGCATCTTGCTTGCAGTGGCCTGTAGACACAGTGCCATATTTATAATAGAAAAAAAAATCTGCTTAAATGGGAGGAATTTAAAGTAAAGTAACATGCTTCAAAAACATAAATACATAACTGGCTTAATTGAAACTGGAGAAAAACATTAAGGCTTAATGTTTCATAGAAATATTTTTCTTCACTTTAAATTTCTCCCATTTAAAAATAAAATGACTGTATTTTTCAGTCATAAATATGGCACAGTGTCTACCGGCCACAAAGGTAACATTTAATTTTAATTTTCTCCCATTTAAAAGCATTCCGAAACATAATTTTGTTCTCACACTCCAATATTGAGTTGACAAGCACATTTATTTAGGAGTTAAATCCCTCAGTACTTCAGTTCTTCACCTCCATGCCTCAGCCTGGGTCATAAATCTGACTGAGCACTGCTCATTATTATGCCCTGCTATCTGCAGGCTGATGATAATGTAAAATAAACACAGCCTTCCCTTAACTTTAAAAGGAAAATGTGACCTGTGCTTATTTAAAAATGAACTCAAGGCTGAGAGCTACTCTGAAGGTGTCTGCGAGCTAGTAGTAGCTCGTGATCAACTGGTTGGAGTCACCTGGAACAGATCCTGAAGAACAGCGAACCCAACCTTCCTGTATCTTGTAGCAGGACTGGAGCTGACTCAATCATCATTTGTACTTGAGGCCCCTGAACTGCTTTACGATTGAAATCTTTCTCTGAACTATTGAGGTATGTGCATTTTTACAGTCAGTGTCTCACTTATTTTCCTTACCTGGGTCCTGTGACCTGTTGAACTTGATAGACTAAAGACTAAAGATTGGTGGGTTTTGGGGTTGAGGCTCTCAGGTATATTTATAAGGGGAGTATGATTTTGGTCCCTCATTCTCCTTGGTTAACAGCAGTTTTCTCTGTGTCATGTGTGATATCTTTACTGCCCTTTCCTTGCAATAGTATGTCTATTGTGCTTGGTGTGTTTGGGTAAGCTAGGTGAAAAGCGCTAGTGTTGCTTTGTGACTATCACCTGCTCCTCCCCTCGCCTGCTCTCAAGTACATTCTTTTCTTCCATCTACTAACTGATTTGGCCTGACTATTGGTTTCTGTACTGTCCAAATGTATACATGTTCTCTTGGCCCACTTCTTACTCAGTCTGAATGTCTGCAAATCCTCTGGCTCCTCCATCACTAGAACAAGACTAGAAGTAGTGAAATTGCAATGGTGTGGCCAAAAGGGAATGTGGGCAACTCAGCTGGAACAAGTAATGCTGCATCCATATATAGTTAACAATATAATGACAGCAAATAACCCTCCTGTTTTCTGAACCTGTTTTTGTTGGCTGTGTACTTTACCACTGCTAGCCAGAGCTAAAGTGCTTGTGCTCTCTCCTTTAAACATGGTGAAATTGGCTTAAATCCAATTGGCACATTTAATTTACTTGTCCTTAGTAAAGTGGCACTATATGTACTCAGGGCCTGTTATTTAAATGCTACTAATGGATGTCAGCACTAGTTGTGCCAACAATTTAAGTAGTCTTTTAAACATGTCTCAGGCCTGCCTTTGTAGCCTGTGGGTGCCATTTCCACCTAGCAAAATAAACCTTTTGCCAGGCCTAAACCTTCCTTTTTAATACATACAAGTCACCCAGAGGGGAGGCCCAAAATAACCCATAGGGCAGGGTGCAGTGTATTTAAACGTTGGACATGCACTTTTAACTTTTACATGTCCTGGTAATGAAAAACTCTTACATTTGTTTTTCACTGCTGCAAGGCCTACCTCTTCCATAAGATAACATTTGGTTGCCTTATCACAATTAATAAGTGCTAAAGTTTGATTGGGAACAGGTAAATATGTCATTTTTGGTGCCTGGGAAATTGTAAGAAAAAATCCTCTTTAATGGTAAAGTCAGATATTTAAATTTAAGTTGCCATTTTCTTGCCCTAACTATTTGGTGCCTGCAGCCTGTTACTGGGTCACATGATTGGGTGTAGTTAGCAGTTGGATTTGTTTATTCCTCCCAGACAGCCACACAGTAGTGGCATTAGGTGAGCCTGGATGGGCCATCAACTGGCAGAATGAGGGGCGGAACTGGGCCCAGCCCCACTTGCAACTGATTACGCTGTGCCCTGCCTTCAACAAAGGACTTGTCATTACTGCATTGTTCATGCTGCAAGCTAGGAGCCCGGGCAGGGGGGCCAGGAAACTTCAAGGACTTTAAAGGAAACTCTCTACAAACTTCCCCTACTTCAAAGTGGGAATGAGGTATAAATACTGGACCCTCAGACCTAATTCTTCAGTACACCCCTGGACCCGTGGATACTTCAGAAGACGGACTGCTGTGCTGCTTTGCTGCCAGAAGGACTGCCACTCTGCTACTCTGCTGCTCTGCTGCCCTGCTTGCTTACAATGAAGGCTGGACCTGCATCCTTCATCCTAGGCTGAAGTGACTCCAAGGATCAGCTGACTGACCTGTTTTGAGCTACAGGGACATACCAAGCTCCAGAGCCTCCCTGCAACTGCCCAGCTGGCCTGCTGCCTGGACCTGCAGGAGCCCTGCTAGACTCTGCTGGAATGAGTTCCTAACCCACAAGAGGTGCCCTACAGGTCCTGCACCCTTAGTGTGGCATCAGTTGAGCTCCTCTCCAAAGAAAAGGAGAAATCATGAAGTTTTGGGCTCTTCACAAACGTGAATGGGCCTGTTTGCGCCAAGATTTTGCTGCCCGCCAATGCAAAGTTCTGGTGAACCTGACTCTTCATGCCACAGCGACTGCCAATGACGTCCGGCAGCACCAGATCTGCACTTCGTGCTGCAGCAGCGATAGCTCATGGTGAACGCCAATACAAAGCTCCAGCAGCTACAGCATCAGCAACGACCATCTGCGACGTCCGGCGTGCTCTTTGTGCTATATCGACCACCATCCGCGATGGTCTCCCTGCTCTTTCCAGACCCTTCCACCCTCTTCCACCGCAAACAGAACTTTGCGGTGGACTTTGAGGGTAACTTTTTCAGCGGGACCAACCTGGTACCTTTATCCGACCCGCACACCATCGCTGTCGGTCTGAGCTTGTGACTTTCTCCTGGTCTTGCTAAATCAGATAACCATGAGTGCCATTTTGTGTTTTTAAGTGCTTTGAAATCTTTAAAATAGCATATCTTCTTTTCTACTGATTGGGTTTTTGTAGTTTTGGCCTCAAATAATTTATTAAATTGTACTCTATTTTTCTAAATTGGTGTAGGATTTTTCTTGTATTGTGTTTTCACTTTATTACTGTTTTAAGTGATTCATAAATACTTTACACATTGCCTTTTAGTTAAGCCTGACTACTTTTGTGCCAAGCTACCAGAGTGTTAAGCACAGGTTGATTTGGGGTTTGCTTGTGTTTCACTCTGACGGTGGTTGTGGTTGCTGCCTGAGTAATGTTCACCCTCCTCAACCAGCACCCAGTTTCCAACATTGGTGGCAGCAGTGGAATTTGGACTTGCGTTTGTGCAATGCCAAACAGTGATTTAGTGTTACACTAAAATCCCAGAAACATAATTTAATTCCAATTTGAGCTTCTTAAATTCTCCTTAATTGTTTCTTTTGCTTTTTCTAAATCTACTCTCAGTACTACCTGACTGCCTGCGACCACCTCTGCAGTAACGGAATTTGAGCTGGCCAACCTGGAAAGTTACACTCTGGTTGAGCTCAAGCAGTTCTGTAAGGAATGGGGACTGTCAACCAAAAAAGGAACCAAGAAGTTGTCACTTCGGAAAGGACAGAAACAGAAGATGGGAATGAGGAGGATGATATGGAGAAGCAAGAGCAGGGCATGGATGCAAGCCCTGAAATACAGCACTCCAAAAGGGGGATCACTTGTCTCCTGAATTGGAACTAGCTGCCAGAGTGGAGAGTGTGTATTCACAAGGCCTGTCCTCAGAGGAGCTGGCAGACAGGAAGGCAGAGAGGGAACTTAGTCTGCAGCTGGCCACGGTCCAGTTTGAAGCAGAGGAGAGTAAAATGGCTCATGAAAGGGGCCTCAGAGAGCTGAACATAAGAGCTAGGCAAGCAGAGTCCAGCAATAGTGGTGGCAGCATACCCACAGTGTCTGAACGGGGCAAGAAAGTTCAAATACCCAAAGATCTGTTGTCCAGCTGTGCGGTAAGGGATGCCATATGTAGGAAATTGGGGTATTATGTAGTGAGGCTGGTTGGGCTTCAGTATGCAATACCTTCACGTTACCCCAAATAGGCACTAATAAATCCGTAGCTCAGTCCTGGTAGTGTGGCACAGAGCAGTCAGGCTTTACTAGAGGAACATGTGCTAAGTATTACAGAGTACCGACATGGACGATAAGTAATTGACACGACTCAAAAGAAATCCAACACCAATAAAAAAATTTAAAAAAAGATTTTTATATAAATTTAGACATCAAAACTAAGACAATCAAATGAGTATATCCAGAGTTATGTAGTTTAAAATCAGCGCATTTAACTCTTACAAACCAATAACGTTGCAGTCAATGTGAAAACACCCTAGTGACAGTCTCTTGCAGGTCGAGTCCAGTGAAAACTACTGGGGGTAAGGTGATGCGAGTCCTAGGACCAGGCTACAACAGTCAGTTGATTTTTACCTGGTACACAGCGCCCGGGTGCTGAGTGGTGGTGCCTGTTCCTTGTGCGGAACGCGGGAGCCGCAGGTGCTGGTTTTGCTGCTTGTGAGGAAAGGGGTGCAAAATCTAGACAACGGGGCCACTGAGGTGAGGGATGAAGCTGCTGTGGGGTTCCCTCGAGGCACGGCATTGCACAAAGGTAGTGGTAGCCTGACTGACCACCTACAAGCCTTGGTAGAAGCAAACACAGCTTTCAGTTACTTCGACATCCTGGAGTATGGGGGAAAACAGTAGCCACCTGAAAATTGCTGGAGGTCAGGACTACATTCTTCAAAATTCACTAGACCATTTACTTTTGGGTGATCCCTCAACGCGTTCGATAGTCAGTAATTCTTTGGTTCCAGGACTGTGATTTACCTGCTTGCTGCAGGGGACTAGTACCTCTAGTCCAAGGGAGTTTTGGAGTTGCTTTTGGCTTGCAGAGAGGTTCCTCTTTCCTTTGGAGCAGATCTCTAATCCAGTATGAGTCGTGGTCCTTCAGTTGCAGGGTGGTTGCCACAGGTGCAGATTATTGCTCCTTTACTTTGTGCAGGTCCTGAAGTCGCAGTCACAGGTCTCTTCTTTGTTCTCGGTTGCAATTCAAGCAGATCTGAGGTTCTGGTGCTAGGGGAGCCCCTTAAATCCTAGATTAGGGGATGTTAGGGGTGTGGGTGCTGGTAGCCAATGGGTTACTAATGGCTAATTCGCCCCTGAGGTGACCACTTCCTGTGGAAGGTGGCACATTTTCTACCCAGAAGTCTCTATTCTGTCACTTTTAAAAATGGCAGAAATCCTTCTTCAGCTGCACAGCCCAGGTAGCCCACCTTAGGGGTGTGGCTAGCTTTCTGCGGGTGTATGCCTCCTGACTGCCTAATTTTCCCACCTACACGAGTTGCAATGTGTCTTGGGCATGGGGTTGGCTTTTTTCTCCTCTGGGTCGAAGCCTGGTTGCATATCAGAGGTGGTGAGGCCTTTGAAGCTCACCGCCTTGATGTGTCATTTCACTAGCCAGCCTGTCAGGGAGGGGGGTGACACCTCCCGCCCAGGCAAGTCTTTGTTTCTGCCTCCTGAGAGAGTTCACATATTCTTGTCTTGGTGGCAGAACCTGCAGGCTATCAGCCAGGGCACAGGAAGCGCTGGCACAACCAGTTGGGCAACCTCTAAAGTAGCCACCTGGGTGCATGTCACATTAAATCCGACCTTAGAAAAAGGTTGAGTTTGATGAGACAAGTTGTTTGGTCCCAAGCATGAAGCTTTTGAGAGGGACCAAAATGGAGCTGTCAACCTGGGGGTTGTGATTGTCTTTACAAATCTTCATTATTCACTATTTTACTGTGGTAGATATGGCAAGCAAATATTGCGATGATAATTAGAGCATTATCATAGGAATGAGATTGCAAATAAAATGCCTAACATGTTATGAACAGTCTAACAGAATCCTGTCTTATTTTCTGCCGTTGTGTGACTCAACTTTCAAACACTTTTCCATGGGTAGTCGTAAACTGAATAAAAAAGTGTGCCAACACCGGTATAAGTAAATACAATGTGAACAGGCAGTACTTATTTCCCAAGACGTTTAGGAGAATGAGGCGGTAGAACTGTACATGTCTAAGGCATAATACTAGTTCGGAGAAGTCTATTTATGAAAAGACCTTGGCATGTTAATAATAATTGATGGCCTCAATAACGAAATGAAAAAACTATCCAAGCATGATTAAAAACATCATGAACCCACAAGCTTTTATAACATAAATAAATGTTACAATAAACCCTGTACAATGTTACCCAAATGAAAGCAGAAGATAAAAGTAATAGGTCACAAACCCTGGGTCTAAAATCAAAGGAGCAGATTTACAAGCCCCTTGCGCCGCCATTGCATCACTTTTTTTGACGTAACGGCGGCGCACACAATGCAGCCAATTTACAACGTGATGCATCTAGGGAGATGCGTCACGTTGCAAAGCCCTGCGTCACATTATACCTGTGCCAGGTATAATGTATGCAGGCTAGGCGTTCCCACGCAAAAAGCCATGTAGAACTGACGCAGTAAAATTTACAACATTTCACTGCGTCACTCTACGCCTTCACTGCGTCAAAATCCCTATGCCTGCTCGGACCAGGCATAAGAAATGATGCAGGGCTTTTTGTATGGGACTCACTTATCTGTTGTGGCACATTGCAAGAGTTGCGTCACTTTCATGAGCAACTCCAGCGATGCGTCACTTTTGTGCAACAAATGCATCAGTATTTCTGACGCATCTGTTAATCCTTGCACCATGTAGCAAGGTATTGTAAATACAGCGCATCCATGGTGGCGCAAGGAAACTGACGCATCTATGCAGATGTATTGTAAATCTGCCCCAAAGTCTGCAACATTGTTGAATTTCCCAATAGGTGAACAGCTAGAATTGTCACTTCCTCCACAAGGGTTTCTCCAAAGCATCCATCATGTTCTTTAGCATTTTATTGATATATGCCACTGCCTCATTAGCCTATCAGTGGTAAGAGGTTAGAAAATGGTAATTTTCCCCACAGTTATCCAATGTGGTCTTAAAAGCTATCCTGGGGAACCCAAAATTGGGAAAGTTCAAAGGGGGTCCCTACCTAATACAATCAATGTAATACTTTCCAAATGCACTGCTTCAGGATGGATTCCTTGTGGCAGATTTACAACAATAAGTATATATTGATTTTTTAGGGGGTTCCACTTACTTACTCAACTTCACAAAGGTAACTCCAGTCACTAATAGTGGTACAGGGGCAGGTCTTGTCAGCCCTCCTTACTTACAACTCAGTTGACAAGTTGGGTAGGTTTGGAATAATCCCTCTCTATCCAACCCCATACTGGGCCAGTTGAATACTGGATATAACGTTTCCCTTTTTTGCTTGATCCTCACCTGTACTGTCAAGGGTGCCTTGTAGGCCAAATGCACTGGGGCAGCTGGAGATGAGGGGCCAGATTTATCATTCTTTCATGCAGCGCAACGCGGCAAGCCACTTTGCTGTGCTACACTGCGTGAAAGGGAAAGGACAGGAATGCACCGTATTTATCATTAGATGGCACATTTCTGTCCTTTCCAAGCGCTGGCACACTTTTCGGTGCCTAGCACCAAAGCAGGCACCCTTGCGTCATGGTGCACGGGTGCCTGCAGTGTAGCTAGGATTGTTTTTGTGCAGGAAGAGACACCTTCCTACACAAAAACAATCCTGAGAGGCATTTTCCTCTTTCTATGTGTGCAGCAGAATGCAGCACACATAGAAAGAGGAAAAAGCGAGTAGAAATAAAGACATTTCTCCTCGTTACGCCTCACCTGGAGAGGCATAGCATTTTAAAGCATCCCAGGTCTACCACTAATGGTAAATCTGGGAATGCACCAAAATCCATGGGTGGATGCATGGGAACACTCACTCTCCACCCATGAAACGCCTTCCAGCCGCAGAGTAACGCAAGGCAGCGATTTGCACTGCCTTGCGTTACTCTAGATTTATCAAGCCATGCAGGGTCACGCAAGGTGGCCTTGCATGGCTTAATAAAATCTCATCTTAGGTTTTGAGTCGCCCTTGTGCCCCCTCGCATGGGCGACGCAAAACCTTGATAAATCTGGCCCTCAGTCTCCTTGAACTTGATGTACCACAAGACTTTGGTTAGCATTCACTTCAGGATCAGAGGTACATGGTAAGCAACACTACTTTCCAACCAATTCATGGCTGCTTCCAAGCCAGAATTATGAAAAGGTGGCTTTTGAAACAGTTCAACCTTCCACTGCAGGAGCTGTGGCATTTTCATGAAATCAGGGCCCCCTTCAGCCTATGTTTTAACTTTTAAAACGTAAGTCAGCATAACGTGCATGCTTTAAATCTTGATAGTATGCAGCAAGACTTTGATGTTTCAAGGCACACTTACAGCAGACTTCCTTAATCCAGATTTATTTATTTAATATCAAAAATGTATATTTAAACAATGAGACATAAACAACCGTGTGAGGTGGCTGATTTTCAGCTTTTGGATTGGAATATTGTATTGGATCATGTCTTTACCCATTAAACTGAGTTAAGTTACTCGGACACACTGTGAGGTGGAGGGAGATTACAGTCCCGGTGCCCCCAATGTTGGGAAGATATGTCGCTTTTACTTTGAGAGGTATTAGAGGAGCTGGTATTGGTGAAGGGGCTTTGTCGATCATTGAAAGTGGATATAGACATGATCCAACAGAGTCTAGTAGCCTTCGTCCACCACAGAGGATGAGGCTCTATTAGTGAGATAAATATAAATATAGAGATTGGACCTAACCTGGAGTTATGACATGAGGGAGGTGCCCTGTTTTTAACTGATGGTTGCCTAATGAGGCTTTAATTGTGTCAGAATTCTGACAAGTACCATTTGAGATCACTATTGGACTCAAATGAGTTGTCTTTTTTTTAAATCCCATTTTAACTAATGGAAGAGAATACATAGATTTTGTCCTGAAGAGGTGGAAATTGTATCTTTCTCCCACCAAAACGCGTTGACGATTAATTGTATATGATTGATGAATTTCAGAAGTGCTCAGTGATATATAAGGTGGGTATATTTTTGTCTAAAGACAGATTGATCTGTCTATGAAAAGGTTTCCATTTCTTTAATATTTATGTGAAGTAATTTATGATGTATGTTGTGATTAAAATTATTATTTTTATAGATGTTTGGTATTCTTAATAGTTTGTCTTTGCTCATAGGAGTGTGGGTTTACATTATCCAGTGAATGTGTCAGAAGTGTTTGGGATTGTTTTGTTTAGTATTAAAAGTGTACTAAGGGGAAATACTTATTGATTGGTTTCATAACCCCATCCCCTCGGCCTTAAGGGGTTGCTTTCTGTATATCGGATTTGTTAAAATAGAGGAGCCAGTAAAAAAGAGAGCTCACAGCGACTGAGAAGCCGTGAATGTGCAGGCCAATGTCTTACACCTCTGTGCTGCCCCAAGACAATGATAATTACATAAATGTTGTTAACCGCCCTGAACCCAATGGTAAAGGCCTGAGCCGCAGACAAGGACTTGTGGCAAGGGTGAAGGGCTTTAAGAACTTTTATAGTCCGAGGCAGAAGAGCTATAATGCTGTTAGAATATTCCACTCACTCAAGGTAGAATGCTCTAAAATAAAGAGGGCAAAACAGGAAGTCAAACATTGAAATTTTGGAGCAGAAGGTCTATGTCAGCCATTATTGACCCAGAGCCACTCCTTTGTGTTCAGTGGAGCTCCCAACACTGCAGTGCAGAATTGCAGTGGCTATTGGCTGCTTTTAGCATTGGAAGATACTTCAGTGAGTCATTTTCTGCAAATTGCCCTGGTGGAACATAGGCACTGGATAGCTTTAATCTTTCCGTAGTAAAACACAATTTTCCAAAAACCAACTGAGAGAAGACTAGAAGTGGGCACATTAAGACAGCTCCACACCTGAAACAAAAGTGTGATTTGTATGTATAGGCAAATGTGTGTAAAATACCTCCAAGACTAGGGAAAAGGGGATTACCATCTATGGACGTTGATTCAAGATATGTAGTTGGGACATCTTAGCATTTTGATGTATCTGGACTGGTCCATGACTTTTGATACCACCGCCCATCCAATATTATATAAATGATTGCAGATGATTGCTCACCATGAATGTGTGACATAGGTGGAAACAGTGCCTTTTGTATGTAAACGAACACAAAGACACCAAATTTGACTCCTATCTGCTCTTTGCCTCTTCTCTGTTGAGTGCCAGTACCTAGCACCTTTGTGATCTTTCTTTAACAATTAAGGTGAGTCACACAGTTGTTGGGGCTGATTGCTTTTTTTGCCTTCTTTGAGAACTTACTATACTTAAAGTTTTCCGGGTGGCATCCTAGCCGTGAATTATATTTTGTATAGGAGATATGAGGCTGCATCATGATAACATTTGTAGAGCTGTGCCGCCACAGAAGGGGGGGTCTGTGCCAGAGACGTTTTAAGACATGGGCAAAGTGGGCTTTGGCCCAGGGCTCCAGCCTTTCAGGGGGGGCCCTGATAGAGCCAGCTCTGTTCTGCAGAGAGTCTTGCCCTGATGACCTTGAATAATTCTTAAACAGATTGTTCTAAATACTGTTTTCCTTTTATTTATTTTTAAAGTGGGTGTTTATGTTTAATGCAACATCCATAAAAAAGTTTCTTTTAGATCAAAACAGGACTTCACATATGAGAAATAGGAGGGTGTCACAGAGATTATTCACAGCAATATTACAAGTCACAATCTCTGAATATTAGATGTAAATACATTTAACATTTGGATGAGTATGCCTGCACACTGTCAGTGCCCTGGCCAAAGAGTGTATAAAAGAGCTGAAATTAAATAATAAATTCAAAGCTTTTCCAAGCAGGAGCCCGCAAAATATGTTTGGCCCAGGGCCCCTGAAATCCTTAAGATGTCCCTGATCTGTGCATTTCTTTTTTTAAACTAGAGCGCATACGTTAATTAAAAAAATCTGTGCGTTAGTGCATGAGCTGTAGACAGCAGGGCTTGAAAACGCAAAGTGGCAGTTACTGTCCTGTAGATGGGAAAAAGAAATGCACAGTCACCTTCAACATCCACGCAGTGCAGAGAACGGGATCATGAGACTTCCCCAAGAGTATTTTCTACCTTGACAACATTTTTAAAAAATGCAAATTTGTGAGATTTTGAACAATCTTTATGTGCATTTAAAGAAGGTCCACAAAAACCCATTACATATAACTAATGAGAATATAAAGGAATAAATCACTAACGAATAGTGAGATCTGTAATCTTCCCATATCAGTAAAGAATATGTCATAATTCCAGTTTCGTCCCTAAAACATAATCCAGGAGTGAGTCATATAAGAAAGGGTTTAACAACAGGAGATCACAGGATGTGTGACTACAGCAGAAGTCCATACCACAAGGACTCTTTCAAAATTGAGGTATGGACTTAAAAGGGGACTTGCTGAACACTAAATCACAGTGATGTCCCCCCAGAATATCGAGGTAAGGATCTTGATGGAACCAAAAATCCTGGACACAATTTCAAAGGACAAAATATCGAAAGGTAAGCAAGTATAGATTTTCTATACCCAGCTCTGTAAATATGTCCCTTGATGATATATATATATACATATATCTTCAAGGTGCATAGATGTAGAATTAAGAATAGCAAATCTATACTTTCTCTGTATGCACTTATCTTTCAATATTTTGTCTCCTCGATATTCTGTCTTGTGATATTAGTGTTTTATGATATTCCTAGCTTCGATATTCCGTAGTATGCCTCAAAGTGAAGGGCCGACAATCAAACTCATACTATAGTGGTGTACTACCAGTCCCGTTCCTACTATCATTGTCATGCCTTTGTAATGGAGGAACTCACCATTAAGGACATCATGACCATTCCAGCAAATGTCCTCATGAATCAACAACTCATTAAACAATATTGTGTAATATTTCACTCATTCACACTGCCTGGCAGGAGTCCATCTCTAAAGATTTTCTACAACAGTGAATGTGTTACAAAATTACAGAATGCTCCCACTGTAGAGTAGCATAATCTGATAATGCTAGGTTTTCAATTATTAACGCCCCAGGCCATATCCTGGATCGCCAACCTTGTAGTTATTTTTCTAATATATCTGACGAGCTTTTTAAAACAACACGCACTGGGATAAAGCATACTCTGCTGTACATTATAAGGATATTGTAAGTCAAAGAAGGATTTCCAGTACCCAAAAATGCTATAGGGCCGAAGGCTGAGTTCCACTATATGGACACTGAACTATGAGCTGACTTGCCGTGTGCTTTTCATGATTGACAGTTCTTGTTACTTTTCATATATGCTTACACTTCGACTGCTCCCCTCACCGCATCATCAGTTAGATCTTTGATCTTTTTCTCCTTCTCATGAAAGAGGTCTTCTGGATTCAAATATGTAGACTATGTACAGAACTGTCACTGTAAATGTAAGCTCATTAATATGCAGGTTACAATTTGTTTCAAGCATATCATAAGCATTTTCAAGGAAGTCACTATCATAGGCAGCTTTGTGATTTCGAATGTGCAGTAACAAGCAAGTAGATTCTTGCTCTCCTGGACTAAAAACCAACAGTTACATAAACACACCACAATGATTTCTCTTTTATTATCAACAACTACATTTGCATAGAAAGAAAGACATTGGCAGCTGAGAAGCTACGCTTCCTTTTAATTGAGTAATGGTTGGATGTGATCTCTTTTGGTGACTGCTTTTCACTCTCTGGTAGCTCTGGTAGAAGGCATTGTGACAGCACATTTTTTTTCTCATTACAGGTGGGTAGCAATTTAACAACTAAAATATAATAGGAAAATTAGAGAACATATTTATATTGGGGATGCATGCTTCCATGTTTTATAAAGAGGTAGGGTAAATTTGGTAGCTGACAATAATTGCCAAGCTCATCTAAAGTGTTGTTTTTGCCTCAGACTGCAAACTCATAAACTCCTCCACTCTCCAATGCTCGACCTCACTTTCTACATTCCTGTCGGACCTGGCATTCTTAAGGTGGTCTTCCCCCAACGTTTTGCCTGCTTTTCTCCACTTTTTGCTGTATCTTTTTGTTGGCCTTAGGTTTCTGAGCACTTTACCACTGCTAACCAGTGCTAAAGTGCATGTACTTCTCCCCTAAACATGTTGACATTGGTGTATACCTGATTGGCATACTTAGTTTGCCTGTATTTCCCTAGTAAAGTGGTATACCATGTAACCAGGGCCTGTAATCTAAATGCTACTAGTCAGTCTGCAGCACTGGTTGTGCCACCCACACAAGGAGCCTCTCAAACCTATCTCAGGCCTGCCATTGCAGGCCCTGTGTGTGCAGTTTACTGCCACTTCGACTTGGCAACCACTTGCCAAGCCCTAAACTCAACTCGGCGATGCGGCGAGTGCAAGGTAAGTGGTTTTATTTATTTTATTATTTTACATTCCCTATCCTGTCGTTTGTCACTTTCACCCCCACCCCGCCACACCGCGCTTATCTGCATGAGCCGCCACTGCTTAAAACTTCTTTTAAGCTGTAATTCCTGATTGGAAAGGGGTAGCTACTTTATGTTTAATATCTTTGGGATGGTGGTGATAAATCCTCTTTCATGGTAAAGTTGGATTTGACATTACCATTTTAAAAATGCCACTTTTAGAAAGTGGATATTTCTCTGCTTGTGACTTTGCTCTGTGTGCCTGCAGCCTGTCTTGAATACACATCTGGGCTGGATGACAGCTATACTTTCTGCATTCCCTCTAGACAGCCACAAACACAGGAGGGGCTGGGTGTGATAGGAGATTCATCTGCATTAATCTGCATAGTGATAGCCTTTCTGGGCTGAAACGGGGAGAGATGGATCACACTTACATCTGAATAGGTTGTGTCCTTCCCTCACACAAAAGGCTGATTTACCCCCTATGGGTAGTCTGGAGCCAGGGCTGGGCTGAAAGGGATATTTGTGCACTTCAGTGGGTTCCTTTAACGTCACCCCCTACATTAAAGGCACTTTTTGGTAGAAGTACCAGGGCTCTGGTCCTATCAAAGCAGTACACTACTGGACCTGGGAAGAACTCTGCTGTGGAGTAAAGGCTGCTGTGCTGAAGGATTGCCACTCTGGTGTGACTGACTGTTCTGAGGAACTGCTTCTCTGCTTTGCTGAGCCGCCCTGCTGATCTCTGCCCTGCTGAGGCCTAGAACTGAACCTAGAGTGACTAGATAACTTGATCTGCATGTCCCACTTGATTGAGACAACACTTGCAAAAAAAGGTAGGGCTCTGTATCTTGCATACATCGATTTTCAAACTGCCTTCAATAGTGTGTCCCGCCCCAGATTGTGGATGACATTAAAAAACTGGGGCATTGACAATACTCTTTTAAAAGCATTGGTTGCTCTACACTTGGAAACCTGGGTTAAGATTAGAGTCACTACTGCCTGGTCTACCACCAAACAAATACAAACCAACAAAGGCTTGAAGCAAGGATGCTTATTGGCCCCAATGCTTTTAATCTGTACCTGGCTGATTTAGCAGACTGCTTGGCTGAAGCCCGAGCTTTTCCTCCTAAACTAGCCGGAACTAAAATTCAGTCGCTCCAATATGCGGATGATACAATATTGCTCGACCAAACTCCGATCGGATTACAGCAGCTACTAACTGCATTGTCCCTATATTGCAGAGTGAACAATCTAAAAATAAACACGGCAAAAACAAAGGTAATGATAATTTCCCAACAAATAAAGAGGAAAGGTTCATGGTACATTGAAGGCAAACCTATCGAGATAGTCACTGCATACAAGTAGTTAGGAGTATGGATCGATCACAAAGGCCGTCAGTCCGCTCACATCACTGCAATGCAAGGAATGGCACAATCTTTAGAGGGGGCTTTTTGTAGAACAAGGAAAGCCATAAGCTCACCAAATTTCACTCCCTTTATCCGAGTAATGGGGGCAAAATTTCTACCGTCAGTAGCCCATGGTGCAATAGCTTTCAAAGACAGAATGGTAACATGGTTTGGTAGAGCACAGTCAGTCTGTTTCTGTAGAGCTTTCTTTTTACCGAATTCTACCTCCCATGCGCAAATACGTAGGGGATTCAACCTGTCATCACAAAAGTGTATCCTAAAAGCCAGGTTTATAGTCTATTGTCTAAAAGCCAAACAACACGCTAAAGAAAAACATCTGGACAATGATAAACAGCCAAGGGTCTACTTAGTGTGAATTTTTAGCACACTGTGTTGAAGTACTGGAAGCTCAGGAAATATGGTCCGCTTCTATACCAACATTGGCAGCAGCAAGACTCTTAACAAAACAAGCAAAAATAATGTCAGCCGATAGTGATGCACAAACTCTGAAAAACCTAAGTCATGGAAGCTGGGCATCAAAACTCTATAACAGCGGGGCCTTGCCATGCTACCTGTCCTCCCCCTTAAAATCAATAATGAAGCGTCAACTAATGAAATCACGGTTCGGCTTGATCCCACTGTTGGCTTACAAGTATGGACGAGAGTACAAAGAGACTGCAGCCACTCAGTGCTGCGCATGTGGGGGAGTTGAGGAATCCCTAAGTCACATATTGTGCACCTGTGAGAAACTACGCTCTTTGAGAATATACTGGCTTCGCCCCATCTGGCGTATTTTAAATATACGGACATGTCAAGATGCCCTGGTTGAGTGCATGAAAGGTGAATCAGTGCAGCTGGTGCCACGCTTCATGAAATACCTGTCCGCAGTAAAACCTGTCCTGGATTCCGATAATAATATAGAACTATAATCCATAATGCTGTGCCAAGTGTTTTAAAATCCTCATGTTTATAGTTGCCTAATTGGTGTCTAAATTTATTAATCTCCAGAACAACAGGGTGATCAAGCTCCACATATTCTTTTATAACATTGGAATCTATGCACTTTATATTGTTTTTAATATGGCTTGATTGTAATGATTTTAATTAACTGTGCAATAAACTATCTATCTATCTAACTATCTATCTATCTATCTATCTAGAATGACTCCAAGGGCTTGCTGGCTTGCCTCCTCTTTTCTGAAGTCTCAGGGACACAAAAGACTTCCTACAATTCTGCTGGAGCTGCTGGACTCTACCTTCTGTGAGTCCGACCCTTGCCTGAGGTGACCCCTCCAAGCCCTGGGCCGCAGAAGTGGGTTCTGCAGCTGCTTACATAATCTACAGTTCCTGGGCCCTTTAAATCAAGCTATTGGGCTCTTTGTGACCGCGAACAGGCCCGTTCACTCTGGAAACATGTTGCTCGCATGAAGGATGAGCGCGAGCAGGCGCAACTTCGTCTCTTCGCACAGCAGCATTGCCGCCCGCAAGGCCCCCGTCTATCTGTCCGTGACGCTCAGTGGCTCTTCATGCACTGTGGACCATCGCCTGCGATGCTTACTGTCCTCCCGGCGAACCTCTTTCCCGCGAACTGGACTCTTGGCTGAACTTAAATAGGTATTGATATTGTCTTCTAAGCACTGTTTTAGCATTTACTCTTAAAAAAATTATATCTCAACTTCTGCTGATTGGGTTTTTGTCATTTTGGTCTTGTTTTGCTCAGATAAATATTCTCTATTTTTCTAAACCTGTATGGAGTCTTTTTGTGGTGTTTTCATTGAGTTACTGTAATTTAAGTGTTACACAAATACTTTACACATTGCCTCTTAAGTTAAGCCTGACTGCTCTGTGCCCAGCTATTGTAGGGTATGTATCTGTCTTACCCTGACTAGGGTGGTGGTCCCTACTTGCACAGGGTGCACACCTCTACCAACTAGAGACCCCATTCCTAACAATTCTCTATTGGAAGGAGGTAAAAGGACAGACAGAGAGATGTGTGAAATGGGTAAGTGGTGAGTGAGATGATTAATGAATAAGGGGCAGGCTTGGAAGGGTACTCACTGCAACACTTCAGACTTTTATGACATTGAATGCTGAATAATTATAGGGTCAAAAAAGCTTTATACCTTGGCAAACTATGTGGATTAGTTTCATTTAGATGAATTGTAATTGACTATCCTGAAAACCCTGAAGTTACGATGGCCGTCTGAATCTTTTTTAGGCAACTTTGCAGTAGATGGGCATAGACGTTGTGTAGAGGATGACGAATGATGAGTGCTTATGCTGAGAAGGAGAGGATGACAGAAAGAAGAACATTCCCACATTGTGTGTCCACTTGTCAACCACATATGGCCCTGCTTATCATATTGGTTTCATTAGTATTCTCTCTAATCAATTAATGGATGAAGGTGTAGGGTGTGAGTGTGAAACTTTGAAAGGAAAGTAAGGGCAGAACTTTATAATGCTAAGCTACTCTTTCAGGGATGAGAGCGAGATGCACGGAGGGATAGCCCATTGAACGTTGAGCAGGAGAGAGAGTGTTATAGGGTTAGGCAAAGATAACTATAAACAGTAATGTGCGATAGGAGTGGGATGCATAGGTAGTGGGTGGGAGGAGGGTTGGTGGAGAGGGAAGAGGGCAGAAAGGAAAGAGCTGTTGGAGAGGAGGGACAGAAAAAATGCTGAGATTACAGGTGTGGTAAAAGAAGATGTGAAAACAAAATGCTCACTGGCATTGATTGACGACTGACTGGTACTGTGGCCGCAAGCCAGGATACAATGTTTGAGCAGACTATGGACACTACCCACCTACCCAAACGTACCCCATCTTTAGCAAATCTTAATTCACAACTATCGTACTAAGGTACACCTTCCTGATTCGCAACTGTTTATAAAAGATTAAGACATTTTGTTGCTCCAGAAGACCTGGGACTCCCAGCTACTGGCATTTGAGGGGTATGAATGTTTCAGTGTGCATGCAAAACCATCATGGTATGGGTGTGCTTCTGGGGGCCTATCCATAAGGTGTGAGTGCCCAGCCATGGAAACACCCAGAATTTGTTTTTGAAGCTGTACTTCAAGGGGAAGCCAAGTCTGTATATAATCAATTTTTATAATAAGGATTTTGTAAATATCCCAAATGTGAAGTTCCCGATTTTCTTCATCGATTCACTTATTTCAAAGTCCAATGTTAAGAGATGTGAAGCACACTTAATCCTAGCAGGTTTACTGCCAGACTGGGTCACATGACATAGAGTATGTTGTAGGTGGTGAAGACCATAGAGGGAATGAATTAGAGACCTTTGTAGCATCCTGGGACCTGAGGAACATTATGGATTTAGGAGGCACCAGTAAACCTGTATTGCCCACTTTTATAGGGGTAGAGGTTGCACCTTAGTAATTGATTATATTTTTATCTCTATTGGTTTAATGAACTTACTAACGTTTGGAGTCATTATACGCTCAAATTTTGGGGACCATAATCCCATACAAGCAGTAGTCTCTGTATCACTGGAGAAGGTATCCAATACAGTTGTTGGGATTAGCAAACCTCAACCATCTTCTGATGGCCTCAGGTTGGTATGTAAAACTCCATAACCCGATCCAATTCCATGAATCCTTAATAAGAGATAACTGGGAGCTGATTATGCGATGTTTGGAGGATGAGGCAGGCAGAGACTTAGTAGTCTGTTCTTTCGTTGCCCTTTGTGCTTGCATTAAAAAAATTCTCATAAAACCAACTAGATCCAACCATACTGTACCAAGGTGGTTCAACAATAAATGCTCAAAAGCCAATTGACAGCTGTGTAGTGCTTTCACTGCCAACCCTAGGGATCCAGTCATTGTCGCCATTACATGTAAGCAGTATAAAGCTGTCATTACAAAGATGCAGAATTAAGTCACCACCCAGCAATGTTAAAAATTAGTTCAAGCAGAGTATGTGAAAGACTTTAAGTCTTTCTAGTTGGCAGTGACTGCTATGCAAACCTTAAACCAGATTGTGACCCCGATTAGTTGTTAGTCACATTTCTAGCACAGCATGGGTGGCCCACTTTTCCCCAAAAATTCTGTCACTGAACAGTTTACTACGATTAGCAGCAAGCTTCAGGGCATATTGATCTCACTGTATGAAGTGGTTGAGTCTATCCGGCAGAGTGTCAGCAAGAAGGCACCTGGGCCGAATGGAGTCCCTATAGACTTGATAAAGTGCAATATTGATTTGTGGTGCCATTATTGAATAATGCTTTTAACGACCTTGCATGGTCTCCATTACTGAATTCATGGTCCTTTTTGACCATTGTTCTGATATTCAAAAAAGTAATCGGTCTGATCCTAGCTGCTATCACCCCATTTCACTTATCGATACTTCTGAGGAAATATTAGGCAGAGTTATTTATAATATAATCAAGGAGTGAGCCTCAAAAAGGCCATCTTAAATAGCTGCCAGTATGGCTTCAGGAATCATGTGGGAACAATTGAGCAATGTCTGATTTTAAATTTCATTAACGGCAAGTACACAATAGCCAAACAATGCCCAATATACCTTGCCTTTATAGATCTGTCCTCTGCATTTGATTGCGTAAATTGCTCAAAGCTGTGGACACTCCTTCTGTCCATGGGATTGAATTAGGCACTCATACACTTTTTAGCAACCCTACACGAGAATAGGAAAGCCAGAATAAGATTTGGGGCAAATGGTGAACTCTCCAGGGAGATCAAAATCTCTCAAGGTGTCAGGCAGCTGTGTGTAGTGGCACATTTACTTTTTATACTCTACATTAATAAGGTAAGCCCCTGCTTATCTACTGTTACCTCTGATGTTCCCAACGTTAAGGGTGCATTACTCCCAACGCTGCTTTACTCCGATGATGCAGTGTGGATGGCCAGCCCTCCGAAAGCTTTGCATCTGCTAGTGACTTCTTTCACCCAATTTATGGCTGATCTTGATCTTCTTACAAATTTCTCAAAATCATACATTATAGCCTGCCGCCCCAAATGAATTCAAGTTTCTAATCTTGCAATTGGTATCAATCACTTAGATAGAACCAGTACTTTTTCTTATATTGGGGTTATCTTTGACTCCGACAGGTTCCCTGGGTACCTAACATTACACATCATAGGCTGAAGTTATTTAGAGCAGTTGGCTTTCTCTTTAGTATGCCAAAGCCTCCTTGGGGGAGGACACTTTCCCCGCTTTTGTAGATTTATACAACACAGTGTGTGCTAGTGCCAATGTATGGAGTCGAGATCTGGAGCATTACTAATTGCACAGCTATTCAGGTGGAGCATAATCGAGTTTGTAGAAAGGTTTTGTCAGTCCCTCCATCCCCCTCTCATTTTATTTATCATGAGGAACTGGGCATGAGCTATATGGTGGATAGTATCAGAGCTAGCCCCCTACTTTTGTGGTTATCCATATGGGAAACTGAGGAGGCGGCCCTGAATTAAGCCATTATAAAAGATTGTCTAGCGTGTGATAAGGGCCGATATTCAGACCAAATATCAAAACCAAAATATGGTCATACTAAAATATTGTGTCTAAAATATCGTGATATAGAAATGTCATCTGCAAGAATATCGTTGTCATGAATATAGATTTTAAGGTAAGTAATATCGATTTTGAAAAATCGAAATCATTAATATCGTTTACAACAATGTAGTTGTTTATAATATCGTTTTTTAATTATTATGTATTTCAGTTTATATTTTAAATGTATATGTAATAAATGTTTTGTATAATTATTGTTTATATTTTTTAATATAGTTGTTAAATTTTTAGTAGTTATTGAATTTAGTTTAAATTGTTTTGGTGATTTTCAGTAATGTAGCAGGTTGTGAGATTTATAGGGGTACAGGGTGGGAAGTAATTTAATTATAATTAATTATTAATTAATTTTTAATTAATATTAATTATTGAATTGATAATTAATTAAGTTAATTGTGTAATTAATTTTTTTATGTAAAATTTTAGGTGCGGGTTGTGGGATTTGTAGGGGTATAGGGTGGGAAGCAAATTAATTATAATGAATGAATAATTATTTTTTAATTAATATTAATTATTGAATTGATAACTATATATGTTAATTGTGTAATTAATTTTTCTTAAAAATTACGTTTCAGGTGCAGGTTGTGGGTTTTGTAGGGGTATAGGGTGGGAAGTAAATTAATTAATATTCATTTTCAAATTAATATTAAGTAATTGATAATTAATTATGCTGTGTTATTTTTTTTATGTTAAGTTTTAGGTGGGGGTTGTAGGTTTTGTAGGGGTATAGGGGTTACACTGACTGGCGTGGGAATAGTAAATTTAACCCCTCCGCAATCCAACACTTTCCCTACTGTTGCATAGACTGGAGTGGGAATAATACATTTTACCCCTTCGCAAACCAACACTTTCCCTACTGTTTCACTGTATGAAGTGCAAATAGTTAAATTTACCCCTCATGAGTCCAACAATTCCCCTACTGTTGAACTGACTGGAGTGAGAATAGAAAATGTGACCCCTCCGCAATTAAATATTTTCCATACTGTTGCACTGTGTGGAGTGGGAGTAGTAAATTTTACCCCTCCTGAGTCAAACATTTTTCCTCCTGGTGTATAAATTGTAGTGGGAATAGTATATGTATTATTTATAGAATTTTATAGTTTGGTTTACTTTATTTAAAATTAAATTATTATGTTTTTTGTATGCAAAAATATAATATTTATAATTAAAAATAGTTGTAATATTTAATAATAATAATTATTTTTTAGTAAATTGATAGTTTTTTATGTTGTTTACTTTTTTAATTGTAATTAAATTGGTATGTTTTTAAATGTTATGTTATTGGGTATATGTATGTATGTATATATATATATATATATATATATATATATATATTATATATATTTATTAAATTAGAAGTTTAAAATAATTTTTAAATAAAATATGAATTGAAAATAATAGCTTAATAATATTTTTAATTATATATATGTAACTAAATATATATATAGGTTTGACAAAGACCGCAAGAGCGGTCGAAACGCGTTACCTGGTTATATGTAGTCACAATAAAAACCCTTTTACGTGAACCCGAGCATGCTGGAGTCTGTTCGAATGTTGGAGCAGACGCTTTGAGAAAATATATATATACATATATAGTAATATATATGTGTGTTTTAATTTTTTGAATAAGTAAAATAGTTATATTTATTTCAAAATTAAATATATTTAATTTGTATTATATTAGTGTTACTGTTTAATATATTTAATGTTTAATATTTATATTTATATATATAAATAAACAATATTTTGTACAACAATATTAATGACAACTATATTTTTAAATCAATATTTTTGTCATTTACATTATAAATATAGGATGACGATATTTTGACAACGATATTTATGTGACAATATTTTGGTATGGCGATATGTCCAGAGGCGATATTTTGTCAGTGAACCATAAGGGCCTTAATATTCCATGGCTTTCATATATGAACTTTTTTTCACACAATAGCGTTGCCTGCCTGTTCGCTGAGCCCTGTTCTATCATGAGACAAGGTAAAAAGAAAGTGAAACCGCTAGTCCTAAACTATGTCTGCTCACATAGGCTTTTAACAGAAATCAAAAAAACCTCCGTTTTAGCTTACTCTCACTTGAGTATAGATAGTGCGGCGGCGCAATATTTATTTTATGCCCATGGGTGCTGGAAAATATCTCTATTGTTTCGCTGTAGGGCTGGCACCATCATGTACCTACTTTGTTTTCCCTTGGGATTTCAGAAAAATTTTAGTATTTTGCCATGTCCTTGGGATGGAAAATCCACTCAAACAATGTTACATTTCTTTTTTTTCTGTAAATTCTATGTAAAATACACGAAACGCGTTTTAATCCCATTTATCAAGTCACGCAATTCTAGCCAATGCAGACCGGCCATATGCTTCCAACAGCAACTGTTGGACCCTGAATGTTGTTTTTACGAAGGAATGTTCCTGAGGCTTGCTGTATGGTTACGTTGCACTATGCACTTTGAGTGATTTTATCAATTACTTTCTTGTTGTATATATTTCACATCAATTCTCTGTTTTGTCACATGATTGTACATGTATTGTTATTTGTTTGATATCTTAATCATGGTTTCAATCGGAATAATGCACTTTTATGGTTGCTTTTTGCACCTGAATAAAGGAATTTCTGATTCTGATAATGTAGATCTTTGACTTGTTCTTAAGCTAGACCTATTGTTCATAATGAAAAATAAAGCAGTAGTGGCCCATTCCCTGCATAAGTGATAGGGCGGGCCAGAGGAGGGAGGGAAGTGGGGAGGGGAGGGGGGGTTTTGGGGATAAAAAAATAAACAACAAAGAAAAAACTTACCTGAACGCCGCCGCCGTCTCCTGCTGATTCGCGCTCTTCCTGCTTCTGGGCACAGGCTCCCAGACTGCACTGTGGCCAATCCTGATGCTGCATGAAAACATCGTCGGGATTGGCCTGAGCACTGGCAACTAGCTCTCCCAGGCAGACTAGGAGCCTATGCCTGCTCTCTCCAGCCCCAGCAACGCAGCTGGGACTGGAGAGAGCTTCACTGCGCATGAGGGTTTGGCCGGCCTGAGACGGCCGGCCAAACCCTCATGTGCAGTGAAGGGAGTACACCACCACTCCCCAACAGCAGTGTCATCCCATGGGCCCGCTCCCAAGACTCGTCAGAGTTCTGGGGGCGGGTCCAGGGGATTAAAATAAAACAATAATAAAAGAGTTTAAAACCAGTTTTATTATCATTTTATTTGAGCGTGGTGGCAGGAGGGAGGGGCAGCGCTCCTCCGCCCTAATGGAGGGGCCGCCGCTGATATAAAGTGAATAGAAAAGTATATGCCTTTTGCTTTGTATTGGGCTTTTTGAAGAACATTCACAGAGCAAGCCAGCTCTTTAAAAACCATGATTCATTCCACATTACATCAATGAAATGCAAAGAAACCAACAACTGAGGCGAGTACACACATATTTAAGATTAGAGACGGGTGCTGCAACGGAGCTAGGTAGCCAATCCCAGTAAGGTGTGACTGAAAAAGGACCAGGGACTTACACATCGTATACCGCTTAACTTAAGCTCACTGTTGTCCCTAAAATACTAAAAAGTTGACGCCCTGTTATACTTACGAACTTTCTGCATGTAATAAAGAAACAAAGGTACTTAGTATTTTTATTCACTGAACAGAAACATTTACTCATCAACTGAAAAGAAAGATATCACATAAGTGCAATATACAGACTGTAGCAGCGAATTCACATTTGTAAATGTATATTTATTTTACAAATATTACAAATATACATCCATTAGTACAGTATTGCCATTCAGTCATGCTTCTTATATGTACATATCTTCATTTAAGGGTTTTTGTTCAGCATGATTCCTTCCCCAGGTTAGAAAACATTGGGCCAAGACGAAGGCCCCATTTTGAATCAAGGATATGTAATGCAGTACGATGACCCTGGGATTCCATAGGACCATTGAACATGGATGCAGCCATCTTGGGACCAATCAAAGAATTAAAGATTGTATGTTTTTCACATATGGAGCATCCCGGACCAAAGTAATGTACAATACAATTGTTATTTTATTACATACACTGATTTAACATTTCTCGATGAGGCAGATCAGATGGCCCTTTATTGATGCTGGGCTCTAATGACAATCTAAAAAATACATGCATATACCATTTCCTTCTGATATTTTTTTTAATTCATTGGCTTAGTCTATTGACAATCTGCTGGACTTAATTATATGTTAAATAAATCTAACTCTTTTTAATACTTACAAAAATAAATGTACTTTATTTTTTACTGAAAAGTGTTGTTAGTGCATGTTGCTTCCAAAGTTTTTTTTCCTGGGCTACGTTTTGTTTTGTTAAGATGGCATGCTCTTGTGAAGTAAATAGCATGAAATTGGTGTGTGTATGAAGACATTTTTGTTTAAAAAAAAATACTACCTTTCATCTTTTCGTCTGAGTTTTACTTATATTTTCTTTGTATATAAAAGTAGTAAGGAAGCCAGATATCTCACACTCTTGTAGAGATGGGTAATTGTGTGTTTATTAAGACCCCATGGGGTAGTAGGCGCTGTACACATGTAGTCAAACAATGGTTCACTGATCCCAAAAAAGTGATTGGCTCTTATAATAAGATTTGGTTTGAGAGAGTGCCTCAATATCATATCGATATCGTAGAGTACAATCATTCACAAAGCACTCAGTTCAATCTGCTTAATATTCATGAGACATAATTATTTGTCTTAGCAGAATTTGGTGCTACAACGTCTTACACAGACTGCATAAACTAACACCTAACTTATCATATGTAGTTGTAATCACTTTTCTAAAGAAACAACAAATGTATTTCACCATTATTGACCTTGCTTGGACAATATTGATGATCTCACTGCCAAGTACTTGGCTGCCTCTAAGCCTCCCACTGAAACTAGTAAAAGAAAAATAATTTGTAGTCATTGGTGACTACTCTAAGACAAATTTACTTAATCCTTTGTTGTTGCCCGTTTGAGTTTGGGCAGCTGTCAGTGGATAAGATTCTCAAATTCTTCACTAAGTTGATAAAGGAGCACTATTTTACACCTTTTATATCTGCTTAAAATCTGTCTAATATTGGTTGACGTATGGAACACAGACTAAAATACAGCAGCAGACTGTCCTTAAGGGAAAAGGGGCACCGCCCCTCACCGTTTTGCAGACATAAAGAGAGTCTGCCAGGCTGAGTAAAGGTCGGCCTGACAGACACTCTCTGGGCCCGATTACGAGTTTGACGGTGCAGCAGCTGGACTGCCCCTCCGCCACACCACCAAACCCATGTGGAGACTGCCCACCCTATTATGACTTTTTAAGTCATTGGCGGGCTTTTCCTTTGGTGGTCCCACGGCGGTGCCTTTAAAATAGGCACCACAAGGGAACGTCAAAGGAAGTTTCAACACAGCATGGACTGAAAAGTTCATGCCGTGCTGGAACTTGTGTGCATACACACGGGGGCACATGTTGTGCCCCCCTGTGTGCATCCACAAGGAGTGAGGCACAAGGGGGCCCTGCAGGGCCCTCTTTCTTTCCTCACTGCCACTGTTTTCATGGAGAAAAGACCTCCATGAAAACAGTGAAAGACCTCCATGAAAATGGTGGCGGTGATGACAGTCGGAATATGCTTGGCGGGACCGCGGCGGTCCCGCCAAGCATATAGGTGTCTCTGGACCGCTGCTCCACCTCCAGGGATCAGCAGTTCCCTGGCTGAGTCGGCGGTCTCAAGGCAGCACGACCACTAGGGTCGTAATGGGGCGGTCGCAAGACCGCCACCGCCGTGCCACCACGAGTCTAGGCCCCTTTATGTTCAGGTCAGGTAGCCAGACACTATACATGTGCTAAATGAGCAGACACATGGCTGCCTGAGTTGAACTTTGCTGTGCAGAAAATTTCACAACCCTGTGAGTGTGACCTCCTAAGCCCAACAATGTGCTTAGAATTAGACCTGGGCACTTACATTTTAAGCCCAGTAGTGCCCAGGGCTGACTGTCCAACAGTGATGCTCATCACAGAGTGGGGTGTGGTCATCGGTTTTACTGACCCCATCTCACTCTATGACAAGTAATGTATGTGTGTTTGTGCATGCGTGCTGTGAATGGATGAGTATGTGCTTGTGAATGGTGGGTGTATGTGTGCATGCATGTGAATGCATGGGTGTGAGTGATTGTGCCTGTAAATGGGTGAGTATAAGCATGTGCGTATGTGGCCTGCTGGACACACCTTTTGCTCGAATTTCCGGCTGCTACAAGCTATTCTCTTGTACTCCAAATTCCACTAGTCCTGTTGTTGACCCTCTAAATGACTGGAAAGATTGAAACATGGTAAACACACAAGCAATTGCACTATGAACAATACTGTTGATCTATTCAATATATTTTGTATACTCTAAAAGAGTGGACAACAATGTATAATCATGTCCCAGGGTCAGTTGCCAACTTTGCATATACACAGCTTTATGTCTTTTTCTTTCACTGTGTGAGCTCCACGATCGCTGAGCACAATTTATTGATTTCTTTACAATGTCAGTTTCATGGTGAAATATTTTGTTGCTTCTGTGGAAAATGTACTAAAGCTACATACAATAAGTGAGCTCTAAGTGTGTACTGTCTCAGCAAACGCCTGCAGCACTGAATGTTGCTAAGACAAATAGCTATGTATTATGACTGTTCAGCAGATTGAATACAGCCTCTGTGAGCCATTGTTCCCAATAATTTAATCCAAAAATTACCAAACTGGTTTTAACGAACTCTATAGAAACATTACTTTACATGCAGACAGTGCAGGTCTGAATACTTGTGTCGGAGAAAGGTATTTCGTGAAAGCTTTAAGCGAAATGCAGGGACATAAACTATTTGTTAAAACCTATTTTGAATTCTCCGAAATAGGGTTGACAAACCGCAGCACAAGCAGATCGATAACTTATACCAACTATGCTTCAATGTCAGGGGAAGAAAGATCTTGATTTTACGAAGACCTAATTTATCACTATGGCTCCAGTTCAGAGCTGTAGGGATGGTATCTACTGCACCCTTTAAATACCAATACCCAGGGGTGGGCTATTTACTGGGTGCAGTAAATATCTCATATTCAGAGTTTTTTTAAAATGGGAATTTAATGTATAACATGTCGAATTGGTATTTACTATACCAAATTATATAGGTTGTGTCTTTTTCTCAGAAATTGTACTTTGATAAATGTCGCCAGTTTTTGCTTGCATAAACTTTAAGGGAAAAACTCGCTTGGGGGTGCTATAATTGCAGCATTACTTGGAATTGTGATTCCTTGTGCGTAAAGAATTGAATAAGGTGTATCTCTCTCAGATTTGATTTATGTGTTTGTGTGTGTGTATATATATATATATATAATTACGCTATTATAGCATTGCTTATACTATGCACTACAGTTTAAAGAAATGCACAACTTCATTCCAGGTGCATTCTGGGCATTGTAGGATGCTGTGGCATCATGGGGGATTGGACTTAAAAGCACATGATCATTGTACACGTCATTTGCTCACCTGTGATCAACGCTTAATGGAGAAGCCGAAACGCGTTAGGAGGAAGAAAGTGTGCCTTCTTGAGCATCAAACTCTCTGTCTGTTTCCAGAATCGGGCTCCAGCGCTTCTTTTTTTGTATATATATACATATATATATATATATATATATATATATATATATATATATATGTGTGTGTGTGTATATATATATATATGTATCTCCCTCACTCTTACTCTCTAGACATACACACACATATATATATTTATTTATGGTATTAGTTTATTTAGCGCAAACTTGACCCGAGGGCTTTTATATATTATATATATATATATCTGTGTGTGTATATACATATATAAAAACAGAGATGCACAGACACACAAATTTGATCATAGAGTGCATATATATATATATATATATATATATATATATATATATATATATATATATAAACACAAACGCGCTCCTTCTGGACTACACGAGACCCATGGAGAGTCTTCCTTTACTGAGAGCGCGCGGATCAGAGGCATTTACGGAAGGATATATATATATATATATATATATATATATATATATATATATATATGTGTGTTTAGTGAGAGAAGTGAGAGAGAGAGTTGCCCCACAGCATAATAGCATAGTAGGTTTTCTCTTGAACTGCACATTAGACTCAGTGTTCTAATATCACAAGATGGTGATTTCCTACGATGGGATATATTAAAATGTTGCATGTTTAATATTCAATTAGGCATCAGTGGCAGGGTGAGGTCAAAAGGGCACACTTATTAAAGGGAGACATACTGCTTCAAGCATAGCACTTGGTGCTGCCGGCGATGCTGGCATTAAATGTGCAGGGGATGTTAATTGGCTCGTTAGTACCTGTCAATGCAAATTATGATATGGCAAACTTCTGACATGCAAGTAGTCTTCAAAATTAATTTGACTTGACAGTTCTGCGCAGGGATGCGGGAGCCCATGCTGTTAAAAGTTTAGCCCTCATGAACAATCACTGTTAGAGAGTTAGCAGAACTATTAAGATTTACAGCCGAGACTTCAATTTTGAAGGCGCTAAATGGCGTCGGCTGAGGACAAGATTGTGTTGATGTTCCAGGGTAAAGTCTTCACCAAGGGCAACGTATAACCCACGTTCCTCTATTTTTGTTGGTCTCTGACCACGTGTCATCAAGATCATGTTGAGGTGGCTTCCTGTTCTGCCGCTCCCCTGGTGATGCGTTTCTGTTCTCGTTGACTACTATTTCTCAGAGTAATAGCAATGCAACAAAAAAGGAAATCCTAGACCGGCTCACGTTGACTCTAAAGGCCGAAATCCAGTTAATATAATGTGACACATCAGTCCATGTCTCCAAGATCCATCTTCCCTCTCTGAACAGATAGAATGGATGAGTTAAATGCCTGAATTTCGCTTTGTATTGATTGATTGGAGTTATTTCTATGTGGGACTGATATCATTGCGCCCTCACAGCACTATGTGAATAAAGTGGTTTGAATGTGCGGCTAGGCAGCTGTGAGCAACTTTATGCTTTTTGTAACTCCCTTGAGTTAACATCTGTTTTCTATCTAAAGGAATGTGCAGCAGTTCGTGTGCTCCTCTGGGGAGGAGCTGTAAATGAAGCATAACTTGCTTCTCCTCAGGAGAAGCCACAGGAAGCTTGGGAGTTTGGCCACAGATCCCAACAAGATGCTTTCAGCATTAACTATGTACCAGCAAACTGCTCAGGGTGTCCTAAGTGCTATTTAGATGAGGGAATGGCAGATCAGTGTGTGCAGTTAAGGAACTGTGCCAACGTGCTACTCACGTTCTGTTAGCGTGTGTGAGCATCCACATACTCATTCCACATAGGCCTAGAAGTTTACATTGAATGGATGCAGGGGTAGAATGGGATCAAATACTTTGTTGTACTATGTTGTGAATTTCCCATTTTCTTAGGCTCTTTGGAAAATGAATTTCTTTCTCTAGAGCTGCAGAAATGGGACAGGGCACAGCAGGTGGGAGTAGCCCATGTAGGTCAAGGTGACAAGGCATGCAAGTTGAGTAAGGATAAGTGGGAGAACAAAATATAGTGAGATATAAGGGAATGTAAATGGGAACATGAGGGAGCATTTCTAGATCTTGCCATTCTGGTGGCACCGGAATGATGGTGAATGGTTGTGGGTTCACAAGCCAGTGTTGCCGTGATTTAATTTGTTCACCTGGAAGCAACATCACGAATGGCATTTGGACTCTAGGAGATGGCGTACGCTGCTCAGTGATTGGCGTCTTTTATTTTTTGAAACTATAAGGAAGTAGAAAGGAAGAGAAAGCGAGGCAAGGCCACAAGTCAGAAACATAGGTTTCCTGCAGTAGGCAACTGAAGTGGCAGAATCAGGAGATAGTTCAACTGACAGTAGATATCTTGAAATGTTAAGGATTCCAGCCATGACTGAATATGCCCTAAAGACATACCATGAGAAGGCCTGTAAGTGCTCCAGAACTAACCTCTAGAGATTTACAGATGATTTACAGTGGAAGAAAATAAGTCCTGGCTTTAGTACTGTTCCACTGAAAAATCCAAATTTCTTCAGGATAAATCAACAGCACTTCAGCATACTATGTACAGGTAAAGGAAATTCCTAGGGGTACAAATATACGATTACTCCTCTATTAGATCACTCTCTAACAGTTGGTGTAGGTAAAGTGGATACTTTTATAATTCAAGCCTACATATTGCATGCCATTTTTCTAAAAAAATATTTTATTCAGGGAAAAATATGGTGCATAAATAGAGAGCAAATATACTCTACATATAGTGTTTGCCTAAAATCAAAAAGCTCTATTTTTCTGTACTATTTGGGACCCATCTCATTCTATTTATTGGAAAAATCTCAGCCTATCTTCCCATAAAATATAAGCATGCTGACGGTCTCCTCGTAAGGTCATCTTCCTTCTTGGGAGAGGGGAGCAAATATTGCTGTAGGGGAAGCCAGAAATTAGGCCACTGAAGGTGTGCAGTGGTGTCAGACCAGTTACTTCTGGGTGGGTCTTAAATGAGCTCAGACATCATAACACCATGTCAGGTCACAATTAATCTCTGCTGCTGTGGATTATTGTGGAAATAAAATGTGGCTAAGCGGCTAGTAGCATTCCTATTAAAGAAGAACACTGCTTATAATTCAGCACATGTCATGATAAACATATACAGAGATTTACATTTTGTACAGGTGTACAAACATTCTACTATTGCCATTGGTCTTAAGTGGGATAGAAAATGCCAACAGTTTCTCCTATGAACATGACATTAACTTGTCTATGCAAACGTCACTATTAACTCTCAGGCATGTCCTTTTTTCTGGTTTGAAACTGTGACAGGGTGCATAAAACCAGTAGATAAGTTTTTGATTCTGGTTAACACCTAGTATAAATGCAAATGTGCAGACAGAAATATGATATTATCATAGTTGAGTGTGGGGAGGGGTGAACGCTCACCTGTGGCAAAGTCCCTCCCCTCTCTCAACAATAGCAATGTGTAGCTTATTACACTGCGCGCATCCGCATATACAGTTTATGCTATGGCACTTTTTCTTGTGTATTTATTTAAAAAAGTATTTAAGCAAAAACAGGATGCAAGAGGTTAAATGTGTGCAGTAAGGTAAAATAACATTATAGGGGCTTCTGACTATTAGGAGAGTTGTTTCCTTTGTTAAGTCATTACAATATGCAATCTGTGAGGCAGTAAACAGTGTTTCCTTTACTGTACTTTGGTAATAACTCAGAATTTGACCATTGCAGTGTAGTAGTAACATGTCAATGTGCGTTACTAGTACAGTCGCTCTAAATAGCGTGTTATTGGGTCACATTAATATTGATTGCCAAGACATGAATGTATATATTCACAGTGAGGTACCATGCTTTATTTGCCACAATGGCCCTTCTTACAATTGTCCCGGTAATCCTCCAGGTTACATCACCTCCAGAGTTACAAATGTTCGGGGTACTCAGATTTACCGGGGAATTATAAGTGGGACCCTTCGAGAAGTGAAATCACCAAGAAATTGGTAATTCTGGATCTGATTCCCCTGTTAGTTCTTCATTTCTCCCCAAACTTTTACAAACCAAAATCTGTGTGTGAAAATAAGCAGATCCACAGTTTTGCTGCAGATCACATAATTCAGATGGGGACTGTTACTGGCCCCTTCTCAATTAAGAGATCACTCATAATGAGGGCAATGCGGTTGGCCTCCTGAGCAAACACATAAATAGGTGAATATGTCACCACTAGGGTTAACGGATTACTCCATTTTCCTGAGAACTCTGTATTCCAGTCCTGGTCAACAACTGGCTGCATTCTGGGAGTTCTGGTCTTGGTTCACATCATTACAACCAATCGGATTAAAGTATCAGATTACAGTGATTTGTAAGTGGAAATCTCCGGACTTGAACATTGGGATCGGGAGGTGACCTGGTAACTGTAAATTGACGGATTACTAAACAAACTGAGGGGCTTTCATGGTCGCCGGACAAAATTATGTGAGTGTTGGAACAACATTGAATTACTAATAATTTCAGGTACAAATTGCAAAAGTGTGTGGTAACAAAGAGAGGCCATTGGTTCACAGGCTCCTTCTGATGGCCGCAAGTGTCAAGGAACTTTCCATACAGTCAATAATACACAGTCATTGCTCTACCAAAAATTATCTTCTGGATCCACATGAAAGTTATTGTGTTCAGTGAGTTTTACCAGACCAGTTCATGCTCCTGGTGGCCGCTGTTTTGCAAATTGGGCTAAAAACAGATCTGAAGGGTTTGTAAAATGAAATCATCAACTGGAACAGTAACAGGACATACGGTGGTAACCCTTGAATAGTTGGAAGGATAGATTTCAATAGTAAAGCACCACAACTCACAAGACCCTTTACCCCACACAATAATAAGGCCAAACAAAGACATTGATTAATTTTTCACTGCGTAATTCTCGAAGGGTAAGACACAGTGGCGTAGCTAGTGGGAGGGCGGTCCGGCTGGGTCTTATGAGGTGGCAAATACTACTCAGCTGTGCTTAGGGAGTAAGAAAGATAAGTAGAAAGAACATAAAGTGGAGGAAATCAGAATTTGCAGAGGTGACCTTTTGGACAAAGGGCCAGGCAAAGAATCTTGCTGGAGGAACAGATGGGCATTAGTCATAGACAAAGATGTGACTGATGTATGAGTGGTCCAAAAACAGTAATTCAATGCAGAAATGCTTTTGACATAGAGAAAGGGAGTTCTCTCATGATGGGCTGTGCTGGCTCAGCGTAGAGCCGCACACATGTTTTGATTCACCTGCAGTGTGTAAGAAGAATTCCTTTAACCTGTTATTTCTTCACGGTAGGGTTTCATTTTCTGAAACTACAGTTAGGAAACAGAGAGTAAGGTTTGTCTTTTTTTCTGTGTCTGAGCTGTGCTGTCTTTAGTGTTGGGTTAAATTAATTCACTTTACAATCTTCCTGAGCATAAAAACAGGCGCTCTCTGCGCTGAGCCAGTGCAGAGCCCATCATGATAGGACCCCTGGAAAGATAGAAATGTGAAACCAAAATAAAAGTGTGCCATCAGCGAGGTTTGACGTGTTGTGTCCTCGGAAATGGAAAAATCTGAAGATGCTGGCAATCCTCACGTGCCATTAGTTTATACATTTTTTTAAGGGACACGGAACAGCAATTATTAATTTCGGACTTTTTGGTAACACGCTGCTACTTTACATGCTATTTACTTTAGGTAGAAGTACTTTCTTAAGCGTTATTTCACTGTATAAGTCGGTAAGGAGTTTTCCATTACAAGTTGCACAATTTGCTGGAATGTGATAGATACGGTATGGCTAAATTAGACAAGATACTAATTTAAAAACATTTTCCTATGGTATGCTCAGTGCATTTTTGAATCTGCAAAAGATACTTAAAAGTTAACGTTGGCATCTGAGGAATGTTATTGTGCTGGACTGGCACTGTCTCCTTTCTGTGAGCTCACAAACACGTCTTGTCAATTCCCAGTTGCATTTGACCGGCCATGTAGCAAATTTGTTTGGTGTTTTATACAGTGAGTAAAAACTGATCTTGCTCTGGGGGCTTCTTCATCCAGGTGCCCAGTCCTGCTTTCAGAAAGGCTTTAAACAGCTGCTGCTTGACAGACTGGTACATCACCGCCACCAGCTTGGCATCACAGTACACTGATGGCATTTCCCCACGGTCTGGCGTTCGCGCGCTCAGCTGCGAAGAGAGAAAAAAAGTATACTGAAATATACTGAATGAAAACCAGCACAGACTATACTCTTACTTCTCAAACCATAACCAGTGACGTAACGAAACTTGAGGGGCCTTCAAGCTCCGGACCCAGTCAGGAACTCTCAGCCACCGCCCATGCACCCCCTTGAGCTCGGGCACCCCCACACCGCGGGGGCTATGGGGGCTATTGTTACGCCACTGACCATAACATACAAATGTCCTGATTACGAGGTGCAGTTAACTCCGTTTCAGATGTAAAATAGCATCTGTGCCTGATATGGTATTAGAAGTCATGCGCACGTAGCCCTTGATGCGACAGTTAAAGAGTGACGCAAATCGTAAGGGCAAATTGCACACAATGCCGATTTACCGTTGAAGAATGGGTGACTTCAGATAAATTGAGCGCATAAATTCCGCATTTTCCCTGATTACGAGTTGGTCGGTATATTCTGACCTGTGCATAAACCCCTCTATACGCATGGGTCGGAATTAGGAGTTGTTAGGTATTTAACGCATTCGATAATTACTGAATGCGCTAAATACCTCAACCTCAGTTAAATTCTGGCAGGTCAAACCTGCTGAAATTTAACGGGGGGGGAGCATGCTTAAGGTATTTACCGTATCATGCGGACTTTGGCGCACGAAACAGCGAAATCCGCATGTTATTCCCCACCAACTCGTAATAATTGTTGTGTATCGCACCTGATTCATATGATACCCTGTTGCATCATTATTTATCAGGAGTGATAAATAACACACAAACTCGTAATCAGCGACTAAGAGGTGTCAAACCCAGAATCGGGTGCAGACTGCGGATCAATTATTTACCACACCCCGTGCAAAATATAATTACTGGGTGAGCAGTTTCCACCCACAGATAGCTGCCCCGAATAATCGGGGCCTAAATCTCAGAGTTGGGCATGTTTTGGTACTTCAAAAAAAGTCACATCCAATCACAACCTCCCAAAATGAAGAGATGTCTTAACATCCACCCCAAATAAAGTGTTTTGGTTTCATTGCATTTTATTTTATATGTTTTTGGTCTTTTTTGCAGTGCTTATGTTACTTCAAAATCCTGGCAGTGGCAAAACAGGGAAGGACAGTAGATTCAGCATTGCATGCTGGGTAGCTCAAAAGCAAGGCCTTCGTTTTTTCAGATCTGTTTTTAAGTTAATTTGGCTTGGGCAAAATTTAAATTGGCATAATTCGTGTACTTTCGGGCTTTTCACATCATGCTTTTTATGCGAAATTATCAAAATTATGCTGTTATGCCACTTTGCATAATTACAAGCCGTTGGTGTTAAAAATGTACTGCGAGTGCACAATTATTGCGAATGCACAGGAATAGAACGCAAGCGACAAGTGCGTCTTCATGCCAAATTGATGCGAGGACTCATTTTTCACTAAAATATAGCATTTAATGATTGATTTGCGTTTCGCGTAATTAGGCACAATTTTGCCATAATTTCGCTCTCACTTGGTAGTTTGGTCAGCAGACATTCAGCAACTTCTGCAATTTTGTTGAAAGAACTTTGCTTATGTGAACTTTGGCGAGTCAGTTATTGATAAATATTATAGTTAATTACATGTCTTTATGATATTTGTATTCAGAGGATCTAGCCCAAAGAGCACGGCAACAGAGAGCTACACATGAAACAAGGAGGGGGTATTGAAGAAAAAAAATGAGAAGGAGAAAGGAAGTCATAATTGGAAAATATTACAAAGTATGACACACTATTAAAAACTAGTCACATTGGTTAAAGTAACTTATCAAATGGTGGTACCAGGCCCTAAATCGGAGTTTTGGAAATATGTGGACAAATGATGGAGAAAACCACAGTCTTCATTGAATTGAGAGCAACTGCAAAGGGCTAATGTTAGAAGAAAAAGAGATTTTAACTCTGGATATTTCAAATATATTTAGAAGTATATGGCTTTATAAACTGTGATCTGTTTTACTTACATGAATACTGTCTCTCATGGTTCTTGTCCAGTTAGACTGCTATTGAGTAAATGCCCAAAAATATTTTCCGGGGTGAAGCTTGACTTCACAGCATATTGCTGTGCCAACGAGCCTTAATAAAATTGCTGTCTCTGTAGACCATGCCTATACTCTAATTTCCTATATTGCATTCAGTTTTTTCAGCTCATTTAACTTAATTAGATCATGCCTGGCCCAACCTTGTCCCTCAGTCAGACCAACACTTTTTTTCTCACAGCCTCCCATGACCTGTCAATGGACGGACATTGGTAATTATGGCATTTCCCCTGCCCTCTATTCATTTGTAGATCTTCTGATCTTAATTTTTGTCATTCCCTTTTTTATTTTGTGGATATTTTCCATATCCAATATTCTGTTTGATCCCCTATTTTCAAAGATTTAAAGCTTTCTGGGGTTTTTGTCGGGACTGGAGGTGTTTTAATAGTCTTGCCTTTTCCGGCCTTGATGGAAACGTTGGGTGCTGCTGCAGTCAGCCTTATTCTCCTCTGTGCTGATGATTGTGAGAGGACACGCAGTTACCCTTGGCGTTGAAGTGTTTCCATCTATAAAAGGAATTGAGCAATTCTGTGCATGGGATGCTTCTCATTAGGCTTGAAAATGCCTTCTCTTTGCCTCCCAATTATGGTCATTAGTTCCTGGTATGAAGGTCTGAATCAGGAGTCGCCTTTCAGAGTTTCTAGGGTTGGACTGGCCTCGAGATAGAGCAAAGTACTGTTGGCATACTGGATAAAGTCATATTTCTAAGATCATTCGAGCTGCCTGGCAGCATGTCAGAGGTGGGCTCTTTGATGATTAATGTTCTTGCTGGAAACCGTCCTAGGTCACTGTTGGACCTGACATCCTTGGAGTGGTTTTGCCCCAACTTTTTGCCTTCAATCTTCCTGTTTTTGCTGACTTCGTTTTTGCTGGCATTAGAACTCTGCACACTTTACCACTGCTAGCCAGTGCTAAAGTGCTTGTACTCTCTCCTTTAAACATGGTAAAATTATCTCACACTCAATTTGGCATATTTAAATTACTTGTAAGTCCTTAGTAAGGCAGTACTACATGTACCAAGGGCCTGTAAATTAAATACTACTAGCCGGCCTGCAGCACTGAGTGTGCCACCCATGTAAGTAGCCCTTTAAACATATCTCAAGGCCTGCGCCTGCCATTGCAGTCTGTGTGTGCAGTTCAAACTGCCAGTTCGACCTTGCATAATAAACCTTTTGCCAGGCCTGAAACCTTCCTTTTTAATACACATAAGTCACCCCTAGGGTAGGCCCTAAACAGCCCAGAAGGTAGGGTGCAATGAATTAAAAAAGTTGGACATGTTTTTCCTTACTTTTACCTGTCGTGTGAGTGAAAAACTCTTAAAATCGTTTTCACTACTACAAGGCCTACCTCTCCCATAGGATAACATTGGGTTACATTATTACATTTAATATGTGCTAACCTACAATTGGGTGAAGTGGGAATGTCGAGTTTGGTTTATAAAGAATTGTAATTTATAACCCACTTGAATGGTAAAGTTGGATTTGAAGTCACAATTCTGAAAATGTCACTTTTACAAAGTTGTCATTTTCATATCCTAACCATTTGATGCCTGCAGCCTTTACCTTGGGTCACATGTCTAGGTGTAGCTGGCAGTGGGGTTTTATATGTTGCTCCCAGACAGTGAAACAAAGGCGGAATAGATGTTGGCAAGATGGGCCATCTCTGACTCTATGAGGGGAGGAGCAGTCACCTAATGGCTAACGGCTAGAGCGGTCGACCTCAAAGCTGGGGAACCGGGTTCGAATCTCGGCAGTGAAGCTCAACATCCTGTGATTCTTGGCAAATCACTTAGGGGTATATTCACAAGAACGTGCGCTAAACATCGCCAAAAAAGGTTAACGCAACTTTACACATCGCAGTCTATCGCGGGAAAATAACCCTGTCTTAACGTGGAATTCACAACACGGCGGTACCATGCGATAGTTTCCCGAAAAGGCGGACAATGTCCGCGATACAACCACCGCGACGGCGATAAAAACACAAACCCCAACGCGATAAAACATGCGATGGCCCAAACCGCTATGAGGAAATCAGCGATAAGCAGCGCCAGGCCTGCAATACACACACGGCAGGCGGGAAAATCACTACAAAAGTAGAAAAAACCCACAAACACAAAATAACCAACACCGAAGCACCATGGAGGCAGCCGGAGCAGGCGCAGAGGACGAGCGGAACCCCACAAGCACCCCGGACGACCAGCCTGGGACCTCGGGGACAGGGAAGGGCAAGGACAAGAAGTAGAGGAAGACGCGGTTCGGTCCACAGGAGAATAGGATCCTGGTCAAGGAGGTGATGGAACACCATCAAGAACTGTTCGTCACCTCCAACGTGTCATTGGGCACCAAAAATGGAATATGGCGGTCCATCGTGGACAAGGTGAATGCCGTCAGAGAGCACAAGAGGTCAATGGACGAGGTCAAGAGGCGATGGATTGACATCAAGCGCAAAACCAAGGAGAAACTCACAGGCAATCAGAAGGTAGCAATGCAGACTGGAGGTGGGAGTCCAGCGCCACAGCTGGAGCTGGATGACATGGAGGAGCTGGTGTCGACAGTCATCAGTGTGGAGACCGTGGCAGGAGGTGGGGGAGCGGACACTGCTCGACATGACACAACACAACAGCAACAGGGTGAGTAACCACCAGGTACTGGGGGGTCGGGGGGAGATGGCCACAATAGCACACATGCACAATCAAGCAGAGCACAGTGCACACCCACAATGACTCTGGATCATGGCCCTGATCTACAGACTGTCACAATGTACATTGCCGTGCTGTTTGAATGTGAACATGTACCATGCGGCTAGATACATGTGGACACATTGTAACACAGCATCTCCCCTTCACATTGCAGAGGCACCATCAACACCTCCTGCAGAGCAGTCCCAGTCACTCTTCACTGATGACGAGGAGGACACCTCCAGCATCGTCACCCAAGCCCTCCAAGACATCATTGACATCATCCGCAACTCACCTCCAGGATCAGGGCAGCCCAGTTGCATCGAGGAGACCCCACCCACTCCACAAACCACCCAGCAGGAGGCACCCACAACCCCGGCTGTCTCCCAGGACCCCCACGAACAACACATGGCCTTCCAACGTCGTGTGTTGGAGGGCCAGAGGGAGATGGCTGAGCAGGTGCGGGTGGGGTTCGACCTCATGGCTACCAAACTTGACGCCATCCATGGGTGTCTAAGTCCCATCAGGGACCACCTCCAGTCCCTAAAGGACACCCACAGGTCGCTCCATGGTCTCCAACGAGCCCTGGCTGACATCGCTGGAGTCATGACTCGGAGACAAGAACACCTGTCCGCTCAGAGTGGCCCCAGCGATCTCAGCCGTGAGCTAGCACACATGCGGAGGCTCATGGAGGACATGGTGCGGATGGAGGCGGAAAGGATGGCAGCCACCGCTGCACATCAGCAAAATGTAGCTGGGATCTACCATGCCCTGCAGATCCTCATCATGGCATTGCTGCCACAAGGCGTGGCGCAGATGAATGCTGCTGCTCCTACACCATCCACATCTCCGCCCCCTGGTGTGTCAGTGCCTCACAGTGCGGCCGACAATCCACCTCCGGCCCCTGATGTGTCAGTGGCACACAGTGCTGCAGCCGGAACAGCACCACCCACAGGTGAGGCAGAGCACACATCCGAGGACGAGGACGTGGATGGGTTTGAGATCAGAAGGAGGCACTAGCATTCATTTCCGCCACCTGGCCTGTTGCTGCTTGGTGCCGCACATGGCCCCATGACCTTCCACTGACCCCCGATACACTCTGCTGCACTCACCTTGGACCGCGACATGGACTGCCATATCCTGTTTGGTGACCAATGACACGGCGACCAGACTGCGGACTGTACTCTTCCTCTTCCGCTGTACTTGTCATTCCCCGATGGACTCTGGCTGGTCCTCCACGGGCCAATATTGTGAAGTGGGGTTGGCATGGCCCTGTACTGCTCCAGCTGCAAAACTCCACTGGATGTGCATTAAACATTCAGAAACGCACTGCTAGGTCATGTCTTTCATCATTCATGTATGAATGTGTGGATGAATGTAGGGTCAGTGATTCCCCCTAACCTCAATGATGCTCATCTAGTGGGATTCCACTCACAGTGTGCTACATTGCCGATTGCGTTCCGGGTACCGTAGACACTACAACAGGGACACACGCATTAGTCACTTCCTTGTCCGGACATGGACTGAACCACGCCCAGAGCCCCCGAGTCATTGTTGCAAGCCCTGCGCTGGTCCGGCGTACGCCAGGCCAGACCACTCCGTTTACGCTCCGAGGGGAGGGCCACATAGCCACATGTTGCAGGTTTACACGCTAGTGGTCTGCAGGTCACTGGTCTAGTTGTCAGCATGTCACGGCCACTCCCTGAGGGCAGGTTTGCACACACACCACACCCATCCGGCACAGGCATCACAGGCCATGTGACCCCGCGAATATAAGGGGCCGACCACGTCACATTCCACACTGTCGGAGGTGACTGGATGACGGACGTTCCACGATTCTCAATCATAAAGGGCCCATGAGTTGTGCACAGGGTTAGTGGCACCCGAAGCCATGCGGCCGTCACGGGCCTACCACCACGTGGCGCTGACAGGGGTTGCACAGGGTTAGTGGCACCTGAAGCCATGCAGCCGTCACGGGCCTACCACCACGTGGCGCTGACTGGGGTTGCACAGGGTTAGGCGCACCGAAATTGCTGACTGGGTGTGCAGCCTGCGATGATGACATGTGCACTGATGTGGTCTCTGCCATTGATGCCTCAGGACTCAGCGTCATGTGTGGGTCCTGCTGGGCCGCGGTGCGGGTCCGCATGATGTGGAGCATGCCATGGTCGCAGGGCCGGGGCCTGGAGCTTGCACGGGCACGTGGTGTGCCCACTGGGGGACACACCGTTGGCGGCAGGTAAGCAGTGGGGCCTGGGTGCGCAAGGGCGGACAGCCAGCGCTGGCCGGCGGGAGGGGCTAGGGTGCGGCTGCATGTGTGCGCAGGGGCGGACAGGCGTTGTTGCCATGTGCAGTGAGATGGACTCTGCCATGATTGAATCTGGCCTCGATTACAGATTGCAGACCTGGTGGCTTGCAGTGTATGCCGGCACGTGGTTGGAGACACACCGGTGGCAGCAAGTGAGCAGTGGTGCCTGGGTGCGCGGGGGCGGCAGTGTCCCTCCCTCTCTCTCTCTCTCTCCCTCTCTTCCTTTCATTCTCTCTCTCTCTCTCCCTTCCTTTCCTTCTCTCTCTCTCTCTGCCTTCCTTTCCTTCTCTCTCTCTCTCTCTCTCTTCCTTTCTCTCTCTCCTTCTCCCTCCCTCTCCCTTTCTTTCTTTCTCTCTCTTTTTCTCTCTCTGCCTTTCTTTCCTTCTCTCTTTCTCTGTGTCTCGCTCCTTTGATGTGCGCATGACACACGTTCTGATTTTGTGCTTTATTTTCCAGGCTGTGACATCACGATTGTCCCAGACGGACCCGACAGGAGTCATCCGCATTGGTGTTTTGTGTTGTATTTCAATAAAGTTTTTGGTTGTTACTTCAATGATGAGTGACTGTTTCTCGTTCTTCTGACCACACATGTGTGTTTCTTGTTGTCATTGTGCGACATCATGCGCTTTTTGTGGCTCTTGTGTCGTGCACGGTATGTGTTTGTCTGGGGGGGTGTCCGGGGGGGGCCTGGGAGTGGTGGCGGTGGGTGTTGTGGCCCTCTTGGGTCTCCGAGCTGCATGATCATTGTCTCCATGGCATCTGTGGGTCTTCAGATGTGGCTCTGGGCTGGGCTCCCTTTCATACTGCAGGTAGTCGTCCTGCTTAACACCAGCAGAAGGCAGGTGTTAAATCCCTGCTGCTACCGCGGCTTATCGCCTGTTTTTGGTTCGCATCGCAGATCTGGCAGTTCGTTGTGAAAGTGGTGTAGTCGTGTTTTCGTGAGTTTTTGCACAGGAACGCCTACTCTGCATCTCATTAGGGTTAGTTGGTGGTGTCACCCGTGGAGATAAATTTTGCGGCAGTTATCGCGGGAATACTGGCGATGTCTGCAGTTTGCACCCGCTTGTGAATGGGGCGATAAATCTATCTCCACTTTTGATGCGCTAAAGTGCCGATAACTCGGCGATAAGTCCTTGTGAATATGCCCCTTAGTCTCCCCATGCCTAACAAAAAACATGAATGTGTCCGTCTGTAACGCAACTGGTGCTCATGTAAAGCGCTCTGATACCTATGGGTCGAGTTCGCACAATATAAAACTCCCCCCCCAAAAAAAACCTGCACATCACAAAGGCTCTGCCTGAGCACACTCACCAAGGGTTTGACGGTAGTGTTTGGTGACCCCACACAAGCTGGGGCCAGGCCAGGGAGGCAGGAAATTCCAAGCACCTCTGGGTTGGAAGCCTCTAGAAACTTCTCCTAAATATTGGACTCTCAGAACCAACTCTTTAGTACACCTCTGGACTGGTGCAAGATTCAGAAGGACTGCTGTGCTGCTCTGCAAGAAGGGCTGCTACTCTGTTTCCCTGTTGCCCAGATGCACTGTTGCCTGAGTGAGAAGGACTGGAAATACATCTTGAACCCAGGACCTCCAGATTGACTCAAAAGGTTAGATTGCTGGCCTCATGATCAGATCCTCAGGGGACAAAAAAGGCTCCAAACACCATGAACCCAACACCTGGACTCTGCCTGCTGGGAGTCCTACCCCCCCAAGTGGTGCCACCTCAGTACTGGACCCTTGGAAGTAGGCCTGAAGGTGCTCTACATGACCAGATGTGGTCCTCTGAGCGCCACATCTCCTTAAAGCTGCATCAGAACCACCAATGCGTGACTCCATACCCAATGTAGGACCTCGCAATGCAGCCCGCAGCTTCTTGGGAACCGCTGCTGCGCAATACATCCTCAACGCAGGCCTTCGCATCGCAAGCCTGTCTTCGACGGCATCCTCGATGAATATGCAGCACTCCGTACCATAGCTTCTTTGGAACCGCCACTGTGCAAAGCATCCTCGATGCAGGATCTCGCAATGCTCCGCAACCCGATTGAAGATACCTTGTTCAGCAGGCCTAACGTGGTCCCCGTACCTGACCTGTGCTCCATCACGGTCGGTCTGAACTTGTGACTTTGTCCCGGCGACCAGATAACCACAGTGGGTGCTTTGTGCTTCTAGGCACTAATGTTGCTTAAAATGTTGAAATTGCATATCTCCAGTTCTACTGATTGGATTTTTGTCATTTTGGTGTTAAATAATGAGTTACATTTTACTCTATTTTACTAAATTGGTGTGGGATTTTTCTTGTGTTCTGACTTTATTAGTGTTTCAAGGGCTGCATAAATATGTTACATGTTGCCTCTAAGTTAAGCCTGACTCCTTTTGTGCCAAGCTACTACAGGGTTAAGCACAGGTTAATTTGGGGTTTGCTTGTGTTTCACCCTGGCTAGAGCTGCAGTTGCTCCTAGAGTAGGATGTCTCTGCCCTCAACCAGTAACTCACTTTCTTACAGTCACTCAGCTGGCAGCATTTAACAAAGTAGCACTGAGGATTTACAATGCCCATTTACATCAAGAAATAATTCATGACCACACTAGTGTCTTGTTCCTCTTTCTATGGTCTATGATAAATGTATCCATTTCATTGGTAAAACCTGGTGACAATCTTTATTTTTTATTTTCTCAATACCTGTCTCTACCTTTGATTGAAGCTCTAAAAAAAAACCTTAGCAAGCCTATTAGGTGAACATAACTGAGAAACTGTCTAGTTCGTTTTCTATCTTTTAAGCTACTAGTGACTGTTCCCCCATAGTCACTATCTTTCTTCAGGCTTTGTAATGGGACAGCCTCTGTTCTAAACCCAGTTCAACACAGCAGGTACCATGATGGATTGTGAAGAAAAGATGCATGTCTAGGCTTGACACCACCTGTACACTCTTTGATGAACCAAATATCTCTGCCCTCTCCGAGTTGATTATGTCAGGACAGTCATTTTAGGTGTGGAAATAACTCAGAAAGGACAAGGCATTGGAGCCAGCAGCAGCGACTTCCAATCCACTCACCTTGAAGCAATACACAGGGGAAGCAAAAACATTTCACACCCTCTGAATCAACACTGAGGTGTTTCAGATGATAAATTTCATACCTTTATTCAGATATGCAAACTATAAAATTAGGGAAACGGCCTTTACAACACGGGCTAAGCCTTGCGTGTCGTTTCCCCGCAAGTGCAACCACGCTTGCCTCAACCACGCAAATGCCTTAACCACGCATATGCATGGTTAAGGCATATGCATGGTGTAGATGTTGGAATGGGTGGGCCCAGGAACAGGAAGGATCGGGAGAGGACTCGGTGAGGTAAGTGGGGCAGGGGCAGGGTTTTGGGGTAGTTTTTAAGGATTGGGAGTAGTTTTTAGGGCTGGGGGGTCGGGGTTGTTTTCAGGGCTTGGGGGGCAGGGAAGTTTTTAGGGCTCGGGGGGGGGGGGGTCCGGTCGTTTTTAGGGCTCAGGGGGGGTCAGGTAGTTTTTAGGGCTATGGTGGGAGCTGGGGTACTTTTTAAGGCTCAGGGGGTTGGGGTCGTTTTTAGGGTTAATGGGGGTTGGGTTAGTTTTTAGGGCTCAGGGGGGTGGGTAGTTTTTAGGGCTGGGGGTCAGGGTACTTTCTAGGGCTCGGGGGTGTCGGGGTAGTTTTTAGGGCTCAGGGGGGGTCGACTTCATTTTTAGGTCTCATGGGGGTGGGGTCGTTTTTGGTGCTCAGGGGGAGTCGGGGTAGTTTTTAGTGCTCAGGGGGGTGGGCTTGGGTGTGAACTTTACCACACATATCCCTTTATCAGTCAAGCCTTTACCACGGAATTGTGTGGTAAAGGCATGCGTGGTAAAGGCATGCGTGGTAAAGGAATGAGTTGTTCTGATGCATTCTTGGTTTGAGCAGCGTGGTAGAGGCACGGATGATTTAGCCATGCGTGCCTCTATCATACATCCATAAAATTATTTTACACTTCCACCTCTTCCACCGCCACCCAGCCAAAGACACAGAGCACAAGAACGTTCCCCAACCTATCTGCTCACTTAACCATACGTGCACTCTCTAATTCAGTCATCATGATATTATCCTATTATCCTCAAAAAGACACAGGCATGTGTACTCTGGCGCCATCTACTTATTACACACAGCAAATACCATCATGGAATCTCTCAGTCTATTGGAAGCTTTACATTGTACACATCCTTGGAGTCATTAAGACCTAATTTTAAGGAACACAAAAATACACTCACATATACACTTACATTCATAACCTAATATACATTTCACATGCACAAACATACACACAGATACACATATTCATGCTCCATTATGCGCTTGACACATCTACAGAAAAAACACATATATATGCTTAAGAATGCACCGTACACACACACACGCACACACTCATGACCTAGTACACACTTTTACCACACACCCTACATACACACACACATATGCCCAAATATGTACGTGATGCACACACACCGTAATACACACTAAACACACACACACACACATCCATGCCCCAATATGCACCTCGCAAACAAACACACTCTCCTGTTCACCACAAAGCCATTTCTGAAGTCAGCATGTACTAATACTGAAATCGATACCCATTGTGATAAATCACCCATGCACCGATCACCCTAATTCCTCACATGTACCCGTCCTTTTTATCATATACAAAAATCCATGAACACTCAAAAAAACGCGCTTGTACACAGGCACTCCCACTTGAAGTACTTTGTTTCCAACAAAAGCGACGTTTACTGCCTTACTTCGCCTAAGGGCCCGATGTCATGAAATGAATTCAACACACTTACCACTGTGCGAGTGCCTAAAAACGAACAATGCAGAAATGCACAGCTCTGCAAATAAAAAAGGAAACTGCAAAATGCAAATGACTGCCAAATCTGAGCACGCGTCTCACAAAGAAAAAAAAACATTAGGTTTCAGTTTTATTACATTCGGGATGAGCGAGTTTGCTTGGTGGAGGTTCTTCGAGAGATATAATTCAATGCCTGACCAGACAGATTTAAAAAGCCAAATAATGCATCAATAAATCCCATTTACCTCCATAAAAAGCAATGGCTTAGTCAATATTGGTGTTAATATCTAACTCATTTCGATGGATGAAAAAAGTCCGCGCCGAAATTCAATTAGCTCTTTCACTGAGGAGTGTCTAATGGAAAGCTCTAAAAACGCTCATAAATAAAGCAGGGAAAGGTTGTTAAATTCTGCTGTTTGAATGCTTGTTTGCAACTACCGAGTTGAAGTCGTGTGTGTTTTCCAGCATGGAGAATCAGCAGTTATTTATTACTCTATTTAATAAAAGCCTTCGAGCGGATTTTCGCTGAAGGCTTATTACATGGTAGAACTGTTCGTTTGGAGACTGTCAACGGAAAACAGCAGGAACTATTCGAAGCGAGTAATTTGTCTAATGAGAAAAGCATAATCAAGGTGGCGAGTTAGAAGATTAGGGGTCCAAGAACCAGGAGACAACTTGTGCGGGGTGGAGACTAGGTGGCAGGGAGGAAGAAAGAGGACTAAGAAATTGATTTATTTATTTGTAAACCACCTTTATACAGTTGCGCGCGGCATGGCTCGCGGGTGGGGGGGGGCGGCCGCGGGAAAGGGGGGGCGCAGGTGGGGGGGTCATAATAACAATTTCTTAAACAACGTACCTCTAGGAGGGTCCCGCTTCTTCTCCGCTCCTGCTCTCCTGCCTCCGACAGGAACCGGAAGCAGGCAGCCAGGCTTCCTCCCTAAGCCAATCACAATGCTGCAATTCAGCGTTGTGATTGGTCTGATCGCCGTGACAAGGCGCTCAGCCAGGGGCTGGAGAGGTGGGCATGTTCTCCATGCAGGCTGCAGTGCAGTCTGCATGGAGAAGGGGAAAGTGCGCATGAGTGGTTTGGGTGGCCCGAGAGGGCCGACCAAACAGTCATTCCGCAGTCAGGAGTGGGCAAACCACTCCTGCACTGCTCCGTAAGCCCACCCGCCCGCCGGCAAAGGAAACATATAATGGTAATAACTAAAAGTTATCACCATTTTATGTTTTTGCTTCTCGCACTGTGAGAAAGCAGTGGGGCAACACTCCTCCGCCATAGCGGAGGAGCCGCCACTGCCTTCATATACCATAAGGCTTAATGGCACTGAGCCACATATATAAACAAAACCACAAACATTCACTACAGAACATAAAATAACAAGCGTTGGCAAAGTCAATGGGTCCCTCTGATTGTCAGGGGGCATTTTGGAATGATTTCTTGAAAGCATAAGAAAAACAATTCCAAGAAGACTGGCCCACATGCTTGCCCATAGGCGGCTATATTGGAATGGTTTAGAAACCATTTTAAGATGGCCACCTGCAATTGTGGGTGTTACTCAGAGTGCAGGGGGACTGGGGCAAATCAGGCACTTGGGGGGGTCTAGTTTTTTATTGAAGAGAGGGAGGGGATATAGAATGGAGTGGCAGAGCAGGAAACATTAAAGAGAGGAGAGAAAATAGTCCCTCAGGCACTTTAATGCAAAGCCTGATCTCATCGGTGGAAGACTGAAAGTTATCCATTCAAAAGACAGTGAGAATGGGTCATCAAATCAGGAGCAGGGAATTGAGACAAAAAAGATATCCATCAAATCATGAGCAAGGGTGGGCACAAAGCTCACTCTACGTTTATATTGGGTATAATAGGTGAATAGGCAAGACCTAAATAAGAACTTCAGGAATTACAGCACAAGGAAACTCCACAAGTTCTAAAAGAAATATAGGGGCCGATTATGATGACGGTGGGACTGCCATCAGAACCATCATATCCGCCCGTCATATTTCAATGACGGCCGAATGGTTGGTGGTCGGCAAGACCGACCTCCTTGCCGACCGCCACGCATCGGACAGGCTCCTTGAGCCCGCCGGTGTGGCGGAGGGGCTTGTTTTCCCTACCATGGTGGAGGTGCCTGCCAGGCACTGCCGGAGGAATTACAATGTCCCTTTCCGCCTGCTTTTTCATGGAGGTTAACACGCCATGAAAAGGCAGGAGTAAAGGGACTTTGGGGGCCCGTAGCGGGCCCCCCTTCCTCCCTGGCCCTCCCATATGGGCACTGGGGGCACCTATGGTGCCCCCTACATATCCCTGCACCATCTGGCAGGCACCGCATGGTGCCTGCACATAGTGCAGGGATATGTCAGGTGTCCCTATTTTGCATTGCGGCGGGTGCTGCAGCCAGCAGCACCCGTCACAATGCAAAGTATATCTGTAACAAGCAAGTGACCAGATAGGTTGTTAAACAATCATTAATTTGCACTTAGTCATTCAATTCCAAGTACACGTGATTTATTTCACACTGGTTTGAAACGTTCTTCACATTATTTAGAGAAACATTTAATCATGTCAGTCCCAAAAAGAGGCCTTTCTTATAATGAAATTTGACACCGCAATTCGGGGACTTAATGAACTGTCAGAAATCAGCCATCTGTAACAAGAGAAACTACATCGCCCAGAATACATCGGGGCTGATACTCCAGTCCGGAGTTTACTGTTTGGGATCCTTGAACAAAACCGGTCTGTATCGTTCAATCCCCCTGAGCCGCAGTTCACAGACGATATGCTGACTAACTGAAGCTGACGTAAAGTCTGACTCTACCTGGAACACAGAAGGCAAGTCTGTCACGCTGCATTTGCGCGAATGGGTCCGGTGTCAGCACGAGGCTAATGGCGATTTAGGCGCGTCACAGAATCACTCAGGCAATTGTAACATCATAATCGGACCCCCGGAGGTTCAAAGGCAGCCGTAGGCGCGATGTACCAATTCACACGCACCCGCCCCTCGAGTTTCAACAAAAGCCTCTCTCTTTGACAGGGTAACATTGAACATCGAACCACCCGAGTTTCACGACGGCGGCAATTTGGCACTAACTGAAGATCCCTAGCATACTGCTCCACATAAGGTATGATCGGATTTTGGCAATGAACTCTGTACCTTGAATTATATAATAATCCCACTCGACGCCGGGACCTCCCTCATTATTTTTGTGCTTATCCCTACAGTTTGATTATCGAAAGAACGGCTGCACCATGGATTTTAATACGCTACATGGGAGCCTTATATAATAGCAGGTACCATGCTCTTTTTTAAAAAGTTGTCACATATTTGTAACCATGATCAGGAGGTCTTTTTAATTTCACTGACACCACACTATTTTCACATTTTTCTTACAGTCAAGGTCCTTTCCAGTCCACGTCCTGAGGAGAACCCCAGAACAAGGCAGGGTTCGAAACGCGTTGGCATTTGGGCCTAGGCGAATTAGCTTTGGGGCACATATGGGAATTAGTTCGAAGAAATTACCCCCCATTGGTGATACGACCCCTTGGACAATCGTGCTGCCTTTAGCCCACTATTCAGGCAGGACCCCTTGAACTGTGACAGGTCCGCCTGGTTTCTATGTGTTACATAAGGACTGGTGCCTTCCAAATATTAGGAGGACAATGACAATCTGATTGGTGTCTTTGTTTTGTATAGGTTTATGTAAAAAGCCTTTTGATTTTCTGTGCGTTATAGCGATATGTATGTAGTTTATGTTTTCACAAGTTTGCCACACTGAAAAATTTGTGTCTCTTTCTATGACATGATTAAATGTTTCTCTAAATAATGTGAAGAACGTTTCAAACCAGTGTGAAATAAATCACGTGTACTTGGAATTGAATGCCTAAGTGCAAATTAATGATTGTTTAACAACCTATCTGGTCACTTGCTTGTTACAGATATTAGAGTGGTCCAGGCCAGGTAGTGACAGGATCCAAGTCTTTATTTGGTTTTGCTGTTAGTAGAGCGGACCGAGGTCCGCAAGAATTTTCAACGAGAGTACATTTCCAACCTTACACACTCAGTGTCCCCTAGGTCTTCCTTTGGTACCCAGGGCACTCAATATGTCCGAGAAAGACACACTTACATTCAGTGAAGATCACATTCAAAAACTGATATCAGACCCCTCTTTGTTTTCATCGGTTACATTGAGCAGTACTGCCAAGCAGCAAAATGTTACAGAAAAGTTAATCAGACTTCAGAAGAAACACGTGAGGTCGGAGCTCCACGGACACTTTCTAGTTGAGAATTTAAAAGCTGGCACAATTCCTTGGGGACTCCAAGTAAAGAACGTCCCGGTCATTTTTATTGAGGACCCTGTATATAAGAAAGGGTTTAGTTACATCAGCACTAAGTGTAGCAGGGATTTGATGGTCCATACCATTCAGACAGCTCAAAGGATCTGTAAGAAGGAAGCGGAAGAAATAGAAGAACAACTGCAAGCCATAAAAGACAGCCACACTGATTCTGAAGCCAAGACATTACTTGACAAAATCGCTAAGGAGATAGCAACGTTCAAAGATCATACCATTAACTTTAAGATCAATAAATTTGAAAAAGACAAAAAGGCTTTTAACATCGAGACAGTTTATCCATACCTCAAAGAAGACTTCTATACCAGACCAGATTCCACCAGGTTTCTGACAAATTACCAAGGCAGATCAAAGAGGAAGTGCCTGACTTTTTCAGACACTTCATCGTCTGAATCCACGGGAGACTCAGATCCAGGTGAAGGCTCTTCTAATAGGAATCAACAGAAGAGGCCTTTTTCAGAACAAGGCCAACAACAATCCTGCGGCAGATTCAAACCCCAACAATGGGAGATGACAACTCGGAGACAACATTACAAGTCCTCAACAAATCACCTATCATCAACTTGACGAGCAGATCTCTTTCAAAGGAAGAAATTGATGTGCTGGAGCTTGGTCTCTCCTTTGTTCCTGGAGTCATCATGGATTTCACAACGGTCAAGATGGAAATCATGGAACTATTTCGAAAAATTCGACTCAGATCCTTTTTCAAAGATAAAGAAAGTCAAATGCAACTTGAAGCATCTGGATTACGAAACAGATCAACTTTTTGTCCTCCACCTCACAGTATCCCCAGGGATATCATCTCTTTGAACACACTGTGTTATCTTCACTCAATTCATTGGAAAAGAAGCGACCGTTTATAACACAAAATATGTCGCAGGCTCACAAAGAAGCTATCAAATCTCTAAGGAACCAACAGGCCCCAGTCATCAGGCCGGCGGATAAAGGTGGGGCAGTGGTCTTATGGTCCAAAGAAGCTTACCAGATGGAGGGTAGGAGTCACGTATATAACCAACAATGGTACCGACAGAAAGTGGCTATGATAGTTACAGAAGCCAAAGAACAAGGCATCCTGGGTCCGAAAGAATCGGATTATCTGGTAAAGAAACACCCTCGTATATCACACCTGTATTTTTTACCTAAGGTGCACAAAGACGCATCCACACCACCGGGCGTCCCATTGTGTCTGGATGTGACTCAATCTTGGAACCGGTGTCCAAGTTTGTGGACGTTTTCCTTAAACCATTCCTGCCAGAGGTCCCTTCATATCTGCGTGATACCATGGATTACATCAATAAAGTAGATGGCTTCGCCTTTGACCCTGAGATCCATGTCCTTGTGACAATGGATGTAACATCTTTATATACACAAATTCCCCAACAGGATGGGTTGGATGCAATCGAAGTGTATCTTGAAACAAGACCCCGACCACACCGCGTCCCCACGGAATTGATTCTAAAGTTGGCCTCCATAGCACTTCGCCGCAACTTTTTCAAATTCGAGGAGGAATTCTTCCTGCAAGTGAAAGGGACAGCCATGGGTTGTCCCTTTGCGCCGGAGATGGCCGTGTTGTACATGGCCCAATACGAACAAAGATTTGTATATCAAAACAACCCATACAACACCCATATCAAACAATGGCTAAGGTACATTGACGACGTGTGGTGCATCTGGGAAGGCTCGATACCATTGTTGAAGGAGTTTCATGAGTGGCTCATTAACCGTAGCCCAGATATTAAATTCAGCTTGACATATAGTTCGAAGAATCTATCTTTTCTGGCTGTGGAGATGAAATTCACATCGGAGGGACTAATATCTACCCTGCACACAAAACCAACAGATAAGAACAATGCTCTACATTTCCGGAGTTACCATCCTAGAAGCCTCAAAAACAACCTACCATATGGGCAATTTTTAAGAGTCAGGCGCAATTGCTCCAAAATAGAGGACTTCGAATTACACACGGAAGCCTTGTTCAACAAACTCATTGAGAGAGGATATCCCCGGAAGCTATTGAGACATTCGTTGAAAAGAGCACGTTGGACACCCAGGGATCATCTCTTGACAAAAAAATCCAAACCATCTACACAACGCATCGTCTGTGTCTCCACATTCAGACCACACACCCAGCCAGTAAAGAAGATTATTCGCAGCAATTGGCACCTGGTTGAGGGGGCCATTCCAGATGTAGGCCCACCTTTGTTCGCCCTGAAAAAGAATCGCAGCATTGGCCAACAAATTACCAGCACAGCTACATCCCGCATAAAAAAAGATAATCAGCATACCTTGTTCAATCTTCAACCAGTACAGGGTCACCATAAATGTGGGACATGTTCAGTATGTGGCTCAACAATAGAAGGAACCCTTTTTACGGACGGCAATACATTTTGGCGACACAATGATTTCACAAATTGTAAATCAAAAAACGTTGTATATGGGATCATTTGTCCATGCAACAAAGTGTACATTGGAAAAACAAGTCAGGAGGTACGGCAACGGATAGTACAACATCGGTCCAGAGTAAAGAATAAGATAGCCTCTGCTCCTTTGGTGGACCATTTCATTGAAATGAATCACACACAACATGATTTCAAATGGACTATACTGGCAGCCATAAGACCCTCACCCAGAGGCGGGGACCCGGCCTTACAGTTGTCCCAAAAAGAGACACCTCTTATAATGAAATTTGACACCGCAATTCGGGGACTTAACGAACTGTCAGAAATCAGCCATCTGTAACAAGAGAAACTACACCGTCCAGAATACATCAGGGCTGATACTCCAGTCCGGAGTTTACTGTTTGGGATCCTTGAACAAAACCGGTCTGTATCGTTCAATCCCCCTGAGCCGCAGTTCACAGACGATATGCTGACTAACTGAAGCTGACGTAAAGTCTGACTCTACCTGGAAGACAGAAGGCAAGTCTGTCACGCTGCATTTGCGCGAATGGGTTCGGTGTCAGCACAAGGCTAATGGCGATTTAGGCGCGTCACAGAATCACTCAGGCAATTGTAACATCATAATCGGACCCCCGGAGGTTCAAAGGCAGCCGTAGGCGCGATGTACCAATTCACACGCACCCGCCCCTCGAGTTTCAACAAAAGCCTCTCTCTTTGACAGGGTAACATTGAACATCGAACCACCCGAGTTTCACGACGGCGGCAATTTGGCACTAACTGAAGATCCCTAGCATACTGCTCCACATAAGGTACGATCGGATTTTGGCAATGAACTCTGTACCTTGAATTATATAATAATCCCACTCGACGCCGGGACCTCCCTTATTATTTTTGTGGTTATCCCTACAGTTTGATTATCGAAAGAACGGCTGCACCATGGATTTTAATACACTACATGGGAGCCTTATATAACAGCAGGTACCATGCTCTTTTTTAAAAAAGTTGTCACATATTTGTAACCATGATCAGGAGGTCTTTTTAATTTCACTGACACCACACTCCATTCACATTTTTCTTACAGTCAAGGTCCTTTCCAGTCCAAGTCCTGAGGAGAACCCCAGAACAAGGCAGGGTTCGAAACTCGTTGGCATTTGGGCCTAGGCGAATTAGCTTTGGGGCACATATGGGAATTAGTTCGAAGAAATTACCCCCCATTGGTGATACGACCCCTTGGACAATCGTGCTGCCTTTAGCCCACTATTCAGGCAGGACCCCTTGAACTGTGACAGGTCCGCCTGGTTTCTATGTGTTACATAAAGACTGGTGCCTTCCAAATATTAGGAGGACAATGACAATCTGATTGGTGTCTTTGTTTTGTATAGGTTTATGTAAAAAGCCTTTTGATTTTCTGTGCGTTATAGCGATATGTATGTAGTTTATGTTTTCACAAGTTTGCCACACTGAAAAATTTGTGTCTCTTTCTATGACATGATTAAATGTTTCTCTAAATAATGTGAAGAACGTTTCAAACCAGTGTGAAATAAATCACGTGTACTTGGAATTGAATGGCTAAGTGCAAATTAATGATTGTTTAACAACCTATCTGGTCACTTGCTTGTTACAGATATTAGAGTGGTCCAGGCCAGGTAGTGACAGGACCCAAGCCTTTATTTGGTTTTACAATGCAAAGTATAGGCATTGCGACCGCCGTGGTGGTGGTCGCATCATAATGCCTATGTCGGGACCGCCGACAGCCTGTCGGGCGGTCTCGATTCCTGATAGGGTGACCCGCCATCCTAATCAACCCCATAGTTCTGAATTTCCTTAAGCTGAATGGTCCGATTATTACAGATCTTAGGTCCCAAGTTCCTGAACAGGCGTAGAGCTGGGGATAGAGAATTGGGTGCATGGTGTGACCTGCAGTATAATGCTGATGAGGCCAGGAAGTTCAGACTTCTCCTCTCTATAAAAGATTTAATGGATCATAAAGAGGCATTTAAAGAGGTATTTAAAGTAGATTCTTTACTTTATGACAATCCAATGCAATTCCCAGCATGCAGCTGACACGTGATCAAATATTGGCTAAGTTTTGAACACACTTAAGCATTTGAGCTGGCACAAGGAAAGGCCATTTCAGTAATCAAGCCTGGAGTGTACGCAGGAGGTGACAATGGAGGTAAGATGGATTTTTGGCATCTATTATAATAGATGTAAGCAAGAACTTGAAACTGAGTAGACTTTATTTTATCGACAAGATCTCATTGTCAAAGTTGCTGCACTGCGTTTCTGGGAGAGAGAAAAACTGTGCTGCCTTTTTCTCTTTCCCAGTGCTGGTGCACTTTAAACTGTCATGCACCAATGCACCCCCTCATGCCATAGTGGAAGGGAGCGTGTGTTCTTTCGGGCATAAGGTTAGTGCCGGAAGGGAACCATTCCAATACAAAAGCCATGCTTTAATACTTTTCCCATTTTGTATGTGTGTTGTACAGGGCAGCATACATTCACAATTGGACAAATGTAGAGAATTTTTGAACTTGCTCCACCATTATGTCAGCTTTGAGATGGTGTAGTTGTTTTTAGCACAAATCGCTGTCTACAAATGATAGCAAGTAGGGGTTTACGTCAAAACTCATGAGTGGTTGCATGGGAACACCTAGGTACCACCCATGGAATGCCCCCTTGAAGAAAAGTAGCGCAAAGTAGCGCATAACCCAAAGAAGTGCATAGCACTACTTTGTGTTACATTAAGTGGCACCACATCATGATTTGCACTGGAAAGTAAATCCCAAAACAACACTTTGTGCAGTATTTGCGTGACTTCTGAGACACAAGCCAGAAGCAAAGTGTTAGTAAATTTCCCTCCTGGTGTTTAAGAAGTAGATAACAAGAGTACCATTGGCATCTTCAATGTGCAGCCAACAATAACTACCTTAGGGTGATGCAAGATAATTTGTGCTATGGCGTCGACTAGTATGTCATAGGAAGATTTGTCAGTCCCACATAGGGGATAAACCACTAAAACGGTTACAGTTACACATGGGGCCAGTTGACACAGACAGACTCCTGCTGTATCAGCACAGTTATCATGCCAGTCAGTTAGCCTGAAACAAATATGCCCACCCCTGCCCCTTTGCCCCTCCCTACTACCTAACAGTATTTTGTAGTTGGGTGGTAAAATGGCAATATCAAGGCTAGGGGTTGAGTGGAGTGGATGGTGGCAACTCATGGAAAAATGTGTTCTAGGAAAGCGTTGGAGTCAAAAAGGGTGCAGCAAATTATCAGAAATGTTCAGGAGGAGAAGAAATAAGCAATGGAGTAACAATATATGTATCTCAAAGACTTCCTTTAAGTCCTGTTAGAAATGGGGTCTCTAGTTGGCAGAGGTATGCACCCTGTCCAAGTAGGGAACCACACTGTAGTCATGATAAGTGTAGTACACACTAAAAGCTTACCTGTACTCACCCTCTGGTAGCTTGGCACAGAGCAGCCAGGCTAAACTAAACGTTGTTAAATGTTTATACTAATTATGGCAATTAGCCTGGCCTGGGTAGAGGAAAGGACAACCTTGAATGGACCACAAGAGATACACAACATGGACAACATGGCAACCAGTTTGTCATTGTAACACTGGAGCAAGCAGTGCACAAAGCAGAGCTTTCATTGTACAATACTTTTGCATTGGTACCATATTATACACAATATTAGAATTATTCTGCTTTTGATAGATGCAGGCTTAGTTTGATAGCAGAATAACAATAAAGTTTCACAAGCATTTTGCTGCCAAACTACACTAACTTGAACACGCAAGACACAGCAATACAAAGCCTACTCAAAGGAAATGCTGATGTATTGCATGAGAAAAAACCCAAGGCATAAGGTAGAGCAAATTCTGGATCTGTCTTACAATGCACTCTGAGAAACTAATCATAGGCGTGTTTATATTTGGGGGGCATAAATATGGCTTTGATTAGGCATAAATTATATACAGACCTGACAACTCACACGGTGCCACCGCGTGTGTCACACGATATTGGCTCCCTTCACACTGTTACCCAGTGAGGAGCTGAGATCTAATTGTGGCAGAGAAAATGAGGGGAAACCACTGCACAAAGTGGCTTTCAAGCTTGTCTTTAGAAGCTCTGAGCAGCCGATGTCCATTAAGTGGTGCGAAATGTGTGCAGTGGTTTAATCAGCAAGTCTAAAGGTTGCACAGGAGTCAGTATAGGTCATTTGAGGCTTTATGTTGATAAAGGTGCATTCTTTTTGAGAGGTTATGTAAGGGTGTTATCAGCTGCGCTCTGGACTGCATCCTTCTAATGGCAACTTATAAAAAATGGTTTGCACTCGGTACAGTTTGATTGTGCGTTACTAAAAATATAGCTTTTTAAGGCACGTAGGGACAGTTTTACTAACAATCTGTTCCATGGCAAGTAAAGTAAAGCAAATCGGTGCAAACTGTTGAGTTGGCTGGTTATACCTTGAAGAAATGTTTTTATTTCTCCAGACTTTTCCAACTTTTTTGTGTACTGCACTGTACATTTACAAAATGGGAAAAGTGTTAAACTATGTCTAAGCATAGTATTTTGTACTGGAAGATCCAAAGCCCAGTACAAAACCTATGCTTAACAGCTCACATACACCCCTGCCTAAAGTGTGCCAGCCGAGGGAGAGAAGGAAACAGCACCAATTCTTATTAGATATGGCAATGCTCTGCTCTCTCCTTTTCACGCAACACAGTGCAGCACTCTGCCTGCTTTACTGCGTGAAAAGTTAGTAAATCTTCCCATAAACCTCTGCACATATTGCGACAGCCTTATAATGTGTTATACAATTTTAAAATAATAACTTGCATATTCACAGTGCTTTCAGTCACAGGTTGGGACCTCAAAACAGCGACAGGGTAGAGATTTTGAAGCCCTTTCAGCCAATGGCCGTTGTGTGCCTGACACATTCACCATGCTTCACTGTCACACATGTCCACACTATAGAATACAGAATAGCTGCACTCTTACACTTAGAGGTATAATCACAAAGAGACGCACACAGCACTGACACATACAGCTGCACACAGATAGTCATGAACACAGACAAATCTAAGCCCAGATAGACACAAAAGAACGACCACACACACACACACATATACATGAATTACACACTCAAGCAGATAGCGAGAATATGCAGATTCAGATCGTGATCTATCTATATTTATATACTTAGATGCACATGCGTACAGATATGCAGTATCTCACACACACATATGTAGGTATTCATAAATAAACACAGAATACACATATCAAGATGGATACAAGAATACACACACAAAGCACCCACTGCTGCACACAGATATATACACAAGTATCACAAATATATATACACGTAAACAAGGATGTATAAACACATGCATGCAACTGCAAAGAAACACATAGATTTGTGCACATGCTTTTATACATTTACAAAGATGGAGACACAGTTACAAACGCACATATATACACAGTTACATGTAGACATTTTAGAAAACAAATGCACTGAAAAACACACTGATACACTCAGATGCACTTCCAAACAGAGCCTTCCTTAAGAACACATTCTTCCTGCAGAACACAAACTGACCACTCACCACTTTCTGCTGCTTCTAGTACCCAGACACACACACCCAAACCTCCCATAGGTGGCCAACTGGGCAAATTCTTTGTGATATGGTCTTTGACTTCCAAGTCTGGCTTTGGCACCTGCCCAAAAATCTTGTGATTCTGATGATTTCATGATACAATGTAAATGTTTAAAAGTGTTAATTTGTGCAATTATATAGAGTGCCAATTATATTAGACAATTCCCCCTGCAAAGCCTTTTCTATGAAAATATCAACCATGCGCCACATAATTCACCATCTAAACAATTTGCATATTATGGCAAGATCAAAAGCTACTAAAAATGACCCACTAGTGGTGGAGCACCACCCTTGACGCATTTTTCAAAAGTTATCCCATCATGTTTCAGATATTGCTTTTGGTTCATTTTTACTCTTTTACTTTTCCCTCTATCTTAGGCCCACTCACCTATTGTTTTTTTTTTTAAATGGCCTGGCAGCTGCATTTTGCTACTGGGTCACTACTTTATGAAAAGACACAATTGCGCACAAACAACTTATATCTTTTTTTCATTTACACTCCAAGATGAGCATCTGCTATCTTGGAACTGTAAAAAAAATAAAAATGGTGACTGCTTTATGACGCATGCACAAGTCATTACACTTTTTTACTTGGTAATGCAGGCTAGCATCAGCAATCACCATGGTTTTCTTTTTTTGCTGATGCTGATCAGCAAAATGCATTGGGCAAGCCAGAGGGGCTGGTTAATGGTTTTCAAAGGTTAGATCTATTGGCTTTGTCAGTGCTTGTTATCCATTAGTTGCATGGGCTTTCTTTTAACTTCTTATGTTGTCCTTCACCTGAAGCATGGCCGCATTACTCGTGTCCTTCTACTGGCTACTTTTCTGTAACTATTTTTTTCTTTTTGTTTAAGCACTCCACGAGAGTGTATATGTTTTCCAGCTGTCTCCCTTAAGCACTTCTCTTCCCCCTGACACAATCTGTGTTGTTCTGTTTCACTGTGTGCTTCTCCCCCACTCCCCTCAGTGCTTCCCCCATGTTGCTTTCTCACCTGTGTGCTTCTCCCCCAAGCTCCACATACTTCTTTCTCATCCGTGTGCTCGCTTTCCCTCTCACGCCTGACGTTCCTCTCACTCGCCTGTGCCATGTACTTCTCTCTGCCACCCGAGTTGCTTACAGCCCGCCTACTATTCGTGTTGCTTCTTCCAAACACACCCGGGGAGTTGCTTCTTACCCTTTCATGTTACTTCTCATGTACATGTACCCTTCTTGTTGCTTCCCCCCACAAACACCTCTATGTTGGTTCCTCCCACCTACACCCTTCGTGCTTCTTCCCAGTTGCGTCTCAGTAAATAAAAAGAAAAAAAGACCAGCGTCATTTTATAGATGCACTCATACTTGGTGTGTGTACCTACAAAAGGATTTGTCAGGCTACGTCATAGGCGTTTTTTAAAATCCTTTTTAGCCGTACTGCACAACGCTCTGGGATGTTGTACAGTATTGCTAAAAACCATTGGTATAACCAATGGATTCCAAAGGCACTACCTATTGGTTTTGCCAATACTTGTTATTCCATTTGTAGCAGCCGGAAGTAATTTATTTATTGCATTTACATTCTCGGTTACAGTGATCAGACTTTTGTTGGCTCTTACAGCAAAGTTTTGCTTTCTTCAAGAACTCGTTGCCTGAAGCATTGATGATGCACCTGTTGAAAAGTAGTTCTAAAGCTTTCAGTTCAGCTTTCAAGGGATACTTGAAGAACCTTTAGAAAAAAAAATAGCAAAAAAACGTCGGAAGAACTTATGCTATTATCTTGTGTGTAATCTCTTCATGGCACATAGACCCATAACAGTCTCACAATTAACTCTTGTTTACATGGTGCTGTTTTTCCCCTGCGCCTCACCCAATTTTTAATTAATGTATAGTTTTAACACTCTCCCTCCGTTTGGAGGTTTATCCCCACGTTCACAACATTTTCTGTAAGAGAAAAGTTCTTTCTTACATTAAACCTTAGCATCTCCACTCCAGTGTCATATGTCATCTTGCAATCTCTTATAACAAAGTGTAATGTTTTTAGTCTCCTTGTAATTTATAAATATGTGAAATGTATCCTTATTTCCTCCTCTCTAGAATGCACCTTTAAATTCTTGACCCTCCCCTCAGAGGACTTATATAGTTTACCCAAGTCGCCTCTTTGCTAGACTTGAACTGCCTCCTGAAGGGTGTTATCCTTCCGTAGAGAAGGCCACCAAAACATAACTTCCAAATGGTGGTGTTCATAATGACACATCACTGAAATCATATAAGAACCAAGTATCTACAATTCAACATTTCTAAGAGTAGAGCTTAGACACTATTTCATTAGGTAAGGTCAGATTCAAAGGTAACTAGCACGTATTTAATGTTTTAATCTTCTGCCACAAACTTACGGTATCTACTATCACTCAGAATACTTTTTAAGCGAATGGCCATCTGCTTAAGTCTGGTTCGATCTTTGCCATACCACAGATTCATAGATACAGATCAGTGTTCTGATCCAATTTAAGAATGCTAAAGATGGCATTGACCAGATGATATGGTGCCTTATTAAAAAGTATTTTTTTCTTATATTCACTAAGAATAGAATATATAGAAAATCAACTTTTCTGCAAAAAGTAAATTGTTTCCGGATAATATCACTTCCCAGTATTAAAAGGTCAATGGCAATATTGTTTGCAAAAGTACTCTTATTTTTCAGAGAAATAATGAATAATTATACTTATTTCAATAAGACTTAATCTATTAACATTATTGAGCCAATATAAAGACAGTTGGAAACAACCTTTACTACGCAGCCAGTACTACACAGTAGCATTACAACGCGGGCAATACAACGAACGTGTTGTTACCACGAGTTCCATTACCATGTGTTCTATTACAACGCAGGTCGTTACAATGGCTTGCATTAGGGAACGTGGAGTTGGATTTTAAATCCAACACCTTCCCTACTGTTGCACAGACTGGAGTTGGAATAGAAATGTATACTATTCCAAAGTCCAGCGCTTCCCTAAGGCAAGTCGTTGTAATGACTTGCGTGGTAATTGAACACGTGGTAACAACGCATTTGTTGCATTTCCCGCGTTGTAATGGCATGCGTTGTAAAAGCATGCATGATTGTGTCATACATCCAAAGACAGGCATAGGTGACTTTTCAGAACGCCACCTGCCAAATTGCTCCTACAAGCAGCAAAGGAAGCAAGATGATACTTCTGCAAAATAATGCTTGTTGAAATGGCAGGAATCAATGTAAGGCATACCGCACCTTGTCATATAGCTTCGCCCAGCGAGTGTAGAGTAGGTGTTTGCAAAGCCTTGAGGAACTCCCACAATTCTTCTTCCCAGTAGTGGCATTGATCACCTCGAGATCGGTGTTACCCACAATCCAGTTCACACTGAAATTTGGAGACTTTCCTGGTTCCCGGACCTCGGCATTACTCACTCCTGCCGGAAGAAAGTATCATAGTATTAGGCTCAGTGCAGCAGAGTGTGACTCCCTTGTGAGTGTAGCATAGTGTGGCTTCCTTGTTGGCCGATAGTGTGAGCGTAGCAGAGTGTCTCTCCCTTGGCTCATAGTGTGAGTGTAGCATAGTGTGGATCCCTTGTTAGCTCATAGTGTGAGTGTAGCATAGTGTGGCTCCCTTTTTGGCCGATAGTGTGAGTGCAGCATAGTGTGGATCCCTTGTTAGCTCATAGTGTGAGTGTAGCATAGTGTGGCTCCCTTTTTGGCCAATAGTGTGAGTGTAGCATAGTGTGGCTCCCTTTTTGGTCGAGAGTGTGAGTGTAGAAGAGTATGGCTCCCTTGTTAGTTCATAGTGTGAGTGTAGCATAGTGTGGCTCCCTTGTTAGCTCATAGTGTGAGTGTAGCATAGTGTGGCTCCCTTGTTAGCTCATAGTGTGAGTGTAGTATAGTGTGGCTCCCTTATTAGCTCATAGTGTGAGTGTAGCATAGTGTGGCTCCCTTTTTGGCCGATAGTGTGATTGTAGCATAGTGTGGATCCCTTGTTAGCTCATAGTGTGAGTGTAGCATAGTGTGGCTCCCTTTTTGGCCGATAGTGTGAGTGTAGCAAAGTGTGGCTCCCTTTTTGGTCGAGAGTGTGAGTGTAGAAGAGTATGGCTCCCTTGTTAGTTCATAGTGTGAGTGTAGCACAGTGTGGCTCCCTTGTTAGCTCATAGTGTGAGTGTAGCATAGTGTGGATCCCTTGTTAGCTCATAATGTGAGTGTAGCATAGTGTGGCTCCCTTTTTGGCCGATAGTGTGAGTGTAGCATAGTGTGGCTCCCTTTTTGGTCGAGAGTGTGAGTGTAGAAGAGTATGTCTCCCTTGTTAGTTCATAGTGTGAGTGTAGCATAGTGTGGCTCCCTTGTTAGCTCATAGTGTGAGTGTAGCACCCTTGTTAGCTCATAGTGTTAGTGTAGCATATTGTGGATCCCTTGTTAGCTCATAGTGTGAGGGCCGCATAGTGTGGCTGCTTTTATGGACGATAGTGTGAGTGTAGCGTAGTGTGGCACCCTTATTGGCTGATAGTGTGAGTGTAGCAGACTGAGACTCCCATCTTAATTCATAGTTTGAGTGTAGCATAGCGTGGCTCCCTTGTTAGCTCATAGTGTAAGAGTAGCATAGTGTGGCTCCCTTGTTAGCTCATAGTGTGAGTGTGGCAAAGTGTGGCACAGTTGTTGGCCGATAGTGTGTGTAGCAGAGTGTGGCACCCCTATTTGGCGATAGTGTGCTCTGTAGCGAAACCTTTTGTCCACAATGCCTGTTAATATTAGCATTGCTATTCTTAATAGCTGAATATATAGACGTACGAAATATCATATGGCATTTTGATAACAGCAGAATTAGAAAAAAGTATGTTACAGTTGTACTAGTTACTCGTTACAATTGTTACTACTTTTAAAAGTGAAAAGTGCCACATTGGAGGTTAAACTTTGAATTGACATGTGTAAACATTAAAATACACACACCAGGTTATACAATTAGCTGGCATAAAAGGTAATACTGTACAAACAATACTGAATGTAAATGTCTCAACAGTGACTGCGCTTAAAAGCAACAAGACTCAGGCAAAGTGACCTCGCTGAGTATATGGGAACACTGTTTTATCTTCAGCCCTGGGTACAAAAGCCCAGAGAAGGGATTAGCTTTAGGAAACATTTAGGAAGGGGCTGAGTCAGGACACTGCTCATGACTATACAACAGTGGAGCACAGCTGATGGACCTAGTATATTTACCATGTGTGCCTCCTTCCCTGGTAAAAAGAATACACAGAAGACTAAGAACTGCGACACTGTGTTGGGGTACCTGGGTCACACAGGGGGTGAACTCAACTTATTGCCCTCTCCACCCTCTCCTGTAATTTGACTGCCTGAGGAAACACCAAAGGAAACAAAAAAAGGTGTTTCTACTTTATGCCCTCATGGGTATAAGCAATGTGAAAAAGATTAAGATATTCATTATAAGTGGCCTGGACCTTCCTCATTAAGTCCAAACCCAACCTCCACCCATCCCCCCTGGGTTGACAATACGCGCGATAATGGTAACTCCAGGGCGGGTGGTGGTAACAGGGATTACAGGTGTAACTCTGAAGTTGTCCTAAGAAATGAAACAACACCAGAAACAACACAAAAGCGCAATGTTCTCCCAAATCTCATAATTACACAATTTAGAGACCACTCACAATGAGACCCTAACAGGCAATATTCCCCACCCCCACATTTAAAGTTAATGTTGTAAATGCTTTGTACATGAGAAGGAACAAGTGATTGTTAAACACAGAATCTTGCATTTGCACACCATTGATGCTAGTTAGTTTGTTTCTCTAAGAGAGTGCACATCAGGTGACAGTAGTGAATTGGCAGGGCACAGAAAGGAAGCCGTTACCAGGAAGGGCTCCATTATTTCAAATCTGACGTGCAATACACAATTTAAGAATTATGATAAAATGAGCGTGAACCTGTGTCAGCCGGGTAGCCCAACAGCACCTGAAAAGAGTGAATTTTGGGTTGGTGAGCAAAGGATTATCCCTTTAGCACTACCTGTGCATTCTAATTTTCCAATCCAGGATACTACATCAATATAAAATATAAGAGGCATATTACTGATTTGACATGCCATTCCACTACTAGAGGTTATTAGCACAGGGATGTACATTTAGGCCCAGATTTACTAAGGAGTTGCGCTATCCTTGTGTCGCGCAAGTCGACGCAAGGCAATGCAAGCCCTTAAGTGATATTTACCAATCCACGAAAGGGACGATTTGCTCCGCATTGGATGACTTTGTAAAGAAATCTAAACCAAAGTAGTGGCTTGAGCTGCGTTGCATTGCCTTTCGTAGTGGTAGGCGTTCCATGGGTGGAGAATGGGTGTTCCTGTGCATCCATCCATTGGATATGAAGCAATCTCAGATTTACCAAAATCAGTAAACCTGGGGTTGCGCCACAATGATGTGCCTCTTGAGAATAGCATAACGAGGAAAATATTTTTAATATCTCCTTGCTACTTCCTCTTTCTATGTGTGATACATTCAGCATCACACATAGAACGAGGAAATTGCCTCTTCGGATTGTTTTTGTACAGGAAGGTATCCCTTCTTGTACAATACAATCCTGATTGTAATGTGGCACCCTTGCACCATGGCACAAGGGTGCCTGTGTTGACACTAGGCAGCACAACAAGGGAGTCAAAATGTGCAATATTTAAGTAGATGTGGCACATTTCTGCTCTCCATATTTCATGCAATGGAGTGCATCAAGTTCCTTTGCTACATTGCGTTGTGTGAAATGTTAGAAAATGTGGTCCTTAATCTCATTTGTGAGTATTGCAGGTACCCTCAGAATGAAACAGAGTGCTTTTACAATTTGAAGATATAGTCAATTTGATAATGATGAACACATGGCATCTTCATGTACTAGGTTACGATCTGTTTCCAGTACCTGGAGATCACAGTTAAAGCTATCCACCTAAAATTAGGACTATTGATAACAAGATTCATAAAGAGAACACTACTCCTAAAGGAGTAACTTTAAAGGAAAACCCTATGAAGTCAAGGAGTCTGTTCTGTGTGTTTTATTAAAACCTAAACTGACTTTTAACTGCTACCAAGGCACTATTAGCATTTTATAAACTCACAGAAAGATACAATATAATGGTCCTTACAATGGTTACAAAGAAGTGTGCCATGTTAGTTATGAAGCAAGATATTAAGGGGCGGTGAGGTGATGAATTGAATGATGGTATGTTATGTGATGCTATGGCTACAGCACCCAGTTGTCCTCACTCTACAATTTAGCATTGGGAAAGCATCCTTGATCTTGGAAATATCTTGCAATTGGCAGGGTGTTTTCACCATGCAACATCAATGATTTTGAGTAGCCATCTAGTTTTGCTGTTGTCGTGTTTCAGGGGCCTTGGACAGTTGATACTATCTTGCTTGAAAGGAATTATAATTTTGTACGCCCTGCAATTCGGCTCGCTGTTAATTGACTTCTAATTACTTTTCATTAAGGCTGCCAACTGGTTTGTGGGACCCCACATTTACATGCTATCTACTTCAAATATCAATTAAAATAATTTAGTTGAGGAGGCAATTTGTGTTAACTGACACCTTTCACCTGGAAGCAAACTCGATTAATTGAATATTGTGTCAAACGACACTACAAAAGAACTGATTGCAATTTTTGTTATGTTCATATTTCGCACTATGTGAAATTGCAAAACTTGGTGAGATTTAAAAGGTGCAAAATTTTGTGTCATTTTCTTCAGCACGTCACTGGTCAAGCAGAAAACAACTATCGGGAACAGAGTGATCATAGCCGCAAGACTACCTGTCCTTGAACCAGTCTCCTACCTATATCTCTCATGGCTTGAACATGAGGGATACCCTTTCCTTCAATATTCATGCAAGATACTGCCAAGTGCATTTGCCTAAATGTTCTGAATGTTTTTGAAATGTTTGTGAAATTTCTCAAAAAGTCTGCAATTTTTCAGTTTTGCACACCCTATGCTGCATTCGAGATTCCTAGATAGATTTGCTGATCATCTGCTCTTGCAATGTATATGCCAGGGTCGCTTTTGATATGATTAAAGGTGAAAATATTATAGAACAAGATATGCACTGAGGAATTATGGGCCTTTTATGGCACATCACAATGTCTACGAAGAGCTCACAAGTGAACACCTTTGGCTTGCATCATTTAAATGTTTAAATCATTGCAGATTTCCTGGAAAAACTCACTAGAATCAGTGAACAGACGACCCATTGATTGATGACACATTTGTGACTTTCATTTTTAAAAATCTATTCTCCCCTTTTCTTAGTGATTTGCATTCAGTGATCGGTCATCAACTACAATGTTTCAATTTATTAGTTAATAATTTTGAAGTAGTTTCTATGAGAAAGTTATCCCAACTGTTGTGGATTGTAAGTGACATCCTTACATCTAGCATTATTTTGTGATTTTACAACACTTTATCGCCAGATTGGGTTACAACTGTGTCCAACAATTATACCGCTGGCACAACTCTAATAAAACCTAATAGCTATTCTCATACCGTATAGGATGGTGGAAACCATGAGAGTGCGAGCATGTGGCTATGCATTAGGATCGAGAAGCCAGGGCATGATATGGTTGAAAAGGAAAACCAATGCTACCATCAGACAAAAATACCATACGACTAAATGGACGTGAAAGCATTTGCTGTTTCATATGAGGCTACTGTAGCAGAATTATAAGATTCTTAATTAAAGTAAAAATGGATGGATGTAAAAGAGATAACAGGGCAGTTCTCGAACGAGCAATCGGGTCCAACAATGCTCAATTAGTTTTAGAAGTTAAATAAGCCAGGGTTTGCGATTTTTATGAGTTTATGTTAGGAAACCTGTATGTGTTACATCACATTAGGTACCTGAATAAATAACATTAAACATTTACCTGAAGTTTCAGTTCGGAAGATAAAATTATCTCATGAGATAGTTCCCATGGATAGTGCCAAAAAATACGATGTTTATTTTAGTGCTCTGACAAGGCTGTGGGACTTCTGGGGTTAGATGACTGTAGTATAATTCTAAAAGCAGAACTTCGTTGGTGGGCCTCCCTTCTCAAAGCAGTGTTTAAGGCTATTGGAAAGACTTGTCAGCCACTCTACTATTGGCTGGGGCCATATTTGTTACTAATCTCTAAGAAAGGTAACATTGAAGATCCTAAGAACTACCAACAGCTATATATGTTGTGTCTGTCGTCAAATCTCTGCACCACATTATTGGCAGAGGAACTGTTGCACTGAGCTGAGATGCAGTGACGATTCTCATTTGTAGACTGGCTTCAGAAAATTAATACTTTTACGCACAATGTGGTCACTCTTATGTTTATGGCTAAACAAGCCCTGAGGAAGGCTACTCTGTCACCTCATTGTGAATGTTAGCTCAACCCTGACACTATAGACCAAACAAGGCCATGGCTGAAGTTCCTGAATTTGGGATTGATATCCAAATGCACTGATCATTCACATCAATGGAGTGGAGAAGTGTGGCTCAATGGTTAGAGCGGCAGACCCTGATGCAGAGATCTGGCCCGGGACCAGGGTTCAATTCCCGCCTCAGCGGGTCTTGGGCTCAATTTCCTCGGACCTGATAATTCTCGCCTCGGTGCCTATTCTAATCATGGGTCCCACTCTGCAACTCTGGGCAATAGCTTGCTTAATCTCCACAACGGCCCCAACAGCGCTGGGATGCCTGGCTTCACCTTGGGGGTGCCCAGGAGTGGACATTTCACAGGGAAAAGCCAGGAAGGGTTCCACAGTGGTATGCGTACAGCGCCAGGACACCCCTTTGGGGGTATAAGTGCGCTTTACAAGTACGAATTTCATTTCATTCATCAATGAGTGATGTCTGGACACCCTGCCCACCGTGAACAGCTTGCCAGTGGGCAAGGTTTGGTATGTGAGAGGAGAATAACTGGGAAGCATAGTTGCTCTACTTCTTTTCTTTTAATATATGTGTAATCTAGATTGTGAACTCAGCAAGGCTTGCCTGTTTTCTCTTAAAATTGGTGATAAGACTGTTTCAGCCTTTTATTATTGCCAAACTCTTGGGCACATTGAGCATGCATTATATGTCCTATGGAACTACACTATAATCAATGTATTGATTAGGCCTGGGCATGAAATTCCGCTCCTCTCACAGAGTTTGAAGAGTTTTTCCCACTCTGCGCTCTGTGTAGCATGCAGAGTTCCGAAAAACGGAAGTTTGGCGAGCGCAAGAGAGGAAAATCTTACTCCGGGCCACCTCCCGGCAGGATTTCTCAACGCGGGCAGTCGCGGATGGCCACTACCACTCGCGTTGAGAAACCTTCTGCTTGCGTTGAGGAACTGCTGCTCGAGTAGCACATCTACTCGAGTAGCGGAGAGAAGTGGCACCCTCTTGCGCTGCGCGTGGTGCCATTTGCGCTGATTTTACAGTGGGGGACAAACACCCAGTGCTAAAAATCAGTGCCAACAGCAGGGCATAATGCACCCTGCCGCTTGCGGAACTCCGCGAAGCGTGGCAGAGCTTTTAGGTAACTTTGCGGAACTCCGTGAACTCCGTCCAGGCCTAGTATTGATGATTAATCTGACAGACGCAACAAACCATGAGCTTTCCTTCCCCAAATATAAGGGCTCTTGATTTGTGGAGTATGCCGCCTCTTGCACATACAATGTACAAATACTATAGGGTTATCTTTGATAATATTTGAAGGATAAATAGTGAAATCTATGAAAGTTGTGGAAAGTGCCTTGTAGAGATTGTACAACTCATATTTTGCAGGCTGTATTCATAATGATAAAAGTCTTTAACAGCAAAATTGAAGCAATAATTATGTATGGTAGTCTCTTATAATTCATTTTTTATGTTTGACCATTAGGAAAATCTAGATTGGAATACTGAGAGGAAGGTAATGGGAGTCTATTGATCATTTCCCCCAAATTCAATGGAGCTGTGCCCCAATCATTTGAAGGTTGTTGGTCTAAACATATTATGCAACAAGCAGCTGTCTGTGAGTTTAACGATTGCACATTTTGGACAATTTAGCTCGAAACCTTGGGACTGAATGACTTTTGTTTTGATGAAGAAACTTGTGCCTTCTCCAATGTGAAAGTGTAACGGTGGACAGCGAGTCCAAGAAGAGACAGATCACCTACAGTGAGCACTAGAAGTGCAAGAGCTAATTTATGGGATGGTCTCTGGAAAAACTTTGGACAGATTGGTGTCCTATATGGTTGAGAAGTATAGGAAAATGCCTCTTTTTGGCGTAGTCACTTCCATTGTTTTTCGACTGTTACTGCTGGTTTTTTGACTCTGTGAACTGGAACTCTGCTAACCAGGCCCCAGTGCATGTGCATGTTCTGACCTCTAAAACATGTTGAATTTGGCTATACTCCTAGTTGGCATATTTAATTTACCTATAAATCCCTAGTTTATGGTACCAAGTGTACCCAGGGCCTGTATGTTCAATTTCACTAGAGGACTACAGCACGTATTGTGTCACCATTAATGTGACAATGCAAAACCTGGCTACAGGCCTGCTTCCAGTAACTTGGCTGTGCAGGTTTAAACTGAAATACAAAATGACCCCTTTTGACAGACATAATCCTCCTGTTAAATATTAGTTAGTAACCCCTAAGTTAGTCTTTAGTGCCCATTAGGCAGGGTGCATGATATTTAAGCGTAGGGCATGTAAACGTTCAATGTTAAACATGTCCTTACAGTAAAAAACCTTAAAAACCTATTTTCACTCTAGCAGGGTTAGCTGGTCAATAGGAAGGCATTGGGAGTTAACATTAAAAGTAAATACTGTTATCCCTGCCTAGGGACCAGATAAAAAGTTACTTCTTGTACTTTTTAAAATATTATTACAGATCCAGTTCATTGGCAAATCCAGATTTGTAACAGATGTTTCCCTAAAGATATTTTTTAGAAAGTCAACTTATCTGATTTAGCGGGCCTGACACTGAGCGGCATCCGATGATGTCGAACCCTTTCAGGCTACAGCCTGCAGCCTGGCTCTGTGAGGAAATCCGAAGGTAGAAATCTTCACTGCACCTGGCTCGAAGCTTTTTCCCACCTTCGTTGATGGTTTCACCAAGACCTCATTCTTTGCCAGCCTGTCGTATCTGAGCCCATCTTCCGATACAGCCTGCAGCCTTACCCCGCTGAGCACTCTACCTTCTCAAAAATCTTCTAAGTTAAAAGGTAACTCTTTGACTGGGACCAAGCTGGTCCTTGTATCTTGGTCCTCCATCGCAGTCAACCTTAAAACTTACCTATGTCCCTGTCTAGCGTGACCACTTGTCCCCGGTTGGGGCTTTGCACTTTTTGGTGCTATTTTTATTTGAAACGTAAAAAATGTATATCTCCTGTTCCTGTTATAGGATTTTGGTCATTTTGGTGTAATTTTGTTAATTAAATATTCTCTATTTTTATAAATTGGAGTGGGATTTTTACTCTACTGTGTTTTAAACTATTGAACTATTTTGCTACATTAAATGCTTTACACATTTTCTTAAGTTAATCCTGTCTACGCTGTGCCATAACTACCAGGGGTTGAGCTCAGCTTTAAATTACTGAAACCTTTAGTGGACCTATGAAGAATAGTGACATGATTAGTTGTGGTGAACTACCTTCCTCCACAACTAATAATTTACTTTCTCACAACAAGCTGGAGCAGTGATGTATTACTACCTTTATTAGTGATGTAAGAAATTGGGTTACTGGTTGAGGGGGGGAACCCTTCACAAGCACCAACCACAATTCTTCTCAGGGTGAAGTCACAAGCAATCCCTAAACGAACCTATGCTCAACCCTCGGGTAGCTTGGCACAGAGCAGTCAAGATTAACTCAGAGGCAATGTGTAAAGTAATTTTGCAACACTTTAAACAGTAACACAATGACAACACACCACAAAAGGGGCCCATGACAGGTTTAGAACAATAGAGAAACTCTAAATAAATAAAACGACAAAAATCCAATCAGTAGAATCAGAGATATTCAATTTTAAAGATTTTAGTAAAAATGGCACCCAAAGGCGTAAACTGCCAACTATGGATACCTGTTCGTGCCTGACCGGTACAAAGTCGACCGTGATTGAGTGTGGGTCAGCTACAGGGAACCAATTAGGCCCACTGAACAAAGTACCTTAAATTCTGGTTTGCGGAGCTTTGTGAGGATCCGCGTCGAAGATGCGTTGCACAGCCGAAGCAATGCATTAGTTCTGAGATGCGGCGAGATTGCGGTGAGAGGTCCTACATTGTCGTCAAGGACCCTGTCGACCAGGGCTTAAGATGCGAAGTCCGGAGTCAAGAATGCACCAAGCAGTTGAGGCGATGCGCCAGTTCCGAGGAGCTGTGAGACTGTGATGCGGAGTACGACGTCTGCTGTTAACGAGGGACGCGAGGGCCTGCGCTGAGGATATGTCATGTAGTGGCAGTTCTGATGCGGCGACGGGCTGCGATGGGATGCAGGTCTTTGCGGCGGTTCCGGTCCACGCAGCAGTGACGATGCAGCGGTTCTGCTCTGGGTTGTGCTGCACAGCAGAGGAGATGTGTTGGTTCTCCTGGGTCTATAGTGGCTGGCAGAGCACCTTAGGCCCACTTCCAAGGGTCCAGAACTGGGGTGGCACCACTTGGCAAGGTAGTCTCACAGATGGCAGAGTTTGAGCGCAAGGTTGTTGGAGCCTTCTGTTCCTGAGTCTCAAGTCGGGAGACCAGCCAACTAGCCCTTGGAATCACTCTGGTGGTCCTGCGTTCACAGAAGCAGGTCAAGTCCTCCTCATCCAGGCAAGAGGGCAGCAGGACAGCAGTCCTTCAGAGTATCAGTCCAGCAGAGTGACAGTCCTTTCAGCAGCACAGCAGTCCTTGTTCCTGGCAGAGGATCAACAGGTCTAGTAGTATACTGAAGAGTTGGTGTCTGCGGTCCAGTATTTATTTCCAGTTGTGCCTTTGAAGTGGGGAAAAGCTTCTAGAGTTTCCCCTTTGAAGTCACCAGGCGTACTGCCTTCCCTGTCTTACATCCAAACTAACTACAGGGGGTATGTAACCCTTTGTGTGGATGAGGTACACAGCCTATTCAAGTGTAAGTGGGCTATGCCTAGCTCCACCCTCCCATCTTGCCAGTGATGGCCCATCCAGGCAAACCTAAGCTACCTGTTGTGTGTGGCTGTCTAGGAGGAATACACAAAGCTCAACTGTCAGCTAAACCCAGTCATGTGACCCAGGTACAGGCTACAAGCATTAAATGGCTAAAGCAAGAAAATGGCAACTTTTCAAATTGTAATTTAAAATGCGACTCCACCATGAGTTAGGATATTTTATTCCAATTCCAAAGATACCAAACATGAACTGATACCTGCTCCCATTTGGAAATTACATCTTATTAAATGTAATAAGGTAACACCAATGATAGTCTATGGGTAAGGTAGGCCGTGCAGTAGTGAACAACTAATTTAAATGTTTTTCACTACCAGAAAACAGAAGGTTTGAGCCTGGAAAATGTTTTAAGGAGTGATCACATGCACTTTAGCACTGGCTAGCAGTGGTAAAGTGCGCAGAGTTGTACAGCCAGCAAAAATGAAATCACCAAAAATGGAGAAGAAAGGCTAAAAGTTTGGGGGAACACTACCCTCATGCTGACAGGTCTAACAAGTGGTAAGTGCCTGTTTGTTACAGGAAATTTAAGGAAATGTGCTGCTTTTGGCACCATTTTTTGAAGTCTGTAAGGAACTAAAGAAGAAGATACAACACAAAAACAGACCAGGGTGCAATACAGCAATCTACAAGAATACAACACAATACCAACAAAACAGTGCACCATAGCAGCCCAAGGCAATGGAATTAAACAAAATCAACCCAACAGCACAAAAAACACAACAAAGTGCAACGCGATAACACAAAACAACATACCACAGGAATTACAACACAGTAACACAACATAAAACACAGCACAACAAAGAAATACAGCATAATACAACACAAAAATACCAATGGCACAACACAAACAAACTCAATATGAAAGAGAGAGGCCCTGCTACTCCAAGAGACAGGGTTCCATATACAACTTTATTGTCAACAGTAAAATCTCTTGGAGAACTCAATTCATTCACCTCCATCGCACTACACTTCTTTCAATCTCATACACTCCTCTACACCCGTCTTTAACACAAACTAATACAGCAAGACAATAGCAACAGAATAGCAATACTACAGAACACAGCGACACAACAAATGCACCAAAACAATACACTAAAGTACCAAAAACAATGTACAGCATGACAATAACCCACAGAACACAATTCAACTTAAACCACAATACAATAACAACACAAAACAATGCAACACCACAGCAGCAAAATACCACAGCATAAAAATCCTAACCAACCTCCAATAACACAATTCATTTTGGTGTGTTGTATTGGTATGTTGCTTAATTTCTGTGTTATTGTGCTGTCACTGTGTTGTGTGCTGCTATAGTTGGTTAATGCATTCAACAGTGTGTTTGGGCTACATAGTTGTTGTCAATTTAGGTTTTGTTGTTTGGCTTTTGTCGTATTGCAGTGTGTTACTCAAATGTGGTGTTGTGTTGTTGTTTTACCTCCGCTGTCGTCTACCTGCTTGAATATGCACAACCATTCTTATCACATATTACCAGCAGCACAAAGTTACCTCTATGATGCACTGGTGGAAGGTATTCCCACGAAGCACTGCACTGCTTTCCGCAAAGAACATGTAATACTACTAAACAAATCACTTTTTGTGATTTGGCCCAGGTTCTGTTATGGCATTTGAGGAGGTTTCCAAATTGTATCTCCCACCCACATTCGGTGTCTGTTCTTAAGATTTTGGAGCAGTTGCTTTGGTTTGATGCTGTAGAGAGGCAAAACATCCTCTACACCACAGTCAATACCATGATGTGGCTTTACACCGCAGTCACTACCCCGACTGTGACGTTACCATGCATTCCTTTACCACGCAAGTCATTACAACAACTTGCTTTAGGGGACGCGTTGTTGGACTGGTGCTGGATTTTAAGTCTAACACCTTCCATACTGATAAACTGACTGGAGTTGGAATAGTAATTTATATTATTTCAAAGTTCAGCACCCCGTAAGGCAAGTCATTGTAACAACTTGCATGGTAAAGGAATGCCTGATAACGTTACAGTCCGGTACTGACTGTGGTGTAAAGGCATGCGTGGGAAATGCATGCAGGGTTCTGTCATACAACCTGTAGAGAGTGGTTAGCACTACTGCTGAAGATGTAAAATGTATTTTTGAGAGTTGGACAACTGTAATATTTATTTTTTTATGTACACATTGTTATTTGTTGGGGTTTCCTGTGACTCAGTGTTTAGTGTCTCTGAACTTACAAAGGACATTTTGGAGATAGAAAAAACGGTTATTTGCCTTTTCTGTGACTCACATCGGTTTCCAGAGTGCTATTTTTGACCACTCAATTTTAGTTTCATTGTTACAATTGTTATGGTCTCTTCAGAATGACCATGCCAGGGTTTTAGTAGCGCTAGTAAGAAAGCTTCTATTTATGTATCAACTGTAGTACGGGTAGGTAATACTCCTGTTAAATTAGGAAATCCACAAAACAAAATATTTGACTTGTAACAAACACGCCAATGACTTTGCAAGCAGCTATCATGGTATGTATACAATAGGATATCAGAGCTTAACAGAACAGTTTATGAGTGAAACAAGGCCCTACTTATGGTTCCTGCTGAGGCTGTGTACCTCAATATGCAATGGGCAACCTGAATCGGAGAGTAGAAAGAAAACGGAGTGCTTCCAAAAGACTTCACATGGTATTCCAAACCCTACTGTTGGATGTGTGTGGGTGAGAGTGCAAACTGGAGTAGGAACTCTGTATGGAAATTAGATTTTTATGAACCTAGTAAGGCATTCACAGTAGGAGAAATGATTCAATCCTGACAGTATACAATATAGGGCAGGAAAGGCCTTTGCATTCTGCATTGGGCTGGAACCCTAAGCTTCAAGAGATAAAGAGTAGGAGAGAGGTGGAAGGTGGAAGGTAGAGAGAAAGAGATCAGAGAGGAAGAAGACAGAGAGGAGAGAAGGAGAAAGAAAGAATGGATGGAAAGAGAGAAGGGAATAGGGCTGGTTTGGGGTTGGTTTGAGCATTTTGGTGACCCAGTCCAGCCCAAATACAATACCTAAGAATATTCCATAACTGTGAAATACAAACATGCTCTTCTTTATTCCTTATCATTGGGATGGTTAGTGCAGACAAACGAACAAAATATCTGAATAACCAGCACAGTGCTAGGAGTGTATTTCAACCCATTAGTCTAGACGTGGTGGTGCACATTTGAGGCTCTTAAAAGAGTTGATAGTCTCTTGAGAGCCTGAGAAAGATGAGAAGATGAGGTGGATGTCAGGCCATTGAGTGGTCTGGTTAGTAGGGACTATGCAGAAGGCTAGGTTTCAGGTCAATGAAAATTTAACATATGGAGAGCTGACATATAAGGGTGGACAAGCGGAACTACAGGGCAGATAGAACTGACAGTGTGATCTGTGCAGCTTGAGGGAACCCAAAAATAATTTGCACATGCAGCATAACAGTTTAAAAAGGAGTGATCTCCCGAAAAATGTTCTGAAAAAACTTGCAGTTCCCCAGTCTCTGGGATTTGAGTAATACCTCCCTTTTCTGCTGCTTGTCCCTCACCAGCCATGCGGGAAAGGGGAACCCACTGGGCCACTATGAATGGAAAGGGAATTAGAAATTTCTTACAGGCTGAAAAGGATTACAGATCAATTCAGGCTGGTGTTGAAAGGAGGCATGCACAGTGAGACATGCAGAAAGGGGAAGCCAGCGGCTCCAGGACTCCTCGTGGAAATGAGTACAGTGGAAATTATTATACCACAGTCCCAGGGACATTCAATCCTCTCTAATGCTCCATGGTTGGCAACAGGAGGTATGCTTCCATGGTCTACAAAAGAGCAGCATAGTATACATCTTCATTCCTGGACACACCTTTCAATAAGCTTACAAGTTTGTGATTGAAGTGCTCTATATGCACTTCTCTCCTTAAGGTGATTGCTCATGGAAGAAATCAATAATCTCCAAGAAAGCTGGGACTCTGTGCGCAGTAGAGGACAAGCCTACCTCTGTTGTTTGGAAGATGTGTGCATTGGAATTCTAATGTTGTCATGGGGATATCCGGAAACAAACAGGCTGAATATCCTGTGCCATTTCCTTGCCCATAAAATCCTTGGTGAGGCAGACACATCAGTGCTTAAGGTACATTTCTTACCTACTCTGGGTGTCTCTCTGATTGCAACACCATTTTTCTCAATGGAATGCTGGTAAAGTTCCATTGGTGTGACCTCTCCATGATGCAAAATGACCTTTAGGTGGGCTTCTAGTAAGATGGCCACCATGGCTGTAGCTTTGCGTAGGAGTCTGTAGTGGTCAATCAGGGCGAAGCCGAATCACCTTGTGACCTGACATCTTCCCTGCATTCACAGTGGGACACAGGCACTCAAAAGATAAGCGGAATTGGTTTCCATGACTTAGGACATTTAGATTCACTCCAAGGGCCAGATGTATTGACTTCAGGTATTTGTTAACATTAAGACTTGCGGCATTGGTTTCCACGTCTACCACGAATCAGCTTTGTTCTGGATTGACTGATCCTGATGGTCTTACTACTTTCCTCATGCCTTCTCTGCAGAGGGATATTACGTCTAATAAGGCCAGGTAGCTACTTTTGTCCTGATGAAGACCCTTTTCAAATCTTTGTCCAAAGGTCGAAATGTTGACTTGATATCAACCACTTGTTCATTCATTTGAAGGACCTCCAGTACTGTGGAATTGCATGACTTTGCTATCGTGAACATACAATTCTTAGACTTATGCCCTATTGGTTGATTACTTTCTGGATCATTATCTCACTTGGTCACTTTTGCACTGCACCACCACATGTAGCACCTATGTATTGTATTGAGGTTGTCATATGAGGATTTTTGAATATGATTGATTGAACCTTTAAAACTGAATTTTCATTGCCTTTACTTCTTCTGTCACCTTCCTTGTGAGTAGAATTTTTCTTTTCTACACAGTTGATTACCTTAGGAACACTTTTTTGATAATGATTTGATTACACTAGTTCCTTGGGATTTCTGGGTTTCCCCTTTTTGTTTACCGAACTTTCTATAAGTGGCATTTTCAGAATTGTGACTTAAAATCTGACCATTTCAGAGGGTTTTAAATTAGAATTCATTTGAGTCCAAACAGGATATTTCTACCTGCTCCCAATTAAAGTTAGCACTTATTAAATGTAATAAGGTAACCCAATATTATCCTAAGGAGAGAGATAGGCCTTACAGTAGGGAAAAATACTTTAAAGGTTTTTCACTACCAGGACATGTAAAACATAACCCCACATGTCCTACTTTTTAAATACAGTGCACGCTGTCTATGGATCTTTAGGGCCTACCTTAAGGGTGACGTATTTGTAATAAAAAGGAAGGTTTAGACCTGGCAAAAGGTTTATTTTGCCAGGTCGAATTGACAGTTTAAACTGCACTACAGGCTGCAATGGCAGCCCTGAGACATGTTTTAAAGTGCTACTTTTGTGGGGTGGAGTCAAAATAAGAGCTTCAGGTCCACTAGTAGCATTTAATTTACAGGCCCTGGATATATGTAGTACCACATTATTAAGGGCGTATAAGTAATTTAAATGTGCCAATCAGATGTAGCCAGTTTTACCATGTTTAAGGAAGCGAGCACAAGCACATTAGCACTGCTTTGCAGTGATAAAGTGCACAGAGTCCTAATGCCAACAAAAATTAATTCAGCAAAGCAGAAGGAATGAAAGCAAAACGTTTGGGGGTGACTCTGCAGAGAGGACCAAGTCCATAAATGACCATGGGTCAGTTCAACATTATTGCAGTTGTGAGGATGGTTGCTCCAGGGAGGGAATTCCAGAAGCCAGAGAGGCGTTACAGCAACTGAGACCATGGAGGAAGTCTCCGCTGACTGAAGTGCAGATGGGCTTGTAGTACAGCAGCCTTCGAGGTGACGGCATGGAGTTTATACTGGGTGACCGTACATGCACAGAAGTGTGGTCCAGAGTGAAGACCTGATGCTAATGGCATATATAGATGAATCCATAGCATTAGTAGTCTTCTGAATAACTCAGGGGAATCAAGAAAGAGATTATGCCATAAAAGCACCAAGAGTGCAAACCAGAGAGACATAAAACATCCCGGGATTCATTAAAAGACTAGAGACCTCAATAGGAGGAATTCTTTGAGAGCTGCATTGATATAGCAGGGGCTGATTATAGTTATCTGTCACACAGGGCACTCATTCCTAGGAGATAATGGCAGGCTCACAGAAAACAGAGGAAAGACCAAGAAGAGTGTGGACCTTACAGTCTCACTGCACTCCTGAACACAAATGTGAAGCTATATACATAGGTCCTGGCTATTAGACTGGACAACATAATGCCCTTTCTGTTAGGTGTGAACCAGGTAGACTTTATCAAATGCAGATCAGGGAGGGACAGCACCAGGAGGATCACCCACTTACTGGAAAAATCACAAAAAGAAGCAAATCCCAGAATTACTAATATCATTTGATGCAGAAAAAGTGTTTAATCAGGTAAGGTGGGACTTCATGAAAGCAATCCCCCAAACATTAGTCTTATGAGCCAAAATGTTAGGATGGACACCAGCTAACGGTAAAGCACTAAAAGCAGGGGTTATGATGAATATTAGAAGGCCGGGCAGCTACCCTCTACTGAGGAGAACGGGACAAAGTAAATTACTGTCCACTCTGTGCTAGTGCCAGATGCCCTGGCCATAGCACTCGGACACACCAACATATTGGGGGGGGGAGGGGGTGGCATTTTGATGGTGAGGAGGGTAAGATATGACTGCCTGCTGCTGACATCACGCAAAACATTCTGAGCCCAAAATATTCCTATGTTTGATACTAGATCAGCATGGAACAGCATCTGTATTTTTAAATCTGAAATTCGGAATATCTTGATAACCCAGGATCAGGTAATCTGACTTAAAAGGTGTTGTCTACTACAGTTGGCATCCTCAAAGATACAATACCTGACGTTGTACGTGATGAGTAGGGTGGAGCCCTAGAATGCTGATAGTTGTCTAGCACCTCATAAAAAAATAGTGGAAACTTGTGACAATGGTGTCCACAGTATATATCAGGATTGGGGTGCATTCATCTTTTGAAGATGAATATTCTCTCTCGCCTGCTACATCTGCTTCAAGCCCTTTCTTTAGCCATATTTAAAGCTGAGCTATTGAAACTTAAGATAGAATGATGAACATCATATGGGTGGGGGGCAGGTAAGGCTAGGATAAATAAAAAATGTTTTGCTTGCTCCTAAGGAAGGAAGAGGTATGCATGGCCCAACATCCAGAAATACTACCAGTCTACCTGTTGGTACATCTCCAAGTGATTGTAGAATGGACAGGCAGGGACCAGGGAGGAGGTCGCTATTTATGTGTCAGGCAGTCCCAAGCCGCTTACCTTGTGTTTCCCACTTCCCCTTCCAAACGTGGCAGGGCATTTTGTGGGAGTCCCGTCCCGGCCCCACGCTAGAGCCATCTGGTCCCACAATGGGCTACCTTAACCTTACGTGCCCAGATAGGCTAGTAATATGCTCCGTGGGAGCCCCTCATAACCCGTGGTTTTAGAAAGGCCTTTTCTGTCACACGGCAACGCTATTACTGCCGTACCGCCCCCCCTCCCCCCCCATGATTCCGGGTAGCAGTTTTCCCTATTTGTGACCGAACCCAGGCACTCAGATAGGTTCCATACATAATTCTGCTTTCCCCCCAGGAGATCGGTTACTCACTTACCGCCGCCACTGCAGCAGCACACAGCGCTTCGGGTGGCCGCGGCTACGGGCGGTCGCGCATTACCACCACTAAATGCTACCGACAGTCCCATCCATTTTTTACGGCCACCATTATCCTCATTATTTCTTTCTCTGCCTCTTTACCCACACGACGACAAGAAGTGCAGATTCCTCAAGCGCATCCACAAGTTTTCGAACTCGCCACAGCCAGATAGATGGCCTCGAAGACAATACCTGGCAAGCAGGTCTATTATGGCCATTATGTCTAGGATGTCAAAGTTACAGCGCCTAGGACACAGCATACATTCACCCCATGCCCTACACAGTACAACTACGCCTCCCCTCATATACATGGGGAGTTCCTAACATACGAGGTTTTTAATTGATTTACACAATTGATAGAAGACCCCACCCATTATCTGGACTCTACCTCTTTCCAGGCTACTGCCTTCCGTCATTGCTGCAGTTGGTGTGGACGCACAGGCTGAAGCCCTTCTTCCGGAACACATAGGTGAGTCCCCCTTGTCCTTGAACTAGTTGGGCCTAGAGGCACAATGCTGTGGCGGGAAATTGCTACCGCCGACAACAGGCTATATCCTTGTTCCATCTGGTCGTAAGCCCTTGCAATCATGAATGGGTATGTAATGTGCATGTTTTAGCTACCTTTTCACACAGATGCACTGGGGGGGGGGGGTTCACCAACATTGTGGGTCACCTTTGCAACCGTATTTAAGGTATTTGATTACCTTCCACGTGTGACCAATACACCACAGGTCACTGCAACTGTTTACAGGTCACTATTATTGTCTACTGCTAAGTTGCCTTACCCTTGCCTTCTGTCTCCCAACTTTCCTCCCCTCCAGGTTCGCGAGAAGGACGGTTTTACTCACCTTGGCATCCTATCCCCAGCTCTGGAATACCTTGGAATCCTTTCCATAGGAACGGTACACCTTAGAAATTCTTTGACCGTTTCCTTAATCAGAGAGGTACCCCCCATACCCTGGTCCTGAAGAAACGCCACTCATCCGTTAGGAGAACATAGGCGTGAAACATGTCGACCTTTTAACCACTATCCCTTCACATCACACACACTGAGCTGCAGCAGGTCGAATTTTCCTGTCAGCCTTGACTCTTATAGTCGGTTTTTAGCTATAGCATCAGTGTCCAGCTAATAAGGTACTTTCCGGACACTTATAACTATTTTTAAGACACCACTTACACCACTCTACTCACTAGATGACTGCCCCACTGCCTCATCATAAAGAGCCTACCGATTTAACAACACAGAAGGTCTCCAGCAAAGAGCCCCCCTGCGGGGGCCCGTCGGGCATTGCAGCGCCGGCCTGACGAGGAGCTGCCCTATGATGAAGCATGACACCCCTTGAGGTGTATGAGGTCCCTTGCTCTTATTGGAACTTTCCCCTTTCCTACCCGTGTTCCTTCTCTGACTTGTTGTCTTCCCTCCCCTTGACCTCCCGTTGCCCCCACTTAGGAACTGCATACTAGATTGTTGAAACCTATATGTTGCAGGGCATGTATGCTGGACCTAGATTATAAAAGTCCTTGTCCCTTTTTGGTTTATACACATACCTCCTACACATCCCAATCTAGTTTTATAGGATGGCTCAGGGATTTAAATCCTTGCTACTGCTGAAACATGGGGTTCCACAGTCACTTACTCATCACCATGAACCCCGCATACAGGTCGATGGATCTTTGATGTCGGCAAAGATGTAAGGAGCTGAATGTCAGTATAAATCATTATCAATTATCATTATTTTTAGTTCAGTCAATAAAGAGAGTTAAGTGTGAGTTAGAGAGTTTTATTTTCATATCTTTTAGTTATTCATTCTTTTACTTAAGTATTATTCTCCAAGTTTCATCATTAAAGGTTAATATAATCAATCAATATTTAGTAATGAGGTAAGTCAATTTAGCAAATCAAATAAAGCATCAATACAATAAAATGCAACAAGCACGTTCCATAAAGAAACTTTCCTATTCTAAACTCAGTCAAGTTCAAAGAGAGAAGTATTAAAGGTGTCAGTTCATGTACCCATGAAGGGTCCTGATAAGAGAATCAAGCATAAGCATAAAGTTTTAGCACAGTAAGCTGGAAAGTATTCCCAGCTCTAGTAACAGCAGATTAAGAAATAAACTAAGACTTCTCATAAAAAGATGTCCTAGAAAACTCAGTAAAGAGTCTCCTCTCAGAGAGTCTGGGACAGGTGACATACACCAACTGCTGGAAAACGAACCACCCCGTCCCCTAGTCTAGGAACACGCGCAACATTAGTATTCTTTCTCCTTCATGTTGACCAATGAGATTTCACCATGCTCCTGGGACCAGGTCTACTTGCGGCTTCTTACCAGAGTACAATTGTCTTTTAACCATGTGTCCTTGAACGTTTCAGCACATCCTTTCTTGTTTTCAAAAATATCTTCCCATGAATCATCCTTCCTGCCATCTACATCTTTTGCGGTGAGAACCTCACTATCTATCGTCTAATACAACAAACGTCTATTTATTAACTAATAAACAGTAGCTTCCGAAATTGCAACGTTTGCAGCAAAGAGAAGAAAAACAGCTTGCACAACGGTCGTTTAAAGCTAAAAAAACAAGCATTTCAGTATTAACCCTTTAACCGCGGCGCGAAATCCGCCGCGGTGCGGCAGTTTAAAAGAGTGGGCGGGGCCGCGTCGGCCAACGGACGTGCGCAGCACTAGCGAGGTAGTGCTTGCGACGGCCGTTGGCCGACGGAAGCACGGAAGGGGTTAATGGGTCTTCATGTTAAATCATGGCATCTTCAGTTATGTCAAGTTAAGAATCCATGGTTAATTTCTAAGTTACAGGTCTATAGGTTTTAAGTATGGTTGCCTACTACAATTTTTGCATTTAACACACTTCATTTTTTAAACGTAAATTCTGCACATTGAATTTCTAATTAATTATTTTGTAAACAATAATATTTGCGTTAGCACTGCTGAGATATGTGGTGATCTCCAAGTCACAAATTCAAATCCTTTCAAGGCCATTCCAGCCTTCCATACATCTGAGGTAGGTACACTGAGTAGCATTAAATTGGGTAACACTAGCAGCTAATCAAAGTCTGGGGGTGCTTAAGTTTCCATGTAGAGGGCCCTTGTCTAGACAGCTTGGGTTGGACTGTTTCTATTTGTGCAGGATAGAGACGGATTTACATATGGCTTCTCTCTGTTTAGAGTGACATGGTGCGCAAAAAAGCGCTGATCTTAAATGCGGCATCCCACCCATCACTTTTTATATTTTAGATATAAACCCACCTTCCGATCGAAGTTTGCCATTGTTGAGGTTTGAATGTTAAATACGAATATAAAATTATGAATATGAAGTTATGTGATGAAATTATTATTGCACGTTCATTTATATACATTGAGGGGCTTATTTATGAGCCCTTGCGTCACTTTTGCGCCACCGGTGCGTCACTTTTTGTGACGCACCAGTGGCGTAAAAATTGCGCCTGGTTGCGTCATATTTACAAAGTGACGCATCTAGGTAGATGCGTCACTTTGTAAACCCCCTGCGCAACATTATACCTGCGCCAGGTATAATGTTTGCAAGGGGGCGTTTTGATGCAACAAAGAGTCGTAGAAGTGACGCAGTGAAATCTATAAGATTTCACTGCGCCATTTCGTGGACGCTAATGCGTCAAAATCTTACGCCTGCCTCATGGCAGGCGTAAGACTGACGCAGGCTCTAACAACATGGGACTTGCCCATGTGAAAGTACACATTGCTGGAGTTGCGTCACTTTTGCGACACACTCCAGCAATGCGTCACTTTTGCGCCTACAGATACGTCAGAAATACTGACGTATCTGTGACTCCTTGCGACATGATGCGTCATACTGTAAATAGGACGCATTCAGCATGTCGCAAGGAAGGCGCAATGAAAAGTGACGCATCACTGTTTTCACGCATCGATGCGTCACTTTTCATAAATGAGCCCCTGAATATGTATTCTTTCATTTTGAAACCACACAATGAGAACAATTTCTAAGTTTATTTCTAAGTGAGTTAAATTTTAAAGACTGAATTTGCTTGTGTATAAATGCAAACATTGTGTCCTGAATCATACAACTCAGGAAAGTAGTGTATGTTAACTGAGCTGACAAGTAGTGTTCCTTTTGACATTCATGGCCGCCGACAGTCAGATAATGAATGCAGGTGTGGTGCAGCGGCCAGGGCAGCTGACTTCGGAGCACGGGGCTCACGCTTTGATCCCCGGCGGCAGCTCAGCTCAGCACCATGTGACTCTGGGCAATAGCTCACTTAATTTCCACGACGGCCCCCAGCGCCTTGAGACCCGTAAGGGTGAGTAGTTCGCGCTTTACAAATACGGATTTACATTTTTTACATTTTAATGCAGAACTCTGACTTTTGGAAAATGAGGCACTAACTGTGCTCTGCAAGCCAGCAAGGCGTGCAGGCTGAGCTGCCCCAACTTCAGCCTGCACTGCAAGCGAGGCAAGAGCCGCGAAAATGTGTTTAATCGCCACAGTGACAATGCTCAAGTCAGTCTGGGCTGACTGCCTCCATCAAGGCGAGAGGAAAATTAATTTCCGAAAGGAGTGATTAACGCCAGTATCAAGGAAATTGAGTAGGTTTCTTGAGGGAGCAAATCTCTGAAGCCATCCCCGACCCTTTGATAAAAGACGGAAGGAGCACCTGTGAGGTAATTTACTGTACACACAAAGATGTTACTGTTTATTGCTCTGAAGTTAGATGGGGCATTAACCACACAGCTTCATGCCTATGTTATGTACACTATACAATACACATTCATCTTTGTGTACCATACACTTCGCAAGGACAGTCCCTCTATTCAGACATCTTATGGCCCACAGTCTGCAGACAAAAGTCACCGGAATAGGGAGCTTACAGACAGATGAAAATACATCACTCCTAACAATTACCCGGATAATTGCAAAAAGAATACCCTGACACATTACAAGTAATGCTCTGCCATGGGGGATAGTAGGGAGTAGACACTCACTAGGGCTTGGCGGAAGGGCACGTAAATGGGCAAATATTTGCTGCGTAATGCATTCACCGCTTAGCAGTGGAACACACCAAGTTGTTCGATGCTCTCTGTAGTATGGTGTCATGTCCCGCTGTTAAATCCCAAAAGTTTGTGCTGTGCTAACTGTTGGAAGTGGTCGTAAATCATGAGCGCGTGCTCATGATCCAATGGAGGCACACAACACTGATAAGCTTCCTTGGCCTTTTCTGTTACAGCCAACCCGTGTCCTTTACTGCAGTGGTTCTTAACCTTTTGACTTCTGTGGACACCCACTGAAATATTACTGGAGCCTGGGGACCCCCACCCAGTCATTATTGGAAGCTTGGGATCCCTGGCCTCAGCTATTTCTATGATCAAAGCAATACACAAAAATAAAAAAAACAAGTAAACACCAAACAAATGCTCAAATATTGAAATATTTCGTTTAATTTACAATCAAATATAGAAAATGTATTCCTATTTTCAATTCTGCTTTTTTATTTGTATATATTTTATTATGTTAAAATAATAATTTTAATATTATTAAATTTGTTAACACAGTCACGGACCCCTTGAGTAGCCCTCGTCGACTAAGAGGGGTGCTCGGATCACAGGTTAAGAACCACTGCTTTACTGTAATTTTACAAGTCACAGCAGTAGTGACTTCTATGCTGTGCGGGTCCTCCCAGCTTATATGGTAGGGCTGATGGGTTGTGCCTGCGCAGGCCAGAGTCAGACCTGCCAACTTACGAAAACTGTTGGTCATGTGAGATGTGGGGTAGGGTCTTGAGGGGGTGGTGCTTAGTGCTGGGCACAGCCCGAGCCACTTTAAATTCACTGCCTCCCTCTTCCAACACCAAAAAAACAAAGCTTATGAGGCTGCCGCCAATATCCTGGGTGTAGCGTCTTCCCAGCCAGAGTTCCCGCCAATGACCACGCCACACACGAAGCTTGGTATTACACGTCTTTATTCCGATGAATGTAACTGCAAACTCAAAGCAACCTTCAATGCAATAAGCTCTAGCCATTATGTCAGAGCTCTACGGAATTCATCCACAGCCAATAAGGTTCCGTCATTGTTAACTCCCAAGGCACTACATCTCCCCCTTTGTTGAATGAAAGCTTACCAATTTTACAGAATATATACACATATATACATTTAAATCTCTTCAATGTATCTCTTTGGCGCTGTAATTGTTTGACCTGATCATGTTGTGGGAAGTTGAGTCCTGCCAACATCATGATCAAGGATCTGCTGTGATGGTGGAAAGGCAACCACAGTCACTGGTGCTTCAGAATCAATACCTCCTTCACCATGGAGATCTGGTGAACGATGAGTTAAATGCTGAAAGTGAGTATAGTCTCAGGTAATAGACTTCCCAGGGCGCTGAGCAGTCACCATGTGTCCTTTGGTCGACACCACCTGAAAAAGTTCTGCATCAAAAGGAGCATCAGATGTTCTTTTCCGCATCAGACATGCGAGCACTCTATCTCCTCTCTGGAAGACAATTTTTTTCGCATGTCGGCTTCGGTCAGCATATGTCTTCATCTTTTGTTTCTAAACCAAGTCCTTGATACGAGTTCCATTGTAATCTCTTTCTCTCTGATTGGTCCACTGAGGTATCTTGGTTGTCATTGCTCTCAAGGTAGAGTTTAACACAGTTTGTAAATTGAGCTTCTCAAGGGTAGCATGCTGCACGGCTTTCTTCAGTGTACTCATAAATCTCTCAACCAGTCCGTTGGCCTGTGGCCATAGAGGAGTGCTCTTTTGATGCTTTATTTTCAGAAGCGCTAAGAAGTCTTTGAACTCCTGACTATTAAAAGGCGGGCCATTGTCAGATTTTAGTATGGCTAGAACACCCCATGTCACAAAGATGCCATCCAGTCTCTCAACGACTCGTTTGTGAGTGGTGGATGAGAGATCCTCAATTAATGGAAATCAAGAGTATTCGTCCACAATCACCATCAGGTGATATCCATTATCGAGTGGACTGAAAAAGTCAATGACTATTCTCTCCCAGGCATGCTTCAGGAGTTCTGACATGTTTAGGGTGTGTTAAGTAACTTTTGCAGATAGGCAGTTGCATAGATGACAGGCTTTTAATTCCTTCGCAACCCACTTGTAGAAATACGGAAACGAGACTCAGTCTCAGAGAGGTCATTTTGTGGCAGTGATTCCCCTATGTCCTTCGTGGGCCACTTCAATCGTTTTCTGCCGCAGTCCCTCCGGAATCAAGGTTCTCGACACTCACAATATGGCTCCCTCTTGAATTATAGACAATTCATCTTTGACATTTCTGTATTTTTGATATTCACTCTCACTGGTAAGAGGTCGACTGTGCTGTTTTCACGACTGATGTGTTATTATATCTTTCAACTTTAGTATGCCACCATCATGGCTCATGGCAGTGAAAATCTGGGGTAACGAAATGGCAGCTGGTGTGTTTGATTTTACGATGACGTTGATATAAGCTTCAGCCGATTTGGATGAAGTGCCATGACCTTGAATGGGCACTCTGGAAAAGTAGTCAGCAGGGTTCTGATCCTTCCCTGGATGATGCACAATGTTATAATTGTACTCTTGTAACCATCGTCCCCAACGTTTAATTCAAGGAGGTATTTTGGCCTTTGGAGTGCCAAATACTGTTAGCAAAGCTTGATGATCAGTTACCAGTGTGAAAAGCTTTCCGTATGGTAATACATGGAAGTTTTCATATGCACATATGATGCTAATCTTTCTTTTTCAGGTTGTGAGTAAGCACGTTCTGGTAGGGACAATCTCCTACTTGCATATGCCACATTATGCATTCGAGCATTCGGGTGTCCGCTGTGCTGTACAAGGATGCCACCTAACCAAACTGGGCTAGCATCAACAACAATCTATGAATTAAGTTTTGGATTGAAATAAGCCATTTCACTAGCATTCTCAATGGTTTGTTTGATTTTCTTAAAACAGTCCTCACATTCATGTCACCACTGAAATAAAACATTCTTTTTTGTCAATTCTCTCCATGGAGCACTTAAAGTTTCAAAGTACCGTATATTTCTAGAACAGTAGCTGGCCATGCCAAGAAATGAACGCCCAATTAAAACATCTTGTGGGGGATCTGCATTTGACAGCGCCTGTACTTTAGCAGGATTGGGTGTCATTCCCCAATCATAAAAGATATTGCCAAAGAATTTTAGCTTTGTCTTATGGAACTCACCTGCATTCAAAGTCAAACCTGCATCAGCCAGTAAATGACATACTTGTGTGAGAGACTTTTTGTGTTTCTTTTGGGTAGCTCCAAAAACCAATATGTCATCACTAAAATTGAAAGCATTCATGCCAGGCTGTATGATATGTTGAATGACATGTTGGAAAATTCTGCAGCTGATGACACACCTAAGCTTAACCTTTTGTATGGAAACAAACCAACATGTGTAGAAAAAGTTGTAATGTGCCTGCAGTATTGTTTGAGTTCCAACTGATGATAAACTTTATTCAAATCAAGGCGAGAGAAAACCTTTGCACCCTTTAATTGCATTATCATATCAGTAATGTGTGAACCTGGATGTCGTTCTTATTCAATTGCCTTGTTTGCCTGACGCACGTCAACACATATGCGTACCACTCCTTCATTGTCATTTGTGAGTACTACCACGATGGGGGAAACCCAAGGCATTGTACCAGATGAACGCTCAACGATATCATGCTTAAGTATCGATTCATGTTCTTTTTCAACAGCATCTTGTAAATGAAAAGCAATTCATCTGTGTCTTTGAGGAACAGGATGGATGTTCTCATTAATATGCAACTTTACTTTCATAGTCCTAAGCTTTCCCAAACCATGAAACAACAAAAGAACTGACTTACTATTTCATGGTGAGCATTCATGTTGTAGTTCATGGAGATCAGTCCCATATCAGCAGCGGTGCTGAGACTGAGTAGATAGGCCCTTGATGCTGTCCCTTGAAGCATATGGATGGGTGCTTGCATGTTCGTTTTCTTCTGTTTCATCACCGCTACACATGAACCTTAACTTTTTAAGGGTATCGGTGCAGCCCATGTATACAGTTTGGTTTTCATCGGCATAAGTTGCGGTAAGGGATACAATTCATTATATTTCTCCTCCGGCATAATGTTTATCGACGAAACCATTCATTTTCAGTGTAATTTTCGGACAATCTTTAAATTACTTTAATGCTTTAGCATTAAAGCTTTTCTTTGACTAACATTTTCCTTCACAAGTGGCCAGTCCAACATGCAAACGCTTTTCTGATATACATTGACATGGCACACCACCTTCTTCACTTACACCTGATACTGATATAGAAGAACTATGTGACAATGATTTAGATGACAATCGACTTCATTTAGTATCAATTTGTCGTACCTGATGACTTTGCTGGGCCTTGTGGGTGCGCATTGAACGTTGCTTCTGGAACATTCTGGCGGCCATTTTGTCTTTGCGCCGTGACGCACTTGTTTTCCCTTTACTTTGCAAACCGTTATGAAATGGTTCTCCTTGCCCTTACATATCTGTCCAATGGCAGGACATTTGTCTTCATGGAAATGAAAATCCACATCTAAAACGTAACTTCTTTTTACATGTAGACATCCCCTTGTGTTCTTCAGTCATTTGCTTTGACCTGCTTTTCACACTCATAACTGACTCATTCTGGGCACCTCCAGCCTCCATGTCAGCAGCTTGTCGATCAGCACGCTCTTCTGCTTTAGCAGTTCCAGAGCCCCAGACTCACAGTTTCGCTCAGCATTCGCCATCTGAATGAATCAGATAAGCATCCATCAATGACCCTAAGATGTATGACTTCTTCGTCATTAAATTCATTGACCTTACAGTGTTTGATAAGTGTGTCAAGTCTTTCTACAAATTCGCCCAGGGTTTTTCCAACTTTCTGTCTTTCTTGACTGAAGATATATATTTCATAGTCAACATTGGGCATCGATTGAACTTGAGATTCAAGGTTTCTTTAATCTGATGGTAGGTGATTTCTTAGTCAGTTCGTGACATTTTCTTTATGACTTCCTTTACACCATCACCAGCAAGGTTTTTGAGGTATTTGATAATCTTTTTGTTATCACTCTTCAAGTGAATCAAGGAAATGTTCAATTGTCTCTATCCACGTAGTCCATCGATCACCAATATTTTGCTTTTTGGCGGTATCGAATAATGATGTTGGTTTCAAGAAAGGGGCAGCATTGTAACCATTTGTGGAAGTGGCTGACACCAAGGGTGGAGTTCTCTCCAACACTGTCTGCCATCCGTTAGTACCCAGGTCATCCATCCCATCTCTGAGGCCTTGTGATGTGCTGGCCTCTGGATCATCATGGAAAGTCGGTGGAATGGTGACCTATCCCTTGGTCTCCATTGGAGCCCTTCACTTTTTCTGAGACTTTTGGCATTGTTCTGAGCTCCCACCTGGTAGTTTTGGTGGTGTGCCACTTCAGGTACTGGACAGCTCAGCAAGCACAACCCCATGCTTTTTCTCGGGTCTCTTTGCCCACTGCTGAGGTCATAGAGCTCTTCCTTTTCAAGTTTCTGGTAAGTACACTGATAGTGTGTGATTATCTGCTTCCAACCACAGTGTTCTCGTGCACTTGTCTGTCACTTTGCACTTTTTTTTTGTCAAAATCTTTTTATTCGTTTTTACAAAGATTTAACAACTTTTGAAGCTCAACCGAGCTCTGACACAAGCCAGGATCGTCAGGTATCTAAAGACAATACACAGCTTTTCCACAAGTTCTCAGCATAACTCTTAGCGTTTCCAGGCACAAATTTCCCATTATCAAAGTGTGTATATATTGTACAATCTACACATCTCTTGTTGTGCCCAGGCACTATGATCGAGAGCTAACAAAATAAACAAAATGAGAAACAAACAATCCTGTGCAACCCAATATACATAAAGTGATTGAGGGGAGCAAGGAGAGGGTGGTGTCTAATGGCAGGGGGGTCGAAAGGGCCTGTTGCTTCCGGCCCAGGGAGAAGGGGGGGGGCCATACGTGAGTGGGACTGTGAGAGCCCTAAGGGCCAAGGCTCCCAATGAAATCACGACCAGGCCAGACCAGTTATGTTTGAAAGAGGTGAAGGGCCCTTAGCCTACGGCCACAGGCAGAGAGTGGCAAGCCTTCCGACAGATAACCCACTAGTGGACTCCAGATATAATCAAAGCCCTTGCGGGAGTCTGCTATGATATCCGTCATTCGTTCAAGGGCTAGGGCTCGCCATAGTCGGGCATGCCATTGAGTGAGAGAGGGGGCCTCCGTTTTTTTCCAAGCTGCTGCTACTGCCATTTTGGCCAGCCCCAAGCATAGCCACATAATGGAGCGGTCCCCCTGAGTTTGGTGCTTGAGACATGGGTCCCGCACCCCCAAGAGAACATGTTCCAAGGAGTCTGGGATATGGTATCCCAGAATCTGTTTAATCTGGGATAGAATTTCCTTCCAGAAAGGTTGAAAGGAGGGGCAACCCTCCATGTATGACGGAAGTCGCCTAATAGCCCACAACCCCGCAAACATCTGTCTGAAGTGTTTGGGAAAAGAGTGTGTAGCTTTTAGGGGTGCAGGTACCAGTCGAACATGATTTTGTAATGGGCTTTCCTCAGAAACACGGAACAGTTGTATTTAGCAATATCTTTATATAGGGAGCTCCATTGTTTTTCAGTTATAGGGGAATGCAGAAGGGCGTCCCAAAACCCTCTATGTCGTGGGACCTGAGAGGGACCCACCGTGAGAAGGAGAGAGTAAAGAAACGAGATGCAGCCCTTAGTTGTGCCGCCGGCCTGTACGAATCTCTGTATTAGGAGCAGGTCCCTGGTCGCGGCCATCCGCATCTGGGGTGTGATGCACCCAGTGTTTTAACTGGAAATAATGGTATTCTTCGGTGGGTGGCAGTTTAAAGATAGTGGCGCAGTCAGTAAAGGAGTGCAGTTCTCCTCGAGTGAAGAGATCAGACAACATGAGGCACCCACCCTCCGTCCATCTGTCAAAGGGACCCTCTATTACCGCTGGGGGCAAGTGGGATTAAAATGAATGGGGGTGTAAGGGGATGGAAAGGTCATCGAGGGCAATGTCTTGGTGGCGGTATCCCATGCATTAAGAGTAGTGGCTGTAGGGTTGCTAAGATAGACATTTTTTGGCCTGTCTTGTTTTGGTTTCCAAGGCAGGTCCCATATGGTTCTTCCAGCAACTTGCCTGTCCATATGGAGCCAGTGTTTGTCTGAGGCTTTAAGGAACCACTCTGCCAGGACACGGAGTTATGCAGCTGTGTACTAAAGAGGGACATCTGGGAGAGATAGCCCCCCCATTAGGCGCGGTCTGGTCAGTAGTCAGAGATAGGTGGGCCCTGCACCCCTGCCAGATACATTTTATTATCCCTTTCAGCTCGGTGAACAGCTCTCTATCTACCGTGATCGGGAGACCCTGAAATAGGTAGAGAAGGTGAGGCAGCACGTTCATCTTGATAGCATTTATTCGACCTATCCAGGTTATGTATGTGGAGGCCTATTTTGTTAAATCTGATTTAAGTTGGAGCAGTAAGGGGGGAAGTTAGCTTTGTAGAGGTCTGTTGGGCTGGGGGTGATTTTGATGCCCAAATAGGTAATTTCTTTTTGTACACATCGGAAGGGCGATACCTCCGTGATGACTGTCATCATCTCTAGGGGCATTGTCAGATTTAGAGAGATTAACTTTAAAACCCACTACTTTCTCAAATTTATTAAGTTCAGTCTGTATATCCGGCAGGGACGAGTTAGGTTCAGTGATGGGAAGCAGGACATCATCCGCAAACAGTGAGATTTTATGCTTATCTGGGCCGAATTTAATCCCATTAATTCCTGGGTTGGCTCTAATATGCGCAGACAGTGGTTCAATGCAGAGGGCAAAGAGCATGGGTGATAGGGGGCAGCCCTGTTGAGTGCCTTGTGATGAGTTAAACAAATCTGAGGCTACTCCGTTGACCAGAACTCGGGACTTGGGGGAAAGATAGTTGGCCTTCACCATACCTAGGAAAGTCTTGCCGAACCCGAAACGGCGCAGGGTGCACATTAAGAAGGGCCAGTCGACCCGGTCAAAAGCCTTCTCTGCATCTAATGAGAGTAAGGCCGCTGGGATATGTTTCTTCCATACTTTATCAATTAGGTGTATTATCCTACGCAGGTTATCATGGGTCTGGCATCCCTTGATGAAACCAGATTGGTCTGGGTGGATCAGGTTTGGTAAAATGTCTTCTAGTCTGCTGGCCGGAATCTTAGAGAATAATTTCGCGTCTAGGTTTAAGAGCGCAATAGGCCTGTATGAGGAGCATTCTTGGGGGTTTTTCCCTGCTTTGTGGATTAGAGTGATTAATGCTTTCCCCATCGAAGGGGATACTTGATGAGAGGTTGCTATTTCGTTGAAGAGAGCCGTCAAGTGTGGAGTGAGCTCAGCCGCAAACGTTCGGTAGAACTGGGCGCTGAACCCATAGGGGCCCAGGGCCTTCTGGAGTTTTAGGGTATATATTGCCTTTTGGACTTCCTCCCTCAAGATGGGCCGCCTAAGCTCGTCATTGGTGGCCGGGGAAACCTGTGGGAGTACTAGTGAGTCCAGGTAGGGGGATTGGTCCTGTCCTATTGAGGTATCTGCCATGTACAGTGATCTCACTTTCCCTCCCTCACTATAGTGTGTGATGCCAGAGGCGTCAACTATGTGTTTGACATATTCCTCCTCCTGTTTAGCTCAGACCTGATGCGCCAGCAGGGGGCAGATTTTATCATTTCCATCATACCCTCGAGCCTGAAGGCGTAAGATGTTTTTTTCCGCTCTATTAGTATATATTGCCTGGAGCTTCCATTTTAGTGCAGCTACTTTCCTTGAGGTTTTTATGGATGGGGCTTCCTAGTGTGTCTGTTCAGTGTCACGCAGCTCCCCCTCCAGGGACAACCGCTCCCCAGTCTGTTGTTTCCTCAGGGTGGAGGCTAAAGTGATGCATTTACCCCTTATAACCTCCTTAAAGGCGTCCCAATTTGTCAAGTGAGAGGTATCTTTGGGATCATTGTTGGCGAAGAAATCTTTGATCATCTTCCTTAAGTCATCTCGAAGAAGCCGATCCCTACTAAGGATGTTGGGGAAGTACCACCTTGTAGTTTGGAGCGTGGGGCCAGTCGATCAGAATTTCTAGTGGTGCGTGATTCGAGAGACACATCGGGTGCAAATGAGCACCCAAAATCGTCTGGCGGAGCGTCTGATTAAGAAAGATGTGGTCAATGCTAGAGTATGACCTGTAGGAGTGGGAAAAGAAGGAATAGTCACGTGTTGAGGGATGACGGCCCTCCAACTATCTATCAGTCCGATGCGTTGTATTGAAAATGTAAGGGTCTTGCTAAAGACTCCTACTGCTGCTCTATGTGGATGGGTAGTGTCTACAGTGGGATCTCAGATGAGATTGAAATCTCCCATTAAGATTATGTCCCCCAAGGCAAAACTTTCCAGCGTTGATAGGAATGTGAGGAGAAAGTCTGACTGTCCAGAATTGAGAGCATAGACCATGGCGATAGTGGATAGGCGACCCATCAAAACTCCCTTGACCATAAGGAATCTCCCCACTTTGTCTGCCTTTGAGTCATGGGGTTGAAAGTGCAGCGAAGAGTGGAACAGGAGAGCGACTCCATTTTGTTTAGTAGTGGCCGAGGACCTGAATATCAAAGGATAGGTTTTGTGTCGCAATCAGAGCTCCTCGCCTTTTTTTAGGTGAGTTTCCTGTAATGCTACTATACGGACATGATGGTCCCTTAGGAATTTCCATAGACGTTGTCTCTTGTTAGGGGAGTTTAGTCCCCTAATGTTCCAAGACATACAGTTGATTGACATTAAGTCGATTGTGGGGAGCACATCCTCCGGGATGAAGAACCCCCATCATATCCCGACACCCTCACCCCCGATCCCGTGCTCGCCCACCCCTATCCCCCCTCCCCAATCTGGTCAGCTGAGTCACATAGTTGGCGCCACGGTAAAAACAAAACAACAGAACATGAAACAGAACTTTTAGCCAAGAAGTCTCCAAAGCAATGGAAAAATCTCACTGTTGGTGACTCCAGGGGCGAGTCCAGTACCGCACCTAGAGCCCCGCATGTGTACCTATTTGAACACTAAATTTCTCATGACTTACTGCATCAGGACTAGAGTGAGCGTGAAAGTCTCGGGCCTATGGAAGAGAAGGTCCCCATTGCATCATTACTCATACCCCCGGCCCCCAGGCCCAGGGGCACCCCCTTGCGGAGTTACATCCACCTCAAGGCAAAATCCCTGAGTGTTCAACAGTCTAGGGGGAATAGGTCAAAGTGTTAGAGGGCCTTGAGTTAGTGTGCCCGTGACATTCAGCGTCTCGTCGACCTGCTGCCCTTCTTGGGTATCTGCCAGGGACCCGGTGAGCGTTGCTCCGATGATTGAGCCAAGCGTTCCCTCCCTCCCTGAATTCCCTGCCTGTTGTGGGGAAGATCGTTCAAGACCAAGCAAAGTTGCCGCCCCCTCCACCTCAGTAAAGTGGTGTAGTTTGTTGCCGAATGAGAAGGCGATACCAAAAGGATATGTCCATTGATATTTGATCTGGCGTTCCCTCAATGCCACTGTGAGCGGTCTGAACTGCTGCCTGCATGCCAACGTGGTTTGAGCTACATTTTGGAAGAGTGAGCATGCAGCCACCTGAAAGGTGACAACATCACTGATCCTAGCTTTCCGTAGAACAAGTTCCTTAGTTTTAAAGGAGCTGAATTTGGCCAAGATGTCGAGTGGGTACCAGTTTTCCCCCTGGATACGCTGGCCCACCCCGTGGAATCGTTCCAACTGAACTTCTTGACAGCCGTCTCCCAGAACACTGGATAAGAGACCCACCATAAAGGCTTCCAGGGCCGATCCCTCGCTTCCCTCCTCCAGGCCCCTCAATCTTATAATGTCTCTGCAACAGCGATTCTCCAAGTCTTTGCACTTTAACAGGGCGGAGTGCAGTTGGGTGTTTAGATTGGCAGTTCCCTCCTCCAGAGGCTTAATTCGCCTTTCGAGTTCCTGGTACTTCATTTGCAGATCTATGGTGCGGGCTCCCACCGAATCCACGTCTGCCTGAAGCGATACCAGCTTCGACCCCACCTCTGATCGGAAAGCTTCGAACGAAGCACCAGTATCCGCTTTTATGTCTTCCCTGAGTTTCTTCTTGAACTCCTGCAGTGTCGCCAGCAGGTCCTCCCTGGTTAGTGCCATGCTGTCTGCCGCACGGTCCCCCCTTCCTTCTCCACCCAGGACTCAGTTGGGCCAAAGTAGCTGGAGACTCTGTTGGTTTGAGTCTTTTCGGTGGCATATGGACTATGCCCCCGGCTAGCGTATTGCCGTCCCCGGACAGGTCAATCACTCAGCTAGGGCGTTACAGTCTAAAGCGGGGGAGGCTGCTTTCGATCAGCTAAGGGGACTGCAATGGTGGGGTCTCAGGGACCCATGTGACATGGCCTGTATCATAATGTGCCTGAATCCCACTGTGTAGCACTCTTTCGCCTACTACAACACCTCTTCAACAAACTTATGACAGGGTCTCTTCCATGACATCACCACTTCGGGTTCTGCACCCCACAGGCTAGTGAGTTCTTGCCGCAGAGTCAACCACAAGCAGGAGTCTCTTGTTTCACTGCAGGCCCACCGGGCACAATCTTAGGGTCAGGCATCATCATGTAGACCTGGGGAGTATCCTCCCTATTCCGCTCTCGTGGGGCCCAGTGGTGAGTTAGTGGTGGGTTCCCGGGGAGCACCCCACCCCGCAGGACCAAGTGTGTACTCTCTCCTGAATTACTTCGTCCACGGTGGGTCCTCTTCCATTGCGGCTACTCTGATCGCAGCAGCCCATCCGCAGGCACCGCACAAGGCCAGACTTAGCCGAGATCCGGCTTCCCCTTCAGGCCCCCATCGCCAGGGAGGCAGAACCACACGGCAAGCCAGGAATCGCGCGCCCGTCCACACCCGCACTCAGGGAGAGCTGGTCCGGCCCAGCCGATCAGAGCATCAGAGCGCGGCAGGTTCAGGCGCCATTTTGTTCGCTCCGTTGCTCCTCGTCTCAGCCCGTGTCTCTTCAATGATGCCGCTCCTCCAGCCGAAATATCAAACACAAAAGTGTCCTCTAGTGACAGCATGCCCGAGGCTTGAGCTGCAGGTGGATTTCATGGAGTTTGTCGCGCTGTAATGCCCTTAGTTACGGGGCTCGAAGCGGAGCCGATCCGGATCACTTCCAAGCGGCCATGATGGTTGGCCACGCCCTTCACTTTGTACTTTTTTAACAACAGGTTGATCTCTGCCTTGCAGCACTAATAATCACAGCATTGTCTTGTGCTTGGCTGTCGCTTTGCACTTTTTGACACCGGGTTGATTTCTGCTTGGCAGCACTTGTAATCACAGTGTTATCACTCTGTACTAGGTATGGCTCTATGTTGTGTAATAGCAATGTACTTTTATGTATGGCCTTACCGACAATTTCTCGACCAACGACATTTAGATTCTCTGTAAATGCTTTTGTTTTCAACTTCGTCACAGCGGCTGGAACTGCACTTTGATTCCACATGCATTGTGTTGTTTCTGCATTTGGATGATGGCACACGTGGCATGCATGAGCAGTTTACCTGGGCCACTGCAAACTCTCTAAGAGAACACTGTCAATCTTCGGGTTACTTGTCCCCTATCTCATCACCATTTGTAATGTCTTCCCAGCCGAGGTACCTGCCAATGACTATGCCACACACAGAGCTTGGTATTACATGGCTTTATTCATCTGCATGTACCTGCGAACTCAACATTCTAAAGCACCCTTCTCTACGATACACTCTAGCCATTATGTCATAGCTTTACGGAGTTTATCAGGAGCCAAAAGGGTTCCGTCATTGTTAACTCACAAGACACTACACTGGTGACGTCCACACCCCGTAAAGGAGATCAGTTGCACAGAGCCTCCAATTAGCTAGAAAACTGCTCTTTTTACAGCTAATTGTGTGCACACTGTGTGATATTGACTCCTCACTGGGTGACTGTTTGATTGGAGCCAATATTGTGTGATACACGTGGCACCGTGTGAGTTGGAAGGTCTGCATAGTAGGTTGTGAAGGGGTGCTGTTCTTGCAAATGGCTTAGGTGCACCACAAAATGTCCCAGTGGTGGCTACCTCTGGAATATTTCACATGACTAAAACATTGAAAAGGTGGTCTTTTTGGTCAAGTTCAACCCTTTATTGTGTGATCTTTTTAAAAGCACTATACTTCGGCATAAAATGCATCATTTAACTGCAGGAGTGCAACTCTTCCAGGGATTGCTTCTGACTAGTACACAAGAGGAGAAACAGCTGGGATTTGTAGGCACTGCTGATTCGTAAACACAAAGCCATTTTGTATGAGGGTAAATGAGCCATTCAAGCAGTTTGCTCTTCTTTATCTAGTGCACTCCCTGTGCATGGCCAGTTTGTCATGTGGAAACTACCTCTGTTTGTCCTGTTAACCAAGTTAAGTTCCTTTTGCACCCTGATTTTGTTTACCACCTTATTATGGTATATTTTTGCTTCCAACAGCAATGCAAAATAGGGTGTAATGTTACGACAGCCAAAGGCTGCTGTACGTATAGAGCAGAAGAGACATCAGTGGGTTTCATCCACATTAGGAGGACTGAGGGTTGAATTTTTCATCAGGCTGAATGAGAACAAAGCTTAGAACATCGCTTCTAGGTAGTGCCAGCATCATTCTAGCAACATATTATTAGTGGAACTTGTTTGCATAGTGCTTTTCTGACTCGCAAAATGGCTTTTGTACATATCACTTGTGATTTTCTTGTCTAAAATTTTGTGAACTACAAGCTTTGCAACCTCAGAACCACTTCATAGATCAGGCGAATACCATGCATACACTGCAATACAACTTAAAAACAGAGGAAAATAAGGACAAAGCTCATAATTGCTTTGCTGCCCATTAGTGACTTCGATGCTATACATAAAGTGATGCATGCAGGCACACAGTAGATGTATGCACTTCTCTCAACTTTGTATGTCAGAATATTTAGTTGAAAAGTATTGTACTGCTTAAATATCATAGCCAGATTAACGACTACCAAAATATAGCGAAGATAGGACAATTTAGTTAAGAATAGAATTTCTATTCTTAACTCCATATTTCTAAGTACCTTGAAGATATGTATGTCTTCAGGGGACATATATGAAAACCAGAACATAAACTGCCAAAATATCATGAAGTAAGTAAATATAGATTTAGTATTCTTAAATCCACATCAAAGTACCTTGAAAATATATAATTCATCAAGGTACATATATGAGAACCACCAAAACATAGACAAACAAAATATCACAAAATTAAGTATATATAGGTAAGAATAGATTTACTTTTATTAACTCCACATCGAAGTGCTGTGAAAATATATATGTCGACAAGGTACTTTTATGAGAACCAGGACAAAGAATACCAAAATATTGTGAAGGTAAGTATATTTAAGTAAGTACCTTGAATATATATATCTGTTGTATAGTTACATATATGAGAAGTTAAGTATAAGAATTTCAACTACAAAAATATTGTGAAGGTATCTGTAGGTAAGTATAGATGTACTGTTTGTAACTCCACAATTAAGTTTCATTAAGATATATATTTTGCCAAGGTGCATATATGTGATGTTAAGTGTAGATAATGTATATTACCCTATAAATACTTACCTTCACTATATTTTAGTGATCAATATTCTGGGTAGGACATTGTTGTAGCACAATATATAGAACTCAGTTTTCTGGCAGTATATCGCTCTGCTTCTGGAAATGGGATCAGTTTCATCAGAAATAAGCCCTCAGAAATTCTAACTTCTAAATGAGATTTTCAGTGTTTAATTTGCCAAATGTTGGCATTCCAGTGTTTAACTATTTAATTTCATGCTAAAGAACACATCTTTTAACAAACCAAACAAGGGATGAATTACAAAATATTTTAGTTTTTTGCGACTTCATGTCCTTTGTGTTTGGTGCCAATACCCTTTTTAGATTTTATCATAGAAGTATGCTTGCGATGATGGTACTAAGTTATAAAGGTTTACGCTGAAGACTGAAGCTCAGGTACAACAACAAAAAAATACAGCACTGCAGCAACACAACAGCACATTAGATTAAACCTCACCATAGCACAATAGCAATACAACTCAACAAAACATCTCACCAGTATAACATTACAACAACACACCAGTACAGCAACAAAATATAACAAGACATCAACACAACCGAACAACACAATACCACAAAATAACAACAAACCAAAATAATACAACTAAAACTTATCTTTATTAGGAAGGGAAGGGATTTTATTAAAAAAGTAGAAAGTCATATTTAGGAAAAGTTAATTTTGCTTGTTTTGTTGGAGTTTGCTTATTATCTCAGTGAAGAGCCAAATGGCATCCAAAAAGCTAGTCTGAAGAACCTGACACAAAACAGACATAAATACAGTGTAAAATGTGATGCCTGGAGGGTAAAGACGCACATTATTATAATATGGACTATTCCAAGTACAGGCAGCATTTGAGGGATGAAGATTGTCAGTAAGTGGATCTTCCTGTCAGTTCATTGTCATGTCATGGGATGTACAGTTACATAGGGCCATGGACTAAATTCACAACAGAAGAACTTGCATACTTAGGGCTCCTATATGGATGCCCCATTAATCTTGAGAGCACCACTGAGATTACAAGAACAGAAAGAACTGCAGGTCTTGAGTTTTACACCTAGGCACTTCACCTGCTGAAAGTATGAAAAATATCCAGGTGTAACTCCAGAAAAGGGTGAAAACATGTAGAAATTATTGCAGAGACACCAATTTCTGTATGTTATTGCACATTATCTATTAATTGGACATAATTCCACTGTCGCCCTGGAATTACCAAAACCCACAGCATTGGTCATTCTTGAGGGTGTGAAATTCTGAGCCGTTGCCGCCCCACTGGGCCATCTCACATCATCTTCTGTTGATAACTAGCCAGGCACTGTCAAAGAGGACCAGTGCACACAAAAAGGTAGCACATTTGTAATGTAAAAATATATAAGCTCAATTTAACTAACGAGTAAGCAAGCATTGATATAGCATTTACTCTGCTTGAACTCCTGTATGGGGTATATATATATATATATATATATATATATATATATATATATATATACACACACACACACACATATATATATATATATATATATATATATATATATATACGAATAGAAGTCGTCAACAGGATAAGAAATGGCTGAAACCAAAAAGTGTTCAAAATGTACTTGGGCCATGCTGCAGAGCAGTAATCATGTATTTCTCTTTGCAGAGCCACTCATTGCCCTCACACCCTCCTCGTTATCTTATTTTTATTATTGTGTGTGTCCTGAAGGAATGTACTCATCCGGGATAAGGGTGCGTGTGCACGCGCGTCAGTATGCCATGAGGCACACTATATCTAAATCCTGATTTCAAGAGAATGGAGATAAGCTCAGAGCTTGTCCTACTGCTGACCTTGTGTCGCTGTGGAAATTTAGTGGAATGGCGCAATTGATTATTATTTAGACATGCACACTGCCTGTCATTCCAAAGGAGGGCTTGTCTTAAAGGCACAGGACTCACACAGAGGAACACATCTCTTCAGAAAGGAGACAGCATCTGGTAGGAAAACCAATGACCATTGACAAACAGGAGTATTTTCTGCTGCTTAACACAAATTGCTTAATAAATTTAACCAAGGATGGTAAAAACATTGGAAAATTGTCAATCTGTTATTAAATCAAGTGTGCGCTTACCACTGAGGAGGGGTTGATTATGTCGGTATGGAGTTGGTAGTTTTCCACAGTCTTCTATTCTATGGCTCATAACCCGCGATAGGTGACCAGTGTGATGGAGGCTGCCCACGATGATGCTGTGCAAATAGACTGGTTCAATGAAATGGCTGAGGAGAGCACCTTGCATTCCGAGGGTGTTCCATCTACGGGAAGATAAAACAAAAAACATTGTCACAAAGAACTTCTACAAGCTTCAGTAGTATTGTGTCATAAAGCAAGCCTCATAATAGGATTGGAAAACTTCATGTTACTCTGTATACACAGGGTTAGGAGAAAAGTAATTTATTGACGACCTAGCAACTTATGCTAGGAAAGCCCTTTATTTCCTTATTTTCAAATTTTCAGTCAAGTCAGTAATAATATTTGCATCTGGTGTTCAAGGTGCTTTTGTGCTTCATTCACCCTGGTAAACACAAAAGGCGAATGCCAAGCACAAAAGGTATATATACCAGTTTTGCTCACATTTAATACTGCATTCACTTTTATAACCAGAAATATCCCAGGGTAAAAGAGACTGCAAAACAGAAGCAAGTGCAGTTTGCACTTCAGGAGTGACCACCATTGTTTCTTAAATTCATCTAATTTCCAAACTACTTGAAATTCAGATCATCTCTGAACCAGTAGTGTTGCAAGGATGCTATGGTACAAACAAGGGCATGTACCCCTTTGACTGCTGTTTGGTAGCAAAATACAGCACTGTGTGGCTTTAATCGGCCCGCAAGGCATTGGCCCGGTGCCACTACACCTGCTGCACGAATGGTAGCTACACCACTGTTCAGAACTATTGTGTATTGCTAGGAAGAATGTACATCGGCTGTTGTTCCAGCATGGATGAATTAGGGAATGTCTTTCCTTTTCCGACATGGACTCAATTCCTCACACAAATACATGCAATATGTTCCAATCCTCACATCTCCCAGACGCAAAAGTACTCATAGTATTTGCCATCATTATCGTTTCTCTTAATTTCAAAATATTTAAGAACAAATGTGGTCACTTCAGGGAGAGCCATGATTGTTGAAATCTTACTGTTGGTGTGCTTCTGTCTATGTATAGCCATTTACAGGAAAGTGTAGGGCCAGAACCGAGGGCAATGCTTGCCTACTTTTCTGCACTATAGAGAAACTTGCGCTATTTGATGTCATTTGATATGTCAGCACTTAACTATTTGAGATAATTTTTGTATAACATCCTTCAAATAGCAATAGCTGCACACACACAAAATTTCAAAATTTTCAATCGACAAACAAATCCATGAAAGTCTGCATAAGTGGGCATAGCTGATATGTTAATACGTATGTGTTAATATATATACACACACACAAGCACACTTATGTGGGTATGTACACACATATATAATTACTTTTTTTCATATACCACTTGTAAAAGACCATTGTCATGTTTTGTAGCACCATAAATAACTCTTATTTTATGATACTCAAATTATCAATCTCAGAAAGACAAGGGCAGAGCTGCCCCCACTGAGGTTCAAGTCTATGACTATCAGGGTCTATGCAGTCCTTTGCATTAATACATTTAGATATGTGATAACAGCACGATTGCAAAACTGATGTGGAACATAAGGAAAATAAAACGTCAATAGCACAGAGATTCCTGAGAAGAGGACACCCAATGAAGGTGTTACTTGAAGCCTCCAAAACGGCAGGCACTAGAACAAGGGATGAATAATTGTTTCTTGCTAAAGCCTCCAATGAGACTTGTAGTGAAAAGGCCACAAGGTTTATTGCCAGAAGCTCGCAGGTGATTTGGTCCATTCTTATACTGAACTGCAACAATTATATTGGGAATGAGCTGGATAATAAATCTTCTGTAACTTACACAAAAGACAGATCACTACAGGACATGCTTGTACATACCGTTTTCGCAAGGGTGGGAAGCGATAATAGTTAACACCAAAACAGGGCTTAAATATGGCAAATGTAAAGCGTGCAAGCAAAGTACTAATTGGTTAAACTTTGAGCTTCACAATGGACAGAAAAATCTGAATTATCCAAACACATATCTCGTAATTTATACTGTCATACATTTGTTCTTGAATATCCCTAAAAATAAATGAATACAGAGAGCACAATTTTTTCAGTTTGCACGACAATTTTAAAACACGTCAACATACAATTGCAGACAGGCATTTTTGGGATCATCATAAAAGAAATTCTGTATAGCTGCTTGTTTTGGAATTGAGAGAGTTTCGAGGACAATCAGAGGAGGGGATTTTGAGAGGACTTTCCATACGATGGGATCAAGGAACATTTTGGAATCGTACAGTAGATACCCGAGCGGATAGATACAGATGAGGAACTAACTGTATTTACTGGTTAATTTATGAAGAGAATCGTCACGAAATTTTCAAAGAACTTCCCCTTTTTGGTTTAGCTGCTGTGTTGAAAGTTTCAGGGTGATACGTCAAGCGGAGGCCGAGAAGAAATGGGGGTCCCAAAACACGTTTTCCCCATTTTATGTCTATGGGGGTATTTCTGTTCTTGAACATGACTACAGCCCGAACCGCTGAACGAAACTACACCAAATTTGGCAGAAAGCTAGATGTTGGTCCGGAAAGTGTGCTTTTTGTGATGTGGTGTAAATCCGTTCAGTAGTTTCAGAGATATTTAAGTTGAAAAAATATGGATATATTCAGAAATCCTACTGAAACCCTACTGAAATTTGATTGGCTGCCAACACTTCAACCAGGAAGTGTTGACAGCCATCTTGAAACTCGATTGAACTGAGTCCCACAAAAAATTTAAAAAAGAAAAGGGGAAAGGGTAGAAACACCCTGTCCCCCTAGGTCTCTTGGGGGGGGGAGGGGTCCCATTGGGATCCTCCAGGGCCATAAAAAGCATTTAACAAAAAACATTGGGCCTTATCTGGGTATCTGGTCAAAAATGTAAAAAAACAATGAAGCGCGTGCTCCTGTGCTTTGTTCATTATTGGCATCCGGGTGGTCCAGGTCCCGGGGCATTATTCAAAAAAGGAGGAGGACACACGGGCACTGCTCTTGGGGCTTATTATGCCCCAGGGACCACCACCTCCGTAGGGCTTCTTTAAATATTAATGCCGGAGAGGCCAATAATACCTCCCCCGCTGCCCCGGGGACCACCTCCTCCCTGGGGCTTATTTCTTTTTAAATGGGGGGGCTCTTGGAACCCCCAGCCTGGGGACCGCTACCTTCCCAGGGCATTATTTTAAATCAATGCGGGGGGCGCATGGACCCCCTGCAGTCCTGGGTGTTGCCACCTCCCTGGGGTTTTAATTTGAAAAAATGGAGAGGGTGGACAACCCACGACTGCCACCTCCCTGACGCTTTTATTATATTGAGTGCAGGGGGCCGCGCACCCCCCCCCCGCAGCCCCGGGGCTTCTTTGAATATTAATGTGGGTGAGGACTGTATGGCCTCCCCAGGGCTTATTTCTTTTTAAATGGGGGGGGCCTTTCGGAACCTCCCAGCACCGGGGACCACCACCTCCCAGGACTTTATTGTAAATCAATGCGGGGGCCACATGGAACCCCCTGCAACCCCGGGGGCTGCCTACGCCCTGGGACTTTAATTTGAAAAAATGGGGGGGCGCGCAGATCCCCCCACAGCCCTGGGGACGCCACCTCCCTGGGGCTTTTTTACATTGACTGCGGGGTGCACAGCTCCCCTGCAGCCCCGGGGACCACCACCTCCCCGGGGGTGCATCCTGTAATGGAGGGGGGCCATGCAGTCCACCTCCTGGAGCCATAGGTGACCCTGGGGTCCCCCACCCCCGGGGCTGGCTCCTGCAATGTCCCGGGGTGCCCAGGTGCTTCACCACTCCTGCCAAGCCATAGCAAACTCAGCTCCACTTCTTGTGAGCAAGAGCAGAAAAAATGCTCTTGCTTACTAGAAGCAGAGCAGAATTGCTTTTGGACAGAGTGAGCTGCATGTTCAGCAGCTCCCTCTGTCCAAAAACAATGCCGGCTCCCGCAGGACGTAGGGAGCTGGCAGGGACCATGAGGGTGTCCAATGTGAGAAACTGGATGCCCTGGGTGGGACCAGTGCACCTAGTATTGTGGCCAGGCCCCGGGGGCTGAGGTCCATGGGGCCCAAATCAGCCCCCTGGAGGGGGGGGGGCATGCAGCCCCCTCCCATGTCTTTTGAAAAATAAATAAAGGGCAGGCCCCGAGGGATGGGGTCCCCAGGGCCAAAATCAACCCAGGGAAGGGGGTCACGTGCCCCCCCCTTCCTTTATAATTAAAAAAAATGAAAAAGCAACCAGCACAATGCTGGAGGCCCCGCCCCTTTCTACACCACTCTGCAATCGCACCTCCTGGCACGCTGCTGGTTGGGTATGAAGTCCCCTTGGCGGCTGACGGTCCTTGGGGGCCAACAAGACTTCCTGTTACTTCCAGTAAGTCCCACACAGTGGGATTGCAGAGAGGTTGTCAGAGGCCACGCCCGCTTTCTCCACCACTCTGCAAATGCGCCTCATGGTGCACTACTGGTTGGGTAATGACTTCCACTTTACTCCTGAGGGCCTCAGGACTAAAGTGGACTTCTCCTCTCAGCAATCCCACTACCTACCAAGGACCCTCTGGAGCCATGGGGACTTCATCTCCCAGCCAGCTGTGCACCAGGAGGTGCATTTGCAGGGTGGTGGAGAAAGGGGGCGTGGCTTCTGAAGACCTCTGGGCAATCCCTCTGTGTGGGACTTATTGGAGGTAACATGAGGGCTTGTTAGCCCTAAAGACCCCCTGGAGCAATGGGGACTTCATCCATCCACCATCAGTGCACCAGGAGATTATAGATTATAGAAGAAGTGGCCAGGTAGCTGCTCATATATTTTTACCAATTCTATTGGATTGTCAATGATTATTACGCACCATGTAAGCTTAATATAGAATAGTCAAATGAGGCTCAGCATCCATAGTCATCCTGGTTGACCATCAATTTACACATATAATGAGTTCTTTGAGAAACAAATTTTGTACATCATAACTGAAAATAAAATCAACAGATATTAAGCCTTAAAAGATAACTTATATGTTATATATCATTGTGCCCTGAATGGACTCAAGCTGCGTGATGATGGTACTATATTGCATTCTATTGTCATGCCACAATTTATCAATATGATATTATGCCCAGAATGGGCACATATGGCCAGGTATATATTTGATGGCGCATTATACTGGAAATTTCCATTAGCACAGGTTTTGTGGGCCGACCCATGCATGTAGGGTGGATTGCTATTATCGGTAAAGTAACCTATCACTTATCCTATGTGGACCCAGAGTTCTGCGTCACAGTTGAGGCCTATGGGATTCATGGTTTGTAGGGTAATTATATATTTAGACTCCAGTTGTCTTAATTTTCGTGTTTCGTCTCCTCCCCTCTCTACTCTAGCTACTTGGTCCCGAGAGTAAAATCTCAGGAGATCATGATTACTGTCATGATGGGCTTGGAAGTGCCTTGCAACTGGGAAAGGGGAATCCTGAAGCAACCCCCAGTTGAAATATGGACTCCTAGAACTGGGGTGAGCGACCTTGAGTATTATATTGGACCCCTGATTGCTAATGGAAATAGTGGCCTAGCCCCTAGTGGTGGCACAATGGATGCCAGGACTTCAGCTTGGATGCTGATGTGGATGACCCCATGACTGTTCGCGAAAGTGGTGGTCTAGCTCCTAGTCTTACGATAGAAGGCGGAACACACTCCGTCTCAGACCTAAGGGTCCTATTATGGAATGTGGCCGGGATTCTAAAATTGCAATCAGACCCAGACTGGTGTAGTTTTGTAGACACCTTCGATGTAATGCTGTTCCAGGAAACTTGGAGTTTGGCCACCCCCTTTAGAAGCGGCTTTTCCGCTTATGCTATTGAAGCATTTAGGAAAGATCAGGGTAGACCCTCAGGGGGCCTTGCAGTCTGGATAAAAAATACACTGGGGTCCAAAGTAAAGCTCCTCCATGTCGACTCTCAGGATATTCTGGCCCTCGAACTGACTCTGTTTGGCGGATGGAGGGTCAGAGGAAACAAACACTGTCCAAATACTAGACAACGCTCTGGACAAATATTTCGATAGTGCCCCTGTATTGGTGGCAGGGGATTTCAATTGTACTTTTGAACCCCTTGCTTCCACCCTGCTAGATCTCACGGAGGATTGGGATCGTGAGTGGACAATACCCCCGCTAGACCTTCCAAAGGTAAAGTGGACGAAGAGAGGTGGCCAGGTGCTTGCCCTTACCTTACAACACGACTTAAGAGCTACAAATGGAAGAACTAGGTCGGACCCCAAAGGGGAACATACCTTCAATAGACCTGGTTACACTAGTAGGATTGACTATTGTTTCATTATTCCTAACCTTTGGAAGTTATGGCAGTGGTGAAAAGATCCGAAAGTGACCATCATGCCCTTGCTCTTACCCTTACAAAAGTGGGCCTGATTTGGGTGGGCTCTCAGTTGCTAATAATCAAAGAGCTGTCAAGTGGAGCTGGGTGGAGGACCACCCGGCAAATTTAGAACTAGTGAAGGAAAAAGCTAGGCAGCTGATCAAAGATCTGGTTGCAACTCACCCTAGTGTTGCTGCTGGGACACTGGGGCCTCACCACAAGTTGTTTTATAATGAGGTGAGGGATATACTTAGTCGACCGCTAAAAGTGCGAGAAAAGGGGGGGCAATGCACAGATCCGTTGCCAGATACAAAGAGCCCCTGGTATAATCAGGATTGTAGGAAGGCAAAGGGGGCACTTATCAGTGCATTAAAGCGAAGGGCATGTGCGGAGATAACTAACTGTAGAGCAGAGTACATAAAGGCCATTAGTAGAGCTAAAAAAGAGTGGGAGGGCTCTCTTTGGACTTCCTTACACACTGCACTTACCGATAAGGACCCTATGGCATTTTGGAGACAAGCAGCCTATTGGCTAAAGGGAACAAGGCAAATGCTAGAATACACCGTTCAACCTGTAGAGTGGGTCGCTTATTTTGGTTCTCTCTATGGCAATGACACTCTCACTAATAGTGAGATAATTGAGGAGAGGGACGAGCTCCTGGGCGGGGTGAGCGAAACTTTGATTATCACACTACAGGAAACACAGATAGCAATTTCATCCTGTGTAGCAGCGCGCGCCCCAGGCCCAGATAGAATTCCTAATGACCTGTTTAGAGAGGACAAAATGCTTTGGGGCTCGTATATAAATTTGGTCACAAATTTGATTCTGTCTGGTGCTCCTATCCCACCGTCTTGGCACATTGCAGAAATAGTGCCCATCTATAAAAAAGGGGATAGATCAAAGCCAATGAGTTATAGGCCGATCAGCCTAATTGACTCTCTCCAAAACATCTTTTGTAAACAGGTCCTAGGAAGGGTACAGGATTGGATGATGGAGTCCCAAGTTCTAAGTGACTTCCAGGCGGGTTTTCGTACCAAAGTTAGCACTTTGGATCAGGTCTTTCGTTTTATTTGTACCTACTGGAAGGAAGTAGTTGTCAAGGGGGGCAAATTATTTGTGGCCTTTGTTGATCTGCGCACTGCATTTGATCTAGTCCTGCGTGCCAGATTATGGGAGGTGCTAAAAGAGATGGGCCTACCTACCAACCTTTTAAACATTTTAATTCGATTACACTCAGATAACACAGCACAGGTTAGGTGGGGTGCGAACAACCAAGTAACAGAAACCTTCCCTGTCCAATGTGGAGTGAGACAGGGATGTGTGTTGGCACCCACCCTTTTTACCCTTTTTATAAATGGAGTTGCTGACTTTCTAGATAGGGATGGCTGTGATGCTCCGAAAATTGGTTTGAGAAGAGTGCCTGCATTGTTATTTGCAGATGACACCCTCTTAATTTCTAAATCACCACAAGGCCTTCAACAACTCCTAAATGATTTTATAAAGTTTTGCAATGATAGGGGTTTGATTCTTAATGAGACGAAGATTAAGTACATGATTTTTAGCAAAGGAAGGAAAACAGCATTAACTAGATCTGTGTGGGCTGGTAGCACGAAATTGGAGCAAGTTGAAGTTTTCGATTACTTGGGCATTCGCCTGTCCCCATCTATCAACTGGGGCCCACAATTGGAAAGGGCAAAGCTACAACTAATTCACCAATGTGCCCATATCAGTAAAATACACAGGAAGACACTTTCTCGACAAATTGCCCCTGCACTTGAAATTTATAATACCACGGTTCTGGGAGGGGTACTTTACGGTGCCGAACTATGGGGTACGGGAAATCAATCTTCCCTAACTACTGTAGAAAATCGCTTCCTAAGATCACTGGTCGATCTTCCTGTTAGCTCCCCTTTAAAACCTCTCTACTTAGATCTTGCCCACAGGCAACTAAAGCACAAGTTGAACTGCAAATTGTTAATGTTCTGGTTCAGGCTATGGACAGTGGAAGAGTTGGAGTCCTACCGAGAGGCTTTGAAGGATCTCCTGAAATTTCCCCAGGCAACATCGATCAGGTGGTTTATCTGCCTTCGTGAACTATTGGGGAGATTGGGGATGGAATCCTTCTGGTCCAACCCGGAAAATATGCTGCAAATATCGAGGATGAAACTGGGAGAACTATATTGGGAAAAAATGCTTGCAATGGACTTGGCAGAATCTTCGATAGGTTTGACAAAAGACTTTTTGACCTTTAAATCTGTTCCACTGTTTGAGCCAACTATTGATGAAATCACTCTACCGTTGGCACGTAAACTGTTCCTTCAGTTCCGTTATAAGACCTTGCCCACAAGATTATTTAGCTCCAAGTGGTGTTGCAGTGCTCCACAGGGCGACCAGTGTCCTGCATGTAAGGCCTGTCCAGAATCGATTGTCCATTTACTTTTTTTTTGTCCTCATTATATATCACTGAGGAAAAAATGGATACTCCCTTTGTGTAGACTTGTTGGTCCAGGCCATTATCTCGATATATTGAGAATATTGTGCACTGATATCCGAAGACCAATAGTTTTTGGGCTTTCTAGATTTTGGTTTGCACTGTGGATCAGGCGTGGGAAGATACCTGTATGAAGCACTTTTCTCGTTAAGAATTACTGCACTTTGCTTTTTTTCACATTTCCCAAATGAAATTGCTTTTATATTTTTATAGGGAAGAAACCAATATGTTGTATTTTTCCTTGCTAATAATTGTCGTACCTCTTATTTTTTGAACATTTATCCTAATGAACTGTTCTTAAAATGTTTTAAATTCTTTTTAAATTTTTACATACTGTTTTTATACCTGTGCTGTTTGTACTTTTTTGGATCCTGGTGATCGTAATAAAGTTTTTTGATGATGATGATGATTGGAGATCACCCGCATGTGTTCTAACACTCTTTTTTTGGCTGCATGGGTTGTACTGCACACATATTTCTACTCAAATGGACACACAAGGCCGTATACGACATGGTCCGAATTACAATTGAGCAGTTTGTTAATCATAACTTTTTTCTTAGATAGGGAGATCTCATACACCTGTAGTTTTTTTCCTAAATTTGCAGACCTTCCGCTGCATACACGGAAATAATCCTGTGACAACCTTTTTTTTATAGCTAGTATCTGAAAAGTGGCTGTGAACCAGCATGTCCTTCAATGAGACATTCCGTCTATAGGATATATGGGGTAATTTAGTTAAAACACGGCCATTAACAGAGCCAGTACTTAATATCTGCCAATTTCGTGATGAGCTTGTAGAATGGCTTGTAACTAGTCTCCTACATTCTTGCCCTGTTTTGGTATCCTGTCTCATATCCTGATCAAGTAGGAGTTACTGTCTTGATGTCTGTCATACATTTTTGGCTGCCACATTGAGGACTGCGGATGGATACCCACGTCTCCTGAATCTATTTAATGTCTCTCCCTCTTGGAAGTTCTGAGTTGTTGAACAGTTGCGCTTTGCGCGCAGTAGTTCCCCATATGGAATGCTATTTATTAACTTGCGTGGGTGATGACTGCTGGCGTGTAGCAAGGAATTTACGACAGTGGGTTTTCTAAAGAGAGCAGTTTGTAATTTGTTTCCCTCCACAAAAACCAACACATCTAGAAATGGGACCCTGATGTCATTGATGTCACTGATGTGGCTGGTAAACTGTAAGTTGAGGGAGTTGGTATTCAAACTTTCAATATACTGCTCAACCTCACTGCGAGTCACTTTCCATATTATAGATAAATCATTGATGTAACATGCCCATGGCACTAGGGACTCCAATCACTGCTCATTGCTATCTGCCCAGGACACGTGCTTATCCCACCAGACCATGTAACGGTTTATGTAGCTAGGAGCGAAGCATGTGCCCATGGCAGTCCCTTGCTATTGTTGGTATAACTGCCCGGAAAAGAGAAAGATGTTATTATACAGACAGAACTTTATGAATTGTACAATCATGGTGTTATGTTCATGGTATTTCAAAGCAGGTGTCTTTAGAAAAGATTGAACTGTCATTAGTCCATCCTAGTGTGAGATGCAAGTATATAGACTAGTGTATATATAGGCAATTAACTCATTTTGAAGACTCAGCATTTCTCTGCAAGTAAAATGTCTAGTGCAAGACGGTCTTGAAGTACCATAGACCGTATGGCAATTAACTCAGTGCAAGGATTTATCTCCCCAATATCCTATAGACGGAATGCCCCATTGAAGGACCTACTGGTCCACAGCCACTTTCAGATACTAAATATAAAAATAAGGCTGTCATAGGATTCTTTCCATGTATGCAGTGCAAGGCAAGCAAATTTACCAAAAAAACACAGATGTATGAGATCTCCCAATCCAAGGATAAAGGTTTGAGTATTTTCCACAGCCACAAGTGAAATCTCGACCAGCGTGAAATCACCCAATTCAATGCAGCTTCACCTGTTTTGTGCAATTAGGTTCCACTAACACCGTTCAATGTTAATCAATCACAACAATGCTTAATTTCTCTATGTCAATGGTATAGGTGATGGTACCTCACACACTACATCTTATCCCGCAAACAAGTCTTCTATTCAATTTTATGTATGTATCTGTGTATATCCCGGGATCTTTCAACTACAGCGAGTCTGAATTCTTCAATCCCTTTTCTTCAATAGCTTCTTAATACTTCTTTTCACTCACTCATTCATTCTCACAACACCACTGTCTAAACCAAAACACAACTACCATAAAGAACACATCGCACTATTAGTACTCACACCTTCAAACCGCAACCGCCTTCTAGTACGACCTAACAAGGCTGTACAGATCATCAAGTTCTGGACACTGGATTTGGGAATCAGGAATAGTATTCTAACTTTGGAATTATTTTATAGCTCCATGCAGGGTGTAAACCATATCTCTGCTACCAGAAACTGCTGCTTTTTCCTTCATTCCCACAGTAAACGTACAAAGTTGGCAAGGTCCTATCTACAAGTGTCAACTTAGCTGTTAAACATTCATGTGCGTTAGTTCCACTCTGAGTTCCCACAAGAACCCTGCAGTCTAAAGTATTAGCTATTCAGTATTCCACTGTGTAACAATTAACTTTTCCAAAGGCAGAAACATTTTAGTTGTAAACTACGTGATTAAGTCATGAGATTTACGTCTTCATGTAAGCATTATTGATTTAATATACTATTCAGCATTCAGCATTGTGAATATGTGGCAGCTAGAAAACTAACCAAATATGACGAGAACTGTAGCTGAGAAAAGAAGAGATACATTTTCAAAGTCAGCACATTCTACAGATTTGACATATTTAAACTACTCATGTGTGAATCATTTATCAAGTAATATTGCATAGTTGAGCATTTCCTGAAAGCATTTGTTTATTTATTAAAGAAGAAAATTAACTGAAAGAAAGATGGATGGGGCTTAGTCTGGCCTAGTAGTGTAATTACAATAGAATTGAGTACTTACTACAAACAATCATGCTACACGTTAATTTGGCACGTTTAAGGAAAGGCACATTTTCCTACCTTTCATTCTATTAAGCATTTTCATGTTAATATCTAGTGTAAATTAAGGCATTTATTTAAACTAAATTCTTCTACTCTATCAATCCCCCCAGCTGACGGTTATCTTAACCATCACACAAATTCATTTCCCTTGTGAGTTCGATTCAAGAATGCAAACTCATCAGCCGTTGAGTCTTGTCTCTTTATTTTCTTACCTCTAAATTTCAGTGAATTCATGTAATCATCATTCATGATTCCCTCAAACCTAAATCCTTTTCATATAACTTTCTTTGCATCTTTTCCTGTCTTTTGCGTAAAATACATCTACAGCTCACAAACAAACATAAAAACAATTAGAAAAGCCCTATAATTATTATTGTCATTACAATAGCTTTCAAAATACCCTTTCCTGCTGTTGAAAACCAATTTCCAATTGTGTAAACTCCTTTCCCAAAGTTTTCAAAAACACTTGGTGTTTCCAATTCATGTAATTCAGGTTCTAAACCTGAAATGTTCTTTGCATAGCCCTCTATTTCCTTACTTCCGTCAGGTATGTATGAACAACAGTGAGTTACTTTAACCATTTTGAAGACTCAGCCTTTCTCTGCAAGTAAAATGTCTAGTGCAAGATGGTCTTGAAGTACCATAGACCGTATGGCAATTAACTCAGTGTTAATTATAAGCAAAGCACCAGATGTGCTCATTGCCATCTTGTCAAAATGGTAGCCAACTTTCTGACCTTTTCGTCATTTAAAATGACACCTACAGGTGGAATGATTGCTCCAAATATGTCTCCAAATAAGCCTGTTCCAGTTTCAGCATTTTGTTTATGTCTATGTGATGGTGTCATTGTTAATGCATCTAAGCTTTGCACATGATACATCTTAGGGATTAGTATGCCTAAATAAATCTTCTTTGAGTGGAATGTGCTTACCTTTCAACATTTACACTTTCTAAAAAGACTGTCTTAATCATTTTGTTTTATGTCACTGTTATGTTCTAACAGTTATCCAGAGGAATGTTAGTGTTTACCTTTTTTCAGTTGGCAATAGATAATATATGAAGTGACACTGGAAAGCATACAGGAATACTCCCCCTTGCTAACACCATGCTTGCACATGCTTATTTACATGTTGCACACAACCTATCCATAGCCACTTACTACAGCTGTCTACTAGCTGACATTATACTAACGTGGTCACTGAAGGTTGCAGCTCAAAATCAATTTTTCAGGGGCAATAACAGTGAGTGAGAGATTCCATTTATGAGTGTAATGCTGTGGCAGAAATCAAAAACCAAAGTTTCAAAAGCAAAACATCTTGGCTTTTCACAGGTATACACGATCTCCTGTAAATGCTGAGGTAGAAAAGGGATGAAAAGCTTTATATGGGCTATGGCATAACTCTCCCAACATCCTTATCAGGTACACCTTACAGTAGCACATTCTTCTGTAGAGTGTGTAATTGTTCACCTCTACTTCCGAGAAAGATGTAGATAGTCTGCAGGCAGCCTAAAAAGATCATATTAAATTTAAATATTTTTCACCTGTTCCGTAATCCTGTCAATTACTTATAGAAGGTAAAAGGCTTATAGCATAATAGAATGTCCTATACTTCATAAACAAAGTTCATTTCTTCCACAGAAAAAGTTTTAAATAACACAATCAGTGCTTTGCAGGAGGTTATGCCCACATACATATGAAATCTTTTCTAATGACCTTTTAATGAAACATAAGATTGTATGTACAAATCAAAAGGTGTGACATGCATTATGCCTCAATCATCTTACCAGTGCCATCTGTACTGGGATCAAGGGCTGTCTATTTAAGCAGAAGCACATGGAGTTCATAACAATTAACGGGTCTTTGGATTGTGAGGGAACAGATAGGATTTATACTTTAATTTAACGGCATAAAAATACTGAATCAAAGGGAGGTGTAATTGTGAGGCAGTGATACACAAGACAGTCTTCTGAAAGCCTCAAAGGCATATATATGTAAATGTTTTGAGTCCCAACTAAGTAGGTGCTATCAAAGTACAAAGCTTTACACTCTTGCAAAGACCATCCAGAATGTGTTAATGCCCATGGCAGTGGCTAAGATGAAGCAAAGGGCCACGGATTTCCCCTTCACTCCTTCTCATTTGCTTTATGATATACAGAGCTATGACAGAAAGCTTCCGAAAACTGCATGGCCTGTGCTGAAAAGTGATTATATTTACAATGCGAAAATAATCAATTAGTTTCTTTATTTCTGTTGAACTCAGGTTCTCCAGATTTAGATGAGTTTTACCAGCAGTGGTGGGACTGAATTGTGTCCCAGTATCATGGCATTCCCTGGCTTCTATTCTTTTTTTCAAATTCTTTTTATTAAGTATACAGTAACAACAATACCAAAACAACACGAAGGTTTCAAGTATAGTACAGTTTGCACAGTACAATCCTCAGCCAGGGGGCATGTGTATTGCAATGACAGAATCACTTTTTATGAGACCCTCCCCTCAACCTCTCTATAACTAGTACATCAAGCTTCCTGACTTCTTCCCACTTTTTGCTTTAAGTCTTTTTATGGTTTTTTTGGTCACTAACATATCCTTTCATTTATAAGTGGCCCTCTTTAAGAAAAACCTCAAGTCAACACACTGGGACAAGGCTAATGAATTTGAATACACAAGGCCACCTGCTCTGAGTCTGCATGATGGGTATTGTGGGACTATGAATTTACCTATCAAGGGTCTGTGCATTCAAAGAAAGGCAAGATTAAATGCTGCTGGGCTGTAAATGTATCATTTAATGCACTTGCCCTTTCATTTGTTTGGCTCTGCCGTGCTAATTCCCTGGCCCCGACATTAGATGTGCTCACCTTTGAAGCCGGATGTCTTTGTTTCTCGGTAATTATCTCCCAGCAGACTAGGTAGATTAAATTTGAACAAATCACCTATCACTCATAATTAAAAAGAAAAAAAAAATACAATGTGGCGAGAAGCACATGACTAATGATCTCGAAATATTGTGAGCTGGGAAGAGGGTTTGAGCAGATATACTGAGCCGGGAGATCAGGGAGATCATTGTGAAGCAGCCACCAGCAGCAGCTCATTTGCAAAGTTTGTAAAATATCTTACATTTATATAACCGTTAATAAAGGATTTGGCAGCAACTGATCATAAACTTTTATCTAAATATAATCACCATGCTATTTCCAAGAATTTGTCTCAGAAGGGCAGAATGCAAGAAACCTTTTAGCAAAAAAGGTCTATATATATTTCCAGGTAAAGAGAAAAGCTACATTGTGATTTCACAGAATTTAAAATTGGCATGAGCTCTGATTTCTTGCCTTGAAAGTAATAACACTTTTTAAAAAACATAGCTGGAACAGGGTCTGTACAATGAACACATGCGCTGAGTCAGCACAGAGCCGAGCGCCTAGCTTTATGGGCTTGCACTGCTGAAAGTGCTATTCATTCATTTAACCTGGTTTTTCTTCAAATTAATGCATTATTCTAGGCTGCAAAGCTCAGAAACAGAGGTGGGCAAACCCTGCTCACTGTGTCTGACCAGCACTATTTGAAAATCAAGCTCTAACTTGGAGAAATATGTTAAATTATTTCATTTTAGACACTGCAGGTGCATAAAAGCAAACGCTCTGCTTTGCGAGAAGCCAGAGCAGTCCTACAGGTACAGCTCCAGAGCTTTCTCGCGTTTGTGCGTAATGGGTTTATGACCATAGCACATGTTTCCTGGTTCCTCCTGATCAGGGCCCCGTAGTGCAAGGATGAACCAGGCTCTGGCTGACTCAACATGGCCCCTGCTCGGGATTTTACACTCTTTCTCGTGCCCCATTTCCTCAAATTGAAATGGCAATTTGCAATGAGGACTGACTTTCAGCTGGTAACAGGCTCGTATGGCACCTCGAAGTGCAGTGTTTAACTCCTTCACCACTACGATTATAGAGAGGTTAAGTATTTTCGCGCCAGATGGGCCTGCCCAAGAAAGATGTGTATTCCTAAACTGTTTGTGTGAACTGAGAATAACTGTACTTGTAGGGACGAACAAGAACTTTACTTTCATTTTAACTAACAAAAGTTTAAGGTCTCACCCCTATTCCAGTCTATAATGATTGTTTACAATGAAAAATATTACATTGTTTCACGGATAGCACAGATCTAATTCTCTGTCCTTAGCAAACAATGCCCGCTGATGTGAGAGGGGAAGTTGACAATAGCCCTTGAGAGCACATAAATCTTGCAGCGATAACTTTCTAACTTCCATGGCTATTATGCATGATCAATATGTTCGGATGACAAGAATGGCAACTCTTTATAAGAATTCAAATAGAGCCCTCCAGTCAAGCTAAGGTTGCTACCTAGTTATGCGTTAATGTAGCAGCCATATTACCTTTGAGAAATTGTGAATCCATAATGCACAATGTATGCATTAATGCACTAGTCCGATTACTTCCAAATCCATCTGCAAATTGTATATGAACTATGTAGCAACATGTATTATTGTACCTGAACTTTGATCTCTATATTGATCTGAAAATTGTGTATCGCGTATGCAGTCATATAAACTACTGTACCAAACTGACTATTTCTATATCCATATGGAAACTGTATATAGTACACATGTGTACTGTGTTCCAGAAAAGAGAAAACTGACCTTTATATTTGTCAGAAAATTGCATGAAATGTGATGTTCACATTCTCTAATGTAATAAACTGACTTCTTCTGTTTCTGTCTGGAATTTTTGCATAAGCTGGAAACTGTACATGGTATGTGGAAGACCCAACCACCAAGGCATGAACTGACCTGCTTTGTGCTGAAGAGAAATTGGAAATGAATTAATAAAAAAATAAATGGCTACCCCCACCCCACCTCTGAAAATTACCCACACCGTACTGCATGACGAAACAACAAAGGTCAACATCCCAAGGCCATCTTTTATTGCTCCTGTCAAATTTTTATTGTTGCATCCTGCCAATGCTTGACCTTTGTGTTCCAAGAAAAGAAAAATGAGAAAAGATACAAAATATTTTTAAAAAATTATAAAAGAGCACCATGGTAGGAGGCATCATCCATCCTCACTCCCCAGCTGTGATGTTGTGCGCAAGGAGATTGGGGCAGGATGGGGCTACCACCACGAAGCTGAAGACGATGGATGTTGGAAACAGTATTCCAAGTAGCAATCGAAATGAAAGTTCTATTTGGTTGAATGGTCATGGGGACTTTGGGTGTCTGCTTGCTTTTCTCTCATGACAAAAATGGTTTGGGGGAAGATCTGTTCAAGGCTCATCCATCTGGAACTCTTTTCCCTGCATCCTCACAATTAAACATCAGATCTTCCTGGAAACAACAGAAGACCCACCTGTTCCATCAACCTTTCTCCCCCGAATGACTCTTCATCAGTTTGCTTTCCACTGTTTTTACTCCGGCTGCTCTACAGAGTTCTTTGGTTGTGTGAGTGCACCATAAAAATGTAAAAATAAAATGTATAAAATAAAATTAATAATTGGAAAATAATTTGAAAATTGATATACATCACGAGAACCTGGTTCCCTAGAGTTTGTATGAGATCTTAACTTTGGAACTGCTTTTAAATCCAGGTGGTACAAAAACTCCAGGACCCAGAGGACCGGTTGAGACCATGGAGAAGGCACTCTCTGAGTAAGACGCTCGTGACACTCTCCTCCATCACGCAATTCATGATGCGGCTAATTTCTCCCTCCATTGTCCTTTTCATTAATTAACATCTCTCAATCGGTAACGCAATTATTTCGGTGCCTCCGCGTTCCACGTTTCCTTTCCGTGATTAATAAGGAGGCATTACACTTCCTTTTTCCTGAAGCAGTCAATTAACGCGGGATCTTTCCCATTAATTACTGAAGGACTTAAACCGGCAGGCTCTACCTGGAGAGCAATCTGCTCCAGGAACCTGTGACACCATTTGCTTCGAAAAGTTCTCTTTAAATTTTATTCCAAAAACACAACCAATTTAGCCGGCTATATTAATTTGCCTCCGAAGCGGTGCTGTGAATTAGAAACATCTTTTAATCTCATGCAAGAGGAGGCAGCCATCTGGTTGCTGAGGATTCAGAGACTCTCTGTCTCTCGCACTCCGTAAAACGCGGGCCATTAAAGTAATGTGTTCATCTACATAAAACTCAGATGGAATATAAAAGGTAATATTTATATACAAACAATTTAGTCCCGCGATTTAAGCAGTCATTGATTTTATGAAACATTTACTTTACTGTGCCAGATTTGCATAACTTCATTTGGGGAAAATATACACTGATTCCCCAAGTTAGTATTTTCAAAGGGAGGAGCCAGTTGTTCTGTTCAATGCGTGTTTTCTTCATAAATGCACCTGGCAGTTCACATTTATGAAGCTAAGGACCCTTTGTCTGGACGCTATAGAGTTCCCATGTAGACATATTGCAGGACTCATCTGTAAATAACATTTTTTCATGTTATGTTATGTGTATGTTCTGAGGCCAAATTAAGTTTTCATAGATTCTCATTACCAGTGGTCCAGTTAATTGCAATAAGAGATGTAACTCCGGCAACAGCACATATCGCAATTATGAGTTTTGTGATAAATATCCGCATCTCAAAAGTCTGCCGATTTTTATCAGGGAAAAAGTGCGGTGTTTACCAGATCATGCAGGTTTTTAAGCAGTAACCACCAAAATCAGTACGTTATTCCCCAAAATCTTGTAAACGGGTGGGATTTATCAGACCCAATAAATTCTGACTTGGTGGAGTCGGGTTTTTATCAGGTGCAATAAATATCACAATAGTTACTGGGCCACGCCCAATGAGGACCACAGTGGCATTTACCGTCCCAATTTTTTTACTCTCCAGAAAGCCAAACAGTGTACGTTCATCCCTTTGTAGATGTATAGTTATGAAACATGATCCTTGCCACTGGATTGGCTACCTGGCACTAGAGAGGAGTTGGCCTAACGGCTAGGGCGTTCGACCTCGGACCTGGGGAACTGGGTTCGAGTCTCGGTAATGACGCTGAACATCCTGTGATTCTGGGCAAATCACTTAATCTCCCCGTGCCTAACAAAAATGAATGTGTGTCCTCATGTAACGTAACTGGTGCTATGTAAAGCGCTCTGATACCCGGTTGCGGGTCGAGTTTGCGCTATATAAAACTCTGCAAAAAAAAGAACTCTGGCTCACTTGTTGTTGAGAGCAAAAAAAAGCAGAACTTGTTGCACATTCGCATTTTCCGTATCTGTGGTATGTGTCACAACCCATTGCTGTTTCCCTTAAGACCGCAAATGACCTACTGTCAGCAAACTTTTTTGTAGGAGTAGAAAACAGTCGGGGGAGGTTTATCAGTGACCTCGGAGAACTTCTTGTTGTGAAACAAAATGACCAATAGAATGCCTTGAACATCACTCTCTTCTCAGCTGGAAGCCAGCATAAGGTCAACAGACATGTAAAAATGGCTCTCATATGTAGACCTTCTTTTGGATCTCATCTAAGCTGCCATATTTTGTACTCATTGACATCTGTCAGTGAGAACGTGACAAAGGCCCTGGCAGGGACACATTTTGTAATCCAGCAAAGATGGAGAAAAAGTGACTTTATGATGGAACGCCAGGATAATCCCATACCAACAATGAACATTCAAGTCGAAGAAGCATCCACTGCTGCAGGACTGTCTTCCAGAAAGAAGCAAAGAGTGCAAATTTATTTCCAATGAAATGTGGTAGGCATTGCCAACTATGGAAGGCCTTCTACATTTCACGATACAGTACATTCATGAAATAAGCAATACAGCCATTAAATAGAATGTTCAAGAGGTCTATATAGATGGCCCTGAATGAATAAGACCTAATTTTTCTGAATTTTGACGAGACAGCCCCACATTTTCTAGAGAGACACAGAGTCAAATAGACAGTGAAAAAGTCCGTTTTGAACAGGGGCACGGATTCAGGAAAGTGTGAATGATGGAGGAAATGGTTGGGCATTCAAGCGATCTTCCTAGCTGACTTAACAACAGTCCTCAGTTACACTTCTCTTCCACATGCAGCAGGAATTAAATATTAACTCCAACCTGACAAGATGGCTCAGTGAGTTAGAGCATATGCCTGACATCTGCTGTGATTTGAAGGTCATGTGTTTGCGATTTGGGAAGGCACACTCTGACTTTCATCTTTTCAAAGTTGATCAATTAAGTATGCTTACTTTAGGTAACAGTGAAGTGTTATTTTATTGTACTCGGAAATGGCACAAATGCAATGTGAAGTATATACATATATAAATAGCTGGAACTGATGATCAGTTGAATTACTTATTCACCTTCAATTCATTTGTGGGTGCAACAAAGGTGGTACTTTTAAAAGCAGGCCTATGATGATCAATCAATGTGGAAGCACGTATTCATCTTTAGCTATATGCAGCCTCACTTAACAAAGCATAAAGTTTAATGGCAACTCTACATTTTGACTGAAAAAAGGGTCATAAGATTTCAATTCCCTCTTCTCTCTAATCATTATTTACACATGGAACCTCCATGTACCTTTGTTAAAGGCCCCCTTATCTAGGGCCGAGTGTGGTCTATTAGTGCACTTCCTGAAGATGGACCCCACCACACCTTCTCTGTAAAAGGATACACACAGGCAGTGATAATATTTCAACAATTTGTGTATGGGAAGGCCCAATGCAAATGATGGAATGCCCCCTCATGAATGCGCTGACTAACAATGTCCACAGCCCTTTTGGCATCAAGAAATGGGTCCAATGATCTATATGTGTTTGTATGTGGCATATGTGTAGCGTGAACCCTGCCAAAGGCAGCAGAGTGCGGTGGAGAGTCAAAGCATAACACCCAGTCAACAAGAGTTTGGAGGGTCAGTTGGTTTCTATGAACTATAGTGGACTGTTACTGCATTGTGATTTAGCATTCTACAAAGAGGTGTTCTTGAAGTTTTCCTAAACTGGAGCAGGATTAGGAAAGTCCTGATGGATACAGATATGTCATTCCAGATATTGGGTGCAGAGATGGAGAAGTCCTGTTACTTTGCTTTTTCTTTTGACATTTCTTTATCTCCAGTCTGACGGCCTGGTGATGGGTGTGCATAGATTCACAGAAGGTGGTGTACTTGCAAGCCAGATAGGTGTCAAAAACGGAAGTCCTTTATGGCTCAAGTGTGGCTCAAGCTTGGATGGGACATGTGAAACAGAGGTGCAGTCACATGCAACATATTAATCAGGGAAAAGGCTTTTGTTTTGGCTGTGATAAAAATGTGTCCAAGGTGGACGTTATGATATCTGAGTGAAACAATCAGGATTGTGCCATTTGGCCGGTAGGTTGAGCTAACAAGGGCCAGCCTTTGCACCAGAATATTACAGAAGACTATATTAACCCTTGCATTCTTATCTCTACATCACACTCCAGTCCAGGTTTTCACACCACCATCCTGATGCAACATTGTCTTTATAGTTTTCTCTATCGCCAAACCCTGCCTAGGTCATGTCCCAGTGGTGGAGTTTTTGGTTTGTATCTTGGTTCTTGGATACTACAGTTAATCTGACCCTTTCATACTGTCACATGGCTAAGCTAGGTCCGGGAAGAAACACTGCCATTTTACATGCACATGTTTCTTAAATTGCCTTCTTTTCTACACAATGACTTTTGACACACATTTACTTGCGCAACAGTGCAGGATTAGTTTCTCTTAAAACACATTGCTTACAATTTCACTTTGCAAGTACACTATCAAGACACTTTGAACATTTAGTACAAGGCCTAAACGTACACTGTGCAAATGTTGTTTTTTGTTATTTGTCCGTGAGGCGACATAGCTATCACAAGAGGATAAACAATTATAGCCCGGCTGAAGCCCCTACACGGAAGCATGGATACTGCAAATACACATGCATTTCCGTGTTTAAATGCTAGGAGCACTCTGCTGTCATTGCGAGGTCACTGTTGTCGGAGTCTCAGCCCAGTTGATTTCCGTGTTCCCTCTGCGAGGAGGGATTTTCAACTTGTGACCAAAACAGTGAGCCAAACACATTCACTCACAGGCAATGGGGAGTTAGATCATCCAGTAGGGGATTCTTGGCAGATCACCCGCCCTAGGCAACTAGGTTAGAGAGCGCATAGTAGGAATACACTATGCACAGTACTTATATGCCAGCATATATTCACTGTTTTCGCACAATGGTGGAATTGTTTATCCTTTTCACTGTTCACATACTGCTAATCACTTTAATCTGCTCCTGCCAATTAGTCATTGCAGCGCATATATTTTAAACAAGAATCACAATGGTTCAATAAATATGGAAATGCCCCTTTGTATATTTATTGTGTATCTCTCTGGATACACAAGTGACTGAGCAAAACGTTTTTAGATCTGTTACCACGTTTCCTTGGGGAGTCAAGGTTATCATGTTCTGAGGTTGCCCAAACCATTTGTTACCTTACTAGGTTTAGGGGTACTTATGGTGGCCCTGTGAGCTAGCAGGACTATAGGCCAACATATCCTAAGGGGGTGCATAGCATCAGTCTGCACCATCCCAATGTTTATGTTGTCCAACAAACGAACAGTTCCTACTGAGAAAGTGGAAACCATACGACAAAACATGTAGTCTGAACTTTTCTCTTTCTCATCTCATTTTGTTGTGCTACTAACACAAAAGCAAGTTGCAGTCACACTCTGTGCTTGTGTGGATCCGCTCCTGGTTTTGCAGCTCACCTTTCCGCCAGCTTGTCGGCTTGTCAAGCAGTTTACCGCGACTACCGCCACCGCCGCTGCCGTTGCCGCATGGAGTAAGCGGTAGCATTGGGAGGCGAGGGCTTACGAGGAGACCACACGAGGTAACCGCCACGCCACTGGGTTGAGAGCAGCGGCAAGAGGCAGTAGCAGCGGGAGGCTGAATTGCTTACTACGGCTCTTGCACGGCTCTTGCACGATCCTCACGGCTTCTTCCGCGGTTTCTGCGGTTCTTGTTGGTTTTTCAGACGGCGGGTGGGGATGGTGCAGTGCAGTGTGGCTTGCTCCTCAAATCCACCGTGATATTAATCCTGCTCCAATCCCTCGTTCCTCCCTCGCATACTGAAAAAACCACAGTCACCGCAACAGCTTCAGCCTCAGCTGTTATTTCTGCTGGCTTCAGATTTCCAGACTGCAAGGTGCAGGTGAGCAGAGCTACTCTCTGCTAACAGTGAACGGAGCAGCCTAGCAGTCCTGCAGTCCAGCAGTCCTGCCTGTCCAGCCGAGGGGGAGGTTGGCAAGCAGGTTTGAGTGAGTACAGTTTCCACCGGAAAAGACAGTTGCGGGCCACCAGTGGGCTGTCTGGTTTTGCTTCGTGCACGTATATGGACTCCCCCCGACTCTAATCTTTCAGCTGCTTATGGTCTCTCCACGAACAAGCTGCAGACAAGTAAGCAAGTCAAATAAGCTACTGGGAGTTTGGATAATAGCTCCAGTAGGTATCATACCTTCAAAGGTCTCTCACTAACGTAGAGTGTGAAAGGTCAAAAAGAAAGACAGACAACAGTGCGATAAAATCACGGCTATCTTGAACGAGGAGGAGGCCCGTGATTGGGGCTAGTGTTTGAAGTGCAGAGGGGTTGAGGGGTTGAGTAGGGTTGAGCCGCGCAGGCCAGCGCAGCAGCGGTAACCCTTCTCGTTCCCCGGCTCCCCACGCTCGCTTATTGAAATAGAGCGGAGCTTGGCTGCCGCTTACTGGGGCCAATACCCGCAATAAAGGCGTGATTCTCCGTCCCATAAGGAAGCCAGAGTATCAAAGAAAGGGGGAGCAGCCACTTCAAGTTACAGTTACATTATAATGCGGTCCGGAAGGCTTAGGAAAGAAACAGCAAAAACCCGCAAGAAGTTGAATAAAGAATATATAAAATCACTTGAGGAACTAGAGACAGTGCAACTCCACCCTTCGATGTCATCGCCCCCTCACCTGCAGTACTCTGAACAGGGATCTGGCCCTTCAGGCTGTACCACTAAGAAGGAAACAACAACACCTCTAGCGCCATCAATCCAACAGCATAACATGCAAGAGGAAATGATTAATGATGTAAAAAAGAGGACTCTCAGAGATTTTTTTAAGAAACCTGGAACCAAAGCTCAAGTTTTAACCAACCCCAACGAAACATCGTTTCCATCAGTTCAGCCCTCTCAATCATTTCTTAAAACAGACCCGGCCCAGACTAAAGTGCAGGCCCTGATCCACGAACAGCTTGATAACCAGGTCACAATTATATCCCCAGATGGCCACTTTCCAAGGGATGATCTCTCTACTCCTGGAAAAAATAGGACAAGCTCAGTCACTCGGTCCGGAGACACGCTTCTTCTCTTACAACAAGTTCATCAATTAAACAAGGAACAAAGCTCACCGCCAATATCTATTTCAAGTGATGACTCTCCCCTCAATCATAGATCACCTTTACAGCAGGAAACCAACCTTCACATAAATAACATAGGCTCTCCTGGACACAAAATAAACATCACCCCTCATGCAGCACAGTGGACCAGGATTTCCCCAGGTAACATCAAACCGCTAACGCCAAAAACGCCTCCTGTCTTGGCCCATTACGAATCCTCTGAAACAAAGTTGGGAGAGCCCAATGATCACTCTCTCCTGGACTTATCCTTCTTCAAGACAGAATTTAATAAAACAAAAGATGCGACTGAAGGTCATGACCTAACAGTGTTTGAATTCACTACTGCTTGGCCCCAGCTTTTACAAACTCTACAATCTACAGTGTCTGCATTAAATTATCATTCAGATAAACTTGATTTACAAGTCGATCTTCTAAATACACTAGCAGTATATACGGCAGGGATTGACAATAAATTGGAAGGCTTGAACGCCTTAATCACAAAAGCACAATCCAAAGTCAACATGACCCAAGCGATATGTTGCTGCTCGCCAATAATCGATAGCCTGTCTACGCTTCCCCAGTTCCTTGCCCTGGTCCTGACAGAAATAAGGAAATTACCATCATGGCAGCAAGACCAAACGTATCCCCCATGCTCACATTCAATCAATGTAACCACCCAGAAAGTTAAAGATCAAAATACAAATCGTAACAAAACTAGTAAAGGACATAAGGCTTCACCAGTAAAAATCGATATTCGACTGATTGACGTCTCAGCTGCAGCTCCGTCTCCAGACAATCAAGTGGCACCTAAGGAGTACGGTATTTTTCAAACCACTAATAAAAATAAAATTACGTCAAAAACAGAAACCTTGTTTACGTCCGAAACAATGCAAAGTGCCGAAATTAGAGATGTCGGCTCAAGGTCGGGAATAATGAATAAATCCCCTCAAAATCAACATCTGAGCAAAAGGGAAAGAAAGAGACTTCGAAAAAAACGTAATAAACGCAGCACAGTGATAAAAAACATGACTAGTGACCCCCTCCATACTGAAAAGGGCAACACACGACTTGGCTCAATCAGTTCTGTAAGTTTTGATAGCAATTTCTCATCATCACAAAAATCACCTTTACAGTTAACTACAGAGTCAATTAGTAGGGTGCCATCAGTTTCCATCCACTGTAAAGACCACAAGGATCCACTCGGGGCTAGGGGAGAGGTTTCAGCAAAGTCTCCACAGCCCTTGATTTTAGATGAGTTGGAAAAGGTCACTAAGTCAGAAACATTACATAATACTGCCAAAACTGGACTAGAAGATCCGACAATTCCAACAAATATGGTAAATACACCAAAGGAAAACCAAAACAGGGAAGTCATAAAACAGTATGAGGATGAATATGGGTCAGGAGGAAATGAGAATTTTAAGATAACACTGCTTAAGAATCCGGATATTATACAAATGGGCAAACATCTCTCCAATATAGTGGACCACCAATCTCAAGGCGGACAAGCGGGACATAAGCAACATCCATTATATATTCAAAGGAGAATTGACCCATTCGGGACAATGAATAAAAATAATCACATGATCCCTGGCCAGGATCCCATCACAACAAACATAAAAGCTAAATTGCTATTTATTCCTGAATACATCACTCAAGGACCACACGATATTTTGAATAGAGGGAATATTCTGAAACATTTTAAATCCACCTCTGAACTGCGTCATATTGAATCCAATGATATAATTTCAATCGAATTTAAACCAATCAGAAGTAATCAACTTACCGAACCAACATTGATCACCTTTTCAAGTGTAGCAATTAAGGAGCAGGTATTGTCAAGGTCTGACCTATTTAACAAATGGGGTATTAAAATAGCTCCCCAAATTGAACCACGGTATCCATCGGTTCTTGCAAAATCTCCTATCATATTAGATAAACTAGGACCACCATCTTCTTCAATACTAAGATCAGCTAAAGGCCGATCCCCCGGAAGGGCTATTCACCCTGAAATAGAGGAGCCCAAAATCATGGCGACTGATTGGGCATGGCTGCCAGCGGCCCTGGACGGGGGAAATTACAATTGAACTGGTATTCAACCCGGTCTCTCAGTATGTTCGTGGAATATCAACGGTCTTACCCCAAAACTTCAATCTCCAGAAGTGATAAAGTTTTTAAAACAACACGAGGTTATATTATTGCAGGAAACATGGTCCCTGGTTAGTCTTCCAATAGAAGGATACTTGGAATATAGAATTCCCGCTCAGAAGCTGCACAAGTCTGGTCGACCCAGCGGTGGTCTTTCAATTTACATTTCAGCCAAGTTAAAAGCTAATATAGTTCAATTGTCATTCGAGGAAGACTGGATTTTTGGCATAAGGATCGATACTCCCAAACAGACTGAACAATTGATTTTGATCAATGTCTATATTTCACCAAGCATCAGGGAGAAAAAATCCAAGTTCAACTACCTAATCCAGATCTTGTGTAAATTACAAAGTAATCTCAGAAGAACAGCCTGCTTAGTATCTGGTGACTATAACACAAATCTCTTTCAAGAACTACCTGAAGAGTACGATGCACCGTGGCCAGACATTCTGGAACAAACAAAACCCACCGGTAACAAATACAGCAAACTCGGTGAATACATGGTGCTACAACTCAGTGTTTTGGGCTATACAATTTTGAATGGTCGCTTCCCTAAGGATAATCCACCAAATTGGACAAGATCGAATGGTCGCATTTACTCCTTTTTAGACTATACCATCTGCAATAAGGAAATTCTCCCTTTGATCGAGAATTATACCATAGCCGCACGAGGAGACAGTGATCATCGTCCCCAAGTGACTACTATGTCATTTCATATAGCACGTCATGCCACGACAAGCCTGACTTCAGGAGGAAATCACACTGAAAATCTTAAAAGGTTGAAATGGTCAGATCCAATTATACCAGCAATAATGACCAAATGTAGAGCCCTGCAAGATTTAAGGAGCATCGATGTATTCCCGCTTACTACAGCATGGGAACTCTTCTCCCGGGAACTGCTTAAAAACTTTCCACGTACTACACGAAAAACCAATAAAGGCAACTCAATAATAATAACAGCCGAAATTAAGAAATTAAAATCAATACGCAATAGTGCGCTAAGACAAGTACGTAGGCACCCGGGGGAAGACTACAGATTCAATATATATAAGCAAGCTCAAAAATCACTCCGACAAGCAATATTTCTTGAGAAAAACAAGCGTTCCGAGCAGTTCTGGTTAAAATTGATACACGCAAGCAAAAGTCACAACTCAAAATCGTTCTGGTCACTTGTTAATTCCAAAACATACAAACAAGGAGGACAAAGTAGCGCTAACATCTCTGAAGCCGAATGGGCATTTTATCTAACAACCCATTTTAAAGAACCAGAAAAGGAAGATGATCTATTGGCCAAACTTCCAGCTATGGCCCTACAACCCAATTTATGCCACCTGCTAGGTACAAACTATGTTGGGATACCCGAGAAACCTTCTGAATTAAACATAAGGATTCCATCTGTAATTGATACCAAATCACCACTCCAGCATGAAGAATCGACTCAATGGGCATCCACAACATTAGGAATTCTTACGGAAAGAACAGCACGAATAATAACTGAGGGTCGCTCAGATGGAGCTCCTGGGCCAAATGGTCTACCTCAATCTCTGTATAAACAGGACACAGAATTTTGGGCCAATCGACTGGCACCCCTTTTTTCTTATTGCTGGACTAACCAGGTACTACCGGAATCTTGGCATGGTGCTATTATACATCCAATTTATAAAGGTGGTAAGAGATCAGATCCGAAAAACTACAGGATGATTACTCTATTGGATGTGGAATCGAAATACTATGCCAAGCTGCTCCTTCAAGATCTGGCGTCTTGGGTTACAAAAGGCCATCTCATACCCTTTAACCAGACAGGATTTGTGCAAAAATCAGGCACCATAACAAACCTGCTTGCAATATCTGTCCTGTTGGATAAAGTGGTAGCATCAGGAATGTTAATGCATGGTTGTTTTGTCGACTTCAAGGCCGCTTTTGATCGCGCACCCCGAAGCCGATTATGGCTCAAACTGCGGAAATGGGGGATTCCACCAGTGCTTCTACAAGCCATAATTGCGCTGCACACTAATACATGGATCCGCATAAAACTTGGGGATGGATCGTATATCTCAAGGAAAATACAAACATCTCGCGGAGTGAAACAAGGTTGTGTGCTGGCGCCCTCCTTTTAATCTCTTCATCTCCGATCTGTCGGAGTCACTCGATGAAGTCAACTCTCATCCCCCAAAAATCGCCGGGGTAAGAGTTAGTAATTTACTGTACGCGGATGACCTTGTCCTGTTTAGCCACACCAGGGTCGGCCTGCAGAGACTACTTAATCGGTTGTCTCTCTACACCACTGAAAATGAACTGGAATTGAATTTAACAAAGACAAGGGCAATTACCTTTGGGCTAAGGAAATATCAAGGCGGTGGTTGGCAATACAATGGTAAAAGCGTTGATAGAGCTGTTTCATATAAGTATCTGGGGGTCCACATGGATAGAAGGGGCTCATTCGCCAAACATAGAGATGAGGTAGAAGCCAAAGCTTTGACGATCCAAGTGGCATTTAAGACCCTCGCAAGGCAACTGTCCGGTCCAAGCTTGACCCCACTTATAAGTGTCATGAAGGCAAAAATCATTAACTTCCTCACCTATAGCCAGGAGATTATGCAAGGGAAAGACAAGAGCCATGTGAATAAAATAATAACAAGAATTTTCAAACAAGTGCTGAGCCTTCCAAAAAGTTCATCCCCTGCTCAAATACGTCTTGAATTTGGTCTCCAAGATCACCAAGCGGTAGGGGCTGGAGCATTTATTAGGCTTTGTAATAAGTTGCGTACCTCCAGAGAAGGATGCCTGGAAGGCCTTTTGTGGCAGGAAATCTCAGCCGGCCAGCTTGGTGGATCATTCCGGTGTTATTTACAGGACTCTTTAAAACTCTTGGATGCAGAAGAAATCTGGAGCTCTAATCCATCACAGCAGGCACTTAAAATCCACATTAAAAGAAAAGTTCGCCTCTGGTCTTTCCACTCGGACAGAGCCCAACTGGCACAACGTAAGCATGCCTGGACAATCGTATCAGGGTTTAAGCCAGGGACCGTGTCAACTTATTTGTCATGCACCTATTCAGTACTGTGGAAAAAAGATTTTTGGCCCTTAGAATGGGAGAATGGCCATTCTTGTATTACTTGCCAAGTTGGCGCCGCACAAATACCAACATAATGTGCAGGGGGTGTGGGAGCAGCAAGGAAACAATCGAGCATGTGGTATGTCTTTGTCCTGCACTCCTTGACGACCGAAAGATCTTGCTGAAGAGTGAATGGAACAAACTTGGCACGCGTACGTGTAGACAAGCTATCCTTGCATCAATGAATCCGGATAACCCATTGCTTAATATCCGGTTCACCAAGTTCGTTACAAGAACAGTAAAAAGATTTACAAATAGTGAGAGCCAGCAAGTCAACAGCTGTTATTCACAAAAGGGAGGATTAAGTCCAATGATGTTATGCTGATTTACTCACTCCTCCGTACTATTCGACAGCAGTTGATTGCGGCCTTTTGCACATGGACTATGTTGCTTTCTTGTGTATTCTTGGATTTTAAATTATTGTATGCAGGGATTCTCATTTTATAAACGGAATTGTACTATTAGTGGTACTTGTCATCAACTCCTCATGAAATAATGTCTTGTCCTGTGGCCTTAGTAGACGCCAAACTAGAACGGACAATTATGGTTCTTGACTGTTTCTTATTCGTATTTTAAAAAGTCTTATTGTTTAGATGAAGTTAATATTTTACTAATATGAATAAATATAGACTTCCAGGTTTTTTTATTTTTTTATTTTATTTTTTATTATTTATTGTGTATTTTAAAATACTAAGAGGAAATAATGTAAGCAAAACCCAGGACTAAGATAACATTTGTCTTTTGTTCTATGTGTAAATATTTTAGCAAATATTTGATATACGTTTTTGTTTTCTTATTTTATATTGCATGTCCATCATTGTAATGATTTTTATTAATCAAACAATAAAGTATTCTCACTTGCATGTCTCATCTCCAATCCACACTCCACTCAATTCTTTCCTGTTTCAATCTTTCACTTTCTGGTTTTCCTGGTCCAGTGCAACCTTCTCTTCATTGGTGGTTGCCTGAGTCCTAGCACTTGGGAAATTACTCACATCTGCTCTTTCCCTGACTCTGTCCTCCTCTCCTGAGCTTCCAGCTGTTTCTTCCCTGTGAGCTTAATGTACAGTGACTCACAACAGTCCTTACTGCTAAGGCCATTTGTGATCCAAAGCCCCCAGGCTGATCGGCTTCCAGTCTTGCTCTTTGATTCTGTTTCCCTTATTTTTTGTTCCCATTTCCCTGTGTTTTGCTACCGGTCTTATCTGTTTCTGTCTCTGTGTTTGCCCTAACTTCTACTTCTGCCTTTATACATCCTGGCCTGCCCATGTGTAAGTAGACCCCTGGCGTTCCATGTTCAGTCTGAAACTTTCCCTCCTGCCCTCTTTAGTGTACAGACTTTCCAGTCTTGAGTCCAGTGTTCATGGCTCTGTGTACTTACTTCTGGGCCCCAGTCAAGGTCTTTGATCCCTCTCCTGCTTTCCCCTGAGCCCAGATCTACATTCATCATTTCAAGTGTCTGTGGTGAATCTTTAATAATTTTGACTAAGGGTGCAAGTGAGATTCCGAGGCTTGGTTCCTCCGGCACAGAGACTCACTCAGCACTCTTTTTCCATTAGAGCTGCTGGGAAACTAATACGAGTCTGTGAAATTAAGTGCCTTTTGCCTTATTGTAAAATCTTTTTAACTCACATATATAGATCACTTTCCAATGAATATAAAAACTAAAACAAATTTCTCTATCATTTTCTTGCTTGTACTATCCTGCTGTTTGCAATTTACATTGTCTTCCTACTTTCTCTTTGGCAAGCTTTGCATGTTCATGTCCCGTTTCCTGATTACAGTCATTCCAATCTGCCCCAGTCATCAGCTTCTGTCCAGTTCTCCTTCCCAGCTTTCAGCTGTTTTTTTGTGTGTTAGTCCACTCTGCCTGAATTCTCTATTCCCTGTACAGAGAAAGCACTTCATTTTAGTTAGCTTTTCCCTGATCTCAGCAGGGCCCTTGAGAGAAATACTTACTTTTTAAGATATTAAACCACAGTGGTTTAAGTTTCAGTTTTGTTTTACTTTGGATATGAATGAGATGAATATTTTATTGACCCACTGGCATATATTTTTATATGTTTAGATGAAATAACACAATTCACAAGAAAGACTGGACTGCTGCTTTAGTTTATGCTTGTTGCTTAGGACAGTGGAGTAATAATAGCCTCCGCAAGTGGGGGGGGGGGCACCAAGCTCCAGGCAGCCCCCTCCAGAACTGTGCACCGGCGGCAGTCCCCTGGCCTAAGAGCTCCTGACTGGGTCCGGAGCGTGGGGGGGGGGGTCTCCATGTACTTTGCAGGGGGCCTCCTCAAATTATGTTACACCTCTGTGTTAGGAGCAACCAGTATGAGATGTCAAAAGCGACAGAGGCATGGAACCACAACACCCCCCAGTACCTAGCCCAAAAACTTACCTTATCTGGAGGAAACAGACATTCTAGGAGCGCAGACAATCTACTCCTGAAACCCTCGCGGTTCAACAAGACTAAAATCTCCAACAGAGCATTTTCTGGAGCGGCGCCAAGAATTTGGAACTCGCTTCCGCCATCCATCAGAAAAATCGCCCCGACACCTCTCTTCAAAAAGGAAGCAAAATTATTCTTGATGAGCAAATTCCTCCCTTAAATCCGCACAATCACCACACCAGCTTACAACCTCAAACTTGACTATACTCTCCGTCTACTGATATTTCGAAGCTAAGACTCGCACAAACTCGAATTGATTCTTATTGCTCAGAAAAATTCTCTATTCTGCTTTTATCCCCCGAACTCTGTTATGCTTTGTTGTTACTTTATATGCTATGCTTTTTTGTATGCCACGTTTTTACTATATGTGCTATTCATACCTTGCTCACTATGTAAAGCGCTCTGATACCCTACCTTGGGTCTGGTTCGCGCTATAGAAAACTCTAAAAATAAATAAATAAATAAATGGAACTACAAGAACTGCACACCTGACCCACCATAGAAGACATCATCACACAATCTCCCACCACCATCTAACGAACTGAAGCCCACTCACCACATAAGACACTGCCGGTATTATGCAGACCATCCATTCAGGGTCCCTCACAGATCCCCGCCCTCACCACATGTACAGCCTAGAAAGAACTCTGATCAGCACCAACCATACCATCATCATCAACTCCTCCATTTTTAGCAGAACTTTTCCGGATAGCTGAAAACTTGCAGAAGTCACAGCTCTTCTGAAGAAACCAATGGCAAACCCTAAAGAACTCAGCAACTACAGAACCATCTCGCTCCTCACTTTCCAGTCCAAACTCTTGGAGAAAGAGATCAACAGGCAACTTTCTCACCCATCTAGTTCCGCACCACCCCCTGGACTCCACCCAATCAGGATTATGTAGCAACCACAGCACCAAAACCACCCTCCTGGCAGCAACAGGCAACACCCAGTCCATCACAGACAGAGGTGAAACCGTTGCTCTCAACCTGCTTGACCTCTCGCGGCCTTCGACACCATTTCCCATGGTACCCTCATTGCCAGACTCTGGGACTCAGGAATTCAAGTTCATGCTCTGAGATGGATCTCCCCCTTCCACTCCAACAGAACTCAATGAGTGAGACTCCCCTCTTACATCTCAGAACACAAGAAGCTCATCTGCAGAGTCCCCCAGGGTTCCTTTCAAAGTCCAACACTGTTTAACATGTACATGGCACTCCTCGCCCACATCATAAGAGCCCACACCATCAACATTGTCTCCTGTGCAGATGACTCTCAGCTCATGCTCTCCCTTGCTGATGCAAAACAGCACCACCAGGACTAACTCCACCTCCTGCATGACCAACGTGGCCAACTGGATAAGAGAGAACTGCCTTAAACTTAACACGTCAAAACGGAGATCCTGATCTTTGGAAACAAGAGCTTCCCATCTGACTCCTCCTGGTGGACATCCAAACTAGATCCCACGCCCACCCGCACAGACCACGCCAGAAACCTCGACATCAACCTAGACGACAAACTCATGATAAATAAACAGGTTAACTCTGTGACTGCATCCTGCTGCCTCATTCTGAGAGTGCTTTACAAGATTTTCAAATGGCTCCCCATGCACACAAGACACACGATTACCCATAACCAGCAGACTCAACTATGGCAATACGCTCTACATCGGCATCTCCAACCAGCTAATGCAGACTCCAGACCATCCAAAACATTGTAGCCAGACTCATCTTAGATGTCCCCAGAAGTGCCCACATCGCGCCCTACCTCACTGAACTACACTGGCTACCCATCCACCATCCATAAGGTTTCCAATTCAAGCTGCTCATCCACGCCTACAAAGCCCTCCACAACATTAGACCAGCATACTCCATGACCAACTTCAAATCTACCAACCTTCCAGACAGCTATACTCTACCTCTCTCACCTTCGCACAGTCCCCCACATCCGCAGAAGCAAGTTAGGAGGGTGTGCCTTCTCCTTCATCGCCGCCTTCCTTAACTCACAGCTGCTTCACTTCTCAACTTCAACAAGAAATTGAAGACCTTTCTGTTCAACTAGGAACTTCGCCCGGCCTACATTCCTGCTCCAGTGCCTGAATACCCTCCGCATTGATAGGCTGCCCCATGCAATTAGACATAATATAATATAACATAACATACCCTAGAAAGCATGGGCACAATGAAAAAAAAATTGTGTGGAAAATGTGGAAGGAATAATGACACCAGAGCAAAAGTAAGGTATGAAAACAGTACAGGGGTGATAGAGATTATAAAAATGTCAATGTGTAAGTGCTGGAATGAAGAAAGAAATCGATACAAATGTGTGATTAAACAGCACGGTGGGTGAAAGGCGGGATAGAATGAGGAACAATTTAAATAAAAAAGGCTTCTTGAAAGAATAAACTTTGCGTATGTTAGTACTTGTGTTTCAGCAAGTGCGGCTCAACGATAAAAGACTTTCTTAGGCTTCAGTGTGCCACTTGAATTTATCAGGAAACCCTTTATGTGCAATTCATGCTATGTTTTAAGATATGCCATGAACCGTGTCTTTAAGGCTTAGCCACCAAACCACCTACGCGCTCAGGCACAAGAGAAACACACAAAAATAATAGAGAAAGCTATGCATATGCAAAGCAAGAATATTTCAGCCAGTTGGAACCTCGAAAACGAAAACACTTCAATGAGAAAGGACCTCTCATTACGAGGTTCTGCTCACCGCAGGAAGACACATATTAATCATCTTAAATTGAAATTCTTCACAAACAGCACTGTCCTGCCTTACGTGAAGCCCGCCTTTCTCCACGTGTAGCCTAACCTAAACAGCGGCCATCTTGCTGCTTCTCTGCAGGATTTCATACATCCATAATTGATTAACAGTGCAATCACTGTAAGAGGATTAAGCGTCACCTGGCAAAACCTGAAACTAGAACAGAACAAACACTGCCAGATATCTGCACCGACAGCAGCAGCTCCTTACTTCAACTTAATTTATACATTATTTCTATTCAGCTCATATCCCTGTTGCATTTCAGTGACAGTAAAAGCTGCCTGATTCGTACAGTATGCTGACATTAAATATTTCACTTTGGCAGGTTTCCTCTCTCCATGTGGCAGCCCCACGACATGAGCAAACAAACAATTGTAAGCTTCTGTGATTACACAGCACACATTGATAAGCCAAATTGGTAACTTGTGTGCGCACTAAAAAACATATAGATTTACAGCCTTTATCAGCGGGGATTTCAGAATGTTGGCAACCAGGAGTTGTAGCATGATGCATTTTGTCTGTAAGGAAGTTTTAGATGGAGAGTTTGCAAAAAATATATTTTAGGGAAATACAAAAACAGCAAAGAAAACAAATGAAGAGTTCTTGAATCAGCGGTATTACCACTACGTAATGGAAGTTTAAGGATATATTAGGTTCTAATGATTCAACCACTATACTGTGTCATAATTTATGTAAGTAAATTCTGTAAGTTTCAATTAAATTACATATGGTGGTTACTGAAGTTGTGACTAATTTACCTGTTTTTTTTCTCTAAATTTGTGACGGGTACAGTACATGTCCACTAATTTAACTGTTTAAAAATACTGTTGTAATCTGCAATCTTTTCTCTTGAATATAATCCCCAAAACGAGGTCATTCCGCAGTTCTTTGCCGCTGATATTTTCCCAACAGGCATTTTTATATCATGTTTTAGATATCTGTAATGCATTCTCTCTACCACAAATATCTGGAGTGGTTTTTTATAAAAAGTGATTGGAGACTACACCTCAGTGTTAGGCACACTAGAAGTCTCATGGTAGCCTTGATAGCGTGAGAGATAAGGATGATGTTTAGACTGCGGAAACTTTATTCAAACTCGAAACTCTGCTATGTCTACTGGGATGGACCTTTTTCTCGAATTGAGTCTAAAATCATACATTTCAGTGAGATATCATAATTGTGAAGCAGAATTTGCCCCACAGGAATGACAGAAAAAGTACTTTGCAAACCATGAAGATTTATTAACAAGTTTGTAAAGTTACAATCTCAAACTGCATCAATTAAGCATAAATTAGTAGACACCTGAGTAGTGCATATATGAATACAATCTGGGCAATTCAATCCGGCAAATGCAAGGACACAGTATTAATGACAGCGGATGCATGTAAGCTAAAATTCCCTTACCACAGAGGGAAAATCCCTAATGGTAAGCTAAGGTTGTAGGTAAGTGAGAAAATGTGAAGCAGTTGGTGTCAGCAAAGATAACATCAAAAGCAGAGCCAGGTGAGTTTGCAATCAAGAAAAGGAGAAATGTACTTGTTCTAGAAAGTAAGTCTATTAGCAGAAACATAAGGATTATTGGGGTTTAAGAGAAAGAAAGGGGGTGTCCACCTGCATTGGTGGACAGGGGCGAATCTGACTAACTAAAATCAGCTTTACACAGTTAAAATATGAAATTAGTTATAAGAGATACATTCCACAGGTTTGTCACCAAGTAAGAACCACTCAAAAACCAGTGTTCCAGCTGAACTTGGTGTGGGCCTCTTTCTCACGAATAATACAATGTCAGATTCTTCCATCATCACGGCCTTCACGATATCTCACAAAGGAGCATTCACCTCCTCTTTCTCCCATCCCATGCAGATGCTGATAATCATTGTCGAACCAATTAATTACAACAATAATGACCTTCACACAACAAGCCCACAGAAAATAATTTCTAATGAGAGCACAATGACTCTTATGCCTGAAACAGAGAGTTATGCACAGCAAGCCAAAATACGATGTTTACTTTAAATTGAAGTTGGTCACTCATCTCAAGGGTTAAGATGCATATATCCCAACTATAGTTAAATCGAAAACATATGAATCATTCAGTTCACTAAACCTATGTGTAAAGTAATGTGTGTACACATAGAAGTAATGGTTAAGATTGTTGTAAGTTAATGTATTACTAAGTGCAAATAAAAGAAGATGACTTCATGTCACCAGTCTCCACCTTTAATGATACTCTGATGCTCATGAGCAGTGTATCACAATGATGAGAAATATCACTCGGAATAGCTTGTCAATTCCAGTGACAGGTGGAGTTCATTTGCATGAACCTTCCAACACAAATCGGTTCTAAGCTTCTCCACTACCAACCCAGAAGTCTAAATTGCCACTAAAGAACTCAGGGTGGATACAGGTATACCGAAATTGAGCGGTGCTGGGGCACTTGTGGGACTTCATGAGGTTCACTGGGTGTGGGTGGATCTGTTGTGTCCTCACCATATTAATACAGAGGGCCAAAGACCCCATATGATAGAGAGGGCACAACACCACCCCCTCCTCGAGCATTGACCCAGCTCTATAGCGAACCACTCAGCTATTCACCCTTTGTCCCCTTATCTTAAGAGTAGTTTATTACGTACAGCTCTAAAACATTGGCTGGACGGACTTGGGCGCATGTATCACCAGAGACAGAAAACATCCCAATTTGAAACATGGTTAAACAATTGAGAGCTAACACAACTGCTATAGGACACACAGTGGGTTTTTCCTGCCATTAAGAAAACTTCCCACAAGTAATGGCTCTAGCCAAAGGCAATGGAATATTAAAGATGTATAACTATTTGCACTACACTTTAGTTAACTTGAGACATTACATGTGTTGCAATTTACCCATTGTAGAAGGACGTTGAGTCTCAATTGATGGCACTGTCCTCCATTTTGATAGTAACAGTACTAGGCAAGCATTTTGCTCTTGACAATGGAGCAGTTACAAACCTTTTTAATCCCACAAATAGAGGAACTGTTTCTGATAATGTGCCATGCTACATTTCTATCTGTCTACAGGAGCATGGAACCAGAATCCTGAAAGGGACAGTCTAAGCAGACTTTACATTTAGATTTTCCCTGTTCTCATGCTTACTTTTTGTTTTTGTTGGTGGGTTTTATATTTTTAATCTTTTTTATGGTAAAAGATCGAGTTTATTTACAGTAAATACAGGAATTTCCCCAACAGTTTCTGTAAGATACTGACACAATTCACCCACAGTGGTCACTGTGTGGTCTATGAACAGCGAATTTGAAAGTATTAATTCACCTCATTTGTCTCTTTATGTATAGATTATGAAGCAAGCCTGTACACATTCCGATTTCCCGGGTCATTGGTCAATAGCTCCAGTGTCGAACCTTAGTTGCTTCTGGAACAGGCTAATCTCCACAGCTATCTCAATTTTCTAGCTCAGTCCTGAATTTTTAAATTTGCAATATGTTGATAGAAAATTATTGAAAAAGTTGCCTGTGTGATCAGAATAAAGATAATAAAGGCTTGAGTGATAGCAAATGCTGTTATTTGACAGGTCAGCTTGATATATTTATGCTCATCCATTTGTTAATGTCAAGCAGAACGATAAATAATGCATGGTTCAAGTCGCCATAGCAACATGACATAAGACTTAGGAATCTTCAAATGCTGTTTGTTTGAAATTGAAAGTACATCAACCTCATACACATATAAAGTTTTCTATTTAAAAGTAGAATTTCAAAATAGACTGACAGAAAATCTACATGTGATGAAGAAATTGGAGCAGCACAATTTTAGCTCCATCCTTATATGTCACCATAGCGCAATATATATACGTGCACTTAGCACCATATACTCTGCGTGTCTTAACTTTATAATTGTGAAGTGGAACATTCGTCATACTACTGAAGTGCATTAACTGTAGAAAACTAGTGACTCATAACGTGTGCACACTAATGTTTAGCTTAACCATGAAGAAATGTAGTTCTCATACATATTTACACTTATGTCTTGTTATGTTGCATTTATTTGAATATGCATTTCATATGTGATCATGATCTGTGGTTGCATTTATTTTTCCTCATTTACCTACACATATAATCATGTATTCAAGGTGCACATAGTAGTGTTTAACGAAAGATAATTCGACTAGGCCTTAATTTCGAAATGCATTTTTCCCAGCATGTTGTCTTCTGTGCAGGTGTGGTTTCAAGGCTTTGTTAGCTAGAGAAAGGAGTACTATGTATTAGTGATAGTCAGGCCTGGGAGAGAAGTTTTTGCAGAGATCTGACGAGCTAACAATCTGAGAAGTCTCCTATTCATCATGTATCAGGAATGGTGGGGTACTCAAGGCCGTGTGAGTGTCCAGGTTCCGTGGGATGAGATAATCCAGAAATGTTGCCACTGCTTAATGTGGAGTTCAACACCGCTGGTCCCCGCAGGGGTGGTGTGAGGATTGGGTGATGATGGAGTGTCTGTATGCTTTAGTTAATGTATACACTGTTAGAGTTTAGAGCAGATCACTTTGGACTTTGAGAGTACAGACCTCTTGGCTTTCCCTGTTCTTGTGAGAGTAAAGCTATATGCTAAACACTTGTCCCCTTTAGAAGATTTCTACCGAAATATTCACTAGGATGACACCTTCCTGCATTTAAAAATTTGCAGCTGATCTCTCCCCTATGATCCTTTCGTAGTAAGGTTAATTACTTTAGAACTATTCATGTTTAGGGAGGAGGAGCAGAGTTTCTTGGAGGAACACTGAGTTATATTCTTCTGTATCTGGATTATTCTAACTGCAGTCTTTATTGACCTTCTATCGTCAAGCCAGAATCCATATAGTCACATTAATAGACTTTTTGTAATGCTTCATGTTAGTAATACATTCTTACTTTTCCTATGCACTGGATTGATTATTATTGTGTAATAAACACACTTAACTTAAGTCACCAAATCCTGGTCCTTATTGTTTGACCAAATGTGGCACACAAACTTTAAATAGTTTATTGAATGCTAATCCCTTTGCCTCTGAGTCAACCACAAAGGTCTATTAGATGAAAAGTGTAACCACGTTCCAATGCGCCATCAAAATGTCAGAACAATACAAAATCTGTACAGGCAGGCCTACCTTATAGATATTGTTTGATTTGAAAAAAATATTAAATGCAGGGGCACAACGTTTTTTACTGCTGAATGTTGTAGTTACTGAACATTAAGGCCGCCCAGTTTTGATTCCACCTCAAGCCTCTTTCTTCCACCATTGTACTATTCCTGTCTTTTTATCTCAGTGATGCTTAATCCTTTTCATCACTGCTGTCTCCCTTTGTTACTATTTACCCCTCTCTCCTCCTCATTCCTTCTGTCTTTTTTTGTCTTTCTCTCTCGTGCTCTGGGCCACAATCTAATGATAAACAATAAGTTCTGGTCAGGACAGCCATATAGAATACAGAATAACCGAGGAAGACTTCAATTTTCATGCTACAGAAGTGTGTGTGTGTGTGTATATATATATATATATATATATATGTGTATATACATATATATATATATGTATGCATACATATATATATATATATACACACACATATATATATATATATACACACATATATACATAAAAATATATATAATATATATATTATATGTATATTACAGTTGCCAGTAGGTTGGTATAGTTAGAATCTAGTTTCCTTAGGAAAAGCTTTTTTTTGTTTCCTAATAACTTTGGAGCCGTTTGACGAATCTTAACGAAATTTTCCCCAAAAAGTGCACTGCTTTGTTTAGTCCTTTGTGGAAAGTTTCGGGAAGATCCATCAAGTGGGGGCAAACAAAAAGATGGGGGGGTAAAAAAAGTGTGCGTTTCCTGTGCAATTTCCCCTTGGGATTTTAGACATGACTACAGCCCAAACCGCTGAATGGAATTACACCAAACTTAGTGGAAAGGTAGCTCTTGGTCCAGAAAGAACCTTTTTATGAATTGGTGTAAATCCGTTCAGTAGTTTTGGAGTTATTAAAAAATAAATAAAGACATATCTAGTGACGCGGATCCTTCACGGATCCAACGAGGAGGATTCGAATCCAAGTGCCAACAGCAATCTGGTGATTGGCTAGCCGCAATTTAACTGGAAAGTTGCGGCTGCCATTTTATAGATAGACGAGCACGTCGTGGGGGGTTATAATTTAATGTGTAAACTGATTGTTGGGGTCAGGGTAGAGGTACTTTGACCCCATGGGTGTGTTAAAGGTGAAGAAATTGCCTTAAAATCATATTTTTTTACTGGTGCGGGATTCGCGGATCCTGCGTTGCACTCAGCACTGCTCCTGTGTGGCTCCTCAGTGGATCCACGAATCCTGCCATAACTTAACAAAAAAGAAAGTTGCAGTCACCATTTCATCGATCGGAGCACGGTCACGGGGGATAAGATTTAATGTGTAAACTAATAGTCGGGGTCAGGGTAAAGGTACACTGACCCCATGGGTGTATCATAGGGGGTCACAGTGGGGACCCTAAAGGTGAAGCAACTGGCTTACAATCATTTTTTTTACACGTGCGGGGATTCGCAGATCTGCCACGGTGGATCCGGAAATCTTGCGGTAACTTGAAAAAAAAAACATACTCACAGACTCACTCACAGACCCACACAGGCACTCATGCACCCACTCACAGACTCACACAGATATTCATACACCCACTCACAGACCCACGCAGACACACACCCACTCACACACTCAAACACCCACTCACACAGACACTCACACACCCACTGACAGACCCACATGGACACTCACACACCCACTCACAGGCCCACACACACACGCACACCCACTGACAGACCCACACAGACACTCACACATCCACTCACAGACCCACACAGATATACACATACACCCACTTACAGACCCACACAGATACTCACACATCCATTTACAGACCGACTGAGGCACTAACAAACCCACTCACAGACCCACACACACCCACTCACAGATCCACTCAGAGAACCACAGACACTCATACACCCACTTACAGACCCACACAGGAACTCACACACCTACTAACAGACCCACTCACACAGCACTCACAGACCCACTCACACTCACAGATCCACTCACAGATCCACACAGACTCACACATGCACTCACAGACCTACTCACATACCCACTTACAGACCCACAGAGACACTCACACATCCACTGACAGACCTATGCACACACTCACTCACAGACCTACACACACACTTAGACACCCACTCACAGACCTACTCACACTAATACACCCACTCACAGACCCACTCACACACTCATAGACCCATTCACAGATCCACAGACACTCACACACCCACTCACAGACTCAAACTGACACTCACACACTCATAGACCCACTTACAGATCCACACAGATACTCATACACCCACTCACATACCCACAAACTCACTCCCATACCCACTCACATACCCACAAACTCACTCCCATACCCACTCACAGATCCACAGACACACACCCACTCACAGACCCAGTCACACACTCCCACTCACACACCCACTCGCAGTGTCACTCACACACCCACTCACAGACCCACTCATACAATTACACACCCATTGTGAGACCCACTCACATATCCACTTACAGATCCATACAGCCATTCACACATCCACTGACAGACCAAATCACACATTTACACACCCACTCAGAGTCTTACTCACACACTCATACACCCAGTTATAGACCCATACAACCACTCTCATATGCACTCGCTGTTTTGTATTGAATGTATGCTTTTGGTTTGTGGATACACAACGGATAACCGGAACAGAGAAAAACTTTTTTTTAAAGGATTTAAAAAGAAAATGAACTAGTGCTTGGGAAAAGGATGGCTCTGAAAAGAGCCTTTGACTTTATGATGTGTAGATGATAACTACACACAAAACAGGATGCAATCTTTTAAGTTGTTGAGGAACACCCTGTAGCCTTTGTCTGTGAAATGAACTCCATCATTTCTATATATACCATCCATATCAAAGCGTAAATTGTTGTGGTATATAAAGCCCATTTTGTGGTCTCTGAGGAATGCAGAAACAGTTTTATTGACATGCATCCTTGATTTGTCTATCTGCAGAGAAAACTTGGTTGACCATTTCCATTTCTGGCTTTGGCAAATGTTGGAGAACAACAAGGCAGTGTGAGGGACCATGTGCCATTAATTTCCCAAAGGCATCCTTCATTAGGATTTCCAATCCTACCCCAGTAAGTGTTCCTAGGTCATTGCCACCACAGTGCACAATCATGAGATCTGGATGTTGGCAATCCACACTGCTTTCAACCAAAGGCAGTAATTGATGCCACTTTAAACCTTTCTGGCTAACACAAGTAATGTCTACATTAGATAAACCTAGGTCCCTATCAATGCCATTCCATCTAGTCTCTGGCCCAAAACACAAAACTATGACCCATAATCCACACTCTGACCATTTTGGAGGCAAACAGGAGTAGCACATAAGAGAAGGCTTGAGCTGAAGGAGACAGTTTTCAAAATTAAGGCTGTTAAAATGGTGGACAGCACCTAAATTAAAAAAGAACATATTTGATTGGATGGTGTAAATATGTAGGAAGCTAAAATTAGGTAGTGATTTAGGGAAAAAAATGTTTACATCTGTGATTGGCTTTGGAAAAAAAAAAAGTTATGCTGTTTGGGATACGCATATAACTCCAAACAGTCAACCACATCTGTTACAGTTCAATTTGAAGGTAGTATGCTACTCACCGAAAGTGTACTGAACTTTTGACCTAGTGCTAGCAGTCAGTGTTCCAAACATGGTTACTATGGAAACGGTGCTAAAACTGCGTGGGGGCAAGGGTACAAAAAACGGTAGACTATGAATCTGAAAAAGCATTTTGGTTTGGATATCTTGCTCATTAGGGACTGTTTGGATTGAAATTTAGTAGATTTTACAAAGTAAACTATACATTGCATGCTTTAACGGCAGATTGGTAAATGGTTTTACTGGCTCTCATGTGGATTTGCGAATCTGCCACTGTGTTACATGGGGGGAGAGTCGCGCTGAGTAAAGACTCACCATTGAGAAGTGGTATAAGAAAGATAAAATCTGAAAGGAAGGTTATGATTCACAAACGACATCAGTATTAATGAAAGGAGAGTGGGAAGGGTTGCTATTAATGGTTCCTTTGTACTGACAGTGGTGTACCATTGCTGGGCATCTGACATCAGAATTTCACTGACAAGCGATTTGAACTGATACTGAGATAAAAAGTTGAGAACAGTACACAGACATTACTACTGATATGTTTTTACAAGAAATAGAAAAGTTTAATGCAGTTTCTGCAGAGAAACCAAACTTTGTTTGTTTATGTTGTACTACAACAGCCACATTCGAAATGTAGATTTGTTCTCTTAAACTGAGCAAAAAACTGAGCTAAGTGGCTAGAATTTGCCATGTATTTATTTGTGGATGAACGGTTTGATTTGTCAACACAGCAGATCTTATTTAAATATTGCTATGACAAATTTGAGGACAACAAAATGCCCGCAAGAGCAATACATAATAAGTTAGAGTTGATTGAAATTCTAGAGGAACTTGGACAGCTAAATATTTATGAAACAATATTGATACAATCTATACACCCTTTCAAGCAATAGTTCGTATGGAAACAAAGACTGGAAAACTAACAACCGGCACAGCTACAAAAAGACCTTAAAGGTAGAGTTGTGTACTTATCTTTAGATTTTAAACATAATATTGAAGTTGTGGGTGTAAAGAGAGATATAGAAGATTCGCTTATTATTCTAGTGAATGACGTACCCACAAAAAACAAAGAATCTGGCAAGAACTAGTGGATGTGAATAAGGTAAAAAAAAGCTACATTCTATCTCAAACAAAATAAATGTGTATTAGAAAGATGTAGATGTTTTCACAGATGGAGTATCCATGCAGGATGAAATGTTACCTTCAAATGCAAAGTTTAAAAAAGCGGATACAACGAAACGTGTAGAATTATTGAAGCACTACAGCATCCATCCACTGCATACAAAAGAAATTATGGCGGATTCCATATGCCATATGAAACAAGCTAAAGGAGCTCCAATGAGTGTGTGGGAGAAACATTTAGAGGCTTGCTGTTTTCCAAATCTATTTCCAACTGGAATAGGCGGACGGTATGATGACCACCCAGTGCAAATACCAGCAGCTGAATATAGGTCAACCAGATTATATTTAGAGGACCCTAGATTTCATCAAAGTATTCCATATATATTCCACTTGTTATTTGAAAGAGATTTGTCTGGACTATCATAGGCTGTTAATCACATACTTAAGACAGGAGTAAATGTACAAAATATGTCCGCAAATGACTGTCAACAAAATTCATGGAAAGGGTGAGAAGTTGGAATACAATTTGATAAATTTGATGGCATGCCAACGTGGCATCAATGAATATTTGTATCATCGTCATGGTGAACAAAAATGTATGTTACAAAATTTAGGAGTACCAACTTGGTTTGTCACCCTAAGTTGTGCAGAGTACGCATGGGATGCCTTACATGACTTTTTGAGAGAAGCAACCTGTAATATTAAAGACATTCAATTCAAGACTCCAGAAGAACTTTTGTCTTTAGATCCTTCAAATGTTTGCAGGTATTTTAACCACAGATTTCAAGCCATGCTCTCCTTCATATATAACAAAACAAATCCACCTCTTGGAGAAGTTACTGATTTCCTTTGGCATAAAGAGTACCAAGCAAGAGGTGCTCCTCATATTCATAAGTTATTGTGGATTAAAGATGCACCAAAATTTGGAACAGACACAGATGAGTCTGTACTTTCTTTCATAGAGCAGTATGTAACTTGTACCATCCCAAAACACAGTGATGAAAAAGGCCTAAAACAGGAAGTTCTGCATTTTCAATTAGATAGATGTTGAAGTACTATCGGCGGAAGTACAGAGCAAAAGAACATTTTTACACTAAATGATGTTTTGGATTTCCAAGACCTGTTATTTCCAAAGGAGGAGTCAACATTTTTTTGTCTGCAGTCAGATATATGATCACTCAAAAATCACCCAAAACACATGCAACCTGAGGAGATCAGAAGCTTGAAAGTATATCAACAACTACAATCCTATCATTCGGAAAATGTGGAATGCCCATAGTGATATTCAGTTTGTGGCGGACAACTCCATAGCTGTTGCTCGTTATGTTACTTCATACATAATAAAATCTGAAAAGTCAGAAATGAAGGATATGTGGGAAGAGATATCTGCGGAAAAGTCTTTAACAAAGAAACTATACAGCTTCAGTTTGAAGATACTTTCACGCAGGGAAATTGGATCCTATAAATGCTGTGATTGGTTGAGTTCAGCTAGTTTATACACTTAGGGGCCGATTCCGATCTCGGCCGGTAGGGCTCCGAATCGGATCTGGCATTACCGGATCCGATTCGGAGCCCGGTTTCCCGACCGAGTCGGACGTGCGTCTGGGCGAGCGAGTACGATGCGAGCGGACGCGAAATCGCCGACCGACTCGTTCGCGGGACCCAACCGCACCGACCGACTCTCACGGACTCGACTTGCACCGCGCAATGGAGACGTTCCCCGGCCGGGTAAGTACGATGCGTGCCTCGAGCAGTCCGACCGACTCGCGCCGTCCGGCTCGAAAGAGCAGTCGGAGCCGCACTTTGGGGGTCCGTGTCGGACCCCCCTGTACGAGTAGCCGCGCGAGTCACACGCAGGGGGGACCCATGGGTCCCCCCTACCTGTGCATGTATGGCACGACCCGCTTCGACGCGTACCCGCTGTAGGGGGCGCCCTTGTTCGCATCGCACCCATTGAGTCAATGGGAGCCCGCGTACACGTTGTACGACCGGCTCCCATTGACTTCAATGGGAGTCCGACCGACTCGAGTCCGATAACATGCGAACGCATCGTACTCGTTCGGTCGGACTGCTAGGGTCCGATTCGGTCGGAAATCTCTCCGGGTCCGGCTCGGTCGGAGTGATTTCCGGCCCGAATCGGAATCGGCCCCTAAGTCAAGAGGAATTGTTTGGGTAAGTCTAGCCCTAGCATGCATGTCTTTTCCTGAAATTCAGTACCTTACAGAATTTGACCCAGAAAGTACAGATAATGTCAAAACAAATATGTTGGACACCTACTATCCAAATAGGAGTCCACATAATGAAAATGTATGTCTTTATGAAATACTTCAAAACTACAGATATAGAAACAATGTCCCAGAAAATGTAGAAGAAGGTAAATTTGCTGTAGTTGGTTGCAATAGTTGTTTGGAACAACATAGCAAAGGATGTCTAATGAATCATAGAAAACTGAGGTGCTAGACTGCTGATAAAAGATAATTTTTCTATTTGGCACTTCTGTAGCTATTTAAGCCTTGGCGTTCTGAATCAGAATTACTAGGAGAGTTTGACTGTTACGAAGACTCTTTCAATGCTGCAAATTTTATCATTGAGTGTTCAGTGTTTCCTAACTATTTGAAAATGTTACATGATGAAACTGAACAAGAAGAAACAATTGCTGCTGAGATCTCTAAGGAGAGTTAACAAAGCAGCCACAGTTCAAGTCCTCTAGGTCAAAATCCTCTTGGACAGACAATAATTGAAAATGAAGCTGCCATTGCTATGAATGAGGTGGAGACTGCAATGCAACAAGCAAGACAGGAAACTATTGATTTTGAAGAGTTAGTTGCACAACTTAGGGGCTGATTACGATGTCGGTCGAAAAAGCACCGAACGGCATTCGGATTTTCATAACCCATGTCGGAACCTATGTTTACGATCGACTCAGAAACATTTCTGACCGACCCATTATGATGTAAAAGTTAACCAGTCGATCTTTCCGACTCGGTTCCGACCGGCATTTGGAGACTCCGAGTATTACGATGTCGGATTCGCACAGCCTTTCCGAATCGGTCCGTCTGACATGAAACGGCTATCTGAAACTGACTTTGGGGGTCTTTACAACCATGGGGTGCCCACCACAAGGTTCAAGGTGTTCCGCAACCACCCCCTTTTTTAATGGGAGCCGGTGTTGTCGGTCGGAACAGAGGCTCCCATTGAAGTCAATGGGAGTCCAACCGAAGGGTGTTCGGAAATATCGTAATTGGTCGGTCGGACTCCCAGAACCTGAGACGGTTGGAAAAGATTCCGACAAGGAGTCAGTCAGAATGCTTTCCGATCGACATTGTAATGAGGCCCATAATGAAGAGCATAAAGAAATATATATGGAGGCAAAAGACAGAGTTGAGCATGGATTCCTCCATGACAAGAAAAAGTGTGCATGCACATCATTTAAGCCTATAATGCTGTATGGCAGCAGTCAAGCTGGTACCAGTAAAAGCTTTTTAATACAAGTTTTCATTGCTTTCCTATAGAAGACTACAGAGTGTAATTTGTCATGTGTAGTAACAGCACCCACAGGATTAGCTGCACATTATATCAAAGGAATTACTTGACATTGACTTTTGATGCTGCCTGTGGAGCATGAAAACAAAGTAGAATACCAAAAGTTATCCGGTGAAGAGTTCCATGAAGTTTCGAGAGTGCCAAAAAAGTTAAAGCTTTTAATCATCAATGAGGTGAGCATGGTGTCAAACTTAATGCTTGCCTTTGTACATTTAAGAATGTAACAGATTCTAAAAATACACTATGATGTGCTATTTGGAGGAAAATATTTGATTGTTTTCGGAGATCTACTGCAACTTATGCCTGTGAAAGGACAGCCTGTGTTCAAAATACTGCTTCACAATGAGACTCGGAATTCTTTGGGAAGCATTGGAAATGTCGATATTTGGTTAAACTTGCAATACAAAGTATTACTTAGGAATATGCGACCAGCATCTGACGTTGAATATGGAAATATTCTGAAGGATATTAGAATAGGTATTCATTCGAAAGAGGGAAAGCATCTGCTACAATGTTGTCTTCTTATAAAACTGTTTCCAATGAACAAGACAGCAGCAGAGATAATGTACACTTTCATTCAAGTAGTAAAACCAATTGTGTGCCTACTGCCTACACTAGCAGAGTGCACCTCTTTCAACAAACAATTGCTGGATTTGGAGAAAGAAGACATTTTGGAACTGATGGTAATAGACAAAATGGAACAACAGGCCATCACAGTATTCCTAAATGAAAATTTGCAAACAAAATTGGATTCATTGGAAAAATCTGTTTAAAAAACTGCAGGATTGGAGCAATGTTTAAGTGTTTGCAAGAACTGTAGAGTTTTTTTTAAATGTTGAGGAAGGATTAGTTAATGGTGAGATGGGTAACATTATTGAATTCAATAGCTTTCCTAACAGGACTAAGATAGAGTTCCTAGGTATTACATTTGATCAGATTGATGGCATAAAGCAGTTTGGAAGGTCCATTGTATGTTTTTTGCTTGCGAAAGACTTACGCGTGCGACGGAAACAGTTTCTAGTTTCTCTAGCATACGCTGCAACTATTAATAAATCTCAGGGTTTAAGTGTAGATGCAGCATTTGTTAATGTTCGGAGTACAGTATTTAAGGAAGGTATGTCATATGTAGCCTTATTCCGAGTCAGGTTTGTATCTAATTGCATTTGATGAGAGCAATGTAAGTGCTGATCCAAGTTGTGAGAAAGAATACAATCAATTAAGGAGTGCTTATGCTCCTCATTTAGGGCAGTATCCCATTTATGAAAATTGGACCATCTGTCCAAAGCACAAACTTTCAAAGGAGTGTAGTGATGTTGTTGGAAAGAAGGAAATGATAGGTAAGAAGGAAGTTGTTAAGAAAAGAAAATTGACAGTGAGGGAGATATTCTTGGTTACCACTTGTCAAAGCCCTCTGGTGTCAACTGCTATGTAAATGTTGTTCTAAACGTACTCTTTTAATGACCTGATCTTGTATATGCAATTGAAAAGAAACCACAGAAAAGATTGTGTTCTGCACTGTGTGCTTCATTGAAACATTTACTTAGTGATAGCACTATAAGATATTGTGCTTCACATATTCGAGGCCTTGCATGGAAGTAAATTAGAAACAGAGATTACAAACTTCAAAGCAGGACAAATATCTTTCTGGAAAAACATGTACTACCATAGCTATTATATTTCATGAATCTCTCAGTGTCACATCTGGTCACTACACTGTCTATGTAAAAGGTAAAAGTGGTTGGACAGAATGTAATGATAGCAACCTCAAATTCAAACAAAGACTGTCTTATAAGCTACCAAATTCTTACCTTTTGTTTGCAGAACAGAAGTTCTAAGTAGGAATACAGTTCTAAAAGTGGAATATTCTAGTTATAATAGATACATTATCAGGATTTATGACATCATGCAGCATACCAGGAGTGATGTCTTTATGAGGATTTCTATATACTAGTGTGTCTTATATATCGAGTACTAGTTCTAATGATAAAGGTCTAATTTTCAGGATATATTTCGATTACATTAGTAGAGGAAGTATAGGTAAAATGATTGATTTAAAAATTGTACTGAGTGCAATGCACAGTGTTGCTTAGTTGCAGTCACATAGTGTGCAGTTGTTTTTGCTACAATCTGTATGTTAGACTTTTCCCCACTGTTCACTGATGATTCTTTTTACAGTACATCATTTATGGTTCATATATATATATATCAGTAAAAAAGGGAAAATAATGCTTTTTGATGATAACATAGCATTACAGCATAAAAAATGTGTAGTGATTTGTTGCACTTATAAAGTTATGTATTAAGAAACTGTAAATTTATGATTTGTAAATTACTCATTTTATAAATTGTAATACTAATTAATATTTGTTTTTTTCTCTTTTTATACAGATCAATTTCACAATCTATTGGAGTAATCTGGTCTACTAATTACTTCTTTTAGTGCTGTTCCGTAGCCATATGTTCTCACACACCCAGCCACACATTGATATAGATACTTACATACCCATGCACTTACCCATAAAGGGACTCACAGATCCAGTCACTCACCCATACAGCCACTCACACAGCTACTCACTCACCCATATAGCCACTCACACAGCCACTCACTCACCCATAAGATTCGTCAACCGGCACCACAAATATATGCAAGTCAAAAAACACTTTTCCAACGGAAACTAGGTCCTAACTATAACTACCTGCTGTTGCACTATAAATATATACACACACACATACATACACACCTTTGTAGCATGAAAATCAAAGACTTCCTCGACCATGCTGTGTTGTATTCCATATGGCTGCCATGCTGGAGTGTGTTGTAAGGAGAGTTTGTGATTCTCCTTGGGTGATGGGCTCTGCAGCTATTGATTCACCCCTCATTAAATCCTGCTGTGCTTACTAAATTAAGTCAGGCAGCACAGCAGCAGACTTGTTAAAACAAAACTCTGTCCATGGTGTCATGAGAGGGCCGGTGTGAATGTGTGCCTTCACAGCACAGTGATAAATGTGAGTGCTCATCCAACCCTCTCTCAAAACCAAGAAATTAATTTTTGTAATAAGTGTTGGGAGGCTGAGACAGATCAAAAAAACTAGACTGTTCGGGCTAAGTCAGGATGTCTTGTCACACTATGTCAGTGAGACAGTCAACTCAGTGGCCCAACTTATCCTTGGCTCTGCATTTGTTAATGGATTGTGAGGCATTAAGGGTGAGCAGAGTCTGGAATTTTATCATGAAGAAAAGACACTGATTTAACTAAGGTGCACTTTGCTGGAATGTTGTAGTAGTTATAGAACTGATTTTTCCATGTCATAGGAACCGTTATCCATGGGAAGGTTTTCATGGGTGAAACACATTTGCAATGGTAGAGGCTCAGTCCTTGACAGGAAGACTGCTGAATGGGTTTATTCTGTGCTTAATGCAGTAAAGAAGAAAAGAAAAGAAACAGGTGATTGTAAGCCCTTTGTGGAATCATTGGCAGAGCACGGCAACCAGGTATACTTTGATGTCTCAGACAACAGTGTAAACTTTGACCAGTGTTGATGGACTTTACTCCAGAGAGTTTAATATAATCGATAAACTCAGCCTCTTTTTGATCAACCTAACTGGAAAAAAGACTACATTCTGATGGGGAAGAGATTGAGGCTGAGACCTTAATGGAAAACCCTTCCAAGTTGGAACTGGATAGAAAGTTTAGTAATTTGCTAGCAAGAGCAATTCCTGACAGGGCAAAAGTGCAAAATTAAATGAAGCCAACAGATGAGTACCTACTATTGCAATATATTGATTTATAGCTCTTAACTGGATCAGAATATACTAGCATAGTCTGAAAGGGCTGACCTCAAGTTCTATTTAATAAAAATGATGACAAATGTCAGCTAGTCAGCTTTCAGTTTATACATCACGATCTTCAAATTTGGCTTGGTTTGAGTCATGCAGTGAATCATCACTTTTCAGCCTGACCGGTCCCAGGATGCTTGTTTCCGGTCCAGGGAAGACATGGCTTGGCAGTTCGGGCTGGACTGTTCCCATGAGGCACAGGGTCAGACTGATTTGCATATGGCCATGTCTGAACTGGGGTGGCGGAGTGAGCTAAAGAATGATGATGGATTAAACCCAGATCAGTTGACTGGGGGTGAGTGCTTGCAATGTTCAACACTCCGTCCATCATCCCCTTTGGTTTTTCTATGTTCGCCCTAAGTTGGCAGGGTATGCCCAGACGTGGGTCCCTTGCTCACTTTGCCACTGGATTCAAGATAGCCTGGCTGATGACGGCTGTAAGCCAGATACCGGTCCCAGGATGCTTGTTTCCGGTCCAGGGAAGACATGGCTTGGCAGTTCGGGCTGGACTGTTCCCATGAGGCACAGGGTCAGACTGATTTGCATATGGCCATGTCTGAACTGGGGTGGCGGAGTGAGCTAAAGAATGATGATGGATTAAACCCAGATCAGTTGACTGGGGGTGAGTGCTTGCAATGTTCAACACTCCGTCCATCATCCCCTTTGGTTTTTCTAAGTCAACTCAGTGGCCCAACTTATCCTTGGCTCTGCATTTGTTAATGGATTGTGAGGCATTAAGGGTGAGCAGAGTCTGGAATTTTATCATGAAGAAAAGACACTGATTTAACTAAGGTGCACTTTGCTGGAATGTTGTAGTAGTTATAGAACTGATTTTTCCATGTCATAGGAACCGTTATCCATGGGAAGGTTTTCATGGGTGAAACACATTTGCAATGGTAGAGGCTCAGTCCTTGACAGGAAGACTGCTGAATGGGTTTATTCTGTGCTTAATGCAGTAAAGAAGAAAAGAAAAGAAACAGGTGATTGTAAGCCCTTTGTGGAATCATTGGCAGAGCACGGCAACCAGGTATACTTTGATGTCTCAGACAACAGTGTAAACTTTGACCAGTGTTGATGGACTTTACTCCAGAGAGTTTCATATATAATCGATAAACTCAGCCTCTTTTTGATCAACCTAACTGGAAAAAAGACTACATTCTGATGGGGAAGAGATTGAGGCTGAGACCTTAATGGAAAACCCTTCCAAATTGGAACTGGATAGAAAGTTTAGTAATTTGCTAGCAAGAGCAATTCCTGACAGGGCAAAAGTGCAAAATTAAATGAAGCCAACAGATGAGTACCTACTATTGCAATATATTGATTTATAGCTCTTAACTGGATCAGAATATACTAGCATAGTCTGAAAGGGCTGACCTCAAGTTCTATTTAATAAAAATGATGACAAATGTCAGCTAGTCAGCTTTCAGTTTATACATCACGATCTTCAAATTTGGCTTGGTTTGAGTCATGCAGTGAATCATCACTTTTCAGCCTGACCTTTTTTAGGGGTTGTTAGAAATGGAGGTCTCTAGTTGGCAGAGGTTTGACCCTGTCCAAGTAGGGGCCCTACCTTCTAGTCAGGATAACAGAGTTGCACACCTAGACAACCCCTGATCACCCCATTGGTAGCCTGACATGAGCAGACAGGCTTATCTCAGAGACAATGTGTAAAGCATTTGTACCCAAATGTAGTGAAAACACTACAAATGAACACCACACCAGTTTACAAAAATAAAGTATCTTTATCTAAACCAAACAAGACTAAAAAGACTAAAATCCAACATACACAATTCAAATTATCACTTTTTAAAGGTTTCAGAACTTCTGTCCATAGAAAACTATGGATGCATGTATTTTACACAAAGTACTTTAAGAGGCATTAAATTTCACCAAACAAAGCAGCCGCAGATGAGCGAGGCACGGGAAAACAAAGGGATGCATCATTTCCTGAGTCCTTGGGGAGGTGATGCGTCGAATCTACTGCATGCAGGAGAAAGGTTGAGTCGGCTCCGGACTGTAAGGGGAAGCGATGCATCGAATTCCGGATGGCTCGGGTCTGCAGGTATCGAACTTGGCGCACATGGGTCGATGTGTGGAAAATCCAGGCGCTGCGGGTCGATACTGTGCCAATCCAGGTGCTGCATTGATTTCTGCAGCCGCAGACAGGTGAGGCGTCTGTTCTTCCAGGTGCACAGCAGGGCCTGTGTCAGAGTCGGAGCGGAGATCTCAGACTTCGGAGACTCAGTGCTCAGGACTCGGGCTGCGGCGGTTTCTTGGGCTGCAAACAGGTGCTGCATCGATCTTTTCAGGTGCACCTCGGTGATGCATGTGTTTGCAACGGGAAAAACGGTGCTGGAAGGGCGATGTTTTGATTTTCACCAGGATAAACAGCAAAACAACCTCCAAGGTCCCAGAACTGGAATTGGTACCACAAGGCAGGTCAGAACTCCCAGCAGTGGAGTTCCAGGATGCTGTAGGTGAAGTCTTTATGTCTCTGAGACTTCTTAACAGGAGGTAAACTCTACATCAAGCCCTTGGAGAAGCTTCTCAAGCAGGATACACAGCAAAATCCAGTCTTTGTTGTTATCTCCAGCAGAAGCAGCAACGGCAGGCCAACCCAGCAAAGCAACAGACAGCAAAGGGACATTACTCCTCCTCACAGCTCTACAGTTCTTCAGCTACTGGCAGACGTTCCTCTTGATTCAGAAGTGTTCTAAAGTTCTGGGGTCACAGCCCCAATACTTATACTACTTTTGGCCTTTGAAGTCGACCCACCTCAAAGAAAGTCTCTCTTGCTCACCAGAACCAGTTCTGTCCTGCCCTGGCCAGGCACACTACAGGAGGGGGCAGCAGCATTGTGAAAGGCAGCCACAGCCTATTCAGGTGTCAGTGACAACTCCACCCACCACTCTAGCTTAGGAAGAACCATCAGGATATACGAAGCACACCGCAGCTCCCTTTGTGTGACTGTCTAGAGTGAATGCACAAACAGCCCCTGTCAGCCTAAACAAGACATTGATTCCACAGGCAGGCAGAGACACAGAAAGGTTAAACCAGAAAATGCCTACTAAAAGATGTATTTTTAAATTCTGAGTTCAGGGAACCCAAACTCCAAATCTGTATCACTTCCCAATTGAAAGTTACACTTGTAAGATGTTACAAGGCTGCTCCAATGATAACCTTTGGTAGAGATAGCCTTTCAATAGTGATAAATGAAATTGGCAGTATTCCACTATCAGGACATGTAAAACATAAAAAAGCACATGTTCTACCTTTCACATACACTGAACCCTGCCCATGGGGGTATCTTGGGGCTACCTTAGGGGTGCCTTACATATAGTAAAAGGGAAAGGCAAGGTCTGGTAAGTGGGTGCACTTGCCATGTTGACATGGCAGTTAAAAACTGCATACACAAACACTGCAGTGGCTGGTCTGAAACACATTTGAAAGACTACTTGTGTGGGTGGCACAATCAGTGCTGCAGGCCCACAAGTAGCATTTGATTTACAGGCCCTGGGAACACACAGTGCACACTACTAGGGACATATTAGTAAATCAAATATGCCAATCAGGGATAACCAATCATAGTTACAACTTACACAGGGAGCACTTGAACTTTGGCACTGATCAGCAGTGGCAAAGTGCCCAAAGCACCTAAACGAAATCCAGCACAGCCACAAATACAGGAGCTAGAGGCAAAAAAGACAGGGGAAACCACGCTAAGGATGCTCGGTCTAACAGGGGTTCCTACAGATGATGCTTTAAGCAATAAAGTGGGTTTTTTAAATGCATATAGTGATATATTTTTTAACATTTTACAGTAAGATTAAGTCATTTAGAATTAATGGCTGAAATTTTGAGAAGAAAGAAACACCAGCAGCTACTTCTTTCCTCTTTTTGATTTCCATCCACAACTCCAGAATACGTTTGTGGATGAAAAGATACATGTCTTCTGCCTTATTTTGGGTACATCTCCAACCGGATGAGTCAACTCTGAAGATCAGATTGTGAAGTTTGACAGGAATCTAGGATATTTCTAAGAAGGTCTTTTGTGGGTTTAAGGGAATTTGAGATCAATCCAAATCTTTTCTAGTGTGTTATAATATTGGTGTAAGATTTTTTTAATCTAATTTATTATTAAATTACCTCTTTTAGCTTGAGCAATCAAATCAATTACAGGTGTAGCTGATGATAAAACTTAATTTGTTTCCAGGTTTGTATAAAGGAATTTCACCAACAAAAATATCTCCAACAAAAGTATTGTCGAAAAATGTTTGTGAGCCCAAATGTCGACTTTGCATACTTAGGGCCTCATTACAACGTCGGTCGGAAAGCAATCTGACTGACTCCGTGTCGGAATCGGTTCCGACCGACTCGGGTTCGGCAAGTCCGACCGACCGATTACGATGTTCCGAACACCGTTCGGTCAGACTCCCATTGACTTCAATGGGAGCCTGTGTTCCGACCGACAACACAGGCTCCCATTGAAAAATGGGGTGGTTGTGGAAAACCTTGCACCCTGTCGCAGGCACCCTATGGTGCCTGCCACACTGTGCATGGTTGGAGGGAGGGGTCCCATGGATACCCCCACGGGCCCCAACCGGAGGCCTCCGGGTGAATGGGGGCCTGCTACTGGCCCCCAAAGTCAGTTTACGAAACCGTTTCGTGTCGGACAGACCGATTCGGAAAGGCTGTCCTAATCTGACATCGTAATACGTCGGTCGGAAACTCAGTCCATAGAACTGTACGATTCGGCTCCGACCGACTCAGAGTCTCCAAATGCCAGCCGGAACCGAGTCGGAAAGACCAAACATTTACCTTCTATCGTAATCGGTCGGTCCGAAATCTTTCCAAGTCGGTCGGAAACATGGGTTCCGACACCGGTTAGGAAAATCCGAATGCTGTTCGGAGCCTTTCCGACCGACATCGTAATGAGGCCCTTAGTATGAAAGTCAAAAATATTGACAGCAAAAATGTAGAAGACAACAATATCATCAAAAAATAGGTAAGTGTATCGAACAATATATTAACTTTCAAACATTTATTAACCTTAAACGTAATAATACTTAAAACAAACAATATTCATAATAGAAGAATATATGGAAAAAATATATAACTTACAAACATAACATAATATATACTTTCAAATATTTGTACAAATTTGTAAACATAATATTTAAAAAATGCAATTATTATTTAGACATAAGCCGTAAAAATACTAGTGAAATGTATTATAATGACAAACACTAGATATTGAACAATTTAAAACATATACAATAACATTACAATTGCAAATAAATTAATAAAAAATCAATACTATCTTTTAAAATACAAGAAAATACATTAAAACAATTAAACAAATCAGATTTAAAAAATTTGACTTGGAGGGGGCAAATCCACTACTCCCACTCCAGCCTCACCAACAGTATAGAAAGTGGTGGACTTTGGAGGGGTCAGATTTACTATTCCGGGAGACCGTTGTAGTTCAGAGGGGACTCTGAACCCCAGCATTCCTTGTGGCCCGAGTGCCGCCAACGCGACGCATCGCCCGGAGGCACTCATTAGGGGCCAGGGCCTCCAGCAGCGCGGGAGACCGTTGCAGTTCGGAGGGGACTCCAAACCCCAGCATTCCTTGCGGCCTGAGTGCCGCCAATGCGACGCATCGCCCGTGCCCGGAGGCACTCATTAGGGGCCAGGGCCTCCCGCAGCATGGGAGACCATTGCAGTTCGGAGGGGACTCCAAACCCCAGCATTCCTTGCGGCCCGAGTGCCGCCAATGCGATGCATCGCCCGTGTCCGTTGGCGCTCATTAGGGGCCAGGGCCTACCGAAGCGCGGGACATGCAGGGTGTGCCCGGGCCGCGCCTGGGCAAAGCCCAGGCCAAGGGCAGGCCCGTCCGCGGCCGATTTTGGCTGGGCTGGGCCTACCCTCTTGGTTCCATGCTAGTGGGACGGTGTCAGGACAGCAGCTGGCAGCAACGGCTGGAGTGGCTTCGCATTGTTTAACATCGGCAAGGAGCTAGGAGGGCAAGGAAGTGGCTTGTGGCTGACTGCTGACCGCAGGACATTGACTGCAGATCCAGCTCATGTGAGTACTTTTTTCCAACCCTCTGGTTTGTCACAATTACTTTGCCCTGTGCCTGGGAGTTGGGTTCAAAAGTTAAGAGCACCATGGGGAAGAGGAAAGGCTCACTCACGTGCTCCCCACAGGACTCAAATAAGGGAGCCATTGACTCATTTTTGGTAAAAGCGGTAGGGGCAATTACTGAAGAAATAGACAAGGCAGAGAGGCGCCTCTCTCTGGAAAAGGCAGGGGCAGCATCATTGCTCCTGGGGGAGTTCTCGGGCTGGGCAGCTGAAAAGTCTTTAGAGGGAGCCCTGGGACATGGTCAGGAAGAGGAGGATCCATGGGTCCCTAGCCCTGGCGCTAGCCTAATTAACACTGCTGCTGGTCAGAACACATGGAATAGGGCTATGAAGACCCTTACCCATGGTGCGGATCTAAGTTGCCCCCCCGCTCTTAAGAAAAAACAGAAAGTAAATAAGAAAATAATTCCGGTAAAGAAAGGGGAAGGCACTGCAGGCTTGGACATTAAGGACGCCAAGGTCTTTGAAGAATTTTGGGGGCCTTTTAAACAAACAATTGTGGAAACAGTGACTGGTCTATTGAATAACTTTTGTAATGAAATCTCTAAAGTTTTGGATGACACTAGAGTCACACTTGGTAAAATTTATAAAGCATTGTCTCCCCTTAGCCAGGTCACGCAGAGCACAGTTTCCCATCATAAGGATACTCAACCAGCAACCCCCCTGTAGTGGCACACACCGAGTCCCAGATCCCTCAAGTAATCTGTGGCGTAACAGGGTTTGTGACACAGGCTTCGAATAAGGGGATAAGTCTACCCGGACTGCTGGTAATCCATAATAGTGGGCCGAATCAAAGGGGTCACCAGCCACAACATCGGCCAGCCAGTAGGGATAGTGTGTTTGCCCCTAATACCCCAGACCTACTAGTCATAGATCTCCCACCAGCAAGCTGCCCTGATACCGTGGTCCTAGCAGGGGTACCAGGACTAAATAGCGTAAAGGACGAGTCCTCCGACCAGTTGATTAATAAAGTAACACACTGGTTATGCAAATATGTGAGGTTTAATATGGCTGAGCACAGGCACATTCTGATGGCCAGGAGGGTAGCGTGGATTGGCAGGATCCCGAAAACATTCAGAGGAGACAGCGTGATTGTCACGCTTAGGCACCCAGAACTGGCCCACAATATCCTGTCTCACTCCCTGCATTCATTTTCAGCAGAATGGGGGATAAACCATTACCTTTGTTTTTTTTTATAGGCCACCTTTTAGTTCTATACCACCCCAATGCTTTGTTGAGCATGAAGTGGGTTCTACCCTGGGAAGGGGACTCCTGATATTACGCAATGCATTTGCCCCCTTGAGGGATCTAAATTATATAGACTGACTACAAGTGGGGGAGGGAATGGGCAGAGTTACTGACAATCGGGTCGAACACCCTGGTGAACCATGTGTGACGGAGGAGACCAATCCTGGGGAAATAATAGGAAGCTCTCGCGAGCTCAGGGAACAAAGTCAGCTGGGACTATGTAATGCAGAGATGGCTACCACCGCCCCCTCCTTCAACCAGGGTGGGCGGAGTGTGGGTGACTTAAAAATAGTCTTGTGGAATGTGGCAGGCTTAGCCAGCAAGTTTTTGGATGAGCAGTGGCTCCAATAAATCAGAGATTTTCATATAATATGTATTCAGGAAATGTGGGAGCCAGTTAATAACTTTTTTATAGAGCGTTATAAAACCTTTTTCTGCCCAGCAATAAGGTCGAGTGCAGGGAGAGCAAGGGGGGGTTTAGTTGTGTTTATAGACCTCAGGATACACGGTAGGTGGAAGACCCAGTTGTGGGACCCTGATGTCGTTCAAGGACTCACACTATCGAGTAACTCGTATCGATTGGTTCTAATTAATTTTTATAATGCAAGATCACACTCACAGGGATCTGCCAGTCTGGACAAATTAAGTAGAGGGCTGGAGCAAATCCAGCGGGAAAACCTGTCGCAGGCTCAATTAATTCTAGAGGGAGACTTCAACTGCCATCTGTGTCCCAACCTAATGGTGACTCATCGAGACTGGTCGACCTGTGCATTAAGTGAGGGATGGCATATGGAACATACATAGGAAGGGTGGGATTTGAGTGTCCTCCTAAACACTTATGGCCTAACTCATACTCTGGACCTGATCGCTACCCACCCTGATGCAACTGTGCCCCCAACTTACAAAGGCAGAGGCTGCTCATCATTTATTGATTTCATATTTGTGTCTCTTACATTGAGGAGGTTTATATCCTTTTTTAATATAAACCATAGTATATTTAGTGACCATAATCCTGTGACCATGTCACTTGCTGCCCCTTGGAATCAGCCCATACCCCATAGGATAACTGGGGGAACGATCTCTGCAACTGACCAAGGTAGGCGGTTACGTTGGGTACAGGTCAATAGTGTTGCTTTTAATAATTCACTTTTTAGCATTGGCAAACAGGAGATATTGAAATGCTTAGACCCACAAGTGTAGGGGGAAGAAATAGTTCAGGCATTTATTGCTATTACACATTTAGTGGATGGTTTATTAACAGTGCCGGCAAGCTCCCCTAGCATGGATGTCCCAAGATGGTTTGACAGGCAGTGCTCGCGGGCCCTTAGTGTTCTTAAGATGGCCCTTGAACAGACACCAAAGACAGGGGTCGGGTGGCGGCCTGCCGTAAAATATACAAGCAAGCTGTCAAGGGGAGGAAGCGCCAACTGCAAAAGAAAGCCTGGGAGGACCTAACAGAGGCATCTGAACTAAAGGACTCTTCCCGTTTTTGGAGGGTCATTAACAACCCATGTCTTAAAGATTCGAACAAACCAGGGCAAAGCCATAATATTTTACCAGAGCAATGGCAGGCTCACTTTGAGGGAGTCTATAATCATTCCCACAGAGAGGAGCAATTACAGGAACTAATCCCTGATCAGAGATCTGATCCCATTACCTTTACTTTGGATGAGGTGAGATCAGGAATTGAGGGACTTTCACGGAATAAGGCACCAGGACCTGATGAGATCCCGCCAGACCTTTTCGAATGCAACACAGAGATATGGGCCCCTCTCCTAGTGAGGGTTTTAAATGCGGCAGTAGTATCAGCAATGCCAGCATCATGGTCCACCGCCACCATTGTATGGATTTTTAAGAAGGGAGATAGGGACAGCCCACATTGTTATCGCCCCATATCCCTTATTGACGTGACAGTGAAGGTTCTGGGTCGGGTGCTACTGAATAGGTTGTCTGAATGGGCAGAGGCCAACCAAATAATATCGGATGTACAATATGGGTTCCGAGCCGGTAAATCCACTACAGATCAATGCCTCAACCTTTACCTTATAATTGCAAAATACACATTAGCTAAATCGGGGGCATTGTATCTAGCTTTCATGGACCTCACTGCGGCCTTTGATCGAGTGAACCGCTGTAAACTTTGGAAACTCCATGGAGAGCTCGGGGTGGATCCGGCAACAACTAATACCCTAATGGCCCTACATTTTAACACTACCGCAGTAGTTAGATACACACAGGCGGGGAAAACCACGAATCATTTTAACTGCTCCAGTGGGGTCAGACAGGGTTGTATATTAGCGCTGTTTTTGTTTACACTACACATTAATGGTCTCGACTCTACCCTGACGGCCTTACAGGCTGACACCCCGAGGATAGGCACAAGACCGGTCTCCGTTTTATTATATGCGGATGACGCGGTACTCCTTGCACGTACCCCGAAGGGCTTGAAGCTTTTATTAGATGGGTTTGTGACTTTTATGGATACGATGGATATGTCACCCAATCTAACTAAATCCTATATAATGGAAATTGGAAAGCAGAGCAGGAAGCCCAATACATATGTAGTAGACACACATAGTCTAGGTAAAGTACCGGCCTTTTCATATCTGGGGATTTTATTTCACGAGAAATTGAGTTTTAAACACTTTTTAAAGAAGAAGTGTCTTGGAATGACAAGGTCTACTGGAACAATTGCAAACTAAGCTCATCGATTAGGCAACTGGTCACCTGGGACAATTTTAAAATGATACAACTCCTTCTGTACTTCCAAAGTTTTATATGGTAGTGAGGTATGGGGATATAAGGTGGTTAATAAATTACAAACTGAAGAAAATAAATATTTTAGGCGGATGCTGAAAGTCCCTCATAGTATCCCTGCGTAAACTGTACATGAGGAATTGGGGTCCAAGTATATCTCTGATATGGTGGCTGTTAAACCCCTCCTGTGTTGGGTGAAGATCTGGTCCAACGAGGAGGCAGGTTTTAAAAGGCTGGTAATCCAGGACTGCCTCTCCCTTGATTATGTGTCAAAATTCCCGTGGTTAAAATATGTAAAGGACACCCTCACCGCACTAGGACGTGAAGATCTGTTTACTAATCATGACAAGGTGGGTTCTCAGGACAAAACGATTATCAAAAGATTTGTTTTTTAAATATATCACTGCACACCGTGAGGATAGGGAGCTCAGGAAACCCACGGTCAGAGAACATATTTGAGTAAAGTCTGTGCAGGGCATGGAACCCTATTTATCCCTTATAAGAAGTGCACATGATAGATTTTTAATTACACGTGTTAGATTAAACTTATTTCATCACTTACTGGCTTTACCCCCCGGCTTCACTGTACATGCAGAACATAGAGGACCCTGTGGCTGCGACAATAGGTCTCCACAGGTCACCTTACATTTTGTCCTCCTTTGTCCATATTACTCACATCCTAGACGAGTGTTCCTAAAAGGGCTTTTAAAAAGCTTAGATTTAGGCAGGCACGTGTTGCCTTACTGTTTTTACAACTTTCATCCGATGTTTTTACACTTTTTTATGTTTCTAACTTTTTAAGATCTACTTTAAGGATAAGAACCGCTAGTGGTGACTGATGGTCACAAGAGTATTTGCTAATTTTGCACTGTGTGAGGCTGCTATAAAAGTAGTCAAATGTGGGTCACTTTTTTGGATCAGGTGTAGTTTTCACATGTTATATTAATGTTAAATTAGGATTTTATTGATCATACTTTAAAGTGAAGAAAGGGCTGTTGGAAGTATTATGAACCTAAGAGACCAATGGGGATAACAATATATCATGGATCTCGTGCTGTTTCGCCTGGTACACTTTGGTCTTTTACGGAAAATGTTTACATTTGAGGTATGTGTATTTTAAATTGTCTCTTTTATGGTCATATTTTTATATGCCGAATAAAGATTATTATTATTATTATTACTATTCCCACTCCAAACTCAGCAACACCAAGGACAGTGTTAGACTTTGGAGGGGTCTGGTTTACTTTTCCCACTACAACATAAGCAATAAAAGGTGCCATTTTGGACTTTATAGGAGTTAGATTAACTATTACCACTCCAATGTAAGTAGGGAAAGTGTTGGACTTTGGAGGGGTCAGGTTCCCACTCCAGCAAGAGCAAAAGTAGGAAAAGTGTTGAACTTTGGAGGGGTCAGATTTACTATTCCCACTCCAACATAAGCAACAGTAGGGAAGGAGTTGGATTTTGGCTGTGTTTGATTTACTATTCACACTTCAACATAAGCAAGAGCAGGGAAAGTGTTCGACTTTGAAAGGGTCAGACTTCCATCCCTACTATAACATAAGCAACAGTAGGGAAATGGTTGGGTTTGGGGAAATTAGATTTACTATTCCCACTCCAATGTAAGCAACAGTAGGAAAGTGCTGGACTTTGGAGGGGTCAGATTTACTATTCCCACTTCAACCTGAGCAACAGTACGGAAAGTCTTGGACTTGGGAGGAGTCAGGTTTACTATTTCCTTTTTCAACCTGAGCAATAGTAGGGAAAGTGTAGGACTTTGGAGGGTTTAAATTAACTATTTTCACTGCAATGTAATCAACCATAGGGGAAGTGTTGGACTTTGGAGTGATTAGATTTACTATTGCCACTCCAACATAAGCAACAGTCTGTAAAACGGTGGCTTTTGTAGGAGTCAGGACTACTATTTCTGCTCCAGCATAAGCAACAATAAAATGGTAAAGTTTAGAAAGCTCTGATTGAAATTTCCCTATCCAAAACACAACATACATTACATATATATTCATATAATATTTAAGCATAAAACATATTTCCACATATTCAAAATATTTTCAACATTAAATTATTTATATAATTTTTTGAAATTAAAAACCCAAAATTAACATAGAAATATACATAATGATTTATTAAAAAGTTATATCAATTACAAAATTAAAATATAGATTTACAATTCTTCCAACCCTATTATCCTAAAAGTCCAACAATACATCCTATTAAAAAATAATAATAATTAGTATACAAAAGACCATAACTGTAATATATTAAATTGATATCCATTTTTTCAAAATGAGTATACATTTCACACAATCAATTATCTAATAAACTAATCAACAAATAAAAAAATAATTATCATATTTTTCAAATTATGTATTAGATGACTCGAACACATTTACATAATTATCTAATTAACAAATTAAAAGTAAATATTTATAAAGCTCCCCACCTTGTTCCCAAACAAACAAAACAACCCACCATAAAAATTGTCTTAAATAAAATAACAATCCTTAAAATATATTGCCAAATCATAAAAAAAACAAAAGAAAACCTAAAAAGTACTAAACATATTTAACATTAAACTAATAACGACTTGTAACACAAAAACTCAACTACATTTAAAAGAGTATTCTGTACAACTATATTAAATTTAAAAATGAATATAAAAGACTTATAAATGATAGTCTGATCTTCTGTATAATGTCCCACAACCGTTTTGACATGTTATTTTTGACAAGAAATTTGTGCCTCACAAAATTGTTAAATGATATTTTGCCAAAAAACCATTTCGAGCTAGCAGAGAAAAGTTCTCATGAATGTATGTAAGCAATAAACTAAGATGGGCTGTGTCACAGTAGCTAAGAATAAGATAATACCAAAGTTCAGACTATGGTAAGGTGTAATAAGTATTTACCTGAGTTAAGAGAACCATCTTGCAATCTCAACATTACTGAGGTATTCACTTTTCAGATGAAGATTTGCATTTGAATTATATTGCATCATTCCAACCACACTCTTGATCACAGACCTTCAAATGGTCAGAGATTTAGTCCAGCAAAGGGCTAAAGTAACTTCATGTTTAGGAAGCGAAAGGAACACCTCTGCATTTGGATGAGATGTAGGGGATACAGTTTCTAACTGGTTAAAAAATGGTTTGCAGGAGGAGAAAAAGGAAACACCAGAGCTTAAATATATACTATGGAGTCTGGGGATATGTCACAAGGCATTCCCAGTAATGTGCCTGGCACGGATTTACAGGCATGCTGTTGAGAATGTGAATTTAAAACTAGTAAATCTCCATCCGTTTTTTAGGACTTCTTTTATGTGTGTAGGTTTATGGCTTTCTTTATCTACACACATAGGTTGACATACCTGATGTTCCTAATGAACATGCTTTGACTTGCCCAAATACGGAGCTTGAGAAAATTAAAACCACTTTCAGTTTAGCTCATGACACATTATGAAGTGATAAACTGAGTTTTTATTTCCCTGGTGTGTTGCTTCATCAGGAGGCGAGTTGTGAGTCTCCAGCTATGCTCATACTGAGAGAATTACTGATTGTCTGTGAAGTGAGGTATTCACAGTAGATGCACAAGAGAGGGGGCAAAAAGAACCCTTTAACCACCTACAGAGTGCTGCTGACACATACAATGTCATGTGTTCCCTTGTCAGCATTCTACAGCAGTGTACATGTGCAGGATTTACTGAGCCAAACGTAAAACCGTGGAAATCAGGGTCAGACCAGTTCCTGCTGAATGCCAGCACAGGAAGTAGGGTTCTCAATAACTCTTGCACAGAGCCCTTGTGACACCACTAATTGGAAAGCCTGTTATTCTAAAGGCATGTTTTTCTATTTCATGTACACAGCAAAGTACTTAAGCCAAGAATCTATTGTGAATTCTTCAAATTCAAATTATTAACAAGTATTTTACTTAATAACTATGGAACGTATTAATCCCTAGTTTCTAGATTTTTACAGGACATTAACATTAAATATTTTATTTAGATTTTGAGGTTAATATATGGATGCTTTTAAAAATAACTGGCACCAACCACAGCACACAGGCTTAGCTGATATTTTTCATTATAAACTACAATGTGATATTTTTGAGAGCACACGTTTTTGCCTTGCTTGAAGAATGTTAACTCACTACAGGGTCATGAAACATGTTTGCCCTCCAAGCAGATCAATAGAAGCAATTCTCCTAAATGTTAACCGGGGACGTTTTTGTTCTTGGGACTAACTGGAAAAAAACACCTTGGTTTTGTTCAAACAAGGGATATTACTTTTGTGTTTACAGAGGGAAAATCCCATGTCTACTTTTCAATATATGTAATCTTTAACTCAAGTCTGGCGCATGTGTGCCATTTATAGAAAGGCACAAGATGAAATAGGAGACAGCGATAGTCTGAATAAAAAACACAGAAAGTCTCTTTTAGTCTCATACATGTGTAATTCACAAAATGATTCAAAAGCAAGGCCTTCTTGTTTACGTGTTTACACGTTTTTAAATTAACAATTGCAGTTATGGCACAGCAGTACCTATCAAAAGCTTTTTGTTAAAAATCTCAATTTTTGTCAACAGAAATTGCAACTTGGGCACTCAGCGTTGCAATAATATTCAAAGGGATATTATTAAAAAAATAAAATGATTCACCTGCCGTTTTGAAGATATAAAATTGTCTGCTATGTTCTTGTTTTCCTTAGGGAAAAAACATAACGTTGACAAGTAGGAACTAGACCACCTCTCCTATCATATTTTGTAAATTTCTTACCAATCCTAGTGGTAACGGCAAGTGATAACTCAGTTTTCCACTCCCTACTTTGCTTCAAATACCCAGAATTGCAAGGGCCCTAACAATGGAGCGAGAGCAGAAACCTTTACCAGCCCCACTGTTCCTGGCAAAATTGTTTATTCTCTAACTAATGTTGCAGGGTCCTTTCAATCCCATTCCGTCACCTCTCCATTGAGGAACCAACAAATCACACTTGTAAAATTAGTGAGGTGTTTTTTCTTGTAACACTGTCACATTTCATGCATAGGCACTATAGCTCCCAAGTCAGAATTTTGGAGTGAGCCACAGAGGCACAACTATTTTACAAGATCTAACAACTAATACCCCACAATCCATTGAGGTTTGTGTCATCAAACTACATTTACTTCTTTCCTAATGCCCCCAATTGTATAACGGTTAGCAGTAGTCTTAGATTTTGAGATGAAAATATATTAGGAACAGCTTTTGACGAAGTGCAAAATTTCTGGTAGACTGAAATGCAGTAAAATAGTGTTGTGTATTGGGATTTCGAAAATATTTCAATTTTTACAACAAACCAAAAGAGCATGGAATTAGATGACCCGATCCACAAAACCATTACCACATGTCAATCAGATTTAAGAGTGCAAATTGTCCGATTTATAACACAAAGCAGCAGGCTGTACCTCAGAGAAATGGCAGTAAAGTATTTAAGCAGCACACAAACAAAGTTAAAGTCAAGAAACAAATCAGTAAGATTGTTAAACTAAGAGAGATTTAATTAAAAAAACAGTTTTTTATTGTATTTATTGTATTTGTTGTATTTATTTGTAATTAAAAACTGAGACCAAAATGACAAAAAGCAGACTAGGGAAACTGGATATATGATTTTATTTTTTATTTGAATGTCAAATGGCACCAAGAAACAGCAAAGCACCAATGTTAAACAATGGGTACTGGTGACCGGCACCTCTTCGGGTTGACTGGCCACAAAAAAACACTTAGCCCAGACCTACAGCTCTTTGTAATACAATAAACAATTACTCTGAGAATATATTGGTATCCACGGAAACTCCATAAACTACATCTAACTGCTAACAGCATTTGTGGAAGATGCAATAAAGCCAACCCTAAGGGGAGAGGATGTGGTCTGACGGCTAGATTGCCGACTTTGGAGCTGGGAAACCAAGGTTCGAGCCTCGGGGTCGCGTCCACATCCTGTGATTCTGGGCAAATCACTTAATCTCCCCGTGCCTACTAAAAAAATGAATGTGTCCTTGTGTAACGTAACCAGTGCTCATGTAAAGCACTCCAATACCTTCGGGTCGAGTTCGCGCTATATAAATCTGCAAAAAAAAGAAAAAAAAAAACCGGTTATGTATGTGTGGTTAGTAAATGTCATGTGTTTTACACTGTTGGAGAGAGATCCTTGCCAGAATTGAATAGATCCTACATGTAGATCTTCAAATGACCTACCTATTCCACCCTTCTTTTTGTCGAAGCAAGAGTTCAAAGTAGTCACAGGTTTCAACAATATGACAATGTGATTGCATTTGTAGCATCTAACCACTTTTTTTGGATTTCCAAGAGCTATAGCAGCATTCTGTGACAGATGGCCTGTTGATGCCGGGTTTCTCAAAAACATTTTCTGGCCGACTTGTGTGGCCCTAGAATGAAGCAGAACACACTGTTGAAACTTTTATGTCCCTTCCCTTTACCTGGGAAAGCCGAGGGGCGGAGCTGCAGATCTGAGAAAATGGGGGCTCTATGTTCAATCCTGCTCCATGATAAGCATCTTTCAAGCATTACTCCTTCTGCAGTCCTCTGGTGTGGCTTCATTTGGAACATAATTTCATTGTATTGATTTGTCAGAGCAGTGTTTTTCCCTTGCAGTCCTTCTCCTCCTTCACACTATACTGTGTTCCCTGCGAGATTCTAGGAAGTGACCCCAGAAGCTGCCTGTGATAGCGATGCGCATCAAAGTCTGGTTTTTGCCATGACAGTTTTTCAGCTCTTTAGGCGATATGACTGCCAAGCTCCAATACGTCTCATACAGGCCTATGGTCCTGCTTCCACCTTACCCCAACCGCAGCCTTCAGAAGAGTCATGGAGCTGGGGTGTTTCTCTCCACTGCGTTCCACACTGAGCAGCTCGCACCATGCCCATTCCAAGACCAGAGGGATCAGCGCACTGAGATGGCCTCAGAAGGCGACAGCTTCGGGTTGCAGCAGCTCTTTCTTCTTCTTCACAGTTCCTGACTGTAAATCGATAAAGCAGAGGCGCTCCTGCAAGTGGCTTCTGAACTTGTTCATGAGCCCCTCCACTCGTTGCAGGGACTCTTCTGACACAACAATGTAGCCAACAGTCCTAGTGGCTCCTTCCCGGCATGCAGGGGTCACAGATGCAGCAGAAGTCCCGATCTGCCAAGTGATGATCCGAATTGTCTCAGTGACCCCTCCTGGCACGCAGGGGTCATGGACATGGGCGGTGGCCCCAAACAGATCAGTGCTACCGGCCGACAGTCTGTAACTTCACTACAGCCCTGACAGGAGCTGTTGACTTATGCAAGAGAGCGGAAGACTCTCTCGCAACACTGGACCCAGGTGGATCGAGCACCTCACACTCTGCTTGTGGGTATCCACTCACCAGGATCCCTGCTGTGCCTTGCCTCCTCCAGGCTCTCTCCTCCTCCTCACAGGGTACACTCGTCTTGGCAGCCAGGCAGAAGGCTGGTTCTCCCGGGTGAGGACAAGTGGTCTTGACTTCTGGGTGATGGCCCCTCACCCAAATGGAAGACTAGCAGACCTTGGTCCCATGTCCTGGTTCCAGCAGCAAGAAGTCTGGGCGATTTTCCCTCTCTTGATGAGATGTGACTGTTCAACAAAGTATGGGGGTACATGCTCCCACCTTTATAGTCCAATTCCAGACACATATGTGATTTAGTATCTGTCCTTTGGAATTCATTTTAAGGGTATCAGATTCTTTGAAATGCTCACTTCTCTGCACTGCCCTTTGTGAAAGAGACAGTCTGCCACAGAAGGAGTGTCTCCAATTCTTAGTGACCCACAATAATGGCCAAGGGAGTAACCGGGGATCACGATCACACCTGACTGCCTGCCTCCACTGAATTATGTTCCAAAAAAGTTTAAAGGACTACGTTTTTCCTCTCTATCATATTTTCTGGTAGTGCCAACCTTATCAGTCCCACCATCTACATGACAATGAGCTCAGGCACCGCTGCCCAGTAACTCTTTCTGGAATCAAACAGCCCTTTGATGTGCATAGAGGATGCTCTACTTTTCTCCCATCAGTATGTGTGCCCCACTCCATCCCTCAGAAATATCAGCAATACACATTTGTGTATGGGGATTACAATCTATACCTCTCCAGCCTCACCAGGCCCTGGGCTTCTAAACTGGAACTCACAGGCCTTCATGTTATGTATCATCCATAGGCTCACACATGTAACCCAGCATGCACACACAAGTATCATGCGCTTCCATGCAGGCGAAGGATGAGTTAAGCACACAGCTGCAGAACTTGACAAGAGTGGGCCAGTTGGCCCTACTCAAGTGACACAAGAAAAAAGACTTGCTCACATTACTGAAGCTACTGAACCAAAAATGGGTATACTGCCGCCACCATGCTTGTGTCCTTTAACTCCAGGTAAGGGCAGTAGCCGCCTACCTTCATGAGGGTAGCGCTTGGAGTCTAAGCAGAACACATTACAGTGAGACAGGCCTAGGCTATGGTGCACACGTATAGTCCGTGTTCGTTCATAACCAAAAATCAGTACTATGGGCCCAGATATCCTTGCAGCTGGGGCACTCAGAGTAGTGAAGCACATCCATCTCCATCCAATGGACTTTTCCATCCCAACATGTTCATTCCAACAATACCCATTGATTGAACTACATTTTCCGCATTCTGTTTACGTTTGAGAATGGTATTTGTGTAATATTTGAACAGTACGTGAAACTGAACTTAAGAAAAACATGGACTGTATTTCATGTCTATGGCTTGGATTCCCAAGAGAAATCTATGAAAATAAACGAAACTTACCTTCTTGACTGATTTTCTTTTTGACTTTTCTTGCAACCATCAATGAGCAGCAAATTGAAATTAAGTGGGATCATATGCTGAGGTATTACAGTGTTTACTAGTCATGCTGAAATGGCAGTCATATATTTTTGTCTTAGAAATTGTTGTCTACTCAGGCTCCATTCTCCTTTCGCCCCTAAAGGAACAGCTGCTATTTTGAAAGTATCCTGCTCAGGGTCCTGGAATACAAATTGCCTAGGGGTGTGTCTGGTATGTCTGTCTTGTGGACGGAGAAAGAAAATCTATGTATGTTTTCCTCAATCAGGGAAAGCGAGCAAATGTTGTCACTCATTTTAGAGTGCCCGAAAAATGCGATATACGTGTTTTAATTAGATTTACTGAACATTTATGGCATTCAACTGATTTAAAGTGATGTGATATCATAGCCATTGTAGAGTGCTATTATCTCATTTAAATGTGGTAATACTGCATCACAGCTTGGAAATAAGGGCTGTTATTTAGAGTGCAGTGGGCGCAGGACTTCCACCAAAAAGTAGCAGATGTCCTGCCTGACCTTTTTAGAGTGTTTTCATGGCTAGTCACTCTAATTGGGTGGACCTCTCATCCGCCATATTGTGGCTGATGTCACGCATACCCCAAAACGTCAATTTACAGCCCCCAAATGTTGCTGGTATCTTCACATGATCAGCTGAACTCCAGGATTTCCCATGAACATGAGAAGAATCCCAGAAATTTCCTACGTACAAATAAATATGCAAAGAGTTACAGAATGGTATTTTTAAAAGCAGTATCCTTTTTGTGTAAAATGTGAGATTTGCAGTAATCAAATCACTTTATTCGTTTTTTGCATAAAAACCATAAAAGTCCAAGAACAGTATATACAGAAAAATCTTTCGTTAAAAAGGTCTACCAACATTCATCAAACGCAGATCACACAGCTAAAAATGCTGATATAAAGTCGGTGTGTGTTATATGTTAAAAAAGCAAAAATAAAATTCAATTTGCAGTAATATTTTACAGCTCATCTGTGGTAATGTAATTATTGCATGACGTATGCTACCAATGATTCAGAGCATAATGTTTCTTGAGCTGATTATTTTATACCACTATAAATTCATTTTGTTTTTTAAATATTTTCTAAAGCTTTCTGAAGGGTTCACGTGTACAATACGATAGAAAATACAGCAAATAAATAAATAATTAACAATCGCAGCCATTCCTTTCACCCCCACCCTTCTATTAACATAGAAACAGTGGCCGGAAACTAAGCAGCATGGCGTACTTCTATTTCTCTAGCTATCTTACCATAATATCAAACTCTAGTTGCTAAGGGAGAGCCAGCATGTGAAAAGAGCGTTCCAGCCTCACCTTGTTTACCCTTTGCAAAGAAAGGAAATACATGCCCACCTGTGTCTGGACTGAGGCAGAAAGCACAGGGCCAACAGAAGAACAATGCATCAGGCAGGTCACAATCAGCTGAACTCCAGGACTCCCAGTGGAGTCCTAGAACTGCCCATAGAACAATCAGCAAAGGTTGGGAAAGATCACCAGTCGTGACACTGCCAGCAGAGCACCATGATGTCAGCATTTTATTGCCAAGCCTCCTAAAGCTATCCTATATATTTCTTCATGCTGTTAAAGGCAAAACAGGACTCTCTGCAAGCCAAACCGATTTTATGGCTAGCGGTCTACAATTCCTTGCCTTTGGAATTAGGATCTATCAGGTTTGGTTCTAGGAATTAGGAACTATCAGGTTTGGCTCTAGGAATTAGGATCTGTCAGGTTTGGCTCTAGGATTTAGGATCTGTCAGGTTTGGCTCTGGGATCTGTGAATCTGGTGCCACATTTTCTGATGCCTGCACTGTCTTGCTACTTCTCCCTGTGACTTGTGTTTCCAGTTCTGTGCATCTCCCAATGCTGTGAAGCAATCCCACTGATGTTTTAAGTCTGTCACTCTCATAGGTTAATAAAAGAGGATGTTTACTACCTTTTGAGGGACGTCGCTTAAGCTCTAATTACCTTGTATGAAACCTTGATTGTCCTAGTGGACTGTTCTTCCAAGGAATACTATTGAGCAATATATTTGCCTTGCCCATTTAATAAACATTGTAAACTGTGTACATCTGTTCCTCTCATGACAACCCTAATTTTACAGATTTCATCCTCCTCATACCCCCTTTCTAGTCCCAGTTCCTACTATTTTTCCACCCACCCACCAGTGTTTCGTATCCTCTTAGTTCTTAGAACCAAATAGAGATGATGGCCTGCCCTTCATGGTCATTTAGGGCCTGATTTAGATTTTGGAGGATGGGGTACTCCATCACAACGTTGACGGATATCCTTTCCGTGGAAATATAAATGCCATAGGGTATATTGGGATTTATATTTCGGCAGATGGGATATCTGTTACTGCTGTGATGGAGTAACCCGTCCCCCACTATCTAAATCAGGCCTTTAATACTATTGTATCTGTAGTTATATGTACTTGTATAATCATGTGTTATGCACCCCGAACACTGAAGGTTTGTAATCAGTTACTAGTGGTCTCTCCTCACCTCACTTTTCCTTCTCATCTTATCACACTATTTCTTTATATAAGGGATAAAGTACCCCCTGCCATACATTATAAGGGTATTGCAAGTCACTGAGGAGTTCCATAGCCATATAAGATTTTGGAACTCCAAGGTGACTTGTAATAGCCTTATCATATATGCCGGGGGTACTTTATCCCATATAATACATGGTCACACCATCATCTTTCTCACAAACCACTTAAAACCTTGGTGCATAGCTCTTTTATATGAAAGAGTAAGCATAAATTAATTTCTAGTGCAAAATTAAAAACATCAAAAACCTGTTAGATATTTGTAGGAAACAGATATTAGAAACAGTTCAATACAAGCCAGTTTTTTTTTTAAAAGAAGCCGCAGTAGCTCAAAATGTGTAGAAGCATGCAGAAAGAATGTATCTTTTCTCTATCTAAGGAACGCCAAAATTAAACATGTTCTCTCTTCTTGTCATTGTAAATTAAAAAAGTAGAGCAGAAGAAAGAAAAGCAACGTTCAGTTTTCGTTGCTTAACAGCTGCTTCAGCAGGCATTGTGACGTCAGAACTCGACTGTAAAAACTTATAATAGTTGATATTCTGATGTCTTTTCTCTATAATCGGCGACTGGGTGCCGATTATAAAGAAATTAGAGACTGGCATTTATACAGGGATTATAGAATACCATGTATTATAAACACACTATTCTCTATATTCCATGTTATGCAATTGTATCACTATTACCAGTCTTAGGGCCTGATTTAGATCTTGGCAGACAGGTTACTCCATCACAAAGGTGACGGATATCCCGTCTGCTGAAATATAAATCCCATAGGATATAATGGGATTTATATTTCGGCGGACAGTATATCCGTCCGCTAAGATCTAAATCAGTCCCTAAGTCTTGAGCACTATATGCATGATCACAGTTGTGTTCATCAACAATCAACTTGAAAAGTGAAGTCACACCCTTGGGTGATTGTCTGAACTGCAGAAAATTGTTTAGAAAAAAGTATAATGTCCTAAATGTCAATTGAGTCCATGCCATAAGCAGTCTTGGGTGATTTATAAATGCTTTTTCTGCATTTTTTATTTTTTTGCTTCCTCGTAATTTTGGCAGTCTGTACTGGCTCGCAATGGTTCACGTTAATTGACTGATTCATGTGAGGAGGATATCCTGCAAGAACCGCAAAATTCAGCAAAATCTGCCAGTGAAACAGTCTCACGCATTGTGCGGAATCTGCCCCACAAGTGAAATTGCTCCACAGGCTGATTTTGCGAACAGTGTATGTCTCCAAACAATTTCACCCACCACTAGTTATGAGAGTGACTTTCATCCAGCCGGAGTTTTCCAGTCACAGCTCTATACATTGTGGGACGTGAAGGCCCAATACTCAGTGCTTTAAATGGAAAAAAATAAGTGCAGGTACTCACCTGAGATGTGGACTAGGGGGCGGGGTTAGGGGGGCAGGGCTATGGGGGCGGGGCTACAGGCAGTGCCAAGGGGCGGGCCAGAGGCACGCATTTAATTTGATTGTGGTTTAATTGGTGTGCAGATATGCACACTGCAGACAACACTCACTCATACAAGAACATGCACAGGGACAGATAAGCACTTGTGCAGGCAGACAGGGTATTTAGTTCATGTGTTTTAGAAACGCATATTCTGCTACAACGTCACGCTTACCACCTTCCTCCTCGATCTGGCTCCAATCAAGTGCTGCCCTACTCTGCTTTGCCAGCAGGAAACCTTCTCTTAGGTTTCCCGAGTCAGGAGATGTGCCTCTTAGCAGGCCCTTCTTGCACACCTACAGTGCAATTGTCTCCACAGAGCCTGAGTGGACACTGTGTCAATAATCACAGTGTGACTCGGTCGGGCCCCTCCCAAACTCCCTGCCTGATCTTATTGAATGCATATGGGCGTTGCTCAATTCCCAGGTCAAACCGGATTACGTTAGAAGCCATCCTAGAGTCATTCGATGATCATCCAACTACATTAGAAATCATTTTCACATCATCAGACATCATCAAGCTCTTGAAGTCATCAGCAAAGCTTAAAAGCTCTGCCTGATGATTTGAGGATGACTTGAAAATTAGTATCTGATGACTTTAGAAGGTGTCAATATTCCTGATGATTTAGGGATGATGTTAGAATTGGGGGTCTCTAGTTGGCACAGGTAGGTACTTGTGACAAATAGGGACCCTCGCCTCTAGTCAGGGTAAAGGGGTACACTCCTAAAATAACCCCTGCTCACCCCCTTGGTAGCTTAGCACGAGCAGACAGGCTTATCTCAGAGGCAGTGTGTAAAGCATTTGTGAACACATACAGTAATCTAGTGACACACTACAGATGGACACCACACAAGGTTTTATATCAAAAATAAGTATTCTTTATATATTTTTAACACAAGACCATAAACGACAAAAATCCACAATACTGTACTTACAATGGTAGTTTTAGCTTAGTTCAGTTCAGTTCTTAAGATGCGACACTTTAAGTCAATGTACCTTACGATGCGGGACGCTTCCACAACAAGCAATGTTGCAGCGATGGAAATGCGACGAAGTTCTGGTGCAAAGAAATAAAGACGTCAAGTTCTTCCTGATGTGGCACGCTTCTCCGAGGTTGCGAGAAGTCTCGATTCGATGCGTCCACTGCAGCGGCGACACCCTTGTTCAGCGATGCGACGGCAACAGCTTCGGCTACGACACTCTTCTCCAACGTTGCGAGACGCTTCCGCTCGATGCGACAACTGCAGCGGCGACACCCTTGTTTCGTGATGCGACGGCAGCAGCTCCGACGGCGGCACGCTTCTCCGTGGATGCGAGGCGCTTCTCTTGATGCGGTGCAATGCGACAGCTACAGCGGCGACACCCTCCTTCGGAGTTGCGACGGCAGCGGCTGCGGCGGCGACACGCTTCTTCCTCGATGCGAGACTCTTCTCTTGATGCGGTGCAATGCGACAGCTACAGCGGCGACACCCTCCTTCGGAGTTGCGACGGCAGCAGCAGCGACGGCGACACGCTTCCTCTTCGTTGCGGGACGCTTCTCTCGATGCGGTGCAATACGACAGCTACAGCGGCGACACCCTCCTTCGGAGTTGCGACGGCAGCAGCAGCGACGGCGACACGCTTCTTCCTCTTGAGTCGCGCTTCCAGCTCCTTGCGACACGCAGTCCCTTCAGAAGGCCCAAAACAGCAGCAGGCACTTCCAAAGGATTCTTGGGGAGCTGGTGGTTGAAGTCTGTTGTCCCTGAGACTTCAGCAGGAGGCAAGCTCTTTTCTCAAGCCCTTGGAGATCCTTCACAAGTTGAATAAAAGTGCACACAAAGTCCTTTCTCCTTCCTTTGGCAGTCAGGCAACCACTGCAGGCAGATCCCTCTAGCTTAGGGATAGTCCTCTCCTCAGTTTCTTCTGGTTCCTCTCCTCAGCAAAGGTTTCTTCTTGTTTTCCCAAAGTGATCTAATTTCCTAGGGGTCTGGGTCCCCTTTTTATACACAGTTTTCCTTTGTTCTCTGAAGGCAGAGAGGCCTCTGCCTAGTCAAAACCAGTTCTGGTCAGTCCTGGAGCACTTTGTTTTTCTGACTCCTTCTTTCCTTTCAGAATGTGGGGCAGGGTGCTCAGCCGCCCGGCAGGAGGTGGAGCCAGCATTGTGGAAGGCAGGCACAGCCCTATTCAGACCCAGGTGCAACTCCTCCCTCCACTCTGGATGCAGATCTTTCTATTCAGCCCTGTGCTGACTCACCCTGTCTCCTGTAGCCACCCCCAGCCCCTGTCACTCAATCTCCAGACAAGGAATACACAACCTAGCAGAGGCAGGCTTGGAAGTTTAGGCAAGAAAATACCCACTTTCTAAAAGTGGTATTTTCAAACACAGAATGTTAAAACCAACTTCACTAAAAGATGTATTTTATCATTCTGAGTTCAGGCATACTAAATTCGTTTTTCTACCATGTTCCCTGGGTCAGTTCTGACTATAAGGTGTAATAGTCAGTCTGCCCATTCTGGCCTATGGGGAGCAGGTAGCCTTGCAATAGTGAAAAACGAAAATGGCTGTAATTCACTATTAGGACATGCCACACACACCAGGGCATGTCCTACCTTATACTTACAATGCACCCTGCCCTAGGGCCTACTTTAGGGGTGACCAACATGCAGTAAAGGGAAGGTTTAGGGACTGGTAAGTGGGTGCACTCACCAAGTCGACATGGCAGCCCTAGGCTGCACACAGGCTCTGCGATGGCAGGCCTGAGACACATTTACAAGCCGCTTCTGTGGGTGGCACAACCAGTGCTGCAAGCCCACCAGCGGCATTGGATTTACAAGCCCTGGGCACACTCAGTGCACTGTACTAGGGACTGACAAGTAAACCAATCATCCAATCGTGGAGTCACTAATCCATAACACAATTTACAATGGGGCGAGCATATGCACTTTAGCACTGATCAGCAGTGGTAAAGTGCCCAGAGTCATAAAACAGCCAACAACAGGTCAGAAAAAATATAGGAGGAAGGCAAAAAGTTTAGGGATGACCCTGCAAAAGGGCCAAGTCCAACACAACCCCCTTCCAGCCAAAACGCAGGGTAGACCAATCACTACCTTGATGGGCTTCCCTGCTTTGGGCGATAGAACCTGGACCCTGGCCCACAACAGCAGGGGCATACTCCAGTTCTACGCCAATCTGAACCTATTTGGATCCCTCTGTCCATACTCTCAGGGCCCACCAAGCTAATCCATGGAGAACCCTTCTCCTCACCTGTGGACACCACCTGTGCAGCACCTAACCTTAACTTGCTCACAGGTGTGTCCCAACAGACAGCCAGCAAGCCACAGTGGCCACTGACAGTGGTCAGGGATGAGACCCAGGCCTTATGCCTCTCAGGGCTCTCAAACCTCTGTGGCGTCAGAGAGCGGGGGGCAGTAGCCCCAGGTGCTTGGCACCCTTTGTCCACTCTCCCTCCTGTCAGGTCAGGTATGACATCCTGGCGCTGACCCACCAGCCCCGGGCCTATACCCGGCGGCTGGACTGGAGACTGGGGTGGGCTTTCCCACACCTGGTCCTCCTCCTTGGGGCTCTGTACCCTCCCACCTGGAGCGGTACCCCCTTCCAGAATTGTCAGGGCACCTGCGGCAGGTGTCCTGCACAGTTCGCCCACCAGTTCAGGGGTTCTATCCTGCAACTGGGCGTCCAGGTCAGGGGGACACCCTGAACCTGGTCCTCCAATCTAGGGTCTAAACCCTCCAGTTGAACCGGGGTCAGAGGCGAGGACTCCCTCCCTCTGCACCCCCTTCCAGTGTACTGCCCCCTCCCATCAGGAGCGGTACCCCCTACCAGAATTGTCAGGGCACCTGTGGCAGGTGTCCTGCACAATTCGCCCACCAGTTCAGGGGTTCTATCCTGCAACTGGGATCCCAGCATAGGGTCTGTACCCTTATACTGGGCAGAGGCCAGGGGTGAGGCTGTCCTCTCCCCACCCCCTTATTGGGGTCCTGCACCCTCCCACCTGGAGCGCTGCCCCCAGAAGACAAACTGGTAGGGGCACTGTTAGCAGCTGCCCCTTCCTCCAGGTCAGGGGGACACCCTGAACCTGGCCCTCCAACCCAGGGTCTGTACCCTTAGGCTGGACCTGTGCCTGGCAACCCAGGACTTCCGGGAGGGTACACCAACCCCCCCAAAGGAAACACACTCCTCTAGAGTTGTGTAAGAACCTGCCTGGCGCACCAGGACTTCCTGGGGCGCACGCATGCCCCCCCAGAGGGTAACACATCTCTCAGGTGTTGTGTGACAGTCTGCCTGGCGCAGATCTCCCAACCCCTGTCCGTCTGACAGTGTGTGAAGATCCCCCAGGACAGAAGTGGTGTCACCATGGTCATTCACTGGTGACTCAGCCCTTCTGGCTGGTCCCTGACCCACTGGTTCTTCCACTGGGGACTCTCTCCCCCTCTCACCCCTCACTCTGGACTTCTGCACCCTCCCAAGTGGAGCGGCACTGCCAGACACCAGAAACACGGGAGCTCCATTTACAGACGCTCCAGGTTCTCTAGACACTAGGAGATCCTCCTCAACAGGCGGCCCATCAGGGCAGCCTAGGCTCCCTACCTGGTGTTCCCTTAAAGAACCATCCAGGCTCTGAGACTGGGTTTCGGGCACCTCGGGACACGCAGCCCCACATTCACTCCTTCTCCACTGAGACAGGACGTGAGTCCCTACACCCCTCCCATTACCACGGGACCTAGCTGGGCTACACTGAACCTCTCCCACCACTATGGGTTGGAAGACACCTGAGCCACTCCTCTTAGGGTCACTCCCCAATGCCTCTTCAGACCCTCTGGAATCCACCAAAAGGTCCGCCTCCAATGTGAGCTCCCTGAGGTCAGAGAAGTCACACTCCAACAGGTGTTGGCATAGCTCTGGAAAACAGGGACTTACAATATGCTCTCCCACAATTGGATCACACAGTCCCCCACAGGGGTTAACCAAACTATCCTTCACCTCACCATCCAGTGCCTCGCACACGTACCCCACACCACTCTTCTGAGATTGGCAAGACAGTATCTGACTGTCTCTGTCACTCAACCCACACTCTTCTGGGCGGTCTTCACACTCACATACCAGGACTTCAACCATGGGGGAACCCCTCTCCCTGCACCTCTCATCTAGAGTCAGTAGAGTGTCCCTCCCACCACTAGGACCATGAATCCCTGCGTCAGTTTCCCTATTCCTCTCAGGGACACTGCGCACTACTGGAGACTACCTCATGTCCTTGAACCTCCTGGTGTATGTTAACCCCCTCCTTCAAGTCAGGCGCCACATCTCTGGGTGTGTGCACTACTCTCTCAGCACTGAATAACTTAATTTTGCTGCCACCATCTGAGCTGGACTCCACCTCCAACTCAGCAAAGCTCACTTCCTGAGCTGCCCAAATTTCTTTTTCTTGGGCTAAGGCCCTCTGAGCCTCATCAATCTCTCTCAGCTCTTCGTCAATTTCTCTCAGCTTCTGCTCATAAGCCAGAAGCCAGCTATCTGTTTCTGTTTCTCCCTCACTTCTAGGGAATTCCTCCTCCTCAGACTCAACTGGTAGTGTTGCCTTCCAGCGGGGTAACTCATACTGAAATAGGGATGCCTCTAGATCCTCCCTGGACCTTCTCTTCACAGGCAGCCCTCTTTCCTTGCAAAACACACGTAGCTCCTTCATTGTGTAGATAAACATGTGCCAGAAGTTGAGTTCCATTTTGCAACAACTAACCAGAGTCATGGTATCAAAAATACCTCCAGGAGGACACCATAAAACAGAAAAACAGTATGTGGTCGCGTTTGGTCTGCACTCAATAGTAGTGTTCACCAATCACTGTACATGAATCACAAATGCAAGTCCAGAATCCTCACCGCTGACCACCAATGTTAGAATTGGGGGTCTCTAGTTGGCACAGGTAGGTACTTGTGACAAATAGGGACCCTCGCCTCTAGTCAGGGTAAAGGGGTACACTCCTAAAATAACCCCTGCTCACCCCCTTGGTAGCTTGGCACGAGCAGACAGGCTTATCTCAGAGGCAGTGTGTAAAGCATTTGTGAACACATACAGTAATCTAGTGACACACTACAGATGGACACCACACAAGGTTTTATATCAAAAATAAGTATTCTTTATATATTTTTAACACAAGACCATAAACGACAAAAATCCACAATACTGTACTTACAATGGTAGTTTTAGCTTAGTTCAGTTCAGTTCTTAAGATGCGACACTTTAAGTCAATGTACCTTACGATGCGGGACGCTTCCACAACAAGCAATGTTGCAGCGATGGAAATGCGACGAAGTTCTGGTGCAAAGAAATAAAGACGTCAAGTTCTTCCTGATGTGGCACGCTTCTCCGAGGTTGCGAGAAGTCTCGATTCGATGCGTCCACTGCAGCGGCGACACCCTTGTTCAGCGATGCGACGGCAACAGCTTCGGCTACGACACTCTTCTCCAACGTTGCGAGACGCTTCCGCTCGATGCGACAACTGCAGCGGCGACACCCTTGTTTCGTGATGCGACGGCAGCAGCTCCGACGGCGGCACGCTTCTCCGTGGATGCGAGGCGCTTCTCTTGATGCGGTGCAATGCGACAGCTACAGCGGCGACACCCTCCTTCGGAGTTGCGACGGCAGCGGCTGCGACGGCGACACGCTTCTTCCTCGATGCGAGACTCTTCTCTTGATGCGGTGCAATGCGACAGCTACAGCGGCGACACCCTCCTTCGGAGTTGCGACGGCAGCAGCAGCGACGGCGACACGCTTCCTCTTCGTTGCGGGACGCTTCTCTCGATGCGGTGCAATACGACAGCTACAGCGGCGACACCCTCCTTCGGAGTTGCGACGGCAGCAGCAGCGACGGCGACACGCTTCTTCCTCTTGAGTCGCGCTTCCAGCTCCTTGCGACACGCAGTCCCTTCAGAAGGCCCAAAACAGCAGCAGGCACTTCCAAAGGATTCTTGGGGAGCTGGTGGTTGAAGTCTGTTGTCCCTGAGACTTCAGCAGGAGGCAAGCTCTTTTCTCAAGCCCTTGGAGATCCTTCACAAGTTGAATAAAAGTGCACACAAAGTCCTTTCTCCTTCCTTTGGCAGTCAGGCAACCACTGCAGGCAGATCCCTCTAGCTTAGGGATAGTCCTCTCCTCAGTTTCTTCTGGTTCCTCTCCTCAGCAAAGGTTTCTTCTTGTTTTCCCAAAGTGATCTAATTTCCTAGGGGTCTGGGTCCCCTTTTTATACACAGTTTTCCTTTGTTCTCTGAAGGCAGAGAGGCCTCTGCCTAGTCAAAACCAGTTCTGGTCAGTCCTGGAGCACTTTGTTTTTCTGACTCCTTCTTTCCTTTCAGAATGTGGGGCAGGGTGCTCAGCCGCCCGGCAGGAGGTGGAGCCAGCATTGTGGAAGGCAGGCACAGCCCTATTCAGACCCAGGTGCAACTCCTCCCTCCACTCTGGATGCAGATCTTTCTATTCAGCCCTGTGCTGACTCACCCTGTCTCCTGTAGCCACCCCCAGCCCCTGTCACTCAATCTCCAGACAAGGAATACACAACCTAGCAGAGGCAGGCTTGGAAGTTTAGGCAAGAAAATACCCACTTTCTAAAAGTGGTATTTTCAAACACAGAATGTTAAAACCAACTTCACTAAAAGATGTATTTTATCATTCTGAGTTCAGGCATACTAAATTCGTTTTTCTACCATGTTCCCTGGGTCAGTTCTGACTATAAGGTGTAATAGTCAGTCTGCCCATTCTGGCCTATGGGGAGCAGGTAGCCTTGCAATAGTGAAAAACGAAAATGGCTGTAATTCACTATTAGGACATGCCACACACACCAGGGCATGTCCTACCTTATACTTACAATGCACCCTGCCCTAGGGCCTACTTTAGGGGTGACCAACATGCAGTAAAGGGAAGGTTTAGGGACTGGTAAGTGGGTGCACTCACCAAGTCGACATGGCAGCCCTAGGCTGCACACAGGCTCTGCGATGGCAGGCCTGAGACACATTTTACAAGCCGCTTCTGTGGGTGGCACAACCAGTGCTGCAAGCCCACCAGCGGCATTGGATTTACAAGCCCTGGGCACACTCAGTGCACTGTACTAGGGACTGACAAGTAAACCAATCATCCAATCGTGGAGTCACTAATCCATAACACAATTTACAATGGGGCGAGCATATGCACTTTAGCACTGATCAGCAGTGGTAAAGTGCCCAGAGTCATAAAACAGCCAACAACAGGTCAGAAAAAATATAGGAGGAAGGCAAAAAGTTTAGGGATGACCCTGCAAAAAGGGCCAAGTCCAACAGATGACTTGAAAATGAGTACCTGATGACTTCAGAAGGTGTCATTATTCACGATGATTTAAGGAAGACATGAAAATGAGTATCTGATTACTTTACAAGATTACAGGATGAGATTGGCCCTGATGACTTTAGGATGATTTGAAAATGAATACCTGATTACTCCAAAGGTACCATTGTGTTTTCAATAAGATGTTTTTCTTCTGGTGATTTTAACATGAATTGCTGGTTACTTCATGAGCATGTCCACCATTTTGGTTTCAGTTTTCTCGAAAAATTCTAACCGTTGGATAATTGCACGATTAATTGCAGATAAGTGCAAAATGGCATACAACTTTTCTATTATACACAACCGATCATACAGTGTGCTTCAGAGAACTGTGAATAAGTCACATGTTATTTTTTTAACACATTTATTTGTTTTTGGCACTTTCTTTTCGTACAAAATGGGTAAAACAAGCATCCACTGTTAAAATCATCAATGGTGGCTCTCCAACCTTCCTTGATCCGACTGGTTTCCTCAGGGTCCTTGGAGAAGGGCCCTGAAACCGTAAAATACCAACCAAGACTTTCCCCGTGTTATCCTATGGGGGAAACAACCATTACAACGCAGTCATTACAACGCACTACCTTTACAACGCAGTTGTTACAACGCAACTGCCTTTACATCGCATGCCATTACAATGCATTCCATTACAATGCATGTCACTACAGCGCATGCCATTACAGCACATACCATTACAATGCATGCAATTACAACGCATTATAAGGTAAGTAAAGGAGATTTTCTAGTTTTTGGGAGGGTATGGGTTTTGGGGTGCATGGAAATAGGAATTTTTACCCCTACACTATCCAACACTTACCCTACTGTTGCACTCACTGGAGTGGGAATAGTAATTTGTACCTCTACACTATCCAACACTTACCCCACTGTTACCCTAAAAGTATTATGCGTTGTATTGGTATGCGTTGTAATGGTATGCGTTGTAATGGTAGTTTTTAAAAATGTGTTGTAATGGCATGTGTTGTAAAATCATGCAATGTAATGGTAGTTGCGATGTAAAACCGTGTTGTAAAGGCATGCGTTGTAATTGTTTGCATTGTAATGTCATATATTCTCCTATGGACACTTGACCAGGTGTAACACCTCTGCACCCGGGGGTCCCTAGCTACTTACCTTTGGTGGTTCTGCGCTTGCCCTGGCTTCTTCATCCTCGGATAGCAGTCCTGGTTTGGTACTCACCTCGCATTCTATTTTCTTAGTATTTGGTTTGGCGCCCCCATAGGGGCCCATGTGTTTTCTATGGTTTACATACATGTTTGGAAGTATATTTCTAGGTGTATTGATATCTCCAGGTAGGAGATATACCAAAGTAGTTCTAGTGTTTTGTTTAATAAATATAGAAGTATTTTCTAACACTGGTGTGGTTCTTTCTTGTGTGTAAGATTCACTGACTGACTGTGTGTTAATGTACACGCTTTACACCCTCCTGAATAAGCCTTAGCTGCTCTACACATTTACCCCTTGACAGCTTTGGTAACAGGGACCATTACAACTAATACTAAGGATTGCCTGGACTCAGTGCACGGTAACTCACAAATTGGTGCACACCATATACTGAGCAAGCCTCCTACACACATTCCTTTCCATCGATCAATTAAACAATTCTTCTGTAGATGGTAAGAACTGGTAAAAATACAAGGCGAAAAGTGAGGGAGATTACAGGGAGAGAGAGCTAATGAAAGGCAGGAAGAAGAAACTGGAAGGAAATGGTTAGAGGGATAATGATGAGGAGCTGGAGAGATTGTATGCGGTGCAAGAGATTTGAGGGGACGGGAAAAGATAGTAGAGGCTGCTGCTGGTAGGGGTTGGGAGACAGAATGGTATAAGGTGTAGAAATGCAAGAGGAATAGTGTAAAGAAAAGTAAGTAGTATTGGTGGCTGTGATAAAACTTGAAGGAGAGGAGGATAATGAGTGGAGTTTAAGAGGAAGAGAGAAAATGGCAAAAAACAGTAGGTTAGTAGAAAGAAGACAGGAAAGGAGGGAATGGGGACTGAAGGAGAGGGCCCGACCGGAGATGGACTAATGTCTTGAAAGACCAATTTTTGTGACACCCTAGTCCTCACTGTTCGTAAAGGAGATGTGGAAAAACCCAAGAAGGTGCAGCGGTCATATATCCAATGCTTTGATGATTTTCACAGACAACCTTTGAAATGGTTAAAGGAGGATGGGGGGGGGCATAGAGTGTATGTTGTGGGAGGTCTTGTAATTGATGCCCTGAGGTTCAGCGTCATGTATTATTTTTTGCATCACTTGACATAGTAGGAGCCTACTGCAGAAGGCAGTTGTAGGCACGGGCAGGGCCGGACTGGCTGTAGTGGGCACCGGGCGTTTCCCCGGTGGGCCGCCAGGGTGGGGGGCGGTTTTGGGCCCCTAGGGGGCCATTTTTGTTACCGGAGGCCGGCAATATTGGCCCCCTGTAACAAAATTGGCAGAAACCGGCCCTAGCAAACAGCTCGGCCACACCCCTCTTCCCCCTCCTGGGGGGCAGCCAAGCAGTTTGCCGGGCCGGTTTTGGTTCCCAGTCCAGCCCTGGGCACGGGATTCCTATAATGTATTTACTAATCTGACCAGCAGTGCTTTGAAAGGGGCTGTCTCGAAGATGTTTTTAAAAAGTGTATTTTGGCATCATGTGCTTGCCTGCTTTGTTTCATCATTCGGTGTTTACAGTACATGGGTTTAATAGCGTAAATACATTTATGTACCATTGGGAGCCTTCATTACAGAATTTTACATACAAAATAACCAACTCACTGGGCCTACCTGTTGTTTCCATCCTCCTTTGACAAGATTCCATATGCTATGATGAAAATGATGGTATGATCTCAGACTACAAATGGACAAGCTACACCAGCAGTAAGACAGATTTAAAGATCCCTATTAGTACACAATTGGAGAGGTTAGGGTAGATTAATGAGGTGTGGCAGAAAACTGGTTTTAGTTGATAATATAAGACGAAAGAGATGGAAGATAAATGGTTGGACTAAACTTACGCTGTCTTGACATTCTTAATTCTGTTGAGCGCTGATACATGTCAATTGTATCAGTGGGAAATGTATGTGCTACAATAGAAGTCAATCACTTGCTTATGTACAAGATCAAAGACTTTAGGCTACGTCATCGTGTCTATTCCTCTGGTAGCAAGCACCCATATTCTCATATCAGCAATCCATTCTCTTACACTCTTCCTGTTAGTTAATAACCCAAACCAATGGTTAGCACCCACCAACCTTATTTTGGAGAAACATTCAGAAAATACCACTTTCTTGCAAAAGTTACCGGGAGACACAAACTGAGAGCGAAGGAAAGGTGAGGCAGAAAGAGCTTAAGAAAGAAGCAAACGAGAGAGGACTAAAGTGGACGAGTGTGCAAAGGAGGGTGGAAGCATGTGCAGGGACTCTCTCCTTCACAAAAGTGGGTAAGTTAACAAATTACCAGGTCGAGCCAACCCCGAGCCGGGCCATGGGTCTGGCTTGTTGTCTCCTACAGCCAGTGTACGAGCCGAGCCCTGCAACTGTTTGCCATTTAATCATACAACAAACATCACATAAAATATGATAAAGTCCCTTCAAAATTCAAAAAAGTTAATTTCTTTAACATGTGGAAGCTTGGACATTGGTACGTCCACATTATAGCGCTGCACTGAAAAGTAGTTCTTAAAAGTGAAGCATTCCTGCCCCCACCTTGGCGACAGTGCGATTGGTGAAATAAGAGTCAAGGCAGTTGTCATGTGAACCCTGTACGTGTCCCAGATTATTTTAGATAGATCAACATTATAGTCTACTAAATCAAATTCGGTAGGTTATTGTGGGAAGAGCACTCCGAACACTAGGTGCTGTGCTGAAAGCATTATTGAGTTGGCAGTTTTACAGAATGAAAGATTTCATTTCTGGGAGTGAACAGGGGATAGAACGTACATTTACATTCATTAGAACCTAGTTTTTTTTAAAACATTGCTCACATTATAAAAGGAGGCAGAGCGGCACAACCTGGAACCACGATAGTGTTGCCCACGTTATCTCTAAACAGGGCAAGAATCAGTTTACTGATAACAAAATAAAACAGACCATCCCCCAAATATCAACCAATTTTCTCTTAATGCAAACCACAAACTATGTTGGCAAGACACATGATAAACATGGTGCTGCTCAGACATCATTAATTTTCTACTGATGAAGCCCCCGGTTACTTACAATATAATTACTGCATCAACCCTGAATGCGCCGATTTTACCTTTTACTTTGTGATGTTTTTTGGTTGAGCATTTTTATACAAAGGTGAAATATTGCGTTGCGATTTGTAATAAACAAAAAGGACAGAGACGGTGCTGTGGCATGAATAGCAAAATGTACTTAGCGCCAATGGTGGAAATTGAATTTCATTCACCTAAAAGTGGAAAGGCTATGCTGGTTCTATTAGTGAACTCCCCGTGACCTGGATACTGCTGCCCTATGATGAATAATGTTATTCCTACCAGCATTGCAATCACAGTATTTTTGTGAAACTGAAACCAGACACGCACTGCAACCGGACAAGGAACTATATCGAGGCACACATAGCTGCCAAGGATTTAGATTGCCTATGTGTGACATTTTACAATTTCAATATAATTATGTGTGACATTCAACGACTATGAGTGACACTTTCTCGCGACCAAAATCAAGCATTAAAGTCCCTGGAAACAGACAATTATCAAAATGTACTCCCATTTGATCAACGAGAATCTCTATGGAACTCTGTTGCAGGTGCTTTTAAACCTATTATTTATAAATACACAGCACCGTTCAACCCCTCACCTCTGCGCCAGGTGGGTCGAACCACAAGTAACAAAGGGATCCCTGTGACAAAAGCAGTAACACAATGTCTATCCACATAAAATACAGTTCTGTTATATGCTGGGACACGTTCTTTGCAGGAGCACATTAACCCTCTGCGTTACTTTATGGCGAGATTCAAAACTGCCAGAAGACAAAACTCTGACCTCTCACCAGCAGCAATATCAATCCCCAATGTTATCTTTGTCTTACCAAGTCTCACAGTGCTGGGAAAATAACGCCTGCTGCTTTGGAGTGCCACTGTAGCTGAACTTTATGTGGAGTCACAGTCACTGGCTGCAGACAGCTGCTCAGACAGTGTCGCTGTCATGTGGAGGCAGCAGTCAGTTGCCAATTTGGAGAGTGCTAGCAGGCTGGCACAGTGACAGAAATGATGCTCCTCTCTGTAGGCTGTACAGTACTGCTGTAGATTAAAGTCATGGTGAGAGCCATGCGCCTGTTAAAGGCACTCAGCACGGTCTGTTCTCACCATGACAGGACACTGCCCCCTCACCCCCATACACACAACAGGCGAGCGCGTGTCTAGTTAAGGAAGGAGATGTCTTGTCCTATCATTTAACATCGGTGTGCAGCAGTGCCAATTCCAGGGGGCCTGGGCCTGCAGGAATTACCGTTACTCTGGTCAGGGTTCATTCAATCAATCAGTGTGCGACCCCCAGAGTGACCCAGCTCTATTCCTCAGACAGTGTCCGAGTTTTCTTGCTGCTGCACCTTCTCATTTTGAAAGATAATTAAGTTAGTGACAGCACAGGCACCCGCAAGATATCCTCCCACTCCCCCCACAGCTTTTGACTCCATGAGGAGCGCTACCATGCTGGGCCAAAGCCCGGGAAATCTTAAACTGGAGGCCTCCGCCATTTCAAGACTAAACTTTCACTTTTAAGAATGCCTCATCTGCAAAAAGCGCTGAGCTCGTGAATCGAGCCCTCGCGCACACCCACACACATTCCAAGGTGCCCGGGTATCAGACATAATTGCACTAATGCTGCCTGTGTCATAAACGCAAAAAGGCTACTCTCTTTCATATTTTTTATTCAGCATCGTAAAGACGCAGATCCAGCACTTGCGAAAAATGTATGAAAATCGTCTTACATGAATACGTAATGTTTCTTCTTTAAGCCGATGTTCCCATGTCAATCCAAATAGTTTGTTAGCCATTTGCTCTGGAACTTTGACATTCCTCTTGGTCTGCTTAAGTTGGTCAAAATACTCCTCCGGCGCTGTAAACCGACACGGTCAGTCATGGCTGTCCTTAACCTGTCCACTGCACTAATTCTCTCTGCCGGCTCCGGAATTGTAACTGAATGCTGCGGCGGCCTTGATTGTTAGTACTGACAAGCTAGTAACGCGAGTCTCTAGTTTTCATTGTGCCATATATGGGTGAAGGATAACATAAAGGGCACAGGCATTGAAAAAATATTAAACAGTCCGATCTGTTTTATATGGAGAAACAATACAGGTAAGGAAGCGGCGCTGGGACTCGAACCCGGGACCGTGCAATTAAAAGAGCAGTTCTTACCGCTCGGCCAATTAGCCCTGCCAAAAACACACTTAGAGATGCCCTAAATGTTTTATTTTCCAACTTCCCACTCTCTGCTTCCCCCTCTCCTTTAAACAGGTACCTAAATAAATCAGAAGTGGATCTCACACATGCCCTACGCACATCCGGGAGCGCCGGAAGTGGCATCATTGCACTGCAGCACCAATTGAATACCGAGAGGGTGCAATGGTGGAGGGGTACGAAGGCGCGGACTCGCTCTCTTTTGATACTTTTCCAGAGTTTTGTGCAGCAAAGGAAAACTGCATGAGATTCCGGCATCTAAGGTAAGCTTGGGCATGCAGAACCGGTTTGTGGGAAATTGGGTCGGGTATTCATATATATGCTTATACTCGCCTGGTTTGTTTGTGGCCAAAAGTTCAAAAAGGTCAACCTGACCTCCTAAATGAGGGAAGTGGCGCAGATGCACTTCGTAATGAGAAGCGTTGCTTTTTAAACCCCCAACTACCGATTTAACTTACTGGCTTTTGCGGTAACCGGATGGTGTGCCTGTTCGGGTGGCAGGGCTCAAGCAGACCTGCCCTGGCTCTGCGACCTAGCCTGTGGGAGAACCTCACAGACATCGCATCGAGGCCAGTAAACCACATTAATAGATCCGGTTTAATTTCAGTGGCGGGGCATGGTCTGTCCCTGGTAGGATGTTCTCCACCAGCGCAGGAAGCGGCAGCCCCTGTGCTGATCTTGGATGCCATCATCTAGGGCCGCAGGAAGGAGGTCCTCACTCGACCTGCTTGATAAACAACATAGAGGGGAGCGAACCTGACCCTGCCATTTCAAGAGCCTTGCCCCCAACCATTATTTTCTAGGTACACTGTACTGAGGTCCCAAAGAAACATAAAGCAGCTCACTCGCACCATCGCTGGGGCCTGGAACTAATAAAGCTGCAGATTGCTGGTGCCCTTTACTTCCCGGCTGCTATGCCTCAAACTGAGGATGAGCGCTCTGAATCTCCTAAAGGGCCCAATACTATAGATTGTGCAGTGGTGGGCGCGACCCTGCTGTCTGCTCCCTGCTTGTCCTTCCCTGGGGAAAGATGGAGTGCCCACGCTCACTGCGATCCACTTCCCTGCATTAACCGTCCTTGGTACCTAATGTTTTTTGTGAGGGGCACATGCGGCAGCGGCGTAATGGAAAATGCCACCCCACACACAGGCAAACATGTATTAAGGAGCCCCTCACTAATGCCCCATGAAAGGATTGTAGTGGGTATCCTCCTTTCGCACCCACTACTCTGGCGTGGGCGCAGGGATAGCCGAACCGATATACATAACAGAGCGAGTCAGCTGAGAGAATTAATGCACACGCTGCACAAACTGGCCTTTAAGGAATATGACTAATTACATTGCATAGCAATACCATGCATGTCATTACAACACGGGTATTGCTTTGCGATGTCAATTACGACATACCATTACAACACAAAATTTTACCACGACTATGCCTTTACTACGCATGCCATTATAACGCAAAGGCATGCGTGGTAAAGGTATACTCATGGTAAACGTTTGCAAGGTAAGTGACTCTACACTACCCTAAACCCTAATGTAGTACCCCTGCACGACCCTCCCCCGACCCCCAGTCTTCTCCCTACAATAACACTACACTACCCTGCACGACCCCCCAACACTACCCTAAAACCAAAAACCCTACACTACACAAACACCACAACACTACCCTAAAACACTACCCCCAGCACGACCCTCCCCTTCCCCAGTCCGGTCCCTACACTCTAACACTACCCTGCACGACCACCACAACAATACCCTAAAACCTAAAACACTACCCTATACTACACAAACACCAAAACACTACTCCCGGCACGACCCTCCCCCTTCCCCCAGTCCGGTCCCTACACTCAAACACTACTCTGCATGACCCCCCGACACTACCCTAAAACCTAAAACACTACCCTACACTATACAAACACCACAACACTACCCCCAGCACGACCTTTCCCCCAGTCCGGTCCCTACACTCAAACACTACTCTGCACGACCCACCAACACTACTCTAAAACACTACCATACACTACACAAACACCACAACACTACCCCCAGCACGACCCTCCCCTCAGTCCGTTGCCTACACTCAAACACTACTCTGCACGACCCCCGACACTACCCTAAAACCTAAAACACTACACTACACAAACACCACAACACTACCCCCAGCACGACCCTCCCCCTTTCCCCAGCCCGTTCCCTACACTCAAACACTACCCTGCACAACCCCCGACACTAACCTAAAACACTACCCTGCACTATACAAACACCACAACACTACCCTAAAACACTACCCCCAGCACGGCCCTCCCCTCCCCCAGTCCGTTCCCTACACTCAAACAGTACTCTGCACGACCCCCCGACACTACCCTAAAACACTACCCTAACACCACAACACTACCCTAAACCCTAAAACACTACCCCCAGCACGACCCTCCGCCTTCCCCCAATCCCCCTTATCTCTCTCTCTCCTCGTGGTTCCTCTCTCCTGGTTCCTGCGTCTGCGGGGCGGTGCACGTCGTTGTGAGGAAACGGAAGAGCCTCAGTTTCCTCACAACGACTTGGATAGCCATTATATCGCATGCGTTGTAAAAGCGCATGCGATGTAATGGTATGCGTAGTAATGGTCTGCGTTGTTACATCGCATGCGTTGTAACGCATGCGATGTAATGACTTGCGGGGTAACAGACGCATTGTAATGGCTATTTACTGCCTGTAAGACGTGTCACGGGTTTGATAGCCCACACTTTGATTCCGTCATGGTAAATTCTAGCTCACTGCCTCCCAGTGTGTGCTACGGAAGTAATTGGAAGGTGCCCCACTTTAGCCGGGTCTCGTCCGGATTTCCATGTATTGCGCAGACTGTGAACAAGGCTTGACATGCTTGGGCAATGTGTTTTCCTCCCTCGAGGGGCAATGCTAGGGCCTGCATTGATGACGGGCAGTTCTGCCTGCCGATAGTGCTATTCCCTGGGAGAAGCATCACTGCGGGGTAGGCCTCCACTCTGGCAGGGATCCAGGTTGCTGTTTCTTGGCCATCACTTCCAGGTGACAGAACACTTTAGAGCAAGCCCTGGTGAATGCTGTTTTCTCATCCTGCCGGGCCTAACCAGCTGCCCATCCTTCAGAGGTGGATGCATCCACTTTGTTTCAACCGCAGTAGGCGTTGTGACTTGCTGTTGGTTTCCAGATCAGAAGGGAACAACTGTGCAGTACAGCTCCTAAGCGGGGCACGGGTGCAAATTAGTGCAGGTCTTGTTGCTCTCTACAATGCAATTCTTTGCAACTGCCGTATTGACCGAACATTTCACTTATTCAGTAGTGTAATTCTAAATTTCACCGCCCGCGCTCCAGGAAAAACTGTACAGTGTTGTACCAAAGGATGCAACAGGGTTCAGATGCCCAGCCAGCATTCCACTTGGAACCCCAACGTCCCCTTGTCCCACAGTGGGGGCTGGAGGTTGAAAGGAGGGCATCGATGGTGGGCACATTAGGGTGGTTGGTCGTGCACATAACTGAAGAAGGTGTCTTGTTACCTCCAGTTGCTGTTGTGGCATGCGCCTGGGTCCATCAGTTAACACCTCAGACTGCAGGCCACGTGTGGTGCAATTATAGAAGGGGAGCAATTGCGCCATAATCACCATACCAGCCGCCTAAGGAAATAACAATTGAATAGCACAGAGAGTTAGGACAGAACAGGAGCACTACCCAGGGTCCGACCCCCTGCGTCCCTCCGAATGGCTGTAAAAGATAAATTGTTCAGATATAAAGGGATAGATGGAGAAATGGAAAACACTTCCCTGACACCTGTAAGGTGGGTGCCACAGAGCACATTGAGGCAGGAAAAGGAGGCCTGGGAGGGGCAGCCACCATACTGACCCTTAATATGAGAGATCGCTGAGGCCAAGCACTTCCGGTGCATCGGTGGTATGTGTGTTAGGGGGCATGAATAACTGTCAGTACTCCTAACAAGAGCTGAGAGGATGTAGCCTTACGGCTAGAGCGGTCGACCTCAAAGCTGGAGAACTGGGTTCAAGTCTCGGCAACGACTCTCAACATCCTGTGATTCTGGGCAAATCACTTAATCTCCTTGCGCCTTACAAAAATGAATGTGTCCATCTGTAATGAAACTGGTGCTCATGTAAAGCGCTCTGATACCTGAAATCTTCAGGTCGAGTTTGCGCTATATGAAACTCTTTAAAAAAAAAAAAAAGGTAGGTTATTACTCAACTTCCTCAAACTTCACAAGTTAGTCCTTCCTAACCCTACAACGTCCTTCATTTTGCCTCTTATACCTTATTCCTCTTCATGGGTACATCTTCCTCATTCCTCTTGCTCCTTCACTTCCACTCAGTTGTTTCTTGCCAGCATTCTTCGGTCTTAGCCTCTCCTTCACTCCTCTTCAGCCTCCCTTCTCCCCCCCCTTCAACGCTTCTCTCCCCTTCTGCTCAGCTCTGACTCTTCTGCCTGTAGTCCTTTTTAATACATCCAGTCTTCTTCAGCCTCGCCTCTTCTCCCTTTCTGTGCTTCACATACCCTTACCATTCATCTCCCCATTTTGCTTACTTCATCTACTTAACTGCTGTGACAAACCCCAGCAAAATCGACACAATGGTTATCTTCGATGGTTTTGGGAAATCCTGCAATATATTTCTACGTAATGTAAATCCTTTGTATATGTTTTTCTAAAGTCTTTGTTTTTATTTCGTATGGTTAATAAATATGTATTTTTAGGTTGAGCTTTGGCAGCGCGCAAGCGTTGCTGCAAGCAAGACCTTCTGTAATCGATACAACCGCTTTATTCCTGCCTACAATTGGTTTATTCCAGCGTTGAACTTCTTTGCCGCCTCCTGTCTTGTTCCCACAGCCGATGCCTCACTTCCTTTGAAAACTCAGGAGCACCAGTAAAGTACAGTGTACTAGGGCTTGCCTTCCTTATAGCCTTTGTGTAAGAACTTTTGTATGTATCTTTATTGATGCTTTTCTCCAGTCGCTGCTTCTGCCCGTTTTGATTCCCCTTCTGCTTCGCATTACAAATCCCTCCCCCCACCATACGAGCGCACACAGCCCCTACAGCAGTCGTCTTTTCCCCATCATTGCTTAGGTTAATTTTTGTTTCTCTCTGCCCTCTTCACGATGCCATGCTTCTAGTTTGGACGGCATTTGCCAATCAGTGTGTAATACAGTAATGCAGCAGTAGCGCAGACACAGCCTCCTTCTTTCCGACCCTTTCTTTCCTCCACAGCAGTCAGCAAGCTGCAACGGATGGGTATGATTGAGACGCCACACAGCATGCCACGCCCACCCTGGCTTCTGGGAGAGGCCTGGTCCAGAGACCATGCCGTTAGCAAGCACACATTAGGTAAACCTAATCAGTGCAACCATTAAAACATGCATTTCAGCTGTTGCAGAGTTAAAACTGAAATTTGCTGTGGCAGCGCACAGTTAATTATGTTTATAAAGGGAAAAGAAAAAAAATTACCTTTTAAATTGCACGAGAGGAGAGGCAAGTCAGGGCGGTGGCCCAAATAATTATTTTTATATTGGAAAACGTGTGTATAAAAGCAAAAAGTAAACCTTTGTATTGTGATGCTGTCCTTCTGTAACTCCTCTAGCCCCTACTCCTGGCACAGGGCTGCTTCACTGAACGCAAACCAAAAAACGTGGCACTATTTATTGTTCTTTTGTCCCCCTAAACGATACTGTGTAACATAGGCTAGTTCTGTGGGTGAAGTCAGAGTATGAAGCACGGACCAGTGACCCCTTATAAATGTGAGCTCTTGTGTCTGGCACAGATCAGTGCTCCACATCTAGTGTATGTAGCATGAATTAAATGTGTTCTATGCAGCTAAGCACTGGTATATTGTATTTGAGCCTTTGTTATGCACCTTCGACCAGGGCCCTGCTTTTTCTTAGCCTGGTTATGCAGCATGGCAGAGAGCCCACATCTTTGTTTGCCTGGTTCTGCAGAATGGGCAGTGGCCCTTTTTTGTGAGCTTAGTTATTCACCTTATGGTAAAATAAGTTATATGTATAATTGCAAAAAACAATGAGAGGGACTAACCTTAACAAATGCCACTGTAGCACTCAATTAGACCCCAAAAATATACATCCTAGTTAATACTAGGCAAAAAACATATTTTCCTAGATAGGATGTAATATGAAAAATCTACACAAAAAGGTGCTGGGTCAGATAAGAATATAGCGTCTCCTTAAGAAATCAGGAAACTAACTTACATCTATTTTCTCTTTATATCCAGCCCGTGTTAAATAAGGGAAACAAAAGAATAACCATTTTTCCACTCTCCGTGGATCAGATAAATCAGATAAGTAACTATGTCCTTCTAACCATATATAAAATCATCATCCTACCATATACCTTATAGACGAGGATTCTTTGGTTAAATATATCTTTCTTCTCTCATTGTATTCTGTACAGGGCGAGAGGCTGAAGAAACTCCGGCGCGAAGAAACAGAGCTACACAAGCAGGTACCTCCGGCGAGGGAACATGGATGCGGACAGGAACCCGGAAGAAGAGATCAACGACCTGTAAGAGGAAGACCCGCGTGTCGGAGCCGTAACATGTCAGAGACGTCCAATCAAGGTACCACGAATTCCCGACTGCGGGACAACAGGACCCGAGCAGGTAAGTCGACAACACAAAGGGAGTGCGGGAAATGCTAGGCAGATCTGTGACTGAACACGAACCACATTCTTGTCACGGACCGACCAATTTATCCGCACTTGACTCCACCCAGCTCCCTGTCTGCAATAGGAGCGGGCGTGACTGACAATTCCCGCACCCTGCTCTCCTTGAGCCTTGTTCTGTCTAATGCTGGGTGTTTAGGGCCTTGTTTTATGTGAACCAGCTTTTGTGTCATAGATTATGGCCATCTTCAGTATTACCTGTTTTAGATGCTGAAAGGAGGATGTAGAATGGATCCTTGTTCAACGAATTTGAAATGCTTTGATAGTTATGGAACAGATAGATCACTGGTATCCTGGAAAGCTATCACTCTGCCCTGATGGTATTTCCAGAGGCATATTTGTTTGAATGAGTGGTGAAGGGGCTTGGTGCCACAGTCATGCAACTGTAAAGGGACAACATTGAATCAGTCAACTGTTAAATGCCGAACTTGTCACTTCCCCAAGCTGGAAAAGAACACACAGGATATCTCTCTCCTGTCTCTGGATGTCTTTGACGTCTATTTCTGACCTGCACCATCACTTGGCCATGTGAAAGCCTCTGCAACCGTGGCTGTGCATTGAGATTCAGTCTTACAAAAATGTTTGAACCCTTGCAGCGATATTACCTTTCTCGTGCTCCCTTGGCAAAAATATTAAAGTATGCCCATGTGCTAATATATAGTGAACCCCTAGTTTTTCCAAGTTTTTCTCAGCCAGTAAGACTAAGCAACTTACAACCTGAAAAAAGAAATAGCAACTGGTGACCTGACATTATATATCCATTGTCCATGGTCTGGAACACAGAGTTGTGCCCTGTTCCTTATAATCATGAGTCCATTAAGTTATGTGGTCAGTGCCCCATTCCGCATGGCGGTGAACAGTGCCATGGGGCAAACTTGCCTTGCTTTGCTCTTACTAAGCATGCCTCATGGCTCTGTTTGCACTTGTCAACTGGTATTGGGGGATTCTGTTGCCCAAGCAGAACCACACCAAGCCACTACTGGCACAATTTCCACTCTGATTGATTTAGGCCTATGAAAATACATGAATATACATACAGTGTTAAAATATATGTTTGCATATGTGGTCCTGGATCATATTATTGTACACGGACTCCTTCACACTTAACTAAGAGCCGTCTGCGAAAGAGCAATGGGGGAGGGGTTGTAACTCATTGAGAATTTGCGCTACAAATGACATGCAAATCTGGCGCATAGCCTTGAGTTGGGATTTAATTTCAGCTCTCCCAATAATTAGATCAGTTGTCCTGTTCCTAGCATTTGGTTGTAAGCTCCTATTTGGATTTCTGGTCAGTATGGTCATTTTTTAGACTGTTTTCCAAATAAGAATACTGTAAGTAGAGTTCAGGCTCAACATGGCTGCCTCCATGATGGTTTTGTAAATGAAATCTGGTATTGATTGCTTTCTGTTTGCAGAGGAAGCGTGACAGCGTCTAGTGAACAGCGGCGGTTTCTTCACTTGGACAGGTGAGTCTTCTTTCTTTACCTCCTGCCCACCTCTTCATCAATGCCTTGCTCTCACCATTACCTCTTTGACCAAGCAACCTTAATGTTAAACTTATGAACCCTTGTAACCATATCTCATCAGCCACACTATAGGAAATAAAAGGATTGGAACATTTTAAAAGCAGCCCAGTCCTATTAAAAACCTAAAATAGTGGTGTTAACATGATACTGATGTATGTTAATTTCTTTTTCCTCCAGACTCTATGATGTCTATGTGCAGGGATGAAGGCTGGCCATCACTGGACAACAGAACTATGAGAAGGAAGCTGGCTATAAAGATTTGCAATACTGGAAGAGGACTAAAGAAAACTCTGAATCTAAAAACAAACATTGAAGTTGCTGGCTTTCATTAAGCCTTTTTGTTCTTTTGTAGTATTCTGGCATTTTTTCCCCTCTTGAACAGTGTCCTGGACTTTCTTTATGTTCTCTTGTTCAGTATCCTGGCTCCTATGGGGCCAAAGGTGTGTTTTAGATCAATAAAATTACATGTTAACACATCCCCTTTGATGCTTTTTCATTTAACCATTACTTTTTTCAGTCTTTTGCCACTGGTCACCACATTAAACAGCTTCAGATAATGCTCTGTACCTCAAAGTAAGGCAAGTCCCAGTGAGTCAGGAGTATGGGAGTAGCTGCACATGTTGTTAATCTTATCTGAATGCAAAGTATAACATTATTGAAGCCACTACTTTTGTATGCATATGGTATTTCTACAGCACAAAGCTAGCCAAAAGGAATGTTTCTGAGATTTATTTTGTACAGTGCCCGCATCTCACGGTAGAGTTTAAAAAGTAATCTTTCCAGAGTAGGAGAATATTGATCTTATAATTGGGACCAGATTTATGGAAGTTTTGTTTTTGGTTTGCTTAAGTTTTATAATGCGGACTTGGCGCAAAATCTTTTCAGGATTTATAAACCAGAGCAAATTGGTATTTGTTACAACACTCATCCACAATGGGAAAAGTTTTCAGGTTTTTCTAGGCATCGTATTTTTGTACTGCAAGGGGCCCTTCCAGTACAAAACCTAAGCTAGACTCTCGCAGACACCTTTGCACCATAGTGCAAATGTGTGTGCATGGTGCTCGACTGCCTAATGGTGCAGTGGTGCAAGGGAGAGGGGTAGACATGGCACTTTCCTGCTCTCACCCTGTGATGCAACGCGGCAAATTTGGGTGTTGCGCTGCGTTAAGTGACACTTTTGTAAATCTAGGTCTTACTTTAGAACTCATGGCATTGCAAATAATTCATGGTATTGTATAAAGAAGGCATATTGCATCTAAGAGGCCTGTTTTTGACAGGAAGGTTCATTGAGGAGGTGATCCTCTAAATATTTCCCTACCAGCAAATCCATATTCCTAAACTAATAGTGGGACCCTGCAAGGGAATACTGGCAGTCGGCTAATGTGCTTGTAACATGGAATTTTTAAGGTGTAATCCAGCCCGTAATGATTTATTAGTGATCCACAGCCACTCTAATTTATTCATTAAATCACCTGGGAGTTATCTACACTTGGCCTGCCGTTGGCATAAAATCCTGCAAGAGTATTTCATAACCATCTTAAAGACCTTATGTAGTCATTGTCTAGTAATCCACGCTCATTCTGTAGTTGTCCTAATATAATCCTAAATAATCTATGCTCATTTTTGAGTTGTCATTAAATCATCCTGGAGTAATCCACACTCATCCTGAAATTAGCATGGGATCATTCCAGAGTAATCAACTTCCATCCTAAAGCGGTAATAGGATCATCCAGGAATAATCCACAATCATCCTTAAATTGTCTGGAGCCCATCCTGGAGTAATTCACACTCATCCCAAAGTTGTCAATTAGTATTCGTGGAGTTGTAAAAGGTAATCACTCCCTGCCAGTGGAAGTCATCAGAACACCATCCTAGAGTAGTTTTTGTGATTACAGTAAGAGTAATCCCATTTAAATATTTTCCCCTATAGGCATACTTCAGGATGGTTTGGGATGACGTCCCCAGATAATTACAGGAATAGCTCAGCTGAAGTCATCAGATGACTTCAGAATGACTCCAGGATGATCTTCCTTTTTGACCAGGGTTAGCAGATTGTAAAGGGAGATTAGCACTCGAGTGCTTCACGAAAACGGACCGACTCCTCAGCTGTGTCACGCTTCTTTCTTTACATGCCAAATTGCACTGAGTTGACTTGCTGCCCCATGAGTACCGGTACTCTCTTTGGGACAAGAAAAAGTTCCGATACTCAAAGGCAGACAATTTAGAAGTGCCGGTACTTAGTACTGGCGAGTACCGGCCCATTTAAAGCACTGCCAATACTAATAATGGGACAAGTGGAAATACAAATCTTGACATAACAAGTGCTGTTAGCTGAAAAATCTGAATTGTATAAAAGTGAGACATGCGGCCATTTTGTAGATACGCTCTTTCCGTTAATCACTCTGAAAGAACGGGCATGACAACTTTTATGCCTATAGTGTAAATACTTTTAGACAGTAGAAATGATGCAGTATTTGCTACTAGCCATCAGATCAATTTTCTACCTACAATCCATAAGGGACAGTAGATAGCGCTTCTGTCCGCCATGTTAACCTACAGCTGGGTCGATTAGCATGGTTTCCTGTGATTTCGTCACACCAAATAAATTGCTATTTATGGAGGTCAGAAATGAGGACAAAACCCGCAGTTTTTCCATTTCTGCTAAAACTTGCTTATTATTGTTTTGAAAGCTGGAACTGGCGAATTCGTTTTGTGTTTATTTCCACGGTAGGAGGTCCACTTTTTTAGTTTTGAATGTCGCTTTCTTTGAAGTCGCCTTACATTTTTAGTCACGGATGTTCAGCTGCCTATATTTGTCATGAAGGTTGATTTTGTTTTAGCGCCACGTTGTCTTCAACATGTCAAGTTTCTGAAATCGAAGCTTTCACATGCCTCATTCTTTAATAAGCTAAAAAAAACGGTGAGATGGGATACAGGAAAAATGACAAAGTCGTGCAATTTGGTGCAAAAATTGAGCACAATCTTTTCAGTATCGGTTTAATCCTTAAGTGATTATTATAAAAAACAGTTTTTTTAACATACATATTACATAAAGATATTTTCACCAAAGTAAAACATCGGACAACATTAAATTGCACTATTTTTATTATGTTCAAGTATTAAAGAATTCAACACATACATTTTTTCAACTACAAAATATGAGATGAAGTTTAAGGCAAAATCATTTTTGTTGGTTTCAGAATATGAATGCATCCTGCGTGCTGCAAAATCAGTTTGTTAATAATTTTTTAAGAAGCATGATTCAAGGATCAGATTTTTCATTTGTTAAAAATCGTTCTACAAAAGCATATGAGCAAAAGATCTACCGTAGAGATTTGCAATTTTTCAACAATCCGTTTTCTTCGTTTTTTCCTCTAGTGCAAAAATATACATGCTGAGTAAACTGAGCTAAATCTGTTTGCTTCATTCCCTATTATATAGCTATAAACAGAGGGCAAAAGAACATCTTCTCCGTGTTCTGTAACTGTACAAACTGTAAGTAATGTGGGTCGTGTTCCCAATACTCGGCGGTACCTCCATTTCAAACATGCAGAGCTTCAAGCTCCATAGCATTGATGAATCTTGTGGAAAGGATTTATAGTGGCTTCACATTCAGCTGTCCACACGACAACATGAAGGTTGTCATTGTAGGCATTTCAAATGGGTGTCCGGTTTGATGTGAAAGATGCTGTAGGTATGAAGAAAGGCAGTGTTACCAAAATCCAGCTCAGGGGAATGTCTTCACAACAAAACCAGTTATCCATGGACAGTAGCTCCGTCTTGACCCAAGACCTTTTCAGCTCCTCAGCTCCCAGAACCAAGATCTCCAGGAGGCGGTCTCCCTGAGCAGATGATAGGCCAAATATCCAGGTGGACTCGGGTCATAACATTGGCTTCCTTTGTTCTGGCTCAAGTTCTTGAAGCAGAAATTCAGGTTGGGGAGAAAGAGACACTTCAGTGTTCTTCTGACAAGCAGCATGAAGCCTTCTTGGAGCAGGGAGTCTCATTCTCCTGGTTCTAAGCTGATTCTGCCAGACTCATCCTCAACATCCCCCGCCGCAGCCACATCACCAGCCACCTAAGAGACCTCCACTGGCTCCCAGTCAACAAAAGAATCACCTTCAAGCTCCTCACTCACACCTACAAAGCCCTACACGACGCGGGACCTGCGTACCTCAACCACCGCCTCGCGTTTCACTTATCCACCAGGAACCTCCGCTCCGCCCAACTTGCCCTGGCTACTGTCCCAAGTATCCGCAAGACCACAGCCGGAGGAAGATCCTTCTCCTACCTCGAAACAAAGTCCTGGAACACCCTGCCTCTCCATCTCAGGGAATCACTGTCACTGCCTCAATTCAGGAAGGATCTCAAGACCTGGCTCTTTGACTGAACCACAGTGCCTTCGACGGACCAGCACCCCCCTCCCAGTGCCTTGAGACCCTTACGGGTGAGTAGTCACGCTTTACAAGCCATTGATTGATTGTTGATTCCTCTAGCCCAAACATGTGCATTTAGCTTGCTTTTCAGCACAAGGTGCAGAAATCTCAGTAATTCCGTTTTTCTGGCGGAGTTCGCAATTTTCATATCTCATATTGCATGTATGGCAAGAGGTAGCTTAAATATATAGTTAGTATACTTTAGGCCAAGGTATGTATACATTTTAATGGTGGTGTTAACTGTGTTTACCAAACCCTAGAACCAAATTAATAGTTACATTTAAATGAAAGAGACTTGGAGTGCAGCACAGTGGTCAGTGCATCCTTTAAGTTAACTGACTTGCTTTTAAACTTTGAGGATGAACTATCCAGCTCCACAATGTTTATTTCTGATCTGTGGGCAACTAGACAGGCTGTGTTGTACCAATACTTTTGTATTCAAGGTGTTCTCAAGGTGCTAGTCATTAGTATTTGACATTTCTCTACCTAGGCCAGAGCCTGACATGAAGTTAAGCCATACTACAGGTGTGATTCTGTATTAGAAAGTTTAATGCACACCAATTTAGCAGCACATGGGACTGAGGCAAGTCCACAGCAGAGATACAGATTTCAGAGCAGGGTTGTACACCTTAAAGCAGAAGAATTTCCTCACATCCGTGCAGGAGAAGATGAGGGCAGATAGATTCCAATGGTCTATGGGGTTACTGTCAGAAAGGGGGGCTGGATGGTGGGATGATATTTGGACTCTTTACCATTTTTAACAAGAAATGTTGTCAAGGGTAGATCTGGATGGGTTGGTCGGGGATCAAAAGGTGCCCTTTGGGAGAAAAGTAATAATGATGAGGAGATTAAGCATGGGGGCATCAGGAGAGATGACTTTGATGAGTGAGGATGGGAGTCTGCAATGGTTGTTTTTGGAGTGCCGATTATGTTGTCTGGCTAGTCGATTGTCAAACGCTGGAAACAGTACAAAGGCAGATGGGGCATCTAGGTATGTGTCAAGGACTAGATGCTGAGAAGGTCTGTCGAGTTGACTTCTTCATTGCCAGAAGGAAAGGCGACTTCGCCCAGTAGCCACAGTGCTACCCTGCACACAACGGTATATGTGAAAGTTGTCAAGTGTCTCCTTAAGAGTGTCCCAATTGAGAGGAAAAACTAAAGAAGGGGAAGAAAACATACAGTAGAACATGATTGAATATGAAGATCGGCATTGGAGAAATCACCGCAGGCACCCATCTCTTCCAGACATAAAGTAGGATGAAGGAGCCAAGCAGAATCCAGGTATGGAAATCCAGAAGAAGGTCAAAACAGTTAGAAGAAAAAAATCAGGAACATCAGTAGTACCAAGGGCTGACGAACACGATGAAAAATAAGGGACTAATAGCATTGTCACACATCCATTCTCTGTAAATTCCCCCTTAAATATGGTATTAACAGTAACTGACATGCATACCATTTTGAATTGGTAGCCTCTGCTAAATTTCTATATGCAACCCACCATATAGGAGAGCACTGGCTACATGGCTTAGCCAGGCACCCTTTGTGGAAATCAGGGTGTTCACCAGCTAGATGAAGAAGAAGCCCGACCAGTGCCTCTACTATCCACAAGTGGTACCCTGACTAGGCGAACAGTCCTCTGGGTGACCACAAGCATGGAGATACCAGGGTGTTTCAGAAGGCTTGGAAAAAAGTGTTTTCAAATTGCATTTTCCTCGACTACTTCTATGAGGTTGGGGAAAAATGTTAGTACGCCTGCAATATTACCTAGCTTATTTTCCTGTGAAATCGGTTACTGTCCACCCATAGAACACCATCAGGTTTCTTTCAATAACAACATTTATAAATCATCCCTTGGCAAAGCACAGGCATTTCTGGTGCTGAATTGCAACTTTACAAAAAATAAATAGATAGATTGAAAACAGTGCAGTTAACTCTAATTGAAGTGCAAAAGTAGTGTAACCTCTTTATTCCACTGTTGCTAAATTTCAAAAATACTTACTGTTGAACTTGGCCCTTTCTGCAGGGCAATCCCCAAACTTTTTGCCTTCACCCTCCTGTTTTCTGAACCTATTTCTGTTGGGCTATAGCAATCTGCACACTTTATCACTGCTAGCCAGTGCTAAAGTGCTTGTGCTCTCTCCTTAAACCCGGTATAATTGGCTTACACCCAATTGGCCTATTTAATTTACTTGTAAGACCCTAGTAAAATGGTACTGCATGTGCCCTGGGCCTGTAAATTAAATGTTGGTAGTGGGACGCAGCACTGATTGTGCTACCCACTTAAGTAGCCCTTTAAACATGCCTTAGACTTGTCTGTGCAGTCAGTGTGTGCAGTTTTAAAATGCCATTTTCACCTGGCAAAATAAACCTTTTTTGCCAGGCCAAAACTTTCATTTTTAATACATATAAGTAACCCCTGGGGTAGGCCCTGAACAGCACAGAGGGCTGGGTGCAGTGTATTTAAAAATTAAAAAGTAGGACATGTACGTTACGTTTTTACATGTCCCAGTAGTGAAAAACTCTTAAATTCGTTTTTCACTATTGCAAGGCCTACATCTCCCATAGAATATCATTGATGTCCCCTTATTATATTTAATAAGCTATAACTTCAAATTGGGAGCAGGTAGACAGGTTGAGTTTGGTGTCTAAAGAATTGCAATTAAAAGCCCTCTTTTATTTATGATTTTCTGCAACAAAGCGGACAAGGACATCAAGAACCACACAACATGGCACATCACATAGCAAAAGTTATGACAGCAGATTGAAACGGAAGAGACTGCAACAATAGCAAGGGGAGCAGATATGCACAGATCAGAGACATTTCGGACAGGGTATAGGCAGTTTCAAACAAGGCTATACAATGGAACTCCAGTTCATGAAGAAGGGCTATGGCCAGGAGGCTGTGGGGAATGTCCAATGGAATGTGACACAGAATATTGGCTTCGGTGTCTGATTCTGAAGACAGCAAATAGTCACAGAGGGGTTGCCAAAGTTTTCGGTCTTGTAGTGGGGTGCTGCAACATGGCGTACACCTCGCTCGACGTATCGCAATATATCATGCTTTGTAGCCAGGATTTAATAGTGGGACGTATCCTGCTGCCCCAATGAAGGTGTATTATTCTCTTCGCCAGTAGCAGGGCTATTGCAGTAAATCTGCCGGCACTCCTCAGGACATCAGCCACATACCCCAAATGTGCCACCAAGGGGGTTGGCTCGATTGTCATCGAAATTATACAGGAGAGTCTGTCAAACACCTCAGTCCAGAACGTTGAAATTGGGGGGCAGGTCCATGTCAGATGAGGGAAGTCTGCCTCTAGTGGTCTGCATTTGGCATATAGGGAGGATCTGGAGGGATTGAGTTTGGCCAGTCCTCTAAGGGTTGTGTAGGCCCTATGTAGGAACCTAAAATGGAGGAGTTTATGATGGTGGTTAGGGGAGACCATTTTCGTTTGTGAACAGCAGTAAAACCATTCTTTGCCAGAAATAGAACGGTCTAGATCATGTTCCTATTTCGCCCTGACCTTGCAATCACGTGTAAGTCTGAGGGCCCTGCATACACGAAAGAGTTTAGAGATCAGTTGGTTCCCTTCCGTGTCTGCTATTAACAATGTCAGGGGGGTGAAGTCGCCTGGGCCCATTGGATAAGAGGGTATGCATGTGTAGAGATCGTTCCATGCATACAACAAAGAAGAAAATGGTCCATATACGCGGCATTAGTGAACCTGGTGTCATCTGCACGGGTAAGCACGTGCCCATCTGGGAATAGGCCACCCATCATTTGGAGTTCGTGCTGGGATAATGTACGTTGGACCACTTTTTCTAATGTCAGGGGGAGCCACGGGTTCTGTGCTTGGGGGAGCGCAGGGGAATACAAAAAGTCACTACCCATTACACTACAGAGTTTCCTCCAGGCCCAGCACGTGGTAGATAGAGTCTGAATGTCAGAGGGGTCTAGTTTAAGACCCTACAGTAATAGAGATACCAGAGGAGTTGTCCCCACTAGATCATGTTCTGGTTTAATGTATGGTAAGCGAGCATCCGGATGGTACCAGTCGTAGGCAAACTGGCACTGTGCCACAAGGAAATATGCCTGGAAGTCAGGGACTGCGAACCATCCACGATCGATGGGTAGGACTAGTGTGTCCCATTTTATCCGGGGCCTACATCCGACCTAGATTAGTTTCAACAGTAGGTCACACAGTGTTAAAAAAAAAAAGGAGTTTGCCAAGGGTATAGGTATGTTTAGAAATAAATACAAAAAACGGGGGAGGACTACCATTTTAATAATAGCGATCCGGTCCTCCATGGAAAGGGGAAGACAAATCCATCTATCAATTTGTACTTTAAGCTTGTCTATGGCAGGGCCATAACTGAGGCGGATCACTTGTTCTTTATCTATGTGTAGCATTATGCCCAAATATTTGGTGGAATGTTTGCACCATTGGAGAGGGTATTCACAGGGTGAGGGCTTTGTGGCTTCTGTAAGAGGAAATAACTCTGATTTCGCCCAATTAATATGTAAGCCAGATAGGCCGTCAAATTTGATAATTTTCGGTACAAGAGGGGCCATGTTGGCTGAGGGTTGGCGAATAAATAACAATATGTCATCCGCATACATAGAAAGAAGTAATGGGCCAGGACTAAATTGGAGGCCGTGATGCATATGTTTTTCTTGTAGATGGCATACCAGGGGGTCCATGGTGATAATGAATAAAAGAGGCGACGGGGGCAGCCCTACTTTGTGCCTCTGTCAATGACAAAAGGTTTGGAAATAGAGCCATTCACCCGCAGTCGGGCCTCTGGGTTGGAGTAAAGGAGCAATGAAGCCCCCAGGGAGCCCCAGTTTCCATAACATCACATGCTGAATGGGTCACTCTAAAGAATCAAAAGCCTACTCTGCATCTATAAGGAGTACAGCCGTGGTCCCGTCTGTGGAGACCCTGTTGTGGACCGAAAACATTGCACGCAAATTGAAGGATGTGATCCTGCGGGGGACAAACCTAGTTTGAATAGGTGAAATTATCTGGTCCATCAACAAGGACAGCCTATTTGCAACCACCTTGGCAAGGATTTTATTATCGAAGTTAAGTAGGGAGAGTGGCCTGTATGAGGTGCAATAATGAGGGACCTTACTGGGTTTAAGCAGAAGGGTAGTCACTACTTCATGGAGTGAGGGCGGGAGGATCCCATTGTCGAGGGCATCAGTGTACATATCTAACAGATGCGGTGAAAGGAAATTCATATACGACTTGTAAAAGGCACCTGTAAGGCCTCCTAGGCCAGAGGCCTTAGAGCAGTTGAGGGATTCAATTTCCTGGATAATCTCTTCACTAGAGATAGGTTCGCTCAGAAATTGGCATTGCGTGTGGGTGATCCAGACCATTGCTATTTCCTCTAGGCATGCCTGTCATGAGGCAACATCAGCATCTAACCTTGAGATATAAAGATGTTTATAGTATGGGAGCTGTTCGCTGATGATGTCTTCATTGGAGGTGATCTGATCACCCACATCCAGGTGTAGTTCTGAGATTCATTCCGGTCCTCGGTTAGGTCGCAAGAGGCGGGCCAGAGTGCGGCCCGGGTGTTCACCCTCCCCATATCTACGGGCCTTGAAGTATTTACCCAAAAAGGCAGTCTCCATTTCAGACAGGTCTCTAAATTCAGCAAGAAAGGTGTAGGAGAGTTGCCCCAGGTTGTTGGGAGCCGGCTCTGTCAATGTCATTGAGTACAGTCTCTATGAGGGCCAGGCTGTTTCAGATGTCCCTAAGGACCCCTGCATGTTTAGAGATACAGACTCCCCATATGTACACCTTAAAAGCATTCCAAAGCGTGGCCTGGTTATGAACGGATCCCAAGTTTAACTCAAATATTCAAGAATAGAATTGTGGAGTTCAGACTGACAAACGGCATCCAAGAGTGTGGTACTGGGGAAAAACAACTGTCTCTCCAGTCCCCCTCCGTAGGGGATTCCAAGCACCAATCTCACTGGGGCATTTTCTGATAATGTGCGTGGTAAATGTTGTATGTCTATGAGCCATGGAGTGGCCTTCGCGAATATATGCCAATAATCTAACCATGTCCGGACCATGTGAGGGGTGGAATAAAAAGTGTATCCCAGCGTGATGGAAGGGTAGAGGTGCCATACATCTCTGAGGGTGTAGGTATCAATGATACCTTGAAGGACGCGCAGTGCTAGTGACTTGCCACTGGAATGTATGCTGGTGGTGTCAAGAATAAGATTAAAATCACCACTCAGCAACACAACATGAGTATCAAAGTGTCCCAAAAGGGACGATAGTTCCTGGAAGAAGGAGGGGTCTTCTATGTTTGGGACATAGATGTTCAACAGGAGGAGACGTTGTCCCACCAGCGTGCCAGCAGAAAGAATGTAATGACTGTTGTTGTCAGCAACAGTAGCATGATGACTTTAAGGGAAAACTTTTGTGGATAAGTGTACATACACCATAGGAGTACATACTATAACTAGAGAAAACTCTATGGGAGCCCTAGGTGGCTGCAAATAAAGGCTGGGGAGGCAGGTGGGTCTCTTGCAAGAAAGCAATTTTTACACCATGTCCAGTGAGATATGATAAGACCTGTTTACCCTGATAGGGATTGTTAAGGCCGCAGATAATCCATGTCATGAACGTGAATTCAGCCAGTCTCTCCCTACCCATAGGTATAGATGTCAGAGCAATAGTTATGAGTGCCGAGTCGTGTGCAGACTGCATAAGGTGGGCTTATCCAAGATCCTAGAAATACAAAAAGAAACTAAAACACAACACCCATAGAAACAACCAAATTCCTCCCCCCACCCACACCAGGCATTAGCTACCTAGTGAATCCCAACAATAACCATAGAACAAATGAAAAACCCAACATTTGCATTGTGGTATACACCTTGGAGGGTGAACAAAACTATGCCAAATGGAGTCCTGTCATTGAGCGATACCTGATGAGCATACACAACATTTAGGTTACAATAGAATAGCCACTGCGAGATACAAAGGAGTATAAAACATAACAAGAGAACTGCAGCCATTAGAAGCACAGAGTGTAGGGTGATGGAGCAATTCAAGAGTAGTTCAGTCTGGCAGGAAAAGGTCCGTGCTCACTGATGTGTGGAGATCCAGGGGTGTGCGCTCCAGGATGGCACGGGGAGAGGGGGTCTTGTTAGTTCCCTGCTGTTTGCGGAAGGTTATCGCCTCTGTCGGAGTGTCAAAGAATCAAGCCTTGCCATTAACAACCATTCAGAGCCTGGCTGGATACAACATGTCATATTTAAGCCCCTGCTTACAGAGTAGTGCTTTAGCGTCGTTAAACTTGCACGCGCTTCCTGAACAGTAAATGTGAAGTCTGGGTAAAAGAAAATCGTGGAGCCCTGGTATTGCATTGGACCTTGCTCCCAGGCCAAATGCAGCATAGTGTCACAGTCCCTGTAATTAAGCATGCGAGCAACGATTGGGCATGGGGGAGTACCCGGAGATGGGGGCCCAGCATTCTGTGGGCTCTTTCTACCACAAACATAGATGTAAAGTGTTAGCTGCGAAACAGTTCTGTGAGTAGCCGCTCCACAAACTGGTCAAGGCATCCCATGTCAGCAGATTCCGCGATTCCCACAATACGGATGTTATTCCTGCAAGACTGCGAGTCAAGGTCCCCGTTTGTTATAGCTACTGCCTTCATGAGGCATTTGGTCTTCTCCAGCCGCTTGAAGAGGGGCACTGCGCTATCCTCCAGATCAGGGATACGCTCCTCCACAGTGTCCAGGTGAGTACCATGGCTTTTAAAATGCTCACCCAATCCGATCCAGGCACCCAGCTAAGGGTGTCAAATCGAGCATCAATGGTGCAGAACCCTGCGCGGAGCTCCACCATAATCGCCGCAGTGCCCCCTGTGGGTCAGTGGTCTGTGTCGCAACCAGGCCATACTGTGCAACAGATGGGGAGTTCGACCTCCTGGCTGCCTTGGCCCAATCAAAGGTGAGTTTGCGCTGTTTGCCTGCCCATGGCACCCAGATCTCGGAGTTCACTATGTAAGCAGTGAAAGCAGGCTGCAGTGTCCTCTATGGGCGCAAGTGAAACAGTTGTGGGACTGTTAGCACACTGTGCCCAGAAGGGCCAGAGCAGAGCCCAGCTCCTTGGGGATCAAGCAGGAGCCAACACGGGGGGCAAGGGCAGGGGGCATAGGAGACAGCCACCTGAATTAGTGGAGGCCAGGCAGTCAGGTATCTAGCCAGTTCTGAACTCCATGTGCCCAGAAACAGATATGTGCTGAGGGGGCAGAGAGGCCCACCGAGCCGGAGTGTCCCTGGAGCTTCGGGACGCATGGTGAGTAGATCAGGGAACACATGGCGTGGGGGGAACGAGAAGCAGGATCCCTGGGCCTTCAGAATGGAAAGACTAATTTCAGTCCCCCAGATGTCACCAGGCGAGGAGGCCGCAAGCACAGCAGGGGGCGATGGCAGGCCCCGGGGCAATGGGAGGCCTCAGAGGAGGCAAATACAGCGATCCCAGACGGATATAAAATCAAGCAACAGAACCGCACCAACAAGCCAAGAGGAGGAACAGCTATCACCCACAAAGAGACCATACAGTGTACCACCACCAGCGACAACACCACCACCCCCATGAAACATCTCCACTTCAAGCTCCACACGGATGACAAGACAACCATCAGAGGCACCCTTGCAATCTGACCCCCAGGTCCATGCTCGAGCTTCTGCAACACCATTGCAGACTTCATTGCACCCCTATCCTTAGACTCCAAGGACTACCTCATCCTCAGTGACCTAAATTTCCACATCGACGACCCCTACGACAAAAACACAGCACACCTCCTCGACAGTATGAGCAGCCTTGGATTGACCCAGATCATCCACGACCCTACACACACTTCTGGACCCAATTTTCACCTCCAGCAACCACATAATATACAGCCATTTCACAGAACTCACATAGACCGATCACTCCATCTTCCACTTCTGCATCTCCAGCCCTTGCACCGCCATCCCCAAGATGACCAACGTTCCCCACTGGAGGTGGAACAAAATCTCAGAGACCAGTTGGGCGAATGCCCTCAACACCCCCAACCCTGCTACCACCACCAGCTTCGAGTAGTGAAAAACATAAATGCCTGAATCACAATTGCGCAGACAGCATTGTCCCCATCAAGAGCAACATCCCGAGAAGATCCTCCAAAAAGGTCAGCTGGTACACCCAAGAACTCAGGACAGTGGAACAAGATAGCAAACAGTTGGAGAGGAGATGGTGCGCCAGCAAACACACCTCCAACAGGGCAACCTTCAAGACCTCCCTCAACCTCTGCCACCGCCTGCTGAGGGCAACAAAGAAGACAGCCCTTGCCGCACACATCAAAACCAGAGCCAACAACACCAAGGAACTTTTCAACATCGCTAAGGAATTCTCCAACCCGACTGCCAGCGAAAACAACATCACACCCTCACAGGAGCTGTGCGACAAACTCGCTCACTTCTTCCATGACATGATCGAAACCAGATACAGAAACTTCGAACCCCAACCCACACTTATGGACTTCCTACGCCACTACTGTAACCGACACAAACCACACACTGACCACCTGGAACAATCTCTCCACCCAGGACACCACCTCCACCATGAAATCCATCCACTCGGGAGCTCCCACAGACCCATGCCTGCACCACATCTTCAACCTCCGAAACCAAAAGATCTGCGAGGAACTCACCACCCTACTCAAAACCTCTATCACCACAGCAACATTTCCTGATGCCTGGAAATACACCGAAGTCAGACCACTACTCTAAAAACCCTCCACCTACCCCAGCGAACTCAAAAACTACAGCAAATCTCCCTGCTCCCATTCCCAGCGAAGGTACTGGAAAAGATCATCAACAATAAAATCATGACACACCTGGAGCAGAATCAGCTACACGACGCCTTCCAATCTAGCTTATGCAGCAATCACAGCACCAAAACCGCCCTGAACGCAGCCACCAACGACATCCGAACCCTCCTTGACTGAGGAGAAACAGCAGCTTTGATCCTCCTCGACCTCTCAGCAGCCTTCGACACTGTATCCCACCACACGTTGATCGAAAGACTTCGACACATCGGCATCCAAGGGGATGCGCTCAGATGGATCGCCTCCTTCCTCACCAGAAGAACCCAGAGGATCCACCTCCCACCTTTCACCTCTGAATCCAAGGAGATCACCTGCAGTGTCCCCTGGGGCTCATCCCTCAGCCCCATGCTTTTAACACATATATGACCTCACTGCCCAACATCGTCAGATCCCACGGTCTCAACATAATTTCCTACGCACCTTAGATGGGGTAGTAGTGGTTTAGTTTTCACACTTCGTAAGAAAGAAAATGTACCTTGTGGGTAAAAGTATCAATCTATAAGTCGTATGATGGGGGCTAAAGGGTTTGCACACCTTACTAGCCTAGGTGCAGTTGACAAGTGGGTTAGAGGACCCCACCTGTTTACAATATGAAATCGAACACCTAAGCAGTCCTATAGTTTAGTGTAAATATGAAATCCACACAGTAAGGATAATGTTCAAATGAAAATACAGTTTATTCACACATGGAAAAGGTTCTTGTTTTCTTCCATATATTCCACTTTATACAATTTCTTGCTTGACAACCACAGCCGACATGTGTTTCGTCACTACGTGACTTTTTCAAGGCTTCATAAGTTAAAGGAAGTAGTCCAAAGTGAAAATATAACCTGGCACGAAAATTGTATTCAAAGGTCCGTGTAGATCAAATCACCATTCAGTAGTTAATGTTTAATTAGAAAGTGTGTTCTAAGCTCTTCAAAGTTATCGTTGGTTAAGTCTGTTAGAAAGTCACATCCAGTCTCCTTAGAGTATGAGGAAGCTCTTCCGCATACTCTAGAGAGACCGAACCGGATCAGGAAGAAGCTTACTATGGACTCTTGCAATCACTACCTTGGAATCTCATCCCTGACACTATTAATAAGTATTTAATAGGATTTCTTCACTGGATGTGACTTTCTAACAGTGCATGAGAAAAATAAAATGATAATAACGAAATGCTATTATCATTTTATTTTTAGTATTGCAGTTGCAGCCAGGTTGGGGCGGGCGGGGCTGGGCTCCCGTGACCCAGAGGGAGGAGGGGTGGTAGCTGCTACACCTTAAGTGCGCATGATGGTTTGACCGGCCGTCTCAGGCCGGCCAAACTGTCACGCGCACTGTATTGCACAGCCTGGGTGGACAACAAGCACAGCCTCCCGGTCCCTCTCTGAGCGCCGAACCATGGCGCTCAGACCAATCACAACGCTGCTGTAATGCAGAGTCGTGATTGGCCCGGGGAGTCTGGGAGCCTGTGTGCTTCCTGGTTCCTGCTGGAGGAGAGGCTGGCGATGGCGACCAGCAAGTAAGTTTTCTTTTTTCTTTTATTCCTACCCCCACCTTCCCCGCCCCCGCTCCTTACCAGCCGCCACTGCATTTATGCACCATGAAGATATCAAAGTACATATATGTGGAGTCAGGTATCTACTTAGTTACCATTTTATATTTCTGCCTCGATATTCTGGTCATGATATTTTGTACTATCGAGATTCCCATCTCGATTTTCCAGGGGCACACCTTTGCCTCTACGTGGGGCAAAAACGTACGCATGCACTTTTGCACATTTTTGTATAAAAACAGCACTCGCTCACTAAACGCTCTCATGTTTAATTGACTTCTGAAGTCGATGTGGAGGCGACATGTCAGAGCTACATTTAAAAATGTTTAAACTATATATGTTGCATGGGTCTGTTTGTCCTGTGGAACGTGAAGGACTATGTATAATGCGATCACTTACACCACATAATAGGCACCACCTATATGTACTTGAGTTTGCTGATAAAAAAGCTTGCTAACATTTGATGCACTACACGATCTGTGGATGAGAAGAGTGTGGGGCATATTATCAAGGAATAGCGATATTTATCGCTAACCGCGCTTAGCGCGACTTTGGTTAACGCCGCCTATCGCTGGAAAATATCGCTGAGAGAACACCCTATTAGTAAGGTTTATCTCCATAGCGATATTATTTCCAGCGATAGCGGCTAAAGCGAGAATATCGCTGGAAAACCAGCGATATTCTCGCATTAACGCTAAGGTGGATTCAGCATTAGAATCCACCTCCTATACTTTAAACAGGTAAGTCGTCCTCACTAGCAGGTGTTAGAATCTAGCGATAAACGCGCTTAGCGCGAATTATTATATCGCTTCGCCTGCCTTGCTAATAGGGGGTAGTGGGATTAGCGACTGTTTTCAGTCGCTTCTAGTAGGGAACGCCTTCCTTGCATGTCATTAGCGATAATTATCGCTGACATGCAAGGCGATGGTAAACGCGGCCTCTAACGCCTGAAAGCTGTCGCTAACGCCTGTTAGCGACAGCTTGCTAATAGGGCGATAAAATTATCGCCACTTTAGCGGCAAAAAGTGCCGCTAAAGCGGCGATAAAGCCCTTGATAATATGCCCCTGTGTTTCTTAAATTCATCTTGCAGTAAACAAATGATGCGCTGAAAATGGTGTTCTAAAGAAACGCTGATCCGTCTGCCCTCTGATGAAAATGTTGCATGCATCACAATTTGTCCTGAGCGTGTCACAGATTAATATCTGGCATCCCCTGTGGTAAGTCCTAAATCAGTAAACCCTGTCTCCTTTCTATGGCATCACACCCCCAATGGTTCGTATCAATTCTGCCTCGAGACAGGATGTTGCTCATGCCACAGCTGCGCGGGTCGTGTACAAATGCTGTTTAGCAATATTTCAACATTAAATTCTGATGTCCCTGCCAGCTTGCATTGCACATGTTCCTAGCTCAAATGTAATTTTGAGACCTCGCGGGACTCTCTGATTTGGAATTATAGGTTTATTTCGTGCCCCTCTGTAATATGTCTAGGGGAGAAGTCTCCTATCAAGGCCGAGCCGGGGAACAAGCAATCATCACCACCCTGGAGCTACACGTTTCTTAATTATCTTCCTTTTCTCCCAGAGATGACCTTGGCTTCTCTGTGGTCAGTCAACAAGCCTATTGATCTGAGGCTCGAGATGTTGATGTGCTTTCTTTTTTTCTGACTCTGTTAGCAAAAGCCTCTTGCTGCCCTTCAATGTAGCCTAACTGCCTAGCTGCTGCATCTTACCAAATCTATGGCCATGTTATTATTTGTTTTTAAATTTAGAAAGTTTTCAAATCCTGATACTCAATCGATTATCAGTTTATTGTATAAAAACAGTAAAACATATGCAGATATCGGTAGCGTAGCCAGTGCGTCACAGGCCCTTGTGCAAAGAAGTAAATGGGCGCCCTGGCAGCTGTTTAAATGATAAAATATAGCAATAATCAGGGTTCAGAGGGCCCCTCAGGCCGCTGAGTCCTGGTACCACTGCACCTGCTGCACCGATTGAAGCTACCCCCTTGATGGACACAGCACCTACGTGTCTTTTGACATAGCAAGAGGATTCTGACAGCAACGTGATATGTCTTGATATTGCTGTGTGTCAGAGTGCTAGTGAAACAGAATAGCCAAAAGCACTGTAGATGTGTACAAACACACTGATTATGATTACATAGTGCCAGTAGAACCTTTGAACTGGGCATGGTCCTTTGGAAATGGAGCTCAGGTGCCTGGTGGCAGAGGACATGAGAAAATGGTGCCCGGGAGCATAGACGCAGGATGCATGTGTGGATGTGGCCAGCTGAATATGAGCTCAGGGAAATCCATTCAGTTTAAGGATTGTTACAAATCACAAATGTCAGTCCTTGCAGACTTAGAGGCAGATTGACTAATGTTTCACCCAACAAAGGGCAGCAACCAAAGTTGCTGTGCTCTGTTGCACAAGGGAGAATCAGAGCATAGAGACATATATTCCAAGATTAGCCCTTTTCCTGCGCTGGCCCTTTAATTAGGCTGCCTTGCACAATGCACAGACAAATACCATTGTGGAGAGGTGAATGTGTGCTTTCTAGTTTAGGCAGTAGCGTCCCGTGCAGGGCGTGCTTGCCGGGCGGTGACGTGGGGCGGGGGGTAGTAAACACCGGAATACGGATGAATGCAGGTAAGTAGACAATTAAATTACTAAAACGAATTTCGTTGCGCGCGCTGCATCGCATTTGGCGATGCAGCGCGCGCAACGAAATTCGTTTTAGTAATTTAATTGTCTACTTACCTGCATTCATCCGTATTCTGGTGTTTACTACCCCCACCCTGCCCCTCCCCCGCCCCACGTCACCGCCCGGCAAGCACGCCCTGCACGGGCCGCTACTGAGTTTAGGACTGCCTATGCCTAGACAAACTCAGACGGCTCCCTTGCATTGGATGTGTGTTGTGCACTTCAGCAGACAGGCAAATCATGAATTCATTTAAGAAAGGAAAACATTTCTGTGATAAAGTGGATTGTTAGTTGTGGTGGATGGTAGTCCACCACAATAATATCACTATTTTGTTTTAGATCAAGTAAGTAATTTAAACATGAGCTCAACGCAGGTAGCTATGGCAATTCAGGTACGACCTCAAGACCCGGCTTTTCGACTGAATCGAAGACTCCCCTCTCCTCCCACCCAGGGCCTTGAGACCCTCACGGGTGAGTAGTCGCGCTTTACAAGATTACTGATTGATTGATTGATGGCACAAAACAGAAAGGCTTAACTTAACAAAATGTGTAAAGCAACAAAACAATTAAAAGTTAAAAAGTACAAGACAATAAAAATCTCACTACACTTTATAAAACGACAGAATTAATTTAGAACAAAATGACACCTAAATGACAAAAATACAATAAGGGGAACTGGAGACATGAAGTTTTAAAGTTTTAAAGTTTAATGTTAAAATAGCACCAAAAAGCAATGAAGCGCAGGTCTGATACGGTAGAGAGGAGTGAGGCTGCAGGATGGATCTAAAGACTGGCTCATCGAAGGCGGGTTGACCAAGGACGAGGTCTCGATGAAGCAGTCTATGAAGGAGGGAAAAGCTCTGAGCAGGAGAAGCCCAGGAGGCTGTCGACGTCGATCGGATGCTGCTTGGTGTTGGACCTACTGATGATTTATTCTGTCTGACTTAGACTTTTTTGTTAAGTCGAATTTTCTCAGAGGGGCAAGGCTGCAGGTTGTTGCTGAAGAGGGTTCAGCGTCGTGGAATGCTGGTCGGCATCAGGCACATGGAATCGGATTTGCAGTTGGGTAGAAGAACAGAGCGGGAGCTCTGGCAAACTCAGGCTTATTGGTGACGCACCCTCAGCAGATTGGCTGGCAGGTTGGTCACGGTTTTTCAACGGTTCTCTAGGCAAAAAGTTAGCAAAATGTTTCTAAACCGAGCTTATTAGGGTTGGGCAGGAGGAGTACACTCTGACATTAGCTAGTGGCTCTAGGACCTCAGGAGCATAAGTTCGGGGTCAGGACTCACTCCCACAGAAGCCATCAGTAGGGTCCAAGACAAGTCCAGTTGAAACTGGTCAGCTGGACTTTTTCAAGAAAGTGGGGTTCTTGCAGCTTTTATGCCCCAGTAGCTTAACAGGATGTCAGCCAACTGACCACTTCTTTTCCCTGGGGACAAGTGGCAAGTGAGAGAAGGTCCAGCTCTTAGGGTTCTCCACACAGGTCTCAATAGCAGGTGCAGTCCTACTGTCTTCCATAGGTTCAGCAGTGATCTGAAGAGAGTGTTTGCCCAGGAGTGCAAAATGTGTGCCTGGCCTGTGGGTGGGGGTGACTACTGGCCCCTCCCTCACAAATAAGGAAAATGTTCTGAGGGGTAACGCTACCCATGTTGCAGCAGTTCCTGTGTGCCCTACTGCAAACAATCCCTCACTGTGCCTCTCTACCTAAAACTAAGATGGCAGAACCTTTCTTCCCTTGTACAGAGCTCATGTGCCTACCCTAGAGGTGTGGCCAGGGTAATGAGCAACCCCTCCTCTGTGGTCACTCAAAACCGGTTCTGGGGGAAGCCCCTCTCCCACTGGAATGGGTGCTTGAGTGGTTAGCAGGACATAAAGAGGGGGCAGTGCCCTGGTGTTAGCTACATCTTCCTGTAACAAGGTAGGCCTCTTTGAAGGTAATTAAGTTCCTGTGTACTGCCCAGATGGTCATCCTGTCTAAGGAACACAACTCCTCCCCATTCCCAAACTTTTGTCTCAGCTCTGAGAGCAAGTTCACACTTCGTCAAGGCCTGGGTGACATTTGGAAGCTCATACAATGGGCATCTAGAGGCTTGAGACAGGTAAAAGCTAACTTTTTTAAAGTACAATTTGTAAAATAGTACAAATCTCACTTTACCAATGAATTGTATTTGTAATAAATATTTTTAAAAAGTCCAAGGATGAACTTTTTAGCTGGGTCCTAGGCGGAGATAACATTATTTAATTTTAATATGAACTCCCAATGTTTTCCTATGGAACATCTGACACTGCTGCAGTGAAAATAACTTTTAGGGAGAGTCTTGTCAGTATAAGGACATGTTTTATATGAAACGTTTACATGTTTGACTTTTAAATATCATGCACCCTGCCTTTTGGACTCTAAGGGTTACTTAGGAGCGACATACTAACATTTAAAAGTAGGGTTTTGGCCTGTCAATGTGGGTTATTTTGATAGGTCGAAACTGCAGTTTAAACCTGCACAGCCAGGTTACTGGTGGCAGGCCTGCAGCCACATTTTGCACAATCACTCCATTAGTAGCACAATGTGTGCTGCAGTTCATTAGTACTACTAATCAATAAAGGGTTCTGGCCTGAAATCAGCAAGGCTTGGCCAACTAAATATCAAAACACAAACAAATGCCAATACTGATGCAACTTATACACTCAACTCTACCAATCACTCGTGCCACTCATAGTGATTGAATTTTTTTTTTTGATAATTAGTTATTTTTATTTTATAGTATTATGAATATACTTTAGAAAATCTTTTTCATTTTTTTTAAAAAGAACAATGCAAACAATTTTTGAAGGACCGTACAATACTATTTACAATTCGAAACTGATCGCATACATATACATAAACACCAAACAATTAAACTTAATACAACATTAGTTCATCATCCCACAGAAAATCAAAAATAATAAGAATCAGTAAGAAAAGAATTCAAAGAAAGATATAAAATAAAAAATAAAAAATCAAACAAAAAAAGGGGACAAGTAAAATCCCAGCAGAAAGTTGGCAGAACAGTATAGTATTCAGGTAATACAATGAAATCTTATAATTCACATATTATTTATGAGTACACCTGACACCTTTTCTTTAATAACAGCACTTGGTTATGCCAAACATGAAAAGTCTACGCGTTTCAAACCCTACAAGAATTTTAAAGGGTTATCCTCAGGACCTGGGAAATGAGCTTAAACGCTTCCTGTAATGCACTGCACCCGTAATTGCTGCACATCCGGTCTTATTTCAACCACGTCTTTCTCAAAAAGGGGCTTTTCATTAGTAACATTTACCTGACAGGCCCTGGGTACACTTTTTACCATATACTAAGTCTTATAGGGAAGTTAAATATGCCAATTAGGAGAATAGCCAAGTCAACATGTTTTAGGTGTCAGAGCACATGCAATGGGGCCTGGTTAGCAGAGTCCCAGTGCACAGAGTCAGAAAACTGGCAGCATCAGTCTAAAAGATGTGGGTATTCATAAAAAAGAGGCATTTTCCTACAAATACCCCTTGTTTATGTGTGTTTCAAGGAGATGTTAGTCTTTGACACACATTCCGATCTGGATATTTTAGTAGATTAGGTTTTGCATCCAAGCCTACAGGTTTTTGCACTGATCCACCTAAGTAATGCTCCAGTAACACCCCTTTGATGGGAAGCAAAGCAGTGCAAAGTGATTATCCCCTGAAAGGGCCCCTTTCCAGTGCAAAAATACCTTTAGCCCTGGAAAGTAAATGCCAGTGCATTGCTTTGTGTTGCTTTAGATCACTTAGCATCACTTTGCCACTCTGCAAAGCCTATTTAAATCTGAGCTTTAGTGTGATACAGAGCAGTGTATGTTCTTGCATGTGAGGACTCTAATTCTAAAAGAGCAATGTTAGATTATTTCTAGCCCCTGCCAAGGCACAATGGATTCTGCTGTGACCTTAACGCTGGGTCTGCATGGTACCATGTTTTGCAAGCTACTGGTGCGTAAATGCATAATGCAACAAGGCTTCAATCTGCTTGATGTGTTTCCTACTGGGTGCGGTGCCTGCCGTTGACTACACAAGGCAGAGATAGATTTATAGGATCTGTCTCTCAACTGCTGAGACATGCTTCATGCTCTCCTATTATTGTGAACCAATTAAATCTGGGTATCAGACTTTGTTACATAGAGTTGTAAGGATGAGATCAAATAGTTTTCATGCCCATCGCTGGAAAACTATGCCCTCTGCCCTAAACTCACTGCAAATCACTTAGGACTGTGCATTGATGTGTCTCAGAAGGGAGGACAGGGCACAGGTCACAGGTCACACCCTGTGCACAGAAGAATTGTGCATGACCAAATGTCATGTTAATATTATATATAATGGTACCAGTGATGTCATCAATGATGTCAGTTATTGTCATCTATAACATTGTGTGCGAGTTCATAAACAGTGCTTTTAGGGAAGTTATAGTTGCAGAGCTCACCATGACTCATGATTTCATTGTTTTTTGTATTTTAGATCATAACCTTAACTTTCTTTCAACTGAAGTCTACTATTAGAATGTGTATTTTTGGACATTTTGTTTTGTGATGATCCTAGAAAATAACCACACTTCTCTTTAACTAAGGTTTTTCAGTCTTTTTTTGGTTTTCGTTATTGTGTAGTTTCGTCCCAGCATAGTATACAGTGGAACATTAGTGCAAAATGTGGTCTTTGATCATATCCTGCGCCCAGTCACCCTGCCTCACAAGCTTGAGGGGCACATCATTTGAGCCACACTCTGCACCTTGTCTGCCTTTCCTCAAACACTCCAGCCATGATGTTTTGAGATACACTTTCAACACAGCAATGCCACACTCCCAATCCTTGCTCCAGAGACCTCTCTTTACTGCTGGTGTCCAGCAGGGGCGGCCGTCTCAGGTAAGCGCAGTGGGGTGGGGCAGGGCGCGGAAGGGGGGAAGCCGACAGACGATGGAATAGGTATTATTAATTTATTTAATTATACCTATTCCGCCATCTGTCCACTTATGCCCCACCTCACCACGTTTACCAGTGCCGGCCGCCGCTGGTGTCCAGGAATGTCTGGCTGCTGGTGGGGCTGAAGACCGCATAATGAGCAAGATCTCCCTGTCCTCAAATGCACTCAAGCTAGGGCCTTTCAGCTGATGTAGAGAGCTTTGGATGCAGGGTGTTGCCTTTGACAATCTCTCCACCTACTCCCCCTGCCCTCAGAGTCTACAGGACACACATATTCACTATGCTGAATGAGCTCTTGTCTTAGAGTGCAGTCAAATGGCGTTCAATCTGGCTGGCCTCTCTGCAGTCAGAGTAGTGGCGACAAAGTTGCAAAGTCTCAGGCCTTGCAATTTTACGTTTTTTAAACAGTATTAGCTTTTTAGCTTTGTGAACTGTGAAGCTGGTAAAGTTAAAAAAAAATTCAAAAGGGGCTCAAATCTGCATTGGGAACGTGCAGCATGTGGACTTCGTAAACTGCACTATACCAGAGCACCTATGTTTCATTATGTTCGATATACAAAAAGCTTATATTATAAGGTTTAATATGGTTTAATATACATTGATATTGGCAGATATACAACTGTATTTTTCTTTATTAATATAGTACTCACCAAAAGTATTTATTGACTGACTCCTGAGAACCTTGTCAAGATTTTCCTGTCTTTTTCATTTTATTTTTCAAAATTATGAAATTGAATAAATGTCACTCAGTGTAGCTATTTAATTTGTTGCAAATTATTTAAACACCTATGGAAGTTCATTTTAATATAATTATGTAGGTTGTCCCTAGATGCCGCTAGTCAGTAAAAGACCACTAACTCTGAAGGAACATTTGCAGATAGCACCATTATGCAGCTAATTCCATTGGAACACATATTAGTGTAGCACGAACCCATAACAGATATACCTGTGGGGTCAACCGCAAAGTTCAAGCAAAATGCAACATTATTTTATGCCCTTATGGAGTCAGATACCTTATGCTCCCTCAATGGGCACATCTATGGGAATCTGGGTTAATGCACTCTCTTGCTGCTGACTCCAGGAGACACAGTAGAAAAGCATATTGCTATATGTCTCTGTGTAGTAAACAAAACAAGACTGCTGTTCCACAGGCTCTACCAGTGGAGTCAACAGCCTTGATATGACTCCAAAGGGACATATATATTAATGGGCTTTGTAGTGCACCCATTTTATTTAGAATACTGTCTTTTTCTATGAGGGCACAGAGACACACCCGCAGGTTTTTTTTCAGTTGTTTTGTTTTCAGTTTTTAAGTGGAGGGCCTGTCATATATTTTGCCTTAGATGCCTTTTAGCCCCTCCCCCATATCATACTTTTGCTCATTTGCTTATGTAAGTTGTTATTCATTTGCAATAGCTAATGCTTTTATTTTCCTTGTTGTTAAACAGTGTTCATTATATGCAATATATTTATTGTTCGTTTTAATAAAATGCTTCTAGTTCATATACCCATACTTATTTGAATAGATAGCCCATAGGAAAAAGCAGAATAGCTTTACATTTTCATTTGTGTGTGCAAGGGACTTCTCATGTTATTTCTCTCACCTCACATCACGAACACACGATTTATTTTTAACAAAATAAATGTTCAGAGTGGTATATATTAGCTGTTCACAGCCCTTTCAGTGAGAGAGGTGAGGACTTCTCCAGCTCGCACACCATCGCCTCCAAGCTGAGCCATCCAAGGACATCTAAGGCTATATGTCTCGGAACAGATTTCCTAGCAGATTCATAACTTAACCATGTTTTGCAGACAACTTTGCAAAGTGCACAAACATAAGCGAAGTATAGAAAATGATGTGTGTTTATTATTTTGAAATACTGACTCTCCTTATGGCACTACTTTGATGCTTAAACATCAGGCATGTAGGGATTCCAAAAATGCACAGTATATAATATCCTGGCTATTTTCATGATATTTACATTTATTGCTCATGCTGTTGTTACTATATTACCGACTTCCGCAATTATTTTGCTTCATTTATTCTTCACAAGACCCGGCTTAAAATTAAGGCTTAAAATTAAGCCATTAAAAATAAGTGTGGATTTCTTGTGTGTGTGTGTGTGCTCTTGTGGGAAAAGAATGCCAGAACTCACGACAACAATTAATAAAGATGTCTGACAGTCTCTGGCATTGATACATGCCCGATATGAATTATCTCCAGGTAAGTTGAGAGAAGATACGTCTGCCACAACTTGCCTGTTCCCTTAGCCCAGAATTGGCAAGTTGCTCCATACCTGCGCTTGCCAAACAGCCACATGTGATCAACCAGTTTGTGCTTGCATGATATTTGTAAAATATAACAGGCCATGATATGCAGCTTTTCCTTTTCCACTCTGCTGCCATGTACAGGCTAGGTTTTATTTTGTTTTTTGCATTCACACTCTGTTGAATGATGGCAGGTCTCTGCAGAACCTCTTTATTTCTGCTCGCTTTCGGGGAAAGGGCAGTGCCATAGACAGTGGTACTTCAGAAAGTAGTGGGGCATACATTTTGTTAGTTTTACATTAGAATAAACCCAGTAATTTCTGACTGTAAACCTGTGCTTTGAGGTTACTGGTGGACAAATCGCCAGTGCTATAGTCACACTATAAAAAAGTAAACACTGTAATACAACTAGTCATAATTCACCCAGTTACTGCATGCGTGGGGTTCTGCTTAACCATTAACTTGTACATTTGTTGCACACAACATGGTCTCTGAAACCATGGACTACACTGGTTACACATAATAAGTGGCTGATTCAGGTGCAGGTTACAGAAGAATATGAGTGACTAAGAGGCATTGTGGAAAAAGGGCATTTTTGTCAGCAGAAAACACTAGTTCATGGCCAGTAGATAGTGTAAAGAAACTACATCACACTGTGTCCAAAAAAAGGAAAGGGACATGGTTTCCTAATTTTCCAGGCAGGCACATTGGGCTTTAGTTTATTTGCCAATTGTATGCTGATATTTTAATGTTTCATTTTAGCTGTGGGAGTGGGGTGAGGTTGAACAAATTGACCCTACACGTCAGTGTTCACTTTTTCTCTGAAAAACACTGCTCCTACATGAGGGCTCCATTGGTGTCCTTACAATATGAATATTTTTGTTTCAATGTGGGCTACCAATTATGCAGATGTATTTAGTGCCTTGGTCCAAAGCCTCCTTTCTTTCTTTAACAGCTCCCCACTCTACAACTGTCCACACACAAATACAGACCCCCAGGATATCGCAATTTCGTGATTTGCACAAACAAACTGTAAAATCAGCATATCTGTAAAAATCCAGAGAATATTACAAAAGTTCAGCAAAACTTGTTTTAAAAAAAAAAATCATGGGGTTGACCTTCTCTTTACTGGCTCTGTGCTGCCGCTGAGCCAGTAATAGGAGGGTGAGCAACTGGCTAGCAGGCAGCCGAGGTGTTAACTTCCTCTATCACATGTCTTTCAAATGCACAGAGCCCCCTGTGAAATTAGTCTGCAGCCTGCCTCACACATTTCAGTGTGCCCCCTGTGAACTCTGCAGGCAGTTGAAAAGCACATCCACTGCACTTCTACCCTCCACTGCACTTCTCTTCCTCTGCCCCCTCTGTTTCCTGTTGAACCCGACCCCAGTATCTCCTCTTTTTTTCTTTTGCATCTTTTATATGCTCCCAACCCCTGCTGCCGCCCCCCCACCAGCCCCTTGCTACACTGCTCACCCATGTTGTCTGATATCAGAAAAAGCAGGTTTCATATTGTAATCTGCTCTACTTTGGCAACAGTCATTCTCCAATTTGGGGCACTGTGCTGCTGGAGACTCTGCATGGTTATGGAGACTCTGCAACTGTGCCATGACAAAGCACAGTTACCAGCATTGACAGAGCATAAACTGTGAAGTATGTTTGTGGCAGGCACATTTTTTGCCCACTGCAAAAATACCACAAGTTTTGAGGTTTTGTTCTGCAAATTTTGCTTTTTTTGTCCACAAAGTTTGCCACCCAAAGCTGCAAAATCCAGAGGGGTCTGCAAACAGAAGACATTCACACACTCTCCTTCACACGCACACACACAGAAACAGCAGACATACTCACTCTATCACACACACATAAAAACACATTAGCGTCAGATAGCCCTAGAGTACTTTGCTTCAGGAAAAGTTTTCTTCACTTTTTAACTCACTGCAGTAAGGAGCACAAAGCCAGGGATGACATTGTTCTGACCTGCTGTGGTTACATACAATGCCACCCCTGGCATTACGTTCCTTGCTGCAGTGAATTAGAAAGACAAGAAAACCTGAGGTTTGACTGGCGCTGACTGGCGCTGATGACCATCATACATACATGATCGCTTTGGTTTTTGTGTTCGACAAGTAGTCAGGGTTCCATCGGGTGTCAGAGCCTGTAGTGTTTTAGAACAGATATTGAAATGGGTCTTTATCGGGCCCTATATTAATGTCCTTGACTTTAGCGGGAAAACCACTGACGATTTCTGAACAATTGATGTAATAAATGTTTAGGGGATCTATGTCAGTGATTTAGTTGCCGTTTATATTTCACATGTTTTATGAATCTTGCACTCCATTAGGGTGTTAGCTTTTCCCAAGATGTTGTGTTTTTGTATTTTTTAGTGCAGCAATTACTCTTGTACACTGAATGCTTTGAACCCAGTTGCTTCCAGGTGTTTATAATGTCCACAATTGAGAGCTCTGGAGTTCCGGCAGAAGACAATGCGAGAATCTCATAGTGCCTGTCAGTAGGTCAAAAAGGTGTTCAGAATACATGGTCATCCAGTCATTAGCCCCTCTCTGTATGATAATTGGAGAATCGTCAATTCATTACAAGACCGGAGGCTACCATTATGCACGTTTAAATCTTTTTAACGCTGTACTGCTCACATGTTCCACAGGTCTAAGGTAAAACTGTGCAAAAGTAGATGCATTTGACCAGTCCGCAGCTTTTAAGATATCAGAGAGGGATCCTCCGGCCCAGAACACTTTACTGGCCATAGCCCCACGGGAAGAGTGTGCCCCAAATTTTGACAAATCTATACCTGCTTCTGACATTACTAATCTAACCATCTAGCAATGGTAGCCGCAGATACAGCTTTATATGGTTTAACAAAGGAAATTAATAGTTGTTTTTCATCCTTTGGTCCAATGTTACACATTATTTTTTCATAAGTTTTCATGCAATCCACTACACATCGTTTTTTATAATCTGGAAAACAAGGATAGAAAATGCTTTTGGTCATAGTTTTGGTCCTTTTCCATATTTCAAAATGCACTCCATCTGGAGAGTAAAATCTATTAGAGATCTGAAATTCTTCTAAAGGATATCAGACAGAGTAAGGATGCTAGTTTAGTTGCTAATAGTTTTTTTTGAAAGAGAAGAGTTATCGGGCCATGTAGAAAACAGATCGAAAATGAGGTTAACCTTCCATAAAGAGTCCTACCTTGTCTTGGGGGGACGTTTAAGTCTAATTCCGTTCATTACCCTACGGATCAGAGGGTCTGAACCGATAGAATAGTCATTAATTAATGAATGGCCTGCCGATATGCCTGATCTATAACATTTGGTTGTTCTATAACATAGGCCTGAGTTAAATAAACCTGCAAGATAATTTGCTAAATCTACTACAGGAGCGTCCATGGGATCCAAATCCCGTTCCAGGCACCAACTACACCATTTTTTCCAAACGCCAGTTTATCTTCTCCTTGTTCCTGGTGTCCATGACTCAGCCAGTAGATCTTTAGCCTCTCCTGAAAGGCCTGAGTATCTCTTGGATTTCCTGAAATCTTCCAAGCAAGAAGGTTCATGTTGCCTTCTAGGAGGAGAAGATGTTCTTCTCCTTCCTGTCCTTGAAGAAGGCCACTAGTTCCATCGTTACCGGGAACCAAACTTGGGTATTCCAGAATGGAGTAATTAGTACTATTTTGCATTGTTCTGATCTGACTTTCAGAAGAACTCTCTGGATTAGAGCAAATGGGGGAAATGCATAACAATTCTGTTTGTTCCAGGGTTGGACCAGGGCATCCACTGCCTGTGCGTTGGGATCTGGTCTCCAGCTGTAATAGGGTTTGACCTGAAAAGTGAGTCTGCTGGCAAACAGGTCTACATGAAAGGGGCCCCACAGATCTTGAATTCTCTTGAAGACTATAGGATTCAATTTCCAGTCGCTTAAATCCTTTAGGAACCTTGAGTTCCAATCTGCTCTTGTGTTTTGATGACCAGGAATAAATTCTGCTTTCAGTATGATTTTTTGGCTCCAACAGAAGTACCAAATCTTTTTGGCTAGGTCCGCAAGTATCTTTGATCTTGCAACTCCCAAGCGGTTGATATAGGATACTGCTGTGAAGTTGTCTAGCCTGATTAGGACGACACTGTTCTTCAGAGTGGATTTGAAACTCATCCGAGCGTTCAAACTCGCCATCATTTCTAGACAGTTTATGTGGAGTGAAAGTTCCTCTTGGGACCACTTCCTCCCTGTCTCTATCTTTCCCATGTTGGCGCCCCAACCTAAATTGCTTGCGTCTGACTCCAAAGTATGCTCCGGGGTGTTCCTAAAGATTGCCTTGCCATTCCAACTGTCTAGATTGTTCCACCACCACAAGAGGTCCTTTTGGGCCTCTTGCTATAAGGGGATTGTATCTGAATACCATAGGCCCTTCTTTAAACCTAAAGATTTCAGTCTTTGTAAGGCTCTGTAGTGTAGCGGGCCTGGTGATACTGCTTGAATAGAGGAGGATAGAAGCCCAACTACTCTCGCTATTTCGCGTAAACTGACTAAGTCTTTGGACAGAACATAAGAAACCTCTTTCTTTATTTTGGACAGCTTTTTGGCTGGTAGTTGCAATTGGCTTATAGTGGTATTTACCTGGAACCCTAAGAATTCCAGATACGGTGTCATTATTGATTTTTCTACGTTGATGATAAAGCCTAACCCTTCTAAAAGGTCTACAGTCCACTTCATATTTTTTAACAAGACTTCCTGGTGTTGTGACATCAGAAGCATATCGTCTAGGTAGATTACTAAGCGAACACCCCTTCTTCTCAAGGAAGCAACTACTGGCCTTAGAACGTTGGTGAAGCACCATGGTGGGGAGAGGCCAAAGGGAAGGCAACGAAATTGGTATGTTATTCCTTTCCATGAGAATCTTAAATATTTTTGAGAGTCCTTGTCCATTGGTATTATGAAGTAGGCGTCTTTAAGATCCAATTTCACAAGCAGTGCCTTTTTTTGTAGGATGTCTCTTACGAGGTGAATACCCTCCATTTTGAAATGTCTGTAAACTAGGAAGGTATTCAGTTCTTTTAAATTTTTGACAGGGCACCAGCCTTTGTAACATAGTCCCTTTTTCTTTTGTTCATAATTGTCTCAACTGCCTCTTTTAAAGAGGACTTAAATTGTTTTTCAAAGAAACTCATCAATATGGTCTCATTAGGGAAAGTATTATCATTCTCCTCATGTATGTCATTTTCATTTTCCATTATGTTCTCTATCCTAGTTATTTAAAAAAAAAAAATGATGGATTCTTATGCCCTTTTTTGTTCTAACCCCTTTTTCTTTTTCTTTGTATTTCTAGTCTCAAAGAGAGAGAGAGGTCTTACCGCTTGCACATTAGTGGCGTAGTGCCGAAAGCAAGACCGTTATTCACTCGTGCTGTGCGTTGCTATGACTACGCACAGCGTGATTAGGCTTTGGGATCTGCATCCCCTTCTTGTTATTTTGTATTTTCCTCCTTTCGTCTTATTTTGACGGGAGGTTGGACTTTAGTTAACCGGGCGGGGTCACGCTCGTCTCGTGACCTCTGCTGTTTTTCTGTTGTTTCCGGAGGCTTCAGCGATGGCTGCAATGCCTCCGGTGTTTAATGCCTCGGTACTCCGCTTGAAGCTCGACGTAGATTCCACAACGTAGTGGGGAAGTCGGCCGGAAAAGAAGTGCCCTGCTTCCCGAAGCGCAGCGATCCGCTGCAATGTCTCCGGGGCTCCGCTATGGTCTGGAAGGGAAGCGCCTTCCTCTTGATGCGGGCCCTGCTCGAGCCGTTTCAAAAGTGGTTAAGAGTAATCATCCTCAAAGGAGGAATCGAGGAGATCGGGGTAAGGAAGCCTACTCAATATTAAGTAAAAATGAATATTATATAAGTTATAAAACAAAGGGAAAAAAGGGGGGGGCGACCCAACAACAAATTGGAAGGGTGTTGATAGTCAGGAAGTTAGGAGTTAACTTACCTGCTAAATACCATAAAAACATAGATAAAGCTAGTGTAAGGTCGATCAATAAGGTTACTTACCTTTTCTTTTTTTTTTTTTTTTAAATATCTTTATTTAGTTTTTTCCAACAATATAAACTCCCCGAAACCCGCCCCCCACCCTCCCAGGTCAGATAGGCTAAAAGTACAATTTCATCATTTCATAATCTCATAATTGCATAACTTTATAATTTCATAAACATGGTACATTATCCTCAAGATTGAATAATAACTCAACATACCATGTAATTAAACAGACTGCATAATAATATACCACTAGATATTGCTTTGGGATTGGCACCATTCTATTAGAGGAGACCAGACTCTCAACCCCTTTTACGCAGTTTCCTGCCTTTCCGTTTATAAATAGCAACTTCCAAATTAGAAATTGCTAATAACCTAGCTAACCACTGATGGAAAGACGGTGCAATAGGATCCAGCCAAGCCGAGGCTATACACAGTCTTAGCACTGCCATGGCGATAAAAATAAGTTCATGACCTATTCTGGGATTACTCAGATCTGTAACACCCAATAGAATAACATCACTAGACAAAACTACATCACTTTGCAATACGGCAGACAGGAATTTCTCAATATTTTGCTTTAACGACGTCAGGCCATCACAAGAAGAATAAATATGTACACAATCAGCGTTAAATAACATGCATCTAGGGCAACAAGTCCCCTTGCCACTCCCCCATTTGGCGATTTTATCTGGAGTATAATATAAAAAAAAACATGTTTTATAAAATTGTGCTTGCAGTTTTGTGGACATAAGAATTGTTTGAGACATTAAATAAGCATAATTAAATTCATCTATAGTTATACCAATTTTCCCCTGCCACTTTTGTGATGTTTTCACCAAATCATCTGGAAACAATTCATTTAAAAGGGAATATATTCCCCCAATAGTGCTTTTTAATGTGAATTAATGTTTCCACTAAGGTTATTTTTCGAGTGGAGCCTTCCCCCACCCTTCGTGATAAAAAGTCTCTAATTTGAAGATATTTAAAAAATCCCGCCAGTCCAATTGAAAGTTTTCTTTTAATTCTTCAAAGGATTGAATCCCTACAGGGGAAAAGAGGCACCCTATATGAGTTATTCCTACTGCATTCCATTTGTTAATGCAGTTATCTTTAAAAATATCCGGCAAAGCTGGGTTATCCCTTAGGGGAGTATAAAATGATACGCGTCCGATACCCAACATTCTTCTTACAACCTTCCAAACCTTAAACCCATTAATCAGTATTTTAAATTTCACTTTTTATGGTAGCTATCATGTAAATGTCGCCAGAGATATCCGCAGCTTTTACTGCCCAAAATTAGCTGAAAAATAGATGGCGAGTCACCCCCAATTGTAGTCCCCATCCCAATGTTCTGTAATAGCTCACTACTATAAAGCAACACAGATGCCCAATAATATGCTTTAAGGTTTGGGAGAGCTAATCCTCCTCTTTCTTTGGAAAGGGTCAAAAATGTATACGCTCGCTGGGGTTGTGAATATGCCCAGATAAAGCTTGAAAAAGTGCGCTCCATAGATTTAAACCATTGATCTGAAAATTCTAAGCATATTGCTCTAAATAAATATAAAATTTTAGGGAAAAAAACCATTTTCAATGCATTAGCCCTACCAATTAAAGATAAATGTAAATTGTCTAAGCGACGAAGATCTTTCTGCATTGAACCCAACATTGGCTTCATATTTAGGTCCACCATATTCCCAAGATTAGACGTAATGCAAATACCCAAATATGTAGCCTTATCCACCACTCGAGGGTCGCGCATCTCACTTTTATTGTTCAGCACAACCTGTGTTTTCCCCTGATTGAGCGCGAATCCCGATACTAACCCAAATTTATGAGCCTCGCTTTCAATAGCCGACATGGCTGTGTTGGGATCAGCTGTCACGACCGCTATGTCATCGGCATATGCCAAAATCTTGGTCGAATATTCTTGTGTCAAAATCGGTGCTATTTCTCTGTTTCCTTCCAATCTACGTATGAAGGGATCAATGTAGATCGCGAAAAGCAATGGCGAACAAGGGCACCCCTGTCGTGTTCCTCGAGAAATGATCATCTCTTTGGTGAGGCTACCATTCACCATCACCATTGCCCTAGGATTGACATATAGTTTTTGCACTGCCTGAATAAACCCCTTTTTAATTCCGACCCTGGACATAGCGGCCCACAAAAATTGCCAGGAAACCCTGTCAAAGGCCTTCTCGGCGTCAAGAAGAGCCAATGCCATTGGGTCTCCTGTAACGTCCGTATTATCAAATAAAGTGATCACTCTCTGGATGTGATTAATAGTTGATCTCCCTGGTACAAAGCCATGCTGGTATTTAGCAATTACTTTATGAATGATAGGGGCGATTCGATTCGCCATAACTTTTGAATATATCTTAGAGTCTGTATTAATAAGAGTAATGGGGCGGTAAGAACCTAGCTGATCTGGAGGTTTATTTTTTTAAGAAAAATGACTATCTTTGCCCTAGACCAGGACTTAGGGGCTGTCCCCTTTAAAAATATGTACGATTAAGTCAAATAAAATATCCTTAATCTGATCTAAAAACGTTGAATAAAATTCCGAAGGTATATTATCCAAACCAGTTGCTTTCCCTTTCGGTATGTTTTTGATTGTAATTAACATTTCTTCTATATAAGGGATTTCATCTAAAGTAGACTGGTCTTCCACATCGAACCTATCAAAGCCACCACTGTCCAAATATTTTTCAATATTTTCTAGATCACCCTCCCCCTCCTCAGTATACAAGGTACTATAAAATCGCCAAAATGCCTCTCTAATGCGTTCTGGATCAGATATATAGCCTTCGACTGGATCCTGTATTTCACGTATCAAATTAACTGAAACCTGTTGCCTCATACGTATAGCCAGCTGATGGCCGACCTGCTCATTGACCTCGTATAGCATCTCTTTATGTGCTGCGGCTTTTTTTATGGCTTTGACGGTAAAAATATTTGTAATTGCAGCTTTTGAAGGTTACTTACCTTTTCAATAATAACCTAGGTTAAAAATATTAGTAAGAGTCTACAAATAGGTTCACAATCATCATTAGATAGCAGAGTTAAAGAAAGTATACTTAATGTCCAGGAGCAGCAAATAAAAGAGGATGATGCCTAGTTACCATGACGTTATATATTGTTCTTTGGAATGTTTTTATTCATGATGTAATGTGTTCTTTAAAGGGCTGCATGTTGGGGCAGCAATAAAAGTATATTGCAAAATGGTAGCCTCCGGTCTTGAAATGAAATCTCATAGTGCCTGTCAGTGGGTCAAAAAGGTGTTCAGAATACATGGTCATCCAATCCTTAGCCTCTCTCCAGAGCACACAAAGAAAACTATTGACAAAGCCAATAGTCCAAGCTGGTTTTAGGTGTATGTCTGTTGTGTTATTATATCTGGATGCAATAACAGAAAGCTCAGAGAGACATCGCAATGCTGGTTGGGTGGCACACTATGGGAATCATTGAAGTTTAGTTTACGGGTTTAAGCCACGCCTATAACTTCATAGGCCACACACCTTTTAGAGACTTCACACTTATTTCACCCCACTTAAAGCCCTGTCCATGGTGATCCCAGACAGAGGGCAAAAGAATGAAGCAGGCATAATGACAGGACTAAGAGCACTTGCCAGCACAGTACAAGCGAGTGTCTCTCTGTCAGTCTGAGACCGTATACTGCTCAGGTACACAAAACTAACCCAGAAAATCCAGACCGGCAGTGACTCCTCCCCAGGCCCGCGCAACATCCAACCAGTGAAGAAAAGGGAGATATGAGTGTAGCCTCGTTCCCACATCCAGCCTACAGCCGCCACATTCTTTCTGTAGGTTCGCCCCTTCCCCCAGCCATGTCTGATTTATAGTACTGTTGTGACCACGCCCTGGGCCACATCAAGGCATACCACACATCTAATGGACCTGCACTAGATTGTTCTTCAAGGGCGATAGAGACCTTTGAATCGTTGCACTTCCATTGACTACAATCTCGAGCCTAATAATGTAAGCAGCCAGCCCTTCTGCTACTGATTACTCATGCGTTCTCTCCTCCCATGATGGCGCGGTACCTCTGGCCATGGAGAGCATTTCTGACTTTCAGCTATGTAGGAGCCACAAGCAGGTATCAGCTTGCCCGCGTCTACTCTACCATCACATAGGTGACACATAAGGGGTAGTTAACAGCTGCAGCTGCTGCATGATATGAAAGCCTTAAATGAGGGGTACACTCATATTGCTCCCATATCTTAGGACAAAGCCAGGGACCATATAAGCTGGATAGGGGATATTGACATTGCAGGGTGAGTTACTCTCCTGCAAGGGCTTTGGAGCTTGTAATGTCCATGGAGAGCAGACACGGCTGTAAAGCTTAAAAGGGCCCTAGGATTTCTAATGTGACAGGTTGGTGTTCTGAAGCCCATGAGCAAAACTAAGGATCTTCAAGGGGTCTAGGACTTTATGCAGCAGAATTAAACTTCCCAGCTCAAGGGTAAGACATCAAAAACTAGCATAGAATTCCCTCTGGTCCAAGGTATGACCTTAAGTTAAGGGGAGGTTGTGGTCATTGTGCAAAGCCAAAGAAACGTATTCACCAATCATACTGAACTGCAAAACCATAACTTCGTCCTATGCACTGCTCATGACCAGGGCCGGACTGGCCATAGCGGGCACCGGGCGTTTCCCCGGTGGGCCGCCAGGGTGGGGGCCGGTTTTGGGCCCCAGAGGGCCGTTTTTGTTACCGGGGGCGGCAATTTCGGCCCCCCCGTAAGAAAATCGGCCGAAACCGGCCCTAGCAAACAGCTCGGCCGCACCCCCCCCCCCCCTGGGGGGGCAGCTGAGTAGTTTGCCAGGGCCGGTTTTGATTCCCAGTCCAGCCCTGCTCATGACCTCATATATGAAAAAAGCACATTGGGCCAGGCCATATACAGGGTGAATTGATTTGTTTGGAGCACCAAATTATGCATCAATGTTGTCTAAATTATGCGGCAAGAAAAGGAAGGACAATTATACTGCATTACGTGGCAGATTCAGTAGCAGTATTAGTTTACTAGTTTGTCATTTTAAAACACATTGTTAGGAAAGGGGTTCTCATGTTTTGTAAAGTACTAACATGTTTAAGAAAGAAAAGTACACACCATCGTAAGATTGGATTGAAAATGTTAGTTACCAATGAATATTGATTTTTACCTTGCATGTAAACAGAGGAACACCATGTTATTAACACTGTCCTTTCTCACTCCTAGAGTAAAACAGCTTGTGTAAGACATGCAATGTTGCACCCTGCAGAAAACAATGCTCTACTTACATACTTCTTTATGCATATCCAAGACAGTTTTTAAAACTGGTCTCCATTTTGAGCTTGCTGTGTTCACACTACAGGTGTCTAGCAACACCTCATTCCATTAAGCAATAGACTACATTATATATGTATAATGCCAGTGTCTTGCCAGTGGGCGCATTAAGATTCAACACATCAGACCTTAAAATAGAATATAAAAAGTGTACTCTAAGTGATCAGCTTAAAAAATCCTTCTTAGAGAAGAGTGTCTGTGAAGTAGCTTGAAACTGCAAATAAGAAAACAGAACATCTTTATAATATGGAAGGGATCTGTTTGAATTTTATTTAAATGTGTAAGGACTTTCTCATGATGTAGACAAAAGCTCTTCATAGTCCATTAACTGTGGAAATGAATGCTGATTCGGCAAAGGTGCCCACCACATTTGTATCAGTTTAATACCCGAAAACAGTCATCAACAACTGAAAAGTGACCAGTTAACTTTTGCAAAGTGTCTGCCACTGCGTTTTCACCATACATGCCAAAATTGAACTACCTTTTGATCTTTTTGAGTTAGAAACATTTTTGTTCCATTTTGCAAATTATAATGCACATGGTGCAACGTGTCAAGTGAATCTATAAATATGTGTAAATCATTGTTATCATAGAATGGCATCATTCCAATGGCCATGTCCAGTGATCTCCAGGGGTAGGTATTTTTATAACAAGTCTAGCCGAAAACCAAATCCTTCACCCAATGTATGATGACTCCCATTGTAGTGGGATGGTGACTCCACAACGTTTCACACCTTTCACACTCAGTAACAGCATCGATGATGCAAACGAGGTCATCATGAACAGTGCAATGGGGGATTGAAGGTAGTGTCATACGGTACAATCTGCACAATTCCGTACCCCTGACATCTCTGACCTGCTGCCAGTATACCAGTCCTCACTCAGGTTGGGTGGGTTCTAACCGCCCTACGCCTCCTTGATTTTGTGTGACGGTCAGTGGGAGAGGAAGCAGTAGAGCAAGGGTGTGCAGTCTGGGATACCCAACAGGGCAAAGGATTAAAGACAGGCCTTAACGAAATGTAAATGACACCGACGGAATTCATTAAATTTTGCATTACACTTGTTATGTGAAATTCCCGAAATTCCGCCATTACACTACATCTTTTAATTTCGCCACCAGCAAAATTATAGCACGGGAATGCAGGAACACCATGAACAACTAGAACGTGAGCTGAATTTGTTCACAGCAATTATATTTTTTAACTATATTTTTTTAGTGCAAAATGCGTCATCATGTCAAAAATTGACACAAGGATGAATTTTGTGCTAAAATATAGTGCTTGGTGACAGATTTGCATTTTATATACTTATGCATAGTTTTGCGTAATTGTCTCGAAATTTCATGTAACTGCACAAAAGCAAATTACGCGAATTTTGCACACCCCTAATCAAAAGGGGTGAATGAAGTAGTGGGAAGCCTCAGTTAGGCCGGTTATGGACTGGCTGACTTTGCTTGGCATGGTTGCATGAAAAGGGACAGGATGCGTGTGGTAGGGTCTGCAGTGAGTCAGACTCGAATGTAGAACACAAATCCAGACAAGTGGCCTGCATTCTTCTATTACAGACGACTAGTGACCTATTCCTACTATTACAAGTACCTTCTGGTGTCAGAACACACGTGTAATCCCAAAATTTTAGCCAGGTGATTATAAGAAGATCACATTTTCCAAAGCATCACAAGATCATAAACAACGTAAACTATCACGTATTTTTCAAGGAACATAGTGATAACATATGTTCCTTGAAAAATACCTGCTAGATCGGATAAATGAAGGTTGGCAAATAATGGCATTGTATTATGACGACAAATGCCTACACACCACAACGAGGTCATGACACTCCTATCAGCTATAACACTGAAGAGATTTTTCAGTTCTATTTGCTATCTATTCATTTACACATTTACCCAACATGCCTTGCGTACTGATGACGATTGGGTCACACATAGATTCTTCTTACCGCCTGTTTTACGGCAGAGAGAGCACCAGGTGAAATTGTTGCCACATATATATGACAAACTATTATATTCTAGACAGGGGTGATTATTGACAGGTGACTGCACTGTTCTGACACAATATAACATGTCGCTAAATACTGTCAAGGCATTATGAAGACGGATTACCGTAGTCCTCTGAAAGGAAGGTATTTTAAAAAAAAAACAGTACCTGGAGATTTTGTCTGTGCAGGACATTGTGACAAGCTGCTCTCCCAGTAACACACCGTCCCACGTTTGTACTGTAGGGTGAGACCGGACAGGGATGGTTCCTTCTCCCGACTCTATCTTTGTGCGGAGGTGACCCCGGAATCTCCTCACTACCTTCTTATTGCTGTTTACTGTAGAAAAAAGGTGTCTACATGAGCTGCTTTAGCATAGAGACAATGCAAAACATTCAAAAAGCGTCTCGTAGATTAGGCAAACAATATTATAAACAGGCATATAGATACTTTTGGAAGTACATGAAAAATATCAATTATGTTTCTCAAATCTACTACAGTATCACATCCTGGATATGAAAATAGGACCATTGCATACAAGTTAGGTTTATATGTGGTGTTAGCCACTAAAACGAATAATAATAAATTGTTATATAGGTGTAATTTAAACAATTTGGACCCGATTTACTACGAGTTTGCTATGAGGTGTTACTGTTGTAATAGTAATATTCTCGACTTACTCCTGCATTCCAGGAGTAAGCCAGGGATGTTTGTAGCTTGGTACTTGAATGCAGCAGTAAGCCAGGAATACCCCATGACTATATCACAGCAAATTCTATGTGAATCGGTCCTTTGACTTTGGTTGGAAACTGCTGCTTCCCACATCTGGGATTATTCAAATTATCGAAACAAACGGAATTTTCTAATTGTTTTTATCTCCTGGTTTTAGAGTTTGAAACTACAATGTGTTATTAGAGAAGTAAGTCAGTCTGGCTGCAGCCCATACTAGATAATAAGCTCAACATTGTCCTGAAGAAGACCAAACAAGACTTTTCTCTTTTCAGTTTCTTAAATGGTATAACATTCTAACTCACATACCTGACCAGAAAATTATACTTTCAATGGGAGCCCTTGCCCTTCTGTTTCACTTCAGCTCTCTGGGAGTCCACTCCACTCCACACCACAGACAACAGCTCATCAGACCACACGATCACTTTTCTCTTTTCAGTTTCTTAAATGGTATAACATTCTAACTCACATACGTGACCAGAAAATTATACTTCCAGTGGAAGCCCTTGCCCTTCTGTTTCACTTCAGCTCTCTGGGAGTCCACTCCACACCACACCACAGACAACAGCTCATCAGACCACACGACCACTTTTGTGTGTCACCAAGCCCTAACTGTGCAGCCCGGAGAGCACTCTCAATGCCCTAAGAGAAAGCTGGAAGCGTGAAATCAGGAATTCCCTTCTCCCCTCTCTTTATTTTAGGGTGTTATAATTGTTTGATATAGTTCAACTTTTATGCAGGTTGTTCTTATTCAACTAGGCTATTTTGGTTATTTGTTTTATGGCAAGAGCAGGTTTGTTTTTGTTGTGTAAATGCCCTGCTCGTGGCCAAAGTTACCTCCTGGTCCTCAATCTACCTCAGGTCAATCTGATCTGAGGTAGATTGACCATGGCCAGGGAGACTTAACATTTTGTTGTACGTTATGATGGAAACCCCAGAGAAAAACTCCCCTATGGTCACCATTAATTTACTACACGCTATTGTAGACCTCACATCACCTAACCCTCTTTTAGATTCTCATCCTTCAAGAGGACTGCCAGGGAAGACTCTCATGTATGGCATTAAATCACCACAAGATAGCGAAATAACCTACTTCATTATGAAGGTTAAACTTTTAGAAATGTTCTTATATGTTGAGCGGTGTGCCTTGTGCTAACCTAGTGTTGCCCAGTGAGGATTCTAAGAATGAAGAATTACAGATCTGAAACATCTGACCATTTGGCACATCACAAAATGGGCAGTGGGGCAGAACTGGTGGAGGCAGTACGTTGCCGCGAACAGTACAGAACCACCTGTAATACATTTTGAAGTAGCAGGGCTCGAACACCAGAGTTTGGTGCTCCAGGGCTGCTGCAGTAAACACCCTGGCCCTTATTATGAGTGGATGCTTAATACTGATGGAGTCAGACCCCTCAGAAATATGGGAGCTGTTGGAACACTGCAAATCTGTCTACTTTCACGAGGACGTGGGATGTGGCTTCAGAAGCGTTTTGTTTCTGTTCTGGAAAGTGTGTAGTAGTGGGTGCTGAGACAGTGTCTTGCAAAAAAAAAACCACCCCTCCTCTATAGGCCTCCTGCTCTATAGCTTCTTCGGCAGTGAATAGCCCAACCTCATTCATCAGGACCTGCCCTCCTTATGGCAGCTCCCCCTCTCTCAACAGATGATTTTTTTTCGTAAAGATTGTAAGGTCTATTTATGGTGCCCAGTATACCAGTAACTATGGCAGTGGGAAAATGCTGATGTACTTCCAAGACCACCATAATGAGTGTCACAGCGGCGGCTCGTCACCCCCCCTGCCCTCAGATAAGCTGATGGGAAAATATACTTAGCTTTGTTGTGAGATCTGCGAACACTCCTCGGAAGGGTCTGCCCATTTTCGCGTTGCCATCCTGCAGCCAAGTCTTGGGGGAGGGTCACAGCCCGCAGCAGGGGGGGGAGGAGGAGTGGTGGGCACTGCTGTCAGTGCACATGATGGTTTGGCTGGCCATTTTAGGACGTCCAAACCGCCCTGCGCAATGACATCTCTCCATCTCAGCTGAGTTGCTGGGTGGAGAGACCATCAGGCACAGGCTTCCAGCTCCAGGTGGAGTGCAAAACAAGCCCGCTCCGCCCAATCCTGACACTGCTCTCATGGGTATGAGAGCAGCATCTGGATTGGCTGTAGGATAGTCTTGGAGCTTGAGCCTGTGCCCAGAGGAGCAGAAGAGCGGCGACCAAAAGACCGGCAGGTATGTTTTTTTGTTGTTTGTTTTGTTACAGTCCCCCCGCGCTGCCCCCCACATTTCCCTGACGCCAGCCGGCGCTGGAATGTCAGTGTTAGTATCGCCCCCCACCGCATCGCCTTATTTGCACAGGGAACATCCCATGTCATCAGTGCTTAAGGCGAACTCTAGGATACGAAAGGTCTCATCTGAGATGTGTGCATTAGGAAGAGGGGGTGCTGCAGGTAAATGCACCTCCTCTGATGCACCAGTTGATGCCTCCATTCGAATGCACGAGTGGCTCCCGTCGCTGAGCCGTGAGGCGCGTTGCTCTTAAGTAATGGAGCTGAAAGAAGGAGTTTTGTTCATATCAAAGCTACTGTCAGAGATCACCTGGGAAACAAGGAAGAGATTTGCAAATTACTTTCTCAGAGGAAATCAAGCAAAGCCTACGCAAGCCTTCCCTTGGCAATTTCAAATGCTTATTGAAAGCCTGCTGTTGTGCCCCTCTGCCCAAAAATACTGCGTAAAAAAAACATGAATAAGGAAAATGAAGTCGGAAATGCACTCTTGGAAGTTGCATCAGTATGAAATGAGGGAAACTGTGGCGGCAGCAACGGCACCTGGAAACACGTGGTACAGTACAAGTCAATGCAACCAAGGCAGCAGTCCAGCAGGGCATGAAGAATTATATAAATGTAACGCAAAGAAGAAGCATTGGCAAAGCCTATAGTTCTTGTCTATGCCAAAGCTATTGCCTTTGTCAATATGTTTTAGGCGTGTTGTACAGCAGCAAGGCTGCTGTGCGCATAGCTGAAAGTAAAGAAAAAAAGGGTTCTGATGTGGCCAGTGCAGGCCACTTCATAGAGCTTTTTTTCTTTACTTTCAGCCATGCTATACAACATGGCTAAATAAAACATTAACAAAGCCAATAGCTCTTGTGTAGGCGAGACCTATTGGCTTTGCCAATGCTTGTGTTAAAAACCGGATTACAGTAACACATGTATATGATGGATGGCAATCAGTGCTCGAACATGCCAAGGATGTTTCTTCCTTCATCCTCCGTGACGGGTCTGGTAGCACGAGTGCTTAATTTGTGAAAACAGTAAGTGCCGGGGCCCTCCTCAGGAGACCACAGCACTTTGCACCACACATTGCCACTGTACTTACACAACTACTAACCATCACACTGCTACAAGTGTGACAATTCAGACAGTTCGAGGCCGCCAAAGCTTTAAGAAGGGTTTGGGTGGCAGGCATTAGTTTTTTTAATGTATATTGAACTGCCAAACATCTTCTCATTTTTAAATTACACAAACAGCGCAACCATGTGGCAGCTGTCATAAGGGCAGTTTCTGGCAATTAAGCGCTGTTGCTGGCAATTAAGTGTCAGTGCTGAGCACCAGAAACCACCGGTTCAAATTAAGCACTGGGTAGCACTGGCAATGTTTGCTGGTGCAGACAGACCCCTGGAGCATTCCAATCACCATAGTTCCCAGAGTTGGACTGGGGCAAAAAACAGGCCCGGGCACCAAAATAAAAGTGTCCCCCAATAGCGAATCAGATAGCTAAAAATATCTGCAAATCAAGCCAATTTTGTACTTGTGAAGACATGCTGCCTAGGTGTTTTGCAAGGTGTGGAAAACTGCGTGCATTTTTGTTTGCTGCAGGCAATGCTTGTTGTAATATCAGTAAAATCCAAAGAAAAAAAACAGCAAACCAAGTGTGACATGTGAGAGCAGCCTACTGGGCACTGCCCGATTGCCCTGTAGGCCTGCCCGACTGTGGCAGCCCCTGAATTCTGCAACCCTAGGACAGCAGCAGCTTCCTCCATATGACACTGACTTTAGTCTGTGAGGCCTCTACAGGCAGTGACACACATAGAAGATGGGTGGCCGTGGGTGCTGGAAAACACCAAATATTTTACTTCACCAAGCGTTAAGGGGATGGTTGCGCACAGGCCCGGTTCTAGCGGGTGGGTCAAGCCCACCCAAGCATGACCTTTGGCCCTCCCAGTTGGCCTGTGAAGTGCTTCCTCCATGTGGACAGCCAAACCTTGTGATGTTTTTTTTCACTTTGCTTACGGGCCACCTTTCCAAAAGAAAAATACCTGCCTGGACGTGATACTAAATAGGACTATGAATAAAATCGAATGTATTCATTTGTTACATGATTTTTCTGTCTGTATTTACTCTATTTATTAGTCAGGAAACTTTGCAGCTCTACAATACATTTAAAAGTGTTTTCTATTTATATTTGCTGTTTGAAGTATGTACTGATAACCGCTAAAAAATCAGACTTTAGGTGATTTTCCTTATTTTTGTGTCAGCAAGGACATTAAAATACTGGTGGTGCCGAGGGAAACCAGCCAGGTCAAACCTTAATCAGGTGTCATTAAGGAACCTCTAGATAAAGTGCATTGTTTTTATATAGACTGTTTTAGGTATGCACTGAAATGGGGAAAACCGCCAGCTTTTAGGTGATTTTCCCTGTTGCTACCCTACCTCGTGTCTCAGGCAAGCTGCAGTTGGGCGGTGTGTATTGGGGGAGTGATGACAGGGTGTTACCTGCCAATGATGCAGCAGGTGCAATGGCACCAGGGCTGTGAGCGTCCTTCTGAACCTCAATTAGGTCTGCTCCTGTGTGGGAGTTTTGAGAGTTGTATGTATTTTAGTCTGTGTAAGATGCGTGCAGAAATATACTGTAGGATGGAGCATACATTATACTATTCAGATAGTGGCAGTACATATCCATTGGATGAGCAGCCACAAGTTAATCATAAATGTCTGACCATTATCTAAGAATAAATGTGGAATTACAAGGCCTATTAGGGAATGTGTGTCTGTCTGTTCTCTGCCAGATGCTGTGGTAAAATAAATAACCAGTTTATCTCATTTAAGATATTGTGCTGGGCTAAACGTATTCCCACCAGTACCTCAGGGTTACAAATGTAAGCATTTCATAATCTGATATCTTATTGCAGTACATTGCACAATCCCAGATTATAGTCAGGGCCATTGGAATTATGTAATTTTGCTGCTGTGTTTTCCACATAATTATGGATTTGCCTTCCAGGACAAAGCTTATGCTAGACATTATGCGCACACCTTTGCACTATGGTGCAAAGGAATGTATGCATGGTGCTAGGCAGTCTGTTTGTGCACGAGTGCTGCAGTAGAGAGCAGCAGCGCAATATCTTAGTAGATATGGCTCTACAATGCACTCTTCCCCAGCACAGTGCAGCATAGCAACTTTGGTTGCTGCGCTACAGGTTTTTTTTTATGTGCCCCTAAGTGTCAATGAGTATGAGCGAGTCAGTGAGTGAAAATGTGAGTGAGAAAAACAGTGACTGGAAAAAAAGTGAGAGTATGTGGGTGAGAATGAATGAGAATGAGTGTGATTGTGAATGAGTGGGAGTGAGTGGCAGTGAGCGAGCACAACTGTGAGTGAGAATGAATGTGTGCAAGTTAGCGAGAATGAGTGAGTCTGATTGTGAATGAGTGAATATAAGTGAGCATGATTGAGAATATGGTGTTATGCTTGTGAGTATGCCCTTGACCCTGGCATAGCAAAGGTAATTCTTGACTTAAAGAGGCACCCATGGCAAAATTCTGGCACTAGCATTCTGGAGACAGTTCTTTGTATGACAAGCACCTGTGACAAAATGCTAGCAAATGAGGGCAGACTAGATGCTAAACTTAGCATATGGGGACACCTATGACAAAATGCTGGCATCAGCATACTGGATGTAATTTATGACATAGGGGTAACTTTGGAAAAATGCTGGTGTACTGAAGAAAATTCTTGGAATAGGGGCCACCCATGTCAAAATGTTGGCACATTGAAGGTAATTTTTGGGCGAAAAGGACAACCATTGTATATAGGAGGGGGCAAGTATGACAAAGTGCAGGTCCTGACATCCTAGAGATAGTTTTTGATGATAGGATCACCCGTGGTTTATGGATGGCACTAATGGCAAAATTCTGGCAGTGGCATATCGTATGTAATTTTTGGAGTTAAATGTCACATATGTCATATGTGGAGCACCCCTGACAATATGCTGTATCTCGCACACTGGAGGTAATTTTTGAAATATGGGAGCACCTCTAGCATATTTTAGAAAAAATGGGGTGAACTCCTGGGAGCATCAGGTTACATTGGACTGGCACATCAAGAAAGGCTTGAATATTTAATGCAAGCAGAGCCTATGTCTTTTAAGTAAATGTATGTGAAAAACCTGCTTTAAAATGCACTATCTGGTCCCATTTTTTCACAGTATTCATTGGAACCTTCCCTAGAAGATGTCAGCCTCATTTGCTTCACTCTCTACAATTCAGCGCAGGTATTACGGCCCACCAAATCAATAGCTGTGACTCCAAGAGCAGCAGGCAAACAGTGTCTTTGTGAGCACTGTTTACTTTTTTGCAGCTTCCACTGGGAATGGGACTGGGATATTACACGTTAGATTTTGTCAAATTAATACATTCAGCAGTGAAATGTGCACTCTTCTGATTAATTAAAAAAATTAACTATGAAATAAACTTTTTTAACAATTTGTTGCGATGTTTCACTATTGTGAATACATGAAAAATTAAGGGTATGACTAATACCTTCACTTCTGTGCTTCACAAGAGTGATAGAGCCTTGCAGGTGATCTTAAATCAAAATGTATTAACAGTAAAGAATAATTTAGGCCAATAATATAATTCACTATATAGTCAACTCTACATCAATTAGTAAATGTGAACATAACTACTATTTGTTAGGGTGGTGTTTCCCCAGACTTTTTGCCTTTTGCCTCCCTGTTTTGCTGATTCTTTTTCTTGGCCTTAGGACTCTGAGCACTTTACCACTGCTAACCAGTGCTAAAGTATATGTGCTTCCCCCCTAAACATGATGGCATTGGTGTATACCTGATTGGCATATTTGTTGTACTGGTAAGTCCCTTGTAAAGTGATATACCATATTCCCGAGACCTGTACTTCAAATGCTACTAGTGGGCTGCAGCACTAATTGTGCCACCCACAGAATTGGACTTACAAACCTGTCCCATGCCTGCCATTTCAGTGCCTGTGTGTGCAGTTTACTGCCACTTCAACTTGTCATTTAAAACTACTTGCCAAGCCTCAAACTCCCCTTTTATTACTTATATGTCACCCCTAAAGTAGGCTCTAAGTAACCCTAAGGGCAGGGTGGTTTTTAAGTAAAAGGTAGGACATGCACCTTCATGTTCTACATGTCCTGGTAGTGACAAACAGACTATTTCGTTTGTCACTAGTGTGAGGCCTACTCCTCTCACAGGCTAACATTGGGAATTCCTCAATACACTTTTAAGTTGTAATTCCTGATCAGAGAGGAGTAGTTTTTTCAAGTTTCATATGATAGGAAGGGTAATGATAAATCCTCCTTACAGGTGAAGCTGGATTTAACATTACTGTTTTACAAATGCCACTTTTAGAAAGTGGACACTTCTCTGCACTTACTGCTCTGTGTTACAGCCTGTCTCCAATATACGTCTGGGGTGGGTGACAGCTACACTTTATGTACTCCTTCTAGACAGCCATAACACAGGAAGGATAGGTGTGTCTGAGTACCCATCTACATACATCTGCCTTCTGATGGCCTTGCCTGGGCAGGATGGAAGGGAGGGGATAACACTTCACTTGAATAGTGTCCTGTCCCCACACAATGAACTGATTACCCCCCACAGATAGCCTGGCAGACAGAACTGGGTTAAAAGGGATGCTTGCGCACTTCAGAGAGCTGCTTTGAAGTCACTCCCCACATCAAAGGCACTTTTGGGTATAAGTATTGGGTCTCTGACCCCCTAAAATCAGACACTTCTGGATCTTGAACTGAACCTCTGTCAGAAGGATTGCTGTGCTGCTTAAAGGACTCATCTTCGGACTGCAGACTTGGAAGGCCTGGTGTTCTCTTGTGTTGCCCTGCTGCCTGCTGCCCTCTGACTCTGCTGAAGGAGAGTTGGACTATGCCTTCAATCTAAGTGATATCCAAGGGCTTGTTGGCTTGCCTCCTGTTGCTTGAGACTGAAGGATATCAAAGTGTCTACCCTTGCTCCTTTGCCTGGTTCACTGGAAGTGTTTCAGATACGTGCAACATGGATTTCGACGCATCTCCTGTATGCATGTAGCAGAACCGGCGCATCAACCCAGTTGTGGGATTAAAACCGGTGTATCCCATCGGAACCAGCGCTTTGCCTCCAGAGATCGACACATCGGACAATGTATCGCTGCCGCTGCAGCTTGATGAGATCGATGCATCCCCTCGACTGTGTGACAGAATCTGGCGCATCGCTTGATGCCTCTCGACTCGGGCACCCATCCTCAGAACTGACGCAGCGCCTTCACTGCGTGGAGAAGATCGACGTATCTCGTTGTTTGCGACCAGGAAAGGTACCTTGTTTACCAGGGACTGCATGGGTCCTGTAGCATGCCGGCGCTCCATCGCAGTCGACCTGAACTTCCGATTTGCCCCAGTCCAGTGCAACCTAAAGTAACCTTTTTAGTGCTACTTGCTTCTAAGCACTTTACTGCATTTATTCCTCTAAAGTTCAATATCTCAACTTTGATACATTTGAGTTTTGTTACTTTGGTCATGTTTTGTTCAGAATATAATAATTTATTTTTCTAAACCTGTGTGGAATCTTTTTGTGGTGTATTAATTGTGTTACTGTGTGTGTGTGTGTTGCACAAATACTTTTATTATGGCCTCTTTAGATAAGCCTGACTGCTCTTTGCCAAGCTACCAGAGGGTGAGCACAGGTATCTTTTAGTATGAATCTAGGTTATCCTGACTAGAGTGGTGGTTCCTGCTTGGCCTGAGTGCATACCTCAGCCAACCAGGAATCCCTTTCTAACATTGTTTTATTTAAATCCCTTTTTTCTCTCCCAATGCAGTATACAGTAGGGAAAACAATTAAATAATGACAGTATGTGGTATAAAACATGTAGGTTCCAAATGTCATTGTGTATTTTGTGGCACTACATTCTCTTCAGATGAACACATAAGTTTTCATGTAATATAAGAGCAATGATTAATGATCGCCTTGACATTTCTCTATGTTGTGTTATTATATCATAGCATGTTTTACTGTGGCTTTTATTATAAATTGAGTGATGCCAATTATTGTGATGTTATCAAGGTTATAGTCACGTGACATCACTTTGTTGTAAGATTGAGGTTCAAAGGTCATATGATGTCACTTCCTGTGATGCCATTAAGGTCAAGGATGTGTGATGTCATTTCTGCTACCCCTGGCATTTTGGTGAATCAAAGTCCATGTCTAAATCCAGGGCTTGTAGGCTACCTCCAGAATTGACAGAAATTGGGCCCGCATTGGCCCACCTGAACGCACTTGTGGCCCATCCAGATAAAAATTGCTGAAACCAGGCCTGGTTGCGCAGATGTGGTCCCCAGGCTCACCAGCTATGCTCATAATGCACCTATCTAAAGCTGGTGTACGGGAGGGGCTCAAAGTCTGCAGGTGGACTCCTTTGCAATGCTGTGCATGTACATATTTACAATTGGTCTATCATTCACAGTGGAGGTAAACTCGCTAAATGTCTTACGTCATAACTGACAGTGCAATAAGCAAAAGGTGAAGAATGCTGGCTGACTAACAGATGACTGTTATACATTACATCCATTAGCACAAGGCACTGATGTTTTGTCCATTTTCTTTATGTAAGTTAAACGATGTTTCCCCGACTAGCGAAAGTGCCATTTGATATGAAACCTAATGAAAAAAACTGAAAAGCACACATGCCCCTAGCCACTTAGTCAGCCAGCCTGATTCAGAGCCCCTTCACAATGTTTTGAGCAAAGTATCTGCATTTGGCAAGAGGGTATGACAAGAGAGGCACTACTGGCCCAATTCGCAATATTGTAAGCAGCAGGATGGGAGAACATTACCCCCTCATGGGGTCCTCCTTGTCCCAGTCCTAACACTGTAGGAGTGTGCCCATCCCACAACAGCTATAGCACAAAAGTACCTTATTTTATTTTTTATCAAATTGCCTTTATTTATTTTAACTAAGACTCCTTCCCCCCTCACCTCTTCCTGTTTTTAGGTCGAGCCTAGCTCAGCGCACATGCACTGCTCTATGGGAGGCTTCTTGTGAGCACTCCAAACTTCCCCGAAACGTCTCCGTGTGGATGTGACTCCGCCCACACATTTGATTGACCTTTGCGTGTGGCTTTCAATAATGAAAGCACGCAAATGGCCAAAGGCGGGTGCATGTCCCACCTCTTCATCAAATGTTCACTCCCACGGCGTTTTGGTCTCGGGAGCGAGCAGCGGCGCGCAGGGTGCAGTTGCATTCCTTGTCGCGTCCTGGATCAGGTTACTAATTAAACACAGCACGGTCGCTTTCACTTTAGCGGCCCCGCTTGTTTAATTTTCTGTTCCCTTGTGGATTATGCAGAGTGGAGCCGGGCATAGGATTGAGTATTGGATTTTTGCCTTTATCAATTGCTGCTTGATTCCTGCGCCCTTTTGCTGCGCCTTCTGTACTGCAAGCATGAAATCTGGAAAAAGGGATATTCGGTGGCAGTCAAATGTTAGTTCTTGTTGCTCCCGGACAAACTACCCCCTAGGGCTTGGCTCCGCATTTCGCATCAAATGATAGCTTTGCTCACCGGGTGCCTGATTTCCCCATTCTGCATGTTGTTTGCAGCCGTAAGTGTAGTTCAGCTGAGCTATCGCTCTTTTTATCATCCATGCTGCTGCTATACTGTGTGGTCACCGCTTCTCAGTAGTGCCAACACAGGTATGGAGAGGTAGCTGTGTCAATGCTGGGGAGTCTGCAGCGATAGCATATGGTACTATGTGTGTCCCCTTCTCCCTCTAGCATTGGGGACAGCCCGCCTTACCCTCTTATGCCTAAAGGGTCCGTTGACAGGTGAGGCACAAGCAGGTCTGGCTCATCGTGGCACAGCATTGCCAATCACAGAGGGAGTCTCAGTCTGTAGTAGGGTCTGTGCGTGACCACGGGGCCCTACACAGCTCAAGGGTAATGGGGGACAGAGTTCTCCTAGTTCCTGTCAAAGCCCTTAATCTCGTCCCGTGCTGACTGCTTTCCCAGTGGGGCACACAGTTTTGTTCCACGTGTCCCCGGCTCGGCGTGGTTCATGACCCTATCACTCACTGGTACCTCTCCCTTACGGCGGCCGCACCCAGCTTCCTCATTTGGCACAGTCCCCACAGGGGCAGTCCTCGGTCTCGTGCAGCAGGTCCTCCGACTCAGGCCCGGGCAGTGCAGCACAGTCTCCTGCTCAACGGCGCAAGGTCGCAATCTTGGGCTGCTGCACTTGTCCTGGTCTCTCTGCCAAGGGATAATGTGCTGCATGACTAACCACTTATAAGGTCCCAAAGGCGAGACCTATTGGCTATGCCAATGCTTGTTGTTCCTGTTGCGGCAGCATACATGTTTGTCTGCTTCACGTGAGTTAATTTGCGCTTTGTGTTACCTACATTTTTTTAACTACTTATGCTTGCACATCATTGTTGAAGGCTGCTGTTCCTCGTATTGATGCGTTGTTGCTTGATGCATCTCTAGAGTGAGTAGTGGCGTAATTTGCTCTGGCCTTTGATGGCGCTGCCTGCCCATGTGCTGAGCTGGGGCAGGAAGCAATTACCAGCGTTTATGGCTGAGCCATTTGGGAGCCGTGTTGCGAGGCTTCCCAAGCCCCTGTCGGTGTCTCTGTACACAGGTGCATGGGGGACAGCGGCAATGATACTGAGTTGCCAGATCTCGTGAGATGACATCTGGTTGCTTGGATATTATATAAAACGGGAATCAGAACGCCGTAATAGCGCATTGCTTTGCTTCCTAGTGCAAGTGTAATGGCTAAACACTTGGAAATGAGAAAGAATCCTCAGCCCCCGGCACATGGGGAAACTGAGGAGTTCCTCCATATTTCTAGAGGGGATCTACAAGCCCTCATTAAGGAGGTAATTGACACTGCCATGAAGAAGGACCCCCCGCAAATCGATTGTGATTGGATGAGGATACAGAGGAGCCTGATGATTCCAAAGGCAGTTACATTCAAGCTGATCAGCTTAAAGAGGTTTTGGCACATACTAGAGGCCTCTTGGGGTTTGCCTCTCCGGTTTTTGAGGAAGAAGAACTTGTGACCCAATATAATAAAGTAACTAAAGACATTTTGCCTTTTCATGATGTCTTTCAGAACTTGCTGCAAAAAGAGTGCAAGGACATTGATAAACCTGCTCTTCCACAATTTCTTACAAAACGCTATTTGTTAGAGGGGTCTAAGGATCAGTTCTGTCAAACGCCTAAAGTGAATACTATTTTGGCCTCCATGTGCTCTTCCTCCTCTTTGACCTCGGAGGATGCTGTCCTCTCTGATCCTGTGGATAAAAAGGTTGAGTCCGCCATGAAAAAGGCGTATACTGCCTCTAACCATGGTATTAGGGCCAATACTTATGCTGCTGTTGGAATGGGTGAACACGATGTCAGTGTTTACCGTGATGTGTGCAGGCCTGACAATGGCAATACCAATAAATGCAATGTCAACGTATGCCATAACTTATGCTTGCACGAATATGCCAGTTCCTGTCAATGCAATGTTAATGTATGTCATAACCTGTACCCACACAGTAGCGCTGACACCAACAATGACGAGATCAATGTTTGTCATAATCTATGCTCAAATGATGAGATCAATGTATGTCATAATTCATGCTCAAATAACGGTACTGTTACCAGTAATAACAATGCTGATGTACATTATGACTTAAGCAAACTTAACCGTGTTAGTACCAGTAAGAACAATGTCAATGTATGCTATGTTAACCATGTGCACAATGTTAAGGATGTCAATAAAAATGATACCTGTGACTGCCATATTATTTTCAGGAGTTCCAATGAACTCATATCATTGCTGTCGGATTCACCCAAGGTGACCTCCCCATCAACCCAGAGATACATGTTTAGGCAAGTTCTACAACCCACAACCACGCCTATCGAATACCAGGTCACAGGTGGGGTCTCTCGTAACCTAAAGACAAATGCGCGCCCAGGGAAAACCCTGATCAATACCACAGATAGATAGTTGCACCACAACAGGCAATTGGCCCCAATAAAACACGTTTGGCCAAAGGCTCTCATTCCCTAAAATACCACAAAGCTAGATGCCACATGTAGATAGAAACACTCAACCAATCAGGGCACGACATGCACACAACATGTAGTGATCACACGCTTCTCATTTAGACATCTGGATGCATACATACTGGCCCACACTAGCTCTCCCTCAGGTTGAGAGTCATCAAATGCCCGCATTTGTTGATTTATGACTGAGATGCTTTTCTGGAATGTAGAAAATTGCTTTATTGTACCCCATGAACTGTATATAAAAGCGGGCAAAACTTTGTACACCAAGAGACTTTGATCAGACGCACTCTGTCGAGGCTCTCCCGCCCACACCATTTATTTGAACCAATTTATTCCTTTTTTTCCATAGCCTCTTGTCTTTTTATTTATTTTAGGTAAACTCATATACGAGCAACACTGCTAATGCCAAGCAGGCACTCCTTAAAGACTTCCATACTCTCTTTGACTGACTTCAGGTACAGGAGGATTCTACTGCTCTTCAAGCTAATATGGAAATGTTGTCACATTTTGTCTGATTCTGTTTTTGACAGTCTTTGGGCTTTAACAATGGCTGTGGGTGCTTTCATCTCAGGGCGTAGGACTCTGTGGTGAAGTCATGGAAGTTGGAGGCTAGTCAGAGGTCCATGTTACCTTTTTTGGGGCAGAAATTGCTTGTTCCTGAGCTGAATGATATGGTGGAAAAGGCAGCAGAGGAGAAAAAGATTTTAAAGCCCTTTAAACAAGTCCAGGATAGGAAGCAATTTGGGTACAAAAGAACTGTTTTTCAGCCAGCTGAGAGGCTTCCCTTTCAAGGCAAGCCTGTGGTCGCGGACCGCCTTTTATAGCAAATCCTAACCCTCATCCTCCTGCACAGCTGAAGTTCAGCAACAGAAATGACTATATGATGGTGGGAGGTCGATTCAAGCAGTTTCTGCAACAGTGGAAGAAGAAGGTGACAGATTCATGGGTCCTTTTGATAGTGGAACATGGCTATCAGATTAAATTCAAAGGGATCGTTCCCAGTCCTTGTTTCAAATGTACTCCTTCTTCAAAGGATCTTGTCAAACTTTAATGGCTCAGGTCCAGTGGCTCCTTCAGAAAAAAGCAACTGTTCCAGTTCCAGTGAAGCAGAATGGTTGGGATTTTACTCAAATCAGTTTTTGGTGCCAAAACCAGACTGGTCATTTCAATGCATTCTCAGTCTCAAGGACGTGAGCGCTTTCGTCTTTTTGGAACATTTCAGGATGATATCTCTTCAGTCTTTCATTCCCTTGCTCATGAAGGGGGATTTCTTGGCAACTATGGACTTACAGGATGCATATTTTCATGTCTCACTACATCTGGAGGGGAGACGTTCCTGAGGTTTGCAATAGAATATCTTCATTTTCAGTTTCAAGCCCTGCTGTTTGGTCTGGCCACGTCTCCCCGCGTGTTTACGATTGTATTGTCTGTACTTGTTACTTTCTTACATTTGCAATGTGTTGTTTTGTATCCTTATCTTGATGATTGCTTGTTGAATGTTCCTTCTCTTTTCAAGGCATGCCAGGATGCGGATTTGGTCCGTAAAACCTTGCAAGATTTCGGTCGTCTGGTGAATCGGTCTAAGGCTCATCTCACCCCTTTTCAAGTAAAGACTTTCATAGGTACTCGGCTGGATACTTGGGTGGGTGCAGCCTTTCTCCTGGCTAACAGAATGTACTCTCTCTAGTCAGGTGTGAGGGACTTAGCGACATGTTCACGAAGTTGTGCAAGATGCTGGTTACGAGTGCAAGGCCTCTTGAAACCATGACAGTGGAGGTACCAGGGGCAAGATTTCATCTGAAGCCAACTGTAAATTGCATCCTTGTCCATTGGGATCCCAGCTCATGGGCTATGAACTATTTATTCTCCTTTCAGATCAAATTGTGCAAGGCCTGTCTTTGTGGAAGGTTCAGGATAATCTATTGAAAGCATTTCATTTCAGCTGCTGACTCCTGTTCTCTTGACGACGGATGCAAGCATGTGGGTTTGGGTTGTGGTTTTGGATCAAAGAGAGATGAGTGACCCTTGGTCCCAATGGGAGAGCCAGCAGTCCTTGAATTGGAGGGAACTCATGGCTATCAGGAAGGCCTTTGCTTGCCTTTTAGGACTACTTAAGGGGGAAAAATGTGGTAATTCAGACAGATAATCAAGTAGCAAGGGCATACTTGAATAGGCAGGGAGGTGCCAAGAGCATGTCCCCTCAATTGGATTGCGCTCATAATTTGTCTTTGGGTGGAAGAGACTGTTCTGGGTCTGACTGCGGTTTATACTCAGGGGGAGATTCATTTTTGGGCAGACAGCCTCAGCAGAGCCTTACCCTCCTCAGCGACATACCATTTGCCCCATCCTCACTTTCGCCTTGTCTACCAGGGATTCGGGGAGCCTTGACTGGACTTTTCAACCCTTCCCAGAGAATGCTCAGTGCCCACAGTTTTGTACAGAGATCCCATCTCCCCTGGCATGGGCAGTGGATGCCCTCTCAATCCTGTGGTCTCAGGGATGCTGTATGCCTTTCCTCCAATTCCCCACCTGCCAAAGGTCCTCCAGAAGATCAGGTAAGAGAAGGTTCAGGTGATCCTGATTGCCCCTTCCTGGCCCAGGCATCATTGGTTTCCTCTCCTTCAGACTCTGTTCAAGGGCCGGCTTTTTCATCTCCCTCACACGCACGCTCCTCTATATCCACAGCTGTCTCGCCAGATGGTTGCGAGGTTGTGTCTGATGGCTTGGCTGTTGAGAGAGTAGGGTTGGAGACTCTGGGTTGCTCTTCTCAGGTGGCTTTGGAGATTCAGTCATCTTGTAGGCAGTCTACCCTTAGGTCCTATAAAAAATACTAGGTTTATTTTTCTAAGTGGTGTTTGGCTCGCTCTGAGGTTCCTACAGTCATTGATTCTTTTAAAATTCTTGACTTTTTGTGAGATGGGTTTGTCAAAGGCTTGACTTCTCGTATTCTTTCTCCTCAGTGGGCAGCAATAAAGGCATTCCGGTCCTTTTCTGATGACTGCTCTACTCTTTCTTCATTAGTTTTCAGCTACTTAGGAGTATCAGGCTGCAGCGTCCCACTATCAGAAAAGAGGTTCCTTCTTGGGATCTGTCCATTGTACTCTAGAAGTTACAAGGTGCCCCTTTTGAGCCGTTGGAGGAGGTGGAATTGGTATGATTGTCAGCTAAGGTCGTTGTTTTTGGTAGCCATTACGTCTGCTAAACGTCTTGAAGAAATCGGGCCCTCATGGCAGCTTTTCCGTATCTAAAATCTTTCCCTGACTGTGTGGTTCTTAGGCTAGATCCTAAGTGCATTCCTAAGATGTCTTCTTCTTTTCACTCGACTCAGGAGGTCATTTTGCTGTTTTTTGTGGATTGCTCCTCATCTTCTCTCCCTTCCACTCTGGATGTCAGGAGGGCCCTTCTGATATATCTGGAGTGCACAAAACCTTTTAGGTTGTCAAACTCCTTATTTATTGCTCATGTTTCGGTGATGATGGGTACGAAGGTCTCTGCTCAAATCCTAAGTCGGTGGGTCCGTCAGGCCACTGCCCATGCGTATTCTGTGGTATGGGAGTCTCTTTCACCTGATGTCCAAGGTAGATCGACTCGGGCAGTTTCCACTTCCTGGGCTGAAGCTGGGGATGTGTCCCTTTTGGAAATTTGCCAGGCTGCCACTTGGTCTTCCCCCATACCTTTCTTAATCATTATCATCTTTCAGTTTGTAATGATTCGGATGGCCATTTTGGTGCTACAGTTTTGGCTACTGCAATGAAACAATGGATGTTTTCTATTCTGAATAAAACTTGTTCTGCATTTATTCTATTGGTGCATCTTTGTCCTTTATGGGCTTGTTATATCCTCAGTTGTTAGGACTGGGACAGAGAAGACCCCATGAGGGGGTAATGAACTTGTTCATTACCCCAAGTAGGGGTCCTCCTCGTCCCTGTCCTCTTTCCTCCCTCTCTCCCTGGTTGCACCTTGTGGTCTACAGCTTGGTTACATAACAGGAAGAGGTGAGGGGTGAGGAGTCTTACATTTAAAAAAAAAGGGAATTTAATAAAAATAAAAGAAGGTACTTACATGCTATAGCTGTCATGGGAGGGAAATACCCCTCAGTTGTTAGGACTTGGACAAGGAGGAACCCCCTAATTGGGGTAATGAAGATTACTGGTAAGTAACAAGGTTGTTATCTAGGCAGCACGTGGGTTTGGTCATTGCTAGTACATTTTCACTCCACTGAGGAGAGGATGGGACGGGGCAAGGAATAAGAATTGACAAGCAGCAATGATGACATTGAAAGCAACAATAAAAAAAAGTATGCATATCTGAGTGCAATCCGCGATAGGGCACCTATGAAGAAATCAATCGGACTTCATCCATGCTCCATCAAAAGAGAATTGCACAAAAAGGAAGTCAACCCAGGACCCGCTGATTCAATGAGAACCAAGAAAATTAGAGCGACATTGATGCCAACCAATGGTAAGTAACGGGCAGACTCTAAGCCCTTTTTGGTTGTTTAAAAAAAAACAAAAAAACAATAGACTCACATGGACAGCGCATGTGCGTTTAGGCTAGACCTGAAAAAACCTAACTGGAATTCCTTCTCTTGCCCTTTTCTGCTCGAGTCGATGTGTACAATTCACTGTATAACATATTCTAAGAAATGCCTATGCCACACTGTTGCTTATTTAGAACGGCGTTAGAGCTGTCTATAATGGCAGCAAGTAATGTTGATGGAGTACAGCCTTACACGTGACTCTCTTTCACTTTGCTTTCGAAAGCTTAGATTTAAGTTTACCAAAAAGAAAAGTATCTATTATTGTAGATTTTTATTTATTATATTGAATTGTAGTATTTATGTAGCACTTTGTAAAGCGCTGTATTGCATTATGTTGTGATGGTGTGGGCCAGCGTGGTCTGGGAAGCCTATCTCGAACCAAGTTGAAAGAATTGGAACAGAAACTTTTGAACTCAAAACTGGGTGTTGAAAACGGTGCCTTCAAGAAGAAAGTTGGGTTTAACCGGAACTCACCGTTCACTCTTACTAACTATGGGAATTTCAAGAGAGGGTTAACGTAGTAATCACAATTCACCTAAAAATGTTTTAAAGTCAGTAGGATAGCTGTGGCATTAATAAGAGCTAAGAAGGCTTTTAAAATATCTCCAATGGGAAAAATTAAAGTATTTGTTAATTGTTTTATTTTTATTTTACTGCCCTGTCTTCGAACTTGCCCTATTGGCTTTCTGCTTATGTTTAGCACTCTTATCTCTATAACTACTGGCTATACCTTTAGAAGAATGACTCTGAAAACTGGCATTTAGAAAATCTGATTGTTAAACAATGGGAGAGAGTCCACCGTCTTGAAGTAAGCTGTGCCTAAGCTCTCACAAGGCCCAAACAATCTGCTATACTGGTTTCTAGGAGGGCAACCTGGCTGACACTTGGTAGCTCGGCTCCAGCAACAAGGCTTTCCTTATAGAAATGAATCTGGTGCAATTGCAATTACATTGCCAGACGCTAATTTATTAACTGGTGGAAAGCAAGCTATGAACTCCCATAAAATAGATAAATCAGTGCTATCTGATGTAAACATTTTGGCTTACTGCTAGTACAAATTACACTCAGCAAAAGGGTTTTCTTCAGAGCAGAGAAATGCATGAAAAGTATTTAAGCACCACCAAAACATCATGAAAGCCGAGAAACCAATCAGTAAAATTTCCAAATCAATTTAGTAGAATAAAACACGACCAAATGAAAAAAAGAATTTCAAGGGAACTAGTGGGATATTAGGGGGCATATTTATGAAACTGCGTTGTGTTGCGCCATAGGGAAAGGGCAGGAGTGTGCTGTATCTAAGGAAATGCAGCGCATTCTTGCCTTTTCCCCTGTGCTAGCACACTTTAGGCAGCCAATGCAGTCACCCTTGCACCATGGTGTAAGGGTGCATCTGTTGTAGGCAGGATTGTTTTTGTGGAGGAAGGGACACCTTCCTGCACAAAAACAATCCTGGGAGGCATATTCCTCTATCTATGTGTGCTGCAGGAAACAGCACACATAGAAAGAGGAAGTAACAAGGAGAAATAAAGGAATTTCTCCTTGCTATGCCTCCCCTGGGAAGGCGTGAGATATTGGCGCATTCCCAGGTTTACAAGTTCTTTTAAATCTGGGAATGCGTCAAAATCCATGGGAGTTGCATGGGAACACCCACACAATACCTACCCAGAGCAGAGTAGCGCAATGCAGCAATCTACGCTGCATTGCGCTACTCCAGATTTATGAAGCCACTTGCTTAGCTTCACAAATCTGTCATAGAGGTTTGTGTCGCGCATGTACCACATTGCGTGGTACAACCTCAACGCAACCCTCTTATAAATATGCCCCTAAATGTCAAGAAGTTCCAAGAATCATCAAAGTCCCATTGCTAATCAAAGGGCATGGGTGACTGGGCCATAGCTGACTTAACAGGCTCAACAGCCCAGTGGTTTACGTCAATGAACAGTTTTACCTTCTGATTTAGAAGAAATTGTGGAAGTTAAAATTCCAGGGAGGCAAAGCAAGATGCTATGGCTGATGAGAATTCCACAAGACACGGTGTGAGGAGTTTGTGGTCCTGGAGAAGCCTTGAGTTTTGGCAGTGAAAAGTGCTGAGAGGGACAACCTTGAAAAACATAGCTGCAGAGGCTGCTTCATGGCTAGGCTCACTTTGCTACCTTTCTTGTTCTCACGTTTTATCTGCAGAACGTAGATGAAATTATGGTGCTAAAAAGTTTCCAGCGAGATGAGGTAAACACCTGCATCCAGGCAGTGGTCCACAAGGCCAGCAAGGTATCTTATACATGAGGCCCTATTGAAGTTTCTTCTATCATGGAAGAAGTTGTGAGTGGAACAAATCAGCAAATTTTAATAGTTGACTTTGAGAGCATCAGAACCATATCCGAGCCCTATGGATGAATATGCTTAACGTCTTTCTCTTGACCACTTCTCAAGATCCCAGAGTGCAATGGATGACTTCCAGGGTGCCAGGGCACAATAGCACTAGGGGGCAAGCTCCACCACTCTATTCACCTTGGGCCGCACCAGACTCCAGTCATGTGGTGGGATGGTTCTTCAGAAATATGTCTTTCTTGCCCTTTATGTTCCTGCACCTACATGAGGCCAGCTGTTGTGGCGCTGGAGAAAACATTTCGTTCTTGAATACGAGGGAATACAGGCAATCCTCAGTCTTCTGCAAAGGCAGACAGACAGTAGAAAACTCCTCTTTTGATCTTCTCCAAGTCAAGTTTTGTTTCAGAGCCTCTCGGGAGGTAGCCCTTCCTACAGAAACCACAGGCTAGTGATTGTTGATAAGACAGCAGCCTATCCGAATGAGACTTCCACACTTCACTATAACCTTTTTTTCAGTTTTCAGAAGTTATTGTGTTTTTTCTGCAAACAACCTTAGAAAATTCAAAGTGGCGGAGACCATGGGCAACCATGTGTAACTCTCACCCGTCCTTCCTGGTGCTGGGCTGTGGAAATGAGATCCTCCACCCCCTTCCCCATCGAGACAACTACTTCCGTTCTTGTACATGGTAACTTCCTCCAGAAATTATAGCCTTGCTGCCTATAATGCTGGCCTTCATAAAAAGGCGAGCTTACTCAAGAGCCCTCTATGATATAGACATGCCACTATCAGGGTTCCTGTATGTTTCTTTATGCCATCAGTCCCTTCCCTTCGCCTTCCTAGATAACCAGGGCAGGGGCGGCTCCTCCATGTGGGCGGAGGAGCGTCGCCCCACTGCTTTCTCGCAGTGCGAGAAGCAGAAACATAAAATGGTATTTGAAATACCATTTTATATTTCTGCTTCTCACACTGCGAGAAAGCTGAAGGGTATGCCTGGTTGGGGGCGGGTGGGTGGGCGTTCCTGCTTCAGGCAGGGGAGGAGTGGCTTGCCCACTGTTGTGGGCACTAACTGTTTGGTTGGCCCCAGGGCCGACCAAACCAGTCATGCACACTCTGCATTTTCTCTAATAAAAATGGATTCCCCATAGACGCCTGTGGGGTCAGCGTCCTAGCCAATCACAACGCTGCCATTGCAGCGTTGTGACTGGCTTAGGGGAGGAGAGGGAGGCTGCCTGCTTCCTGTAAGGCGTTAGGCGCAGAGAGGGGACGCGACACGGGACCGGAGGCGAAGGTAAGTTTAATTTATTTTTTATTTTTTAATTAACCCCCCCTCCCCACGTGACCGCCCCCTGTGCGCCCCCTCCCCACCCACGAGTCATGCCGGCCGTGACTGAACCAAGGATAGAAGCTCTGCAATTAACTTCATTTGGCCCTCCTGCCAGAGTTCTGCCAGCAAGTCACCTGCTCACAGAGATACTTTGTACTTCTGCAAGCGCTACATTTAATCACCAGAGCGGGGCAATGTAATTACTGACACCAGAAGGGGGAGGGCACTTCCAGAATTACCCTGCTGACTGCACAGATTAAAGCAGAAAGGAAAAACCTTTTCATAAACCATTTTTGTATATTTGCCAAAACCCATACTCAAAAATGAATGAGATGTTTGCTAAATGTTACAGCTACACGCTGATGGTTTTCTCTAGGCCTTGCCAAAGAAAAGTATGAATTATATTCATTTTTATTCAAGCAGGCGTTGTGAACTTCAAGGCACTACTAATGGGTGGCTTAGGTAATGTAAAAATTATTTTCCAAGTGTTGAAAATGGTTTATTTAGTTTTGACTGCAGTTTTTGCCTTCAGATGCCCAGGCCACCAATGGCAGTCCTGCAGCCAAGTCAGATTAGTGGGCGGTCTAAGGGGACTCTGCAGCCCGCATCTGACTTTGATGTTGCTTATGATTTTCTGTGCTATAATACTGCAGCCTCACATAAGAGTCGAGAATGGCAATTTGAAATAATCATTATTACAAATGTTAAGAATTAGACAACATCCACAGGGCGATGCCTAGCTGTCCCCAGTGTTCTGAGACAAAACAGGAAATGAACACCAGTCCACTGAAAGCCAACAAGCTGAGGAGACCACAGTGAAAGGTAAATGCCTCTAGAAACACTAAAACAACAATACAAGTAATAAATAATAAATTAAGCTTTTTTTTTACCCCAGGTAACTAATAAAAAAAAACTTTTATTGGGAAAAAGAAACAAAATTGGCAATTAAATCTAGACATCAGGAAGTGCAGCCAAAACAAAAACCATTCCCAATTGGAAAGTGTAAACCAATGTTAGTTTATGCGTTGTGGGAGACCGGGACAAGGACACTCTATGTAGGTAACTTGCAATGTACTGTGGCTGGGTATAGGTTGGCAGTTCATCCATGTCAAAAGTTTCATCTTCATTCCATTTCTGAAGGTCAAAGATCTTTGATGAGCAAGCCTGTAATCTGTATCCACGAAGAGTTCCACAAGATCAAACGCATCTAGTGAGTAGTCCCACTGTAGCCTCGATCTTCCTGCTAAAAATGCTCAGAGAGAAAATCTACAAAGAAGAATCTGTCAAGGTCTCTCCTTTTCAGGAAGGGTTGGCACCATCTGTCAATCTGTCATGGATTCATTTTTTCATACGTTCTAACTTTTAGGAGAACATCCACAGCTTCATTTCAATGGTGTCATAAACTCCAAATGGTCAGGATAGGTTACTGACACTGATACTTGGGGGAAAGTTTCAGTAGAGGTCCTCACAACTCTACCTCAGGATTACTGCAAAATGCCCGGTTCCTAATTGTTCCAGGGATGTCTTTCTCTACAACATGCTTGCTCTGACTACATACCTTCAGGTCTCATCAGGCACAAGGCAGACCTTTCACAGTGGGTGGAAGGAGAAATGTCCAGTAGTAATGAGCCCACATATATGACAGTCCTTTTGAAGTGGCATACTGTGCTATTTTGGATTATTAATTTTTGCTCAGGTACAGCCAGGGCCGGACTGACCGTACAGTGCATCCGGCGTTTCCCCAGAAGTCTGGAAGGGTGGGGGCTGGTTTTCAGCGGTGGGGGCCGATTTTGTCATTGGGGCCGGTTTTGCAGCGGTGATGTAATATCGGTCCCCAGTAACAAAAGCTGCAAACAAGCGTTTCCAGCCTCCCCGGACCAGGCAGGGGCTGGTCCGAGAAAATTGCCAGGGCTGCTTTGGGTTCCCCGGCCGACCCTGGGTACAGCATAAAGCCATGCCCCAAGGAACGTTTCAAAGAAACCTCAGCAGCAACAGGTTCCACGTTTGTCCCACTTGGAGCTACAGGCCGAAGAGGAAGGCTTAAATGGGAACCCACACACAATGTTCTCAGCCTTTAGGGACACTTGCTAGCTACTGCATCTTGTGTTACTCTGCTAGAGGACATTGACCTCCATAAAAATGACCTTTGATCGCTGTGTGTTTATTTTTGTGCATTTGTTTATATTCGTTCACACCCACAGGCTCCATAACGAGCAGCATCAAAGCGTCCCCAAATCCTGGTCAAGGGTAACCATTGCCTTATATTGGTGCTCTGTAATTTCTAAGAATCATATTCTCGTTCCTTTAACCTAATTTCACCCATTTTGGTGTAATTTTTATTATTAAACAGTTCTCCTTTTAGCTAAACGTGTTTCCAAATGGTATTGCTCTTTCTTAACTTTAATGTTGTTTTTGTGCTCCTTAAATATCTAACACAGTACATTTGCCAGTGCTGCAAAGCCAGACGTCAAATGTCAGGCTATGTCTTCTGAAAACCACTGCTTATTCTGTTAACATAGGATTGTTGTTTGCTTCTCTTCCTCTGACTGCAAAGTGAGAGGAGTTTTTAAAGTGAATTACCTGACAATTGTGCTGGAGTACAGGAAGTGTGAAAGGAAAGGCTGTAGGATGTCGTTTTGTATGCATGCCGCAGTTAAGAAAGCATGTAGTAAGTTGTAATTCTTAATTGTGCTGGAACAGAGACTTTAATAGGATCAAAGCAAATCAAGACGCTTTACTTGGCGATGCACAAATGATAACTATACACAGAAACCCAATTTCAACACATTATTATTTGAGTGCTATATGCTATATAGTTTTATCATTAAAACGGTATCGCTTTGCAAATTTAGTGGCTATTCCAGTGGAAAATGTGCTGTCTGTAAATGACAAAGCACTACCACACAATGCTTTAGTTACTTTCCAAAATTGCCCTTCCTCATGTTCATTAAAGGTAGGTGGGTCACAAAAGTTTGTTGTTCTAAAAAGTAGGTTGTGATTCTAAAAAGTTTGGGAACCACTGATCTAGCACATTTTTCTGGGGAGAAACCTGCTACTTTGTGTCATAACTACCAGGCTTAAGCACAGATTCTTTCATTAAGTTTCATATAGTGAGATCATGTATTATTAAATTGATGTGATCCCTCCTCAAAAATTAGTGATGTAAAAAACCACAACTTTCATATCTTATCTCTATATTTCTGCAGGCCATATACAAATATCTCATCTCCTGAAGCAGCATATGCGTTTTATCTGGGTGCCCCAAGTGTCCCCAAACGTGACTTGTATTTGTCTTTCCCTTCGTCCGCGCCAATGAGAACAGGCAAGTTTTGATTCCATAAAGTAAAAAAAAATATTTACATAATGCTGGCTAAGGGCAATAGTACTGCCTGTCTCGGAGGCGAGGACTCATCCTCACGTGGTTAGGTCTGCGACAAGGATGACCTGACAGGAGACAATGGCTGTGATTGAAGAGGGTTATTATGATTCTTGCTGTGTCCCATATGTGTGAAGTAATCAGACTTCAGAAGAGTGTGTATTGAAGATGATCAAGAGATGTCCTGAGATGACATACTGAATATGGCCTGGGTATCTGTCATCAAGGGATTTGTTGGTGAGGGGAGATCTATTTCAGGCAATGACAATGCTTTATGAAAATTGTGAGAAGTTGGCCTGGCATATGCTGTCCACTAATTATAGTGGGCACCTTGCACCAGTCCAAATCGACTCTTATGGTAGGTAGGTTAAAGACAACCTTATTGAAAGCTATCCTAGTGGTAGCTATGGAGAGCAGCCTTCAGGCTAAGTCTTGAAGGAATGTAAAGCAGCTTGTTTTACCAGTCTATAATCTCTTGAGTGACCAAATGAAAGAGCACCACACCAGGTATATATTCAAAATATATGTATTTATTACTAAACACACCCCTCTAGTCTCTTTATGAGGCTAGAGTTCGAAGTACATAGGTTATAAGATCTTAAATCACAGTAATAGCACAAATACACGTTTGGGCCCCAGGGGCGTACCAAACCATATACCAATAAAATGGTATGCGAACCACGACTGAACTAGACACTAGGCCTAGAGCCTCTAGAAGTGCTTGGACCACAAGGAACCACCCAAGGTAGTGACACAGGGGACCCACGGGAGACGCGTGCAGTGTAAATACACAACCGCGATACGCCGTTAACTTCTATGGAGAAAGTCGGGATCGGGAAAATAGAGGAAAGGGACACTTAGAAGAGGACTAGGACAAAACCCTTTGAGATCTAGGACTTTGAAGAGTCTCTACCCATGGGAGCACCGGAGTACTCGTGTTACCTCACCCAGGGAAGCCGGGTGCATAGGTGCCTTTCGGGGTCGGGTTTCGTCGTCGATTCGAATGGCGATCTGCTGCAAAGTGCTGCTGGCGGCCAAGGGAAAAGTGTCCGGGTGGATCCAAGAGTGGATCGGAGTTCTGGTGAACCTGAAAGCAGAGGGGACAGAGTCTGGGTCACTAGCCAGTGACCAGGAAGGCGATGGACAGATGCCCACCGATGTCGAGTGCTTCAGGTGCGTTGACGGTCGTCTTGACTCTTCAGCCACGAGGTCCGGGAGGCGTTGTCGGCGACCAGGAGCAGGATTCGGGCTGGTGCTCGATGTCTGTCGAGTGCTGAGGTGTCGGCGACCGGATTGGACCCAACAAGCCTTGGCAACGGCAAGTCTCGAGTAAGATGTAGATCGTCGATGATGCAGACCAGTAAGGTCTGGGGAACTCACCCAGCGAGGGTAAGTGAGGGCAGGCCTGGAGCAACCAGGATGCCAAGTAAAGAAAAGATTGGCCTTCGTTAAGGGCTACTAGCCAACGGGCTAGCGACCGCAAAGGAGCCTCGTGACGCCGCACGTGGAGCTGGCTTACAGGACACTCGTGGAGTGGGGGCCAGTGATCTTCGGTGCAGGTGGTGCTGGAGGCTAGGGCTACTTGGAACCCAAAGCACGACTTCTTGGGAGACCCAGAAGATGGTGCACTTGCAAGTGTGCTCGGTGTCCAGGGGTCACGGTCTCAAGTCACCCACGATAGCCACGGGCCTCAGCTTTGCTGGGGACTCAGGGTAGCCTCGGGGAAGTCTGAGAATCCACCTCTGGTGATGCGATGACTTCGGCGTCCGACGGGAGCTTCAGTGATGCGAACCGGACAGATGCTTCTTTGGTGCCTGCCAAGCAGGGGAGTCACTCCTTGACCCCAAGGGAGATTCTTCAGTCCTCTAATCTTGTCGTAGAGCGTCGAAGGTCCAGGATTCAGTGTCAGAGTTTCGTCCAGGTATAATCTAAAGTCCTAAGGACTGGGTTCCTACCTTTATTCTAAAAATAGGGGTTGGACTACTCTGTGGCCCCACCTATGGGTGGGTCAGGGCAGAGGGGTGGCTACACCCCTTTCCCTTTGTCCAGTTCGCGCCAAAGCAGGGGCTGCAAGCCCCTGATCCGGTTTGAACTGGGGATATGCACAGGGACACCAAATGTGCCCCCAGTGCAGGACTTCAAAGCACCCGAAAGTGCTCCCGCCCAGCCCCAATACACATTATCCTGTCTGGGGAGGTGGTCACACCTCCCTGGGACAGGAAACCTATTGTCCAGGCCTCCCCTGCCGGAGTTTCGTCCAGCAGCAGGAGGCCAGACTCGTGTCTGTGGCAGCAGCATCCATTTTGTGATGCCAGGGCTCTGGAAAGAAGTTACCGGACTCGTCAGAGTTAACATGTCTTTCCCTCTAGAAGGGTGGAATGCTACCCCCGCCGCCAGGATTGGCGGGGGGGGGGTAGTATTCCAAGATGTTTGACACCAAACACGACATGTTTAGGTGCAGCCATTCCAAAGTTAGCATTTTACCGCGAGGATATAATGCGCTTAAGAGTATATGGTCAGGCTGCACTACAAACAGCATCAGAGATGGTCTCCGAACGCTGCAGAGGGGCCCTGCTCATGCAGGGGCACCCTCTCACATAGGAACCATGCACTCTGCCTTTAGGATTGATAAGGCCTGCCTTAGGAGTGACTTATAGGTTTATATGTGTGTATGTATTTCGTGATATAGGTAACCTATATCACAGTAAGGAGTGCATGCACCACCTTACCCAGGCTGCAGTAGCAGACCTGTGGTGTCAGTTTGGATGGCCTTCCAGGGGTGGCATAATATATGCTGCAGCCCCTGGCAGGCCTCTGAGGTACCTATGCCCTTGGTACATAGTATACCATATACTAGGGACTTATAAGGGCACTCCAGATCCCAATCAGTGATGTGCCTAAGGCACATGGAGACCCTTTTAAAGAGGAAACAGCTAGGCTGGGGTTCTGAATAGCAGGGCCCCAGCCAGACTAATGTCGAAAACCAGTGAAGCATCAGCAAAAAGTGGGGGTACCCATGTGAAGCAGATCCTACTCTCCTACACAACCCCCCCAAACTTAGGGACATTAAACTAACCTTGCCCAGTTAAGTCTTCATGTTCTAAGTGGAAATACCTAGAGAGTCCATCTGCATTCGCATGGTTACTCCCAGGCCTATGTTCCACTGTAAAGTCCATCCCCTGTAGGGAAATGGACCACCTAAGCAGTTTGGGGTTTTCACCCTTCATTTGTTTTAGCCATAAGAGGGGCTTATGGTCTGTCTGAACCAGGAAGTGTGTACCAAACAAGTATGGCCTCAACTTCTTCAGAGCCCAGACCACAGCAAAGGCCTCCCTCTCTATGGCTGACCAACGTTTCTCTCTAGGGGTCAGCCTTCTGCTAATAAAAGCTACTGGCTGATCCTGACCTTCTTCATTCAATTGTGACAGTACAGCCCCTACCCCCAATTCAGATGCATCTGTTTGAACAATGAACTTCTTGGAGTAATCAGGACTCTGCAGAATTGGAGCAGTGCACATGGCCTGCTTGAGGTCATCAAATGCCTTTTGACAGCTAACTGTCCACTGAACCTTTTTGGGCATTTTCTTAGAAGTTAAGTCATTCAAGGGTGTCACTATTGATCCATACCCCTTGACAAATCTCCTATAGTACCCAGTCAGGCCTAAGAAGGCTCTCACCTGAGTCTGGGTAGTGGGAGCAGTCCAGTCCATGATGGTCTGGATCTTGCTCTGCAAAGGTTGAACCTGGCCTCCACCCACAAGGTGGCCCAGGTACACAACCTGACTCTGCCCTATCTGGCACTTAGTGGCCTTGATAGTCAGACCTGCCTTTGCAGGGCCTGTAAAACATTCCTGAGGTGGACTAGGTGATCCTCCCAGGTGGAGCTAAAGACAGCAATATCATCTAGATAAGCTGCACTATAGGCTTCCAGTCCTGTGAGAACTGTATTCACCAACCTCTGGAAAGTGGCAGGTGCATTTTCAGACCAAAGGGCATTACCACAAATTGATAATGCCCACTAGGGGTTGAAAATGCTGTTTTGGGCCTTGCAGTATCAGCTAGTCGGATCTGCCAGTAGCCAGCTGTTAGGTCAAATGTGCTGAGATATTTGGCAGAGGCCAAAGTATCTATGAGCTCATCTGCCCTGGGTATGGGATGGGCATCAGTCCTAGTGACTGCATTGAGACCCCTGTAGTCTACACAAAACCTCATCTCTCTTTTCCCACCACTGGTGTGAGGTTTCGGTACCAGGACTACTGGACTAGTCCAAGGGCTATCTGAGGGTTCAATTACTCCCAACTCCAACATTTTCTGGACTTCAGTCCTGATACAGTCCCTGACATGGTCAGGTTGCCTATAAATCTTGTTTTTAATAGGCAGACTGTCCCCAGTGTCCACTTCATGAGTGCACCAGGTGGTCTGACTGGGTGTCAGTGAAAACATATGTCTAAACTGATTGAGGACTTGCCTGCAATCAGTTTGTTGCTGGGTAGTGAGGCTGCCTGCCAAGGCTACACCTCAACTGACCCATCGTCAGGGTTCTGTGAGAGCAGGTCAGGGAGTGGGTCACTCTCTTCCTCCTGCCCTTCATCAGTAGCCATGAGCAAGCCCATGTCTGCCCTGTCCACATATGGCTTTAGTCTGTTGACATGGAGAACCCTTTGGGGACTCCTGGGTGTTCCCAGGTCCACTAAGTAAGTGACCTCACCCTTCTGCTCAACAATAGTGTGGGGTCCACTCCATTTGTCTTGGAGAGCTGCTGGGGCCACTGGCTCCAACACCCACACCTTCTGTCCTGGCTGGTACACAGTCAGAACAGCCTTTGGTCATGCCAGGCCTTCTGAAGTTCCTGGCTAGCCTCAAGGTTTTTGGTTGCCTTTTTCATGTACTCAGCCATTCTGGAGCGGAGACCAAGTACATAGTCCACTATATCTTGCTTTGGGGGCTTGAGAGGTAACTCCCATCCTTCCTTTACCAAGCACAGTGGACCCCTCACAGGGTGGCCAAACAGAAGTTCAAAAGGGCTGTAACCAACCCCTTCTGAGGCACCTCCCTATATGCGAATAAAAGGCAGGGCAAGAGTATGTCCCATCTACGCCTAAGCTTTTCTGGGAGCCCTTTAATCATGCCCTTCAAGGTTTTGTTGAATCTCTCAACTAAACCATTGCATTGTGGGTGATAGGGTGTGGTGAACTTATAAGTCACTCCACACTCCTTCCACATTGCTTTTAAGTACCCAGACATGAAGTTAGCACCCCTGTCTGATACTACCTCCTTAGGAAAGCCCACTCTTGAGAAGATTCCCAGGAGGGCCCTTGCCACCACAGGTGCTGTAGTGGTCCTGAGGGGAATAGCTTCTGGGTACCTGGTGGCATGATCCACTACCACCAGGATAAACCTGTGCCCAGAGGCTGTTTGGGGATCCATGGGACCAACAATGTCAATCCCTACCCTCTCAAAGGGCACCCCCACCACAGGTAGTGGTATCAGGGGGCCTTTGTAGTGCCACCTGCTTTGCCACTGGCTTGGCAGGTTACACAGGAGCGACAAAACTCCTTACTGTCTTCAGACATGTGGGGCCAGTGAAAGTGAGGGACAATTCGGTCCCAAGTCTTGTTCTGGCCCAGGTGTCCTGCTAAGGGAATATCATGGGCTAGGGTCAATAGGAAGCCCCTGAACTTCAAAGGTATTACCAACCTCCTGGTAGCACCAGGCTTGGGGTCTCTACTCTCTGAGTACAGGAGTCCATCATCCCAATACACTGTATGGGGACCACTAGCTTTCCCAGCAGCCTCAGCAGCAGCTTGCTGTCTGAGGGGTTCAAGGGAGGGGCAGCTCTGCTGCTCCTGGCTCAGATCTGCCCTAGAAGGTCCCCCTGTCCCCAAGAACTCAACCTGGTCAGGTTCAAGTTCCTCTGGGACAGTTCCTTCTTCAGGGCTGAGATCATCCCCCTCAAGGGACTGATCTTCCTCCTGAGCCAAGGGGAAGGCACTGCCTTAACCCTACTACTCCTCCTCTTGGAAGGCACTTGGTCCATTCTTCCAGAATCCAAGGCCTGTTCAGTGCTAGACATTTTGGCTTGTGACCTGGTCACAGCAAACACATCTGCAGGGATCCCCAGCATTTCTGCATGGGTCCTGAGCTCCACTTCTGCCCAAGCAGAAGTCTCTAAGTCATTGCCAAGCAAGCATTCGACTGGTAGGTTTGCACTTACCACAACCTTCTTAAGGCCAGTTACCCCTCCCCAGGAGAAGTTAACAACTGCCAGAGTATGGTCTGTTCTGACATTGCTAGCATTGGTCACTTGGTACATTTCACCAAGCATAACTTGCCCAGGTAGCACAAGGTCTTGTGTCACCATTGTGACACTTGCCCCTGTGTCCCTAAATGCCAAAGCCTCACGTCCATTGATTAAAGGCTGTTGTCTGTACTTGCCCAGATTACTGGGACTCACAGTGGAGGTCACATCCATGCCTCCATCACAGACTAACACAGCCTGAGTCAGTTCCCTGACTAAGTCAGAGCCCAACTCAGTTCCCTGGGTGAACCCTACTAAACCCTTTGCTGGAGCACTTCCACCAACTGTACTAGGGGGAACAGGTGCCTTAGGGGCATTGGTGGGTGCTGGACTGGAGTCTTTGGACTTGGTGCAATCACTGGTCCAGTGGGTCTTTTGCTTACAGACCTTGCACCATGGTTTTCTTTGGCCTTTACCCTTGGTAGACTGGGAATCCCCACCAGAAGAAGATTTTTGGGGGCCTGATGAAGACTTTTGATCTTTACCCTTCTCCCCACCCTTGTCAGAGTTCTTAGCATCTTGCTTCTTGGTTTCCCCACCTTGGTTCTGTACCTTCTGCTTCACCCTGGTTCTGACCCATTTGTCTGCCTTCTTTCCCAATTCTTGGGGAGAGGTCAGATCAGAGTCAACCAGGTATTGATGCAACAGCTGATTTTGACAGTTATTAAGAATCTGCTCCCTCATTATCAGATTATACAATCCTGAGAAGTCACACACCTTACTGCCCATCAACCAGCCTTCCAGAGCCTTGGCAGAACAATCCACATAGTCTACCCAGTCTTGAGTCTGTGCTTTTGGGTGTCTCTGAACTTCAACCTGTACTGTTCAGTGGTTAGGCCAAACCCATCAATAAGAGCACTCTTCAAGACCTTGTAATTGTCAGCATCCTCCTCTCTAACAGTGAGGAGCTTATCTCTACCTTTGTCAGCAAAGGAGAGCCACAAGATTGCTGCCCACTGCTCCTGAGGGACCTTCTGTACTTTACAGGCCCTTTCTAAAGCAGTTATCCATTTGTGGATATCATCCCCACTCTGGTAGGGAGGGACAATCTTGCTCAGGTTCCTATGGTCATAGGACCTTTCCCTATCTCTAGGGACATGGCTGCCACCATGGGACTCTAGTCCCAACTTTCTTCTCTCTCTAAGGAGATCTAGGGATTCTCTATCTAAAGCTAATTGCTTTTTTCTGAGTTCCAGCTGAGTTTCCTCATACTGGACTAGCCTCTTTCTTCTCTCATGAGAGGATTCTCTCCTATGAGATGAGACAGAGCTCCCTATAGAGGTGCCAGAGTGGTTAGACTCCTGAGAAGGAGACCTAGACCTTCTGGGCACACTCTTAATCCTTCCTGTGGGGACAAAGAGGGCATCATTTTGATCATCCTCATCATCATCCACAGGAGGGATTGGGTTTTCCAGGTCAGGGTCATTGTCACCCTCCTGGCCAGTTTCAGAGGGGGGCTGGGGGTATTGGTACCCCTGGCCTCCTCCTCTTCTCCTGCCCCACCCTCAGCTCCTACCCCTTCAGTCCCTACAGGCTTACTAAGGTCATAAGCCACCAACAACTCCTTGAGGTGTTGGGTGGTGGGGCTTTGGCCTGTCCTTATTTTTCTCAAGTTACATAAAGCTCTCAATTCCAAGAATGGGAGTGTATCATACTTGGAGGGTGGAAGCTCAATGGCTTCCTGCAAGGATTCTTTGGATCCTGCCCTTAAAGACATTACTAGTGTGGTGTGGTGTATGCACTACCTACTCTAGTGTGGCCTACTAAACTCTCTTGAGTTGTAGAAAGGGTTGTGCTATCCCTTAACACACAACTCTAAGTTCAGTAGAACTTACTGTTATTCTAAGCTTAAATTATATGTACCTTAGGTACCTTTAGTGGTTTTCAGTTGATCAATTCAATTGAGATTATCTGGTAAAACAATAGCAAGCTGGAATCCCACACGCTGCACACCAATGTGAGAAGTTGGCCTGGCATATGCTGTCCACTAATTATAGTGGGCACCTTGCACCAGTCCAAATCGACTCTTATGGTAGGTAGGTTAAAGACAACCTTATTGAAAGCTATCCTAGTGGTAGCTATGGAGAGCAGCCTTCAGGCTAAGTCTTGAAGGAATGTAAAGCAGCTTGTTTTACCAGTCTATAATCTCTTGAGTGACCAAATGAAAGAGCACCACACCAGGTATATATTCAAAATATATGTATTTATTACTAAACACACCCCTCTAGTCTCTTTATGAGGCTAGAGTTCGAAGTACATAGGTTATAAGATCTTAAATCACAGTAATAGCACAAATACACGTTTGGGCCCCAGGGGCGTACCAAACCATATACCAATAAAATGGTATGCGAACCACGACTGAACTAGACACTAGGCCTAGAGCCTCTAGAAGTGCTTGGACCACAAGGAACCACCCAAGGTAGTGACACAGGGGACCCACGGGAGACGCGTGCAGTGTAAATACACAACCGCGATACGCCGTTAACTTCTATGGAGAAAGTCGGGATCGGGAAAATAGAGGAAAGGGACACTTAGAAGAGGACTAGGACAAAACCCTTTGAGATCTAGGACTTTGAAGAGTCTCTACCCACGGGAGCACCGGAGTACTCGTGTTACCTCACCCAGGGAAGCCGGGTGCATAGGTGCCTTTCGGGGTCGGGTTTCGTCGTCGATTCGAATGGCGATCTGCTGCAAAGTGCTGCTGGCGGCCAAGGGAAAAGTGTCCGGGTGGATACAAGAGTGGATCGGAGTTCTGGTGAACCTGAAAGCAGAGGGGACAGAGTCTGGGTCACTAGCCAGTGACCAGGAAGGCGATGGACAGATGCCCACCGATGTCGAGTGCTTCAGGTGCGTTGACGGTCGTCTTGACTCTTCAGCCACGAGGTCCGGGAGGCGTTGTCGGCGACCAGGAGCAGGATTCGGGCTGGTGCTCGATGTCTGTCGAGTGCTGAGGTGTCGGCGACCGGATTGGACCCAACAAGCCTTGGCAACGGCAAGTCTCGAGTAAGATGTAGATTGTCGATGATGCAGACCAGCAAGGTCTGGGGAACTCACCCAGCGAGGGTAAGTGAGCGCAGGCCTGGAGCAACCAGGATGCCAAGTAAAGAAAAGATTGGCCTTCGTTAAGGGCTACTAGCCAACGGGCTAGCGACCGCGAAGGAGCCTCATGACGCCGCACGTGGAGCTGGCTTACAGGACACTCGTGGAGTGGGGGCCAGTGATCTTCGGTGCAGGTGGTGCTGGAGGCTAGGGCTACTCGGAACCCAAAGCACGACTTCTTGGGAGACCCAGAAGATGGTGCACTTGCAAGTGTGCTCGGTGTCCAGGGGTCACGGTCTCAAGTCACCCACGATAGCCACGGGCCTCAGCTTTGCTGGGGACTCGGGGTAGCCTCGGGAAGTCTGAGAATCCACCTCTGGTGATGCGATGACTTCGGCGTCCGACGGGAGCTTCAGTGATGCGAACCGGACAGATGCTTCTTTGGTGCCTGCCAAGCAGGGGAGTCACTCCTTGACCCCAAGGGAGATTCTTCAGTCCTCTAATCTTGTCGTAGAGCGTCGAAGGTCCAGGATTCAGTGTCAGAGTTTCGTCCAGGTATAATCTAAAGTCCTAAGCACTGGGTTCCTACCTTTATTCTAAAAATAGGGGTTGGACTACTCTGTGGCCCCACCTATGGGTGGGTCAGGGCAGAGGGGTGGCTACACCCCTTTCCCTTTGTCCAGTTCGCGCCAAAGCAGGGGCTGCAAGCCCCTGATCCGGTTTGAACTGGGGTATGCACAGGGACACCAAATGTGCCCCCAGTGCAGGACTTCAAAGCACCCGAAAGTGCTCCCGCCCAGCCCCAATACACATTATCCTGTCTGGGGAGGTGGTCACACCTCCCTGGGACAGGAAACCTATTGTCCAGGCCTCCCCTGCCGGAGTTTCGTCCAGCAGCAGGAGGCCAGACTCGTGTCTGTGGCAGCAGCATCCATTTTGTGATGCCAGGGCTCTGGAAAGAAGTTACCGGACTCGTCAGAGTTAACATGTCTTTCCCTCTAGAAGGGTGGAATGCTACCCCCGCCGCCAGGATTGGCGGGGGTAGTATTCCAAGATGTTTGACACCAAACACGACATGTTTAGGTGCAGCCATTCCAAAGTTAGCATTTTACCGCGAGGATATAATGCGCTTAAGAGTATATGGTCAGGCTGCACTACAAACAGCATCAGAGATGGTCTCCGAACGCTGCAGAGGGGCCCTGCTCATGCAGGGGCACCCTCTCACATAGGAACCATGCACTCTGCCTTTAGGATTGATAAGGCCTGCCTTAGGAGTGACTTATAGGTTTATATGTGTGTATGTATTTCGTGATATAGGTAACCTATATCACAGTAAGGGGTGCATGCACCACCTTACCCAGGCTGCAGTAGCAGACCTGTGGTGTCAGTTTGGATGGCCTTCCAGGGGTGGCATAATATATGCTGCAGCCCCTGGCAGGCCTCTGAGGTACCTATGCCCTTGGTACATAGTATACCATATACTAGGGACTTATAAGGGCACTCCAGATCCCAATCAGTGATGTGCCTAAGGCACATGGAGACCCTTTTAAAGAGGAAACAGCTAGGCTGGGGTTCTGAATAGCAGGGCCCCAGCCAGACTAATGTCGAAAACCAGTGAAGCATCAGCAAAAAGTGGGGGTACCCATGTGAAGCAGATCCTACTCTCCTACAAAAATTGCTAACTCTTATTTCTTATTTAGGGGTAGAATATATTTGTAAAGGCTATGATTCAGGATAGAGTGCTGTTGATGGCATATGAATATTATCCAGAGAAGACAGAGGCAAAATAGAGGTCTGAGGATGAGTTCTGGTGGTTCGCCATGGCACCAATATAGGATGTATTGCAATAAGGTACTCTGTAATTCTGGAGGACAATAATCTGACTAGAGCTGTGCTTTTGATGCCCATGAATGTTCCTCATGGTCAACATGACAAGTTGGCTATTGATATTTTGGTGCGGTTTAACATTTTGCTGTTAATTCTATTCTGTTATGCTTATCGACTAACAAAATGGTTTGTGGTGATGTTTGTAATGCAACCTCTAACCGTGTCCATTATTAAGTTCTTTTGGAAACCTTTCAGCTGCTGATTTTATCTTCTTAGTCTTGTTAGTGAAAAGTGGTGCAATTTACTTCATGATTATGTTTTTTTTCCCTTTACTCCACCTTTTATATGATTCAGAGGTAATGACCTCGTTGAACATACAAATCATGTAGTGATGTTGTTGTAAAGAATGACCCCATACTCAGTAATATGGGGACTCTTTTAGTTCTTGTTAAGGGGATGAAAGATAGTTTGGAATTTGTGTCCCTCACAGATTTGTCTCTGGGGTAAGCATCATAATGCATTGATGTCAAATGATACCATGTAGGAAGTAGAGGACATGGTCTGTGCTCTTCATATGTCTTGCAGTGGGTAGCACAATGCCAGGAAATGGGACCAAGTCTTCTCTGATCTAAATGGGTACTTCTGTAAAGGCTATGTTGGCTGATATGTTGAAGAGGCCCTACTGAGGTTTGGTCTTCCCAAGATTATTGGAATTGTTGGTAAAGGAATTATGAGAATCGATGATGGTAGGTGGATACCAGAAAGTGGGTTATTAATTTAAGAAGGGAGTACCCTGACAAACTTGATAATCACACCCTGGTTAGACTAAAAAACAGTTATTAGAGAGTCTTTGTCTACCCCCCCTTAGTTGTGGTACATGAAGCATGCAATTATCTGTGTTAAGCAATCAGTACCAATAATTTTAAAGTCAATAAATCCACACAACACAATTCTGAACCGCTATTTACAGAAATTAAAGTAAAAAGACACCAAAACAAACACAATGTAATCAGGGAAATTGAGATAATATATTTTTTTTTATTGTAAGCCAAAAGTGTCTTGAAAAAAGTAAAGTGCCTATGAAAAATATCAGTTTGTGGTTGAGCTGGAACTAGGCTTGATTTCAGGCTGCCCGTGAGAGAGGGAAGATTGAGTAAGCCAAACATGTCACACTGCTCCACATTTTCACCTTGGTACTTATTCTTCTTTTTGGTTCTCAAAGTCTTCCACAAGGGCAAGGTCCAAGGCTGAAGCCGGCGAGGGCCAATACATCATTATCGAACTTCAGCTAAAAAGCGGTGGCTTTGGCACCAAAAGCTCTGAGTGGGTAAGAACTGGATCTCGTAGCCACTGATGTCGATTCGCTGCTGGGATAGATTTGCTGCCTCGCTCTTGTCCAAGGTTCAACTTCTGGATTTAGTCACCTTTTTGGTTCTAAAAATCCATCAGTGGTGACAGGCTGAAAGCTGAACCTGGGGAGGGATCCATTAAGCCCAATACCTTTCTGATGAGGTCACGCTGAACTCAATTTCAATACAGCATAAAAGCTCTGAGTTGTAAAAACCTGTTTTTCTTTCCAACAAAGGCTCCCTGGGTAAGCCTCGGCACCTTGTCCAAGTCCTGTGGAGGAGGAGAAATTACTCAGTTCTACTTTCCCCCAACTCCTAGGAAAGTTCTGCAGCCGTCAGGTTCCCTGTGCAGACTTTTAGGCACCAGGTTTCTCTCCAGCCAGGGTGCCTCTGTGGTCCATTTGGCTCTCTTGGAGTCAGGAGTCAGTCTGATTTTTTTGTCACTGGAGCAGATGAACAGGAGACCAACCACTTGATCCTTGGTAAGCAGTTCCAATCCCTGGGTGCCAGCAGTTTTCAGACAGAGATGTTTTTTCTTCAGGATGTTTTTACCTAGGTCTGGGGGTGTTTCAAGGAGGTGGTGGTGAGGTGCCAGTTTTATCCTGTGCACTAGAAATTATTGGAGAACTTCCTGCACCCAATCCTAGCTACTCTCTCATATTATGCCAGCCTCATCTTTCAACAGTTCCTCTACGGGTTACTGCAAAAATTCCCAGCAACCTAAATTTATGAAGGTTATGTTTAACCCGAAGGACCGCTAGCTCTCCCATAGCCATCCCACATCTTAGATGAGACGCCCTTTCCTCTTTCAGGGTCCAACCCGGTTTTCCCTCCTGTTGGGCTTAAGCCAGATAGTTTAGGATGGCTGTGGGAATGAATGTCCCCTCTAGCCCCATTTGGCATCACCAAGTCACACGAAAAAGTGCCCAGGCAGTCCTTTGTCCTTCCAACTGTTTCTGGCCACCTTCCAGATGGCTAATTCCTGTTAAAGTGGTAAATTTTTGAAAACACCCCTGTCTTCCAGGGTACAGTGCCAAGCCATTGTCCTTGGGGAGCAAGGTTGTTAACTCCCAGCCACAAATGTGTATTTAGCGTTTTCCATCTCATGGACTGTACAAAGTACACTTACATAAGGCCACTTTTCAGCTAAAGCTATTGAAAATCTACTTTTACTACTGATTTTAAACTTAGTAAAAAAATTACTTTTAATCATTTTTCGAGCATTCTTAGGCGCAGATAAAATTATGAGGATTTTTATCCAATCTTGTACTATTCTTGGCCAATGTAGCCTTTTCTACATAGTGAATCAGCTTTAGGACCCTCATTCATTGTAAGGGCATACTATTCCCAATACATAATATGTCACATTTTACATATTAGTCACCGATCCCAGAGGACTAACAGGGCACACTTTTTAAGTAATTTACTTAATATATAAAAATTGGTCTTCCTACATGCTAAAGTCACTTTTCCCTGCCATGGGTCACAGTCAGTGTTTCTAAATTGTAGCCCAGCTGGAGCACAATGATACAGATTTTTGTCATATATATAGGTGGTGCAAATACACCCAAAAGTCCACATATGACATTTAACCTCCGTGCCACTGTTGCAATTTCTGCATGTATATACAGTGGACTTACTGGAAAGTTAAATACACTAATTAGGTGAAACAAATTTTATAGAACCATTTTAGTGGCAGGTACGCACATTGTGGCACTGGTTGGAAGTGTCACAGCACACAAAGTCCTAATACTAGCAACCAGCATTGGAAATACAAATAGGTCTGACTTTTAAATTAAAGTGCCTCCTCAGTCAGTGCTGGGTTTAGGCATTATATTTGTCATCATACATGCATTTTGTCACTCATGTTAGCACGCGTGTCCGTTCAGCCACCCATTTACTCATTCTTTCATTCATCCACTCACAAAACCACAATAAACTCACACTCAAACTTAACAATATATGCAAGATAAATTAAAGAATAAAGGTAGAAAAAGAAAACTTGCTGCCAGGCGAACATGGCAGGCACATGCTCGGAAGAGCAATTGGAATTAAACATAGCAGCAAGTGGTTGCCTTACAATGGTATTGTACATGATGTTTTATTGTTTTGAACTCTGAACAATACCATTCCATGAAGGTGGCCTGATCGACAGGCTGTGGCATCACAGGATTCAGTCCACTGCAGATTAAATGCAGGCAAGCAACCATTCTGTTATCACTCTCTGGGAGATGTAGTATAATCTAAAAATAAAGAAAATAAAAAGATGCGAAAGAAACAAATGAGAGGTAAAAATGGAAGACTGAATGCCTAGCGCACCAGTCCACGCACTGAAGCGCACTCATGTCGGGTGGACATGCATGTGATCAGAAAAATATCATCACTCATAGGCAGGGCAACTAGAATTATGTGATTTAGTGGCTGCAGCATTTTCCACATAATTATGTATTTGGTGTATTTGCCACATAATTCATCATCTCCTGCTGTGCTTGTTTCCAGCTCTTACAGATCAAAGTTACTAAAAATGCAGTGACATGGTGATGCGTATATTATGACTTTGGTGTTACTCTACAAGGTGTGATTTCCTACCCACTGGTGCCGTGGGTGAACTCGGTTCAATGCACTAGCGATGAATGTGAAAGACAGATTATTGTAGCCCTGCAAAACACTATTCAATGTGTAATTGACATAAAAGTATTGGTTTTGGGTTTCTAACAATCCTGTAAAGGGATCTGGGGCACCGTTGAAACAGTAACAAACCTAATGTCATTATTCACTGTATCACATACACTGTACTAAGAAGAATGAACACTTTTAAGTTAAAAGTATTTATTACTATAGGAAAATGTTGTTTCCCAATATATCTATAATAACTACACAGAGTGCTATAAAAATAGCAAGAAGGCATGTTATGATTAACAAGAATAAAACGAACATTTCTAGCACTGCAAAATTGTCATTAAAATGACATCTAGAACCTGACCTCCTAATGTCTACTTCTTATGCGCTATACTAAGACAGCATTGAAGACAGAGAACTTGCAGCCTAGAGTTTCTTAGGGAGAAGAGACGCACTGCATAAAGGATGTCTTTGTCAGTGGAAGCTCAAAGCCAGTGTTCCTCATGAAAGGGAAACACGCTGTAGTAGCAGTCAGTCAGTCAGTCTTCCACCAGGACTCAGCTTTATCCGCGTCAGGCGAGATGTAGCATCTGCAAAGTGTGTCGGCAGTAGGTGAGGCGGTCTCTGGCAGCTTAAGCTATACTCAGGGTGAAGGACCTCTCTAGACAAGTGGTTGTCCTTATATACTAAAGTTTATCAGAAATTGGAATTTCCAATATAAGTTCAAGAATGTCTGACATAGATTATGTGCATCAAAGTATGTGTCCTAGATGTTTCCTTGTGAACATATAAGGTAAAATTATGTCAATTCAGTCAAAACTATTTTGGTTATGTCTGTATGTATTCTTAACCTTGACATTGGGAAAGTAAGCATATGACCCAGACAACTGTTGCATTGATGGTTGTATCTGTGCTATCAACTGAATGGCTTGACACTTTCACAGTTCTTAGAAAGATAAGGGTAGGCAACATCTGTGTCTAAAAACAGGCATGACAATGATTCTGCATAAATGGGGAAAGATGGTGACTTCCATTGTTTGAGAGGAAAAAATGGCGACCTCCATTAGTCAAGATGTAGTCGAGTCCTATACAAGATGGAGTCAGACCTAAGGGGCTTTTCGTCAAAGTGTTGCTGTGCAGTGGCAGCCCTTTGCAAAGATTGACTGGTTACCTTTCTGTTATTTATTGCTGTACTTGGGTGTCAAGCTGTACTATTGAGGTAAAACCTTCACCCAGATAATGTTAACACGTATAAAAAAAAGACAAAATATTGAGCCAATATGCATAATTTAGTTAACCATGCCACATAATTTGGTTCTCCCTGCTGCATAATTCAGTGGCTCCACTCATAGAGTAAGAGAGACAATGTTTGAAATGACTGACTCAGATAAATGGGGGGTTCCAAACGTTGATATACCATGTTATTTGCCATAGGAAACTTTGCTCTCTCTGATAAAGAAAAGAACTACTGAATGGAATTAAACCAGATTTGGCAGAAAGTTTGAACTTTATTCAGAAGGCGTCTTTTTTGTGATTTGGTGTGAATCTGTTCAGCTGTTACTGAGAAATTTGCATTTAAAGAGGTGCTTAAGGTGTGCATGAAGGGGTTAAAAAGTTAAGTGTATTCTGGACAATTGGTCCAGCAGGAGTACGGCTGTACAGAAAATTACAAAATAGGGCCTTATGATTGACCGAAGGAGGTTTTTCTTCCATCTGCCATTTTGGTACTGTGGGATCAGCCCCGGTACAAGGGAAATAAGCGATCTGATTAGCTGGCCGCAACTTTGAAGAAAATGTTGCAGCTTCCATTATAGGACTCGGGCACTTGGTCATCATGTCCTGAATGATTTTTAGAAAGGGCATAAGGGGAGAGGGACCCCCTGATACTTATGGGAGAGACCCAAAATGATAAAATAAAATAAAAAATTGGGCCACATACCTTGGTACTCCCCGGGACCCGGTGTGGACCTCCAGTGAGAAACCACGCTGCTACTGCCGCTGTACAAGCTTCCATCCTATAGTACCGGAACACCATGCAAGCTTCCTCTGGGAAGCTTGCACTGCACTGTGGTACTATGGGTGGATGGTTGAGTTATGGGTACTATAGGAGTAGTGTGGTCCCCCCAAACAAATTTTAAACAAGGAGAAATAAATACAGGTAGGACACTCGTGGTGGGAGGCCATGCCCTATGGCCAATGCTTCCTGCACATGGCTGGAGGCAGTGAGCAGCAGGGAGGGGCACCTGTGGCGTGATTGGATGGCCGCAGCAAGGTTGGATGTAGGGCCTGGCTGGAGGCAAGGCTTTGCAGCCAACACCACAGCTGGAAATTGGACGGCTGTGGCAGTGTTGAGTGCTAGAAACCAGGCCCTTTGGCCAATCACCTGCTACTCACAGGGGCGTTGGCCAGCCGGGATGTGTTAGGTGCAGTGCCTAGCCTCTGGCCAGGTCATATGGCCAACCGTACTCTGCACATGGCAGAAGGCTGTGCACTGTGTGGCGATGGCCAGTCACGGTGAGATTGGAAATAGGGCCTGAGGCCAGCCCTACAGCCAACCCCCTGTTGCGCAGTGCCGGGGACATTAGACAATCGATTAAGTTTTGTATTTTGTACTTTTTGCTACTGTTGTATTGAAAAACATGAAATTTGTCCAATACATACTGACATACATTGCAGTTGTCACATATGTAAAAACCCTCAGGTCTAGTTTTGAGCCAGAGAATTTGCTTTGGATTAGCGAGTGGTTGGAAGAAGCCATGGCATAGTTTGTCTCCCAAGGTAGTGCTGCTTCTGTAGGCTACCCTAGGTTTACCCGGTATGGTGTTTGACTATATATACATCTGGTCACAGAACTGCACACTGTATTTTAAGGAGTCTTTGATAACATCTGGTCACAGTATTATATTACTGGTTCTGTCTACAAACGATCTGCACTGTAAATACAGCTACATAACCTAAAGGCACTGAACTTATTTGAAAACAAGGGTCTATTGAGGACTTGAAATACAGACTAAACGTATGCTCCATGTGGACTTTTAATGAGTTATTAAGGTGTGCTCTGGGCCCTCTTATAATTACATTGCGTGCGGCATCCGTCTACCCTCTGATTCGTACCCCGTAGGTAGCTGGAGTATGGCCTTACGCAGTAGCAATTCACTTATGGTTCTTCATTATGTCATTTTGTGTTCTCTTTAGCACTGCCTTACATTCGATTGGATGTGCAGTCAACATAACCCGCTGCTAACAAGTGTAAAGTTGTGACAGGGTCCTGTAGGGTTTCTGTATTTGAAGTAATTCAACATGCTACACCTGTGGCCAAATTTCTATCACAAATCACCTGCTAATGTACAAAACTTTTGACCACAAGCTGGATGCACAGCACATCTGTCAAGTTACCCACATTTGGTCGATGTTACCCTCTATTATATTTATTCAATATATTATGCATTTTTAATGTTTTTATTGCAATATCCTGACTTACAAGTAAGCATGGCAGACCTTTCAAAAACATTCTAGTAAGAATTATTACACCCCTAGTATTTGGACAGAGGGGATAATCAACACCAAAGTCCTTGTCTACAAAGGTAATCAGTGAAATTTCATGTAATAAAAGCATGTCTGCAGGCTTAATGCGGTACAATAACAACACACCCTTAAATACTTATTGGTTTTAAAATATGTGCTTCATAATAAATAAATAAGGCCTATTTCCACTGTTGTAACCGTTATAAAAACAGATCAAAACTATGGCCTCCTACATAAGTTTTTCCAGTGAACCAAACAGACCTAAAATCTTTATCATCTGCTTGTCACCATAACCAACTCAGACCTACTCTTTTCAGCATAGGCTTTCCCACATGGTAAAGATCTGGTACACAATACTAAAATTACAAATATTTACAAAATTACAGTCGTCAAAATTATATAAAATCTCTACAAAGAGGGCATAAAAAGGATTATCACATTCTAAATTTTCTGTCCCCAGGGTTTATTTGAGTAGGTCACCAACACCAAAACCCTGCCTACTATGATAATCTGTGAGATTCCATTTAACAAAGTACCTGCCTTCAGGCTTTGAAAACAGTGTTACAAAAATCTACCATTAAAGGTATTTTGCCTTTAATACATGCTTTTCACAATAAGTAATTTAGGCCTACTGACTTTCTTTTAACTTTTCATAATAAACAGATCAAAGCTATATATTCTTACTTAATTTTTCTCAATGAACCCATAAGGCCTATAGACTTTTCCACTGGCTTGACGTCATAATCGACACATGCCTACTGAAGTACATATAAATGCCAGCAACCATCCTGCATACAGTTATAAAATTCAAATATGTACAAAATTACAGTTGGCAAAGCCATATACAACCGCTCTCAAAAGAGCCTAAGAAGGATTATCACACTAAAAATATTCTACTCCCAGGGTTTGTCACAGGGGATGATGAATGCCAACACCCTTCCATACTATGGTTTTCACAGGGGATGATGAACATCAAAGCGCCTGCCTACGATGGTAATCTGTAAAATGTAATGTAACGAAATACCTGTCTACAGCCTGTAGCACTGTGTGATAGCAATCCAGTGTTAAAAGCCTCTTGGCTTTAACAAATGCTTTCAGCAATAAATATGCCAAGCCTACTGCCCTTGCCACAACATTTTGTAATAAAGAGATTAGACCTATGGCTTTGGACAGAACTTTTACAAGTGGACCAATCAGGCCTGTGGCCTTTATCATTGGTATGTCAACATAACCAACTCAGGCCCAGTCTGTTGAGGTTACGCCTTCCAACAAGGCAATCATCAGGCAGACAGTCGCAAAATTAGAAATGCAAACATTACAGGTTTCATAGCAAAATGCTAGGGACTAATAAGGATTATCACAGTGCACATCTTCTATCCTTGCGACTTGTCAGAGGGAGTAACCAACACTAAAACCCTTGCCTACTGCAGTAAACAGTGAGATTCCACATAACAAAATACCTCCCTGCCGATTTTAACACTGTAATAAAAATCCACCCTTAAGTACCTGTTGACATTAACATATCCTTTTCACAATAAAAAACACAGGCTCCCTTACTTTATCATAACTTTCCAAAATAAACAGATCTAGCTTATGGCCTTGGTTATTGGCTTGCCACTATAGCCATCAAAGCTGTGTTGTGTTCAGCAGAAGCTTCACACATGGCAGCCAGAAAAGAACAAACACCATACTTATCTAATTATCTAGGAGAAGTTCTTTAATAGCATTGCAGTGGCATTTGTCTGACCCTAATGGGTAAGTTTCTTCAAGGACGGTGGTGTGAGTGACCAAAAGTTCAAACAATAGCTGTGCTTGATAAATAGCCAGGCTCAAGAAGCTGGATAAATAAAATATCTCAGCTGTTTGAAGGGTAAGCACTCTTTCTGTGGAAGCACACAGCTTTTAACATATCAAAAGCTATATTCAGGTGAACGAACATCTGGGTAGAGCTACAGCCCCTCTCTGTAGGTCTCCTGAAAGCTAATTTTGTGATCACATAAGGTCCAGCGACAGCTGCACTGTTAACCCAGACTTAAAATTAGGGTCCAGAAAATCTGGGGACCACACAGAAAAGGTGGCTTTGTTATAGTTGTGAAACAAGGGCTGACTGCTTAAGTTAAATAGATAAGTTACAGAAGAGTCCTGTCATTAGTGACATGAGTGTGTCGGCGTGTATGGAATGTGGTGAATCGAAAAGTGACAGCTCTGAAAAGGGCTTGAGTGATGGTTCTAGGACTCTGAAATCTGATTACTGTATTGAAGTGGTATTGGCTGAAGGGCATGATTGTTCAGAGAGTGAGGGAATTTTGAGTCCTATCCCACTGGCTTGGTAGACCGCACAGTGTCATGTATTATTCATTGTTACAATCCGTTGTCTGCACTGGTGGTGCAGGGTGGCAACTGGTGCTAGGAGAGGGTTGCAAATGCACATGCTGCTGTGGGCACCTAAGGATTAATTACTTTGCCACTTACTTGCTCTTGTGACACCACTCTCTTCATTTTACCAAATCTCTAGATCAAAATATAATTTAACAGGTAACCTTTCAAGTGTTTTGGAGAAGAAAAAAACAGCTTACGGATGAATAAAATACACTGGGTGTTAGTGGTGCAGGAGTTCTGTATTGACCAGTTGACTGCCATTCCCTTCATTCTCTGTATTATCTGGTGTGTTCCTTCACGTTTTGTTGCAGACTCAGGTAGAGCAATAGCACATTTCTCCTCATAAAAGAATCTGTGTCATGCTCTACAAATCTAATTTGCACCTATCATTATGATGCAATTAAATTCTTTGTGGACCACCAACATATTTTAACTTTTGATAGACGTAATACTTAGCTCTTTTTGGCAAACTGTTGCAAAACAATTCAAATATATCCCACACAAATTTAGTAAATTTTCACACAACAGAACGAAAGAAAACAGGGGGAGGACCTGTTGAAGACAGCTGTACAAGGCATCCCATTTGCTACTAAAATAGAATGCACAGTTCATTTTGAAGGCGTCAGACACATTTTGTTTAAAGTTGGGGTGTCTTACAATCAGCTGAGATTTCGTAGGGGGAGTTAAGGCGCGCATCTCCGCATGGTGACGTGCTCACGTACAGATGGAATAAGACGTTCTCCTTCAGCCTATAGCTCCCTTCTTTTAAACGCACAAAGATGGACCTCTCCCAGTCTTCCTGCTGCTTGCTGCAACATAAAGAGATTACAGAGCTTAATATTTTTAAATCACAATGCAACATGCCAATATTTTAAGCTTTAGAAGCGAAATTTGGTCAAAGAATGCAGAATCGACTCTGGTGTGCAGAATGTATAGCCCTTTGTCCTAGATTTACATTTTCCCATAAGATGTTTGCGGGTGGCTGCCATGTTGAATAAAAAGTCCCTGCCACCATTTCATTTGCATCTTATATACATACATAAGATGGCAAAAATCACCTTGGTAAATTGAAAATGTTTAAGCACCATTTCCATGTTTTGCTTTCTGGATGTTTGGCAATCAGAACTTTCCATACCTGCACTCGAAGCACCATGCATAAAATGTGAAACGTGGCTCCCCATGTTCCATAATAGGAAGCCACCGCCGGCTCAACGTGTCACACTTGACTTTGAGCCTCTTGCCAGCAGGGATTGGTTGCATGCGTCAGAAACGTCTATCAATCAATCAAATTCTTTATTTCGGCCACTTGGGCCATAAAAGTGCATCAAGAAAACAAACAATCAATACATCTATCTTTAAAAAAAATCGATAAATACTCGCATAAAAATTCATATACATTAATCAGCCCTCAATAAAAAAATGGGAACACAAACACATAACACATGCCTCATAGGGGCGGCAGGGATGGAGATTATCTATATAAAACATAAACAATTGTGATACAACCAGCCGGATAAAAAAACACTAAAAAAATCACATCAATATACATAAAAATATCCAAGCGATAAAATCTTGTACTAAGATCTTATAAAAGTAGAGCAGTGGGGCTATAGTGGAGGACCGGGAACCATAACAAAGATCTGCTCACCCATATCACAAATTCCCCCAGACCCCAATGGTCACTTTATATAACCCCGTCGGATGAGCCACATACAATTTAAAAAACGCGATACAGCAAAAACAATTGGGGGGTGGGTATCGTATTTTAAGACTCTGTGCGCCTCTGTGGCGCGCTCAAACCCTAGATTTTTACACAGTTGGATTAACCACCGCTGACGTGGCAGCCGATAGGCGGGACAGAGGAGCAAAACATGGATTTCAGACTCCACCCTGTACTTGCACGCAGGGCATTCACCGTTTTGATCCTTCAGCCATTTAGTGGAATATGCTGCAAGTGGAAGAGTCCCCAACCTCAATTGCATATACAGTTTCCTTGCAATTGGGGGTTCGACAAAGTCCAAAAAGGTTTCCCTACGTCTATCTATCTGCTCATACGTGAGATCAGAGAGACAGCTGAGTCTTTTTGGCAAGACTGCTTTGTCTTCATTCGCCATCAAGTTTATAGCCTGTGGGGTTTCCCTAGACTCCATCCAAAGTGTCTCTCCCTGCAGTGAATTACAGACAATGGTTTGACCTGCTGCTCTGTGTTTTACTTCTGCTCTTTATCCAGCGCATGCGCCAGCTTGGAGCGTTCGTTCACGTGCTGCACAAAGTGCTGTCTTTTACGTAATTAGGCGCACGGTCCCCGTTATGCAATCATGAACAATGGTGCTGTGCACATATGCAAACACTGGTCTGTGCACCTTCTTTGGCACATGTGCAGCTGCGTTCCTCTCCTTTTCATGCCTGCTTATACATTTGTGCACGTCTGTTCGTTTGTGATGACAGAGATGTGCATATAACATTTTCTATCAGTCGTTGCACGTTTTATTAAGTTGTGCGCGACTGAGAATATGGCCAAAACGTTTTTTAGACATATTCACAGTGAGGCACCACTTTATAAAACGTGTACTAACTGTAATATGTGCATCTGCACTTATCAGAAAAGTGTGCAGATGCGCGCACTAAGGATTACGCATAAAAAAAGACGAAAAGTGTGGCTGCATGTGGGCAAAAGGAGGCACCAAATCAATTTTTGCACAGGTGCGCGTTTTTCAAGATAGGACCCCTGGTGCTGTGAATGCTAAAAGCAATTGCTTTTTAGATCTGACGTTAGCCAAGCCCTTTTGATATTTCGAAAATTATAGTAATGCATAATGGAGTTACGAATTGGGGCTTTCAGCCAGCCCTCTTCATCCATTAGTCTGGATTGTCATTCACATTTTTTTGCCGCCCATTACAGCAGGTAGCATGGGGCAATGGATGACCCACTTCCATAGCTGCCAAGGTTTCAGATTGCTTATGTGTGACATTTTCATAATTTCAGTGTAATTATGAGTGACATTCAATGACTATGAGTGACACTTTCTTGCGAGCAAAATGAAGCAATAAAAACGTGGGAAACATATAAATATCAGAAATTAGACCCATTTGAGCAATGAGAAACTCTAAAAAGATCTTGAAACTGCTGAAAAGCAACAAAAATGGAAGGGCACTGTGGGACTCGACTGTATTATTTTAATTTATTGTAACAGGATGGTAAAGACCTCAGCACGAATGACTGAGTGCAAAGTCACAAGGGAAGTGATCTTTGAAGTGCTGGAATCCTGAGCCAGGATGTTCCTGGTGCCTTAACTTAACCTTTAGGCCAAAATGTTTGACAGCTAGGGGCGTATTATACAAGAGCCCCTGGGGCGCAACAATTGTTTGCCCCTGCTTTGTGCACCCCTGGGGCTCTTTGGTATTAAAGCAGGGGCAGCAGACGCTTGTGCTTCCCGTTCTGTAATACCGATAGCGCTGGCGCACATAAAGCGCCAGAGCTATCATGAGAGGGCATTCCCTCATTTGCATGGGGGTGTGCCCCATGCAAATGAGGGAATCCCTTTGCCTCTGTGCCAGCGCCGTATTACAGACGTGGGCAAGGAGGCAAAGAAGCTGTCAGGGGTGCCCAACCTAAAAGGTGGGGCACCCTCAGTGCACCCCCTGATTGCTGCCTTCTGGAGGGGGGAAAGAGGGCCCCATGGACCCCCAGACAGCCCCTTGCAGGCAGGTGCAGTCACTCACTGCACCCGCCTGCAAGAGGATCTCTTTCCCCTCTTAAAGGTGCAGAGGGGTTGCCGCCTGCACTGTGAAAAATGGAGCTGCTACTTCAAAGCCGCTCTGTTTTTCACATGAATGCGCTGTCCCCAGGGCAGCACGAGTTTGCAGATGCCCTTGAGGCAGCGTATTCGTCATAATACAGTGCGTTTTCCTTCAGCACGCCGGGAGCACCTTTTAAAAGGTGCGCCCAGTGCAAGGAGGAAAAAGCACTGAATGTATAATAAGGCCCTAGAACTGCAGCAATAATTCTAATTCCAGGATGGCCAGGGTTGTGGCTGAGATTAAGTGTAAGAAAAAAAACAACAAGGGAGGTCCCCTTAAAATCCTATCAGGGACAGGGGGATCATCTATAAACCAAGTGGGTCCCTAACAACAGTGAAGCATCAATCACAAGTAAGAACAATCTTAACTAATGCTAGTGGTTAAAGAGCTAAAAAAATATTTAGGAAGACATTTGCAATTGTACCATATCATGAAGTCAAAATATATCATAAAAAACACAAAAGGTTTACATAGGATATTTATTCAATACAATTTATAAAAACATCACCATAAAAACATTTCATTAAAAATACATAATATTAGACAATTAATAATCATAAAAACATTTCATTACAGATACATAATATTAAATGTTTTTATGGTGATGTTTTTATAAATTGTATTGAATAAATATCCTATGTAAACCTTTTGTGTTTTTTATGATATATTTTGACTTCATGATATGGTACAATTGCAAATGTCTTCCTAATTTTTTTTAGCTCTTTAACCACTAGCATTAGTTAAGATTGTTCTTACTTGTGATTGATGCTTCACTGTTGTTAGGGACCCACTTGAGATTAAGTGTATCCATCTGGCATGAGACAGTTACATGGACCAGGATGAGTTGTGCATCTCTGTGCAGTGCAGTGGATCAAGGACAGCCATCTCGCTTCATGTTGTTGGGGCACAATCTTTCCAGTCCTGGGGCTTCCTTTTACACATGCCAATCACAGACGTAGAATGTGTTACAAAGAAGAAGGCAGACATACAATAATCATAATAAGACATAATGTGATAGGATGAACATGTAATAACAATCTACAGGCAGAAGATATCTGTGTAAACAGTGAGGACCTCATCCCATAACCTAGCTGGAACGTAAAGAGTGATACAAATTAATGCTAAGATGTGAGTTTGTAAATCTCGTTTTTTTTTTTTTACAGTGCTTTGACTCTGCTGGGAGTCAGTTCAGGGATCTCAGAACTGAAGAGATAAGATTCCTCTTTTCTGTGTTAGGAGTATGTCTGGCATTCGTGATGGCTTTTAGGGCTGAAAGCCTTGATTTAGGGGTGCCTGTGAGCAGAACATTTCTGTGGTAAAGCCTGGAATATACAAACGACTCTACTGTGGTCTCAATGTCTTTTGCTGGGACAAGGATTTAAGTCTGCACAGGGTGCGTAGTTGGCATTGTGCATTTTTGCCTTCAGCCATGGACATCAATTAGAGGTTGACAGAGGTAAAAAAGGGCAAAATAGAGTTGCACTGCGTAAAATCACAGGCTAACGTTAGTAAATATACTCTGAAAACTACAACTCCCAGATGCCGTAGCGTGTCCAATGAAAGACCGGGACTGAAAACATGGAGGTCTAATAATATGGAGGGAGGCGTAAACGCCAAGCATGGAGTCATGAAGGCGAAGTCACCGACAATTAGACTGCACGGTGAGGATGGCTGGGCCCTCAGGCAGTGCAGCAGGGGAAAGCCGATCCTGGCGGCCCGGCCTGGTTTGATCATGACACCTAGTCTCAGTCAGCGAGCTTCGTACGCCCGATGGTCCACCGGTCTTAGCAGCGCCGCGGTCCTGGACTCATAGTGCCAATATCGGCAACAATCAGTTCTCATACAGCAACATACATAAATAAACCACACGACACCTTTTTTAGTGGAGAAATGTGCTGCAGGTTTATTTGCATAACCAATATGTCAACATGGTGGGTTATCTTACGGGCGATCCCAGGGCAGGCCAGCCCCTATGCCGCCTGCCCGTCTGATAAGCCAAATTGCACCGTGGCCGTCGCCAATCGGTGGTTACCAATTATTGGGAGAGGCCACCTCTCCCATCAGTGGACCGCCAGTCCACTCCCTTACTCACGCCCCCAACAGGTGGGCGGAGCGTTCCAGGCAGCCCCCGGTTGCTCAGACCCACAACCGCCCGTAGGACTAACGGGGCGCCGTAGTTCTTCCAGGGGACCCGCTAGATATCCCTGGGTATCCTTGGCTTAGCACCCTTGTTGTGCCGCTGCAATATAGTACCCTTCTGTACCTTGCAGACTCTGGATCGCCCTGTAACTCCTCCTGCAACACAAAACAATAAGTTAGATTCTTCCCCTCCCCGTACTACCCTTTGGCCGTCCGCAGGGTAAGCGGTAGAGTGGGAAACAGCGAGACGGGTAGCGGTCAAGAGACCGTACAGTGGGCGGGGGAAGGCTTTTGTACCCCTGCCCCCCTCCCACGGCCGGAAGTGACGCGGCCAGCAGACCCCCTGGTCCCTAGCCCAGGGAGCCTGGTCAGCAGACTTCCTTGCCTTCCTGTGGCACTAAGGCGGCTGCCCTGTTGGAGGGGCCCTACGTGGCCCCCCTGGGCAGCCTTGGCATAGTGCCAATATTGGCAACAATCAGTTCTCATACAGCAACATACATAAATAAACCACACAACACCTTTTTTAGTGGAGAAATTTGCTGCAGGTTTATTTGCATAACCAATATGCCAACATGGTGGGTTATCTTACGGGCGATCCCAGGGCAGGCCAGCCCCTATGCCGCCTGCCCGTCTGATAAGCCAAATTGTACTGTGGCCGTCGCCAATCGGTGGTTACCAATTATTGGGAGAGGCCACCTCTCCCATCAGTGGACCGCCAGTCCACTCCCTTACTCATGCCCCACAACAGGTGGGCGGAACGTTCCAGGCAGCCCCCGGTTGCTCAGACCCACAACCGCCCTTAGGACTAACGGGGCACCGTAGTTCTTCCAGGGGACCCGCTAGACATCCCTGGGTATCCTTGGCTTAGCACCCTTGTTGTGCCGCTGCAATATAGTACCCTTCTGTACCTTGCAGACTCTGGATCGCCCTGTAACTCCTCCACAGCTCTGGGGGTGGCCACCGTCACCACCAGGGCCCCCCACCAAGGCAGATATTCCTACCTACAGCCTGTTGCTTCCAAGGCCTCCCCAAGGTCCAGCCAAATTAGGTCCATGCCTACCCTTGAGAGGTGAATCCCATCCACTTCCCAACCCAGTGGACTTGGCATGGAGTAAACCATGCCTGATGAAGCCAAATCCCCTTTGTTCCGTGAATTGACGCATGGCGCTGTTCACTCTCCTACGTGATCTCAAATGCGTCTCCCAATCGGGCTCCTTGCCAAACTGGGCGAGGTAAAATTTCGGACCACCACAGTACACATGCCCCCAGTTAAATACTCAATTGACACATGATGTCCCTCATGTCTTGGAGCAGTCCTCGCCTCCCCAAAGTCGTCTGGTCATTCCCTCCCAAGTGTATGACTATCATGTGAGATGGACCGATCCCTCCCCCCAGTCTCTGCTGCGGCTTCATCAGCTCGTTCCAGCGCATACCCGGGTAACCTAGCCACGTGATCTCTGTGGCGGAGGAACGTGATCTCTGCTCCAGTGCATGCATGGGACCCCCAACCCAACTAATTTGGTGGTGGGAAAACCCATGCCTCCATTTCTTGAATTCCTCCCATAGCGCCACTCCAGACGCACGGAAGGCCATTCACCCAGACCCTTGGTCCTGGCCAATTAAGACATGCTCGGTTGCCAACACCCTTAATGAGCACTGTACACCCTTTTATACCTACACCAGTCTGCACATACTTACACAATAACCCCCGACAAGGTAGGCCTTCTTCTTGTTGCTTCCAGGGCCTCAACCCAGGTCCAACAAAACAGTCCCTGCCCCCTCTAGACGGAGAACCCATCTTCTTCAAAAACACCCTGTGGACTTGGCATGCCGTAAATCATGCCTGACAAATCCAAACCTACTTGGCATGGCTGTTCACTTTCTTGCGTGAGGTTTCCACGGCCTCCCTGACCGGGCTCCTCGCCACACTAACCAAGGGGGTTATTTCTGACCACCATAACCAACACGCCCCCAATAGGTTGCTTAACCTACACATGGAGGACTTCATTTCTTGCAGCAGTTCCCTCCTCCCCAAGAGAGTCAGATCATTGCCACACGGGTGTATGACCAGGATGTTGGGAGGGGAGACACCCTCCCCTCGTCTCTGCTGCAGCTTCTTAGCAAGATGTTCCCGCGCAAGCCTGGGTATCCCAACCAAGTTATCTCGGTGGCGGAAAAGCCCTGCCCCCATTCATGCTTTCCGCCCACCGCGCCACTCTAATGGCGCCAGAATGGCCAATCATCCAGACCTTTGCTCCTGGCAACTAAAGAAATGTAAGGTTGCGAACACATATTGCATTCTTGAAAAACAAACAAACAAAACTCCAACTTGCACCTATTACACAATAACCCTGTACACTAACGGGTAGTCCCAGGTGCGTTCCACATTCGCCTGCGACTACAAAACTTAAAATGTCCTCAGGCATTCCCTTGGGCAGCTCACGGAAGGAAGTCTTTATGAAACTTAGGGATTCCCCTTGTCACTCAAAGGTACTCGTATGATCGACCTCCGAAAGACGAAATGCTAAGCGGACCTACCAGAATCTGAGGCCAAGATGTCGAACAAAGCCCCTTAGGTTCTGCCGCTCCACATGCCTGTGAATTTGAATCCCAGGTCAAAGTTCAGGCACCTAACTCACATCTCAAAGGCCTGCCAACCGACTGACCCCAAAATTGCAGTCCCAGTGTTAGCTGCCAACTTCTAAGGAAAATTCGCTTAACTGGAGCAACTGGTGACATGCAGTCAATTCTGGTCAGGGGACTTGGAGTAAACACATGGGTGATGTACATGCACCCCCCTAACTATGACTGTAAAATGTGCTCTGGTAGTTGTCCGTATTAGCGCTCCATCCCCTCCAATTCAGCACTATCAAGGCAAACCGCACCCTCTTGGACAGTCACCCTTATGCCCCAGCTGACAGAAAGTGCCTATTCGTATTGCCTTGCTTTACTGCTGAGTGCGCGCTGCACAATGACATATTTGTCTTTACCTCACAGGGTTGCCCTCGGTAACTCAGAATTCACACTGGACATGATTCTCTCCCTGATTGGCTTACGGACGGAAGTACCGTTAAACTTTGGAATCCCCAGTCCCACTTGCATAATGCGCTCCGCTCCAGGCCCGCCCTGCAAGCTGCTGATGCTGCCCATGCAGGAAGAGAGACTACAGAAAGCTAGCCATACCCGCAATGCCTGACACTGTAACGATGCCTCAATATCCGCTCTACCTGAACCAAGTTAAGAGGCGAGCTGTCAGCATGCCACTGGCAATACCCTCTCTTGGAGCGCGAGGGCCAGGCCTCCTAGTAGACGCAGCACACGCATATCTAGGAAGACAACCCGATAGCCCGTGCGAGCAGAGGAAACGCTGTTCCTGGCACTGTATCCTTCTGCACATGTATAGCCATTTAATCTCCTGGTATCCCCCTGACCCCCGCAGCTGGCTAGAATACGTTCATCCCATAGTATCTTGGCGCTGCATAACATGTTTAATGTTACTTACACAATGGTACTTGTTTTATCAACCTCAGCTGGATGAAATTCTAAGTGGACCTACCAGGCTCTGAACATGTGATCAAGAGAACCCAGGGCAGGCTTCTGGCACCTGAACCCTTACTTGTACATGCCCGAGCTGCAAACCCACATCTAGAAGGCCTGCCAACCAGCTGCCCACCTCAAACATTAGAGTGTCCCGCACCCACTCCGTAGCCAGGATGCTAAACCAGGTACAGATGTATCGGAAGACCCATCTCTTGGCGCATGCCTGCCACCAATTCCAACGCGCATCCCAGTCTGTTAAAACCAGGGCGCAGGGTAGCCTGCAAGGCTACGCCCCCAAAGCAATTGCCCGCCCCTGCGGAGGACACCAGGCAGGCAAATTCACGAGCTTCAAATTGCAAATTGTGTGCTGGGATTTTAGCCCCAATCAATGTACGTCTTCTATCCTGTTACCTCCTCCGTGCCTCACCTTGGCCTTCAATGACAGAGACCCTCCCGGGTACCTCCCAAGCCCCCTGTAGGCCCACCTGCCTCGCTCACTGCAACCTGCTGCAGGCAGTCGTGCAACTATATGCCAGGCCTCACCTCAGGCGGACGCTTCAGTTTGGCCCACACCTAGCTCCTGCCGTGCTGCCAATCATAGTAACATCACAACTACTAACCCTGAGTTAGTGCAAGTGTGACAATCCTACTATAACAGGCCACCAACGCTATAAGAATGGCTTGAGCAGCAGGCAACGAAATTCAATGTATATAAACAGAGTAACATGTTCTGACCTAGAGCTGTTCACGGCGACACAAACCTAGAGACAACCAATATTGCGCGAAACTAGGATCAGCATTCGCCCGCGCTACATTGCCGCACAGTAGTTCTACAGGAAACCTGACACTTGTGCCACTAAATGCCATGACTCACGTCAGGCGGCCACTTCCTTTTGCACCACACCTTGCTCCTGTCGTGCTGCCAATCCTAGTAACACCACAACTACTAACCCCGACACTCATGCAAGCGTGACAATTCCGCCTATTCCAAGCCTCATTGGTAGACGGGAGCTGCTGTTGTCTGTCTACTCCGCCCCCACCTACCCCCATATCTCCCTGCTAGCTGAGCAAATCATTGGTGCAGGTTATTCGTAGCACTGGATGATTTTAATTGAACATAATTAGCTCTTATTACTGAAAAGGTTGGAGACCCCTGCCCTAGTCAGTCCCCATTGGGCAAGCCACGCCCGCTAGCGGCAGATTGTCACACGTGCCGGAGCTGACCCTTAAGTGACAGAGCAGCTCTTGTGAAATTCCCTTGTTGACTTTCGCACAAAGTGGATTTAAGCAAAATGAGGCTGACAAAATAATGCCAGTTAAATAAATAAAGTGCTATATAAACTGCTTAATAAATCCAGAAGAAATGCGCGCTGCAGACCTGACCTGCCAAACCCAGGCGAGAACATCAGCAACCCATGAATGTGCAGATCGCACAGCTGACACCAGAGCTGCAATGCCACCAAATCGTGGCCCCTTGGTGCTGCGCCCGCGACTGCCTCAGGAGGAGTGCAGGTATCCACACCACTTGGTTGGGCGCCCACGGCATCCAGCCCTAACCCCATGGCAATCCCTTTCCAGGCATAGCAAATAATAATATGTAGATGATGAAAACTAGTCGTCCTGGACCAGCACCATGTTCATCCCCGAGAGGGGCAGGCGCCCAAGGTTGCATATATCCCTTTCCCATCCTTGATGTTTTGGGTCTCCCCTTAGAGTTACTCTCCACTACACACATTTGTACCCCCAAATTGCACCACACCTTGCTCCTGCCGCGTTTCCCCCTAGAACATCACTACTACCATCCCTGACAATATTGAAACGTGACAATTCAGACTATTCCAAGCCCCCAAGCTAGAAGAATGGATTGGGCTGCAGGTGTAGTAATGCCAATGCATGTACAATTAGTCAATGCCAGTTGTTTTGGTCAAATGTAAATGGGACCTTACAATTGCCAACTGCCTCACCCCATCTAGAAAACCCCTACACCGACCAGCTAGTACCCTTGTTCCACCTCATTAATGTATGCCTTGAGGTCAAGATTCATGGGATACCGGGTTACTGCCTGGTCCCAAGCAACAAGCAAGCTTGGGTGTTTCTCATACCCAGTGGGCCGTTATTGAGCACAGCACTATGCTCCAGGAGAAACAGCGGAGGGGCCAGCGGCCCCGCAGTCCTCCCCCCACCACGCAACTTCCGGCACACTGCCTCACAGCCACGGAGAGGGAGCCACAAAGCCCGCCCTCCCCCACCGCGTGGCGACAAGTCCTCGAGGCCGGCCGGCAGTCAGAAAAACACGCCAGGAGCAGGTAGGAAATGCACTGCACTCGTGCAGGGACTCTCGCCTCATAACTCCTGCCCAATCCAATGCGCAACCTCGGAGCATGCACGCCCAAACCCCACCGATGCGGTAAACCAAGCCTGCACGACACCGGCGACCGCGTCAGGACCGAGCTGCAGCCCCCAACCTGCTGCCCACAGAACGTGTGGGGGTCTCAGCAGAGGTCAGGGGGAACGTAACAGGAGCCTGGACTGACCCCGCCCGTATAACTAGCCCTGAGCCACAATGCCGCATTGCGGCGCGTCCTAAAGCTGCACAGGGGACAATCTAAAGCGTCCTAAAGCTGCACAGGGGACAATCTAATGACCCACACCGGGGCACAAAGCAGAGGGGGGTAGGTGGGACGACTCACGCTCACACCGATGCTCTCGCCGCAACTCCAAAATCATAATGACTGGCTTAGTCTGTTGCGCCAGGATCTGAACCCGTGACCTGCAGGAAGATTTTTTTTTTTAAATAAAAAATTAAATCCGAAATCGATTGTTCTGACCCTAACGGTCAGGCCCATTGAGCTTCCTCCTGCCCCTTGCAGCATTGACGCTGGAACACTCATGGGGCACACCAACGCCATCGGGTCACTACCGGGATCTCCCACGCTACGCCACCACGGCCACCTCACCCGAAGGCATTGGCGCGCTCCACACGAGCACCGCGCTACATTACACCTTCAGGCACAGGGAGATTACAGTGTTTTGCCCAGGATCACAGGATGCAAACGCGACCCCGAGGCTCGAAACCTGGTTTCCAGTGCAAGAGTCGGCAGTCCACGGACCAAAACCTCTCCCCACAACACTGGAGACACGCTGGGAGAGGCAGGGCGGAGCACACCAACCCCGACTCACCTTGACAAACCCGACTAGCCGGCATGACGATGACCCCAGCGAGCCTGGACAACGTACCCAGCGCAGGAGGTGGGGGGATGGAACAACGCCGGCCGACGCGAGACCACCAGTCAAGACGGTGTGGCAGGCGAACCGGAGCCTAGCAGCCGTTTCCACCACTGCGATACTGCTGGTAAGGTGCTGGTACGCCGCTAAATTGGGGGGTAGCGGGGAACGATCGCCTGCTCTCCGAGAGGCTGAGGAGAATTCCCCTCCTAACTGCCTCTGGCTTCCGCGTTCAGCACGTTTGGTCCCGCACGGTGGCGCCTGCAGCCCGTGCGCTAGGCCCCAGCACATCGAGGGCATTGCTGGGTTCGGACTCACTGCACTGCCCCTGGGCCGGAGACTTAGACCCGAAGGGAGGCCACGAGGGACCCGCTGCCCCCACGCCCCGTCCTCCCAGAAAAGCACTGACAGACTCAGAAGCGGTCATGGCAGGGAACCGCATGCAAGTATATTTATTTCTATGCAGTATCCAAACAGATGCATAGCGCAAACTCGACCTTCGAGTGTCGGAGCGCTTTGCATGAGCGCTGGTTACGTGGCGACCCTCAAACACATCGCCATGGGAGGGGAAGCGAAACCCAGGCACTTGCTGCCCCCACCCCGGCCGAAACGACCCATGCCGGCCGGAGGGTACCCGCGACGGCCTCAATGCCCCGCCTGCTGGGATGTGCTTTAGTGTCCACACTCGGTCACCGATTCGTTCCACCATACATCGCCCCGGCGACCGGGGTGGTGAGGGGATAGCCCCCCCGCTACTACCCGAATAAGTGCAGGGTAAAGCGGGGGGTACACACTCCGCTGCTGGGAAACCCTACAGTGCCCCCGCGGGGCCAGGCCTTGGCCCGCACCGGCAGAGCTGGGCTGTGCTCTGTGAGCGCTTTTCTACACCCCTCGCCAGGACGGACCACCAAAGGGCCAGGCCGCCTAGCCCGGATACTACCCAGGTAGGGAGATCGGACGGGGGGGGGAGGAGAAGCACTCACCGCGTTCAGGCCCAGCCGCAGCTCCGCGCTACGAAACGGCGTCAAGGGGCATGGAGTAGGGTCAAACAGCGAGACGGGTAGCGGTCAAGAGACCGTACAGTGGGCGGGGGAAGGCTTTTGTACCCCTGCCCCCCTCCCACGGCCGGAAGTGACGCGGCCAGCAGACCCCCTGGTCCCTAGCCCAGGGAGCCTGGTCAGCAGACTTCTGTGCCTTCCTGTGGCACTAAGGCGGCCGCCCTGTTGGAGGGTCCCCTACGTGGCCCCCCTGGGCAGCCTTGGCAGTGACTCCACTCATGGCTGCACCAGACCACCACTCTCTGGCAGCGGCCTTACTGGTCCACTCTAAATCTTATACACGCTGGCCTGGGGGCCACGCAGTGCGAGCTCAGCTGCAGCTCTGGGCTCCCGGCTGTGCTAGTTCAGCCACTGGCTAACTTTCCTATGAGTGATGGAATTCTGCTCTTTCACAAGGAGCACATCTGCATACAAAATAGTTATTTTCAGTGCAGGGCACTGCTATGGCAATGTGTGCTTTTGGAAGCCAAAAACATCTTTGCTTTTAGCTAACTTGTTTTCATATTTGGGAAGGCCTTCATGAGCCCCTAACAACAACATTTTTCAAAACCATGACAAATCAAAAGAAGCATTGAGAAAGCCAAAAGGCTGGCTGACAATGCCAGACCCATTGGCTTTGCCAATCCTTGTTTCAGTTGCTTTTTGGACTCCTGGTGGCTTTTTTGGTGCTCAGAAATATCCTTCGTATGTTCTTAAGTCATGAATGATTCTGTTTGTAACCGTGATTAATTGAAGCTAAAGTAGGCTAGCAACATAACACTTCAGCTTACAAAAAAGAGCTAACAAACGCACTGTTCTTGTCAGCTTTTACAAACGGATGCCCTAAACCTGCTGCGGTTACAGTGAATGCTGAGCATTGCAAATACTTGTTCATTCAGTATGCTTCCCCTCTTGGATACCTCGCCCAAAGTTGCCCTGAACATTACAAACAAAGCATAAGGAAGTGTCAAACACGGCTCCATTGCCCCTGGCTAGCTACGTGCTTCATAAATAACTGTCACTAAGCAAGTGTGAAATCCAAACAAATTCCACTAAACAACACAGTTGTCATGAATCTCTATCAAGCAAAAAACACAACAGTGCATAGTAGATGCATATTCTTTTTCAAAACAAGCACAGTGTCAAAGGGAATGTGTTGCTTTCGAACACACAAGCTGCACATTGCCAAAATCAGAGAAGTCTGTGCACAAGGCACTGGGCAATGGCAACCACATCAGCTCAACTGAGAAACCCAACAGAAGCGCCTTCCTGTGCGATACAAAACACACACAAATACATTCACCAGGATCTGAGCTGTCATTATCCAGATCCTTATGGGCAGACACATATGAGTCAACCAAAGTACTATAAGGGAGAGCAAGTTGCCGGTGCATTCCATGCAAGAGCCAGTTAAATGAACATACAATACAAAACACAAATCGTTCATGTGAGGTGAAACAATGGGATGTGCATTTAATATATACTTTCCTTCCTTTAATTCTGTGCATTAGTGTCTTATGTTGCCATTATGAGTCATACATGCATGTGAAGAGCTCCATCTATATACTTGGGTTAGAAGCAACATATTTTAAGTCTTTCAGGCTTCAAAAATAAAGGAATTAAAAATAGTGGCTGTGGCATGTAATAGCCAATTCACAGCACAGACTGTTTAACGTAGTATGTATCATCAAATTATCAAGTCAGTGGCCCTGATTATGAGTACAGGTTTTATTTAACGTACCTGATAAATAATGATACCACGGGGTATCGGGTTCGATAAATAGCACCTATTACGAGTTTGTGGGGGATAACATGCATATTTGGGTGTTTGTAAGAAATTGGGTTACTGATTGAGGGGGGTGAAATTCTACTCAAGCAGGAACCACAATCCTTGTCAGGGTGAATTCTCAAGCAAACCCTAAATTAACCTGTGCTAAACCCTCCGGTAGCTTGGAAGAGAGCAGTCAGGCTTAACTCAGAGGCAATGTGTAAAGTATTTGTGCAACACTTGAAACAGTAACACAATGAAAACACACCACAAAAGGAATCCCACACCATATTAGAAAAAGTAGTAATTTTTAATAAATTAAACAAGACCAAGTCAACAAAAATTTAAACAGTAGAACCAATCAGTAGAGTGGGAGATATTGAATTATAAAGCTTTAAGTGTGCCAACTGTGGATATCTGGTTGCACTGTACCGAGACAAAGTCACAAGTTCAGGCCGACTGCGATGAAGTGCAGGATGGCTACAGGAACCCAGCTAGACCAGCTGAACAAGAGTACCTTAATTCCTGGTTGCAGAGCGTTGCGAGGTCCCGCGACAAGGATGAGTCACGCAGCCGAGGTGATGCCGCGGTTCTGAGGAGCTGCGAGGCTGTGATGCAAGGTCCTGCGTCATCATCAAGGATCCATCAATGAGGACTTGTGATGCGAAGTTCGACATTAAGGATGAGTCTCGCAGCAGAGAAGACGCGTCGGTTCCAAGAAGCTGCGAGCCTGTGATGTCACGCAGCAGAGACGATGCATTAGTTCTACTCGAGCTTGCGCCATACAGCAGAGGAGATGTGTTGGTTCTGAAGTACTTCAAGGCTACGCTGCAGAGTCCTGGTGCCGGGAAAAGTCCACGAAGCAGAGGCGATGCGTCAGTTCTGCTTGGAGTTGCACTGCACAGAAGAGGAGATGCGTCGGTTCCGCTGAATCCACAGATGGGCTGGCAGAGCATCTACAGGTCCTCCTCCAACGGTCCAGGACTGGGGTGGCTCCACTTGCCATGGACAGACACACAGTTGCAGAGTCCAGGTGTGAGTAACAAGAGACTTGGCATTTTGGAGTCACTCTGGTGCTCCTGGATACAGGTGGCAGGTCCACCGCTTTTCACCCAGGCAAGAAGGCAGCAGACAGCAGGTCAGCACAGCAGACAGCAGTCCTTCAGGGCAGTAGTCCAGCAGAGTAGCAGCCATTTCAGCAGCACAGCAGTCCTTCTTCCTCGCAGAGTCTTTCACAGGTCCAGCAGTGTACTGAAGAGATGGTGTCTGAGGTTCAATATTTATACCTGGTGCCTCCTTTGAAGTGGGAGAAGCTTCTAGAGGTTTCCCTTTGAAGGGCGTACGTTTCCTGTCTCCCCTGCCCTGGCTCCAGGCTATCTACAGGGGGTATGCAATCCTTTCTGTGAAGCAGGCCACAACCTATTTAGGAGTACGTGGGGCTGTGCCTAATTCCGCCCTCCAATCCTGCCAGTGATGGCACATCCAGGCACACCTAAACTCTCTATTGTGTGTGGCTGTTAAGGAGGAATACAGAAAGCCCAACTGTCAACTACACACAGTCGTGTGACATAGAGACAGGCTGCAGGCACTAAATGGCTAAGGCAGGAAAATGCCAACTTTCTAAAAGTGGAATTACATTATTTTTAATTTAAAATCCAACTTCACCATAAGTTAGGATTTTTCATTATAATTCCAAAGACACCAAACATGAACTGTTTACCTGTGTTCATTTGAAAGTTACAGCTTATTAAATGTAATAATGTAACTCCAATGTTATCCTATAAGAGAAGCAGGCCTTGCCATAGTGAAAAATGAATTTGAGAGTTTTTCACTACCAGGGCATGTAAAACATAAAACTACATGCCCTACTTTTTAAATACACTGCACCCTGCCCTCAGGGCTGTTCAGGGCCTACCCAGGAGGTGTCTTATATTTATTAAAAAGGAAGTTTTGGGTCTGGCAAAAAGGTTTATCTTGCCAGGTCGACATGTCAGTGTACAACTGTACCCACAGGCTGCAATGGCAGGTCTGAAACATGTTTAAAGGGTTACTAAAGCGGGTGGCACAATCACTGCTGCAGACCCACTAGTAGCATTTAATTTACAGACCCTGGGTACATCTAGTCCCACTTTACTGTACTATACTTATAAGTAAACTAAATATGCCCGTAGGGAATAGGCCAGTGTTGCCATATTTTAACGAATGAACACACACACTTTTGCACTGGCTAGCAGTGGTATATTGCACAGAGTGCTAAGGTCAACAAAAATGAGATCAGAAAAATATGTGGGAATAAGACAAAAAGTTTGGGGGAAGACCACTGTAAGACTGACAGTTCTAACAGTGTTTTACACACCAACATCTGCATGATATGGTAAATACTGTATGCGTTGCCCTTGTTACATTTTGACAGGTTTAACCTGCTGAAATGTAATGCAGGTTGAGGTATTTAACACATCCAATAATTATCAGATGCTTTAAATACAACCAAACTCGAAATTCCAGCCCATGTAACAGGCGTTTACACAGGGGTCGAAATACACGGACCATCTTGTAATCACGCCCCTTACAGGATGGAGACAAAAAAGAAGAGGCAGGTAGAGGACCACCTACACAGGTTCCACAGACAAGTGAAGCAGGAAAGAGTACTAAGCCACATGAGTGTAGAGGCCAGTACCTAGACGATCAATGTCTGTACCACATTGAACGCTACCAGTATACTAGAACTGAGGGGTACACTGGGGTAACAAGCAAAAACATCATTGGACCAGAATAAGGAACAGTGGATCAACCCACAGTGACAGAAGATCACAAACTAGAACCAATGTCAACTGTTGCAGTATATAGAACAACCAAAAGCAGATATAATGTGATGAAACCAGATAAAGTAAACTGTGGAGAATACAGTGCTCTAGAGAAAGGGAACACCCATAGAGGTGATACACTCAAACACAGACCTACACGGAGACATAAATTATCAAGTTCGGTATTAACGGTTTCATCTTCAGACAGGAATGGCTCCAGTTTCGCCCCACCAGCTTTGCAACTAGAGTATCTTCTCTTAATCCTAGTGTCATTAATAACAGATGGGCTACAACAATAATTTAGAGAAGCTGCTATGTTGAATGAATGGAAAGCAGTCTCATTACAGATGCTTGGCGTATATGAATCCATCATAATTTAATTTATTATGAAAACATCATTATAGGGATTTGAACTATCAACTTAATGCAAACATTATCATCTCACTAGTACAAATAGGGGTGTATTCCAATTCGTTCATATATCTCTGTCTTGCAGGATACTGGTTTACATTTGCGAACTGAAAATGTGACTTGATAGTCATGATTGCCAGTGGTAAACAGGTTAAAACATTTTTTGATGTTGACACCGTGTTTGGCCATACAAATCATTAATTACCAACCTACATCATCCAAAGACCACCAATAGACATTACTGTACTAACAGTGAGGGTGCACTTTACGACAATCATTAGTATGTTTATGATTTGGGGGTATTCAACATTGTCAGTGTTTTACAGGCAGATGAAACAATCTCTCTGTTAAGTGCAGCACTATTATAACCAAAATAAAGCACAGGCACCGTACGCCCCCAGAAAAATACCAAAACATTGTTGGCAATTATATGCACCATGCCTGTCTGAATTCTGTTTTTTCGTGACTTAAGCATGACCACCTGCGATCTCTGAGTTGACAATTTACTAGTGCCAGGAAAAGGGGTACCCATCCTGAGTTTGCCCATAGTGTGTGGGTATATAAGGTGCACTTCGAATCTAACATCACACCACCACAGGACCTAAAACATACAGTTGGGTATTAGTTTTTCTATGCATGTTAGTCGATCAACAATAGGAAAAAATACATAAGATAGCTCCTTAACAAGTATGTGCCTACCACATTAAAAAAAAAAACATCTACTGTAAGCCACAGCTCCAGGTTCTAAGATGAAGAAGTGCTATTTCCTGCAATAAAGCAGTAAAACTATCACTGACATACTATGGATATACACATTTCAGAATAAAACATAAACACGACAAATGTACAAGTTCAGTGAATGGTCTTGGTCTCTAAGTGTCCACAGATAGGAAAGTTTAAGTGGTGGGGCGAGGGTGGGGCAGGTCTTTTCATTCCAGTTCTGGCTGATGGACTAAGGGTGGTTACACACTGTAAAAGGCAAGTGGTTTTGCCTGCCCCCCTGAACATGGATTGACTCTCACCAATAAATGACTGCGACGAGGAAGAGGGAAGAGCTGGTATTGCTCAGACACATTGTGCAACATTACATGACTGAGACTGCGGCTGAATGTGCCTCTGAGTAATGGTAAAGTGTGGTCCCCCAGTGTATTATGCGCCTCCGGCAATGTTAGTTCCGAGGACTGTTTTTATGATTCAAACGCAAAAAAAATATAAACAACGTCTGTGGATCCTAGATAATCTAATCTTTACTGAAAGAAAATTTCCTGGTGTGAAATAAAAAGCGAAAGCCCCAGCTGTGCCGAATTACTGCTCTTTTCTATCCTGAGCCTAGGGCCCACTTAGAAGACTCTGAAACGGTTCCATAGCACTCCCCTGCTCCTGATGCCTAGATGACAGATTTGTTCCACCAGTGATCATTCAGCATTTCATAGACACCAGGAGAATTCAATTTACCTTAGATGGAGCTCCAGCTGCGAATAGAGGAAATGAACAAGCGCTCTCCTCGCCACCGCTTCTGCGTGGCAGTCGTTGACCACGAGCCCCTGGTCGTTAAGGTATTCGCCATTTATACACTTGGTGCCCGACGACAACGCAATTACTTGCGCTTGCCTAAGGTCCAAACCTGTGTAAAGAAAAGACAGACAAATGTAACCATAAAGAAATGCCTTGGATACAGTAGGGATTTGCAAATTGATACAGTGTTGCATTTAGCACCATAGTGCACGCTGTGGCAGTTGATCATACTAATGTCCTTGTATTGACCAAATTGCCTTCCGCTACTGCCAGTTTGGGTATTAGCGCTATTAGTGCGACGATGGATCTATGGTGTACTGTTGCAGCGCACGAGTACTACAGTAATTCCTACATAGAATAGCCTTCTACAAAGTTTACTTGTCCAATCAATAAGAAGATTGCGAGAGAACCACTGCTGTAAGAGGCCATAAACATCTCGCCTTGCGCCGCTTAACGACTTCTTGCTTTATGAGATACCGGTTGAAGAGGGCATCAGCGAAAAAAAAAAATATATCCAATGTTTTTTGGGCTGTAAGTTTTACTAAAAAAGAAAATCAATTCTACCATGCCTTCTTCATGTTTTTTCTTTAGGGATATTCAAAGTTAACATAGATAATACACTTACATAGGGATTACTAAGCATCTATATGGTGGTACCCCTGGGATACATTCATATTTCATGTGTTGCAAAATGCAAGGTGCCTTTTGAGGTGATTGTAATTGTATCCTGGAGTGAGACGGCCTTCTCCAAAGGGCGCAGTCGGCTTTCCTCTTCCTGACACTGTAAACTCCGCCCTACTGTAGCAGGATTTCCGGGGTCTTGATGCGATTGTGTGACAACTCACAGGACTTAACTGTGCTTTGGCCTGGAGTGTATAACAACCTCTGAATCTCAGAATTCAAGGTTGGGTGGTTCAGAAGAGCTGACAAGGGACAGGCAAGCTGACATTTGCGCCTTGTTCACACTTTTTGAAAATGCCGCGTCCGCTCTAAAGCCTGCGGCTCAAGGGGAGCCAGCGGTGTCGAGGATGCTAAACCCATCTCCAGTCGGATTTTTTTGCATTAAATCGTGCAACAGTTGGGCTAAATTGAAATGGCCACGCATTTTTTCATTGCACAACATTGTAAACATTAGAAACAATTCGCCCATGGCTATCAGTAGCCGATCACCAACAGTATGTCATGCATGCAAGTTGGAGGCTGATATAAAAAATGTGTGGCAGCAGAAGCGATCAAAGATTAGCGGTAGGTTTCAAGCATCCATATGTTCTATATGTTCTAAAACGACAATGATACCGTGGGCTAAACGCCCCTAGCCTGAAGTATGCAGTCTGCATGCTGTTTCTCTGCTTGCATTGTTCTGCTTGAGTTGACTTTGCCTGTTTGTGCGCTCCCTTCTGTTGCCTGTTGTGGGGGAAGGCGAGGTGGAGTGTGATGCCTGTCTTTGCATTGATTTTTGTTTTGTGATGGATTTTATAGCAAGGGTCACATTTAGGTAAGTAATACATTGTAGTGTTAACAGCAGCATATCCCAGGGCCCAATCGTGTATGCAGAACCAGGTAATAATCTTTCGAAAAATGTGAGACACTTCCACCAGCACGTCATTTAGTAAAATATAACTTTATGCACCCAAATAACCACTTCTCTGATAAATGGACAGGAAGGTAAAATGAACGCAATATAGTATCTTTGAAAATGTGAAAAACTTTTATGAATATTCTTGGCCATTAGCTTGTTTTTCTAAAATATTCTCACGATGCTGCCAGCTGTCTTGTTTTTTATTGAATGTGATTTAGGAGACAGAGAATGCCGTTTTGCACTAGGTCACATGACAAATGGGGTGGGGAACGTACTTGCTGGTAGGATCCTGAAAAGCCGTGTAAAAAAGGCGGAAAATAAGAAATATTCCTTCCTTTTCTTTTAGTGTGGGCAACTTCGGGTTAAGGGTCTCTCCGTAACCAGAGGCATTCTTTTCAACAAGCATTAACAATGTGAAAATGACAGGCCTTGTAATCATGTGGTGCATACGGTAATGAGCATGGAGAGGATCTGGGTAGGGCAAGGAACCGAGGAATAGTGAGGTGTGGGTTTATTTCAAAGGTGCACTGAATATCATGCTCTTTCAGAATGCCATTGCCGAATTATTAATGTGGCATCAATGGGCGTTTCAGAGGGCATTATCAGAAGATAATAACTCAGGCCAAGTTATTTATGTTGAGCTGAATCTGCAGAAGCATAAAGCAGGTGAAGGCTCAGTTATCCCAATCACCTGGCAGTCTAGATGGTCAATGAGTGGCATTTGAATATGCTAATAGAGAAAAACATTTAAAAAAAAAAAGAAAGAAAATAGGAAGTTTAAAAGAAGTAGGTAAACTGTGCTCTGTTGCCTATATACTTGCAAAGAATTACCGATTGTCAGAGTGTGTGATGTGACACTGTAAAATGTGCTTTGGAATGAGTTATATAACAATAGCCGGAGTTGTCACGTCCTGATTGGCTGGAGGAGTATTATTTAGAACTACAGAAAGCAGGCCTTTATCATTAGTTTGTGCACTCATTTGGGTGAATTGACTTGTCAGCAGCGTTGCCTGAAAATCAGATTGCATGTCCTAGGACCGGTTTGCAACAGTACTGCAAATTACCACTGAATTTGCCTTTTCTTGCAGCATAATTTAGTCAATGCTGCTGCATAAGTTGGTCCTCACCTAATGCAGAATTCCAGTGGCCCTGGTAATAGTCATCCTTTGTTGTTCGAGGACCAGTTACATAGCGTTTCCTGGTATGATGTCTGAGAAAGAAGGACTTTGAAGGAACAAGTTAATGGTGCTCTATAAAACTGTAAATAAATATGGAATACTGAATCTTGGAAGCCAATCAAAGCCAGGCAGAATTCACACAGCTTGATCCTGCATTTTGCTCCTATGATTTCTCTGGATTTACTATTTTTTTTCAAATGCACAAACACCTCAATATAAGTATGTAAGTTTATCTATGATTATCTATGATAATTATTGATTTTCAACTATATACTCCTTTTTGTATTTCAATTTCAGCAGGTTGTTTGCAGGCAGACTGTCCCAATTTGCTTTTTCCGGAGTTTTATGTAGCGCAAACTTGACCCCAAGGTATTGGGTATCAGAGCGCTTTACACGAGCACCAGTTGCCTTACATGAGAGCACATTCATTTTTGTTAGGCACAGGGAGATTAAGTGATTTGCCTAGAATCACAGGATGTTGCGCTTTCTTACCGAGACTCGAACCCGGTTCCCCAGATTTGAGGTTTGCCGCCCTAGTTAGGCCACATCCTCTCCCCTAATGTTTAACATAAAGTGAAATATGCATTTCACATATGTAAGAAAGTGGCTCTGTATATACTGAACCAAAGTAAGGTTCAGTGTGCACAGAGTCCACAGTCCCCAGAGGTTTGGCAGAGGCTAAAGTTAGATATAACCTTACTCTCTAAAGTGGTAGCTTGGTCGAGCAGTAAGGCAGTATCAGAGGACAGTGTAAAGCATTTGTTGTACACACTCAGTCAGCAAATGGTCTCACACACTCAAGAACTGAACTCTAGGCCAATTGTTTTGTATATAAAAATATATTGTTGTTTTATTTTAGAACCACAAGTAGGTATAAAAATACTTTCTCAGAATGAGATGCTTTAGTTATATACTTTCAATACACAATAGACTTTTAAATGCAATAGCTACAGTTGTTGCAATAGGCAACACAATTCAAACACAATTATAACATTGAGCTCAATGGGAGTTTTTAAGTAAAAGCAGTTTCAGTTACTTTACGTATGATTTTCTTACTCAGGGTTGGATCCTGGATTCAACCCTGGTGCATTTCCTGTAAACAGTTGAAAGAAATCGTTTTCGCTACACAGGCGATTTTTAAGGAATATTTGTTTGTTTCAAAAATCGACACTTTGAAGAATTTCGGGAGAAAACCAGGCAATGTTATCCTACGGAGGAAAATCAAGTTATCGGTAAGTACAGTTGTAATTGCTTTTCAGGGTCAGTACTGGGCACCAAGATCCAGCACTGGGATCTCTCCTGATAACAGGTGAGTAATTTCGTTTTCGTTGATCGGGCGATTTTTAGTGAATATTTAAAAGTTTCAAAACTCGACACTTATAAGAAATTTCAGTGTAAACCAGTCAATGTTACCCTATGGAGAAAATGTAGGTTATCGGTTTTCAGGTAAGTACTCGACTGGCAGAGTTAAAGTTCTGGGCATAGAATCAGGGGTCTCCCAGGGTCAGGTAGGTACAGTTGGTACACCCTCAGCGGCACAGGGGCGGCCGGGTGCAGAGTGAGTAAGGCCCAATGTTAGCCTATGGCGGGCAGGGGGCCCTTGGTTGGTGGCTGCTAGCAGGCAGGCCACGCGGCTGTGGGAGCTGGGCTCCTGGTCGCTTACACAGGGCAAGTGGGGAAGTAGAATAGGATAGGTGTTTCACTCCCACGGGCACTCGGGCGGCTGGGTGCAGGGTGCTTTTGAGCCGTCGGGCGCTCAATGTATTTCAATGGAGAAGCTGGAAGTTGAACAAAGGCTGCAAGCTCGGGGACGGAGATTCTTCAGGTGCGACCACCACTTCGAGAGGTAAGTTGGGTAGTTGGAGGATAGGTAGGCACCCCGGAGTTGGGCACAGGGGGCCGCAGGGCGTCGGGTGCAGGGGTGTCTTTTCGTGTCGGGAAATCTTACCCTCTGCTGGTCGCGGTTGGAGGGGTCCCTGGTTCTGAGGCTGCAGGCGTCATCAGGAGCGTCAAGGAGGGTCCTTGGGTGATGGATTCTGGGTCACAGTCGCCGGGGGGACGTCCTCATGGTCTTTGTCCACTCAGGCACAGGCCGGGCTCGGCGGGTGCAGAGTGTGCAGGAGTCGCGGTTCCTGGCTGGCAGCCTCTCAGGCAGGACGTGGATTGTGGGTTAGGTTCAGGGGGCAACTCTAAGTTGCCCTCTGTCGTGCATCTTACATTAAATCCCACACTGGCATCAGTGTGGGTTTAATGTGCTGAGAAGTTTGATACCAAACTTCTCAGTCTTCAGTGTAGCCATCATGGTGCGGTGGAGTTCGTGATGACGACCTCCCAGCACCATATACTCTTAATGGCAACACTGCACTTACAGTGCCCAGGAATGGACCTGGGTACTGTAGGGGTACAGGGCTCATGCACCTGTACCCTCCCCACTGGCATAGTGCACCCAGCTAGAGGGGTGACTGAGGTATGCCAGGGCTGTCTGTTTGTGGGCATGGCACACAGGGATGTGTGCCATGTTGACTCTCTGTTTTGTTCTGCACCAAGACACTCAGCCTGCAAAGGCAGTGTGTGTGTGTCAGGGTACAGGGCCTCTAAGGGTGGCACAATAAGTGCTGCAGCCCTTAGAGGCCTTCTCTGGTCACAGTGACCTGGGTACCTATGGTACCATTTACCAGGGGCTGACATGTGGCCAGAGATGCCAATTGGGTTTAGGCTACAATGCAGTTTTAGGGAAGGAACACAGGCCCTCGGCACCTGATTGGCAGGAGCCCAGGGCACACTCAGTCAAAGTACATCAGCAATTCAGCAAAAAGTGGGGGCATACCATGCAAGAAAGATGCCACTTTCTCACAACATATTTTCCCCTGTATCCTCTCCACAACAAAAAACACTTGTTCACGCAAACAAGTCCCTCCCCTTCTGCCATCTGCTACATAGAGGTGTTTGGAGCATCCTAATTGCAACCTAATTGTATTCTTAATTTAAGAAATTTTAGAACTCAAGTTAGATCTGTCACTATGATGAGAAATGCTATTGCGAATGTTTCCACAAAGTCACAGCTCTTGGCGTCTCAATTCCCTCCCCCTGGCCCTCCCAGGAACAAGGCTGGACAGGCCTTTTATTCCCCTGGGTATTTCCCCAACGGGCTGGAGCCCTTGAAGGCTGGTTGTGAAAGTCCAGTCCCTCTACTGCTGCCTCTTTCACTTTCCCCAGCTCGTGGGGGCAAATTGCAGCAGGCCCTGGAAGGCTTCGAGCAAGAGAGAAAGACAGTGAGTGAGAAGGTGGAGAGAGAAAGCAATCAGAGAGGGAAAAAAGAGTGGGAGAGAAGGAAAGAGAGCGAATAGAGGGATGGAAAGAGAGCTTGCATGAGGAGATGAAAGGATTTTATAGATGATTTGAGCATTTTTGCCAAGGTTGCTTTTAGTTCCCCAGTCCGGTCCTTCATGGGAACTTCCAACGCTCATCTGTGACTTTTAGGAAAAAAACAGCAACGTGACCAACTTCCTGCAGTGATTGGTCTGTGAATCTGAATCTGTCATTTGTAGGATCAGACAGCACTTTAGTGCACTTATGTTGTACTTAAGTGCACAACAGGTTTTGTGAATCCAACTTTGAATCAGTATTTCCCGAAGATATTGTTTCTGTACATTCTTCCAGGTTTGTCGTGTAGTTAATATAAAACCTATACAGGATCTGCGCGGTTAGACAACATACACTGTAGGATTGGTGTCAGACTGATTCTAGACACCCCCACCGGGTATGTTGGCCTGTGTACCAGCTAGCTCACAGTGCCACTAGAAACTCCTCTTACCAAGGAGAGAATAGTTCTTGGCAACCATCGAACATGACAACCCTGATCCCTCAGGACCGTGGAAACAGTATACTACTTTCACAGTCACTCGTGCTCACTTAGTCTCAGAGAGATACACAGAATAAACATTAGGGACGTTTTCAATAAGTATTTATTGAATAGTCGTTACTCTAGTGTAAAATAGGTGTGCTGAAACAATCATTAGACAGTAACAGATATAGATGATTAGAAGCACTAGGAAAGTAAAAGGATGGTAGAGTTCTACCATCTTGCTATAACCATGAATACAGGCAAGTACATAAAATACATGATAATAAAATGCGTACTCCTACGATGCTACCCTAACTAGATGCACCTAAGTGTACCTAGCATGTATGTAGGTGTTAAGCCAAGAATCCCTGTAGGATGAAGTCAACCCCCATTACCTGAAGTGAGAAACTGTGGGACCCCGTCCTGGTTTCGGGTTGGACACCCCGCAAGGGATGTCAGACCACTGCGAGCTGGAGCATCTGCATGCAGGGGCTCCAGCGTCTCGCGTCAGTTTGTCGGCATGGAAGTCCTGATCTCCTCTCCCTCTCTCAGAGCAAGATGTGATGTTTATATACCCGAAGGTATCCCCAGGGGTTCTACCTTGCTGTGCCACTGTCGGACTAAGGATGACATCGGGAATGAACCTTGGACATAGTTATTATGCAGGAGATGGTAGCCCTGCTGAGATTCCAAGAATCCAAGGATCCTCATGCATAATGTATGAGGCTATTTGGTCAGGGAAAACACATGTTCTGTAAGCAGTACCGTAACTAGGTAAAGGGTCAGTCCTAGCAGCCCGTTATGTATGTAGTGTAGGGATGAATATAGGTGAAAGGTTGGGATGTTACCCGAGCCTATATTGGGGTACCTATATGGAATATAACACCCACTCCTCATCCGACTGGACGACTTAATCTAATTCTAACGTACTACCTGTCTAGGCACTGGTACGCAAACATATTTAGTAAAAACCCATAGTTCCGCTAAAATTTTTTTAAAAAGGTTTAAAACTCTAAAAGGTGCTAAACAGAAAAATTGTCACTCAAGCCATAGCTCTAATATGTCCGTATATATAGTTCGAACAACTACAAGCATTGGAAGGCCATGCAGGTCATAAAAGTGTCAATTAGTTTTTGGAGTTGCAAATTTAGTTCTTGTTTTAAAAAACCGAATTTTTTCCCAGCACACATTGAGCCAAATGTTTATGTGTCTTGGCTGGTAGTCGCAACATTGCTGTTGCCTGCCACCGCAGATGGCGATCCCTGTAACATCTCGCAGAGTACATCAATCGAGCACAGATGATCTTCTGTACTGCCTGCAGCTGATGCTGTGGCAGCCTGTGCTTCATCCAAGGCCTTGGTGTCAGTGGAGGAGCCGGTATCCATTTCTACAGGAGCAGAAACTTCCTGTGGAGGCTCTAAGAATGCTGCCATCAACATTGGAATATGCTGGGGACACTGCAGAACATGGGCTGTTATCGGGTCCAGTAGTGCATCAACGTCCGGTTGCGCAATCGATGGAAGTGTCAGACAGAGATCCAACACGCATTCTTCTACGCAGAACAGGCATCAGAGAACAGGTAAGATGCAGTCCATCCAGACTGGTCTAAATGACAGGAACCAAGATGCACTCAGTTCCCGTAGGCGAGGTGTGCCCGGATGTTGTACCATGCGATCACGGTATTTACGCTCCAAGAGCACTGTTTCCATCTCCTTGGTGACTGGGACGTCCATTGCGTAGCAGAAAAATTACAATCAGGATACCTGCTATTAGAAACAGGATAAGCGGAAGTCCTCCAAAATGCTTCCGAATACGGAGTGTATAAAGTTTGGTATAACTCCGAGGACCGTCTGAGAGGTGCTTAACAGTCCCGAACCTATGGTCTTAAATAGGTGTACTATACCCGTCGTATCAGACATGTTAAAGATACGATTCACCATTTCTGCAAAATGGAAGGGGCAGTTCGGACGTATGAGTGCCTGTATCTCGGCCGAGGACCTTGCGAAATGGATATCAAAAGTCTCCCGGGTGGAGGTTAAGGGCACGGTTTTCTGTAAAAGCATGGATTTGATTCTGCTTAGAGTATCAAACCGTATAAGAGAAACATTTAGTGAAGGCCATAACGGCGCCTCCCTAACTGCATGTGTCGGTGGAAACAATACTTGCATACAGCAAGTAACCCTGGAGCTCATGGTGACTAGATATGTGATGCCCGGAAGCATCCCACAACAACCTTGATCGTTCAGCATCAAGTAACTCCCATTTGAAAGTAGCCTGAATTCTGGAGTAATCACGGCTGCCGGGGTACCCCTCAAGTGACAGGACAGGTTTGCTACCGAACCATTGCAGGCCCTGTGCAACATGATATCCTGGCATATAAGAGATCCACTCAAAGCGCTCTCGCAGTTTGTACCGCTTAGAAACTTTTCTCGATCCCCACTCCTGCATCGAAATCTGTACAGTAATTCCCAAGATTTCCTGATGAATTCCCTACCCATTTCTTCATATCTGCCTGCCTGTTGTTGTTCTAGGCAATACTGAAACTGGAAAGTTGTGACGGTAAAGTTATATGGCCATGGATTAACCACTCTGTGGATGGTGATTCTGCCACAGTAGAAGGTAGTTGTCCAGTTTTTCAATATGCAACATTGTATATTTTGCTCCCCTCTGTGCCATTTTCATCTGTTTTTCCGTTAGATTGTATGCAGAAAACAGTGACGTACTGTTGATAAAATGCCAAGGCACATAACCTGTGCGCAATGATTGCAGCGTCCAGCTCAATAACATAATAGAACGTAATTGTGACTGTCCGTGCTGTAGTATGGACAAATCTTGTTCTATAACATCAATAGCAGAAGATACAATGTTGTCCAGTGAATAAATCCTGGAAGTTAATGTAGTCATGCCATTGTCAACTACGGCTAACACCTTTTCTAAATTGACCCTATCTATTTCTCGTAGTCTCTCTGCTGCTTCTTGTTGGGAGATTTTCCAAATTTCATTATAGACAGCATAATAGAAACGTTTCTGACATGGCCTTCTGGGACCTAATAGAAAATCCCGTGGGTCCACATCCTCTGTAAGTAAGGATAAGTGTTGTTTCACCTCTGGTAATGTTGAGGTCTTTAGCCAATCGAGGCATAACTTCCCAACATTGTATGATGTCACCACCCCCGGATGTTCTCTTTGTACATAGCATGGGTCTGGCCTATGGCTACTGAACCCTTCAGTTGTACCCCTAAATCTTTCTTGACATCTGTTAGTGTCAGTGGGCCAAAACAACCATCCCTTCCAATTGGGGTCCAATCTATTGTATTGTAAGATGTCATCTAATGTAGCCCCTTTTTGTGATGTAATGTTACCCTCGGCCTGTGATAGTGTTGGAGTTCGAGGTGTATTTAAATCCTTGTTCTTGGCTATTCCAAGGTAGGAAGTCTGTTGCACAGTCTCATTTAGAAATATCATCTGCTGTGGAATGAGGCATGCTCTAAATGGCGCTTCTGTTCCCTGGACTTGCCAATCTCTGGAACCCCAGACTGATTTTAAGTGTATAGTGTCTTTCCATAAGTCGAAACCTTGTTCAGACAACTGGGTAATAAAGGAAGCAGAGTAAATCTGTTTTGTGTTATCCAACATTTTTTTCTGTGCAGGTGTAGGTGCAACCTTATAGTAATATGAGGTTAGGTCTGAAATATTAAACCCTGAAAAATATGAACATTTTTGTGCAAAAGTTTTCGAACTTCTTTTCGGCAGTGTTGGGTAATGTTCCCATTGGTGATATGTGAAAACATTTCTAGGGTAACTTGATTTGTGTAGAAAATGATGACCAAAATGTTGATAACAATACATTGTGTTAAAGTCGGATGTGTCTTCTAACATTTCATTGCTAGAAAATGTGGCAGATTGTTCTAAATCAGACAACATATTATTCACAGTTTCAAAATCCCAATCATCGGAAAATGTACTGGAGGTAATGATATCATTCAAAGAAATTTTAAATAAATGTGGTATTTTTAAAAGTTCTGTCAGTCCGAATATATCATAATCAACCTTGTCCCATACTATACCATCCGATATAGGAACTGCTGTAATTTTCACTGATGACAAGTCTCTCTGTTCACGATGTGATGAAACATGAGGTTTTAGGAGAAAGTTCACTTTTGATGCTGCAGAGCTTTGGAGGAGGTAAGTTCCATTAACAAGTAAGCAGAAGACAGCTACTAAGCCTAACCAGAAGAGAAAGAAAAGTATCCCGGTGCTTATCCAAAGTTCTATCCAAGGTGACACCAGGTAAGTCTTTTTAAGAAAAATGTAGAAGTCTTTGATTTGTTGTTTACGAGAAATTGGGGCTGTCGTTGTTTCAGGTTCACTTGTATCCAAAGAAAAGGTATCAAAGTCGATGAAATAGCCAGATGCAGTTCTATCTATTTTAGGTAGCTCAGCAGGTTTTGTTGAACTTGTAGATGGCCCTTGTTGAGGCATGTTTATGTAGACATCAGTGTTAGGTCGAATTGAAATTTGTCTTTCATTTTGATTTTGTATTCCTTGTTCAAGGTGAACGAGTTCCATGGCATTGTAGCTTAGTCCATCATTCCGTATGGGCGGCTCTTCGAAGGTGATGAGCCTTTGTGTTTGAACTTCCTGTATGGTAGAGAGAGGAGGGCGTTGGCTACCCAGGAGCCCACAAGGCCTACTATTCAGTATCGGCCACATAGTGTGGTTTTATCAGATCAATGGAGACAAATCTTTTCTCCTTTTTCCCGGCAAGAGGTGGCAGAAGTACAGTTCTTGTTCCTTCACCAGCCAGGACAGGTACAGGCTTTCTCTATGATGGCCCAAATTCTTTTTTGTCCGTTATTTTCTCTCTGACCAGATCCCCAACCTTAGGGACCCAGACAGGTCTTGCCGTGACTGACTTGACTTCCCCAGTGGCGAACCTTTTCACTTGGACATTGCTCTTTAGAGCCCATGATTCATTCAGTTCCTGTAAAACAGCCAAACGTTTATTGATGTCAAAATGTTTTTCATCCGCCACTGTGCCTTCACAATCAAGATCAGGTACCCACATTCTTGTCCCAAATAGGACCTCATAAGGAGTGACACCCCCTAGAGAGCTTCTTGGCATATTATTTAAGGCCCTCTGAACCCCATATAAGTGGTTGACCCAACTACCACCCGTGCCTAATACTCTAGCTGTTAAGGATTGCTGTAAGTCCCGGTTCTTCCTCTCCACGACCAAATTTCCCTCGGGATGGTATGGAGAGGAGTACCGCAATGCTACACCCAAACCTCCCATGGCTTCCTTGTAAGCCCTAGATCTAAACGCGGGGCCACGGTCAGAATGTAATGTGCCAACTGCATATGTCCCTATAAAGACTTGCAAATCGTTGATAACAGTTCGAGCATCAGCCGAGCACTGAGGCCATACCCATAGGAATCTCGAGCAGGAATCCACAGCAACCATTATGTACTTGTAGGCCCCATCAGATTGTAAGGGGCCGCAGTGTTCCAAATAGACACACGCAAGAGGTCTGTCTGTGTCAGAGAATAATACTGAATTGCCAACGTGCACAGGAGCAGAACGACGCTGATTCCCAATGCCCCCTCAGGAACTCCCTCGTGAGGAAATGAACACCTCAACAAGTTTGTGCCCGTGGGGGAAAGGGGTTTGGGATAAGAAGAGACAGCCAACGATGGTATTCTGCTGCTGTTCTTGTTTCGTCTTTTTCTTTCTTCTGGCTCTTCGGCTGTAATACAACATTAACTTACAACTCTATTCTTTTTCTTAGAATGAGTCTATATATACTTTTATTAGCAAAACTCTTACCAGAATACCTCTGGCTACTGCCTCTCTTCAGTGTGATGTAGATTTAAATATTCTGACCTTGTTTCTTTTCTTCTCCTAGCAATTGACTGCCAGCCGAAAACAAGACTCTTCAGGACTGCTTAGTATCAAATGAACACTCAAGTAAGCATGTGTCTACTTCTATTCTAAAACATTGAAAAAACAATTAGTCTGTAGAAAACCTCTCATCTCTTGAGCTTCAGACTGGAGCCCAAACTTGTGTTTTAATGCTAATTGAGTTTTAACAGAGGAAACTTGCTTTTAAATAATAATAATGCGAATTCTCTAGTGGCTTGATAATTCGCTTCTAAACCTTTTCTCTGTGACGTGGTGCCGCACTCGATTAACAAGTCGGAAAATAAATGCTCATGGCTAGACGTGGTTAAAATATCTGCACCAAACGTCTGTAAGCTCACGGGGGGTATGTAATTGAGTAAACAACTTCAACCGCGACACACGGAAGAAGAGGGGTTCTCAGAGAATGACTTTACCGCACTTGAGATTCAGTGCCGGTGAAAACCCACACAGAAAGCACGCTGTTATACAATTTTAACTGGCGTTACACTTTCCGGGGAGAGTGCTCAAGGAGAAAATTATAACTAAGAGAAAATAACAAGCAATTAATTTCTTACAATTCTCCAGAAAATTCACTCTCAATTGTTGTAGAACTAACCTGTGACAAGACATTCCTTCCGATAATTCCGAAGGCTAAACGACGCCCATCGCACTACCCTAACTAACTTTCACGACGGAGCTCGGTTTCAAGACTGCTTCCATGAAAATTCCTCAGGTGAAGTGCGTGTTGGAATGCTTGCGCGTGCTTCACATTCCTTTCTTGATTAGAGTCCAGGAACACTAGAGCGCTACTGGAAGGGCGAACTGGCAGACACCTTGGAATTCCAAAGGTGCCAACTCGTCCTCCAATTCCTTGCGCTTTTGGAGGTTTTGACAACAGGATGCTAGCAATAATGGAGCAGTGAGGAGGAAACCTCCTAGGCTCCCTGACAGTCTGACATTAGCAATGGTGTCTGCGCTGGACGTGTTATGGTGGAACCCTTCATCTGTTGACAGATGTCGCACTTCAAGACATAGTCTTTGATCTGCTTTGTTAACCTTGGCCACCAATAGCGTTGTTTCAACAAAGAAACAGTCGCCGTAACTCCTGTGTGTGCAGAACCCAAACCCTTGTGTGCAGCTAATATTAAGCCTAATCTGTGATCCATGTTTGGTATTACTCTATCCCCCACTCCAGGGATCTGAGCAAATGGAACGTTGTTTGCATTTAACTTGTAGGAGTACTTGAGTGGAAAACCTTTCGGAAGTGCTTTGTTGTCTTTGCGTGAAGCAATGACAGCTACCATTATCTGTCAGTCTATTCTCGTTTTTGAACGAGTGATTGCAGCTACGGCAGCAGTTTGTACTGCCCCCTTTGCGGCTTCATCAGCCAATGAATTCCCTTCAACGCGAACGCCATCACGTTGATGAGTCAGCGTGTGCATCACGTGAGCTCTTGGTAGTTCGTTTTTCAACTCAGCTACCTGTTCCCATAGCATTTTGTGCTTAATTGTGCCACCTTTTGAGTCTTTAAACCCATTTTGTCCCCAATAATGAAGATATTCATTGTATGACTGGACACAGTAAAAAGAATCGCACACTATTAGTGTGGGGAATCCTCGATCCGTATTTATCAGTGCCAATAAAAGAGCTTTCAGTTCTGCTAACTGAGCCGTGCAGTCTCCTAGAGACTGAGTTTTTGTACAGCTTGGATGGAATTTACCATCTCGCATACGACCTTTAACAATTGCACACACGGCGCTGTATTGTTGTTTACTTCCTATGGCCGGTTGTGCAGATCCGTCAGTGTAAATTATGTATTCATACTGATCTAGAGGCATTATTTCATTCGGGAGAGGATATTCTTGTTCATATTGCAGAAATGCTTGTGTTTTCAGATTTAGATCATTTCTGTATTCTACATCTGATGCAGTGAGAGAATTAGCCCATTGTATCCATCTCGGATGTAACGCTTTAGCGTTAGGAGCGCTTGCCTTTGTCGCAGCCTCTAAGGCTGGTACCGGAATCACGACAATTATTAGTTTTCCCTGAGCCAGTGCTCTTTCTCTCACTACAGCAGTCTGTACTGCTGTCAGAATTTTTTCTGTGGCTGCGAAACGCATCTCAGCATTTGTGTACAAGTGTGATTTGTAAGCAATGGGTACTGTTTCGCCTTCATTATATGTGAGGTATGTGTACCCAGATTGGCCCGCAACTATACGGATCACCAGGTTGCGGACATTTACACGTGTCTGTAAGTGTTTTGACGCTATCATGTCAGCCTGGAGTGAACGAAGTGTATCTGTGTGTTCTTGTCTCCATTGTCTAACTGAAAAATCAGGTCTTATGAGGTCGTAGAAAGGTTTAACCCTTTCTGCGTAATCCAAAATATATGTTCTGCCGAAATTCAGGAATCCCAGTATGGATTGTACATTTTTCAGTGATTTTGGAGGTTGGAGCAGGGCACATTTTTCTAAAACGTTAGCTGCTAGGCTTTTCCCTTCACTCGAAAGCTCATATCCCAAAAATAGGACGTTGAGGTGGGCTATTTTTGATTTTTTGAAGTTAAATTTGTAACCCTCTGAGGCGAATCCCAAAATTATGATACTCACCCTCGTCAAGTGTTCCTCCAGGTCATCATCCGTCAGATAAATATCATTTACATAGGACAATGCCTCCTCATCCAGATTTTGAAGTAATTCAGTTACTATGGCGGAAAACAGCCCCGGGCTGTTTGTATATCCCTGGGCGATTTGACAAAATTGTCGCTGGGACCCTAGCGCTGAGAATGCCGTCAAGTATCTGCTCTCAGGAGCTATATTCTGGCAGAAAAATCCATTTGAGATATCTAGTGTTTTGTATTTTTTCCGCACAATGTTATTCATTAATGCCACACTGTGCATTTTGTACTGCAAATGTTTTTGTGCATGAATTTAGATGTCTGTAATCCAAAACTAGACAATATGTATTGTCAGGTTTCATTACGGGAAACAAAGGGTTATTCATTGAAGAGGTGCAAGTTTCAATCACCTCCTGGTATTCAAGTTGATCTAAGATCTCCCTGACCTGTTTTTTAGCTTCTTGCTTTATGGGATATTGTCTCTGCGGAGTTGGAGTAGATTGTATTGGTATCACGTGGTGGGTTGACTCTTCGTCCCATCCAACATGGTTTCGATATAGTGCTGGAGCAAGGGCTACTGCCCACTCCCGTGCATATGTATGTTTTAAATATTAGGGAACGAGGTCGGAAAAAGCTGGCATAATTACGTTTCTCCTTTTGGGCAATCCATAACAATAGCAGGCGGCCAATCTTTTTCAGCTAATAAAATGTCATAGCCAAAAGTTAGGTTCTCCCAAAAGAGACCTTTAATTTTCCTGGGTTTGTCCCCCTCCATCCGGAGTGTTATTTCATGTAACCTATGTGGGACACTCACCCTAGTATCAGGTGTTTCCACCGTGATATACTCACTCAACTACGCTGTCACCAGAAATTCCATCAGGTTCTGGCGAGCTTTTGTTACTTCTGCTGCGCTGTCTAGCATCGTCAGAGCCCATTCCCCGTTCAGTAGTTGATTCCTCAGACTTCTGGGCATGTCTGATCTTGAGACCTGCTACTTTCTTCTTTTTGAATTGAGGTTTTTGTTTTTCTTCTTTCTTTGGTGCGTAGTCCGCAGCGCGTTGCGTGTCTCTGGACTTTGTACGCTCCTCCTGTCTGTGTTCAGACCGTCCTTCTCTCTCTGAGTTTTTCGAAGAGCCCTGAAAGGAACGTGTATCAGTGTCCTGATACCTGTCAGGTTTTCTAATGTTGTCCTTATTCCTTAGGTTATATCTCCTTTCGGAGGTCTGTTGAGGAGATCTACCTCTGGATTGAGATCTATTGTCTTTATTCTTTTGTTGTTTGTTATTGTCCCATTTCTTCTTTGAAGAAACTGGTGTTTGCTTTGCCTGTTATTTATCTGGACCCCCCATTAGTTGAGGTTTTACTGGTCTAGCTCCCAAACTATCCCTGCCTAATTCTGCATAAGCAGTTTCAATATTTTTAGGTAATTCTGTCTCCTGTTGTAAAGGAGTGAAATCTTTCAGGCGTTGGCGTATTGCCACTGATGCTGCTTCCCCTTTAATGTTTGCTAATATTATAGCTGATACCTGGGCGAAGTTATTTAATAACTTCATCCCTAAGTTCAGAGCAGGTTCTGCTCCATACTCGTTCTGTATTTGTCTCAATACGTCTGGTATCACTGCTAATGAAGGGATACCATCAGTTCTGGTATATATTGCAGCGAAGACTGTACCCCAAGAATCACAATCCTCTATCGGGGGAGCTATTCCTATTGGCAAGCAGATTGTTAGCATTCTATGCTTTTCATGTGGGCTGGTGTTTGGAAATACCGCCTCTAGCTGTGTTATTTTTTGAGCCACCCAAAATGGGATTTGTTCACGTTTAGTGGGCAATTTACCCATCACTGCGTGTAATGTTTGTGGTGTTATTTTAGTTGTAGAAGTTTGGACTGGTCCTGGTTGTGTAACTGATGTCGGCTGAAGTGTGAGTGTTCTCATCACAAACTGTGTCATGTTTCTGTAAAGTTTTATTAATTCTTTATGCTGTGTAAGTAAGTCTCCTCCTGGCATTGTGTCAATGTCAGGGTATGGTGTGTAGGCCGCTAGTACTGGCCATGTTGCTCCGTCTCATCCGAGCGGACCGAGTCTTACTCTATTTCTTGTTGGGGTAGGGCACCTTTAAACCAGTATAAATGTTCGTGGTAAGTGAGTGGAATTTCAATGTCCTCATATGGACAATATTCGTTTGGTATTTCATCTTCTGTATAGTAATGAAATGACTTTGATAATGCATTCCCCTGTGGGAATGTAACCCATGAATAGAATACCTCTGTTCTAAATGATTCGTGTGCCTCAATCACGAATGTTACCTGCCCACCCCTATATGTTAAACCGCATGCGGCTAGTTCTAGGGTGATGGCAGTTCTAACATTTTCTGTAATGTGTTTTGCATCTGCATCTTCTTCTTCGGCTGAGAGATTTAGGTTATGTACAGCGTTATCCGCTGGCTCAGTCATTCTTTTAGTAAGAAGAAGTTTTTCAAGGGAACTGAGATAAGGTGTTATGCACAAATAGGAACAATATGTCCTTCAAGCTTGTTACTCAACAATCAATACATAGGATTTTGCCTACTCAGCTGTGGCGGAGTTTGTTCCCTCCCACTCCAGACGTCTCTGAGGAAATGTGAGTAGGGGTCTCTGAGAATAGCACAACTGAACTACTCAGATTTGACCGTTAAATAAGTACCCAACCAACGTTGGGCGCCATGTTGTGTAGTTCCTATAAAACCTATACAGGATCTGCGCGTTTAGACAACATACACTGTAGTATTGGTGTCAGACTGATTCTAGACACCCCCACCGGGTATGTTGGCCTGTGTACCAGCTAGCTCACAGTGCCACTAGAAACTCCTCTTACCAAGGAGAGAATAGTTCTTGGCAACCATCGAACATGACAACCCTGATCCCTCAGGACCGTGGAAACAGTGTACTACTTCTCGCTCAGTCACTCGTGCTCACTTAGTCTCAGAGAGATACACAGAATAAACAGTAGGGACGTTTTCAATAAGTATTTATTGAACAGTCGTTATTCTAGTGTAAAATAGGTGTGCTGAAACAATTATTAGACAGTAACAGATATAGATGATTAGAAGCACTAGGAAAGTAAAAGGATGGTAGAGTTCTACCATCTTGCTATAACCATGAATACAGGCAAGTACATAAAATACATGATAATAAAATGCGTACTCCTACGATGCTACCCTAACTAGATGTACCTAAGTGTACCTAGCATGTATGTAGGTGTTAAGCCAAGAATCCCTGTAGGATGAAGTCAACCCCCATTACCTGAAGTGAGAAACTGTGGGACCCCGTCCTGGTTTCGGCTTGGACACCCCGCAAGGGATGTCAGACCACTGCAAGCTGGAGCGTCTACATGCAGGGACTTCAGCGTCTCGCGTCAGTGTGTCGGCATGGAAGTCCTGATCTCCTCTCCCTATCTCAGCAAAGCTTTAGGTAGCACTCACCTAGACTGCTTTAATGGTGTAGTGTGTCATCTGCTCTGGGTATATAAACCCATCGTCCCAAATATGCACTGGCTACCTGTGAGGGTTCAGATCTCATACAGCCCATAAGGCATTGCATGGTCTCATCAGCTTTAAAAGCAAGCCACTTTCCAGATCCTAATACACAGGCCCCTGAAATGCTCGAAGAAAGATAGACACGCAGTCAAGGATGTTTCACTCCATATTTGGAGGTTGTTATTTATCAAGGGTGAAACAGAGGTTTCATGGCACTATGAAAAGTGTCCTGCTTTTATGATTGTCATGCTATGCTCTGGCAGGGGTCTTAAGACTTGTGTTCTTCATTTCTGTTTTGGGAGTCTCTATTGAAGCTGATCTTAGTACTTTGGGAGAATTAACTGTAAACATGAAATTTGAGGTAGATTTTCGAAAAGGTGTGCTTCAGTCAGTGGCTAAATTGTGCCAGTGGTTGCAGGTGGAAGGTTCCAGCACTCATTTTTGGGCACCAGAGGCCCTATTATGTAAAGGATGCACTTTCCCTGTTTGCGCCCGGCGCACCATAAAACAGGTGCGCCAGGCGCAAACAGGGAAAGTGCGCCCTATTACATGGAATGCGCTGCCCCAAGGGCAGCCGCGAACTCGCACTGTTCGCCCCAAGGGCAGCGCATTCCTGTGAAAAATGGAGCGGCTGCTTTGAAGCCCCTCTGTGATTTCACTGTGCAGGCGGCATCCGCCTGCACTTTGAAAGGGGATTAGAGATCACCTTGCAGGCGGGTGCAGTCAGTGACTGCACCCGCCTGCAAGTGGATGCCTGGGGGGTCCATAGGACCCCCTTTTCCCATTCCAGAGGGCTGCTCTCAGGGGGCGCACTGACAATTCACCACCTTTTAGGTGGCGCACTGTCAGTGCACCTCCTGAGAGCTTGTTCGTCTCTGCGCCCACGTCTGTAATACGGCGCGAGTGCAGAGGCAAAGGAATTTCCTCATTTGCATGGGGCACGCCCCCATGCAAATGAGGGAAAGCCCCATGCAGATAGCGCTGATGCTTTATTTGCACCTGCGCTATGGTATCACAGAAGGGGCCGCACAAACTTCTGTGGCCCCTTCTGTAGTATCAAAGTGCCCCGGGGGCGTGCAAAGCGGGCGCAAACGCCCATTGAACCCCCGGGGTACTCTGTATATAACAGCCCCAGGAGTTATTTTTCAAATTTCACTCCACAGTAAAAAAGAGGAAGACAAAAAAGGGTAGTAAGAAAGAGGAACAGAAAAATAGGAGGCAGAATAAAAGGCGAGGAAGGGATGCAAGAGTGAAATTAAGAGACAGGAAGTGTAGGCGGTGGAAGAAAGAGGCAGGAAGTGGAATGGAATCAAGACTAGGCTTCCTTGACAACAATGGCATTCAGCAACGCTTGCAGCTGGTTCATAAGTAAAACCTTGAGCCCGCTCTTATATTTTTTTATTTAAGAACTGCTGTCAACCATCTTTTCCTTAAGGATTGACCTGCACACGGGCACTCGAAAATGTTCTTTCATTATTGCAGGCCACTAACCAGAAATCACAGACTGAGCCACTTATTTCAATTCATTTCCATCTGGCAGTGTCAAAACAAAGGTCTACTCAGTGAACTGTGTAGCCAAACGCTTGCTACACAGTGATGGTTTTCAGTCGTTGGAAAAAATCTCTGCACACACTATGCAACCCTTACTTTTCTGTCATACTACCAGCAATTATTGAACTCCACCTATTATGGTGCTAAAAAGATATGCATAAATCACTACTCCATATTTTGGGCAATATTTAACATTATTTCACACAATGCAGCAAGACACGTTGCTGTGCTGCAAGAAAGGAAGAGGGGAGGAATGCACGGTATATATTTAGATATGGCACATTCCTGCTCTCTGCCTGTGCAGGCGCAGAAACTGCTGCGTAGCACCAATGCAGGCACCCTTGCACCATGGCGCAAGGATGCCTGTATTGCAGACAGGATTATTTTGAAGCTAGGAAGGGGTATCTTCCTGCACAAAAACAAACGTCTGATGTTTTTACCTCTTTCTACGTGTACTGAAGAATGCAGCACACATAGAAAGGGTAAAAAACGAGGAGGAATAAAGATATTTCTCCCTATTACACCTCCCCTGGGGAGGCATAGCATTTTGAAGCATTCCCAGATTAACCATTCTTGGTAAATCTGGGAATGCACCAAAATTCATGGGTGGATGCGTGGGAACGCCCACGCTCCACCCATGGAACACCTCCCTGGAGCAGAGTAAAGCAAGACAGCAATTTGCTCCACCTAGAGTTACTCCAGAACTACCAAGCCATGCAGGGCTATGCAAGGTGGCCTTGCGTGGCTTGGTCAAGCTTATCTAGGGTTTGCGTCGCCCTTGCGTTACCTTGTGTGGCGCAAGAGCAACGCAACACTTTGATAAATCTGGCCTTCAATTTCTCAAATTCATGCGGACACAATTGATATTTAAAGTTTTATGGCGTTGTTGCTAACACCCGCCCAATTTTTAGCTACGTGCAGAAAATACTAAATTTTAAGGAGATGCAAAAAGATAAATGCAAACGTCGAGCCACGCGCCGCTACCCGCTTTCCCATCTGATATCCGGAAAATGGACACTTCAATGATGCTCTTTAAACAGAATAGAAAGGGAGGAAACAATTGCTGCCTGCGTTTAAACTGTCAAGATATATCAAGAGCAAATGGGAAAATAGTGTTTAAATATCAGCCTCATCTTTTTCACATTGATAATGCGATTTGTGCATGTGCGAGGGGCTTTGGAAATGGAAGCGAATAAATGGGACGGGTGACAGCCGCGCTCTATTGTTTCCGGTAATTTTGGTGCGCGGTAAATGGATGCATATAGCTGTTAATTATTTCTAAAACATGCCTGAGCAGAAAATCTATTAGCGTCTGAATAAAAAGGGGGAACAATTTCTCAGAGCGGACTCCCTTTCTCCTGCTATCAAGAGAGAAAATGTTTCGGAGCGAATAGCTTTCGTCAAGCCATTGTTTCCGCTTCCCTCGACCTGTCTCTAAATAGCCCGCTGTGGTGGCCAAAGGGCATCATTGGCTAATCAGAAGCGTGGCTGTATATGTGGCAATTTCGGGACACATTATTGCAAGGTTGCCACATTTCCACATGTGAGGCCCTGTGGGTTTGGGAGGACTGGATCCATGCAAGATTTTATTGATAATCTGTTACGCCTTAAATTTATGGATGGGCAAAGTTAGGAGGTCTGTAGACTCAAAACTTATTTTTTTTTATAATTTGGAGAGTTTCGTATAATGCATAGCTCCTCCAGAAAATGAAGGGCATCGTCAGCAGTGAGGATCTGGTAAGGGCAGTGGGAGGACTGGTACTGCTTAGCAGCAGTTTCCTGCAGGGCTGGACTGGGAACCCAAGCGATACAAAAGGGGATGATGGACGGAACGCTTGAGCCAATCAAACACTCACCCCCAGTCAACTGATCTGGGTTTAATCCATCATCATTCTTTAGCTCACTCCACCACCCCAGTTCAGACATGGCCATATGCAAATCAGTCTGACCCTGTGCCTCATGGGAACAGTCCAGCCCGAACTGCCAAGCCACGTCTTCCCTGGACCGGAAACAAGCATCCTAGGACCGGTTTCCGGCATTTCAGCCGTCATCAGCCAGGCTTGCTTGAATCCAGTGGCAAAGTGAGCAAGGGACCCACGTCTGGGCATACCCCGCCAACTTAGGGCGACCAAAGCGATACAAAGGGGATGATGGACGGAACGCTTGAGCCAATCAAACACTCACCCCCAGTCAACTGATCTGGGTTTAATCCATCATCATGCTTTAGCTCACTCCACCACCCCAGTTCAGACATGGCCATATGCAAATCAGTCTGACCCTGTGCCTCATGGGAACAGTCCAGCCCGAACTGCCAAGCCACGTCTTCCCTGGACCGGAAACAAGCATCCTAGGACCGGTTTCCGGCATTTCAGCCGTCATCAGCCAGGCTTGCTTGAATCCAGTGGCAAAGTGAGCAAGGGACCCACGTCTGGGCATACCCCCGCCAACTTAGGGCGACCAAAGCGATACAAAAGGGGATGATGGACGGAACGCTTGAGCCAATCAAACACTCACCCCCAGTCAACTGGTCTGGGTTTAATCCATCATCATTCTTTAGCTCACTCCACCACCCCAGTTCAGACATGGCCATATGCAAATCAGTCTGACCCTGTGCCTCATGGGAACAGTCCAGCCCGAACTGCCAAGCCACGTCTTCCCTGGACCGGAAACAAGCATCCTAGGACCGGTTTCCGGCATTTCAGCCGTCATCAGCCAGGCTTGCTTGAATCCAGTGGCAAAGTGAGCAAGGGACCCACGTCTGGGCATACCCCCGCCAACTTAGGGCGACCAAAGCGATACAAAAGGGGATGATGGACGGAACGCTTGAGCCAATCAAACACTCACCCCCAGTCAACTGATCTGGGTTTAACCCAAAGCAGCCCTGACAATTTATTTTAACCAGCCCCCTTGGGGCTGCTTTTGTTACCGGGGTCCGATATTGCAGCACTGCTGCAAAACTTGCCCCCAGTAACAAAACCGGCCCCCACTACTGCAAAACAGGCACCCACCCTTCCAGCCTCCCGGGTAAATGCCCGATGACCTCTACAGCCAGTCCATCCCATGTCTCCTGTATCCTCTGCTACGAGCCCCGTACTTAGCAACAGAACGTTTCCCAGATGGTCGGTCTTCCTGTGCCCCGGCATCAACCCATAAGGTTCCCAAGGCTTGCTGAAGCAAAGCATGGTTACAGGGATTTGGGGGACCCGGGGGCTTAGGGGTAGTTTGTTAAGATAGGTGAAGACATTGCCCCTGACTCAATTAGGCCTTGTCTGGCTGCAATGTTCTCCTGGATGCATCAGAATCAGCTGTAATGATGAGAAGACAGAAATGCTCTTCTTTGGTACACCAGCACCTACTAATTGCTCAGCATGTTGGCCAGAAGGAGCTCCTTTTCCGGCTTCTCAATCTGAGGAGGTTAAGAACCTAGGAGTTCAATTTGACAACTGATTATCATTCCAGCTGCAAGTTAGATCTGTGTTTGGAACCTGTTTCAGACTTCTCAGCGCACTAAAAACGTTTCTGTTCTTCTTGTCTGATCCAGCCAGAAAAACTGTGATTCAGGCCCTTATTACTTCTTGGTTGGACTATGCCAAGGCTTTGTTCCTCGAACTGCTGGACCACGTCATTCACAGGTGGTTCAAAATGCAGTGGCACGATTACTACTTAATCTTCTGCACAGAGCTCAGGTCTCCAATCACCTTCATTCTTTGCATTGGCTCCCAGTAAGGAAACCAATTTTGTTTAAGACTCTGGTGCAGATTTACTGAGCGCTACATCAGATTGGCCCAAATGACTTGCCCACCAGAATCCATTTCTATTGCTCTGCCAGGAAACTTTGGTCCTCAAATAGGGCCTTAGCCAAGGTCCCTAGCATTCTCCAGGCTTTGACCGGGGTGCGCTCTTTCTTCTGTTTTGGTCCATCCGAGTGGAATTAACTTCACCTGTACCTTGGGCTGGTGAGCTCGGAGAAATCTTTCAAAAAGAAGCTGAAAACATGACTTTTCACCCAGACTTAACCGAATTACTAGAAGACTAGTGCCGGGACACTACTAGGAACAGCTGTGCGCTCTGCAAATCCCACTCATCATCATCATCATAATCTACATCTTCTATAGTCCAAGGAAATCAGGAATCTTTGGCTAATATTACTGCAACCAAAACTGGATGATTCTATCCTATAATGCAGCCAATATTATTGAAAATCTAGAAGAGATTTGTCCCTCCTGGACCAGTGCTGGACATTTCTCACGTAGGCAGTTCTGAATTTCCTTTTGCATATCATTATCTGTTCGTTAGTCCAGTTTGTTTAGTTCAACTTAAACAAAGACTACAAGGCCCAGAATGGGTACATATGGTCCACAAAAGTCTAGGTGTGGTGATACCAAGAGGATTTAATACACAAGGGAATTAATGAGCAAATGAACTAAAAGCACTTAGGTACTACTAGACACCCTATTATGAGATCTGCAGTAACTCAGATTCTGTGTGAACATGTGTTTGCGACCGAATTGTAATTCCAAGTTGTGCAGAAAAGCCGCACTCCTGATTTCTTATACCCATATGCATTTTACCAGGAAAAGCCTGGCAAATGTGTGTGAGGAAACTACTAATGGCCGTGTGATTTCGAATCCCAGAATTACTGATCCTTGTGATGTTGGTAATTTTACACCAATCATTGAACTACCACTGTGGGAAAATTACTTCACTAGAGACTGTGTGGAGATTATCCAACAACTACAAAGCTGTTTATCGCAAGTGGTAAGGAAAGCACTGAACAAATAGCAATACAATGTGATACAATATTTTAGCCAGTTTTAAATAATATTACAAAACTGTTAGACATCATTATAACCCAGAGCTCTATTGTGGCAACTAGAACCTGGATTTATTAACTCTCCCTTACATTGACTAAAGGGAAAAAGGAGCAAGTGTGATAAAACTGCCATACTTTAATGCACAAATTTGGCAATCACAAGTCATCCATGTACTTGCTAGACAAATTGGGCTACCAATTTGTTTGGGAATTACACAGCATCCCCGCATATTTGTAAGAAGTGCAGTCACCTCTGACTCCCTTCATTTGGGACCTCGCTGTGTTAGTACACGTAATGATAATGGTGGATAGATCTTAAGTTCTTTGGAGCCTTCTCACAGGCATGAATATTGGAGAGAGACTCCCACTAGAAGCAGACAGAGAATACTTGAAATGATACAGGATGCTGCAGGAGGGATGGATTGAGTATCATTGAAGCTTTAGCAATAACTGAATATGGAAAACCATAATCCTATCAGAGAGTACAATCGCACCTGGGGTCTCATGTGCAAGAACAGATCAATGAAGACCAAAAGAATACATTGGGCCCGAAACCCTCAGTCTAAAATAGATTAGAATAGAAAACCTCAGCCTAACGAGTAGTCTATAGATTATCGCAGGACCAATTTCTGTGGGGAGGGCAGCCTAAGCCCCACACTGACGTCCAGCTTCACAAGGCCTGTCACATGCAGCATTGACAGTTCATACCGTACCCTGTTGGGAAAGTTGAATGTTTTCTGATCTCACCATAGTAGAAAACACAGAATACAAATGCTCAAGCTTATAGTAATCAGCAAGAGCCCACTGGCTGGCAGCTGTGCTGATATGCCTGTCTGGTGGTGCTTCTGGAAGGTGTTAGCACTGGGGCCTATTGATTCCACAAAAAGACACTGAATTTCCAATTCCGTCCAAACATTTCAAGATCAGCTGATGACTTTGTCCTTAAACTGATGACCCCTACAGTCTCCAGGAGCAAACTCTAAAGGTGTATCCTCATCTTACTTTTTAGAAGGCTATAGAAGTATAGTGGAATTGCTACTGAAATATCACTGGAGACTGGAGACTAGAGTACAGCATCTACGTCACTGTGTGGAAATTGCTTTCCAGCAATTTCTGCTCCATGGCCAAAATTGCTTTCCAGCAATTTCTGCCCCATGGCCGGATCATCGCTTCCTATATATAACAATAATGCGTGTAGAGCTGGGTGCTGATGCACTTTCTGTTGTGGAACAGTGGGGCTCACCGAATTCCATTTCCACAAAAGCTCAGCAGATCAGGAGTATCCTGTCAATAAATATATTACTGTTGTTTGAACATGAAATACCTTGAAAAAAACAAGAGGCGTTTGGCAAAACAGGAACAGTTAATTTAATTAAGCAATGCGGCCGAGAGAACAGTTACAGAGATAGGGTCTGAGGACTGTCTCAACTTACAATTCATTGAATGCTATAAACAGTTCTGGTGATTCTTTTTTGGCAAGGAATGTGACCCGCTGTCTTTGGATTAATAAATTAATCTATTCGATGGGGAATCCAAGTAGGCCTCGACCTTCACGTGGACACAATGCAGCCAGTGAGTATCGTGTCCAGACGTCTGGAATGGGGAGCACGATACTCACTGTGTGTAGTGTGTGTGCTGTGTCCTGATTGACTATATGTTCCTAACATATGTGGCATCTGACTTTATGGTGTTTTGGGAGTGCGCTTACCCCTCCGGCCATTTGTGCTTTATTGGGGCCAATCTCCCTGGACCATTGTGGTGTCACTGCGCCTATTTATGCGATTGATCTGGGATTTCCTGTTCATGCATTTGTCTGCCGGCTACATGCCGCCTCACCTGTGACCTGTCAATCAGTGACCTCAGGCCTAGGTCTCAGAGCCTGCCTGACTACGTATTTCTGAGTCGGGGTTGATGTGGAGTTCATTGCGGGAAAATTTGTTAATAAAGATGTGATTTCATTTTTATACATGAATGTATCGTGATTCATATTGGCATCGACTTTCTCAATATTAACATTACTTTGACAGCCAACTGTATAGGACTTTAAGAGGCAGCCAATGAATCCCAGAAGACCTGGCCACTGTTCTTTCTAAATCTAGGCATTTGGACCAACCAAATAGCAAAACTCAGTCCAGTTGTCAGAGTGAGCAAATAATCCCCACAGTAGTTCTTTTCAGGCACATTTTTTTCATACATATTCTTTGTGGATATCCTGTAAATTTGATCGGATTTTCTCCTTTGGTGGTTGACTAGCAGAACACTAGTTGTTCCCAGCCGTCAAGAAACAATTTTTGTAGCTGGTTCAGGGCCACTGGAATTATACCATTCTGCGGCTGCAGCATTTCCACATAATTATAGATTTGCCGCATTTACCACATAATACATCATCTTTGCATAATCTGCAGATTTAAAAAAAAAAAATTTCAAACTCAAAAAGATCAAAAGTTACTAAAATCACTGAGATATGTGTTACCCTGCAATAGAAGGCCCTTTGCAAAGGTCGACCGGTCACCTCTCAATTGCTTATTGCTGGATCCGGGTGATGAACTAGAATTAATGAGATTACACCTTTGCCCAGACAGTATTAACATATGTCAAAATAATGTACTGCTATTGCAAAATGTTCTGCATTACGCTGCATAAGTTCCCTTTTCTTTCTAATTTAGTCACTTCTATTGCATAGTTTGGTCCAACCGGGTTGCATAATTCCAGAGGCACTGATCTCGGTGCATCGATTCAACTGATTTCTACCCAAAAATATGCAGCGCTATATATACATAGATAAATATACATGCATACATGTAGACATGATTTTGTAATGAACATAGGCTATAACTGATCTCCTTAAATCGAAGTTTTGTGGCAGATCACTTTACTGATCGCAACACACATTATATACCACAGTGTAATCCAGAGAAGTTCACACTGATGCATAATTCAGTGTGCAGAAACAAATTGAAAACGCCTGCATACTTAAGTGCTAGCAAAGTGGAATGCTAACAGGCAGATGAGGAGTATGATGTGGTTGGAAAAACCTACAGGCAAAATCTGCCCTTAACTGATTAACGATCCTTCTAATTTTGCCATTATTATTCTATTTCGTACTTTGGAGCTACCTTCCCTAATTTGTATAAGATCAATTGAGCATGCCAGGCTGCATTCAGTTCACTTATGCCATATTAATGACAATTATTCTGGAAAAAATCAGAATGAATGAAAAAAAAGTACAATTATGATCCCAAGCCATGGTCAGTGTATGCAGACAGACACTGACCCAAACGACGTGTATTTAGAAATAATTTTGCGCAGTATGGAAGTTCAACCGGCCATAAACCATGTTTTTGTTTTTAATCCAGTGCCCTTATTTTAGCACAGAAAGTCAGTCATATTCAGCACAGGCGGTCAGGGATTGAGATAGGAAGGTAAAACAATTGGAAATAGCAAATAGGTTAATTGAATGACTTGCTACAGTATTACCACAAAATTCAGTGACCACCGCGGGCAAGGCCGGACTGGCCATACATGGCATTGGGCATTTCCCTGGGAGGCTGGAGGCGGGAGGCTGGTTTTGTTACTGAGAGCCGGTTTTGCAGTAGTGCTGCAATGTCGACCCCCAGTAACAAAATCAGCATGACTGTCCAGCATAATGACTCACTTCTCACTCTCACTTCAGAGTTCCTTGTATACCCAGCAGTCTTCAGGCAACAATAAAAGGATCAAGATTGATATCTCTGGTGGTCTATCTTCCTGCTGGAGAAAGATCGGAGTTTTGTCTATTGGTCGTTTTGGCTCATCTAATGTAGTGCAGAGGGTTAATCTGCCTGTTGCAAAGAACATGTGCCATACAGATCACAGAACTGTATTAATGTGTTTATATCAGTGGCTTACTGCTTTTGCCACAGAGATCGTTTAGTTACTTGCAATTCATAACTTAAAACATAATAAAACTAGCACAGTGAGCTATGAAGTGCTATGAAAGAGCTGATGCACTCTGCATGGTACAGGTTCGAAAGTTATGTTTTGTCCCCAGTCTTTCATTATGCTAATGTTGCTAAAATGGAATTGTTTGGGTAGAAATACACTCTTATTAGTAAATCCAACCACTGTGTTACATTTTGAATTCTGAGTTTGTGCTTCTCCAGACTCTTAAAAAATGCCTACCAGTTTGGATGACATGTGAATCCTACACCTTGCAGTCTCCTTTGGCTTATGTAACATTGTCTATACACAGATTTACGCATGTATGACTCATTGTCTCTGTATGTGTGCATGATGTAAAGTGCTCCAGTACACTGCTATGAGAGGTGCTATAAAGCAAATTAAATACATGTGCGAGGGGCTATGGAGAGATGAGTGGTACTGGAAGAGAGTAGTTGGGGCCCCTTTTTTGAATTAACAGTAGGGGTGCATTATAATCATGGGTAGTTTGCACTCGCATATATTCTTCTGTAATTAATACAGGACAAAGAGGAATACAAGATGTTAAAGTATCCTCATGACTAACGCAAATCACGTGTAGTTTAGAAATGTAACTGGCAAGATTGTGCATTAATACTTAGTTAAGGGATAACAAACTAAATGTGTTTGCTAATTTGGTTCAATATTATACTCATGATACTAATATTGTAAGATTTGCCATTTATAACTGCTAGAGTATATACTGAAAGTATGGCTTATTTGCTTGTAGAACAGCGCACATAATGTAACCTGTGCATTGTTAAATTAGCTTAACTGTAGGCCTGAAATGCATTTCCAATTTATCTCCCAGCTAACTTTTGAATTCTTATTTTGCTTCCATCGTGGAATGTTTCATGTATCTTGTGTTCCCAATGCAGGTGGACAAGGCTTCATTAGTTGAGAGAAAGAGTTATTGTTCCTAGTAGATAGAGGCCTGAGAAGAAGAAATGAGATAACAGATGGGGGACGAGTTCTCGTGGGAGAAGAAGATGGCACCAAGGACGTATGAAATATCTCAACATGTGAACATGGAGGCGGAGAAAGGAAGTTGGAGGATGCTGGAATAATGGAAAAACACTAGTAGAACTGTGGGAGGTGCCTTAATTCAGCGATTGCTTGTATTGTAATGCAGTTAGGGACGGCTGACACTTTTGCTTTAGGAAGGCTTGAGGTACAGATCTCCTCTTTGGCTTCTGTGGCTTTGTGCTACATGACCCCGGTTGGAGTTACTTCTTTGGAAGGCTCTGACAGCTTACACCTTTTTCCATCTTTACTGAAACCTGTCTTAGTCTACTAGGATTTTCACTTTAGGGTAGTGTAGGTACAGTTAGGGACTTGTAGGGGTTTCTGAATGGAATTTTGATGCAATCCAACGCACATTTTGTCTCCTGATTACCTATGTGGCCGTGATTGAACTAGTTGTTTTCTTTTTGTTATGTAGGGTGAATCGATTCCAGAGATTTGGATTCATCCTATTCACTTTGTATTTCTATACCATTATGCTTAGATTGGTGTACATAAAACTGTTTCAGAGATTGAAATATACAAACTAATCTGAGTTTAGTTGTCGACCTGAGTTTTTTCATAGCATTTGATTACTCTGCAATTTTATACACAGTGGAAATGAGTTTTCTCTTTACCTCTCATGCTGCCCAACAAGAACCATTTACCAAGCGGTTGAGGGGACGGGTTCCAGCTTTCTCAGTATTGTTGAAGGGCTCTAGTGAGAGAACCGTTAAAGGGCCCCAAGAAGATTGCTCTATCCTGGTACACTGTAAGGCCATCATTTAATGTGCTCTAAAAACGAATACAATTGAATATATAATGAACATGTGTTGTAGAATGCACCATTTAAAAAAAAAATTCCCAAAGCTTTCTTGGGGAGAGAATCCTTCCTCTCAAAGCCCCTTTGTAGTGGTCAGGCTCGCTTTCTGCGCTCACTTGCTATGCACTGTGCGGGGGCTGGTCTGATCACATTTGCCTGGGCTGCTTTGGGTTCCCGGTCCAGCCCTGGCTAGCTAAACCGGAGGCAGTATAACTGGCACATCTGCATCGAAGAAGCACAAATCAAATCTTGACCAAGTTAAGGGTAAGATTGTGAATGGGAACAAGGTTGGTATATTCTATTATAGTAAATAATTCCTTCCTCGTTCTGAACCGCTTGAGTATGGATTATTTACTAGTGAGGGGGAGATGCTGCTATCACTGCATCTACGCTCTGAAGGGAGCTGACGCTGTGGCTCAGACTCACCCCATCACTCCTCAGTTCAGAAAAGAACTCACAATCAACTTCTACCAGCGATATTTCACCCTCAGCCCTTAACTCCGACTCCCGTTGCACTACTATTTAACTACACCTGCCAACACACACCTTCACCCCAACAAGTCAGCTCCTGCTATAGAGGGTTTCCTTCAAATCATTTGAACGAGTCAGTTTTCACCCTGAATGTAAATATCTATCCTACACCCATACATGCTCCGGTGATTTACACCCTCCTGCCTATCAGTTTTGCTAACTGGAAATAAGCAAACTTCATCTCTTGTGTTTTTTTTGTATTTTACACAACCCTAAAATAGGTCTGTGAAGTGCTATAATGCTCGTCGAACCTGGGCCTAAATAATAACAATAATAATAATAATAATAATCATAATACACCTACTACTGCTAATAATAATAATCATATCCATAATCATCATCATCATAAATGTAAGTATGATTTTTATTATTATTGTTGCCATTATTACTAGTCTATTAGCATCATTATACTACTAATCATAATAGGAATGATATTACTACTTGTAGTGGTAGCACTAGTAGTATCGTTATTCTTATTATTTTTGTTATTTTATTACTATCATGGTTATTATCATGATTCCATTGATGGAGCAAGGACTCGTACATGAGACTTGCTCGGAAGCAATCCTCTCATTTTAACTCACTGGCGAATTACTAACGACGTGTTTTGTGATTAATAATACGCATTTCCTTTACACGTGGGAGAAAATGAAGCTTGCCTATGTGTTTACTAACTGCAATAACATGAACGTAGGACTAAGATGCATTCTAACACGGGATCTTTACTGTGCATGCGTCTACAACATCTACGTAGTATGACGTGCTGACGCTTGGAGTGAAATTCTGGCGCTTGCGCAAAGAACTATAAAATGGCTGCTTGAAAACTCACATGCATGGCAACTGCTTGCAGAAATTAGAAAATAAGTTTTATACTAACGCAAATGCAGAAAGAGAAATAATAAATGGTATGGGCTAGAGTAGAGGTTGGTGGTATACAGTGAAATCATTTATATTTGAGAATAACATTCTTCCTTTTGACTTTATTAATAGTGCGTATTTGGGCCTGTCAAATTTGTCTGAGTCGAGCAGACTGACGTTGCGCGACGCATGTGCCCTGGTGTGGAAATTCGAAAAGATAACTAAGGACTTGTCACGCGTCCAAGGTCGGCGAGGATGTGCCCTGGGAACATGAGGGTGAAGAGTTCATATGAAGGAACTGTATTCAAGAAGTCAATACATTTGTATTAATAAAGTTTAAAGATGTATGGGAAAGGAAGGGCGGAATAAGGGGAGGGGAGGAGTTTTGAAACAAAGGTTTAAAGAAATAAGTGAAATATAAGCATGGTGTGATGATCATCCCCCCCTCGCCTGTCCAATCAGAAGTTAGTATTCTGTAAGATTGAAACATTAATGGGTGGTACATGGTAATAGAAAGGTATAATTGAAGTAGTTTAGTTAGTTAGTTAGGCTAAGCTTGTTGGGAGCGGAAGCAGCAGAAACAATTCGGAGCTTGGGATGCTGTCGGTGCTGGGGTGGTGCTGATGCTCTGAAATGCTGATGAAGAAATCAAATGCAGAACCATCTACTTAATTTGGGTGGGTTAGAAAGAAGATCGCGGAAGAACCACGAGGAGTAAGAGAGTGTCAGAGAGGGATGCGACGTAGTCGTCGGTATCTAGAGAGGTGAAGTATCCTGTCCTGAAGTCTTTGTCTCCTGATCTGTCCTGGGGACCCTTACCAGCCCTTTGGCCAGGGGGTTGGTCTTCACACCATACTTGGTAATTATAAATTCATTGTCTTGATAAATGCTCTTCTCTCTCTATCCTCTTCTTTCTGAGCATAGTTATTGTGTGGATCTGAATTATTATTATTTCTAATGAATTTTTGATTGAATTGGCACTCTTGCGAATGAGGGTGTTTGTACTGAAACGTTTTGAGATGGTTCACACCCAACTAATTTAGATAAAGATTAAAAAATTTTACTGAGTCTGTGATTATTTTAATCAAGAAATGTTTTAATCAAATTATGTTAATTATCACCATCAACTAGTTCCACGTAATGGTCCATTGACCAGAGGAAAGAACAATTTGATCAGTGAAAGGTTTAGTTAGGGAAGAAATAACTAGATCGTGAGGTAAGAAAATTATAAAACTAAAAAGTTCTAGCGGTCTACTTGGTGTTTTAGTGTAAGAGAGTTATATGGGCCCAGGTGAGTATATGGTAGTGGAGTATCTGTTGCTAGTACGCCGCTGGATCAGTTTTCTGGTAGCAGAGCTATGGTTGTTAGTGACTAGTTTGGTGATAAGCATAGATTATTGATTTTTGACTTATGTTTAACAAAAACAGTTAGTGTCCTGTTTTTATGTTGTCTGGAAAATTCCCAGGGAATGAATAGCGGGTGGCGATAGAAACCACACTGCAGTGAGGTTACTCGTCTGTTGGAATAACACTGGAGAGCTAGGAAAAGCTAGCAGTGTTAAAGTAGGGACTATTTTCTGTGTAAAAGTGAGAGTGATTGATAGCAAAGAGTTCGCTAGTGAAACTTTAGGCGTTATATCACCTAGTAAGGGTAACCCTGAAGGAGTAGTAGGTTCTTCTAAGCTAGATTGACGGCAAAAGGAGTTCGCTTGTGAAACATCGGTCTCAAATTTCCCTAACGGGTGACATCGGAGGAGTAGCAGGTTCTCTGGAGCTTAGGTGAAGAGTAAGCGGAAGGTTTTACTCGCAGTGAAAAGAAATAAACTATCCTTTGATTTAGTGGAACAGACAGAGTAGTGAATGTTTTTACGTCGTTATTAACAAAGAAATTTAAAGAGAATTTCGAGTAATAAAGTTTCGTATTACCTTGTAAAAGGAGGGTCAGTTGCCGAAGTGGTACTGACGTCACGGAGAGCCGCGCTGGGATTGGTAGATGCAGCGGGCGTGTGACAGGAGGAGCTTTGTAAAGGAGGGGTGAGAAATCGCAGGAGTTGGACTGACGTCAAAGAGAGCCGTGCTGGGATTGGTAGACACAGCGGGTGTGTGACAGGAGCAGCCTTGTAAAGGAGGGGTCAGTAGTAAGGAGCAGAACTGACGTCAGGAAAAGGCCGCACTGGCATTGGGTGGATCACGAGTGTAAACCTGATTTGATTGGATAGTCAGTTAGAAGCCACGCTAAAATTGATGAAGAGAAGATTGTATGCGGGATTTTGATTTGACGGTAAGTGCAAGACGTACAGGAAGAAAATTTCAAGGGTTCGCGGAATATAATTTCCTACACCGATCCTCAAGAATGTATGGAGAAAAAAGAAAGATGTAATTTTTTAAGAAAATAAAGAATTTCTTTGGAAAGGATAAGCCTGTATTGACTAGAGAGGGAATTCCTATTCTGCCACCGAAGACACCAGCATCTTTTATGATGATGGAGAGAGGATATCATACCTGCGTGTGGTTGGAAAACTGGATAGAGTACACGAAGGATGATGGGGTGTTAGCATTTCCTAAGGATGGTACGTTTAATGGGAGGATTCTTCAGAATTTAAGATTGAAAATGAATGATTTAGAACCTAGACCTAGGTTAACTCAATATGAGGCTTTTGAAGAATGGGAGACTGAGTCGTATGAACGAGAAAAATGTAGAGGTGGAAGATGTAGAGGATTTTTTCCGAGACACTTGCATGAGTCACAAGAAGGGCAGATGAAACTGTGGAGGAGAGCTATGGTATCAGAAGGGTTATACCCAGTGTTGATGGCTGAGGAACAATCTGGAGGAAAGTGTAAGGAGAAAACAAAACATTTGAACACAGCAGGATATGGTGAATCAGATGATGAGTTACTAGAGGATATTTTAGTTAAAAATCCACCACCGTATCAAGAAGCAGCTAGTAAGGTTGTCCCAAGTGCGCCAGTAATGGGAATACCATTAACTCCACAGATTTTACATGAGACATCATACATCAGAGTGTTGCAAGACAATGAAAGAGAAGCTTTGAATAAAACTAGGGAAGAACTAGTTCAAAGGATAAGTCAATTGAATTTAAATACTGAAGCTTTAACAGGACCAGTAACCATTGGTCCAGTAATCCCATTATATGGGGACAATAAGAATTGCCAGAAACCACAACTTGTGACAGTTCCATTAAATAGTCCTAGAAAAGAGATAGTAATCACAGATGATCAGGTTAGCGAAAGTGAGTCAGTTATTTCATTAATGGATCTCCCTATAGTGGAACCTCATGCGGAAACTCCAAAGAGAGTTACGCCTATGAATTTGAGAGAAAGAAGACCTTTGGTTCTGGCAGGAACTGCAGGCGCAACAGTAGTCACCTCTGAAGAAATAGAAAGGTGGGCTCAGGAAAGAGATAATCAGAACCCAACACCAAAGATTTTAGATATCAGCAGATTGAAAGTGGAATTAGAAAAGATGATGACAGGATGTGTGGGTACAGAAAGATTAAACGTTTACAATGATGAGGAATTATTGTTTTTATGTAAGAGTATAACTAGGAGAGCAAGAATATTTCATGAGAGACTAACTGAAGTTGCTTCAGAAATTGGAATAGACATAGGGAAATCAAAGTTGTTACAAAAACTCTATCGAGTGGATTTTACTGATAAAGATTTAGAAAGTGTAAATGCTTCAGGAAAAAGGTTACAGATAAAAGAATTGATGAACATTTTGCGAAAGTGGGGAGACATTGATAAATGGAGAATTAGATGGATAAGAAAGAAAGAGGAAGTACAAGCGAGAGAAGCAGCAGTTGCATTTCCAGTAAGGGAATCAAGCAAAGTGGAAAAATTGTGCCCAATGAGAGAGGTTCCAGGAGGTGGATATGTTCATGTTCCTTGGAGTAGACAAGATATTTTATCATTTACAAATGATTTCCCAAAACTGAGAGAAAAACCAGTTGAGTGGTACAAACAGGTAGAGAGGTTTGTGAAGGTTTCAAAGGTGTTATTGAACGACTTGGATGGTCTATTTGATATAGTGGTACCCACTGATTTATGGACAGAATGTAAGATTACAATTGATTGGCCTAATGAGGAGTATCCTAGAGATGCAAAAACAGGAGCACCTTCGGAAGAGGTGATGAAAAAGTATCACCAAGTGATTACGTATTTGAAAGGGAAAATCCCTCCTAAAGAAACAGATTGGGTAAAAATAGATAGAACAACTCAGGAACCAAATCAATCTGTACATGCATACTATGAACGATTATTGCAGGTGTTTAAGCAGTATAGCGGTTTTGAGAATATTGGTGACAAAGATATGGGACATTTTGTGTATCGGTTTGTATATGGCTTGAAACCAGAAATCAGTCAGATGATACAGCAGCACATGTTGTGTTGGCAAAGCAAGACAGTGGATGAGATTCTAAAGTACGTGAAATATTGCGGAGATGACATTGAGGCCAAGCGTAGGAAGCTAAAAGAGAAAATGATGTGGGCACAAGTAAAATTGGCAGAGCAGCAAGAAGAGAAAGCAAATGACCAAAATAATAATCAAGTGAAAGAACAGAGTCAGAATAATCAAGGAGCGAATGGTAATAAATTTAAGGGGCGAATGGACAGAGAAGAAGCAAAAAAGAACTTTCCTTGTCATGCGTGTGGAAAGCTTGGACATTGGAAGAACGAGTGTAAGAGTATTCAGAATAATAAGAATAATAATGGGCCAAATCAAAATTTAATCCCACAGATGCAGCATGAAGTACTTATGAATCAGCAGCAACAGGTAGTTACTCCACAATATCAGGTGCCACCAGCTCCTACGCCAAATTTTGTGAACTATCAAAGTTTCAGTGCAAACACCGGATTTCAAGGAGAAAGTGGTAAGAATTGCACAATATTTTTTACAGAATGATGAAGAACATTCACACAATATTGCACAATATTTTTTACAGAATGATGAAGAACATTCAGATACCGCACAATGACGGTGCCTGAGGGGGGAGGAAGAGGAGTGCGTGCTTAGCGCATCCTTGCCGGTAGATCAGTCAGGTCCATTAGTTGATGGGAGAGTAGAAGGTAAAGACATTACTTTCCTATTGGATACTGGTGCTACCAGGTCTAGTGTGAGAACAGCAGACATCCCAAACCTACCCCTCTCGGGAGAGTCAATCCAAGTTGTAAGCGTATCCAACCAACAGATTAGAACCCCTATCACAAAGCCTATGGAGGTGCACATTGGAAACTTCAAAGAAATGCATCGATTTGTAGTATGCGATTCCAGTCCTGTAAATCTGTTGGGAAGAGATCTTTTGTGCAAGATGAATTGCACGGTCTATTGTACACCGGATGGTGTTGCTTTCCAAACCCCAGATGAGGATGTTGTCTATAAGATGATGCTGGCCAAACAGGGAACAGAAGTAGATGAAATGTTTTCATTAATAACCGAGAATGAATTGCCAGAAGAGTTAAGAACAACAGTCAATCCAGAAGTGTGGGATTTTACAGGAAAAGACATTGGGCTATTGACAAATATAGACCCAGTTAAAGTGACAGTGAAAGAAGGTGCAGTGTATCCAAATACCCGACAGTACAAAATGAGTCCAGAAGTAAAAGCAGGAATTATTCCAGAAATTGAACGAATGGTTAAACAAGGTATTTTAAAGGAGGTGATGGGTAGTCCCTGTAATTCGCCAATAATGGGACTGAACAAGCCTACCGGAAAGTACAGAATAGTGCAAGACCTACGGAAAATAAATAAAATTGTAATTCCCTGTTGTCCAATTGTGCCAAATCCAGCAGTGATCCTTTATCAGATACCGTGGAATGCAGGATGGTTTACAGTAATTGATTTATGCCAAGCGTTCTTTTCTATTCCTTTGCACCCAGACATCCAGTATCTTTTTACGTTTAAGTTTGAAGATCGTATTTACGCATGGTGTCGTGTTCCTCAAGGGTACACAGAGAGTCCTTCAATTTTTAATCAGATTTTGAAAAAGTGGTTGGAATCGTTGATCATGCCTGGAAATTCTGTTCTGGTTCAGTACATTGATGACCTATTGGTGGCATCAAAAACACGAGAAGATTGTGTCACAGATACAATTGCATTACTGAACCATTTGGCTGAAGGAGGACACAAGGTGTCGCCAGAAAAGTTACAGTTCTGTCGACAAGAAGTAAGATATTTAGGGCATAAAATAGAAAGTGGAGTTAGAAAAGTGACACCGGAAAGAATAAAAATAATCAAAGAAATGCAATTGCCACAGACTCAGAGAGAAATGAGAATGTTTCTGGGAGTGGTTGGATATTGTAGGCAATGGATTAATGGTTTTTCTATGTTAGCAAAACCATTAATACAGATGATCCGGAACCGAGCAAAAGATCCAATTGATTGGAATGATGATTGCCTAGAGGCATTTGTGAGATTAAGAAATTGTTTGTGTGAGGCTCCTGCTTTGGGCATGCCTGATTATTCAAATGACTTTGCTTTGTTCTGTTGTGAAAGAGAAAATTGTGCACTTTCAGTCTTAACACAGAGACATGGATTGAGTCGACGTCCAGTGGCATATTTTTCAGCCACATTGGACCCAGTAGCTTCAGCATTGCCTGGCTGCTTAAAAGCAGTAGCTACTACTTGTTTGAGTCTGGAGCAAAGTGAGTCGATAGTGATGGGACATCCGGTAAAAGTCTTTGTTCCACACTCAGTAGAGATTCTTTTGACAAGAACAAGAACCCAGCACCTCACCCCTAGTCGTTTGACAAAGTACGAAAGAGTGATTTTGGGAGCTGAGAATGTGACTGTGATAAGGTGTATGATTCTGAACCCAGCCACCCTATTGCCAGACCCTTGTGAAGAGGAAGTAAAAGATGAAAGTGATCATGATTGCTTAGACGTGACTGAGTTATGCACGAAGCCCTGCCCGGACATAAGAGAGACACCACTAAAAGAAGCAGATCATGAATTATTTGTAGACGGCTCCTGTCTTAGGACACAAGAAGGAGGTTTAAGTGCTGCATATGCTGTTTGTAAAATTTCTGGGGTAATTGAAGCATCCTGTTTACCTGGGGTCAAGTCTGCACAAGTAGCTGAATTGGTTGCCTTAACAATTGCATGTAAAAAGGGGAAAAATTGGAGAGTAACCATATTTACGGACAGCCAATATGGGTTCGGGATTGTGCATGACTTTGGCCAGCTTTGGATGCAAAGGGGATTTCTGACTTCCTCAGGATCTCTTATCAGAAACAGCAAAAATGTGAAAGATTGATTGGAAGCAATACAATTGCCAAAAGAGATAGCAGTTGTAAAATGCGCTGCACATCAGTCAGGAAATGACTATGTGACTGCTGGCAATAAATATGCTGACCAAGTGGCGAAATACTGTGCTAAAAATGCAGTAGCCATAAACAGAAAAATTGAAACGGGTGAAACCAGATGCCAACTTATGTACTTCTCAGTACCAGAAACATGGGATGAGATTAGACAATTACAGGAAGAAGTTGAGGAAAAGGAAAAAGAAATATGGATAAAGGCAGCCTGTACAAAGAGACCACATGATGAGGTATGGGTGTATTTAGATGGAAGACCAGTCATGCCAGATTGTTTGCTTTCAAAAATGGTGAGAGTGTACCATGGAGCAACACACATAGGGAGAGATTCAATGATCAGGCTAGTCAGACAGAGGTGGTATAATCCAAAGTTCAGGGTAGTCGCAGAGAGCCTTTGTCAAAGATGCTTAACCTGTCAACAGCAGAACCCAGGTAGAAAGACAGTGGTAAGCTGGGGAAAGATCAGAAAGGCAGAAGGAACCTTCACCAGATTACAGTTAGATTTTATTGAATTACCTCCATGCAATGGACTGAAATATGTACTTGTCATAGTATGCCTTTTCTCAGGATAAGTGGAAGCCTATCCAACTCGAAGAAATGACAGTCTTACAGTTGCAAAATTGTTGTTGAGGGAGTTAGTGCAGAGATTTGGTTTTCCGGTCACTTTGGAATCGGATAGAGGCCCTCATTTTAATAATGAGATAATTTGATTAATCTGTGCTGCGTTTAACATTGAACAAAAACTGCACTGTGCATATTGTCCAGAGGTTTCTGGAGTTGTTGAACAAATGAATGGCACAATAAAGTCAAGATTGGGAAAGGTGTGTGCATCCACAAAGCTGAAATGGCCAGATGCATTACCTCTTGTATTGATGGGTCTCAGAAGCATTCCAGACAGAAAAACAGGAATGAACCCACATGAGGTTCTCATGGGAAGAGTCATGAGACAGGCATTTATTCCTGGAAATAAATTAATGAGTATATCTGATGATCTGGTATTGGACTATTGCAAAGGATTGGCTGAAATGATGCGTTCTATCTCTCACCAGGTTGGAGAAGACGCAGTTGAAAGACAGCCAGACCAAGCACATGATTTGAATCCTGGAGATTGGGTGCTGGTAAAGAAACACGCAAGAAAATCGTGTCTAGCACCAAGGTGGGATGGACCACGACAAGTCATACTAGTCACTACCACAGCAGTGAAGTGTGCAGGTCTGCCCAATTGGATTCATGCCAGCCATACCAGAAGAGTTCCGAGCCCATCAGATCAACAAGAGCCACCACTGACTGAGCAGGCTGAAGCGTCAGGAGTTGTGAACTGTGAAATTGAAGAATCTAGAGTGATAGATTCTGAAAGACAACCATATGACGAACAGCCCGAGATAAGTCAGGAAGAATGGATCCCAGTGATTGAAATAACTGATGATGCTATCGAAACCAGAAGAAGAACAGAACTGAAAAGACAGAAAAGTAGTCAGAAAGAGACAGGGGAAGAAGAACACACTCAGGTGAAAATAGAAAGAGACACAAACAAACCTGAGGAGGGAAAAATAGAAGAACACGTTCAGGCGGAAGAAGAAAAGTTTGAATTAAGACCTGAACAGGACCAGATAGAGTTAGAAGAACAAGTTCAGGCAGAAGAAGAAAGGTTTGAACTAAGACCTGAACAAGGTCAGATAGAATTAGAAGAACAAGCTCAGGAAGAAGTAGAACGAAATACAGTAGAACCTGAGCAGGAGGAAGCAAAAGAAGGTACGAGCACAGAAAACAAAGAAACAGAACAGATTGTGCTCAAAATAAATGAAATAAAAAGAACTTTACAAAGAGATAAAGAAGGTGAAAACGCAGTACAAATCAAAAGAGTCGGAAAGGGAGACAATTGGCCAACTGGAGTAAAGAAACTAAAATATCATCTGAGAAAATCTGAAAAGAAACCAGAGCAAGCGAACAAAATCACAAGTCAAACAAGATCTAAATAAACCTTAGCAAAAATAACTCGAAGAAGTCCAAGATTGAGAAATTTAAACAGGAGATACAAGGCTCCAGAGTGGACATACGTTATTCTCGATGAATTTGAGTCCCTGGATCTGTCTGATGAGACAGAAGAGGTCCATACTGCACAAATTGATGAAAGCAAATTGAAACCTCCTTAAGAACAAAAAGAAAAGCTAAGACTGTAAAAAGAAAAAGATAAGAGAAAATAAATTTTCTCAGGAATAAAATAGCAGACATTGAAGTTATCGGAAAACCAAAATATGGATTAAAAGAAAGTGTTTTAGATTTTGTTTTTGTAGTATTTTATTAGCAGCATTAGGATGGTTATTCCTAACAGTAGGGGTACCTTTAATAATGAAAACAAGTGACAAGAATAATACAGATACTAATGTTAAGGTAGACAGAATAAGAGAAACTAAATTAGAAATAGGGGTAGAAGATGAAGCAAACTATCATAATGAATCAGACTATAATACGTCCTCTAATGTGTTTATTAAATTGTTATTTCAGTATGTTAGCACTATGGAAATTAACAATTGTTACGTATGTATGAAGTTACCCTCGTCAGTATCAGAAGGGATTACGTATCACCATATACCTTTAACTTATGGTGTGTCATGTAGTATTTTATCAAGTTTATTTTACGCTTCAGGGAGACTTCAGTATTTTTATTCAAATTTAGATGTAATATTTTCTGAACTGCCTATTAGAAAGAATATGAATCCAGTAGCTAGTAGTAAAAACGCAGTTTATGGGTGAATTTTTCATAACAATGAGTTCAATAGATTTAGTTCAAGCACGTAGAGATAATCTAACATGTATATTAAGAAAAGAAGAAAAAGATTTTTTGAATTTAGTAGAAGAAAGGAGACAGGATTTAATGAGGAAGGCAACTACACAGAAAACCCATGTACCTCCATGGGTTGGGAAGGAGGGAATCTATGCAAGTGGCAAGGCTCATGCTGCGATGTCCCTGGACTTTGTGAAAAGGGGAAAATTCTGCCTCCATAGATTAAAGACAGATTATAACAATAATTACATTGGTTCCAGTGAATGTGAACATAACTTCCTAATATTAGGAGGATGGGGACTAAAAGGGGGAACTGATCCTGTGTTTCCAGGAGTGTATTATGTTTGTGGGAGCAATGCCTATTATAGGTTACCTGCAAGATGGTACGGAAGCTGTTATTTTGGAATAGTTTTTCCAAAATGTATCATGTAGATAAAATCAGTGAAACCAATGGGGAATTCTAATGGACTAACACGTAAAAGAAGAGCTAGTGTTTCTGAAATTGTAGGAGATATTTTTAGTGCACTAATACCCTCAGTTGGAGTCATTCTAAATTCAAAGAAAATGTGTAAGTTATCAACCATAGTTGATCGTCTTTCTACAGACACTGCAGGAGGATTTCTAATGATTAACACAGAAATGGTTGCAATTAGATCTATGGATTTACAGAACCGTCTTGCTCTTGATATATTGTTAGCAAAAGAAGGTGGAGTCTGTGGCATGTTGAAAGTTCAACATTGCTGCACTTATATTCCGGACAAGAGCAGAGAAATTAAAGGATATATTGAAAACATTACGGGAATGCATAAAGATTTGACCCAACTGGAGGTTGACAGTGTGTGGGGAAGACTAACAAAAAGTATAACATCAATAGGGAACTGGTTTGTTGATTTTGGGAAAAGTTTTATAGGTCAAATAATAATACCATTAGTTATGATAATAATGGTAGTGATGTTAGTAATAATTACATATAAATGTTGTAGAAAAGGTACGAAAGAAAAGGTACACTTGGAGAGAAAGGAAAAGGGACAGACACGAAAGAGAAAATATGATGAAATACGTTTGGAAGAAATGAAAGGCAGGTTATATAAGAAGATGCGAGATTTAGAAGGAAACGAAATTGTTGATGAAAGTTGGGAGGACAATAGAGAAAACTGAGAAGTGTTAAAGTTGGTATCTGGGATGGATGGGTAATTTTGTGATGGCTTAATATACCATCAGAGAGGGGATTGATGGAGCAAGGACTCGTACATGAGACTTGCTCTGAAGCAATCCTCTCGTTTTAACTCACTAGCGAATTACTAACGACGTGTTTTGTGATTAATAATACCCATTTCCTTTACACGCGGGAGAAAATGAAGCTAGCCTATGTGTTTACTAACTGCAATAACATGAACGTAGGACTAATATGCATTCTAACACGGGATCTTTACTGCGCATGCGTCTACTACATCTACGTAGTATGACGTGCTGACGCTTGGAGGGAAATTCTGGCACTTGCGCAAAGAACTATAAAATGGCTGCTTGAAAACTCACATGCATGGCACCTGCTTGCAGAAATTAGAAAATAAGTTTTATACTAAAGCAAATGCAGAAAGAGAAATAATAAATGGTATGGGCTAGAGTAGAGGTTGGTGGTATACAGTGAAATCATTTATTTTTGAGAATAACATTCTTCTTTTTGACTTTATTATTAGTGCGTATTTGGGCCTGTCAAATTTGTCTGAGTCGAGCAGACTGACGTTGCGCAACGCATGCGCCCTGGTGTGGAAATTCGAAAAGATGACTAAGGACTTGTCACGCATCCAAGGTCGGCGAGGATGTGCCCTGGGAACATGAGGGTGAAGAGTTCATATGAAGGAACTGTATTCAAGAAGTCGATACATTTGTATTAATAAAGTTTAAAGATGTATAGGAAAGGAAGGGCGGAATAAAAGTTTGAGGGGAGGAGTTTTGAAACAAAGGTTTAAAGAAATAAGTGAAATATAAGCATGGTGTGATGATCATCCCCCCCTCGCCTGTCCAATCAGAAGTTAGTATTCTGTAAAATTGAAACATTAATGGGTGGTACATGGTAATAGAAAGGTATAATTGAAGTAGTTTAGTTAGTTAGTTAGGCTAAGCTTGTTGGGAGCGGAAGCAGCAGAAACAATTCGGAGCTTGGGATGCTGTTGGTGCTCGGGTGGTGCTGATGCTCTGAAATTCTGATGAAGAAATCGAATGCAGAACCATCTACTTAATTTGGGTGGGTTACAAAGAAGATCGCGGAAGAACCACGAGGAGGAAGAGAGTGTCAGAGAGGGGTGCGACGTAGTCGTCGGTATCTAGAGAGGTGAAGTATCCTGTCCTGATTCCTGTCCTGAAGTCTTTGTCTCCTGATCTGTCCTGGGGACCCTTACCAGCCCTTTGGCCAGGGGTTGGTCTTCACACCATACTTGGTAATTATAAATTCATCGTCTTGATAAATACTCTTCTCTCTCTATCCTCTTCTTTCTGAGCATAGTTGTTGTGTGGATCTGAATTATTATTATTTCTAATGAATTTTTGATTGAATTGGCACTCTTGCGAATGAGGGTGTACTGAAACGTTTTGAGATGGTTCACACCCAACTAATTTAGATAAAGATTTAAAAATTTACTGAGTCTGTGACTATTTTAATCAAGAAATGTTTTAATCAAATTATGTTAATTATCACCATCAACTAGTTCCACCTAATGGTCCATTGACCAGAGGAAAGAACTATTTGATCAGTGAAAGGTTTAGTTAGGGAAGAAATAACTAGATCGTGAGGTATGAAAATTATAAAACTAAAAGGTTCTAGCGGTCTACTTGGTGTTTTAGTGTAAGAGAGTTATATGGGCCCAGGTGAGTATATGGTAGTGGAGTATCTGTTGCTAGTACGCCGCTGGATCACTAAAATTGTTGTTATTATTTTTTATCATTATTAATAATAATAATGATGATGATGATAATAATAACAACAACAGCAACAACAATAATAATAATAATAATAATAATAACAACAATATTGGGAATAATAATAATAGTAGTAATAATAATATTATAATAATAATACACTAAGCATAGTATTAACAAAAACATTGTAATCATGAAAATAATAATAATAATAGTGCAGCTACCACAATTACTACACTACTGATAGTAATAGTAACAATTCTAATGATAACATTTATCTTATTACTAATTTTACTCTTCTTCTTATTGTTGATGTTCTGATCCAGGTAACATGCATTTTAACTGCGTGGAGCTGGAATAAGAGGGTGAGGCGAAGACATGGAACAAGTGGATCTTCGCCCACTCCTAGCTCTGCTGACATTTAAGAATGGTTTTGCTTTTGGTCTCTTGGTTAATTATCATGTCAGCAAAACCCCTTGATCCATTATAGTTATGCATCCTATTTATTTCATGCCTATTTCTCTAATAATTCGCCTTCTATGAATGTAATATATCCTATAAGGGAACTTGGATGCAAATTTGATGAATTGGACCTGTCAAAGACTAATTAATGGTAGGACATATATCATATGTAGGTGCAATCAAATATTACCTCCCTAGAACCGATGAATATCGCAAATAAACATCATCACATTAGCAGCTAAGCACCCTTGTACTCTTGTGATGGGATGAATAAGGCATATTCTTCTTTGATTTTAAAGAGGAACATGTTTTAAATATGTGCACTGCTCAGGTGCTTAATGTAACTGGATTGCATGTAGGTCTCTCAGACATCAGATGTTGCCACTAAGTGGGGCAGGAGAGGAAGGAAGCAGCAAAGATGGAAGGGCAGCCCGTCAAGGTTCCCAGGTTTATGCGCAAAACGTTGCTCCAGTCCACGTTTTTTCTTTGAATTCTGGGACTTGTAGTCTTGTTTATTCCTCTTTAAAACAGGACTACAAGTCTCAGAATTCAAAGAAAATAAACCTGGAAAACCTGGCAGCTATGGAAGGGGTTGAGAGGGAATGAGGAAGGAAGGTATGCAGAGAGGGAGGGGGCCATTATGCCATGTAGGTTACCTGGGTAGTACTTGCCACTCATGCCAGGCCACTTCAAACATCATGAAATAGTAAATAGGCTGCTTTACAGATTCATCACTGTAATATTGATATTATGAGTTGTTGCTGCTTCCTATGTAATAGGCCTAAGGACAGATCACAGCATCATGAATCATGCAATTCTGTACTTGGTTATCTTATATTAGCACCCTGGAAGGAACATTGAGAGCTGACCAGCCAATCATGATGCACCCTTTGTGGGATATAGCTACTGTTACTGGCCAAGAAACAGGGCATTGTGTTCTGTTCCTCCCTGTCCTATGGTGTGCCTTTGGCCCCATCCAGCCTAAAAGCAAGTGCTGGGGAAAATAGGGAGCACAGCAGGAGCAGAAGTTAACTCTCACCTTAAATATGGGGGATAAAATGAACACACGTGCATGTTTGCTTATTCATTTCTACATTTTCTTTGGCTGATTGGGCATAGACTCCTCCTAAGCAAAGCTAGGTGAATAGATAGCCTGGCCAGGCGTGTCTGAAAGGGCTACTTCAGAGCAAGAGGCTGTGTGAGTGCCACTGGAGAATGGAGCAGTTTTTTTCACCCTGTATTTCAGGCAAGAGGAAGCTTCTGCTTCCGCTGCATTTCCTGTTTTGGGTTAGGTTGGGGGAGTGCTATTAGCTTTGTTGCCTTTACCAACAGGACCATAATGGCTGTTTATTAGCCCCCGTCCCCCTTGATATGCACCTTCACCTGCTGCTCAGGTCCTTGTCTGCGTGGAGGGTAGTTAATAGCTATTGTGCTGAACCATATTGGCTACCTCACAAACAGTATATAAGTTCGAACGCATGTTGTGTGGACAGCAATGTCCCTTGCTTGGTATGCAGGTCTGTGCCCCTGCCCTGAGTGACCCGGCTGCATATGAAACTTATAGCCTGACTTTTTATTCGTCAAAGCTAGCACACTAATCAAGCGTGTGTGTGGAGGCCTATGCCTGTCCATGGTAAAACCAAGGTCCAGAACCTTTTTCTGCCATCTGGTAGGGCACATCACACGTCCTCTTTGATGTCATGGGACTAATGTCCATGCCCTGGGGTGTTGACATGTAACAGTGGTAGCAGCATACCGATTTTTGGAAGGACTAATAAGCCTGAGCAGGTGTTTGTTTCTGTTCTAGGAGTCAGCCGTGGCCCGTGTAGGTAAGAGCGGTGGTGCAGTGGGGCCCGGGGGGGGGGGGGGGATTTTGACGGACGATGACAAGGGGAAATTAAATAAATAATACATTTTCCCTCGTCATTGTCGAAATCCCCCCACCCCCACCCGGCCCCACTGCTCTTACCTGCATGGGCCGCGGCTGCTAGGAGTGAGTGTGACCAACTGGTGGTACTCACTGTAACACCCAATCCTTTGCACTGACATTCCATGTGTGCATCAAGTTCATTTAAACACACATCCAAATCCCTGCATTATTTATACCCAGCATCACACTATTTAGACCCGTAATAACTGAACTAGCGCAATTATTGCAGAAACTACAGGAAGAAGTCAAGCACAGCAATAAATAAGATACAGACCTAATTGTCAAACAAAGCCAAAAAGGGAAAAATGTGGGCATGTGTTAAAAAACCCAAGCAACTATAATTCAATTATTCTCATTAACCCCTTCGCTGCTAGGCCTTTTCCCCTCCTGTGCTAAGCCTTTTTTTGGCTATTTGGGGTAGTTCGCGCTTAGGCCCCTGTAACTTTTTGACCACATAACGTATCCACGCCAAATTTGCGTCCTTTTTTTCCAACATCATGGGGATTCTAAAGGTACCCAGGGTTTGTGGATTCCCCTGGAGGGGACCCAGAAATTAGCCAAAATACAGCTAAATTTTGTTTTTTTGGGGAAAAATGCGAAAAAGAGCTACAGATGAAAGCATCTGGTTTTTTTCCCTGCAAATGGCATCAAAAAGGGGTTGTGGTGCTGAAATCACCGTCTTCCCAGCTTTCAGGGACAAGCAGACTTTTGTCAGAAAACTAACATTTTTTACACAGTTTTGGCATTTTTCTGGGACATAGTCTATTTTTGCTATTTTTTGTGCTTTCAACCTCCTTCCAGTTAATGGTAGAAATGGGTATGAAAGCAATAATGGATCCAGGAAAGCCATACATTTCTGAAAAGTAGACAAAATTTTGAATTCAGCAAGGGGTCATTTGTGTAGATCCTTCAAGTTTTCTTTATAGAAACAAACAGTTAAATATAGGAAAAATTGAAAATTAGTTGAAGAAATCAGCCATTTGTGTCAACGTTTTCACCTGTAACTTCTTCTAATTACGACAGCTATTTGAAAGCAATATACCGTTACATCCGCTGGACCTTTCTGGTTGTGGCGATATATAGGACTTGTAGGTTCACCAAGAACCCGACGAACCCAGAGCCAATAACTGAGCAGCGTCTTGCAATGTTTTTTTATTATGTACCGGGTATATAGCAATTATTCTGGGAAAATTTATACATTGAAAAACCGGTATGAAAGACACCTATGTATTTCTGAAATGGGAACAAAATATAGAGTTTAGAAATAGTAGATATTTGCACATTTCCGAAATTGGGAGTACCCATACTAGCATGAGAATTATAGGACATTTTTCAAAATGACTTATTTTTTACACATTGTCTTTCATTTGGAAGGCAGAAATGCATCAAAAATCAATAGATAATAACAGTTGCTCTACAATTTTGTATTACCCTAAGTCTCCCGATAAAAATGGTACCTCACTTGTGTGGGTAGGCCTAGTGCCTGCGACAGGAAACGGCCCAAAACGCAACGTGGACACACCACATTTTCACAGTGAAAAATGACCCTTTTTTTGTAAAGTGCCTAGCTGTAGTTTTTGAACCCTAGCTCTGCCGGCACCTAGGGAAACCTAGCAAACCTATACATTTTTGAAAACTAGACACCCAGGGGAATCCAGGATGGGGTGACTTGACTGGCTCGCACCTGGTTCTGTTACCCAGAATCCCTTGCAAACCTAAACTATTGTCAAACAAAAAAGATTTTCCTCACTTTTCTGTGGTGGAAAGTTCTGGAATCTGCATGGATCCACAAAATTCTACCCACCCCGCGTTCCTCAAAGTCTTTTGAGAAAAATGGTACCTCACTTGTGTGGGTAGGCCTAGTGCCCGCGACAGGAAACGGTCCAAAACGCAACGTGGACACACCACATTTTCACAGTGAAAAATTACCCCTTTTTTGCAAAGTGCCTAGCTGTAGTTTTTGAACCCTAACTCTGCCGGCACCTAGGGAAACCTAGCAAACTTATACATTTTTGAAAACTAGACACCCAGGGGAATACAGGATGGGTGACTTGACTGGCTCTCACCAGGTTCTGTTACCCAGACTCCCTTGCAAACCTAAAAAATTGTCAAAAAAAACACATTTTCCTCACTTTTCTGTGGTGAAAAGTTCTGGATTCTGCGTGGATCCACAAACTTCCACCCACCCCACGTTCCCCAAAGTCTTCCGAGAAAAATGGTACCTCACTTGTGTGAGTAGGCCTAGTGCCCGCAACAGGAAAGAGCGAAAAACGCAACGTGGACACACCACATTTTCACAGTGAAAAATGGCCCTTTTTTTGCAAAGTGCCTAGCTGTAGTTTTTGAACCCTAGCTCTGCCGGCACCTAGGGAAACCTAGAAAACCTATACATTTTTGAAATCTAGACACCCAGGGGAATCCAGGATGGGGTGACTTGACTGGCTCTCACCAGGTTCTGTTACCCAGAATCCCTTTCAAACCTAAACAATTGTCAAAAAAAACACATTTTCCTCACTTTTCTGTGGTGGAAAGTTCTGGAATCTGCGTGGATCCACAAAATTCCACCCACCCCGCATTCCCCAAAGTCTTCCAAGAAAAATGGTACCTCACTTGTGTGGGTAGGCCTAGTGCCCGCGACAGGAAACAGCGCAAAACACAACGTGGACACACCACATTTTCACAGTGAAAAATTACCCTTTTTTGAAAAGTGCTTAGCTGTAGTTTTTGAACCCTAGCTCTGCCAGCACCTAGGAAACCTAGCAAACCTATACATTTTTGAAATCTAGACACCCAGGGGAATCCAGGATGGGGTGACTTGACTGGCTCTCACCAGGTTCTGTTACCCAGAATCCCTTGCAAACCTAAACAATTGTAAAAAAAAACACATTTTCCTCACTTTTCTGTGGTGGAAAGTTCTGGAATCTGCGTGGATCCACAAAATTCAACCCACCCCGCATTCCCCAAAGTCTTCCGAGAAAAATGGTACCTCACTTGTGTGGGTAGGCCTAGTACCCGCAACAGGAAACAGCGCAAAACACAACGTGGACACACCACATTTTCACAGTGAAAAATGACCCTTTTTTTGCAAAGTGCTTAGCTGTAGTTTTTGAACCCTAGCTCTGCCGGCACCTAGGGAAACCTAGAAGACCTATACATTTTTTAAAACTAGACACCCAGGGGAATCCAGGATGGGGTGACTTGACTGGCTCTCACCAGGTTCTGTTACCCAGAATCCCTTGCAAACCTAAAAAAGTGTAAAAAAAACAAATTTTCCACGCTTTTCTGTGGTGGAAAGTTCTGGAATCTACATGGATCCACAAAATTCTACCCACCCCGCGTTCCCCAAAGTCTTCTGAGAACAATGGTACCTCACTTGTGTGGGTAGGCCTAGTGCCCGTGACAGGAAACGAGGCAAAACGCAACGTGGACACACCCCAATTTCACTGTGAAAAATGACCCTTTTTTGGCAAAGTGCCTAGCTGTAGTTTTTTAACCCTAGCTCTGCCGGCACCTAGGGAAACCTACCAAACCCACACATTTCTGAAAAGTAGACACATGGGAGGTATGGCTTGCGTGGATCCCCCAATGTTTTCTTACCCAGAATCCCCCAGAAACCTGAAATTTTGCTGAAAAAAATCACTTTTTTCACACATTATTGTGTGGGAAAGTTGTGGCATCACCGGGCTGACACAAATTTCCTACCACCCAGCATTGCCCCAGGTCTCCCGATAAAAATGGTGCCTCACTCGGGTGGGAGGCCCAAGTACCCGCGACAGGCAAGGGCCCAAAACATTTTGTGATAGGCAATTTCAATGTTGCCTCAATACGTTTTGGGCCCATGCCTGTTGCGGGTACTTGGGCCTCCCACCCAGTGAGGCACCATTTGTATCGGGAGACCTGGAGAACGCTGGGTGGTAGGAAATTGTGTCTTCCCGGTGATGCCACAACTTTCCCACACAAAAATGTGTGAAAAAGTGATTTTTCAGCAAACTTTCAGGTTTGCAGGGATTCTGGAAGAAAACGTTGGTGGATCCACGCAAGCCATACCTCCCTGGAATCCCCCTGGTGTCTACTTTTCAGAAATGTGTGGGTTTGCTAGGTTTCCTGTTATATCGTAGGTAAGTAGTTCCAGTAGTCTTGGTTAGGTTACAGATGATAAGTTTATTGAAACACTGAACACAGCAGGAAGAAGGAAAACGACAAGAACAAGTGTAAGCAAAAGGTGACCAGCACCCAAAACAGAAAGCAAGCAAAGGTGAATTACAAAAGCAGGAAGAAAAAACACCCAAACAGAAAGCAATCATAAGTAAATAACGGGTGACTTACACCCTACCAGAAATCAAGCAGAGGTGAAAACACAAAATAGTGAATCCCCAAGCAGAAAATGCAAGGAAAATGCGATCTGGGTGAGCTGCACCACACGTAAATCAAAAGTACAGTCACACCTCAAGTTAGACCATGCATGAAAATGCAAGGAAAATGCAATCTGGGTGAGCTGCACCACACGTAAATCAAAAGTACAGTCACACCTCAAGTTAGACCATGCATGAAAATGCAAGGAAAATGCGATCTGGGAGAGCTGCACAACATATAAAGCAAAAGTACAGTCACACCTCAAGTTAGACCACATATGAAAACCTGCGCACAATAAAACAAAAGCACTGAAAGTAAAATCGTGTTAAGAATCAGAGGAAAAAGAAAAAAATGCTCCAGGAAAGTGTGATCTAAGTGAACTGAACTACACAGCAAATAAAATTCAGTCACACCTAAAGTAGACCACGTATGAAAGTGCAAGGTAAATGCGATAAGGGAGAGCTGCACCACTTAGAAAGCAAAAGTACAGTCACACCTCGAATTAGACCACACATGAAATTGCAAAGAAAATGGGATCTGGGGAGCTGTACCAGGACACAGAAGAGAGAAAATAGTACGTGTTAAGTGGTAAGTAGACAAACCCTCAAGAAAAAACGCAGAAGCTGAAGTCTGTAATAGCTGAATTGTACGCCTACACACAACCCGCAAAGAAAGAGGTAATTACGTAAAATATAAACTGCGCAGTAAGTCTGTAAAGACTGCAATGAGTAATGTAAACTCAATAAACAACAAGAGAAGTATAAACTAGGCCTTAAAACTGAAAAGGTAAAGCACCCCAGTCACAATAGAGTACACACATATTCATGCACGTGAACTGAATGAAAACAATGACTTAATAAGAGGAGTGCATAGGAAAGTATGTAAGCAGAAAGCATTAAGAGAGGTGGTAAACAGCCTCAAACACAGTATAAGGAGAATGGACAAGCAAATAACTCAACAGCGCAAAGGTACGCTGTACACCTGACAGGACGAGAAAAATCTCAGGCAAATCAAGAATACTTCAAAAATAAACTCTAGTGCAGTACAAGGAAAGAGAACACTCAGAATCAGGAATATAGAGAATAAAACCCAGAAACAACGAACTTAATGAACACAATACAATATAAAGAATACATTGCAAAGTATGAATTAGTCAAATACGAAAGCAGGAGACAGCAAACACCGGTGAGCAATATCTCACCCGGGTTCTACATCCAGTGAAGGAACAGAAATAATGGTGTCTGCCGAGCACAGTTCACTGCCAGAGTGGAGAACGCAGAAACTTGCAAACGAAGAAGAAAAACACCTTTGAAAATGATTCCTCACGCGTAAAGTCAGCATAGCGTCCACTGCCAGCTCAACGACAGTAACTGACAAAACATGGTCAGCAATAACGTGTAAAGCAGAGCAAAGTAAGCTGTATCGATGGTGCCTACCGCAAGATGGCGGCACGTTCGGTGACGCAGTGCTGGGTGGTTGTAGGCAAGTGCGTGCACCCAAAATTGCTGCACGGTAACGCTGAGACGGAGAAGGATTCGAAAGCGTCACTGAAGATCAGAGGATCCACGAGAAGGTAAGAGCGCGTGCTGAGCATGGCACGCGTTGTTTTTCAAACCACAACAGGACGGTTGAACTGCCAAATGTAGAGGGGAAACCGAGGCCCATAATTAAAAGAATAAAATTTACCTCAAAATGTTCACAATACTTGCCACCAAACAGGATTCATGTAAAGTGTCAGCGAGTAAGCAAAGCTCAGTCTCTGGGGTGTCCAAAGTTGATTCTTGGCATAGTTGATGCTAGTCACTGGTTCCACGAAAAGCATCCCAAAATACACAACGGGTTTGGGAAGTGCTCGCAAAATGAAGAGAAGGTACACCTCTGATGTAGAGCCAGGGTACATCGGCAGTTTGTATGGATGGCGCTTGCTCAAAATTGCTTGCTGGGTGCAAACGTTAGTATTTCCCATGTAGAAAGAGTAGGTACACAGGATGAGGTACAGGCAGTATTTGGCAGACAAAGGCAGCAGGAATCAGGCAGGAAAAAGATGTAGCAGGAAACATGCGTCCTGTAAAATGGGTTCTTAGATATAGTGCCAATCTTTGAAGATGCCGGGTCCACACAATGGTAGAAATTTTAAAGTAGCAGGAATCAGGTTGGAAAGACATGTAGCAGGAAACATGCCCAGTAAGAAGCAGGCAGTAGAAATCAGGCAGGAAGAAGCAAGTAGCAGGAAATTTACGCCTTGTCAATGGGCTGTCCGGTGAATGTGGACACTGGTGGGGCGGGAGGGCGTAAGATCCTTAGGTAAGTTCTTTTTTAAGTAAAATCTTGTATAAAAGTACCTTTTCAAGCTTGAAGTAAGTCCTCACGCATGGTTTTGAATCCAACTCGTCGCCAATTTATGTTATATCGGAGGTAAGTAGTTCCAGTAGTCTTGGTTAGGTTACAGATGATAAGTTTATTGATCTTAGATGTTCAGATAGGTTTTCCAGTATAGATGTAATAAAGCCCCACCAGGAGCAGCTTCTCTGCCGCTCAGCCCAGGATCCAACTGACAGTCCCACTCACAGCATACCCAACATTCCAATGACATCACATTCACACTAACATTCTACTCTCACTGACTGAACAGCAGAGGCAGAGAAACAGGGAAGATGTAAGGTAGAAACCTAGATATAACATTTCCCTAGGTGACCGCCGAGCCCCGGGCCAAAAAGTCATGGGACCCCCCCTTGCAAAACCAGGTCGTTTTGTGATAGGCATTTTTGATGTCGCCTCAATACGTTTTGGGCCCTTGCCTGTCGCGCGTACTTGGGCCTCCCACCCGAGTGAGGCACCATTTTTATCGGGAGACCTGGGGGAACGCTGGGTGGTAGGAAATTTGTGTCAGCCCCGTGATGCCACAACTTTCCTACACAAAAATGTGCGAAAAAAGTGACTTCCACCGGGGGGGGCAGAAAGGCTGTAATGGTGATGGGGGTGGGGGCATTAGCGTGCCCGGTTTGGTCAGCCCCCACCCTAAAAAAAAATGACACAAAAAAAAATCCCTGCCGTTTAGTGGGCTTTCTGCCCCCCCCAGGGCGGAAGATTGGGGGCTACTGCCCCCATCTGCCTCCCGGGGGGGCAGAAAGGCTGTAATGGTGGTGGGGGGGTGGGGGCATTAGCGTGCCCGTTTCGGGCAGCCCCACCCTAAAAAAAAATGCGTCCCAAAAAATCCCTGGTGTTTAGTGGGCTTTCTGCCCCCCGGGGGGGCAGAAAGGCTGTAATGGTGACGGGTGGGGTGGGGGCATTGGCGTGCCCATTTTGGGCAGCCCCCACCCTAAAACAAATAGCACACAAAAAAATCCCTGGCATTTAGTGGGCTTTCTGCCCCCCCGGGGGGGCAGAAAGGCTGTAATGGTGGCTGGGGGGGTGGGGGCATTGGCGTGCCCGTTTCGGGCAGCCCCCACCCTAAAAAAATGCACCAAATAAAAATCCCTGGTGTCTAGTGGGCTTTCTGCCCCCCCCGGGGGGACAGAAAGACTGAACATTGGCAATTTTTTTGGGGGGAGCAAAAGCCCTTGCCCAAGGGGCCGCTCCCCCCTCCCTGGTGCCTTAGTGGGTGGATCCCTGCTTGGGGATCGCCCTCCTGGGGCGATCCCCAAGCAGGGATCCACTGAGGAGGGTGCCATTGGAAAGGGAGATTATCCCCTTTCCAATGATACCTCTCCCGTCTTTCTACGTGCTCAGGGGGCTGAGATAGCCCCTGAGCACGTAGAAAGTGAAACTGAAATGAGCCTAAAGGCTCATTTTAGTTTCGTTTTCAGTGAAATGAAGTCAGCGCGACTTGCGGTCTGATCTTCATTTCACTGAAAGGGAGGGGGGGGGCCTCGGGAGCTGGGGAAGCTCTTCCCCAGCTCCCAAGGTTGTGGGGGAGAAAAGGAAATCCCTCTGCTGTCTGCAGCAGAGGGATTTCGTGCCCCTGGCCTCATGACGGAATGGTTCCGTCATGAGCACAGGGGCACCGATGCTCATGACGGAACCATTCCGTCATGAGCATCGAAGGGGTTAAATAAAATGAATTTGCTGATGCATTTGTTTCCAACCTACATCAAGGATCATTCCCCTACACCTGATAGCAGTTCCATTCATTGGTGATTGACCTTTTGTATGTAGCATGTCCTACTTCATCATTAGGAAGCAAAGGAAGTACAACAGAAGAACGTAGTATGGGAGGAAAAGATGACACAGGAAGCTAAGCAGAGAAACTGATCACAGTAAAAACTAACCCTCAGCTCTTCAGCTAGGAAGCCATGATATTTCTTTCATCTATTCATTGATACATTTTTCTTGTAGCTTTATTGAGGATGAATCAATCCAGTTGATATGCTGGAGTCAGTCGCGGCCGGCATGACTTGCGTTTGGGGGCACGGGGGAGGGTTGCACGGGGGGGTCATGTGGGGAGCGGGGGTACTTAAAAAAAATACATTTAAACTTACCTTTGCCTCCGGTCCCACATCGCGCCGCGCCTCCTCTCTGCGCCTAACGCCTTACAGGAAGCAGGCAGCCTCCCTCTCCTCCCCTAAGCCAATAACAACGCTGCAATGGCAGTGTTGTGATTGGCTAGGACGCCGACCCCACAGGCGTCTATGGGGAGGCCATTTTCTCTATGGAGGCTGCATGCAGCCTACCTAGAGAAAATGCAGAGTGTGCATGACTGGTTTGGTCGGCCCTGGGGCCGACCAAACAGTCAGCGCCCACAACAGTGGGCAAGCCACTCCTCCCCTGCCTGGAGCAGGAACGCCCACCCGCCTGCCCCCAACCAGGCATACCCTTCTGCTTTCTCGCAGTGTGAGAAGCAGAAACATAAAATGGTATTTAAAATACCATTTTATGTTTCTGCTTCTCGCACTGCGAGAAAGCAGTGAGGCGATGCTCCTCCGCCCACGTGGAGGAGCCGCCCCTGGCTGGAGTCCTGTATAGGATTTCGAGAACCATATTTAGGCTTAGAGTAATCAGGCACAATGATTACCATGAGGCAATAGGGATTGAGCCCAACGCACACTTGTGGCTAGAGTCACAAAACGTAAGGAAGAGAAGTTGAAATGGTGCTGCTGCAGGATTACTCTTAAATTTGGAGCTCACTATTATGAGCTCTCAAAGCATTCCAGGAGTACTTCTATAAAACAATGACAGTTGTAGTTTTCCAGGGCCCTCATCTGTGTAAAGTGTACACCCAGGAAATTTCCATATGTGAAAATATCTACATACGGGAATTTGGCACAAATTTAAATAAGGAACTTTTGAGTATCTTCTTTTTTCTCAGAGAATAATTCCCTTTTCTACACCTACCGTTTAATAGGAGAAGTTTCAGCACTCCGTCCATCATCTCCTTGTGTTTGCTTTGTTCGCCGTGGGTCCCTTGCTCACTTTGCCACTGGATTCAAGCTAGCATGGCCGATGAGGGCTGTTAGCCCGAAACCGGTCCCAGGATGCTTGATTCCGGTCCAGGGAAGACATGGCTTGGCAGTTCGGTCTGGACTGTTCCCATGAGGCACAGGGTCAAGACTGATTTGCATATAGCTGTGTCTGAACTGGGGTGGCGAAGTGAGCTAAAGAACGATGATGGATTCAACCCAGATCTGTGACTGGGGGTGAGTGTCTGAAAAGTTTCAACACTCCGTCCATCATCTCCTTGTGTTTGTTTAATAGGAGAGTGGCAGCCCAATGCTATTATTGAAAAACACTTACTCCTACCCTGGAAAAAAGTAAATTGGTGAGTGTTACAAGAGTAGGAAAGCACCTGCCTGGGGGATGTGACTTCCCATAAACTTGCATGTTGGTGAATTCACCTGATTTTCTTGTCAGACCTCCCTCTGCTACCTACAAACCAATTTCATGGAATTTCCATATTGGTACATCCCATCCTATTACAAGAATGCCATTGCGCCAAACGTGATGTTGCGAATCAAGGTTTGGAGTTTGGCTAGAAAATGGCTAGAAAATGCATTTATTTAAACAACAAGGCTGGATGCGTGGGTGGAAATAACTTTGTTAATTTAAGCTTTAAATGTCTGAACAATATGGTTAGTGCAATTAAGAACAACTGGTTCCCACGTGATAAGTTCACAAAGGGTAGTTCAACAAGCTGAGGTATAAGAGTGCAGTTGTAACTAGATGACCCATCTACAAACTATCACCTGTATAAACCTAGTGAAACTGGGAAATATTTTAAGGTGAATTTGACACAAGATTGCCCTCATCCTCTCCTTTCCTCACACAGATGTGGCAACCATCTGGTGTCCAAGGTACAGTATTGGCAGGTCACAGCATAAATGTAATCAGTTTGACTCAAGTGGCCAGGCGCGGTCCGTGCAGGTAACAGCGGTGGGGCGGTGGGGCCAGGTAAGGGGGATTTCGAGGGATGATGCCGAAGGAAAATTAATTATTTATTTAATTTTCCCTCTGCATTGTCCCTCGAAATCCCCCCTTACCCGGCCCCACCGCCCCACCGCTGTTACCTGCATGGACCGTGGCTGCAAGTGGCCAATACATTCTTGGGTGGTGGAAGTGGGACTCTCCACCAGCAGGCTATGGCATAGATAAAATGACACAGTTGTTAAATGTCTGAAGCAACACAAGGTGGTAAAATGTGAAGTTAGTGAATCTAAGTGCATATTTTACAGTAATTAACCCTTCTCTGACTACTCCTTAATTTGTTCTTGCTCTCCTAGACTTTATGATGCACCATGAATGACTAGCAGTCAAGTAGTGAAAATGCCACTGTCCGGGGTGGAAATGGGGGAGGTTTTTCGCTGACAGAGTCCATTTTACAAGAAAGTTGCCAGTGTGGGTTCCTACAGCGACATGTCTGTGGGTGTGAATAGACCATTCAGTTGTTAGACATTTCTGGGGCTTATTTATAAACCCCTTGCGCCGTTGGTTCGTCACTTTTTGTGACGCTCCAGTGGCGCAGGAGCCTGCTCCATATTTACCAGGCAGCACTAAGCCACTTTTTTTGGCTTAATGCTGCCTTGTAAATATTGTTCCTTTTAACACAGTTTTCTGCAATAAAGGGGCGTGCAATGGGTGTTGCTGGGGGCGTTCCCAGCAACATCCATGGCTTTTTGACACTGCCCCAGAATTACGAGAAATCGTAACTCTGGGGCAGCGCCAAAAACTTACGAGTAAGAGAGGCACAACGAGGAGAAATATCTTTATTTCTCCTCATTTTTCCTTTTGCTATTTGTGCAGCACACATAGAAAGTGGAAAAAGCCTTTTGTGATTGTTTTTGTGCAGGAAGGTTTTCCAATTTATTTCTGGTTGTGTAATGCTGAATAGGAAAAACGAGTTTTGCACCAGGATAAATGCTACAGGAACAGAATTCACATTTTATTTTGGTGTATACATAACAAGAAGTTGAAAATGCACGTTCTTCACTTTCCCTATGTGAAAGATAAGACTATAGGCCTCATTTAGAGTTTAGCAGACAGAGTACACCGTCAAAGAGAATTGGATGTCCCGTCTACTGCATTATAAGTGCATTACAGTCGATGTCACTCTAAATGTGGAGGATAGGACATCTGACAAGTTTTACTGAGTACTTTGTCTGCCAAGTGAGTGGCAAAATTACTTCAGGATTCACAAAGTCACATATGGCCGACAGCCTACGTTTATGGATGGAAATAGCTCAATTTACTCCTGTCAGATATCCACACAAGGACTACTGAGAAACTGTACACCACAACTGTATACAAGTATACAGTAGTAAACCTCATGTGGGGTTGTGGGGTGGGCGGATCAAGGTGTGGTTTGCCTTGAGAGCTTGTGAAATCCCACAGATCTGTGATGGAAATTGGAGACAAACTCATTTAACTCTATTTTTCTGTTAAAATGTATTCTTAAAATAGAATTTAAGTGGTAAAATCGCTATAATTAAATTATGTTGCTTATATCTGTGCTACACATGGTTGTAAAATGTATCTCCTGCATCTATGCTCAGGTGTACAATCTTTCTGTATTATGGACTGAACCAAAATCTGTTTGCACAAATCTGTATTACACAAGCAGCAAAATACATTTGCGGTGGTTTTTCACATCAGTGCAAAATGTCAGTGATGTGATCCAATTTCTTCTCAGAGAATAATTGTGACTACCTCACTATCTAATTATTGACTTCTCTGCTTACACTATAACTCCACCTATGGAACTTTGAACTATGGTGGTATGTGAGTAAGAGGAACCAATATTAAGCCAAGCACCCTATCTAGTATGTTACTCTGAGCTTTCTCTTGGGTAGCATTATGCCAATCCATTGATTGTCACTCACAATTTTCCATTTGCCTTCACTGGAAGGCTGTGGTAAATTCTCAAATGTTTCTTGGGAGAAAACTCCCAGTGCATCAACCACACACAATTTTAAATTTCCGAAGAAAACCTTCCACTTTGAGACTTTGTCTTCAGAAAATAAAAAAAAGTGCTGACTGGTCTGCCACTAATGTTGCATTGCAAGCACGCCCTTACTCTTTTTTTTCAACAAAATTGCTCCCACTATAGAGTGGGGAGCTGCCGTGAAGACAAATGTATGTTCAGATAGTGGAAAATCTCAACTTGGGGTCTGGCCCTATCGGGGGGAGGGGCACCAGCCATTTGACAGCCAGCTCACCAAACTCTAAATGAAGCTCTAAGAACCTTTAATTTGTTGGACTCTGTGCACACTTCTGTGCCCAATAAGATTCAAAACAAATGAACAAAAAACAACTTACCTCTGGTCATTACAATTCCTGCAAGGGCTTTGTGGCACGTGTGCATGGAAGTCACATTTTCTGTCAGTTGCTGGAACTTCTGCGTGACAAGCCGATAGACAGAATCTGCAAAATCCTGAAAATACAAAAATATTCAATATCTAAATTAGAATCCTACAGTCAAAGTAATGGTGTCAAAGCCTTATCAAACATTCATTAGCTGAATGAATTGTATCAGTGCCGATGTCAAAGTACAAGATCTCAGGGATGCAAAACTGCAAGGTGTACAGTAAAATTGATTCACATATCCTGCAGCTGCTTTGTGCAGTCGGATGCAAAAGTATGCGTCAATAACTGAGAAGTTGGCTACAATCACTCATTATATGCACTGGAGGGCATTTCGAAAGTTTATGGAGTACAAAATACATTTTACACATGTGTGTTGTTTTTTTCTAAACACGACGTGACTCATTTTAAAAAGTAGTTCTAGGGACATTTAGAAACAGAAGTTTAAATCCCTGCTGATGTTTGTTTCGACTGAAAACACACATTCAAAGGCTACAAACTAAGCACATGTTCACTTTTGCAACACCCTGTGCACCGCTCAGCCACCACCTAACATAGTATTAGAAGGCCACCCTTACTTAGAGCCACATCCGCCATGTTTTTTCCCATCCAGGAAGACAATGCACAGCATGGCAGTACATGACAGGAAACTCCTCTGTTTGCATTTAGAAAGAATTCTGACTGTCTCTCATGCCTTCATGGCATTGCAGAGTGTGGCAAGTTTTGTCAGTTTTCACCATCTTGTGGGAGAAAACCTTTATGACAGAGCCTCTTACTCTAGCTGTGCAGCAGCGGCCTTATCTTACCATGAGTTTATCATGAGTGAAACTCAGGTAGACTCACGCACAGTAAAAGTTTAAAAAAATGGGTAGTGGAAGGTGAGAAATTGTGAGGGACTAAATGGCCAGAGCCATTTGCTACAGCATAATTGAGTGTTTTAACATTTTTTTATATTAGCTTGTGTCTCATCGCAACAGCTAACTACAAATATATATTCATATTTAACTACCAAAACGTTACTATTTTAAAACTAGGGAGCTGTTAAGCGACTGAGAAGATGAGTAGACAGACTAAACAGATGTGGAACTGGGATGCTCTACTTATGCAGATATCTATCTCTTTCACAATTTTAATCGCCTTTTAAAATATTTTATGTCTCAAGTTAACTGAAAACCCATAGCTCCCTTCACATTTTTAACCCTCTGATTTCATGCATACCTTAACATCCCTATGCTCATTTATTTCAATCTGCTCTTCCAGAAAGGCTTTAAAATCAACAGCTCATATTTCAACAAAATGATGTTCAAGAGTGCCTCATTTTTGTTTCAAATAGAAAAGTTAGCGCTCTAGATGTTCATTAGAACTCTATTATGGAATCTATGGCGACTATAGATAGCAGTAGCATCGGTTAATTTGAAGTTACAGCAACATAGGGTAATTTGTATGCAGTATTATACTCCAGAGGTAATCTCTAAATGGGCTATGAATCACACATCTTCATTTAAAGTATATTGTCCAAAGTGTCAAATGTATGCTGCTGATTTATGTCATATGTTCATTAAGTGCCCTGTGTTGAGTGTATTTTGGCTTAAAGTTAATCATGCTCTTTCAACTTTGGCTGGACACAGTATTCAAATGACAGAGAAGGAAATTGTGTTGGGGGCAATTCAGGATCTAGGCTGTCTTTCGGGCCCATTAGTATCAATTTTAATTATATGTGCTCGATTGTGTATTGCCCGGGTCTGGATTAAAAAAACAGGGCCTAGTGTTAATGAATTTTGGTCTTTACTTCGTGAGATATACGAAATGGAAATGGCTCTTGCGAAGGCTAGAGGTCCACATTCGTGGAGAAAATTTAAACGGATATGGTCTGGTACTCAGTGGGATTAGAACTGTGTGCTTTGTATACTTTATTGGGGCTTATATTTAGTATTTAGCATGATGTATTTGAACTTATAATTTACTTTTGTACCCCCTTGTTCTCCCTTTTTATGTTTATTTCTGTTAGAAATTTGTCAATGTAATTTCCTGATGTGCTCGTCTTCAGTGTATTGATTTGCATTTATGGCTAAAAAAAAAAAAGAACTCTATTATGACACTGCAGTCGATAACTAGGGAGTTAACTGTAAGGCTGCTGCTGGAAGTACATGTTTCTCTCTGCCTTTCAGAATGTTTTACTGAAATGGATGCAGAAGATATTTGAGAACTCATAGAAAATGTGTCTTCATTTTAGTTCTCTAGAGCAATAACCCTACTTTCTATGACAAAAAAACCCCTCTTATTATGTTAATTTCAAAGAAAATGCTTTCGGTTTTACAGCTTTGAATCCATCAAGATGGCTTCATGTGTGCTACATTCTTGTCATGAATACAGAATGTTAGCGCTCTAGTTGTATATTAGAACTCTGTGGTGATGCAGTTGATTACTAGGGAGTTAACTGACAGACTGCTGCTAGTGGTGGAAGTACGTTTCTCTTTGCATTTCAGAATGTTTTACTGAAATGAATGAGGAAGATATTTGAGAACCCATAGAAAATGTGTCCTCATTTTAGCTTTGCAGAGTACTAACCATAATTTTATTACAAGAATAATCTCTTCATTTGGTTAATTTCTTAAGAAAATGCTTTATGGTTCATAGGTTTCATTCCATCAAGATGGCTTTAGGTATGCCACATATTTTTCATAATTACAGAACGATAGTGCTCTATTTATTCATTAGAACACTGTGGCATGGTGCAGTAGAACACTGGGGAATTGTTAGAAATTGTGTTTCTGTTTGACAGGGGTATTCTCTCTGTCCAAGCAGGAACCACAATCCTAGTTAGGGTAAGTCAGATACACATGATAAATTAACCTATGCTCACCCTCTGGTAGCTTGGCACAGAGCAGGCAGACTTAACGTAAGAGGCAATGTGTGAAGTATTTGTGCAACACTTCAAACAGTAACACAGTGAAAACACCACATAAAAACTCTGCATTAGTTTAGAAACATAGATTATGATTTTATAAATAAAACAAGACCAAAATGACAAAAATCCAATAAGTAGGAGTCAAGATATGAATTTTTAAAGAAGAAAAGTGAAAAATAGCACTTACAAACAATAAGCGCCTATAGGGTTATCTGGTCGCATTGGACCGGGGCAAAGTCAAGAGTTCAGGCCTACTGAAGTGGTGTGCAGGCTGGGTGCACGCGCCACGCAAGGCCCCCTCAACAAAAGCACCTTGATCCTGGTCGCAACAGCGAGATGCGGGTTGCAGCCGAGCGATGCGTCGATGTGATGCACTGATTTTCTCCATGTAATGATGGTAATGCGGTGGTTCCGAAGACCAGGCGCCGGTTCTGAGAGGCATTGGTTCCAAAGCTGATACGCCGGGTTTCTCCATGCAGTTAAGGGGATGCAGCGATCATCTCTCTGCAGTGGCGGCAATGCGGTGGTTCCAATGACTCGGGTCTGATGGTGATGAGCTGGTTCCAAGACCAATGTGCTGGTTCTCTTCCTGTAACAGCGGCAATGCAGCAGAGGATGCATTGATTCCACTGGAGCAAGCACCTGGATCCACTTCTAATGGACCAGGCACAGGAGTAGGGGGTTAAACTTTTATATCCCTGAGTCTTAAAACAGGAGGTAAGTCAGCATGCCCTTGGAGATCACTCTGGGTTCAAGTAAGTTAGGCCAGTTTTTCCTCAGCGGGGCAGAGGGTAGCAGGCAGCAGGGCACCACAGCAGAAAAGCAGTTCTTCCTGAGCAGCAGTCCAGTAGAGTGGCAGTCCTTGTAGCAGCACAGCAGTCCTTCCTACTGGCAGAGTTCTTCACAGGTCCAGTGGTGTCTGATTTGATGGGTTCAGAGACCCAGTACTTATACCCAGTTGTGCCTTTGAAGTGTAGATGACTTCAAAGAGGGTTTTGTAGTGCACAGAGGTTCCCCTCCAAGCTCATCAGCCCTCAGGATGTGGATGGCCACTCAGTCACACCTAACCTCCCTTTGTGTGTGTTTGTACAGAGTTAATGCATGAAAAGGCCAGCTGTCACCCACCCCAGATGGGTATTGGCGACAGGTTGCATTCACACAGGGCTAAGAGCAGAAAAGTGGCATCTTGGCATGTGGCATTTTTAAAAGGGTAGTGATATATTCGTCTTTAACAGTAAAGAGGATTCATCATTACCATTCCAATGATATGAAACATGACAGAGCTACTCCTTCTCAATCAGGAATTACAGCTTATAAGTGTAATAAGGAATTCCCAATGTTAACCTATGAGAGGGGTAGGCCTCACAGCAGTAAAAACAAATTTGCGTATTTTTCACTACCAGAACATGTAAAACTTAAAAGAACATGTCCTACCTTCCTAACTACACATCACCCTTGCCTATGGGTTACTTAGGGCCTTCCTTAGGGTTGACCCATATGTAATAAAAGGGGAGTTTAAGGCTTGGCAAGGTAGTTTAAATGCCAAGTCGACATGGCAATGTAAACTGCACACACAGGCTCTGCAGTGGCAGGCCTGAGACATGTTTAAAGTGCTACTTGTGTGTGGCACAATCAGTGCTGCAGGCTCACTAGTAGGATTTAATTTATAGGCCCTGGGCCCATGCAGTGCACTTTACTACGGAATTATAGGTAAATTAAATATTCCAAACAGGTGGCTAGATCAAGCAAACCATGATTAGAGGAGAGAGCACATACACTTTAGCACTGGATAGCAGTGGTAAAGTACTCAGAGTCCTAAAGCCAACAAAAACAAGTCCAGAAAAGAGGAGGAGGAAGGTCAAAAGTTTGGGGTGACCCTTCAGAGAGGCCCATTTTCCAACACAAATCAGCTGACAGGCACCTGCTGCTGTTGGAAGTACATTTCACCCAGAATATCAGACTATAATATCACATGGCAGATGACAATAATATGAATTTATAGAAAATGTGCTCTCGTTTTAGCTTCTGGAGCACCTTCCATGTCTTCTATGAGAACATCATGAGGGACAACAAACCATATGTTCTTAAACATGGTTCATCAAATCCCAGTAGGCAGTTAAGAATTCCTAAAGTGAGTAGAACACCACCAACTAATGATGGAATTCACTACAATGCATTTCAATAAGGACCACGCCCAGAGTCCTGTAATGGCTGCCACAACATTTTGTCCATGTTGTGGTCAGCCAAACAAGGGGGTGTCAGAAGTCCTCATCCTTCCCCTTATATATTTTTTTCATTCATTTTCAGGATGCAGGAACCATGTTTCTGAGTCCTGTAATGGCTGCCACTATATATTGTTCATGTAGTGCCCTGGCAATCAGGATTGACTAACCCCATTAAAGTAACCAATCAGAGCATATCTGGACACCTACAATCTATATATGCCTATTTCTTAACCCCTTTCTGACCATTCTGAGCACCTTTTTTAACTATAGCAGGCTGATGAGCCCTAATAAGGGCAAAACCGGTCCTCGGTTGCTTGTGTTCCAGATCAGGGAAGCCTGACCTTGCAGTTCGAGCTGGACTGGTCCCATTGGAGCAGGATTAAGACTGATTTGCATATTGCTGGGTCCAAACTGAGATGCAATGCTGGGTGAAAAATGATAGACGGGGATGTGACCCTGAGCTGTTACCAGTGTCTGGAATTTATTCAAGCACTCCATCCGTCTCCTTGTTTTTGTTGCCATATTTTTGTAGCAAGATATTTTATAACTTGACATTCCGGTACCATACCTAGAACTCATATCGCTGCCTGTAAATCCATAGCAATGTGTGAATATTAAAAAGATTGTTCAAATCCGAATTTGTATTAAGAAACACAGATATTTTATCCTTAGCATACAGCTACTCTTTTTAATGAATGGGTGCAGTAAGAAAGCTATATTTTTCTTGCTTAATGTAAAGTAAGCCAACTGGTATAAAGCACACCTTGCATTACAAGAGGAAGAGAAAAAGGGAAGTCTGCTGGAACCTGTTCCGTGGGATTATATTACGCCGCACCCATATGCAAAACTAACCTTTCTGATATTCCTTTCCCAGGAACCCAAAGACAGAAGTTCAATAGATTATGTTTACTAAACGCTTTCCCTTTTATAATATATTGATTTTAATATCTTCACGAATGCTGCTGAATGTCAGTTTTACCCAGAAGACTGCCAGCAAGGAACTGAATGCACCTTATTTATTTATATTATTCAGAATATTAGTGCTGAATAACAGCTGGCACTTGGGGTATTTAAAACTACCACTTTGTTTTTGTTTTTTTGTATTAATTAGTCAGGTAACGTGATGAAACAATGTAAAATGATACATATGAAAACCAACCCCAATCTGGCTTTTTACGGAGAATCCTGTTGTCGTTTGCTGTATGTATAATGCTGCTCATCTGACACATAGTCTTATTGCAGAAAGACATGTTCTGAAGAGCGGCCTAGACCATATTTTACGAGTTTGCATAATGGCTGCTAATGCATTTTAGACATCTGCTGCCCAGTTGGGAGGCTTCCCATTGTTGGAGCCGAAAACTGTGTTTCGAATTGGCTGCTGGGAGAACGTGACACCTCAGAGGCCCAAGATGTTAATGTCAGAATTCCCCACTGATGCTCTGATTGCATAAAAGAGTCCCTAAAAGCCCACGCGGGCATTGAGATCGAGGCGCTGCCACGCGGACTCATTTCGCTTCCCGCCTTTTACCATGTCAATGGCTTTCCCCGCTGATTAGCATTTCCTCGTCGCCTGTCCCACTCGCGGCTCTCCCCGGTTCTCCCAGCGCTCTGTTCAAATTATGTAGCTCTCTACTCACTGTCATTTGATGGCCGAAATTGGTAAATATTTCTTCAGTTCCCAGCGTGATCTCCTGTTCGCAATTGTGCCTTTCCCCTATAATTGTTGTTTTTGTACGCTCGGTTTAATTGGCTTTTGTTTCTCAGTCTGTGACTGTGATTTTCCATGTGGGGGACACAGCCATGCGTTCTGAAACCTTGCTGTGGCATAGGCGTCTTATAAAAAACAGTTATAACGATAATTGCATTATGGTGGGCTGCCACTGATATTCCCACACCAGTGAATTCAACTGTATCAGATTCTCCCACAGCTGTTTTTGAAACCGAACATTTTTAAGGCAACATCCAAACCTTTGAATCTATTCAGTCTTTCAGAGGGCCCCCTGATTGAGCCAGCTCTGATCTGCAGAGAGTCTTGCCCCCATGATGTTTAATATTTCTTAAACAGATTGTTTTAAATACCGTTTTCCTTTAATTTATTTTTAATGTGGGTGATGTGTGGGGGTCTCTTACAAACATTTTGCAGAGAAACGTTGTGTTCATCTTAAATGCAAAAACCATTAAAAAAAGTATCTTTTAGATCAAAACAGAACCTCAGATATGAGAAGTGGGAGGGTGCCACAGAGATTATTTGCAGTAATATTAGTGAGCTGTTGCTGTGTTTTAATGTTGAAAACACATGACACCATCGCTGAATATTAGATGTAAACACATTTAGAATCTGGACGAGTGTGTCTGTGACCTAACCAAAAAGACCATGAAAGAGCTGAAATTGGATCATAAATTCAAAGCTGCTCCGAGCCAGGCCCCCCAAAATACAGTTGGCCCTGGGCCCCCCAAGCCCTGAAGATGTCCCTGCATGCTGGATGTAACAGTTTAATATAGAAATGCTGTGTGAGTATGAAAGGAGTTGTGTAGGATGTTATTTGACAACAGTTAATAAGCTGTCAGGTGCAAGCAGTAAATTGGAAATTTAAGGTCAGATTTATCAAAATGTCACTCAACACAGCAAGACAACTTGCTGCGCTGCATGACAGTTAGAAAGCAGGAATGCACCATATCTGCTAAGATATGACGCAATCCTGCACTCTCCCTGCGCTGGTGCACTGAGTGCTGTCTAGCGCCAACTCAGGCACCCTTGCACCATGGTGTAAGGGTACCTGTGTTATAGGGTGGATTGCTTTCTGCAGGAAGGGGCACTTTTCTGCACAAAAACAATCCTTAGAGGCATTTTCCACTTTCTACATATGCTGCAAAATGCAGCACACGCAAAAGAGGAAATAACAGAAGAAATAAAGATGTTTCTCATCGTTATACCTCTGTTGGGAAGGCGCACCATTTTGACACAATCCCAGCTTTACTACCCTTAGTAAATCTGGGTTTGTGTCAGAATCCATGGATGGATGCATGGTAACGCCCATGCTCAGCCCATGGAACGCCTTCCTAATGCAGAGTAAAGCAAGGCTGCAATTTGTGCTACCTTGCGTTACTGTGGATTTAGTAAGCCACGTAGAGTCACGCAAGGTGGCTTTGCGCGGCTTAGTAAATATCACTTAAGCCCTTGTGTTACCTTGTGTTACCTTGTGTTGCTTTGTGTGATGCAAGGGCAATGCAAGGGGTTAGTAAATGTGACCAGGAGTGTTGAAATAGAAGTTTGTTAATTCCTCTTTTGAATATGGTGTATGAAGGGCCTTGCTTAGGGCCGGAGGAATGTTATTCCAATCTTGCGTTGCAACTCTGGTTAACTGTTTTCCTTGGTTTTTGAATTTTTGAATTTCAAGCATCAGTGCTTCGTTGCCGCTGAAATTTCTCTTCTCCCCTACCATATGCAGATTTTGTGCTACATAACATAGTCTGTTGTTGTCTACAGCTTTGTAGATAATAAGTGATGTCCTAAGAACATAGGGACAGATTTACTTAGAATTCACGCAACGCAATGCAGCAAGGTAAGTTGCTGTGCCACATTATGAATGGGAGACTGCGGGAAAGCACCATATCTACTAAAACATGATGCACTTCATCTCTTTGCCTGTGCTGGCACACTTGAGGCTGCTTAGCACCAATGCAGAAACCCTTGCACCATAGGGCAAGGATGCTTGTGTTATGGACAGGATTGTTTTTGTGCAGGAAGAAATACCTTCCTGTACAAAAACAATCCTTAGAGGCACGATCCTTTTTCTATGTGTGCTGCAGAATGCAGCACACTAGGAGAGATGAAGTAATGAGGAGAAATAAAGATATTTCTTCTCGTTATGCCTCTGCTGGGTAAGCACACCATTTTGGCACAAATCCAGGTTTAGAACTCTTTGTGAATCTGGGTTTGCAGCAAAATATACAGGTGGATGCATTGGAATTCCCATGCTCCACCCATGTTATGCCCACCCAACACAAAGTGATGCAAGTCAGCACTAAGCGCTGCTTTGCGCTACTTTGTATTTACTAAACCAAGCAAAGCCACGCCAGCTGGCTTTGTGTGACTTAGTAAATGCCCAAAATGATTTTGCATCAGGACTGCACAACAAAAGTGGCACAACTCGACGCGAAATCATAGTAAATTTCCCCCGTAGTGTTTGTCCGTGCGGTGCCAGTTTAGAGATCTCAGGAGGTGTTCAGCTTTCTTTGTATTTATCATTAACCCCACCGCGGAATTTAGGGCCAGATGTACGACCCTTACAATTTGCGAGTCTCACACACTGTTTGCGATTCCTAATGGGGTCGCAAATTGCATGCCTCATTAATAGTCATGAGACAGGTGCAATTTGTGACCCCATTGGGAATGGCTAGCACTCTCAGGGATGGTGGCCTGCTGGGGTCAGCAGACCACCATGTCTGTGACTGCTTTTTAAATAAAGCAGGTTTTTTTTAAAAATGCTGCTTGTTTTCCTTAAAGGAAAATGGGATGCATTTAAAAAAGAAAAATGAAACGTTTCTGTTTCATTTTTTAAGAGTAGGAAATGGTCCGTGGGATCACTGCTTGCTCTTAAAAAATATTTTCGCTGCCAGTCACAAAGGGGAAGGGGTCCCCGGACCCCTTCCCGTTTGCGAGTGGCTTACCACCTACTTGAAGTAGGTGGTAAACTGCGAGTGTTTTGCAATTGCGGTCGCAAAACAATTGTACATTGCGCGTCCCTTCCTAATAGCGACTCGCAAACCCTATTTTGCGAGTCGGTGATAGGTTACCAACTCGCAAAATAGGGTTTGTACATGGGGCAGACAAATTTTGCAGTTGCAAATGGGCTGATTTCCCATTTGCGACCGTAAAAAACGGTCGTACATCTGGCCCTTAGTGCATTATAAGGTAAATAATCTCGATATGGAGACTTGTAACAGTGAATGGTGGGATGTGCCAGGAAAGACTCTGATCACTGATAGAGCAAGCTAAAAATTAACTGACACAAAAGTAAGAAGTTGTGAAAATGTGAAATCTGAATGTGAGCATCTGCGATTGGAAACAAAAATCACAAATCAAAAACGCATTCCCCGTTTTCTGCATCCATAACTGCAGCATGGATGCTAACAATATGTGGGCCCTTGATAAAGTATAAATGAGAATTCGGTTGTGATGGAAGAGAGTGCTGTGAAAGGGAGTATACTGACAATCCAATTTATTTGAAGGACAGAAAGCTGATGAGTGTTTCCATTTCCCCACATGACCCAATTTCTTTGTTGCTACCACGAATCCTTAGAGGCAGTTGTAAGACAGGCCATGCTACTGCCAAAATGAATATTGAGACTGCCTTCTGTATGGGTAAACTGGGTGGTCCTCCATTCAGTCCTTGTTGGTATGTTAATGGTATTCATGCCTTTGGACTACTCATTCTCTGGCAGAAAAGAAAGGATGAACACGTCAGTTTCACTTCCAAGCTATGAAGTTCTGCCTTTGCATCTTAAAGGAGACTTTTTGTACACAGTGCTGCAGCACATCTTTAATTATTAGGTTTTTTACGTTTTCTCGCTTTCACCTTGCATGATGTAATAGGATCAGGATGTTTTACTGCTTGCATCGGACCGAAGAGGAGGAACTGCAACAAAAAAAAAAACATTCCAAGAAAACAGACCTTCTCCGTTTATGCCCCCGGGATCTGAAATGGCATCCCTATGTCCTTAAGAAGTGCCTCAGCCCTGGTCCATTTTAGGACCACTTTGGCAAACACTGCGTCATGATGTAATAACATTCCACCTCTGCTCTCAGGCTCAGGTTTTACCTCTAATCACTAATTAACTGTAGGTTTTACCTTTTTGCCTTTGACCCTACACAACACCCGCTGCCTTTTGGCTACGTTTGCAGTATCAATATATTACATACGCATGTGACAGGATTAATTTTGTAATCAATGATCAATCACTAATTTTGTGACCAGTGGCATAGCTAGCCCTATGGGCGCCCGTGGCGGTCTCTTCGTTTGCCGCCCCGCAGCAGCCGCAGTGAGGGGCGGGCCGGGGGGGAGTTGTGTTAGCGAGCATTTTCTTCCTTGGAGCGGGGGGGGGGACTTGCTGTTGCCGCCCTGAGACATCAGGTGATAGCTGGGGGTGGCGGCTGTTCCAATAACTCGTGGCGCCCGGGGCAGACTGCATCCCCATAGCTACGCCACTGTTTGTGACATAATTACAAAGATTTTAGAAAGTAGGAGGTGTTTCATCTATTTATTGAAAGTGTGGCATGATGAGGATATGCGAAGCTCTGTTTTTTATGCCTAAAACCAGCTGAACAAAACTTGACCTTCATGAGGGCATTTTAATAAAAAAACAATCTGTAAGAGATTTGTAATCCTGGTCCTCAAATAGTTCACTCCTGGTCATTCAATGACAATGAATTGAGGGTGTACCTTTGTACTGGATGACGTGAAACTGTGGGTTTTTATGAAAAAAAATGTAGATTTTATTGGGGTATACAGGCACCCACAATTTTTCAAGCTGCAGTGTTGGTCATTGATCATCTACCTATTGACAGCTATGTCATGGAGCATAGGGAAGACCTGCAGCAGATGGCCTGCTTTAAATAGCATGCCTGACTGCTACATATATGAATTTCTATTTGTGCATCCTACTGGTCTATGAATTTCTATTTCTACATCTTAATGGTATGAATGTTTGTACATTGGGTCTGGACATGTGCCCTGCGATAGGTTTCCCTGTTGTGTTTGTTTCGCTGGGGTACGGCGTCATCTATTATTATTTTCTCTGTCAGCATCCACTGTTGCTTTGAAGACAGTATAGTGGTTGGGGTCTTTGTAGAGTATGTGGTCAAATGTAGACTGACTTAACATATCAAATGGATGCCTCCTTTACTACTGAATTAGGGAAAAGGCATCCGTGGCATTTTAATAGCAATATCTGTGCCATCAACAACTTTGATGGTGAGAGGGAATCCACTGATGTTTCCATGGTGTGCCAGAGATACTTCCAGTTGTTTAGAGACCTCATTAATAGAGTGAAAAACTTCACAAAATAAATGGAGGGATATGCATATAATGCACTTCTCATGGGTAGCGTCCACCCAGCTTGAATACATTGTCAATGTAAAAAATAATTTAGAAAATGAGCTGTATGTACCTTTGGCTCAATAAAATTGCAATCTGTGGATTGGAAATGTTTATTTACTCCCAGAAATCAAATTCACTATCTTCTATCTTGGATGTATACCTACAGCAGAACAAATCTCTTTAATCATCCCTCTGACAATGGCTCTAACTTCATTAGAATAAGATCACCGCACCGGTTCCTTGATTCTGCCTATATGCCTCTGCAATCAAGATCTGAGATTATTATCCGTCTGTTGTCTGGGCTTTCTCCAACCCTTTCCTCTCCTTCTCTGATTTTCTGTTCCACTGCATCTTTACTTATTAATACAAACGTTATTGTAATTGCTAGACTGATGGTATATTAAGGAGGTTCATTTTATGTTAGCACAACATCATTACCATGATATAGTATACACACTAATGGCATACCGATATATCTTATTACAATGGTTTAGGCGGTATGACGACAATATTCTTATTACCGTTACCCCTTTACGGTAATGAGCACTCTATATGTTATGCACCATTCTCTGCTACATTATTTCATTGCATATCTGTGTTGATACATGTACTTTTATACCTTTTACACATGTACATTATTTCAATAAAATTCTTTGTATCGGACAAAAAAGATCTTTATTTGCCTGTAATGTGCAGGAGCAAGGGCCAGATGAACTGTTTATTTGTGTCTGAGTAATGTTTGCAGGGATTATCCGGAAAAATCTGAGAAATCGTCTTTCGTAAATCAACAGAAATCACTGGAACAAGATCACTAGCTTTATAAACCTCAGGATACACCATGCTGAGTTAGCCCCTTTATGGACCCCTCATCAGAGTACTTTAGAGCTGAACATTTGGAGGACTTCATCTGATACAAGAGCGTGGTACTTGGGAGCAGGTGATCTGCATTGGAGCAGCGTAATTTTGACTCCACCCTCTGCGTATGCTCTGTTCATATGCTACAGCATATAATCCATATATCCAATGTGTGCTTTAACTCATTAACTTGTGTGTTTCACATTTATACACTATCACATGGAGCTTTGCTGTGCACATTTGGAAATCATAATGTAGAGCAGTGGAGTGAATAATTAAAACATCCATTAACATTTATTGAATGCTCACATTGAAATGACAGCTTGTTTTCTTATGGTTAAGAACATTATAATGTACTTCCATTTTGATTCTCAAGCTAACTTACCTTGACATTAGACCGAAGCTGAGTGCTGCACATTTTGAGATCGTTAGTATGCTGCATAATTCTTTCTTTGCAGGTGCATTATCAAGTCCTTCATTAGATTAGAGAAAGGCTTAGTATTCTGTACTAGTTTGATAGCGAGGCCTAGAAGGAGAAACCTGGCAGCAGGCATGAAGAGATGACTGTGAAAGGAGCCTCCAGTACCTGGTGTCCTAGGGAGTTGCAACACTCAAGGATGAGCAGATGTGTACCTAATTGTGTGCCAGTGGGAATTTGGGGAGTCTACTGGTTCCCAGCAAATGCCACCACAGGATTGTTTCTGAACTTTGGGAGAGAAATATAGATGTTCTGGTACTTTCGCTGTGCTTTTAATTAGTATTCCTTAGCAGTTAGGGGCAGACCCTTTCCTGACTTCTCAGGAAGCAGACCCCTCTACTTTCCTTGATTTCCCGGAGTGTAAGGCTTCATGCTAAACACTTTGTTTTCTGAACTTCTACTGAGGGTCACATGATGCTGACACCTTCTTAATTTCCCTTTTAGAAATCCCTTTCACACTTTCATTTCTTGAATTAGCTAGAACTAGTTTCTGTATAGAACACTCAATCTGGATAATTTGCATTCTTTACATACTGAATATTTGCATTCTGTGTTTCATAATTTCTAGATTTAGATTTCCTGAGCAAATTAACTTGTCTGTAATTATATATTTGATTAATCCATGGAAAGTTTGAAGATTATGCTGAACTACCACCCTCTCTGTCATTATTGTAAACTTTTACTGATTTGTTGAAATTCACATCTTCTGAATGCTAGTTCTCCCTCCACACTTCAAGTCGACTATCAAAGGTCCATATGACCAGTGGGGGATTATGTTAGATGCCTATACCAAGAGATTGAAGTTTAGAGACCCCGCTCCATCAACTTCTTCTGTTGTATGATCTTTGGTAGCAACTGGGTTGAGCAAGGAGCTTTAATAGCAGAGAGCCAAGCAGTGTTGTCTCTTTGCCTCCCCCCGTTCTAACTAAACCTCAATGCAGAACTTAGTAAAGGATGTCAGGCAGAGACTAAATCACCACCCTTCTCTCACAGTCAGACTCAGGATTCCATCAAAGGAAAGCACCTGTGACACATGAAGTCAGGTGAGGATGGTGATAACAAGAATTTTCAGAACGAAGCCCTCTACGACATGAATCTTTGTGCAATTGCCACAGTTGTTCCTGTCTTACAAACTCCTGGGATAGAGGAGGCAAACATCATGATCAGATTTGTGATGTAATATAAAGCAATGGAACGCTAAACGGTAATTTATTGCCAACCTTCGTGCATCATTACGAATACCCAGTTTTTCTCCATGTCTCCAGTAACACCCATCCCCCCACCACAGCAGGAGATACTAAAATCACGGGTATCGGTAACTATGTGGGGAAATATCAGGGTATTGCGATATAACCTCAGAAATGAGGAATTCCTTAGGGATTAGTAATTCTGCATCTGATTCCTAGAAATTCCTCGCTGTGTCACAGAGTTTCACCCAGAGTTCTTGCCTGCTTGGGTAGGCCATGTTGCCTGGTGAAACATACCAACCAATAATAAATATTGGATCTCATAATTCGGGAAGGGCTGTTAACTTCTATATCTGGCCTCATCAGAATTAAAGGCAGATGTCAAAATGAGCAGGGGAACGGCATTCCCAATCTTTAATATTTGATCAAACCATTTTCCATAATTTTTATTTAAAAAACAACAGTTCCCATGGGTTGAAGGGGAAATGTGTCTCTTCTGCTGTGAAGTAAGTTCTTGCTACCTGAATGAAATATAAATATGTGAAATTGGTTAATCAGCACATCTAAAGGCTGTTTGGGAGCCAGTACAGCCTTTAATTGATACAATCTGAAATGTATCCATTCAATGGAAACCGATTGGAGCAGCGCAATTTCAGCTCCACCCTTACAAGTCATAAATACATAACATAAATGTGCTCTTAGCACATATTTTCTGTGTGCCCTAACGCTATTAATGTAAAGTGTTGAACTTGACATCATTATTGAAGTGCATTCACTGTAGAATTAGAGAATTCATATACACTGTGTGTCTTAATTCGTTAAATGACATTTACTGTTCAGATGATTGAATAGAAACCATCCTCATACTATGAAATTGTATTCACTATAGGAAAGAAAATGATTTATGTAATGTGTGCACTAATGTTTCATATTTTCATTTACCTGCAGGTCTTAGTCATACTTATACACATGTATTCAAGATTCTAACTGTATGCAACATGTAATATGAATCTAATGTACTAACAGTCTTATTCATTTATGTTTTAAAGTGCTCACACATATTAAATATGCACCATTGATTTAATACTTTATGTTGTCCTGACTAGGCCTTTACTTCTACATATTTTTTATTTATTTATTTGAGTTTTATATAGCGCTGGCTAGACCCGGAGGTATCAGAGCCCTTTACATAAGGTTCCACAAAATTACAAAATTACATCAGTTACAAGTTACATCAGTTACAAGAAAACATTTCAAGAGCATTGGAAGATGTAATAAATGGAGCTTAGAAGGGTAAGGAGGTGGGGTAAGGTGTAGGAGGGAGAAGGGATGGAGATAGGATGGATGGAGAGACGAAGGAGAGTCTGCCCAAAGTCCAGCTGGGTAGGTGACGGCTGAGGGGGAAGTCCACAGCCCATCTCCTCTTTAGCTATCAGGTAGCTCCACCGGGCATCAGTCAAGCGGCTAGGTCTCAATGAGAAAACAATTAGAGAGCAAAGAGGAGGGATAAATGGAGCATAGAGAAGAAAGTGGGTGGAGTAAAGGGGTATGAGGGAGAGTACGATGGAGAGACGAAGTAAGGTCTATACATAAAATGCTGTTTTCCATTTTCTGCTTGAATGTCTTCTTCTTTGCAGGTACATTCACCTAGTTTTGTCACTTTGAGACCAGATACAACAACGTACTAGTGATAGAGAGAGAGTCTGAGAAGAAGACCTTGATAAGGTACATGGACAACCAGAGTGTTAACTGAAAGGTTTCATTGAGCACTGTTGCAACATGGTTTAGATGACCAAGAAAGATGTAATTCCCATGTTCAGCCTGGGACATTTTGTGAATGTTGCAGCTTACAACGTGAGAATGGAAAGGACATAGGGGCGTTGCTCTGGAAATTCTGATGGAAATAAATGTTGTTAACACTGTCATAGTTTAGCCTACTCTCCTTTGGACTTTGTGAGGTTTATACCTCTAAGCTTTCCTTTGATTCTTTGCTGGGTGTGGCTTAGGCTAACACTCATTCCCCTGTCCCAGTAAGACTCTTGACTGAGCTTCTGAAATGCTGACACATTCCCGCACTACCCCGACTTTTTACAATTTTTCTGCATTTCCCTGATTTTATGGGATCCTTTAGGGTTTCAAACCATCCTCCTTAGTTTAGATTTAGCTTATATGCTTTTAGGTTTTACTCATGTATAGAAGAGAGAAGCAGAAACTCTTCTCTGAACATCAGATCCTGTTGCTAATCTTTTGTATTGCTGTGACTGAACAACTTGTTTGCCTTATACTGGTATGCCTAAACTTCTTTAGGAGGTTGGGTTTCCCGGTTGTTATTCTGTACCTTTACAGCATGATGCTGAGATTTGTTTATTTTAACTTGACTGCTAACTTGTAATAAACCTTCTTAACTGTAGTCACTGATTCCTGGTCCTTCTTGTGTAGCAAAATGGGTTACACTGCTAATTGGAATCGTTTGATTTAACGGTAACTCCCTTCACAACTCAGGCGACGAAGAAAAGGCCCATCAGAGGACAAATGGTAAGAGGGTTGGCCCAGAGCACTTCACCAGCATAAAAAGAGTTACACTAGGTACAGTCAGTTTCTTACTGAAAAAAATATTGCTTTTGAATGCATTGTATACATTTAAACAATCTTTTTGCACATTTTTGATACAGCCTATTTATGCTGTATTCAACTTTATAATGTGTTAAACAATTGACATATATTCACAGTGCGTTCTGTCATAGGTTTGGACCTCTGAGCACTATAAATACACGTCACTATTTCCCCAGCGCACTGACCAGGTTTCCATTCATTACTATTGACCGTCTGGTTAAACCCTCAGAAGTGATGGCATTAACCCACTCAGCTTTCCTGCCAGAAAAATGCATTCCCCACAGATAAATTCAAGTTGCATTTGTTTTTCATTTTAAGGTGTGTGCATTATATTTTATATGCAGTTACCTGGAGAAGAAGGGCCAATAAAATAGAGAATATTCTGTTCATTTTATTCACGTTTCTGCCCCGCCCCCTGCGCTTACTGACCCCGCCCCCACTGTACTTAGGATCACAGTTTCCATATTTTTTATGCCCCTCGGCGGCTGATTAAAGGGCACTCCTAATGTGCCCCTCAATGCCAGAATCCACTTCTACGTCTATACACCTTACACCCCAATATTAGGAACCCATGTACAGTATAGCAAATGGCCTTTCTTTAGTCGTTATATTTTTTTAATTGTTAACAAAATGCTTTGCTTACAGATGGAATGTTTTTCTGGACTCATAAAAATTGTAACGATATACTCCTAAAATTGTATTCTTTTCTCATTGGCTTCTTCAGTAAATACAAAATCTAAAACTCAGGGGGAAGAAAAATGTTCCACTGTCTGAATTGTCTTCGCAGGAACACCATAGTACATTTATTGAGCCAGATATTGTAGTGGTTGTACATATGTACCCTGGGATCTTCTGGCGCGAATGCTGCAAATATTTAACTCTACAGACATATGAAAAGTTTGATTTATCATTTTTTATAGTCAATATGTCTCCATTTAAATAAGAAAAGCCAAAGTGCTCAGTGTATTTGTGCTCTGTTTGAGACACCTAGTTAGGCTATAAACACACCAGTCATCCCGGATGGATTTGATTTATTGCTGGTTGAATTATCTAAGTTTATAAAAATGCATTAAAAAGTAGTTTATTGCATTCCATGTAAAACCTGAAGTACAGCGGCTCCTGTTTCCCAGCTCAAGCTAAATTCGAATACCACTCCAGCTTTATTGCTGAGGTAATGAAAAAAACGTCAATGGCAATTTTGCAGAATTCTTCTCAAAGTCAATATTGCACTTGGTAGCGAATGCCAAAAAGGAAGGTTCTTTACTGATCCTTCAACCCCAAAACCGTTTCCTGCGGAGGCGTGCGTAAGGACGGCTGTGCGTGCTGAATAATTCAAATAACCGAGGCCACGCGCGCAGTTCGCAGCACTGTGGCCGCTGCTAGGAGAGCCGCGGGTGTCAAAAGCGGTTGTACGGTTGCATGCATTAAATTAGAAGGGAAGCATTTTCTTTAAGTGTGTAAAAGCTCTGTGTAGACACAGACAAGTGTGAATATCCAACATGATAAAAGTCTTTTGTGCAGGTTAAAACATTTGATTCCAAAATGTGGTGGGGGCCTTCTTTAGGAGAAATGTGATTATTTCGTGAATCTTCACTGTCCTCCGCTGCTGTCTCTCTCAGAGACAATGTGAATGTTTAAAAGAACTTAATACCATTATATATGGGTGACACATTGGCAGTGAAGCTTAAATGGCTATGCAAGGTAAAGCCATTGCCCAGACAGAGAGGTAGGCACATTTATTTTAGGTGAAAGAACAGTGTGAAGTAGCCTTCTTTAGATGCCATGTACAAAGTTATATGCCTTAGTTGTCAGAACATCTCGAAGGCAAACACAAAATCACATAAACGAGAATGTACCTGGCAGTGTACACTGGTACTGGACAGGCCATTCTGTCGCTCTGACGTTTCCCCGATAGTCTGCAAACAAGGGACCTGCTCAGCGGCGTAGTGTGGGTTGCCGGCGCCCGGGGCAAGGCAAGTATTGCGCCCCCTAACCCGTGGACCGTTAGCCCTTCCACCAGTCCAGTGTTGAGACTTTTTTCTTTTAAAATTGTACGCCCCTAAGAACTTTTGCACCTGGGGCAACCACCCCTGTGATCCCCCACACTACAATACTGGACCTGCTATATGACCCTGAAGGGCTGCCATGACCCAGTCTTAGCCCCATACTAGTTGTGACCTCTTGCAGTGTGTGGATGGAGTGAATATTTTGCCAGCCAGGACTGATAATGATTCCCAGTCTGGCCTGGTGTACACCGACAAAGATGGGTCTACAAAAGTTTTCTTTTTGGACACAAAAATAAGTCAACTCATTTTGATATCTGATCAGGGCATAGCTGTTACTCGTCCTATAGTCTGATGCACCAAACAGTTTGGACACTTTCAAACAGTGGACACAGAGCACAGAGGAAATTTTGCTCAAGTTGATTGGTTGGCTGGCTGGCTCCTGCACTCTAGTCTGGCCATCCGCGATCTGTAGGAGAGACACACCCTTGACTTGAGCCATTTTGCATACGTTGAACGGCTTGATTACAGGTGGACGACTGCATTGCGATCCCTGATTGCAGATATACTTGGTGATATGTTTACCAAACTCACTAATTGCCAGGTGCTTTGAAGTCTGCTCCCTTCGTTAAATTTCAGCAGGTCAAATGTGCCTGAATTAAACAGGTGAAAAAGGTGCAGTATTTACTGGGCCAAGCGAATATCTGTGTGGTAAGCCCCAAAATCTACGTGTTATTCCACAAAAAGTCAGAAGAGGTGATAACTATGGCATTTGGTACATTTTAAACATCTCAGTGTTGGATTTTAACGGGTGTGATCTTTATTGCATCCAACAGGGACCACTCGTAATCAGGCTGTTATTTGTACACAATGAATACATTGACTGTGTTTGTGTTGTCATTAATATATGAAAAGCATGTAGGCAGTATTCTGTAGGACATCAATAATAAATGCAGAAAAAGAATCAATTTATTCTCATGATTCTGCCGTAACGGTTAAAATGCGTGTTGTATTACATCAGATTTCCAGTATGTGCTAGGGTATCAATCAATGCCTATGACGCTTTTCATCTATCCTAAACCAATACATCTGATAAGGCATCATGCAGCACACTCTTCAATTTTAATATAAAATGGAAATCATCAAAGTTAAGGTAATGTGGCTATTGCAAACTTTCTGTGCTCGTGCTATCAAGGCCCATCATTTGTCTGGTGAATGTGAATGTCCCTCTCAAGGGAGCAGCCAGAAAAATACATTACCCTCCCCCACACACACACACTTTTAACCATCTCCCAAATAGATCTGAGTGAAGGAGCGAGGCTAGTAAATCCAGCAGTAATTCAGGAGATTGCTCCCCTGAGGGAATTCTGAAGTTCTTTAATTTCCTTTCTTTCTTCTCTCCTTTTTTCTCGCATTTTTAGTCCTTCTTTCTCTCTCTCAGTCATTCGTTCTGTCTTTTTCCATCTTGCTTTTCTGTCTTTTTCCATCCTTTCTGCGTTTTCTTCCATCCCTCCATCCATCCATTCATTCATCCAAAGACTCATACAGCCGTACATCTATCCATCTATTAACTTTTTTCTGTCTTTTCCATCCACCCATCCTTACTTCTTTCCATCTTTCTTTATTTTCACCCATACTTTCTTCTCTACATCCTTCTTTGTCATTTTTCTTCCTCCTTTCTTCACCCATCACCCATCCATCGTTCCATCCATCCATCCATCAATCCATCCGTCCATCAATCCATTCATCCATTTCTTACCTTCCCCTTTCCATCAGTCACTCAATCGCATCTTTCCAGGCATTCATTCTTTTCTCCATCTATATCCATCCTCCTCTCCATTCATCCATCCATTATCCATCCTCTTCTCCATGCTACTTTGCATCCATACATTCATCCATCTTCTCTCTTTCTCTTCATCTCTCTTCCTCTCCCTCTCCTCTCCTCTCCCTTCCTTCTTTCCTTCCTTCCTCAGACCACAAGAGGTCTTTTATATCAGCTCCTTGGACACCTGAGAGCCCGATCAAAGATAATGGAGCCATAAATACAACAAAAAAGTTTAATTTTACACAGCATTGCCTAATGACATCCACCCCAGCTTAAGCTGCTAAAGTGGCGGGTTAATGACGCCTGTGGTTCCTCTCCAGTCCTGCCAATGAGCAAATTCGACAGATGAAGTGCAGGAAAACAATCTACTACGGTAGTGCAGGGTTTCTTTTATAGACAACGTATCATGGCTGATTTTACAATACAAGGCAACACTCCTAACACACTGGGTGGCTTCCAAGTTGCTTCTCTCATCTGGCCTGTAAATAAAGAATGCACTTGTAATTATCCACCTTATAAACATTCACACTTGCTCTGTGTAAACAGCTCACAGTAAACTGCCCTCTGCATCATATACTGAACAACAGTATGCAAATGTGACTCGCAAAACGAGTGAACTGGAAGTCTTGTAACTCAGATTGACCAGATAAAACTGCTTAAGGTTTCCTAACAGCACTCAGCAGCCAGTGCCAGCAATTGACAGCGCTTCACACATTTTAGGTGAATAAATGTGCCATCTGACATCGCAGTTGCTAGGTCTTGCCTAGAAACAGCCTCAGATATCTGTTGTTGAAAACTTACTGTGAACAATACAATACATTGAGCGGGTTTTTTCTCAGCCCTTCCCTACACCTGACTCAGTAGCTTTCCTCCCTGTTCATGTGTTAGTCCCACCAAAGTTGACATCAGAACTTGAATTGTAGTGCAAATGAGGGAACTATTATCTCTCCCTCTCCATTCCTCCAAATTCCCTCCCACTCCTGCCCCATATTATTCCCCCACCTAGCATCCACATCCCCCAGGTCCCTCAGCCCTTTTGCACTCTGAGCACCACGCACTGCACTGCTGGTGCACTGCTGCCTTAAAATGTTTTTTAACCACTCCAAGATGGATGCATGTGCATGCCTGTGTGGAGGACATCGTTGAATGTATAAATCCCATTCAGTGATGGCTGCCAAGAATGAATGCCTTTCCGCATCAGCCATCTTTAAATGGGAATTCTTAAAATATAAGGAAAGAATTCCAAAATGGCTGCTGCAGATGCGTGCACATTTGTGGCTATCATCCAGGAGAAAAAATAAGCACTGGCAATGCCAATATGTTTTTAAAGGGCAAGACCTATTGGCTTTGCCAATACTTGTTATATATATTACTGTGTAGGAGTTCCATAGCACCGCTAGGGGACAATGTGATGCTCTGGTGTTTCCATATGGGGAAGCAGGAGGTCCTCTGGTTACATCACTGGATCCTTGCCCTACCACTTCCTGCCCTCCTGCAACACAGCTCTTCCATTACCTGCATCATTATAGCATGGTAGAGTTATGCTCTTTATGAAAGTCATCCACTATGTCGACAAGATAAAGATATATAGGTAAGACTGGAATTACTATTCCTAACTCCACATCTACTTAGCTTGATGATATTGTGGATGTGATACTTTTTTAGGTCGATATTTCAGTCACAATATAGAGATTCCAGTCAGTAAATTGCATGCCATTAAATCTGCAAATAGTAACAGTCTTATTTGCTGTACTAAAAAAAGGCAGAATTGTGGGTTTAAGTGCTGTATCGAAACAAGGTATTATGTGATAAACTTTGTTATCCTATTGAAGAGTCCGTGATCTAGAAGTAGCAAAAGTCTTACATAGTACAGGTTTTGACATTGTGCTCGGTTTTCAGAGAGGCAGACCCTATTGAGCACATTATTGGTATCTGCTGATTTGGCAAGTTATATCCTGAAAATCCTTCTTTAGGAAAGTGACGCCTCATCTTTGAGACCCAAACATTTGATATGACATGCTGTGAAAATTGGGTTGTTGGTTGAGGGTGGTGAAACCCTGCTCAAGCAAAAAGTCACTAAATTAACTTGTGCTTAACCCTCCTGTAGCTTGCCACAAAAGCAATCAGGCGTAACTTGTAGGCAATGTGTAAAGTGTTCATGCAGCAATTAAACAGCTATAAAGTGAAAACACAACACAAGAAAAATCCCACACCCTTTTATAATAATAGAGTAAATTCTAATAAACTATTGACACCAAAGTGGCAAAACTCCAATCAGTAGAAAAAGAGTTATGAATTTTTAGAGTGAATAATAGCGCCTAAAAGATCAAAGTGCTAACCGCGGACATCTAGCCATGCGTGACCAGGGCAAAGTTGAGAGCTATGTCTGACTTTGATAGAGCACGGTTTAGATGGACAAAGGTCCAATGATTTCTACATTCAATTGTAATCTCTTTTTTTGGAAGTCGAAAATCTCCAGCAGGACAAAGTTGCAGGCTGTAGCCGACGAGGGCTTCACGAGGTCGGATAGCCCTTCTGCGTGGAGCCTCTGAATCAGATTTGCTGCTGCAGAGAAGAACGTAGCAGGAGCTACCATGAAGTGAGATTGACTGGCGATGCACCTTGGGCGGATCGACAAGCAGGTAAGCCATTGGCTCTCAGGTCTCAGGGCACTTTATGACTGAAAATTTTGTGAGTCCCAAGTTTTGGATTTGGGCAATTCGGGCACCTTTAGCACCGCTTTCAAGGGGTCCAGGACTGGAGGGGTACTACTTGGAGGGTCAGGACTCACTCAGGCTGGATCCAGTTGTGGGATCGAAATGGTTGGGGCCTTCTCTGTCCCTGAGGGTCTGATCAGGAGGCAAGTCAAGTAGCCCTAGGAGTCACTCTGGAAGTCTTAGGTTCAAACAGAAAAGCATGTCTTAAGCAGCAGGGCAGTCCTCTGAGGGCACAGGGCAGGCTTTAGGTAGCAGGGCAGTCCTCGTAGAGCAGAATGGCAGTCCTCTGAAGTACACAGAAGGCCACAGACAGGAAAGCAGTCCTCTGAGAGTCCTCCACCGGCCCAGAAGTGACTTGAAGAGAGAATGTCTGATGGTCCTAATTTTATACCTGGCACCTGTTGGAATTTCCTTCTTCCCTGCCCTGGTCCCAGGATGTCTAGGGGTACAAAAGGCTAGTGTGAAGTTCTTTGTGTGTCGGCAGAGGCAGCTTCTTTGAAGTGTAAGTGGGGCTGTGCACAGATCCGCCCCTTCCATCCTACCAAATGGCTCATCCTGCCAACACCCAGCCCCCCTAATGTGGGACTGTCTTTCGAGGAATACACAAAGGTCAACTGCCAACTACACCATGTCATGTGACCCAGGAACCAGGCTGCAGGCACCAAATGGTTAGGACAAGAAAATGCCAACAAGAGGATTTTAAATTGCAGTTCCTTAGACACCAAACATGATATTTCTACCTGTTCCCAAACAAAAGTTATTACTTATTAAATGTAATAAGGTGACCCAATATTATCCTGTAAGAGAGGTAGGCCTCACAGTAGTGAAAAATGAATGTGTGAGTTTATGACTACCAGGACATGTAAACTTACAAGTACATGTCTCCAACTTTTTTAATAAAATGAATCGTGCCCTATGTGGTGTTCAGGCCTGGACGTAGTTCGCAGAGTTTCGCTACGTATAACTCCGCGAACTGACAAAAAAACTCTGCGGAGTCCCGCAAGTGGCGGAGTGCAGTGCAAGCTGCCTTTAGCGCTGATTTTCCTGCCGCTCACGTAGAAATTCTACCCGAGCGGCACCTCGCGCTCACCAACTTACCATTCGTGAGCGTGAGCGGGGAAAAAACTCTGCTGCACTACGCGGAGCAGAGTTTTCTGCACTTGCGAGCTCCGCAGAGCACGAAGTGCAGAAAACTCTGCAAACTTCACAAATGGAGCGGAGTTCACCGCCCAGGCCTAGTGGTGTTTAGGGCCTACGTTAGGGGTGACTTATATGTATTAAAAAAAGAGGTTTAGGCCTGGCAAGGGGTTTATTTTCACAACTAAGAGGGTACGAAGTTCCTAAGTGGTCTACTAACCATTCACTAGAAAGGGATTTAAAAAGTACTACAGGTCAAGTGGAGGGGAATTCCTCCTTTCGGAACTAGGGCCCTCACACACCAAGCAAGCTAGGTGTCATGCTTCATCATTTGAGCCTGCTCCTCGTCGGGCCGGCGCTGCAATGCCCGACGGGTACCCTTAAAGGGGCTCTTTGCCGGAGATCTTTTGTTCCTCGCCGTATGGGTGCTGTGGGTGTGAGGGGCCTAAGTGAGTGTAGATGTATGAAGTGATAATAAAACAGGTGAGGGAATCCTCTATAGTAAAGTTTATTTAACGAGGGACCCAACCTGATTAAAAGTACAAAGGAGGGGTAACTATTTTGTTATAATGTGACAAAAAAAGTACTCGACTCCCAGATGGTCAACATGTTTCTCGCCCTCTATTGTCAAGGAGTGATCGTTGGCGATTCTTCAGGACCGTGTGCATATAAGTGAAATTATGGAAAACTATCTACACATGGATGGTATGGTGCAACGCTACCTACCACTAATTAAATCCCTGGGATATTACCCATGGGGAAATGTGACGACCTGTGGTAAAAAAAAGAGGAACACAATAGTCTGTGTAAGTTTCACTCTGTGAATAAAAAGAAGTTGTGAATACTGATTGTGTGAACACAACAATTCTGATCATGCCTTTTAAATTAAAGCACTTCGTGACTTTCATAAACAATCCCCTTTAAATTCATCATAAACATGAATGACAACACCGTGGAGGTGAGTGATGTGTAAACTCACCTAAATTGATATTCAGTGATGCCTCATTAGTTGCAGCGAAGTTTAAAGGACACAGTGAGTGGTGTCTCTATAGTGTTGGAAAAAGAGACATATGACAACTATTCAGGGGTCAGTGTCCCGATTCAAAGCGAGCTTGTCTCTGCATACTAAGTAGAAGTAACATGGAGGTCTAGGAAATCTCTTTTTGTAACCTGAGTGGTTGTAGTTTCATCCCCTCCAAGCCCCCGTTCAGCGATCACACACCGATAGCCCCGGTACAGCGGGTCCTCTCACTAAGCACATCACACAGTCAGATGTCCCGTAAAAGGCCCCGGGGACCAGGTTGTGCGTGAAGGCAGTCTCCCAAAAACAATGGTTTCGTTTGGGAGTTGGTGGTGGGGCTGTGGGGGGTGGGGGTGGAAAAGGAACCAACTCCACTGAAGGGCACAATACAGGTGTAAGCCTCAGTACCCCTTACCTCTAAATGTCGCAGTAGTCAAGTGGAGCCTCCAATCAAGTACGCTAACTTACCTGCTCCCATTCGGAGCCCGTCGGCCGACCTACCCCGCTCCGCTGCTACCAGGATGGTGACTCACCCCAGTGGAAGGCCGGGTTAAATATCCTCCATGGCAGGCATTGGTGCAGGTGTGGGAGAGTCGAATGGATGCAGCTGAGGTGGGAGCGTCTCATGCGTGTGTGTAGCGCGGTCATGTGACACCGTGAGCATGGCGGCCATCTTGGAGTGGACTTATTTTAAGCTATGACAATGTGCCATTGGTTATGTTGTGGATGCATGCCAGGTTTGTAAACCTATTTGCTTATAGAAATAGAGTTGTAGTTTAGAAAAGGCTTTAAGTAAATTGATATCCAGATTGGGTGTAAGGGAGACCCATATTTAATCATTTTTAGAATCAATGTCCACATCGCTCGTTTGGTTGGAATCAATTTGATCAGAGTACTGAATTGGATCTCCGGTGTTGTTGGGATCTGAATGTAGATTCGAGCCTACCATATATGATTCTAAATGTTTTGTCGCTTATCAGTTAAGCTGTTTAGTTAAATCGATTCAGCAAGACAATCAGTATTAGGCATAGGTGTCATCAATGCCTATGACACGTTTCTTGACTCCACTATGAATCGTTGGAATTAGACCTGGTTATATTAGGTGCACAAAGGTACTTATTGCTGATGCAATGTGGAGTAAGCATTGTGCCCCCCGGTGGTGGCTATGATGGGTATGGGAGAGGGGTTTATTTTGTCAGATCGAATTGGCAGTTTAAAACTGCACACAGGCTGCAATGGCAGGCCTGAGACATGTTTTAAGGGGCTACTTAAGCGGGTGGCACAATAAGTGCTGCAGGCTGGACTGTTCCCATGAGGCACAGGGTCAGACTGATTTGCATATGGCCATGTCTGAACTGGGGTGGTGGAGTGAGCTAAAGAATGATGATGGATTAAACCCAGATCAGTTGACTGGGGGTGAGTGTTTGATTTGCTCTAACGCTCCGTCCATCATCCCCTTTGGTATCGCTTTGTTCGCCCTAAGTTGGCAGGCTATGCCCAGACGTGGGTCCCTTGCTCACTTTGCCACTGGATTCAAGATAACCTGGCTGATGAGGGTTTTGAACCCGAAACCGGTCCCAGGATGCTTGTTTCCGGTCCAGGGAAGACATGACTTGCCAGTTCGGGATAGACTGTTCCCATGAGGCACAGGGTCAGACTGATTTGCATATGGCCATGTCTGAACTGGGGTGGTGGAGTGAGCTAAAGAATGATGATGGATTAAACCCAGATCAGTTGACTGGGGGTGAGTGTTTGATTTGCTCTAACGCTCCGTCCATCATCCCCTTTGGTATCGCTTTGTTCGCCCTAAGTTGGCAGGGTATGCCCAGACGTGGGTCCCTTGCTCACTTTGCCACTGGATTCAAGATAGCCTGGCTGATGAGGGTTTTGAACCCGAAACCGGTCCCAGGATGCTTGTTTCCGGTCCAGGGAAGACATGACTTGGCAGTTCGGGCTGGACTGTTCCCATGAGGCACAGGGTCAGACTGATTTGCATATGGCTATGTCTGAACTGGGGTGGTGGAGTGAGCTAAAGAATGATGATGGATTAAACCCAGATCAGTTGACTGGGGGTGAGTGTTTGATTTGCTCTATCGCTCCGTCCATCATCCCCTTTGGTATCGCTTTGTTCGCCCTAAGTTGGCAGGGTATGCCCAGACGTGGGTCCCTTGCTCACTTTGCCACTGGATTCAAGATAGCCTGGCTGATGAGGGTTTTGAACCCGAAACCGGTCCCAGGATGCTTGTTTCCGGTCCAGGGAAGACATGACTTGCCAGTTCGGGCTGGACTGTTCCCATGAGGCACAGGGTCAGACTGATTTGCATATGGCCATGTCTGAACTGGGGTGGTGGAGTGAGCTAAAGAATGATGATGGATTAAACCCAGATCAGTTGACTGGGGGTGAGTGTTTGATTTGCTCTAACGCTCCGTCCATCATCCCCTTTGGTATCGCTTTGTTCGCCCTAAGTTGGCAGGGTATGCCCAGACGTGGGTCCCTTGCTCACTTTGCCACTGGATTCAAGATAGCCTGGCTGATGAGGGTTTTGAACCCGAAACCGGTCCCAGGATGCTTGTTTCCGGTCCAGGGAAGACATGACTTGGCAGTTCGGGCTGGACTGTTCCCATGAGGCACAGGGTCAGACTGATTTGCATATGGCCATGTCTGAACTGGGGTGGTGGAAGTGAGCTAAAGAATGATGATGGATTAAACCCAGATCAGTTGACTGGGGGTGAGTGTTTGATTTGCTCCTAACGCTCCGTCCATCATCCCCTTTGGTATCGCTTTGTTCGCCCCTAAGTTGGCAGGGTATGCCCAGACGTGGGTCCCTTGCTCACTTTGCCACTGGATTCAAGATAGCCTGGCTGATGAGGGTTTTGAACCCGAAACCGGTCCCAGGATGCTTGTTTCCGGTCCAGGGAAGACATGACTTGGCAGTTCGGGCTGGACTGTTCCCATGAGGCACAGGGTCAGACTGATTTGCATATGGCTATGTCTGAACTGGGGTGGTGGAGTGAGCTAAAGAATGATGATGGATTAAACCCAGATCAGTTGACTGGGGGTGAGTGTTTGATTTGCTCTATCGCTCCGTCCATCATCCCCTTTGGTATCGCTTTGTTCGCCCTAAGTTGGCAGGGTATGCCCAGACGTGGGTCCCTTGCTCACTTTGCCACTGGATTCAAGATAGCCTGGCTGATGAGGGTTTTGAACCCGAAACCGGTCCCAGGATGCTTGTTTCCGGTCCAGGGAAGACATGACTTGGCAGTTCGGGCTGGACTGTTCCCATGAGGCACAGGGTCAGACTGATTTGCATATGGCCATGTCTGAACTGGGGTGGTGGAGTGAGCTAAAGAATGATGATGGATTAAACCCAGATCAGTTGACTGGGGGTGAGTGTTTGATTTGCTCTAACGCTCCGTCCATCATCCCCTTTGGTATCGCAGGCCCACTGATAGCATTTAATGTACCGCCCTGGGTTTATGGTATACCACTTTCCTAGGAACATATAAGTAAATTAAATATGCCGACCAGATTTAAACCAATCTTACCATGTTTTAGGGAGTGGGCACACGCCCTTTACCAGTGGTTAGTAGTGGTAAAGTGTATAGAGTCCTAAGGCCAATAAAAATGAGCTCAGCAAACAGGAGGGGAGAAGGCAAAATGTTTGGGGGAAGACCACCCTAAGGCTGACAGGTTTAACACACATACTTTCATCCTGTGTCCATCTAAAAAAATTAAAGCACTAGGTCAGTGTTTTTAATGTAAATACAAAAATGCAGGTACTCACTATAGCAAAGTAGCATCTCGCTACAGAGAAGTACTGATATCTTTCAATTAGTGATAAGTATTGCACTTCTGCTGTGAAGTGCTGATACTCTTTCTTATAAAGAAAGGAAATACGGTCACATATAAAGCACTACACTGGGTACTCAAGCCTCCGTAACTGCCAAGTCGTTCATGTTTTTGTATCTTCTGCCAGTTCTGGCTTTTTAGCCACCTCCTGTTTTGGGACATCTAGTCATTTAGTTTCACATTGCCATTAGAAGTGCCCAGTAAACTTCTAGCATGGAAAGTGATGGATCAAAAGTGACGGCTGGCTGAAGGTGTAACACCTGGCACTGAGCAACTTCATGGCTACTAGTCTCTGAGAAGACACATTCAAAACTGATCCCCATGCTGTGGGTGTGGGTGTGTGTGCTTATAAGGTAGGGCGGGCTCTGTTTTTTGTGAGTATGAGTCAATTTGGTGTTATGAAAAGGTCAGAAGATTATTGGGCAATGCGCTTGTGCAATGCAAAGTGGGTTTTCCCTTTTTAACAAGGGGTGTGACCCATGTAAAAGAAGTAACGCCTTTAGCTGTGTACCAGTGCTACATTACGATGTAGTTTTATGGGACCAGTACTTTAAATGGAAAAAGAGATGTGCCAGTACTCATCAAATTGATTGGGGTGGGTCTGGAAGGGGCGTGTCTGGGGACATGGCTTCGAGGCAGGGACGTGCAATATCTGCATTTTTTTCTTAAATATAAAGTGCCCTAGGGCCCTTCGGCCAAGTTCAGCTCATAGGTGCAGGGTGTAATTGGTATTTTTTTGCGGTTTTATATAGTGTGAACTTGGCCTGAGGCTATTAAAGCGCTTTACATGAGAAGCAGAAGTTTTATGTGAAAGGATACGTTTTGTTTTTATGGCATGGGGAGATTTAAGTGATTTACCCAGAACCACAGAGTGTTAAGCCGATGCTGTGTTTAAACCTCCCTGTGCCATAAAAACAAAAAAGTATGCCTTCATGTAGAACTTGTGCTTGTCATGTAAAGCACTTTAATGCCCTCCTGCCATGTTTGTGCTATATATAACCCCAAAAAAGTACCAGTGTGTCCTATACACACGAGACGAACTTGGCCAAAGGGCGTTAGGTGCTCTGGCAGACAGTGGCGAGTGTATTCCAGCACTGCAACCTTTCACTATAGCTGACAGAGTGACAGTTCCAATGTTGGGAGCTCTAGCCGTCAAGTCACATCTCCTTATTCCTGTTGCACTGTCAGAGTGTGAGCGTGACCGGCCTCTAGCATGGGCGAGCTGTGCCTAGGTCCAGGGCGCCAATATGGAGGGGCGCTCGGATATGTGTGCATTAAGGTAATGCCAACAGCAGAACCCCTGTCATCTTGCTACCGCCTCCTTGTTCGTGTCCCTGCTTCTGTCTGATTTGTCAGTTTAAAGTTGGTTTAATCCTTCATGATCATACTTTGGGCAATGTTTTTAACACCTCATTGCCCCTGTCTTTGCCCTCCGTTCACAGTCTTACCCCTGCTGACACACACAAACAAAACCATCATCAGCGTGAGGCAGCTGAGCTATCAGTGATTGGGGTGAGCTGGGGGAGGTCTTTAGGTGTTTGTGTACAGGGGGCATTCACTGCTCAGCCAGGGACTGACCAGTGAACTCAAAAGGGCCCCCCTGCTGCTTAATTCACTACCATCATCAAGGGCGCAATATTTCTCTACGCCCAAGGCACTATCTTACCGAAGGCCGTCTCTGAGTGTAAGGCTGCAGGAGCAACCTAGAGCTGGAAAACACTTCCCATTAACTGTCAGAGCGCCTCACAGACGCACCCCATTTCAAAGCGTGCATTCAGCAGCAGGTACCCATACTCCAGAGCCGGACCCCAGCATACCACTAGGAGTACCGGTACTCTCTTGACACAAGAGGAAGTCCCGGTACTCAATGGGAGAACAATGCAAAGTGCCAGTATTCAGTACCGGGGCGTACCGGCCCATTTAAAGCACTGCATGTCTCTAAAGTGCCCTCAGAACCAGTGGCGTAAAACAGGCCCCTGCAGCCCCTGAGGTGTAGGGGAAACCCTAACTCTCCTGGGGGCCAGCCCAACGCTAAATAATATCTTTAAGATATGTGAGGCTTAGGGGCCCCTCGTCACATTCTGCAGGGGAACCCCATCATTTTGCGTTAAGCCACTGCTCGGAACACAGTAACTACTGTGGCACGTGGTAAGTGAGCCAAGCTAGCATGTCCCCCATCCAGGTGCTGCCAGCTACCTTCAGGAACATCTATGAAACAAATAGAAAAATACGTCCTTACATTTTCCTCCCAGAGTCTACATGGAAAAAACACAAGACAAGAGCAACAGTTGGACTCTGCATACACCCTATTGTCAGTAAGAGTGCACTCCCGCAAGGACATATTTTTCAGAAAATCATCACAGTTTTTCATTGCTATTTCCGTAAAAAAGCTATAGAAAGTATAAAGCATTGGAGGTTGAAATTACACACACTTGGTGCCAAATTATGATGCAAAGAGGAAGTAGCCTGAATTGCACTTAAGTTCTTCCTTAACAGCATGTGGCACTGTATAAACACATATCCTGATTAAATCATTTAAGAAAATGTGCAAGTTTGGTTTCTCTTGTGAAAAAAACAAAAGTCGCACCAATGCAAACATCATCATAAAGTAAATTGCAAACTACACAGTAGAGACGGGCGAGCCACTTGAAGCTTGAGCCAGGCTCGAGCCAGAGGCCTAGCTCTGGTTCAGCTCGAGGCCCTCTTGGATCCTCAAGCCCAAAACGAGCCAAGCTTTAATGTGGCTTCTGCCTGTCACCCACACTCTACCATATGCAGCAACGATTAAAAACAAAGCATAAACCTTTAGTGTTAAAAACGAGAGAAAGATGTAACCATCTAGAGGGTGGATTGCATAATGTGGAACCAGGAAACCTGGGACCAGTGGTGGCCTCCTTGCTTGACCATATTGTGCGATACCGGGCAACTATTTTATTTGACAGAGCTTCCTTTTTCTTCATTATCACTTTTATGACAGTATCTTCCAAAAAGTGAGCTCGGGGTGTGTGCTCTACAAAAATAATCTGATATATTAAGGCGAAACGCTTCTGCATGCTAAAGAAATAACTTTTTTTCATTTTAAAGAGACTATCATATTTTCACATGATGTGTGTTGCATGATTTAGATACCAACTATTTTCAGGGCTTTGCTCCTGCAGGAGCTCTTAGAGCTCATTCAGACCAGTGGCTCGGCTCTGGCTCAGCTCTCCCTGTTAAGTTGTTGGCTCACCTCCCTCCGCCACATAGTCCGACAGCTCTTGTGTACCACTAGACTTAAATCAGAATAACTTCCCAAGAGGAACTCGCTTTCAGAGTTAAAACTGAGCCTCCATTTGTTCAGGGCTGCAGGCTTATTTGACAAATGTCTTAGTTCATACCACATTACAGAGAGCAAACACTGGCCAACACTGCGTGAATTTTATTAGTTGGTTCTACCATTGCAACACATTGACTCCTGAGTTGTGTAATTTCACAACCAACAGCACCAGTCCAACTTGGCCCAGAAATGACCTCCAACCCTGTTTTGCTAGCGGCCTTGCAGTGAAATTCTTTTTCAGATGATAACACTGGAGCTGTGGCAGCTCCTAACTACTTTCCCCTATAGAAAGTGCTCTATATGCAGGGCCACTGAAATTATTTGGCAAAGAAGGTACAAAATATGCGATGCATTGACTAAATTATGTGGCAAAAAAACCAAATTATGCTGCAATATTCGGTACAGACGTCATATTGCTATTTCAATATTTTGACATTTTATCACAGATTACTACTGTTCGGGAAAAGGCTTTGACACACTAGTACCAGTTTAACACCTGAACATAACTATCAGCATCTGAAAGGTGACTATGTAACCTCTGTAAAGAGTCTGCCACTGCGTGGCACCATGTGTGGCTTTTTTTTTAAATTCACTTTTGATCTGTTGGAGCCAGAAGCATTGTTTTTGCTCTAGTGTGCAAATTGCGCAGCAGGTGGTGAATTATGTGGTAAGTACATTCATCCTTCATTATGTGGCAAATGCTGCAGTGCCAGAATCTCATAAATCCATGAACATTTTAATATATTAGAACAAATAAAGTCTGCTTTATTTCTACCAGTCCGGGTCATTTTCAGATTGGACCCTAAATTTAAACGTAAAGGGTAGTCCAAGTTTCATCTGGAGCAAGAGGTTGCTCTTCTTCAGACTCTGATTTGCCTTTGTCTTTGGACACAAGTAGGGCTTTACTAATATATTTGGAAAGATAAAACATATTTAGAGGTTCAGAATCTCTATTCTATTCGCCGGCCCCACGAGGAGCTAAGCCCGATGATGAAGCATGACACCCACATGGGTGTGTGAGGGCAACACCTTCCAATACGGAAGAACCCTTCACTTCATATACATTCCAACCAGACGTCTTCTGTGAAGGAACAGCTACCCCCTTTTTTCATGCATATATTCCTGCATGGGAGCATGGGTGCTGGACCGTTAACTGCTCATGTCCCTTCCTTTTGTGATTAATGACCTTCATTACCATGATCCATAGTCCTCCCTGTCTCAGTCCTGGTTTCTCTCCCACTCCGCTCCATTTTTTTGTTACTCAGTATGGTTTGTTCACGTAGCAGGAGGAAGTAGAGTGGTAGTGGACAATTATGGGTGGAGGGATGAGTGGATTTATAAAAATAGAAGAGTTACTTCTTTAAGAAGAGTTTAAGGAAGAACAAGTCTCGAGTGGGTGTGCGCATCATATTGAAAGGATTATGGCAGGGAGGGCAGGTGAAGAGGTAATTTGGTATTACCACATATGGAAATACCACAGATCTCATAGTAGTATTTTGGGCAGACACTTATGTTCCAACAAAAAATGGTATTAAAAGCCCACTCATACTGAAGGCTTAAACGAGCTCTAAGTGATAATACACCTGAGGCCGTACTACAAAGAGTGCCCCGGGGGTGCAGCGGGCATTTGCACCTGCTTTGCGCACCCTGGGGCACTTTGGTATTACAGAAGGGGCCGCAGACACTTGTGCGCCCCTTCTGTAATACCGATAGCGCTGGTGCACATAAAGCGCCAGCGCTATCTGCAGGGGGCGTTGCCTCATTTGCATGGGGTCGTGCCCCATGCAAATGAGGGAATCCCTTTGCCTCTGCACCTGTGCCCTATTACAGACGCGGGCGCAGAGGCAAAGAAGCTGTCAGGGGGCACACTAAAAGGTGGCACACTGTCAGTGCGCTCCCTGAGAGCAGCCCTCTGCAGGGGGTAAAGGGGGTCCTATGGACCCCCCCAGGCATCTCCTTGCAGGCGAGTGCAGTCACTGACTGCACCCGCCTGCAAGGGGATCTCTAATCCCCCTTCAAAGTGCAGGTGGGTTCCACCTGCACAGTGAAACAAGGAGCGGGTGCTTCAAAACCACTCCGTATTTCACTTGAATGCCAGTAGCGGCCCATGGTGGGAGTGCTGCCGGGCGGTGACGTGGGGCGGGGGAGGGGCAGGGTGGGGGGTAGTAAATGACGGAATACGGCCGTATAGAGGTAAGTAGACATATACATAAATAAAACGAATTTCGTTGCGCGCGCGCTGCATCGCCAAATGCGATGCAGCGCGCGCAACGAAATTTGTTTTATTTATTTATATGTCTGCTTACCTCTATTCGGCCGTATTCCGTACTTTACTACCCCCACCCCACGTCACCGCCCGGCAGCACTCCCACCACGGGCCACTACTGTTGAATGCGCTGCCCCAGGGACGCACAAGTTCGTAGCTGCTCTGGGGGCAGCTTATTCTATGTAATAGGGCGCACTTTCTCTGTTTGCACCCGGTGCACCTTTTTAAGGTGCGCAAGGCGCAAACGGGGAAAGTGCGCCCTAATACAGAATATGGCCCCTGCTTGAGCCTGCTTCAGTTACTAGGTTTCAACATCTACATGTGTACAAAGCAAAGAACCAAATAATGCAGGTATGAAAAGCCCTAAATCTCGACTCACCACTTGTTATCACAACACTCACTGTTAAGGAATTAGTTCACGGATTTATTTTGCGCCATCTACACAAGCGTACTGTAAAATATATTTTTTATGCCACAAGCGCTATCCGCAGACTGCCTGAAAAAAACAGGCATCCGGTCCCTGACCTCTGAAACAAATCCCATATGGATTTCGACGCGGCACGATTTTCATTATCACGGTCCCCGGTGATATTTTTTTTTTATTTCTCCCCAATTCTTTCTTGCTAGGTCTTAGCTACTGAAAAAGGAAATCTGCGCTTTCGCTTTCTTTATAATGAATGTCTTTTCACCAAAGAACGGCTTGAGGAGGGCTCAGAAATCTAGGGGCAGCTGTCCTACAAATCCAAGCCCGTCTACTTTCTGATAAAAGTAGAACTCGTTTATTTTTTTTGGTTTATACTATTCTCCCTTGGCAAAGCTGCTCCCCCCTCCTCCAGAGATTGATATCTGCAGCCCTACTCCTTCCAGCTGTTTGTCATGTTAGGTGTTTTGCTACGGATGGGGAGCGGAAGAGAGTGAGGGCAAAAGACGTCGGACGCCGTCCTAGGACGAACATTGTGTGTTTTTTTCCCCCATTGTGACAAAATCTTGCCTCAAACCCTGTCCAACCTTTCCCGCGGAAAGTCCAGATGGCTCAGCAGACTGCAGAACAGTCTCGGCTCACTGATGCTTCCCGGCGTGTCAGCGTGGCACTGCCTGCCAGTCAGCGAAATGCGCAACAAAAAGGTGCCTTTAGAGAAAAAACGCAACAGCAAAGACAATTTGCAGCTCTATGTTACGGCACAAGGAAGTAAGTACATTTTAGGCCTCGAAATTTCCAATCACCGGTAATGGCAAGTTTTCAGTAAACACCCAAAGGGAGCTGCTTTTTTAAACTAAGCAATGTGAGAAAGTGTAGTGGGGGGGGGGGCTTTCTTTTGGCTGTTTGTGGGCCTGTTTTATGGGCTGCTGGACTGGTTTTTACTGTTGATTAAAACAAACATTGCCTGCAGCAAGCTCAAAGCCAAGCAGTCTTCTGTATCTTGCTAAACACTTATCCAGCGATCTTCACATGTTCAAAATTGGCCCAATTTCTAAACATGGGCCACTATTTTAGCTGTTTGACTCACTAAAGAACTCGACTCTTTTTTGGTGCCCCGGAACTATTTTCTGTCCTAGTTCGACCATGGTAAATGCCATGGATTAAATTACAAAAGGGTCTGATGCATGCCTGCCAACTTACAAATTAATGCCATCGTGTGAGGAGGGGGTGGGGCCTTGGAGGGGGTGTGGCCTCATGCTGAGAGCTACCTGCCCCTCACCAAGCCCCCTAAACCCCTCCCCAAAAAATAAAAACAAAGGGTCTCTAAGCCTATCACCAATGTGTCCTGGGGTGTTTTCACACCTCTTAATGGGCATCGCTGGTTACTGCCTCCGAAAACGAGCTGGAAATCCACTATCTATAATGGTGCAGCTCGTTTTCCCTGCTACCGTGCAATTTTGGCTCCTCACCGTGTGACCGTGTGAAGGGAGCCGAAATCTGGTGACACATGAGGCATCGTCTGAGTTGGCAGGCCTGTGATGTACTATTCCCATTCGCAAACCAGGGATGTGCAGTTTGCATACCAACTGGTTTGCCCCTAGGTATGCACTTTGCAATGCGACCTGTGTACTAAACGAAGTGGGGGACTGAGTTTCATCAGGGAAGGACGAGAAGAGGCAACGAAAGAGAGACAATCAGACAAATTGGAATGAGGGGAGTTGCAACTCGGGGGAATAGGGAAGGAGTGACATGGGACACACAGAGGAAGTGAGGAGCACTGAAAGACATTGCAAAGTAGAGGCAGATAGACAGATGAGTTTGATGAAGGAGAGGCATCCATGCATGTAGAGCAGTGAGTCGAAACACATGGAGGAAGTGGAAATGAAAAGCATGTAATGATGACGAAGAGTAATTCAGGCATACCGGAAAAAGCAAGTCACTCCAACAGATGAAAATGCAGAGATAGAAACAGTCAGGTGTGTGCAGGGTGTATTTTTTTAAAATAAATAATTGGTTGCAGGTGGTTTCATTTGTGTATTGTGAGATGTCAGTCGGATTTTACCAGGAATGTTTACATACACACAGATAAAAAAGCACACACACTCCCTCTCTATTTTGAAAGTCTTCAAAAATATTAGTTATTTTTCTCTTCGTACTCCTACCAATCCACATTTCTCTTCCTTTTCACAGTCCCATAGGCTCCTCTCATGCACCCTGCTTGTCTATAAAGTATTTAAACTTTATATGCCAGCCTGAAACTCACCCACCCCGACAAATCTTACTAACCAAGCTACGCCCCTGGGTGTGTGGGCAAGTCAGAGGCAATCAGACTCGTGATGGGTGAGACAATCAAATGCAGTCCTGGGGAAAGAGCAACATTCAGACACGTATGGGTAAATGAGAGGCCTCTTGGGGAAGGGGGTCACCCCAACAAATCGTAATGAGGGAAACAGTCTTATCTTTGGAGGGGATCAGCATATAGAATAATGCGTCCTCCTTTAGGAACCTGAAAATCTTGAAGTCTACAGCTTAATTTGGGTTTTTTGACAGGTGCTCAAAAAGTGAACTTTGCATCAGCGCAATAGGCAAAACTAGAAATCAGCCGTTCAACAATAACATTGCCAAGGGTGCACAAAGTTCAAAATTTGTTCCCTTGCAGAGTTTCCATAATTTTTGCATATACCAGAAAGTTACTTCTTGTAGTTCACAAAGCTTTATGCAGAAAAGGCCACTTATGTGGATATGTTTTTATTCTGGACATGGACGCATCATTTTTACAGAAAAGTGGCACAATGACATCAGTTGGTGAAGGTCGATCTGCCCCGCAGTTAAAGAGGACCTGACAGCGTCACTATTTCATTTTCATGCATAATTTCACCTGGCATTAGAAGCTTATCTGACTTGTGCACTTGCAATAATATGTTTCAGGCAATCACTTTATTTATCATAAAATACCAAGTACAATACTTACTTTTTCATGACAAAAGTGAGCATATTTAGAACAGAGTAGGGGTAACACCACCATTTATCAAAACAAGGGCAATATGGTGCCATAATTTAGAAGAATGTGTTGATGATACAGAATTAAATAACATCGATTTGTACTTGTTTGCACCATTCTGTCGCATAATATGCTAATGCGAGGCACTTAATGGCACATGCAATCTGGTGTTTTTTCTTTCCTTAATTTTGAAATGCAGGGTGGGTGGAGAGAAATCAGTAAAATCTCATGACTGTCGCGTAGACTGACGGCTGACCGGTGAATGACGACACGGACACAGCACCTGGGGGGCAACCAACTTTATTCCTCATTACAGTATTCACTGAGACTGCTTCCCCTGTTCCCACGTCACTTCCCTTCTTCCTCCAGCCACACTCATTAACCTGCGTCCTTTCCTGCTGGTGGAGCCCCCCCGTCAGGGTCCTAGTGTCCACTGCTATAATGACCTGGCGGAAACAGGGAACATGTGCGATTGGAACGCAGGCTATAAGAGGTAAAAAAAAGTAAGAACACTGTAGAGAAAGGGCGCTCTGGAAGATGAGCAGAGGACAGGTGAGGTCTAGAACAAAAGTAGGTTCCATGGTGTCAATAAAATAGAGCACCAGAGAATGAGTAAAAGGTAAACCTGGAGGTAAGGGGAAGGATGTGAGAAGCACGATTTTGTGTTCGATAATACTGAGTTAGAAATGATGACGAGAAAGGTAGTGAAGTTGGCTCCAGAGTATGAGTAGGAGGGCTGTGAGCTCCAGAATATGAGTAGCAGGACTGTGAGCTCCAGACCATGAGCAGAACTCTGAGATCCCACATTTATGCCTGAGTTAGCTGGCGGGAATAACCCCTGGACATACCCTAACCAATAGGATGAAAGTTACTGGGGCTAGCTCTACCCACTCTGGGCAGTTCAAAGATGTCTTCAACTGCACTGAACTTGGGCTCTGAGGGCTGGGGAGTGTGTGGGGTGTGTACTATGGTAGTCCTAGTGTCTTCCCACATCGAACATTAAAATCCAGTTTGAGGCAGTCTCTATCCTCTCAAGAAACATAAAGACGGAAATCTGGTAGAACAAAGCAGGGTACATCACCAACCGGGCAGTGGGTACACAAGAATTGTTTCGACATTTAGCTCTGGTCCTTTGAAGTGAGTCCCAAGTGGGATATGTAAAACCAAACTGACCGGTCAAGCAGGTTTTGACACTCCAGCAGGACTTGGACAATGTGATGTCAACAACAGGCCCACTGTGATTGGGCCTGGTCCGGCTGGTTTGACAAAATATGGTGCAGGTCTGGGTGTTAGCTACACCTGCTTGTGAGAGAATAGGTCACTTTGAAGTTCACACAGTTTGTGGGCCCAGCCCACGGGCCATCCATTTAAGAGCACAACAACAAGTCCCCACACCCAAATCCTTTTGTCCCTATCCTGGGGCCAAGTTCAAACCTCGTTGACACCTATTCAAATGCTAATTACTGTCTGACAGAAGTGGGAGAGCAAAATGAAGATGCAGCTTCCAGGGGCTATCAAAATGTTACTTTTCTGTGATAGAAAAGATCTGACTTCATCATTGAATCAGATTTTTAATAATTATTAAAATCAGTTGTTTAGTTAGCTAGTCCCATTCCCAAGATACAGTACTAGTATTTAATATTATATCTCCGTGTTTTCCTATGGAACAGCCAGCCTTGCTACAGTGAAAATAACTTTGAGGTGCTAGTCACTGTAAGGACATATTTAACATTAAACATTTACATGTCCTACTTTAAAATACCATGCACCCTGCCTCATGGGCGATAAGGACTACTTCAGGGTTACAGAAATATTTACAAAAATGTTTTAGGCCTATCAAAGTGGTTATTTTGACAGGCTGAATTTGCAGCTAAAAAGTACACAGCCAGGCTACAATGACAGACCTATAGATGTGCTTTACAGTGCCACTGGAGTGGATGGCACAGTGAGTGAAGCAGTTCACTGGTAGCATTTAGTTTACAGGCCCTGGGTGCACGTAATACCATATACTAGGGAGTTTTAGGCTAATTAAATAAACTAATCAAGTGCATACCAATTTGACCATGCTGAAAGGAAAAGCACTAGCACTTTACCACTGGTTAGCAGGTGTAAAGTGCGTAGAGTTCTATAGCCAGCAAAAAAAGGTTCAGTAAAAAGCAAAAAAATAAACCTGGAGCGACCCTTCAGAAAGGGCAAATTTCCAACATACTTGAATGCATTGGAGACAGGTTAGTTGGGCAAACTGCAATCACTTAACCTTCATTTACAGTGATTTGTTAGTAGGCAAGTAAAACAAAATAACTTCTTCTAATCCGACTGACTGGTCCAAGCTGCAATAGGATAAACTGCTAGAAACTACACATGTGAAGTTACAAAGATGTGAAGGCCATCATAATACAGAAACCCAGGTATGCAGGACAAGTATTTAAAGTGGCATTGTTAAGGTTATTATGTGTCCCACATTTGCCAGGACAAACCCAGTATTTTAGGGTCTTTCCCTGTAAATTTCAGGACATTTACTCATGTCCTGTTTTCCATAGAGAATCCACTGAAGGCAGAGGGAGGCAGGCTTTCATGTGTTCCCCTGCAGAACTAGTTAGCAGTCCCAGCAGAGAGCAATTTAGTTAAAAAAAAATTATGCTGTGTGTAAAAAATGCATTTAGTAACTCTTAGTGCCACATTGTCTGATTTCTATGTTAATGAGCTCTGTCATTTCAGTTCTGTTCCACTCGATGAAAAATGATAGTCCTACTTCTATATTTGTTAAATGTCCTGGTTTTTAGTTTTAAAAATCTAGGCACTCTTTTGCACTCTTATGCGGCATTGTGATAATGCTCAATGTTATGTGGAATAAAATAAATCATATAATCCTCCGATGGGTACCTTGACATTAAATCTAAGGGGTCCGCATCAGGTCACCTCCGACTACATCTCCCTCCTTGTCCCCAATCACTACTCCGAGGGTACCTCCTTCCAGATGACACCCTACATAAAGGGACCCAGGAGTTGATACTAAACGGGTCCTAGTTTTAGCATGTAACCCCAACACTCCCAATCGGAATGGTGGACACACCCGTTTCGTCACCTGGGCGACTACTGTACTACCGCTTCCAAACACAGAGCGGGAGGCAGGTGAGCTGTACCCTTCGACTATTGACACCGGGTGCAGCTCTATGTGCACCTGCCATTTTGGCAACTGCACGGAATCAGAGGAACTGGTGATTCCACTACTACTGGTACCATTCTCCACTTTGGCGGTATGGGGTGCTCACACTTACGACAAACCTTATTTAGGCTCACTTGCACCTTCCAAGATGGCGACCGCGTAATCCACATCAATAATCATACTTCAAATATAGCGGCCGTTTCTCGCCCACTCTAGTGGGAGATTGACACTCCAGTGTTTGACCGCCAGTAATTGGCTAACCCAGCGCGCCATGCCCGGGGAGTATATTGCCGACACCACAACCGACAGCGGTACCTCCCGGCTCCGGCAGTGTGGGGACACGGGACACTTCCACATGTCTGTTACCTGCCGGAAGTTGATGGGGCCAGTCTCAATAAGTTTTTAGGTTGGCCGCCACATCTACAGGTACTTCACCTTTAGGTGCTACATGCGGTATATATAGGTCAATATACCATAACACCACATATGTAGTGTAGATAGATACTCTCACATTAGGTCCTGAGGAATTGCCGCCAGATCATCCTGACTAAGAGGCAAGAAACATGTCGACCACACGAAACTGAGCGCAACATCCTGAAACATTACTTCAGGTAGTCGCCGCTCCACTTTTTAACCAGGTTGGAAGCCAGGATCATTAAAATTGTTCTGCCTGAACTTCCATTTCCTGTTTTAATTTGCACGGTCCATTGACCTTCACAGTAAACACATCTACACTTTTAGGCCCCTCACACCCACGGCACCAAACGGCAAGGAATAAAAGATCTCCGCCAAAGGGCCCCTCATAGGATGCCCGTCAGGTATTGCAGCGCCGACCTGACGAGGAGCATGCCCTATGATGAAGCATGACACCCAGCTGGCTGGGTGTGTGAGGGCCCTAATTCTGAAAGGAGGGATTCCCCTTTCCCTCCCTTCATAGAGGACAACCTACTGTCTAGTTGGGTTCTCTCTCGCATTCTCCACCTATAGGAACTGCATACCCTTGTTTGCTTTGCTTTTAAAACCATTACCATAAGTGTTTAATCCCATATTCACTTTTTGACCTGACAATTTGGGGAATAACCCCTGAAAAATTGTTTCCCTCAGTAATCGTGACAGCGTTCTTCAGGAGATGAAAGCTGCCAGAGTCTCCTCTGAGAATGACTGGGAGGTGTGCGGGTTTGTCGAAAAAGCTCTAGCACTTTCTTATAGAGGGACTTAAGGCCTTTTCCTGGCAGTCCTGAATATAAAGGGTACTTAGACTGATGACCTGAAGTCTGTCAGTCTGTCGAGCTAAGATTTTTATTGAAGCCAGCAGGGGCAGTGCCAGAGGAAACATGACTGTCGGCCCATCTTTAAATAGAGTTGGTGAACCGTCAGTTTGGTGGACAGGAAGCACCACACTCTGTCTGTTGTTACCATGTCGGACCAAATATCTAGTATCGAGTGTATTCCCTGCACACATTCTGCCAGGTCTTACCTGGTGTATTTTGTGCAAGGAAAAATTGTGGTATTTTCACACTTTTTAGAATCGTGGTTCAGGTGCAAACTCAGGGATGGCAATGGTCTATGGAATAAGGGACTAAGACAAAAGAAAAAAATTAAACCCATCAGTGAACAGATTACTCAATTATTATACAAAGGGCCGCATGTCTGTGGATGTTCTCTGTACTTCTGAGCTTTAACTTATACCAAAGCTAGAACAATAGAGGCACTTACTTTCATACATTTCAACCTTGTCAACTTGTCCTTTAACACTAACACACCCACTCATGCCTTAACCAAGGGATCATAAAATAATTTATGTACAAATCAAAATTCTTGACCAAACCTTGCCCCACCAGTGCTGCATTGACTATCTTGTCTGTAAATCTTCCCCAGAACTGGGCAAAGGTATACAAACTCATTCAAGTGTTTCTTAAGTCTTGCTGCAAAAATGATCATTTGTCTTCCATTAGTTTTACAGATGAAATAGATTCTAAAATCTTGAATTACCACTTTCTAGGAGTCCTGCGGCCAGGTGTACTAAGATTCGCTTTGAAAATTGAATAGGAAATCGCAGGGGTCTCAGAACCACTTGCCTCATTAATATTCAATAGTTAGGCCGCAATTTGTGAAACCCTGCAATTATCTGCAATCACAGGGATAGTGGCCTGCAAAACGCATTAGACCATAATCCACCATGATATAGTTTATTGTTAAACTTGTATGTCCTTTTATATTGCATTTGGCTGTTTCGGGTAAGCAGTTGTTAATAGAAATGCTTACACTTATTTGTTTAAACTGTGGTTCTTTGGTTACCTGGTGGTCTTTGAATTTTGTGCTATTTACAAAATATTTTTAGAGTGTGCCTGACCTTGACTGACTCTGTAACTTGATCAATGTTTTGATTTCTATATGGATCTGTCTCTGTCAGTCTCTGGCTCTGCATGGCCCTCATTATGAAGGACCTGGTGTTTGGGCTGATATTTTTCACACCCAGTAAACTCAGGCTCAGCTCCGTCAGAATGCACTGGGTCCGATAAACAACTCCCAGTTACGAGCTTGTCCCTGATTTTGAGGGTTAACATACTGATTTTGGTGCTTAACGTACTAAAATCTGTATGTCCTGGTAATTTTCTTCCCTCCAATAAACTCTGGCAGAGTGTACATGCCAAAATGTACTGGCAGGCAACTGCGGGAAAGGAGTTTTAGCTGCCAAACTCCTAATTACGCCATGTGCGTTAAAAGTACATGTGCGGTAATAGCAGTTACCGCATGCATTGTAATGAACTATCAAATCAGGAGCGTTTATTTAGCGCACAAATCACCCGAAAGTGTCATGGCGCTTGCGGACTACTCAAGATTATCGGCTAGAAGAAGAGAAGTAACCAAGCTAATGATCGAACATCCATGTTTTTAACTCCCTACGAAAACAGTTGTGATCAGAGATGATGCGTAAGTATAACGGCAGTTTATTCCAGAGGGAGGGAGCGAGAAAAGAAAAAGATCTTCCCCCGTTTTTGACAGTGCGCACTCTGAGAGGAGTGAGGAGAGAACTATTACTCGATGTTAAGGTCCTGCGAGGCAGATACCAGCTGAGCTTTTTTGCCCAATAGCTTGGACCTCTACCATACATGTTCTTATGCGTTAGGCATAGGGTCTTAAAACGGGTACCCTTCCTCACTGGTAGCCAATGAAGATGTCTTAGGCTAGATGCCGAGGGAGATCCAGATGGGAGGTTTAGCACCAGTCTGGCTGCTGTATTTTGCAGGACCTGAAGCCTGGAGGCAAGATCTTCATTTATTTGTGTCAACAGGGCATTTCCGTAATCCATACGGCTGATGATCAGTCCCTGTACTAATGGTTTCCTGGCTTCTAACGGAATCCACTTAAACACTTTGCGCAAATTGCGCATGATGCCAAAACAGGTGCCAATTATATGGTTAACCTGATTTTTCATTGATAATTGATTATTAATTTGGATTCCTAACTAGGCCACTTGCAATGAAGGCCTATCTGTCTCTATCTGGCTGTCTCTATCTGGCTGTCTCTATCTGGCTGTCTCTATCAGTCTATCTCTATTTATCAATCTGCCTCTATTTATCGGTCTTTATCTATCTCCATCTAGCTGTCACTCTCTCTGTCTCTGTTGACCCATCTCTACCACTATCTATCTCAACTTTTAGCAGTGGTGGCTCCTCCGCTAAGGTGGAGGAGCATCGCCCCACTGCTATTTCAGCATTGCAAAAAAGAAAAAAAATGATAATAACAGGACGTTATTATCATTTTATTTTTCTATGCAGGAGTCGGGCGGGGCTGGGCTCTGTGATGCCAGAGCAGGGGAGGAGTGGTTTGCACTCCTCTAAGTGCACATCACGGTTTGGCCGCCCCTCTAGGACCGGCCAAACTGTCATGCGCACTTGGCATGTTCTCCATTGAGCTGTGAGGCACAGCCCCATGGAGAGCATTCCCAGGCTCCCAGGTACTGCCAGACTGTCCAAACAGGACGCTCAGACCAATCACGACGCTATTGGCTGGGAGAGTCTGGAATCCTGGGTGCTTCCAAGGATGGAGGAGAGGCGTGCAGCAGCGCGGCGCAAAATGTAAGTCTATTTTTTTTATTTCTTTTTAATCCACCCCCCACCCCAGCACCCCCGTTCTGAGGCAGCCGCCACTGACTTTTAGCAGTCTCTATTTGTCTTTATATGTCTGTGTCTGTATATCTGTCTCTGTCTTTTCAAAGAGTCTATAAAATATAATAACATTTTTAGAACAAATCCCCACTTTCATAAAAAAATTTCAACAACCAAGATTCTGTGTACTTTACTACAGTTACATAAGAGTTTTAAAAGAAAGACACTCCTGTTTTGCTTTGCCAAATCATTCTAATTGTTCCAGGTGTACGCCTGACTTATGCTTACAAATGTTTTTAGTATTGTGGCCCATATTAAACTTGTGGGCCTGATTTAGATTATGGGAGATGGGATACTCGTCACGAATGTGACGCATATAAAGTCTGCTGTATTACAAATTGCATTATATCCTATAGCACCTACAATATGGAGCATCCCATTGGTCAAACTGTAATTCAAGCCCTTAGTTATTTTAAATTCTTACTTTGAGTCAAAAAATATGAATGATTTCTGTTTTAAAAATGGCGTTTGAGAGCAACACAACACTTCTTTGTAAAATAAATGTTCACATCATCTTTTGTGTTGTGTGCCAAGGCATGGCCGGTACAGGTAAGAATGGTGGGGTGGGGGGGAAGTCGACATATGACGGGATAGGAAAAATAAAATAAATAAAACCACTTACCTTGCGCTCGCCGCATCGCAGAGTCAGTGATGCGGCGAGGGCAAGGTAAGGGGTTTTATTTCTTTATTTTATTTTCCCTATCCCGTTGTATGTTGACTTCCCCCCAGCCCTGCCCCGCCCCATTGTCAGACCACCGCCTCACCGCTCTTACCTGTACCGGACGCGCCTGTGTGTGCCAACCAATCTACATCTCACAATATGGCATTTACTGCCACTGGCTGTAATTTGTATTTTTTTGTATTGCTAGCATGCTCCTGTGAAAAACATAATAATGACTGCTGAGAAGAATCTCTTTTGGGAGGCTGGGATTTGGTAAAGAAAGTAACAGGAATACCAAATAAAAATGAAGACAAGACTTTCTGATAATCTTAAAATGAAATATTTGCACCAAGAGCGTCTTAGTGTTCCATAAAGTGATAAGTTTTGAGAGATGGTTCAAAATTACATGTTGCTCATCTGTTTAAAGAGTTCAATAATTTAATAGTACTTTTCAATGGTAGACATTTAAATTGCAGAACCATATGCTTAATTTAAAAGCTTCTTAGATGTCCCCTCTAATTATAGGGAAATAACCAGACTCCACCATTATAGTTTAGTGACAAACCTTTACTTAGTGTTTTATTTGTGCCAAAACTTGCTAGTGCTCAGCACTGGCAAAGCTAAAACGAAAAGATTGTTGAGATGGATACTCTCAACACTCTCATCATAAAATGCACAAATGGGAAAATCCAACAAAAAAATCTTAATATGGGAGTTTTGGCGGCAAGCGTGGTTAGACTCTGTCCAATACCTCTCTCTGGCTGGTTGCATGCTGGTTTATATCCTTTACCTGCTGGTTCAGGGATGCTTCACTTTCCTCCTTACTAGCATCTCTAAACATGAAGCTGTCCCTCTAGAGCTAAATTGTGCATGATAACTTCTGTGCTGCATCCATACCCACCCAGTCACCTTATAAACAAATGCTGGTCCCCTCTACAGCATCTTTGCCCAGCTTACAGTGTTCACCGTGTGCAGATCCGCAAGAGGCACATCTCTCCAAGCACTTGATGCTTCCCAGTCCATGCCTGCTTGAAGACCATACCTCCCTGAATTTAGGGGGGAGGGGGTGTTTGGGAGAGAAAGGACAAGGAAGATGAAATAGAGGATCAGGTTCAGAAGGAGGAGAACCAGGAGAATGAAGAGGAGGAGCAGGACTAGGAGGCGAATCAGGGGAATGGAGACTAGGCAGAGTACCAGCACAAAACAACAAGGACTGGGTGATCAATGACCAGGAGAACCATGACCAGAGGACAAGTAGAACCAACAACAACAGTACTAGGAGGATGGGGAAAGTTGGAGGACCAGGTGGAGGCATTGGAAAAATGATAGAAGGACTAGAAAGAGGGCCACTTCTATCAAGAGGAAAGGGATCGTGTGGACCAGGACCACCACAAGGGGTCTGGAGGACAAATAACTGCAAAAGACTCAGGATGGCCAGAACCTTGAGATATAGGAGAAGGTGGACCAAGACGATGAAGATGAAGCTACAGAGGAAGAGGATCAGAGGGAGACAGAAGAGCACCATGAAAACCAGGAGATGGAGGGTACCAGGAGCAGGAAGAGCAGTTGCAGCATTAGGATCATTAAGAGAACTATGAACACAAGGTCCACGATCAACAGGAGGATCAATATCAAGGCTACCAGGAGAACCTGGACCAAGAATAACAGCAATAGAGCAAGAGGACCTGCACCTAGAGCAGGACCAAGAGGAGTAGAACCACGTGGACGAATACTACAAGGAGCAGGAACAAGGTGCCATGAGAGAGATCAGAAGGACTCAGAAGACCAGGGTCAGGAGGACAAGGTAGGCCAGGACCAGAAGGAACATGAGCAAGAGGGCCAACATGAGGGGTGTCAGTAACAGGCTGTTGACATGGAGGAAGATCATGAGCCAGAGGAGGACCCGGAAGACCAATACTAGGAGGATCAATAAAACCAGGGCCAGGATATCTAAGAACAGGGGAATCAATTCCTGGAGGACAATGAGGTCCAAGAGGAAGAAGGCGACAAGGAGTATGAGGAGGAATAAGACCTAGGGGAGGACCAGAAGGAAGAGCAAGGAGGGCCAAGAAGCCCAGGAGGAAAAGGAGGACCCGGAGGAATTGGATAGTGACCGGGATAATCAGGCGGACCATGAACAGGAGAAACATGAACAGCAGGACTACAAGGAAGATGAATATCAGGACCACCATGAAGATCACAATAGGAAAACCAGGGGGAACAGAACCAAAACATCAGGAGGGCCAGTAGCACTAGGACTTCAACCAGGATGATTAGAGGGATTAAGACAAAGAAAAAGAAGGCCAGAAGGACAAGAACCTCTAGAACCAGGAACCAGAGGAACAGAAGCAGGAAACAGTGAAAAAACTGGACTCAAAGAAAGAGCAGGATGGACAAAGAGGCCATTTCAGGAGGACCAGGACACCACAAACAGGAGTGCCAGGACTAGATGGATCAAGAAGATTGCTAGGAGGAGGAAGGAGGAAAACCAGGAGGATGAGGATCTGGACCAGGCGTAGGAGAACCATAGCAGGAATGGAAGGAAGAGAAAGTCTAAGAAGAAGAGGACGATAAGGCTTGTATGATTCTAGGACACTTGTATTAGGACAGGCAGAAATTAAGTGCATGTGTTTGGGTGTTGTGATACTATCAGTAGGATTACTTTGTTTTACATACAACTACACAAATACAGTCTATATGATGAACAAGACAAATTCTTGGCAGTAGCTGAAAAATGGAACACCAAGTGAATCATTCCCTCTCACTATTGCTTTTCATATATCATCTCAAAAGGGTGAAAAGCAATGACCTTTTGTTGTGGTTCTACCATTGCTGTTGTTGCCAAACTCCCTTCCTTTATCTCTGTATACACGCTCCAAGGCAATTCAGCTCCATGGCATGCTCACCTGCCTTTTTAATCAGAACTAACCACAAAACAGGAACAAATCATGCACATCCACAGTTGATTAAGGGAATAGAATAAAGATTTGGCGATAGAAAACATTCCGGTGCCTAGCCATATGCAGTGATAAAAAAAGAACAAATATAGTTAGTTCGAACACTTCACCACTTCTACTCCTAATTGAATACCTTCTACCATCAAGAACTGTTTACAATGAGTAGTTTCAACAGGTGTAGGAAATGTTCACCAAAGCCTCAAAAGTGACAAGCCTGTACTGAATTATACTACACTACTGCCCACTGATTGTGCATTTGCTCCACAGTAAGAGCACTTACACCCCAGCCATGAAGAGATCAGAGAATGAAATCCATTATGGAGTTAAGAGTTTCCTAATCAGGGTTTCAACTCATTCTTTATAAGATACATTAGTTGCACTTTTTGCCAGTCATTTGGTGCAGACATTGGTCAAGCTTCCCATCTTACTATATAAACACAACTTGTGGCAATGCTCCAACAAAGCAGCAGAGAACTTCCCAAAGGTGTGTGCCTTCAGAAGGTATTGTGGTGGATAGAATCCTTGCATCTTCCATCTTCATTTAGTCCTAAAATTCTGATCAGTTTTCAGGTGAAGTAATCACCTTTTATTTAAACATACAGCACTGATTAATTTTCACTATGGAAATCTCCTAAATTCTGTCTTCTCTTTGGACTAGCTGAAACTGCACTAAACTTTGGAGTAAAGGCTTACCAAACCTACAAAAATCCTCACAGTAATTTAATGAAGTTATAGGCACGCATCCAGGCCGAGCAAACGCAAAGCACCCTGGGTGTCAAATTTGGCATGGCCACTGTTTCCTAAGCCTCCAAGCAAGCCATACAGCATGAAATATTGATATGGCTCCACCAGACTATCGCACCTGACATTTGATTTATAGCTCCCGGCATCCTTTTTAATTCTAAACAGTCAAGAGGGATCAAAAGGAAAATGTCATATTTGCACAGCTCTGAGTACAGCAGTGACATGTCCTTAAACGTAAAAAAAAAAAAAAAAACAGAGTGAGGGAGGGGACAAACTCCCCCTTATTTCCGTCTGTAAATCCAAGTTTCTCCCGCGTGCCAGGCCCACGCGAGAAGTCATTTGGCGGCGGTTTTCCTTCGCGTTTCCGAAAGTTTATCACATTAAGCATCAACCTTCATAATATTGCCTTCCTTGGAACCGTTCACGTTCCAATGCCTTTTTATTATTTCCATCGACTGAAATAAATGAAGAAAATGTTTCAGACTGCACATGAAAGCATAAAAGAATCAATAACTGGATTTTTAAAAAGATTTAAGGCATCTCGAATGCATTCATTTTCAAACATTTGCTTCTGATCTTTAAATAGCTTTTCTTGGAGCATAACATTTTTTGAAAAGTCAAATATAGAGCATTAAGGGTATAATTACCATTTTAATTACACCTCAATCATCCTATCTACTTTGCATAGAAATTAAAGCTTTTATGTTAAGATTTTGGGTACTCAGAGTCACAAATGTTCAGGAGCAATTAATGCAAAAGGTTTTACTGTACCATGTGTGTACTTAATAGCATTTATTTTATGGGCTCAGCTAGGCATCATTTGAAAGGTAAACATATTTATGAAATGTCTTTAATATGCAGATTTCCACGTTGAAATCCCTTAAGGGTGGCTACATTAAATGGAAATCGCTGTCTCAAGGAGTAGAAACCTTAAAATGTGAGGGATTTTATAAACAACATGCAAAGACGCTTTGAGAAGGATATTCGGGAAGGTAACGCGAAATTTTATTTTATATATTCAGAGGTGAGCTGTGTGTACTGGTGCATGGCTGGCACACAGCAAATGTCACGGATGATTCAATGTTCACTGATGTGCAGGAGATAATATGCTATTAAACTAATACATGTCCACGCCGCTGAGGTGTGAGGATGCTCTTCAGACCTGGCCTTAAAATAAAAAAATAAAAAAGCTGATCCTCGAAAAGAGGTAAAAGGATAAATTCGTGGCATGACTTCTGTCTTCAAATGCATGTTCTCCGCAATTTTCACGAGAGTCGCCGTTTTCACCCAGAGGACACGTTTAAAATGTAAAAGGTCTAGTTGCATATTTCTCACACAAGTGATGTCGCACATGCCGGTAGTGGTTGAGTCCATATTTGTTTCCCCCTCTGTATATGTCTTGCCTAGTGGTTGCAGCCCATGACGTGTGGGGAGTTAACAGTGGCGTATGGCATGTACAGAGGGTGAAGGTGCGGGGGGCAGAACAAAAAAATAAAAAAAATAAACATACCTTCCTTTCTTTGCAGCACGATGTCCTCCTCCCTCCGGCGTCTTCTGGAATCCCCGGAAGCAGGAAACTGCACTAGCCAATCCTGGTGGTGTTTCACAGCATGAAAGCAGTGCCAGGATTGGATAGAGCGGCCTCGGCCTGCGCTTTCTGTAACTCAGCTGTTTAAGACAGCTAGGTTAGAGAACTTTAAAATGTGCATGTCTGGCTGGCCCAAGACGGCCGGCCAATGAGACATGGCCATTTTAAAGCACATAGCTCTCTCCTGCTGCAACTCTGCAGCACTGGCCCCATCCCGTCCTGACACTTAATTCAGTACGGGTTGCTGAAAAATACAACGGTAATAAATAAACTTTATTGCCATTTTATTTTTCAGCTCTGGGGCATGTGGGGCGACGCTCCTCCGCTCAAGTGGATGAGCCGCCCCTGGGAGTTAATAGAACAGAAACAAACAGAGGGCCCTTGTGGTTCTTCTGAGTAGGCTGCAACACCAGCACCTGCTGGTACGGCTCCTTATTTACTATTTAGGTCAAGAGAGGCATACATTTATTCTCCCGGAGCAAGGTCACAGTACACACAAGTGAATATCTAAGTCAAAGTAAAAATGTAAGGTTTTTAGGGTGAGAAATAAGACCGCTCTGGGGGATGAGGAATCGAGTAACACAGAGATCCATTTTGATAGTACAATCAAAATAGTGAGTGAAGTTTATGCAAGGTGATTGACATGCCTTATTTATGCCATCATCTTTCTCTGCATTCGACAGTAACTACAATATTATATATCTTGATTTCAAATGTGTTGTTTTATTTTTTTGGAAACGTCTAAGACAGAATTCCAAAGAATGTGGTGGGATCCAGTGGCGGCTCCCAATAAAAAAATGTGGTGGGCGTGGTGGCCCCAGACTCACCAGTACTGCTCCCACCGGTGCAGCACTTCTATCCCCGATAGTGTCCACTTGCAGGAAAGGGACTTCCTTCCTGCTTGTGGAACGCAAATCCAACCAATCCTGGAGCTGCTCTCATGCTGAGAGCAGCTCCAGGATTGGTGGGAGCAGACTAACCCAGTGCTCATTTTGAGGCTGGGGGCCTGTGCTAGCAATCCCCTGGTTGTTTCACAGCCTGGAGATTGCTGGGTCTACGGTGTGCAAGAGAGCTGGTCAACCCAATATGCACACTGCAGGGGCAGCTTTAATCCTACAATGCAGGATTCAGCCCCGCCCCCTGCCCTCACATTCACTCGAGCTGGTAGAAAATAAAATGGCATGGCAATAAAATGGCATTGCCATGCCATTTTGTTTATCTGTGTGTACCTGCTGAGCTACAGCAGGAGGGGGCGACGCTCCTGTGCTCCTGAGGAGGATCCGCCCCTGGTACGATCACTTGTGTGCATGCGGCCAGATCACAGAAATCCAAAAAGTCAAATTTACAGTAGGGTGGACGATACAATAGCTTTCTGGACTCTGGTGCTGACTTGTGACTGAAATAACTTTTTGTTCAACTCTGTGACGGATGCAACAAACATAATTAGTGCCTCCAGTCCTCTCTGGTACATGTACTTGCCCAATAAAACACACCATTACATTCCCTGTTAAAAAAGCTGTCAGGTGACCTGAGGACACCGGTGAATCACCAGCCAACCTCCCTTCTTATTTTAAATCATAGAAAGGTAAGTGACAGGACAACTTTAAGACTTTGTTGAACTAAACCATCTTCTTCACGACTTTTAATTTTGATTCAGGCTTGTGAGGGGTACTGAAACTCCCTTAGAAGACATTAGACAAGAGCACCTTCTTTCCATGCACAAGGACAAGAGAAGCATTCTTGGACCTCCTAAATTTACTGCTGTCTGTGACACTCTCCACTTAGCAATACTATTGGAAAGGCTGGAACACTGGGCAAACATTTACACACCTCTTCTCCAATGGATTAAATAATTTTCCAACATTTGTAGCCAAAAAGTCAGGGTCGGGTCAGATGAGTTATCCATGCACCCATTGTTTTGTGGCGTTTTTCAAGGATCATTCTCCTCTTGTCTACTTTTCAACATTCACATACGCCCCCTGCCACAGCTGCTTGAGCCATACCAAGTAAAGTCCCAAGTGTATTACCGATGACACACAAATCCACTTCTATTTGATAGCAGTCATAAGAAACCAATGAGCATTGCACGCCTGGCCCTGTAGTCAACTGGTTGAAGAAGAGCGTCTTATGCATGAACAACACCAAAGCAGGGATCATAGTATTGGGAAACTCTGAGCCTGATCATCTTCTCTTTAGCTGGTCCTCAGACACAGGACCCTTCACTTCCAGTTCCCTGAAATTGATAAATCTGGGAATGGTCTTCAATGTCAAACTCACATCCACGGCAATAGGATTCACCCTCTAGTCCATATTTCCTCCTCAAAAACACTGTTTGTGTTTTGAATGTGTGGACACCACATGGTTGAACACCGAGCAAAGCTTTGTTTTTCAAATTCTGAAACACTGTCTTGTCAAAAATAAAATTTACTATACATGGTTAAAATTAGGTCTGGGCCTAAATTGCTAAGGATCTATCTTATTTTGCCATTGCACCTTTGAAACAGAACACTGCCTTCTTCATCCATGCACCCAGGATCTGGAACAACAGGCTTGTATTGCACATTTGAAACAGGACATTGCCTTCTCCATCTATGCACCCAGGATCTGGAATGAACTCCTTGTATCCATCAGTACTATTCAAACATATTTGAGTGTGCTAACTTCATGGAGTAAAGCAGAGAGATTCCACAGATTAGAGCATGAGTTGAGAAAGTCTCTTTGTGGGTGTTCTCTTTGTTAAACATAGGAACTTATAACCTGGCTCAGATTTGAGTTTGAGTAGAGAGTGAGCCTCTGATAGAAGGTTTGTTGGTGGGGAGGGACTTGGAGATAATTCAAGCAGCTTTAAAGAATAAGCTGGATGGACATGGCAAACAGTGGAGTGTATTAAGGTGAGCTGCTGCATGGATACCTTCATGGGTGTAGTGAAGAACCCACCGCACAAGGCTGAGGGGTTGGTGGTCATATCAAATGGACAGATTAAGTTGAATTTTATGACTCATGTTAACTTTGAATTGTGACCCCAGAGGTCACAAGACAGAAACAGAAGCTAATAAATAACAGAAAGAAGATAAAATGACAAGGGGTGTGTTAGAAATGGGGGTCTCTAGTTGGCAGAGGTAGGTACCGTTGTCCAAATAGGGACCCTTGCTTCTAGTCAGGGTAAGGGGGGATACACTCCTAAAATAACCCCTGCTCACCCCCTTGGTAGCTTGGCACGAGCAGACAGGCTTATCTCAGACGCAGTGTGTAAAGCATTTGTGAACACATACAGTAATACAGTGAAAACACTACAAATGGACACCACACCAGTTTAGAAAAATAAGTAATCTTTATCTAAACCAAAACAAGACCAAACGACAAAAATCCACAATACAGTAATAAAAATATGACTTTCAGATGGTAGAAATAGTTCAGTTCAATGCAAATTGCAGATGCGCCACTTTTCTCACAAAGTACCTGGGATGCGTCACGCAAACAAACAAAACGGGCTGCAGGGAAGGTGATGCATCGGTTCCTTACACTCAGGGAAGGTGATGCTTTGGTTCCTTGCTTCGGGGGAGGTGATGTGTTAGTTCCTTACTGCAGCGCAGGGGAGGTGATGCGTCGGTTCCTTACCGAAGAGGAGGTGATGCGTCAGTTTTTTACTGCGTGGGGAGGTGATGCGTCGGTTTCTTACTGCGTCCCCCAACGATGCAACAGACTTGGCACCTCGATGTGATGCGACGATCCGGTGACGAAGCGTGAACTCGTGCAGCCGCAGAGCAGGCCTTGCGTCGGACTAGTGCAGTGATCTCGGACTTCGGAGAACGGTGCACATGAGGCATGCTGCGATTTCTCGAGCTGCGGCAGGCGCTGCGACGGTTTCTTTGGCGATGTGTCGGAAACAGGTGCGGATGCGTCTCGCTTCTTTGATGTTGCGTCGATTTTCCAGCTCCCAGCGGAAAACAGTTCTCTAGAGGTCCAGAACACCAGCAGGCACCTCTTTGCAGGTTAGAATACCCAGCAAGGAAATTCAGGGGAGCTTTTGGTGAAATCTTTGTGTCCCTGAGACTTCAGAACAGGAGGCAAGCTCAGTTTGAAGCCCTTGGAGATCTTCTTTCAAGCAGGTGACAAAGCAAACAGCAAAGTCCTTTTCTCTTTTCGTTGGCAGCAAGCAGCCACTGCAGGCCAACCCCAGAGAGCAAACAGCACAGGGGCAGTATTCCTCCTCAGCTTCTCCTTGGCAAAGGTTCCTCTTGATTTCCAGAAGTGATCTAAAAGTCTGGGGTCTGGGCCCCTATTTTTATACACCAAAATCCTTTGTTCTCTGAAGGCAGAGAGTGTCTGTACCCAGCCAAAACCAGTTCTGTCCTCACTGGTGCAGCTTCCTGGCAGGAGGTGGAGACAGCATTGTTGAAGGCAGACCAGGCCCATTCAGGTGAAAGGAAATCTCCTCCCCCTACTCTAAATGCAGCCCAGGTCTATTCAGCCCAGCCCTGACTCATCAGACTTCTGAAGCCGCTGCCCCTCTCCAGCCCCTGTCATCCAAAAGCCAGACATGCAATACACAAACCTAGCAGAGGCACACTGGATGGTTAGGCCGGAAAATACCTACTTCCTAAAAGTGGTATTTTCAAACACAGAATGTAAAAATCACCCTCACTAAAAGATATATTTTAACATTCTGAGTTCAGGCATACTAAACTTTATTTTTCTACCTTGTTCCCAGGGCCATTTATGTTTATAAGATGTTATAAACAAACTCCCCATTCTGTCCTATGGGAACAGGAAGCCTTGCAATAGTGAAAAACGAAATTGGCAGTATTTCACTATCAGGACATGCCACACACATCAGGGCATGTCCTACCTTTCACATACAATGCACCCTGCCCACAGGGGTACTTTGGGCCTACCTTAGGGGTGACTAATATGTAGAAAAGGGAAGGTTTAGGGACAGGCAAGTGTGTGCACTTGCCAAGTCGACATGGAAGTCTCAGACTGCACACAGGCTCTGCATTGGCAGGCCAGAGTTACAGTTTACCGGCTGCTTCTGTGGGTGGCACAATCAGTGCTGCAGCCCACTAGCAGCATTTGATTTACAGGCCCTGGGCACACGCAGTGCACTATACTAGGGTCTGACAAGTAAATCAAATATGCCAATCATAGAATCACTAATCCATAACAACAATTTACAAAGGGAGCACTTACACTTTGGCACTGAACAGTGCCAAAGTGCCCAAAGCATCTAGACCAGCAAAACGGAGTCCAACACACAGCAAAAACACAGGAGGCAAAGGCAAAAATGCACAGGAGACCCACGCCAATGGTGCCAGGTCTAAATGGGTGGGGTGGCAAGGGGTGACCCAAACATGGTTACAGAGAGAAAGAGGAATGATGAAAGGCGCAAAGAAAATGTAAGTGATAGAGAAATGGAGTGAGACCACGAAAGAAGGGAGGCTAAAAGATAGCAAAGCAGTAAAGAAAAAAGGAAAAAATCAGAAAGCAGGAGGGAAAGTAGATTTTAAGGAATGAAGGAAACATGGATTCAGGAAAGAAAATGGAAAGCAGAAAAGAAAACGAAAGAAGGAAAGAAAATAAACTTTCCTTGGAGGAAATGCTCCTGGTGAACGTTCTTGAAATGACCGGAATCACACGTCACTCACTCATTGGCCACCCCATAGCTAAAAGTGGGGGCATTTTATTTTTTCTGGCTACTCCCTTGGATGGTTCCTTTAGGGGCCAGAAAGAGAGGAACCAGAGGGAAACGTGAGGAGTACATTGGCACCACTGATGTGGAAGAAGACAACAATATGGACTGTGGTGTAAAAGTTTGGCGGTGGGCAACTAAATTGTACCCACATTTTTCAGTTATGCCCTACACATCTCAATCTGTTATTTATGATGGTGACATTAGAAAACAAAATGGAAACTCTTTGTCATTTTCTCTTTTTAAAATAATCAAAATGTATATTGTTACCATGTAGTGGGACACAAAAATAAGCTTTAAGAGAAATAAATATCAAAACCAGAATCTACTTCTCCAAAAGTGCTCCCAAAAAGTAAGTTTGTGGTTTGGTTTGTAGAACGAAATTTTTGTCTTTTTTTAATAAAGCACATTACTTGAATCACACAGATACATCACTTCATTATAACAGCATCCAATGCCATTTACATAAAGTAACATACCGTAACAGCATGGCGGGTAACATGTCGGCGTTTGGTTTGGATCTTGTGAGCCCACCACAGCACGTGCAGTCACACACTGCATCACCCTTAGGGTGTTCCCATGACAACGACCAAAGGCAGACTTTGGGGTGGCTGGAGGACAGCTGTAGCAACAGCTACAGCATGTGTCATGGCTCAGTGACAGAGAGCAAACTGTATACCAGGGTGCCTTGAAGTTTACTGCTCCACTCCAATGTACATTTCCCTGTGCCTCAGGTGATTGACTGCTGGGAGATTTCATTCTTTTCTTATCTACCTGTGCTGTTATAGTGTAAATCATTTAATTTTTATGGATGATCTTGTTGCTCTAACTAAGGAAATGTATGAGACTTTGACATTTTAGATGTAATTCTATTTATATGACCTCATGCTTCTAAAGGTCTGAAGCACAGCCATATTCATGACAATTTACCATAGAGTTCCGAGGGATCTTGCCATTGTAGTGCTTTTTCATTCCTCATCCACTGCCTCTCAATGAGCATCTTTTCTATTCGATCTCTCTCTCTAGCGATTCAGTACTCACTGCCTATGCTGTCAGGAATCTGCCATTCCATTCCTTCCCTTTTTCTGTGGCTGAGGGCTCAATGAATGGCACCTGCTTCAATGGTGATGTGCCCATCTCCTTTCAGACCTCAGCAAACCACACATTTCCAGTTCATGGTGCTCTAGAGGTTCCTGTCACTGCTGTGCCAGCATAAAAGTACTATCAGGAGTAGAATACTGGAACATCATCTATACTGGTGCATCAAAAGGCATCTATACAGTACAAAGGATTCAGAGTTAGCTGCAATGCTATGCTGTGTGTGAAAAAAATCCTCACTCTAGTCCCAAAAGAGTTCAACTTTCATCCAGCTCCTAGGGCAGCAAATTATCCTACTTTACTTAATTCTCTAGACATAATCAACAGGGCCATTTTTAACCAGCCTGTAATACCTGCAGAAATAGCACATCCTAAGGTGAATCTTAGAATAGGCAGGTTAAAGCTGGCCAACTATCCATATTCAGAAAGAGGAAATACCTGTGGAAAACGATATACTCACAGTGCACATGCCTCTGAAATCAATTGAACACCAGCTCAGGGCAATCCCCACACTCCTGGCCTTAGAAATAGCCCTTAAGACCCTCTGGTTCAAGGACGCCTTGCTGAGGCACCCAGTGGATAGTGGAACCCTCCTCCCCACGACGAAGGGACTAGGCCTCTTTACAATTATACGGTCCCATGGCTGAGCAGGCAGTGATCTCACTCACCTATAATGACAATATAGTGATTTTCTCAATGGCCGACATTTGTCATTCTAGAGCCAAAATTGAAATCCAGCCTCAGGGCACTCTATTCCCTTCTTCGTGATAGTTTGCTATCACAATGAAGTGGACACAAAAAAACTTGTGGGCACATTATAACACAGCATCATCTACAAAGCCATTACGACCAACATTACATCTTTCTGGCTGACAAGCTCGCTGTCTCTGGTAGCTCTCGTCACACCCACAACCAGGCCACTAACAGACTGGAGACGAAGTGCAAAAAAGAAAACAGCAAGCCAGCAGGCCTTTTCCATTTGTGAATCAGGATCTGGAAGAACTCCTCCATGTCCATCAGGACCACTTGAGTCCTGCTCCAATGTAGGAGAGAGCTGAAGACACTCCTCTTATTGGAACGCTACATCACAACAGTGGCGGCTCGCCGAGGGAGTGCTGCGGGGCGGCGGGGAGGGGCAGGGGGGGGGTAGTGGAGTTCGATATACGACGGACAGGAGTAAGGTAGGTAATTTAATAAATAAAACAATTTACCTTGTGCGCGCTGCATCACCAACTCGGCGATGCAGCGCGCGCAAGGTAAATTGTTTTATTTATTTCATTACTTTCCTTACTCCTGTCCGTCGTATCTCGGACTCCACTACCCCCCCCCGCCCCTCCCCTCCCCCACCCCGCCTCACCGCCCCGCAGCACTCCCTCGGCGAGCCGCCACTGCATCACAATGAAGTAACAGTCCACTTCCACTCCCATAATGCAGCTGCTTCTCCCAGCACTTGTCGAAATAGTTTTTTGCCTTTGACCCTATACTGCTTCCACTGGTTTCTGGCTAGTTTCGTACTATACACATACTACATCCGTACACGCAGTGCTTGAAATGGAGATATAGAAGTGCAGGTGATCTGTGGCAGAGTACCTGCTTGTTTCTGAGAAGTGCCGGTACTCTCCAATTAAAACTATTAAGTTTTTCTTGAGAAGTGCAGGTACTCTCCCTCTCAAAATAAAAAAGTGTCGGTACTCTGTACCGGACAATACCGGCCCATTTAAAGCACTGCGCACACATATAACACACCCAAATTAATAAATACATAAAAGTTGACATTATTTTTTCCAATATTGCTATAGGCTCACACGAAGCTGGTACTCTTATGTGTTCTCTCTGTTTTATGGCTGAACTCACCCATGGAATCACTCACTACCAGCCTGTATTTTAATCCTGGTTCCAGATTAAACAACACACAAACCCACAGTTTGGCTTCGGGTTTGTGTTGTGTTTTGCATAGCCAATTGTGATATCTGATTAAAAGTGAGTGAGTGTATAGTTACAGGATTTGCGTACAGGGAAGAAGGAAATATCGAAACACACACAGGATGCTTACAGCACACACGTCGAAAAAGTAATAACGAGCAACGTCAGAAGGTTACCCAAGAGGGATGGGAGGAATAAAAGGGGTAAGAAGAGAAAGGAAGACGATGGCATCCTTTCAGTTACACCTGAAGATGATATTTGACGGAAGCACCGCCTTCCATCACCACAGATGCGAAGCATGTGCGAAAGTTGTGGAGATAATTTTATGAAAAAAACGGATGTAAAATCTTCCAAGAGGTAAGGATCATTTCCCCCCCCAAAAAATTGGTCAGGAAACATCATTCGCGGGTGGTCGGTGATAAACTTCTCAATTTAACGTTGTGAAGTTTGTCACTTTCGCAAAGATTCGCAGCAGAATTAAAATTTCACACACATGTAATCATGAACAATGCTGCCAGCAGCGAAAAGGGAAATAGAAGTAGCACGAAGCTGTTTTTTTACTAGACCAGGTTTTTTTTTTGATTCTGCTTAAAGTTAAACGACAGGGGTTTGCATAGAAACGTAGGACCTCACTGCAGCTGGCCTGCAAACCTCCATTTGGACGCGAATTCCTATATGGGCCCAAATTAGGATTCTGAGTTTCACGGTAATTACCACATATATGAAATGCTTCCGTTTTACATTGCACCAGGTTAGATCTTGTATAATGGGAAAGGGAAAACCGCTCAGCGGTTAAGCATGCAAAAATCAAGTGCCCGAACTCCGACTGAACATGTGATGCCTCACTCTGAGCAGAAACATTCAGAGTGGTGCAGAGTCGAATCACCTCTAAATACCGCACCCAGTGGTATCATTAGTGCGCTTTTACCACCTCAGATTGTAAGCCTGGTGTAATGAGGGCCGGCCTTTAGCATGGGCGAGCTGGGCCCAGGCCCGGGCGCCAATTTTCTGAGGGGTGCATGGAGCTGTGTACATTGAGGTTATGCAAACAGCAGCGCCTTTCTCATCGTGCTCCAGCCTTATACTTGTCCCTGCCTGTTCGTTTCTGTCTGGTTTGCCGGTTTAAAGTGGTTTTAGTCCTTCATTGTCATAGGCCCGCCGATGTTTTTAGCACCCGTTTAGTCCCCTTTCTTGCCCTCCCTTCGCCCTCTCACCCCTGCTGGCACACATCAACAAAATCATCATCTGCGTGAGGCAGCTAACAGCGGTGGTCGGCACAGGTAAGCGCGGTGGGGCGGGGCAGGGTTCGGCAGGGGGGGAGCCGACAGATGACGGAATAGGTATTATTTATTTATTTAATTATACCTATTGCGTCGTCTGTCGACTCCCGCCCCACCGCGTTTACCTGTGCCGGCCGCTGCTGGCAGCTAAGCTATCAGTGCTTTAGGTGATGAGCTGGGGGTGCTCCGGGGATGTTTGTGTTCAGGCGCCAGTCCCTGCTCATCCAGGTACTGACCAGTAAGCACAAAAGGGACTCCATGCTGCCTCATTTGATTCACTACCATCAGCAAGGGCCCCAAATTTCTCTCCGCCCACGCCCAGGGCGCTAGCAAAGGTCGGCCCTGGTAACGAGGCACATATTAAGTAGTCCCCTTTGCTTGGCGAATGCCTTTTTCCCCAGAATGCACCTCAAAAAGAGCACAATGTCGAACTGTTGACAGAAATAGTTTGTCACATCAAGCACAATATGGCACATTAATTTATACAGTTGTTATGTCACACACAGGTATCTCTACAGTATGTCCATTGATTTGAAAAAAAAAAAGCTTTATCTTATGATTGCACCTTAAGATTTACACCAAACTGTCAGTCATTGAATACCGATTTATGAATACAGCGATTTCTGTCAGAAGCAAAACAAGGTCAACTGGCTAGGTAAGTCCTTGGAAGATGCCGCTGTTCAGCTTTGAGTAAGAAAGTAGGATTTTTAGTTTCATCTCTGCATTACTGGAGGACCGTGACCCATGAGAGGCACTGTGAGTAATGCAACACTCCTGCAACTCTTCGTTGGTCTTAAATGTAATACCACTTTTCTCTGTGGAAGGTCAGTTCCAAAGAAAAACGATAAAAGGCACTGGGGACAACAGAATTTATCTTTCAGTGAAAGTCAACAGGAGCAGCCATTAATATGGGCTGTTATAAAACACGATAGAAATCTATGGGAAAACATAAAGATGGGGAAAGAAATACTTTGCCTCCATGGGGATTCACCGATGGATAAGGGTAAATTGCAGTTCATCTCCTGAGTGCAGTTGGTCAAATAGCCTGAAGCTTTAGGCTCTTTGAACAAAGTTACTTAAAGGCTATTTAGCCAAAGGTGGTAACGTTGAATCCACCAAAAAAAGGTGGAGCCTCTTTCGTGCCTCTGGTGGCTTAGCCAGTCAATTTAGAGCACTGCATGTGGCAGGTGTCCTGCTCGTGAATATACCACTCTATCAGCCAACAGGTCCATCATGGTGCGATGCTAACTCCACCAAAGATGGCCATGTTCAGCTGCCCCATCTAGCGTGGCAGACCCACCACGCTGGTTGACAGAGTTAGCGCCTGAAAGGCCACAAACGAAAGATTGGTAGACTTTCAAGAAAGGTGTCTATTGCTTCTCTAACATTCTGTCTACCCCGGTCCCACAACATGGTATGAGGACAAGATATGTTGACACTCACAGCGTACCACACTACGGTGGAACATGTACAGTTCCCCCAATAAGTGGCACAAATTTCACAACTACATATGGTATCCAATGTAGTTTTTTTTCTAGAAGTTGGTTCCCCCCACCCCAAAGTGAGTTATTCCATAGTGGAGAAAACCACTTTACTTGAGAGACCTCCACTGCCTGAGCAGAGAACTTTAAATGCCAAGGATTTTCCACAGACAATGTGGCCGATGCAGTGCTTAATTTCTAAAAAAGAATAAGTGCCAGGGCCCTCGTTAGGAGGCAACTGCAGAGTGCACTACCCACTGCCCCAGCCAGCAGTGCCAACATCATACCACCACACCTACTGACCATCACACTCCGACAAGTGTTACAATTTATACTATTACTTGCCCCCAAAGGTATAAAATGGCTTGGGTAGCAGCATTAGTCGTTTTAATGCATATTTAGTTAATAAACAACCGTTGTTTTGCTTATCTGTAACATAGACAGACGGAGCCACCTTGTGGCAGACTGTCATAAGTGCCAGTGTTGACAATTAAGTGCCGGTGCCGAGCACTGGAAACCACCGGCTCAAATTTGGCACTGGACAGATGACTTAGATCTGCCACACTGGTGTATGGTAGTTCTACCAACAGAGCTCTAAATCAGCCTGTTCATGTCTTTTCGTAAGCCAAATGATAATCTCTGGCATGGCTTCCATTAGGTTGAACACACTGTTTAGGACATAACAGTGAAGAAGAAAACCAATCACTAAAAGGCTTCAGCCAGTAGAAGGTGTTCTCCTGTAGGCAATGATTGACTCAAGGACGTCAGATACTTATGACGGCTTTTCTCAACTGGTTCTCATTTTACAGCTTTAATAGAATTTTCCTTCTCCTGCAGGCAGGGTTTGCAAGCTTAGCCAAGCAGAGCCCCACAGTTATCGATAGAACTTGCAGAAACTCACAGTAGAGGTTAGCTAGTGTTGAAACAGTTCCTGTAAGGGGTTGCCGGTAAAACTGACCAGAAAGATCACTTCATCTGGGTCTTGAAATAAAAGTCAGAACTTTTCTAAGGTCTTTACTGGATATTTTTTTTTACTGCCACTGGTACCCAGTACTGGCCAAGGAATTCCACAACTGGAGCAAGAGGCCCAAGTAGTTTTCATTTGTATCACTGCAGGGGTGTACCATGGCTACGAGGGGCCCCTATACAAGCAAGATAAATACTCACCATAAATCCTGGTTAGGTAGTAAGAAGTATCTATATTTGGGGTGTAGCGGCACTTCAGGTGCTGCACTATTGATAGCTACACCCTTGTGTTAGTGTCAGGTGGTCTCTCAGAGCTATGTAAAGAGTATGGTCTTGTTCAGTGCTTAATTAAAAAGAAAAATAAGTGCCAGGGCTCTCGTCAGGTGGCCACTGCAGCTTGTACCACAGATTGCCCCTTACATGCTGCCAATGATGGTAACAACACAAGTACTAACATTCCCATTCGTACAAGTGTGACAATTCTGACTATTTCAGGCCCCCAAAGCTATAAGAATGGATTGGGCGGCAGGTAATATTAATTTTTAATGTATATTGAGTTAGTAATTGACTGTCCTTGTGGTCATCCTTAAATTAGGCAGACAGTGCCACCTTGTGACAGACTGTCACAGGCCCTGGTGCTGACAATTAAGTGCTGGTGCCGAGCACCGGAAACCACCGGCTCAAATTAAGCACTGGTCTTATTGTTTCCTCTGACACCCAGCAGCACCTCTGTTGATTTCCATACAGCTGGAAGAAACACAGCCTCATTCAGAGGTGCATGTAGTATGAACAATCGAAAATTGGAGGTGACTTTGAGCATAACCTTGGTACATCTGGAGTTGAAGGGGATATAATTCATTCACAAAGGCAAGATGGTGCCTTTACATGTTGAATTATAATGGTGGCAAGTCAGATTTCTCTTGCACCCTTTGGATAGAATGTCATAATTGCTGCCAATTCATGATGAAAGGAGTACATCTCCCCCAGAGCCATTTACAACACTTCCAACCATCCGTGTCGGGTGTTTCAAAAGGATTCGCAGTGCACCGTTTGATATGCTGTGAAGAGATCAGTGCATGTAAAATTCAGTACATGTAAAGGTCACCAATTTCCACTGGAAGTTGATTGACCAGGCGTATGCTTGCAAAAAAAAGGGCCCCTATGTTCTTTAGCAGTCACTCTAAAGATTCAAAATCCGCCTGCTCTCAGAAACCCTCACTTTGTTCTTGGGGAAATTAGTTGGCATTACAGGAAGTTATCTCTCACCTTCCTTACCTCTCTCACTAGGGTTTCAGTTCAAGGTCTTAACAGAATATCATTTTCGGGTGAGAGACAATAAGAACAGGTTAGCTTTAAGCAGGGGTGTGAGATTAAATTCTTCTGCTTCATTTGAACATGAGCAGAATCCTAAGCAAGTTTAGGTCAGTCATGAGGGAATAGTTGCTTTCAGGTCTAGCTCCAAAATGCAGCTGTTCGCAAAAACTATTGTTACTGATTAACTTATTCACATTGTGGGTTTTGGCTCCAGCCTATAGGTAGATTTCCCTCTTCCTTCATGCTATTGGCTGTTTGGTGTGTCATTTCGCCTCCTATGAATTCGTACATTGCAACGCATTAGGAACTATTTTTAAGTGGTTTAGCCAAGGCTCAAAATTCAAGGTTGTCTGTTGGTTTTGCTGATGCCTGTTAGTTATTTCAAAATTATGTTTTCCACCTGGTGATTATTGCTGACCATGGTCAGCAGCATTTTCCAAGATACAGTTGTATTGCATATTCGATGCATTTTATTACAATCTGGCTTGATGATGTACCCAAAACCTTGCATCTCTACCAAGTGAAATTGGACTTAGAGGCTGAATATTTGTTGGCTCCTAAATGGAGCAAATCTGGGGCTACTTGGAGCATCTTCAAGATACACATGAGCAATGTTTTGTTAATTTTATTTACACATAAGCCTCCAAAAGTGATCCAGGCCTACTCAGTATTTGCTCTAGCACAATTACTTATGAAAAAATATAAAGGCTGATGAAAATCTGGGACGCTCTGGGCATCTCCCAATCTTTTCTAGACATATTCTTTGTAAATTGTGCATGGAAGAATTCCATCTGCGATTGATGAATCCTCAAACATTTTAATTTTGAATCTCCTTGGAGAACTGAGGCCTATATGTTTGCGCTATCCTTCATGTCCCATAAAAAGTGCAAAGCTCTCTTTTGTTGCATAGCTGCACGGGCAACAAGAGTGAGGCGTTTCACTGTAAGGCCTATTGCTTTATACATGAGTATGTTGCTTTTAGTATAAATGCACCATTGAATGTGTTTCTTAACATTGAGCAGGAACATTTGTAGCACACACTGCTACTTTTACAGTGGACTTGGATAGGAATATAAATGTATTCCTTATTATGCCATTTAGCTAGATTACAAAGATGTTGACAGGCAGCCTCTATTGAGATGGGGCAGGGAGCTGAGGTTAGTTTTTCCTCCTTGAGAGTACTTGATATTGTGCCATCCCTATCCCTCCCCCCCCCCCCCCCGGGTCCTATGATTACACCAAGCCCCTACTACCCGGGGCCGGTCGGGTTGACCTAGGCTAGTGCAATTAGCCGTGGTGCGCCTAGATGGAAGATATGACGGATTTCAAACCTGCAGAAGCCTATTGGTGAGATGAGGATACATTTTTTTTTTTAAAAAGATGTTGACAGGCTTTTCCCCACAGACACTGTAAGGTGTGGTATCAGAATAATGTCAGACCTAAATATTGTATCCTAGGTATTGTCTACAAAAACATCATGCCATTGGAGTTTTAAATAAAAAATGATAGAAATAGAAGTTTATTCCTTATTATGCCATTTTACTAAATTGCAAAAATGCTGACAGGCTTTTCTCCACAGTCACTGTAAGGGGTAGTATCAAAATAATGTTATCAGAATATCGTATGACCTAAGTATTGTATCCTAGATATTGTCTAGAAAAACATCATCCCATTGAAGTTAATAAACGAAAACATCCACATCCAGTGGTACGATACTTTAGGTCTTGCCTTTTAGACAGTTTTCTCAGTCTCATTTCCCAAAAGTCATACATATGGTAGAAACTTAGAGGGGCTTTTTATTCAGAATGCTTCATTTATTGGTCTGTTAAATCTTTGTTAATAGTTTGCTTCCACCCACCACAGCATTAAGCATGGAGTAATGAGTTACCCCACTTTAATGATTGACTTCCTTCACTTTGGGTAACTGCATAAAACATGTGCATTGTTTCTATCTGCTTAAAAATAGTTCCTTTCTCTTTAGTGGCAAAGCTTCTTTGAAGTGTGCTTTTTATTTTATTGATTTTTTTAAATTTTAACTTTCAATATAAGTATTTTATTTTGGCAGCACTTTAGTTGTTGTGTTATGTGGTGATTTGTTGTCTCTTTTTCAGAGTCAAGCATTGTTTAGTTAACATTGTAGCTGCCTGCTGTTTATGTGCTTGGATATGTGTTTATTTATGTATATCTTTTTCACAAATAATAATAAAGTGAATGACACAACTGAAAGACTTGTTATTTAATAAATATCACTAGTAAAATTACTACATTGATGAATGCTTTTTAATTTTTTTTTTAATGCAAGCATAAAAGAGCCATGTTTATGTTTTAAATTGTGGTTTTTCTGTTAACCATCGCACAGCTTGCCAAGGCCAGATCTTCTGCTTTGCCAATGCTTGTTGTAAATTACATTTAGGACACAATATGTATGCAACTGATTTTTCTTTATATGATGTTCTGACATAAGACCCTCGGTAATAAAATTACATTTCTTTGTGGAAGCTAAATTATGTAGTGAAATTCAAACATATATATTTTATGAGACTAGTGAATCTGACATGAATTAGTGAGAGTTTTTTTCTTAATTCTACTTTTGACCGCAGTTAATAATTGTGCTTTAATTTAGGCAGTTGAGTCCAATACACACAGCCTTGTCTAAGGGTCACTGAAAAGCTATTGCATCTTAGTTGCCTTGCTTACCTTGTCTTCCTTGACAGAGATGATCAGTCTAGGCAGGTCAATCAACTTGGGCTTTAAATCGACAGGTAGGCCTATTTTCATCACAGCAGCCAGATCATAGTGCTGGCTGAAGGCCAGTTCTGACTCACCAGTGACATTTTATTTGAAGTAGGTTAGAGGTTCAAAGGTGAGAGGTGTCTCTTGGCAGGAAGCAGAGACCGAAAGCTCAACATAAGTGTACGCCACACTGAAGTAAAAGGTGGAGGGGATCAGATTACAGAAAGGCCAGGATTGATGCACTGATGGCTTGAAAATTGCATCCATTTGATTAGTGATTTGCTTATACAGTGCCAAGATGGGTTCCTAATACCAAGTAGATAAAAAAGAAAAGATTAAAGAGCTGAACCTAAAATCAGAAAAAGCAACTCCCTTCTCTGTAGTCTTTGGGACTGAAATTGACAGTCAATGCTGAACAAATCAGCTTCATGGTCTACACATGTAGAAAGAGTAATTCTCTGACTACTTCTGGTGCAGTAAGGGTCTGCTGCTGGATCCATAAATCCAATAAGCATGATGGTCTGGTAGCTTTCATCAAGAGCTGCACTGGACACTCCTTACAGCTAAGAGCCTGCCTTCTCCAAACCCTCTGCCTGGATATTCACAAAAGGAGTAAGAGTGCCATTATCAACATTATCAACCACTAGCGCAATGTATTAGGGACTCTCAGAAGTGTCCCTAAGGAGTTCTTTAGTAGGGATCAAGAAGGCAAGTACCCAAATTTCAAAACCAGCTACTCCAGTAGTTTGGAAGCTACCTGTAAAGGAGATGGTGTGTGGTGGCCCATCCATTGAGACAGTCAGAAAAAATTAGACTCTGCCACTTCCAGGAAGCATTTGTTGGTTGCTGTGCACACTCTGCCAAGAAACCAAACCAATCCAGGATATTGTTTGCAGTCAATGGTGTGAACATAAAGTCAAGACGGTGCTTCGAGGTAGAAAGTTGGTGAGAAGCTATGTCAGCCACGGCCAACTATAAAAAGACAAGAGAAAAAGGACTGATGGCTCATTTAGACCCAGACACATGTGCTAATATGGACACAAACACAATTAGAGTTCGTTTTAGTACCAATACCTACCAGGAGATGAGCGCAGATTTAGCTAACTATTGTATTTGCATGCCCAGGTGCCACCAATTTTTACCACCTGGTACTTGTTTGTGTGACATCATGTGCAAATGATAGCACATTCACAAAATATGCAGAGATGCAATCCAGTGGCTAATTTGCCAACTTTGGAACCAAGTGATTGGGGTTCTAATCCTGGCTTTGGGACATGACTGTAAAACGCGATTCTGAACAAATTACTTTATCTTCATGTGTAGAAAAAAGAAAATATGTGTAGCATGTAATGAAATTGTGAAATCTAATTTATAATAACAAAATGTATAACTCCCACTTGATACATATGCTCTTGTGTTGTTTCACACTCCCCAGCCCCCGTTAAGGGGCACATTGTTGCTTTCTAGTACAGTTTATGCTATGTACATACCAACACAAACATACACAATTAACATTTGGGCATGTTATTTCTCATTCATATGTACTGGATGTAAATTGGCAGGAGCAACATGTCATTAGGGTGGAGGGGTCTGACTCCCCTGCCTGTTGCAAAGCATGATGAGTGTCTGTCAGGCTGAGCAATGGTCAGCCTTCCAGACACTCACCATGTGAGGGTCAGGCTACCAGGTGCTTTACATGCACAAAATATAATGGTGCCTGGCAGCCCGAGACAAGCTTTACGTGGCTGAAGACTGCACAGCCCTGAGGGCATGCCCTCATCATGAGGGGGAGCATCACTGTTAGACTTAAACCTGGAACCTACAGGTTTAAGCCCTGAACAGCCCAGGGCTCTCTATTATGATACCTTGTCACAGAGTGGGGTGGGCCAGCAACTCTCACTGACCCTATCCACTTTGAGAGGAGGTAGGAAAGGTCCTCCTCTCATTGGCTGACCAATGGCAAGGTCATCCAATGAGAGGAGGCACTGGGATCTTCTGGAAGTCCCTTCTATCCGAGAAGCCCCCTGAAATCTCCAAGGTCTTCTGCTTCTCACTTCTGCCACCCAATGTCTCTGCGGCAGCCGGTAAGTCTTTGTTGAATGTTGGATGCATGTGTATATGTATGAATCTATATAATTGTGCACATGCGTGCTGTGAATGGGTATGTGTATTTGAATGGATTGGTGTGAGTGAGTCTGCATGTGGTTGAGTGTGAGTATGTGTGCCTGCTTTTGTGGAAGAGAGTGTCCGTGTGTGTGCCTGCTCCACCACTGTTGCACATTATGGGCCACCACTGTAAACAGGGCTCAAATGATATTCTCAAACTGGGTGTTTGAACCTCTTATTTGCACTCATCTTTATTTAGGCCCATCATTGCCCTTCAAATTTCTCAAATAGTGAATTTAGCCAATGCAAACCAATATAAAACAACACAAAGACTGACAGCATAATACTGTTTCTCGGTTTAAAGATAAGTAATGTAACTAATGTGATGAATGTAGATCATTCAATACATTGGTGCTGTTTCATCATTTTTTCACGTGCAGATTTACTCTCCATTTCAGACTTTAAATCGAATTTCTACAAATGTTAAGGAGTTGATGACTAGGCGATGAGGGAACTGTGCTCAAAATGTGATAGATATATTCCTATGATGCCAATTGCCTATCAGTAAATAGTTCTTGTGATAAGAAAAATGACAGATACTCTGAACACTTGAGAGCAGCAGAGTGCGTTCCCGGGCTTGCCTGCCTTGCAACAAATGTGCGCCGAATCAGAACCATATTTTACAAGTTACTATACATAAGCCACATTTCCCTTCAAAAATGCTTTATTATAGTACTTAAAAAAATGGAAATGGAACATTTAATCATACATTCCTGACACTGTCTCGCTATTTTGTTTTATTTGAAAAGAAGCTGTTTGATCATTCATCTCTTACACTGTATCCCTCCATTATCTTTGCCTACTGAAGAAAGAAATGAATGGACTTTTACAGCTTGCGACAAACTGACGGCAAATCATAGCTTGAATTCTCCCTCGGGGATGACAGTTATTCCCAAGATGGCGTCGCTACGGAATAACTCACGGCCAAAAACACCTTCTTCCCAGACAGTTGTTAAATGGGCGGCATTACCCAAACAGGAGACAAGAATTATCTTTCCCTCAACCATCATTTTTCTTTTGTTAAAGGATGCGGCATCCTTCGCTTTCCGTGGGCAACATGTTTTAAGGACCTGTCTCCTTCACAACTCAGCAAAACGGAACCGAACGGCTGCAGGGCTGGTCGTACAACTTGCCAGGCACAAAATCAATGCTGTTATTGATAAGGGGAGTCTCTGGGGAACTGCATTGCTACAGTTAATGAAAGGGTCTTCGAATCTATTTTTTTTAGGATTCGCTGCAGAGTTATGTGAGGCACGGAACTAGGCAATGGGATTATTGCAGCGTGTGAGGGCAACTCCAACAAATCCATTGGCAAAGGGGCCTACAAATTAAAATAGGATGCAACTAAAACTATCAGCTTTAGAAGGCAAAAAGCATGGATTAAAACCCAAATTATTCTTGAAATAAGTTCAAATTAACTTAGAACAAATGACCACAAAGTAGCCATCATTATAGGGTGACCAGACGTCCCGGTTTCCCCCGGATGGTCCCGGTTTTTCATGAAGTGTCCCAGTGTCCTGACACTTTCCTCCAAACTGAATAAATGTCCCGGTTTTTGGATAGTGGCTGGGATGAGCACAGAAATGTCCCGGGTTTTAGTAGTGGCTGAGTTGAGCATACGCACTGGTGTTAAAAAAATGTGCGCATGCTCACTTCTCACTACTGGAGAAGTTATGGCGTGACGTCACTCCAGATGAGGTTGTTGTGGGAAGGAAGGGAAATCCTTTAATGAGAGACATTTTCTCTCGGGATTTCCCTTCTCTTTCTATAACGCAGCAAGAATGTCATTATGCCAACCATCGGAGCAACAGTGTGTCCGAACCGCCAGCCTGACCCTGCTCTGCTCACTGGAGTCAGAGGTCACTGCCTGCACCAAGATCCAGCCAGCCACCAGTGTAAATGGTAGTCCTACTTCTATGTCTATGACCTGCCCCGGTTTTTTGTTTTGGGAATCTGGTCACCCTACATCATTAGGCATTTTCAAGAAAGAGGGTGGCACTGCCCTTGTCATGGGAGGCATTGGATCTCGATGGTCATTCGCGGACCGTGCTCCGGTGTAGAGATGGTCATTGGCAGGCCTTATGGAGTTGGCAGGGATGCAGTGATGGCTAAATGAGGGAAGCCAGAAATGCCTGTGCCTCACATGCCTTTGAAAACTAGGGTGAATATTCTGTAATGCACTGTGTATTTACCTGATTGCGATCAGTGGCGTAACACAGGCCCCCGCAGCCCCCGCGGGGTGGCGCCCAAGCTCCAGGGGGCCCCCTCAGCACAGTGCTCTGGCCGGAGAGCTCCCAATTGAGCCCGGAGGAGGCCCCTCCATGTACCTTGCAGGGGGGACCCCTCAAGTTTCGTTACGCCAGTGATTGTGATCAAGCTTGTCGCAAATGGTCCATGGCAGGCAATAATTTGGTCACACTGTAAAGAGTCAATATGACACAGTTAATGACTCTGTCAAGGGGTTAGAATCAGGGCCGGACTGGGAACCCAAACCAGCCCTGGCAAATTTTGATGGACTAACATCCCCTGCTGCTTTTGTTACTGGGGGTATATCAGCCAGCACTGCTGCAAAACTGACCCCCAGTAACAAAAACAGCCCCCACTGCTGCAAAATCAGCCCCCACCCTTCCAGCCTCCCGGGGAACCCCCCAATATCCCCTACGGCCAGTCCAGCCCTGGTTAGAATGCGTATGGGCCGGCCCACCAGCATGCCATTACAGCAGTATAGCTTGCTTGTAATGATTGTGTTGAAAAGGGATTTTGGTTCCTGCAAAAGAAGGTGCTGGCAGATTTTCCAAATATTTGTCAGCTGGAACCAGGCTGCTGTGGTAGTAGAAAGACTCGAGGTTTGTATTCAAATTGAGTTATATCCCTTGGTTCCTGACAGAGTCTGAAGGTGTTATTAGGTCTGAGAGGAAGGCGATAGAAAGATTGTGTGAGCCGCTGAATTCGGAAATAGATTAAATTCTATCAGTGCTTAATTTGTAAAATAATAAGTGCCAGGGCCCTGACCAGGAGGCAACTGCAGCTTGTACCACCCATCGCCCCTGTCATCGCTGCCAAAACAACTACTAACCACCTCTCTCGCCTGCAAGTGCGACAGTTCAGGTTTTTCCAGGTCCCCAAAGCTAAAGGAATGGCTGGGGAGGCAGGTATTAGCAATTTTTAATGTATATTGTATTCATAAACAACCGTTGTTCTGCTCATCTTCAAATTAGATGAGCAGCGCCACCATGTGGCAGACTGTCCTAAGTGTACTGTTGACAATTAAGTGCAGGTGCCGAGCACCGGAAACCAATTAAGTGCTGGTGATGAGCACCAGAAACCACTGGCTCAAATTAAGCATTGATTTCTATCTTACAAGGGTAAAGCACTAGGAAAGTGGGGTCATCCAGCGTCAGCTGGCTGTGAGTTACTTTGAGATTCAGCTAAAGGGTGGGAGTGAGAGTAGGGAATGAGAAGTAAATAAAGAAGAAAAAACTAGACAACAGAGGTTCTCGGTCTATACATACATGACGTGGAACAACATTCCAGTGTCCTTAAGCACAGCCCCAACCATGCTCCATTTTAGGTAAGTGCTGAAGGTGCACATCTTAAAGAACACTAGATCACGGTAAAGTGTCAGTCAATTTCCCCTCTCAGAACCCAGTTACCTGTCCAATCACTTGTTGAAAGTATTGCCTTTGACCCAGTATTGTCTTTTTGGGTAGGTTGTGCCATACAAATACCACAAAAATACATGTTCATGTGTGTCACTGGTGTCTAGATTAAATGAAGTCTCAAAGGTGTAGATGATGTTAATGAGGAAAGAGGTGCAAAGGAAACAAAGTAGGGGTCACTGGAGTAAACATGGGCGCACAGTGATAATTAGGAGACTTGGCATTGAAAGTGAAGAACACCAGGAGACTGAGAACAAGAGGTTGTAGAAGAGATCCATTCTGTTACTTTGGCAATAATGCCCAGGAGGTTCGAGTTATAAATAAAATGGACTAGCAGACTGTATTATCACACACTGCTGAGAGGAAAAAGGGAACATGAAAAAAGAAAATAAAGTTGTTGCATGCAAAGTACAGAAATTTGGAGCCTGTATGTGTATTTTTCCAAGAAATAAATTCACAAAAAATAGACTGCCGAGTATTGAGTTTATTGAAAGTGAGGTAATGAGCAAAGCAAACTGGAAACCAAAAGCATTCCTGCCAAAAATGTTCAGATCAGCCCCACCCCACCCCACAGGTGGCTGTGACTAGAATGGGACCATGGTAGCTTTTATGAGTGGGTCATGGCAGCCCATCCTTCTCTAAAAGTCTGCAGTCCATCGAGAAAATCTCAGCGTGACTGACTGTCTGTCCTGGCCCTGAATGGTGAGGTGGGCAACATCAACCACTTCAGGTTTTTGTAAAAAGGGAAAGTTGAGCTAGTGGGTGGTAAATGGATGGAGGAAAGCGGTCAGAAGTCAACTTTGTTTTTTAGCAAAGGCTGGTCAGCTCTAGATTTAAAAGCACTTGGGATAAGACTAAATTAAAGAGCTGGAGTGTGAATGATTTGAATGGAGTACGGAATGAGGTGCCAAAATGAATAATGGGCATCTCTTCTGTGGGAGACGTCAAGGCAAACAGTTCGAGTTGGCTGGAGTAGGTGCTGAGGAGAAATGGGTTGTATGAGGGAGGAGGTGAGTGAGTGAGAAGGGCATTCAGTGGCTCTAATCTGAGATAGTTTGGAGGAAAAATAGAATTTCATGCCACTGGCAGTGAAACCAGCCAGAGATGCAGTGGGGTGTGGAGAAGTAAGGAGAGAGCTGTTTATAGGGGATAGTTTCTGAGCGAGAGGTTTAAGAAATGGCATGAGGTTAAGGCAAGAACTTGATTTGCTCAAAACAACGGTCCGGAGGTTAGAAACACCTACCAAATGTGAAGGGTGGGGAGATCATTTAAACAAAGACAGAGGGATACGTCCTCCCTACACAAATGAACCACTAACACCGGAGTATCTCTCAAGAGGAAGAGACACAAGTGGGGAAAAGTTCCATGCTGCACCAATACTCCACTACTTAGTAAGTGAGAAAAAGAGACAAATCTTTTTTTTTATATAACCCTCACCCACTCTAATAGTGGCATGCTTCGTCATCGGGTTCACCCTGACTCCTAAAGGTCAGGGTGGGCTCAACCATGTTCCAGGGAGCTCCTTGAAGAATGTTAACTAGGGGGCGTAACTTTAAATGAACAATTCCTCATCCACTCCCAAGGTTTCCCTTTATTGGTGGGGTGGATGGAAAAGGTGAAAACAAAAGTTCGATCAGGATTTTAGGATATAATGGTCCTATGACCCTAAGTTCACCAATTCCACCAACATGTTTCAGCTCTACCCTATTGGCCTGTATAGGTCCTGGGCTTTCGTCAGGGTGGGTTAGTATTTTAGCACTCCCCCAGTGGCAATTGTTTACGTGATTTGGTGAGGCATGCAAACTCACTCAAAGCATGCACAGGCATTGTAATACTTGCTACTTTGGATTATACATGTAAATACAAATTACATGGCATAAGATAATGTGCCACCGTGTGGCTTCTCAAATGTGACTTGCACACCTCCCAATGTGTGTGTCTAATCACATGCTACACGTTGTGAGCAATTCTTGTCACTCATTGGTGTCGTCTCTACTTCAATCATGCAACTCAAACTTTCGTATAACGCAGAATCCTTGCGAAACATGCCTATATGCTACACCTTCTGTAAGTGTCTCTTGATCTAGAGGGATACTCCTATGTTAATAGTACAAGGACTCGATTTGGCCAAGTCAAAGGTGCTGAGTACCTTTTAAGGCGGTTATTTTTTCTCACTCGCTTACCATAAAAGCCATTCGCCAAAATATACAGATTCTATGTTCTAACAGTCTGCACTTAATCAGCAAAATGCCCAAGAAAATGTTGATTTTGCAGGTTACTTTGAGGGACGACAGACTTCTCTCAACACCACCCCCCCTTATAGGACTTTGACGTGCAGAGAAAGTTGATGCTGGCTTTTTAGTGGTAGGAAATTGTAGGAACGAAAGATGCTGTGCTTGCTTGTGAGGCCTCTTGTGTGGTGAAAGAATAATCCTTTAGCATTTCCCTAGTTCCAGCCACATTATTCAAGTTATTTTTATGATGTGCAAGCATGTGTAACGCGCCCTTTGAAGACATTCTGCCGAGCCGGGTGCAAATGAAACAATGTGGAAAAAAAGACTGATCTAAATTATTGCTGCACAGCTGGAGGAATCCTGAACCTGTCACCATCCCCGAGCTCATCACAGACTTTGAAATTTGCAGATTTTAGTTTTTTTTCATAAGAAACAGGAGGTAGGGGAAGGCATCCGCCAACCTCCCTCTTCGTTTACTCCCGCCTTCTGTGCTCCCATTTGACTGTCTCGCGGGCCTTTCGCAGCATGGCATATCAGTGAATGAAACAGCTTCTCAAGAAGTGTCAAAGGGTGCCTCTAATTAAATTTCAGCTGGTACATAAGCTTTGCGCCGTTCAGCGCCACTGTGTACCACATGCCACAACTGCAGAAGAGAAGAAAATACGGCATCTGCCCAAACACAAGAGCGCTATTTCCGCAACAGCAATATCTTCATTGACACTGAAGAGATCCGTTAAACAAAGGTACCCTGAACCCTGACACAGCATCACTGTTCCGGGCCAGACACAATCACAGTGTAAGTTATTAACACTCAGAAAACAGTCTTCATTAGGTTAAGCTAATTAAACGCGTGTCTGCATTACACACTCACACCATTCTCTGTGTCGCTGCACAGTGTTTAGCTTCTCACGGTCCACCTAACATGTATCTTTTCAATAACTAGGACCAATTAAATTCTGCAATTCTGCAGCCATGGCTTTTTTCACATAATTATAGATTTGCCACATAATTCATCATCTGCTGCACAATCTGCAGATTTTAACACATTTTTTTTTTGTTTATAGCTAAAATGGATCAAACGTTACTAAAAATGTGGCGATGTGGATGTGTCCGTATGCAGTGGAAGGCCCTTCGCAAAAGTTAACTGGTCATCTTTCAGTTGCTTATTCTGTATTTGGTTGTTAAACTGATACTACAGTCTTTCATTATCGTAATGTAGATTAAAAGGGTTCCTTTGGGTAGAAATCAAGTCTTATTAGTAAAGCTAGCACCAACCACTATGATACATTCTAAATTCTGAGTTTGTCTTTCTTCAGACCAAACACTCTTAAAATATACTGCCTGATTTACATTTGTATGATTAACTGTTTCTGTATAATGTGTATGAGATGTAAAGTGCTCTGAAACCCTACACTGGTATGAGTAGCGCTATAAAACAAATGAAATGCATGTGAGAGAGGGGTTATGGAGAGATGAGGCACTGTTGGAGGGTGACAATAAGGGAATACATCGAGAAGGTAGTCATTGGGGGGTGCCAAAAAGCTCGTCCACTGTGCGCCACTAGCGATAAAGCCAGCCCTCTTTCTGCCAGAGATGGCCTTAATATGCCAAGAGCTGCCAGCTTTTTGCCTGGGCCAGTTGCCAGCGCACTCATACATATAAATGTGCACTCAATGTCACTCAGGCACAAATGTTTGCCTTTACTCACTCTCATGGATAAACTCGCTCAGGCATGCACAAACTACTAAAATCATTGTAGACATTTATTAAATCTTTTTTTTTAACTACCTTCCTGTGTCCGCCTGCAGGGGTCGTCGCTCTGGCACCTTTCTTTGGAATCCATATTTTTAATGTATTTTAAAAATTGGTACTTAAGGGTTAAGTGATAGGTTTTTAGTGTTCAGTGGAGGGTAGAAGTAAAGGGAGGTAAGAGTTTTTTAAGGTTCAGGGTTGGGTTTTTTATTTTTTTATTTTGAGAGTTTTATATAGCGCTGGCTAGACCCAGAGGTATCAGAGCGCTTTACATGAGAAGATAATATAACGCAAACATGACATACGAATAGATTAAAAGATAAAGAAACAACGTGTGAAATATACAAAAACAAAATAAATATACAGGAGCAAGAGCTATACACTTCAAGTAACTAGGTATATGGTGTTCGGGGAAGGACAGATAATACTGGACAAAATGTAACATGGTGATTGGAGATCAGGTGCAGGTCACAGGTTAGGACCCCCAATGATAATTGGGCTAAACATGGCGTATAAGTAGATAAAAGATAATGACAACAACATGTGAGATATACAAATCAAGTAAAAAACAAATCAAACAGTTAGATAAACGAATCAAATAGATAAACAGGGGCAGGAGCTATACATGAAATGGACAAATATTACTGGATTAATATAACATGGTGAGATTGGAGGTGGAGTGCAGGTCGTAGGTTAGGATCCCCAATAATAATTGAGGAGGTGGATTTTGAGGTCTTTTTTGAAGCTGAAATAGGAGGGGTTGCAGCACAGGTTTTTTGGGAGGGCATTCCAGATGATAGGGGCATTCCCAGAGAAGGAGCGTGATTGTGTGGCTTTCTTTTTATGCAGTGGTGGTATAAAGAGGAGGGAGTTAGTGCTTCTCAGGGGACGTGTGGTGCCCGCAATGAGGAGTTTCTTGGAGAGGTACTGTGGAGTGTTTTGGTGGAGGACTTTATGAGTGATGCAGGCAGTTTTGTATGCAGATCTGCCTTCAATAGGGAGCCATTTAAGAGATTTGAGAGCCGGGGATATGTGATCGAAGCGTTTGCAGTCTGTAATGAGCCTGGCGGCCAGGTTGAGCACAGCTTTGATTGGAGCAAGGTGGACCTTGAGGATTCCACTGAGGATAGCGTTACCATAGTCAATATGTGAAAGAACAAGTGACTGAACTACAAGTTTAAAATCATCGTTGGGTATAAAGGGTTTGATTTTCTTGAGGTGACGGAGAGTGAGGAGGGCTCCTTTAGCAGAGTTTTTGATGTGGACGTTAAGGGTTAGGGTGTTGTCGATAGAAATACCAAGAGATTTGACGGAGTTGGACAAGGTGAATGAGCAGTTGAGTGCGTTAAGGTCAGAGATCCATGTTTGAACGGGAGCGGGTTGTTTTTAGGGGAGAAGAGAATGATTTCAGTTTTATTAGGGTTAAGTTTGAGATGATTGGAGTGGAACCAGGTTTGGATTTTGGTGAGGGTGTTGTTCAGGTGTAAGATGTCGGCATGAGTTTTAATCTTGTAATAGATTTGGGTGTCATCGGCGTAGAGGTGGTAGTTGATGCCTGCTTGTTTAAGAATGAGGGTGAGGGGTTCCATAAAGAGGTTAAAGAGGGAGGGAGAGAGAATAGACCCTTGGGGGACTCCAAGGGAGACAGGAGTGGGGTTAGAGAGACAGTTTTGAATTTTGATTTGCTGAGTTCGGTGTTGTAGGTAGGAGACGAACCATTTGTAGGCAGTATCATTGAGGCCGAAGCGGGTCCTAAGCACATTGAGTAGGGCTGAATGGTTGACTGTATCAAACGCTGCGGAGAGATCAAGGAGGATAAGAAGACAGGTCTCGCCATTATCAAGTGATTGGTGGATGTGATCGACGACATTGAGCATCGCCGTTTCGGTGCTGCAGCCTTTCCTGAAGCCTGATTGAAAGGGATCAAGTAGGTTGAAGTTTTCGATGTGTTTGTCTAGTTGTAGTAGGACACATTTTTCAAGGACCTTTGAGAGAAGTGGGAGGTTAGTGATGGGGCGGAGATTGTTTAGGTCATTGGGGTCAGCATTGGGGTTTTTGATTATGGGAGAGATTTGTCCAAGTTGAAGGGAGGTGGGGACACAGCCAGTGGAGAGAGAGGTGTTGATGATTGTGGTCCAGTATGGGGTGATGATGTGCTTAAGGGCAGGGACAAGGTTAGAGGGTAAGGGGTCTTTTGTGTGGGAGGACGGTTTAAGATTACCAATTATATTAAGACTTCTAGCTCAGTCACGGGGAGGAAGTTGAGCAGGGAGGCATTGTTCTTTAATTGTGAGTTAGGAGAGTTGGTTTCCGGAGAGGTAGCAGGGTTAGTTGGTCGAGGGGATGTGGGGTAGGCATTAGAGGTGAGGACGGGTTTGCATTGGGAGTTTGTGGGGAGCTGTGAGAAGCGGAAGTATTGATCAATTTTGGCTATTTTTTCTGAGAAGAAGTGGGAAATTTCTTCACATCTGGCTGAGGAGGCGGTCAGATTAGGAGGTGCGGGGGAAGTTTGGTTACGAATGATTTTGAAGAGTTCCCTAGGTCTGTTTTTGGCATGATCAAGTTGAGTGCGGAAGAAGAAGGCCTTTTCCTTGAAGATGTGTTTTTTGTACGTGGATCTAGCATGCCTGAGGAGTGCAAGATGGGCGGGAGAGGGATGGTGTCTCCAGGTTCTTTCCGATAGTCTGAGTGACCGTCTTTCGTTATTAAGCTCGGTATTAAACCAAGAGTTGGAGGGGGTGGTTCTTTGGTTTTTGAGTTTGGGCGGGGCTAGCTGGTCAAGGATACCAGTGACAGTATTGTTAAAGTGTTCAGTGAGCTCATTGGCATTTTGTGAGGGGGGAATGAGAAGAAGTTGAGCTTGGAGTTTAGACTCAAGAACACCCGGGGGATATGTTTTAGATTTCTGGTCAGTTTCTTAGGTCTGTTAATTTTGGAGGTGGGGAGATTTGCATTGGTAGCAATGGTGAACAGTATAAGGTGATGGTCGGACCAGTCAATGGGGACGATATTGGTCACGGAGGCCAGATCTTCGTTGGAAAGAATGGCGTCACGGATGGCTCCTTTGGTGTGTGTCGGGGACAGGCATAGTTGTTTGAGTTCATTGATCTCAAGTATATTGGTGAGGAGGGGGATAGTGGGATCATCGGCATCGTTCCAATGGATGTTGAGATCCCCAAGAAAGAGATTTTTGAGTTGGATAATGAGGATTGTGTTAGGAGCTCAGATAAGTCCTCGATGAAGGGCTGGGGGGCCTGGAGGGCGATAGATGTTGTGTAGACGAATTGGGTGGGAGTTTTGGGTTGTCAGTTCAGCTTCCAGGTATTCGCAGGAGGAGTAGCCAGAATTATTGACAAGGGATAGCTGAAGTTCATTTTTAAAGATAATGGCTAGACCACCCCCAACTCTGTCAGGTCTATCTTTTCTCAGAATAGAGTATCCCGGGGGAGAGTAGGTCAAGTATGCTCGTTGAGTGGTCTTTGAGCCAGGTTTCTGTGAGGAATGCAATGTCAATGGATTCACTCAGGATAGTTTCCGAAATTTCCGTGGCATGTTGGACTGCGGATCGACAGTTGACAAGCATACATGTAAGTGGTGTGGGGTTGCATATGGTGGGTGGGCAAGTGTGGATCGACGTGAGTTGAGGCGGTGGTCTGGGGGAAGCGGGGAGGAGGGGATTCTATTAGTCCCTAAGATAATAGGGATGTGGGAGTAGGGAGTGGAGAATTGGTGGTTGGTAAGCTAGGAAGGTAAGAGTTGCATAGGTCGGAGAGGTCGGACGGGGAGAGATGGTTCGAGGTGCGGTGAGGTCTATGTATACGGCAGCGGAGAGGAGTCGATCTCCAATGATTGTGTTTGGTGTTAGGGATTTTCAGGGGGAATTTTTGGGGGGATTTTTGGGGGGATTTTGGGCAGGGCTGGGTGGGGGTTTTATGGTGAGGAGGGTTCTGGAGCTGTGGGAGATAAAGTCTTTCCTGAGTTGAGAGAATTTAGTAATTAAATTAGATAGGTCAAGTTCAATGTTGTGTAGGCTCTGGGCAATTAAGGTGAGGGGAGGTATCGAGGGGGTGGACTGGGTTAGTTACGGAGGGTGGATTGATGTGTGTGGGTGGAGATAGGGAAGTGAGTGTGGAATGAGGGGTGACGGGGCTGTTGGGTGTGAGGGGTTCGGTAATCAAATTGGATAGGACACGTTCAGTGTTATGTAGGCTCGTGTCAATTGGGGTGGAGGGGGTACTGAAGGGGCGTGGGCGGGGTGTAGGGAAAGATCTGGGTTAGTTGCAGAGGGTGGACTGATGTGAGAGGGGGCGATAGGGTAGTGGGAGTGGAGTGATGGGTGACGGGGCTGTTAGATGGGAGGGGTTCAGTAATCAATTTAGATAGGTCGAGTTCACTGTTGTGTAGGTTCGGGGCAATTAGGGTAGAGGAGGAATTGAAGGGGCGGGGGAAGGGAATGATCTAGGGGTAGGGAGTGGTCTGGGTTAGTTGCGGAGGGTGGACTGAGGTGTGAGGGGGAGATAGGGTAGTGGGTGTGGAGTGAGGGGTGTCGGTGCTGTAAGGTGTGGGGGGTTGGGCTAGGTTAGACATGAGGTTAAGAACTTCAGGAGATGTGGTCAGAGAGGATAAAAGGGCATAGAGTGAGTGGAGAGCGGATATATTGGGGTGGGGGGTTGTGTATTTATCGGGGTTGGGATAAAGGATTGGGAGGCAGAGTTAGGAGGGCCTGAAGGGGCAGGATAGGAGGGGTGGGGAGGAGAAGAGGGTGTACGGGATGGGTAGGAGGAGGGGGTGAGGAGTTGTGTTAGGGGATTGAAGGGGCAAGGACGGTGGAGTACGTGAGTAGTTGGGTAGGGGGGGAGAGGTTGTGGGGTCAGGCAGAGGCGGGGTTGTGGGAGGGGAATGATAAGTAGATGGTAGGGATTGGGGGCAACCGTTTTTAGTGGAGGGGCCCGAGGCGTGTGAGTTCCGGTAGCGGTAAAGTGTGGCAACGGGCTTTTAGGATTCAAGGTTTGAAAGGTACGTAGAGGTAAAGGGAGGTAATGTATCTTTAGGGTTCAGAGGTGGGTAGAGGTAATGGGCTAAATATGTATATGTTATCTATATATTTCTATATCTCTGATATATATATATATATATATATATATATGTACCACAGTGTAAAACAATGCATTGCAAATGACAATAATCCGTTTAAGTTATGCTTTGTTAACAACATACATTGTAACCACTAATATTCTGGCTTTGCCAATGCTTTTTGGACTATAACCCCCAATATTTAAGTTTATTTCTGAAAATCAGACTAGAAAAGGCCTTCAAACGCAGGGAGTTTCTCCCTGCACATGGCGAATGTTGTCTGTTTTCCCTTCCAGTGACTGCCAAGCCTTGCAGGTCGGAGCCGGGGAAGTAAACTATGTATAGGGATGACCAACATGAGGTGGACCTTCTGGTGCATAAAAAATGGAAACCCTATCATGGAAGGATCACTGCCTTTCAATGACCACCGGCAGAGCGAGCGGTGGCTCCACCGGTGGTCAGTGGCGGCTGGCATCTACTGAGAGGGGCGCGGGCAAAAGGGTGGGTGCGCGCTTGGACAAACAAAATAAAAAAATCAAGAAAAAAGAAAACACTTACCGGATCATGATGGACGATGTCCTCCTCACTCCAGACCTCTTCTTCTGGAACTGCAGTGCAGGGCCCAACAAACTCCCTCGACCAATCCTGACCTGCTCACATGCTGTTAACCAGCATATTAGCAGTGTCCTGATTGGTGGGAGTGACCTCTCTCGGTGCTCTCTAGTGCATTGGAGAGCTCCACTTGCTCTCAACCCAGTTGTCTAAAGACAGCATGGTTGAGAGGCTTAAAGTGCGCCTGTCTGGATGGCAGTCTCAAGACGGCCGGCCAAAGAGACATGCGCACTTTAAACAGTGCAAAGGCAGCCCTCTGCCCATCACTCCTCTCTGCTGGCACTCAGCAGGCCCGGACTCGTCCTGATGCTAGGTTCAGGCCGGGACGATGAAAAATAAAATGGCAATGAATTACCATTTTATTTCTCATCTCTGAGGCTGCCTCGGGCAGTTAAGTGGGGCGACACTCCTCTGCTCCAATGGAGGAACTGCCCCTGCAGGCAGTCAGTCAGCAGCTCTCCTGCTCTAAATGTGGCAGGGTAACTGTGATTTTTTGGGAGGAGGGAGAATATAGATTTATAGTGGTGTTGTATGTCAGAATATTGACCACAAAAATATTATGCTACAAAATATCATAGAAAAAACTATCAGCAATACAAATATGTTGAAGTTAACAGCTTCAGATTCTCAGAAGGGGGAGCAGTACTATGCTTCACACCATCATAATGACTGAGCTAGTGACTGTAAGGATGTCTCCTGCTTACCTTTATCCATTATATTTGGCAGTAGCGGCTGATCCGGGACGGGAGTGGTGATGTGAGGGCAAGGAAGGGGGGTAGGAAATGAAAAAAAAAACACTTACTTGGGCCGGCCGCCATCTCTCCTCAGTCCTCTTCCTTCTTCCTGTCTCCGACGGCAGCAGGAAGCAGCAGGAAGCACCCGGACTCCCAGGCTCCCCTAAGCCAAATCACAACACTGCAATGTAGGGTGGTGAGTGGTCTGGGCGCCCTGGTTCGGTGCTAAGACGGGGACTGGGAGGCTTTGCATGTTCCTGGTGGGAAACTTGCAAAGTGCGCATGACTGTTTGGCCTGCCCAAGAGGGCCCAAGCAGTAATGTGCACTTAAGGAGTGCAAACCACTCCTTCCCCTGCTCTGGCCAGACCCCCGTGAGCCACTGACTTCAATAGGAAAAATAAGATGATAATAACAATACTTTATTATCATTTTCTTTTTTCTTTTGAGCAGTGGGGCGATGCTCCTCCACCTTAGCGGAGGAGCCGTCACTGATATTTGGTCAATTTCCAGATCTGGATGAGAATTATTGCTTTGGCATTGGAGACAGGGGCCATGGGTCCTGACTTATTTAAGCACAGGCTGAATCAGAACTTCCAAGCCTACTTTGGAGATGGGGCTGGTGGACCTTGAATTATGTTACACAGTCTGAACGAGAACTTCTTAGCTTACTTTTCATCTGTATCAGATCTTATCTTAATTTGTGTCCTCTTTCACTCTTATTCATGAATTATTTTGTAATGTTGCAGGCATAGGTCCCAAAATGTAAGACTCTGAGTGCTTGATATTTGTGTCTAATTACCACATTATTAGCCCGCTGGATACTTGGGCCTCCACACCATAGTATTTGAATATTTATTAGCAAATGTGGATATCAATTGGACTGACATGCATAGTGAGCTCATTTGAATCTGGGTCTGTTACCTTTATGGCACTATTTTTTATCTAAGATAAGATGGTTTAAGACTATTTGTTAGTTGTTATTAATTATTGTGGTAATCATTTTGGGAGAAGTATTTCTTGTCACTTGTTAGCTTTCTCGGTGTCCTTTCCAAGTCCTTTGATGGTCTAATTCCCGAGATACTATTATTTTGTACTTACACAGGACTTCAATGTGGAATTGAAAAGGGGGTAGTTCTTTAAGCCTGTAATAAACATTTGATAGTAGATCAGAAGTCCCAGAGGCATGGTATTGTTGTCATAAACCCGGATATGGACAGGCGGGGAGAGACTTAATGAATGTTTCGAAATTTCAAACATTTTAGCTGCTAATGGGATTTTTAGCAAGATAGGCCTGCATTTAACACACATGTGGACCATGGAGCTGGCTCAATCATCGACCTCCTCGTAATATTCACTGGACATGCATTTAGATAGATCACTTCCTTTTTGGTTATTTGTGAAAATGGGAGTGATCAAAATCCCCTGGATTTGGATTACTTATTTCCTGATGTTTCCTTAACCATTGGTAGAAAAACAAATCAGATCCTGGGTTGAAGCCCCCACTAATACCGGTAAATGCTTGTGCTGGGCTGAAGATTTCCTTATTGTGCTTTCTTAGACTGTAGAAGAGAAGAACTTCTTTTGCTTCTGAAATGCCCAGATATGGAGGAATGGTGATCAGGTTTCTAAATCTAGATATTGTAAAAAATGAAACAGAAGTGCAAAGGGAAGGTTAAGGACTGTCCAACTTGGTGATTTAATTTCTCTTATGCTGTTGCTAGACCACAACTAGGTAATGAAGGGAGTACCAAAAGGTCCTATGGTTTGCCAAAAGGGAGAATATGAGGTAGGTATGGGATGATCTTATAGATGTGCGTGATTCTACTGAACTAAGAACTTTTCAGGACCTGGTGACAGGTGAGGGAAAAATGATCATGTGGCTACTCATTGAATGTGGATTTTCTCTGAGGAGAAATGGCTTGCCCACCTTTCATCATTTATTATATGGTGCTGGTGAGCCTATTCATTTGAGTCTAATGACGCCTTTGGAGAGCCAAGGGAAGTTTGTGTTTACAATCAAAGAGGTAACTAAATACCTTATGGATACCCTTACCAAATTATTTGTTTAAAGCAAATCTCTGGACCCGTAGGTACCCTTTCTCACTTCACCAGGGTGATGATGCCATTTGTGGTATGCTGATAGTGTTAGTAAGCTGGCATTTATTAGTAAAGCAAATACAAGCAAGTACAAGGAGACGATGGACGGAGCGCTGAAACTTTTCAGACACTCACCCCCAGTCACATATCTGGGTTGAATCCATCATCGTTCTTTAGCTCACTTCACCACCCCAGTTCAGACCTAGCCATATGTAAATCAGTCTTGACCCTCTTCCTCATGGGAACAGTCCAGTGAACTGCCAAGCCAGGTTTTCCTAGGACCGGAAACAAGCATCCTAGGGCCTGTTTCAGGGTAACACCCCTCATCAGCCAAGCTAGCTTGAATCGAGTGGCAAAGTGAGCAAGGGCCCACGTCTGGGCATACCCTGCCAACTTAGGATGAACAAAGCAAACACAAGGAGAAGATGGACGGAGCCCTGAAACTTTTCAGACACTCACCCCCAGTCACAGATCTGGGTTGAATCCATCACCGTTCTTTAGCTCACTTCGCCACCCCAGTTCAGACCCAGCCATATGCAAATCAGTCTTGACCCTCTTCCTCATGGGAACAGTCCAGCCCGAACTGCCAAGCCAGGTCTTCCCTGGACCGGTAACAAGCATCCTGCGACCGGTTTCTGGGTAACACCCCTCATCAGCCAGGCTGGCTTGAATCCAGTGGCAAGGGTCACTTGCTCACTTTGCCAATGATTTGGTCGGAACCATGAAGCAGCCTAGTTGCAGAAATCATCTGTAAGAGTTTATGTTCCTTCTCAAACTAGTCATGGGCCAAAACATCTACTGTCTTGGGCTTTCCTTGTGAGAGAAACCTTTTAGTGAGCTCTAGAGTTATTTTTTTGTCTGGTGAGTTGATGTTTCCTAAAACAAAAGATCTTCAGAAAACAACTTTCCTTGCTGTCCCTGAAATAATGCATATTTACAAATCTGTATACTTTTTTTCTGCACTAATTTCTATCCCTAGAAATAAATATCTTAATGCCTGTGTGACTGAGACGAGTTGTGCACCTTGCAGATCAGCCTTTTTTATTCTTATACTCAATGCTTAATTTGAGCCGGTGTTTTACGGTGCTTAGTTCCTGCACTTAATTCTCAACACCAAGACTTACGACAGTCGGCCACATGGTGGCGCTGTTTATCTAATATAGAGATGAGGACAACAACATTTGTTTATTCATTCAATGTACATTACAACTGACCAATACCTGCCGCCCAAGCCATTGTTATAGCTTTGGTGGCCTGTAATAGTCTGAATTGTCACACTTGTAGGAGTGTGATGTTTAGTAATTGTGTTTGTGGTGTCATTGGTAGCACTGGCAGAGGCAATGGATTGGGCAAAGTGCAGTGGCCTCCGAGGGTCCTGACACTTATTTTTCTTTTGCAAATTAAGGACTGCTTATACTTAACTATGTGCATGTATGAATCTGTGCTCTCCCAAATTAAAAACAATGAAGAGAAACCCACCTTACAAATGCTTTCAACACCCACTTTCTAGCAGGTAACAGTTTAACATTTTATTGCTCTGCCGAAAAGATTTGCATTTACCGCAGTCTACTAAACATTAACACGTGTCATTCCACACTCCCTCTTTCAAATACGTCTGTTACTTCAAACACTTAGTGCTGAAACCTTCATGTTTTTCTCTTACAGTTTATTGGTGTCTTAGACGGGGTTTTTGCGGATATTGGTAGCCTATACCAGTACCATCAATATATTGTCTGCATTGGTCCATTAAGAGGTGTCATAATCTCCACAGAGTCTCACTCAATTGCGCCTAACAAAGGCCTAGTGCCAGTACTGGGGACCAGATGAGGGGTTACCTTAAGGAAAAACCTAATTTCAATGCCAGTTCCTGGCCCTCTTTGTAATAAGAAGCCAGGTGCATAATTCAACAGAAATTCAGAGGTTGATACCAGATAAAGACACTGTGCCAATTATTTTGAACTATGTCTGTGTCGAAAGTCAACCTAAATTGTATTATGGTGCTTCAGTACAGCAATATATCAGTTATTTCCTCAATGGGAAACTTCTGGTAAGGAGATATACTGTTGCTCGTTTCAAAGTTTTCATGACTTTTCTATTTGTAATATCTAGGATATATCATACAAGGAAAGGAATTTAACCAAAACCAGGATACCAAGGGTTAAATCTATGCATGAAGATAAAATCATACTGATTAGTCCTTGTATCTGATAGGAGAACTCTCTTCCTTTGTTAAATTATTGTAACTTACATTCTCTTGTCAGCTATACTGTATTGCAGTAGCGGTCCGTGGTAGGAGTGCTGGCCGGGCGGTGACGTGGGGCGGGGGAGGGGCAGGGTGGGGGGTAGTAAACCACGGATTACGGCCGAATACAGGTAAGTAAACATTTAAATAAATAAAACGAATTTCGTTGCGCGCACTGCATTGCATTTGGCAATGCAGCGCTCACAACAAAATTTGTTTTATTTATTTAAATGTTTACTTACCTGTATTCGGCAGTAATCCGTGGTTTACTACCCCCCGCCCTGCCCCTCCCCCACCCCACGTCACCGCCCGGCCGGCACTCCTACCACGGACCGCTACTGCTGTATTGTGGTAATAAAACGTCGAAATAAATCTGTGAATGAGCATTTATTAGAACACTTATTTTAAAAAACGAGTTTTTGAGCCACATTTATTTTCACTCTGATAACATATATAGTGTATATACACTGATGTGCATAGTGTAATATGATATTTATCAGCTCTGCAGGAGGGGGAGCGGCAACACGACCCAGTAGAGGCAAACATTAGAATGTTTACATTTTGCTGACCTTTTGTGAATAAACTGTTGATAAAACAATTAACAATGGTGAGGACTAGAAGATGTATGTATTTGTGAGGCTATGGCATTTACCGCATTATTATGCATTTCGTATATTTGCCAGTTAATTTGCCACATGTTAGACCTGCCAGCCTTAGGGTGGTCTTCCCCCCAAACTTTTTGCTTTAATCCTTCATTTTTTCTGACCTTGTTTTTTCTGGCCTTAGGACTCTGAGCACTTTATCACTGTTAGCCAGTGCTAAAGTGCATGTGCTCACTCCTCAAAACATAGTAATATTGGCTTACCCACAATTGGCATATTGAATTTACTTATAAGTCCCTAGTAAAGTGGCACTACGTGTGTCTAGGGCCTGCAAATTAAATGACACTAGTGGGCATGCATCACTGATTGTGCCACCCACTTAGGTAGCACTTTAAACATGTCTAAGTCCTGCCATTGCAGATTGTGTATGTGCAGTTTTAAATTGACATTTCGACCTGTCAAAATAAAGCATTTGCCAGGCCCAAACTGTCCTTTTTAGTATATATAAGAAACCCCAAGGGTAGGACCTGGACAGCCCAGAGGGCAGGAGGAAGGTATTTAAAAAGTAGGACATGTATTTTAAAGTTTTACATGTCCTGGTAGTGAAAAACTCTTAAATTCGTTTTTCAGTACTGCAAGGCCTATCCCTCTCATAAGATAACATAGGAGCTTGCCATATTACATTTTATGTGTCATTTCCAAAAGATAAGAAATAACCAGTTCATGTTTGGTGTCTCTGGAATCACAATTTAAAATCCTAATTTATGGTGAAGTCGATTTTAAAATTGCAGTACTGAAAATGCCACATTTAGAAAGTCTACATTTTCTTGCCTTTTATATGTAGGGCCTGTAACCTGTCTCTGGTCACACGACAGGGTGTAGCTGACAGTTCAGCTTTGTGTATTCCTTCTAGACAGTCATAGGCAATAGGGAGATTAGGTGTGCCTGTATGGGCCATCACTGGCAGGATGGGAGGGAGGAGCTGAGCACAGCCCCACTTACACCTGAATAGGCTGTGTCATGCCTCCACACAAAGGGCTGCATACCCACTGTAGTTAGTCTGGGGCAAGGACAGGGAAGGTAGGATGCCTGGGGACCTCCAAAGAAAAACTCTACAACAGTGATACTCAAAGTACGGCCCGGGGGCTGCATGGGGCCCTCCTGAACTTTACACGTGGCCCCCCTGATCAGCAGCAGCACTGGGCCTTTATTTAAAGGTTAATTCAAGTTAAAGAAAGGAAGTAACTAGGTTGTCCTGCACCACTAAACTTTAGGAACAACTTCATTTTCAAAGGGCAGCAAAAGTGTAAAAATATAAGGTTTCTTCAAAAGTTCAAAAAGTGTATTTCATTGACATGCAAACCATTTCACCTCAGTATATCAGATTATATCAGTGCATTGAGAAGTATTTTTTTAATTGATAGTTTCAAATATGATTTTAGAAACATACATTCTTTCCCCACACTGACAACAATGCCAGTAGTGAACTAAGAGGTAAGTCAGTTGCTTTGTGCACTCATAGGGTGGCCTCCTATTATACATGAACAACATTATAGTTTATTAAATCAAATACAGGAGAACGTTTTGTACAGCGCACATCCTGAAGTCATTTATTTCAAGGTCCTCTTATATGTGATAATAAAAGGAAAAGCAGGGAAAGTGAAATGACACAATTGCCTAGGATCACACAATTTGATAAAGTGTAAAAGCTGGGATTAATCACAGGTTTTCTGGTTTCACATTGTGCAATTCAGCCACTAGATGGATATGCTTTGCTTCCCCCATACCCACCTTACTGTGCACCTCACCCATCCACCCCGTCTACCATGGATTGCCACCCTGCTGTTATCAATGCCCCCTCTGTCACATCACAGACCAAACTTTGCCGCCCTAGGGAAGATGTTTGCGAGTACCCATGCTCTAGAAGCTTTTCCTCCACTTCAAAGGCACAGCAGGGTATAACTAATGGACCTCAGACACCACCACCACTTGAGTACACTTCTGGACATATGGATACTCTGCCAGGAAGAGGGACTGCTGTGCTGCTGAAAGGACTGCCACTCTGCTGGACTGCTGCTCTGAAGGAACTGCTGCCCTGCTGTTCTGACTTGATGCCTGCTGCCCTCTTGAATGGGTGAGAAAGACTGGACCAGCATCTCTTGAACCCAGAACCCAGAATGACTCCAAGGACTAGTTGGCTGGCCTCCTGAGCTGAAGCCTCAGTGACATAACAGGCTTCTAACAACCGTGCATCTGCACCTGCACTCTGTCATCTGTGAGTCTACCCAGCCAAGCGGCGCCATCCCAGTCCTGGATCTTTGGAAGTAGGCTTAAGGTGCTCTGTCAGACTCCGTGGATCCCGCGGAACTGAGGCATCTCCTCTGCTGTGCAGCGCAAACCTGAGCAGAACATATACATCGCTTGCGCTGCATGTATTGGACACATTGCAGAGGCCCGCAGCTCTTCAGAACTGATGCATCACCTCAACTGCGTTCGGCATTCTCGACGCCGGACTTTGCATCGCAAGCTCCGGTGATTGGATTCTTGAGGACAACGCAGGCCCTTGCATCACTGCCTCGCCGCATCTTGGAACCAAGGCATCACTTTGGCTGCGCAACATCTTTGACGCAGATCCACGCAACACACCACAAACCAGGTTTTAAGGTACTTTGTTGAGCGGGCCTACCTGAGTCCGGCCTGCGCTCCATCATGGTCGGTCTGAACTTGTGACTTTGTCCCAGTCCAGTGCAACCATATATCCACAGTTTGCGCTTTGCACTTTTTGGTGCTATTTTTACTACATCTTTAAAATGGATTATCTCTGGTTCTACTGATTGGATTTTTGTCGTTTTGGTCTTGTTTTATTTATTAAGTTAAGCAGCTTTAATAGTCTAACCTGGTGTGGGATCTTTTTGTGTGGTGTTTGCACAGTTTTACTGTTTAAACTGTTGCACAAATACTTTACACATTGCCTCTAAGTTAAGCCTAACTGCTCTGTGCTGAGCTACCAGGGGGTTGAGCACAGGTTAATTTGGGGTTTGCTTGTGACTTCACCCTGACAAGGATTGTGGTTGCTGCTTGAGAAGGGTTTCACCTCCCTAAACCAGTAACCCAATTTCTTACACCACTTATTTGAGGAATTTCACAAGAATGTTGTTTCTATCTCAAATGGATGAAACTAATACTGCCAGAGAAGGTAGCACATAATTTGTGTTTTTACCACATATTTTAGACAATCTTGCTGCATTTTTGGTCCTCCTTCCCATATAATTATAATAGTCCTGACAGGGAGGAGCTCTGCAGAGTGGGTTGGGTAACTGTTGTTATGATGATGAGCTCTATAATTGACAGGGAAGCATGAAATTGTTGTACCCTGTACATAGAGACACTGGTAGCCATGTAGTATATTCCAAGTCTTCTTTATTGGTTCCATGTCAAGGTAGCATCAATCTCTGTCCAGCCAGCTCTGGTCAGGTACTAGTCATGTTCCAGCCCCACCAGGAGCAGCCTGCCTAGCTGCTCAGCCCATCTCTAACTGTCCCCACTCATCCACACAGGCACCCAGGCATTCCATTCATCACAGTCACACCAACATTCCGTAACTATCTCTCACTCTGGCTGAGCAGCTAGGAGGACCTAGGCTGATTACATATAAATGTAATACTGAGGATATAACATTATCCCTTTCCTTTAAATAAAAACAAAAATAACAATTCTAAAGGAGAGAACTATACACAAGAAAGCGGTAATGTTCGGAACTCAGGGATGCAACTTAAAGCAAAACATCACGAGAGAGTGAACAGTAAAATCAAGAAAAGATGGGCAAAATACGACATCAAAAATATGAGCATCAATATCCCCCATCCTCCCCCATGAAAATTATCAAAACATTATGAAGCGTAAACTTGTAGAAATTCAAGAACAAATTGTAATACTATGTAACATAGGATAACACACCCCACAACCAATCCCAAAGAAGATATGTGGAGTGACGCAAAGGGTAACACACCCCGCGACACCAATCCCAACTGCAAGGGAACTAACAAATATAACAGCAATAATGTCTTTATTTTACGGCTTCCTGTAAAATATGGATTTTAAACCACTGCAGTTTGTGTATACATGCACACAAACACACACATATTGAATATCTATTGAAACCTGAACACCTCACAAGTGTTGTATATTTTCCAGAAATGTTTGAGCATTGAACCAACTCTGTGTGTTGCTAAGTGTGCCTCTCTTGGGTCGACCAGCATTTCTGAGTCATCCAAACTCAATCAATGAAGTTGGATATGAGCAGGCACCCATTTCAGACTCTGATGATAAATATTCCAACTTAGAGGAAGGTGCAACATTTCAATGTGTTTGCCATTTAAGCCACCAGAAATTGCAAACTTTATTTACAAAACCTCTATTAAAAATAGCCTGCGAAGGTTCAAGTTTGTGCAGATCTGCAGATTAGAGCATCAGAACAGCTGCTTAATTCAGGAATAATCAGGCAGCTAGTGAGGGAAAAACACCATTCTATCATTTTCTTTCATCCACAGCAGGAAAGTCTACAGACCTAATGGGCCAGTGACTATTGTCTGTATATTCCACCCAGCATCTGTTACATAAAGCAGCCAAAAAGGACTTAAAAGCACTGAAAACAGGTACAATTCAAAAACTATGAATCATGATGGGTTGGATAACAAAGAAAGAAAAAATCTCCAGCTAACATATAAAAATAGGTACACGTAATCAATGAAGGAATTTGTCATTATGAAAATATGTTTCTGCCGCCGCATTAATATGCAATGAAGAGAAATGTTACAGAAAAACAGCAGGATGGTAACAAGCTGAGTTACAACATATGAATACATAAATTAACACATTCAAAACAGATACATAATAGGGCTGACATGAAGAGATAATGAAAATCAGTGTGAAAAGTACAAAAGTGTACCAGTGAGTAGTGTGAATAGTAGAAGAATTGTGGTGTAAAAGATAATGAAAAGAATGGATGCCAGAGGGGTTTAAGAAATGGAGGTGCAAACAAGTTGAGAGTTCCGAATTTAATAAATGGGCTGAGATTGAGAATGAATTGTAAAAGCAATATAAAGAGTGGAACTCCAAGTTTGCGTGGCATATCCTGATCTTGCACGAGATTTGGGGTAATGTGTTTCCTATAATATATGGTACATAGTCCCTCAATCAGGATGCACATTTGATACACTGTTCCTTCAAATTCAGAATACACTAGTATCACATGCCAGGGTGATGTGAATTTGTCATAACAGGGCATTGGCACTTACTTTATAACATTGCAACTTTGAGCTGTAGAATGGTAGATTTTACCACCGTAATGAGAATTTTACCTACAGGTTGTTATATGTAGTTTGTGTGTTATTCACATGTAAACAGGACTGAAATTAATACACCTGTGAACTTCATACTTGGAAGCACAAACCTACCCAAACTGAGATTCACTTTTTCCCCTCCAAATTTGAGAAACACATTTATTTATTCAGACCTAAAATTATTTTCTCACCAACAGTGAACAACATCAGTTTCTGCCACGAACTTGGATCTTGCTACTCTCCTTTTCACACTGAGAAATAACTGCTTTGCCAGAATATAAAATACTGACACTCCCCACGACTAGACTCTGAAACGCCTACTCTCCTAACAGAATCAAACTCATTCCCTGAATAAAAATGGCAACACTCTTTAGTTAGCAAAGTAATCCTACATTTGATATATTTTGAGATTATTCATCAGATTAGTCTACAATAAAGATGGCCACTCTTTTCCAAAGATTTTGAAAACTGTTACTAATTTCACATGCCTAAACAGTGTGAATGGATGTGGACGGTTACATGTAAGACATAAACTTTTATCAACTAACATTATTCATTCACTTTGTTGAGGTGCAATTTTGCAGTGATAGGAAAAATCACCACATAAATGCTTCACTTGGACATGGGTCTCATCTGTAGTGTCACCCATGAACGTTGGTTCACCAAACTGGCAGTGGTAGAGGAAGTGACATCACGCACAGCTTGTCCCCCATGATATTACAGGTTTGACCCATTGTTCCTCTATCAGCCCATCAACAGCCTCTGATTTGCTACTGTGGGGCTATGAATAGGACTAGCGCGTGAAAACTATAGAAATTACGGAGGGGTCCATCTTTACTTTCTGTTCTGGTGGGGAAGCTAAAATAATATTTTGAGATTAAGCAGTCACATACATCTGTTTGTGGGAGCATCAAATTGTTTAGAAAGGGATGCATGAAGCGTTTACAACAACAGCTCCTTTTTGGGTATAGATTTTCTATTAACTCCAGTGGAGCAACATTTTTTAAACAATATTTAGGACATAATATTTGAACCAGACAATATTTTGGTTACATAGCATGCTCTTCAAAAGGAACTCACAGTTGAAATTATTTTGACATGACTAGAAACAAGATAAAGGCAGCGGACCCCAGCTCATTGCACCTATCCCGTGTCCCTGAACAATTCCTAATATCAAAATTCAAGCCTATGTGTGCACACAATATCAGCACCTGCTGCCTAGGTGCAGCCCTAGAGCAAGGATATTTCAAATTGAAACCAAGTAAAGGTGCACCACCAATGATAACAATATAAACAAATTTCAGAATAGAATTCCAAGGTGTATACAATTCTTCCCTTTATTTCTTGTATTCTTGTAAAAAATGTGTGTCATCAAATTAACAGCAGAAACAGTCAACGCGTTTCGTCCACGGCAATGGACTTCTTCAGGGCAAAATGGTCTCCAATATAATCTCATTAGAGGATTTTCATACACGCAACATTGGTTATGATCCAAGACGCATGTCGGTACGAGTCAGCAAATCATAGACCCCCCAATAAAACAGATGATATGGAATATGATAACATCCACAAGCATTAAAGTGAAGTTATTTGAAAGAATCTCCAGACATTGATTCTGTGGTTGAATGCCAATATAAGAGGTCCATCCACCCCGCTGTGGCACTTGAATTAGTGCAGTTGACCCCAAACATCTGGTAGTCCCCCTGTACCAGACCAAGTGATAGGTTGGATGTCCGGAGAGTCTTCCAAATAACTTCACTTTAATGCTTGTGGACATTATCATATTCCACATAGTCTGTTTTATTGAGGGTCTATGATTTGCTGACTCACGTCTTGGATCATAATTTTGACATCAATTAACATCCAATTTCATTATGATAATCACTTCATAGGGACATATTCACAAACATCATTTTTTAGTATGTGAAATAGTACTAGAGAAGTACAGCTCATATACTACAAAATGCCATTCACAAACCAATTGACAGAGGCCTCCGCTTCACTTGTCTTTTCTTTGCGGACATCTCCAACAAGGTGTGAAAAGCTACTGGTAGTAACTTTACATTTATAAATTCAGTCTTAGATGTTTCCAATCCTTGAGCAGAGGGAGTTGACAAATACAAGTTTACAATTAGGTGTAAATCTACAAGCACAAATTGTGATTAGCACAAAGGTGTAGATTTACATCAAGGTGCAGGAGTACAATGTGGACATATGTATAAAATGGAGACATGTATACTTTGCTTTTCTTAGTTATACTAATCTGATTATTTATGCTTACCATAAATAAATGGTGGACCATAATTGTTACTACTGTCTTTGTAATTTAACCACACTGATATTGGCTCCGCTTGTCAGAAACCTGTGATTTCATGGGTCCCAGCAAATGCAGAGATACAGCCATCCATTAATTTACAGGGGCCATTTGTGGGAGGAAGATGCAAATAGACGTCATGGTATGTAAATGTTCGTGGAAAATATCATGATCTCATGGAAATTAAAAATTGGAAGAAAACAATCTTGCACCTTTCAATAGCTTGATAGGGCAGAAAAAGATGGAAACTACAGTTTTGTTATGTTTGTGACAGTCCTGGTTTGCCATTTCAAGGACAAAGAGCTCCAAGTAGCCTAAGAGACTGTGGGAGAAATTGTCAGTCATCCATAGATGAAACTAAAACCTTGGTGACATCAATATGTTCAGCATCTGGTATCATTACTCTCAGGAGCTCACTGAAAATATGCATCCAGGGGTTTCATGAAATGCAACTTCACTAGATATTGATACTGGTTCATAGTTGCTGATAAATACATACACTAACACCCAGGGCCAGTCAAGTTCATAAGATAAAACAAGGACAGCGTCCAAATACTTTTTAGGAACCTACCACCGGTGCTGCCACATGCAAGCTACCTCTCATTTGTACCACTCTACGTATCTTCCTCTTTCTGTTGTACTTTTTTTCCATTAGAAACACCATATATAGGAATCACAGGAACATCAACTGGCAATGTTTACTTCCTGTACCAAATGCTGTCACTGTAAAAAGACACTGACTTTGCACCTTCTCTTACCTACCTGATCCAGCGCCAATCAGGGATCGATAATCGATAATACACAAACATTGGCCCATACACATATACCCAACATAAATCCCTGATAGCACTGTTTCGAGTTCAATCGTTAAATCAGTTGCTTACTATCTACAGGCTCATCCTAACACATTTGATACATAATTGAACCTATAAGCAAACTCTCTTTCCTCTGGTCGATGGACCATTAGTTGAAGAGTTGATGATAACTAATTATTGATCTATACTACTGAATAAAGCACAAACTCAAAATAAGGTTAATAATATTTATCGCAAATAATGTGAAGGTAAATGCTCATCATGTACAGTTTTACAAAGCAAACAAAGAATAAATCACAGAGAGAGAACATTTATCAAAACAAAAAGATATCAAACTCACATCAAAATGATTAGAATGCAATAAGGGAGTGGATAGATGAAAAGACATAAGATTCAGAGTCAAATATACTTTTGCAAATAATTATGCAAGTTACAGATTTTAGCTATACGAACCTAAGTATTTTAGTGGAAAATCTACCCCCTGGCCACGAGAATAGATGGGGGTTTCCCAAGAAAGATTCAGGGAACAAAGAATAGGACAGGAACAGGAAACAGGTAGGCCTCTATCTGCATACAGCAAAACCGACGGACAGTGACGATTTCCCCTCTCTAGCTTCTTCAAAGAGGCACGCCCAAGAGTTCTAGAACTGTTCAGCAAACTCTCCTAAAAATGACACCTCCCAGACACCCCAGTTGTACTCTAAAAACCTACATTGTCCATCCCACCATAGTAGCAACATTTTTAGAATCTCAGTCTCTCATTGGTCATTTTAGGGGGTGTTCTATCACACCACCATAGTCACGTCCATGGTTTCACAGCATTCATTGTTCAAACTTTTCATCAATACGTAATCCACCTTCACAAATACAGCTTCCTTCATTTGCAACATGTTACGAAAAAACTTTATATTTTATTGTCTGCCTTCAGCAGCTTCCGCGGAAGAGGTTTGTTCACTTGTTAATGTTCTCACGGCCATCCTTCGGTTACTTGGCAGACAAACAATGGATCACGAAGGTCATTGACATTGCCTTCTTCATCTCTCTCTCAAGCTCGAATTTTCAGCTTTTATTGAATTCTTCTGCTATTAACCCTTGACTCGTCATGCAACCGATGTAAGCCCATGTAAGCTTCACTACGATGAATAAAACACAGACATCATTATTTTCATGAAATATTATTTTTCACTGTTCACCACCCACCATTTGCACTATCCTGCATTATTTATCTATTAAAGCATTAACGCACAGAAAGCAGCATTATTAATATTTTAATTTTTCAAACCGAATGTGAATGCGGCCTAGTTTTCATGCATTAGTCCACGCATTAGTGCACGCATGCGCATAAGCATTTCCCCATGTTTTTTGTGTTTTTGCATGTTAGTTTCACCGCATACCATTAGTAAATGTTACCAAGGAATTAATCCAAGCAGGTTTTATTTTCTTAAACCCCTGCTCACTGTCACATGCTCTTTGCGATTCCATTAGTGCACATGTTGGAGTTAGGTATTTTAATTAGAAGTCGTAGAACATGGGAATGTTGGGCGCTCCATTGAAAACAATGGAGTGCTCCGGGTTTCTAATGGCTGGTAGAAGCCCGGAGCTCCAACATTCCAATGTTGCCGTTCACAGCTGTTGCTGTGAACAAAGGCCTCACGGAGCCCGAGGGAATTTCAGTCCCCTCGGGCTCCATGAGGCCTTTGTTTTATTTGTTAGAACATTCTGCCCTCTAGGGGCGGAATGTTCTAATAGCATTATACCCTCAGTAGATGGGTTATACGGCAGTAAAGTCTCGCTCCCTTGTTGAAAGCCCTCAGCTTCGGCTCTGGACTTTAATGCTGGAGCAGACCTTTAATAGCCGGTATAGCCTGCTACGGTGGTCTATAAGGCAATATGGGAGCACACATGTCTATAGCCCTCACACTACAGACAAGTTCAATTAACACTATCATTGCTGGATCACCGCACCTTAACTGAACTGCTATTGGACTTCCCAAAGCTCCTTTCTGCTGCCTCTAGTTGCTGCCCCCCTTAATGTGCCAACAGTGTAGGACATTGTTCCACGTGGTGCCTGTTTCCCCAGTCTTCGAACCATGCTCTCCCAGATTTACAAAGAATTGTGCAACACAAAGCTACTCAAAAATCTGCTGCAGTGCAAAACAATACGCAGTACTTCATTTACAATGTGCCAAGTGGCAGTGATGTCATTGGCTACACGAACACTAGTATTGCAATGTTTACATGATGCTAAACAATATTTATTGTTGCACCACTGTGCAAAAGGCAAGCAATTGTTGTATTGTTTGTTATTTTATTTGTAGCGGCACACCCTCATATTCCAAATTATTAGCATACATGGCCACCTAAGCATCATTAACTTAATATGTGTAATTTTCGAGACACAGTGGAAGTGCAGGTAAGGCACTGAAATTCTTCTTGTTTTTCACAATGGGCAACGAGATTGGGGTAGAAGTAAGTGAAGAGCCCCTAAGAGAATTGGGCAAAGTTAATTATAAGGAAGGCGTGGTTTCGACCTTTCTGGGCTACAGCCCTTCCTTATGGTGATTCAAACAAGCAACAGGAGCTCGAAAGACATTAAAGTAATGTGCAAATACCTCAAGGAAACATGGGTAGGAAAAAGGTCATAGCAGGAACATCAAACACTCGCACTGCAGTGAACCGGAGGGGCCTGGAAATGACAAAAAATGCTGCCCTAGAGTCCCGGGTGTCATGCACACAAGGTATACAGAAGCCGCTATAGCATGGCTTCCCAAACGAGGGCAGCTTTCAGTATCAATACTTTTAGATACACTGAGGCATTTGGCAAAACCACAATTAAGAAGCACTCCCTAACGTGTTGGTAGATGACAAGGAAATGGAGCGAGGAATTAGTGGTGGGCAGAAGAGCAGACTAAATATACAAAGAACATATCTCTGGGCCCACCAGCAGCTAGGACAGTTGGCTTGCCACCAGCTGCAATTCTTAAGATCTAAGCCACAACCAAACCACAAAACAAAATACACACCATCGTAATAACCAAGGCACATGACCTTGTTTTAGTCTCAACTTTTGAAGCTCAGCCCCCATCTCCAAATAAAAATGGCAGTACTGAGATCACACCACCCATGATGATAACCAGGACCCACATTTCAAATGAAAACAGAATGGTAGAGTTATCATATAACCGAGGATGATAATAGGGACCATTTATCAATCGAGATGATATATTTCAAAAAGTCAAGAGGACAGGGCCAAAGGCATGAGCAGGGTGGCCTTTATTTGCAGTGCCACAATATGAAATGTTTTGTAACTAGAGCATTTAATGCTGCACTGTTCAAATGATGTCTAGGTTCACTTTGCATCATATATGCAATGCTAGAGGTGGACTCCTTTTCCAGTCAGCAGTGTAAAATATATAATTGCCAATTCTCCTCTCAGCTCATAAAAATTTGAAAAGTACTTCAAATAGGTAAGGGCTGAAGGGCACTGACCCAAACAAGCCAATAGCCGATGTTTTTTTTACCAAAAGTCCACTCTGTCTTTTTATGTGTTGATGATGTGAGCCCTGTAATTCAACTAAAGCGGCCTGTAGCCAGATCTAAAAAAGATGTGAAACCTATTGCTATCTTTCATTTCAGGACTTCCATCAACCAATATGGGGTTCCTTGTGGCCTCATCTTTTCATGCAAATATACCCTAGCTGAAAGACTACTAGCACTTTTCTCTTAAGCCCTATAAATGGTATCAGATACCGAGGCCCAATTCAAAAACACTTTTTAATTTAAGTGTGGAGAAGACATTGTTTTCTGGATGTAAGATTCACATCCTGGAATTTTACATTTGAAAGTGTATTTCTTTTGGAATTGTGCTATTCCACCAGCACGTCAGAATTGCTTCATTCACAAGTTTAGAGTTGCAAATGGGATGTAGGTGGCTCTCGGTGGGGAATCATAAAAACTAGTTGAACACCCACACATTTGTGGGCATCTACATACTTCTTGAAGGTAGTATCTAAACCCTGGAAAAGAATACACATTTGTTCTTGCTAAGAGTAGGTTTGTTTTCAAGCTGGGAATGGGGCACAATCATCCTCTATTTAATAGGGATGTTGAAGAAGGGGTTTCTCCATGGAGAACAATATTTTCACTGTGGAGAAATAAAAATATTACACATGCAAAAGCACATTTGCTTCACATTAAGGCCTTTATGATTTTCCACTTGGTGCAAAATCCACAATTGTAAATTGTATGCATAGGAGGACTCCATGAAATCTACGACTGGAGTAGATTTCTGAGCATTCTGCTGGATCCTTTGTGAAGCCATAAAATGGCAGAAATCAATTCCGAATGTAGGAGCAAAATTAGGGGAGCTGGTCTTTCACTTTCAGTTGTAATTCTTCGGGAATTGAAACTTACGTTTTTAGTCATTTGCATTGTGCATAACACCTATTGAAGTTGTATTGCTGTAGAAAAAGCCATGCTGCACCAAAATCTACCAGATTAATTATATCTGATGCTTAAGATCATTGCTCCATTATGCTCATAGCAGGTGTATCCCATGCAAATGATGCAGATGAAATGATTTTGTCTATTTTCTTTGGATGCAAAGTATTTTTGTGTATGTGATAGATTCACTAATCACTACGGAGAAGTTCCAGATTAAAATCAGAGCAAATTAATTTTATCCCCATGTATACAAGGTGTTTCATCCTCGCAAAACCCGTGTTGCCACCTAAGGATAAAATAAAAAAAACGCAAATGCAATATGCAAAAGTAGAATTGTTGGTTTTGCTATTGCACAATGTCAACATTGCGATTCCTTCTGAGTGGTTGGCGAAGGGGGATGGCAGAAGCTGCGCTCCCCGTTTCCTTCAGATTTGCAAGGACCTGTATCAATGGTTTGCAAATGCTTTGACATTGCCAGTCCTTAGCCATTTCCAAAGTGGAAGCAGTTCGAAGAAATTGTCCATTGAACCTGCCTATACCAGGGATCGCTTCAACTGAATAAATGACAGCTGTGGACATCGAGGGGAGCAGATAGCCTTCCCATGGACTGATGAATGTGCCCCTTTAAGTAACTTTAATATGGAGCCCTATCTTTTGGCACTGCAACCACTCCCCCTTCAACGGCCTGGGGTTGTAATATAATCACTTTGTGAATGTATATGACCAGGGCCGGACTGACCGTAGCGGGAATCGGGCGTTTCCCACGGAGGCTGGAAGGGCGGGGGCTGGTTTTGCAGCAGTGGAGGCCAGTTTGGTCGCTACGGGCTGGTTTTGCGGCGGTGCTGCAATATCGGTCCCCAGGAACAAAAGCAGCGGTGCCTCATACTTGCAGCCCCCTTGGGAGCTGGCCCATCAAAATTACCAGGGCTGCTTTGAGGTTGGAGGTCGTCTGTTCCTTGGAGGCTTCCATCTCTGCATTCACAGCTGTTTACGAACGAATCCTCTTCATGAATATTGATGAGAAGGGACTTCCGTGAATCCACACGACCAGTGCCTTGGGATATGCTGGACTGGTACATCCCTAAAAGAGCTATGAGATGGTCATGTTTCTATACAGGCACTATGCACACAGACCTGCCAATTGTACATTTAGCCTAGCGGCTCTGTCGTTCAGTTTGGCATTTCATTAGTTTAGTCAAGTTTAGATTCACATTAAATGGCAAGGTCATACAGAGGTGAAACTGATGCTTTCTTGTAGTCAGTGCAAGAGTGTAATTTTGAATAATAGAAGCTCCTATTCCGCTATCATCCGCCACATGCAATCATATTTACCAGTGCTTAGGCGCTGCACATGCATAATACCTATGGGACATAAACGTTTCCCAATGTATGACCGATAAAATATTCTGAGTGCGAAGAATGAGCTATTTCCACGTGTTAGACCCAACTTATTCTCCCTTTGAAGAAATAATAGGATTTATTCAGATTTGAACGAGAAGAAATGAGGGATGTCAAAAAGTATAATAAAACTGACTTTATCTGAACAGTGCTATTAAGAAGCAAAAGCAATGAACTGGTGATTCAATTGGAAAGAGCAGTTGGAGATACTGCAGCTAAACTTTTTCGCTGCTTAAATTAAATGTATAGAGTTGAGCCTGGATTGTCTAATTAATAGTAACTGCATAATGGAAAAGAGAAAAGGCTGCCAGGTTTGTTTTCTTCTTATTTTCTCATTTGATAACACAAATCCCATTGGGCCTTAGGGATGTATTTGCTATCTCTTTTTAGGAATGCCGCCATGCTCGGTAAAAATGTAATTTATGTGGTTAACACATTAAGTAATATTATATTTTAAGTGTCTTCATTTGAACATGTCCATGTGCGCGTGCACACACACACACACACACACGCTAATGCAGCTGCCCCCAGACACACTTAGGACTGAGAGTATACCTATTAATGTAAACATATATTTAGTTGTACAGTAGCTCATTCATAAACCTCATTCAGAATTTGGAGGGTGTTCCCACACCAGGAATTCCAGATATTGTAGAGGTCCATAATTCTAAGGTGTGGTATTACAGTGCAGTTATGAGTTTTTCCCTAAGGTATGATTAAGAATTTAGTTTGTGCTCCAACACCCAAGTTTTTTCCTAAATAAGAGAGGTATTTGGTAGAGAGGGGGGCAGACCAGACCGAGGTCAATTTGTGTGTGAAAAAGGCCGCTTTATTGAAACAGGTGCACATTACAAATACCATACCTGGCAACTGCCTTACAAAACTAAAACCTCGCTATACATACAACAACTGATCCCACCCCCAACACTATGATCCCCTCAAACATGCCCCCACCCTGCCATTAACATATCAAACAACATTACAATGTATTGCGGTTAAAAAATATGCCTTACTATAAAACCAACCTCCCATACCTGCCTTTCTGAAACTGTAACTAACAAAAGGTCTACAACTGAAACTTAAACTACCTGCCTACCCTTTCCCTGCCCCTGCTTACAACTTCCAATGCTTAACCAAAAACCTCTGCCAACCCTGGCCAACTTTTCAAAACCCGCCAAGCACCTGTTCCAAGCGACAATACACTTCAAACAACCCCTGAGCACCGGTCCCAATCAAAGCAAGCCCCTAAAAGGAATAAAAGAACCAGATTTAACACCCCAGGAAAAAAACATAAAATAAGGGATGGGTGGGAGGGGAAAAATTGCTACGCTACACTCCCACAGCTCCCAGCCACCAGGTCACCAAACCTAAAATGGTGGCTGGGAGTACCCTTCACATTGCCTTATATTTGGGCTATACCTATGGTTGGGCTGTACTTCTGTATCTTCTGTATCTTCTGAATAGACCAAAAACCTACAAAATGGCCGGCGCCCGGCCAGCCCGACCCCTCCCAATCTGCCCGGGGGCAGACCTCCCTGCGGTCGGCTGCCCCCCAAACCCCACTTCTCTGCTGCTCATTTCACCAGGTTTTTCCTGGTGAAATGTTGCTAAAACATAAACATTTTTGGGCATTCACAAACTGATATCTAACCCGTTCCCATACTGGAAATTTTCAGAGATTTACTCCATCAAAGGGCTGCTGCAACTCACCTTCTAGGGTAGGGGGGAAACAGATGACCTGATTTTCAAGTCTGTATGACAAGAGTTTTCTCCAGGAGGGAAAATCTTTTCTAGTGGATAAAAAAAGAAAAGAAAAAAATGCACATTGACAGATAGCACTCAATTCCCATGAGCGTAATTCCACGCTATACAGAAATATGTGAAGTGGGAATAGCAGCTCATTTTTAGATGAAGTTAGCACAACACTGTATATCTCTTTTGGTCTAATTCTCAGAAAAATCACTGCCAACATTGTATTCCTTAAATATTTTCTCACTAGCAAATACATATAGAAAATCCATAAGGCAGTAAGAAAAGATGTATTTTATTGATTTCTACACCAGGGTAGCATTGGTGTGGATCTGAGTTAGAAAAACCTTTCCAAAGTCATGAAACAAGAACAGATCCTTACAGTTTTTTGGTAGATGGCCATCATACTACACTGGCTTCTCAAGGAGCCTAGGGGCATGGGTGGGAGACATAGGTTTTCAACACTCACCGCAGCTTCGCCCAATAGTCTGCACACAGTGGCGCAGTCAAGTGAATAACTAAGACCGTCAGGTGGAATATTTGTTCACACAGATAAGCTCCTCAGCCTGCTCTCTGTGCATGCACAGTGCACTGCTGCACAGGTGAACAGTGGGGTGCCTTCTAAAGCCCTTGGGCCAGTCATTGGATGACCACAAACATGTGTTTATATTCCTGAGCATGCTGTCTGTGCATGCACGGTGCGTGGATGGGCATGTGGAGAGGGAGACCTCCTGAAAGCTCCTTGAAACTCTTTCATTGGCTTTCACAAACATGATTTTTACATCCTCAGCTGTTTGTGCACACATGGTGCACTTATGCACACGTGGAGAGGGGGCTTGCCAATGCACCTTTGACCCTTTCTTTGGCTGACCACAATCATACTTCTTCCCTCCTCAGCCTACTGTCTGTGCATGCACGGTGCATAGGCGAAGGTGGGCTCGATAAGTCCCTATGGAGCCTTCCATTGGCCGACCCATCACACTTTTATCTTTTCAGCCTACGGTGTGTAGATCATGGTGCAGCGATGCACATTTGGAGAAGATAGACTTCACTAGCCTCTTTGGCCTGTCATTGCATGACGGGCAAAATATTAGGTGACCAAGGACATGCTATGCAATCAGATTCTTGGTGGCAGCATCTCTAGTGAGGTCTGTGGGTCCATCATGCTGTGGATTCGTTTTTTTGTCCCCATTAAGCATCACGGTGAGCAATGAAAGACATTCAACAGTAATGCTAGACCACAAAGAAGCCAGTTCAAAATGAAACTGAAAGGAAAATTGTACTCAGTGCTACATCATGCTACTTGTCTGAAAACGGATTTCTGAAGTTATACTGACCCCCTGATCTAAGGGATTGTTCAATTCCATTTCAAGCAGGTTTTGGAGATTAAATCATCTTCAGATGCCAAGACGCCGCCCTACCTCTTCACAGGACCTGTTAGCTTCTGCTTCAACCTTTTTCTATCATTTTTCCCATTTCAAAGATGTTTTGAAGTCTCAGGTTTTAGTAGTACAGGAACCCCAGAAGCACCTTTCATGTGAAAGTGGTGGTCAAGCCTTTTTTTCTAAATAACGTTTTTGAAAAATATTGTTTCTTTTATCCCTACAGAGAACCATGCCTCGGTGACTTATAAACTCCCACCTTGGTTCCACAAGAGCTTTGCGTGCAGACCTACCGGTCAGTCGGTTCCAGAGGTTGCAAGAGGGGCAAGAAAATGCACACACCTTAAATTGTTGAACTACAAAATGAGACTCCATCACATCCTTGCTTAGGAATCTACATTGTGGCCCAGTGAACACTGGCCATCTGTTGTATAATACAAAATATCTGCTATTAAAACCTGGTAAAATCTTTCATATCAAGTGTTTTGAATTTACTGGTAGCGTCTAAAGCAAATTGTTTAATCAGGGAGATATAGACTGTTCGCTGCGAGGTGTCCCTGCCTTTGCAAAGAATGGCCTTTATTAATTAAAAATGGCCTATCTTTTGCTAATTTTAGATTCGTGCTGAAAATGCATTTACTCTAGACAGTAGAATTTTAGGAAAAGGCACTTTTTTGTTCTGATAAAAAAATATTGGTCTCCATTCAGGAACAAATCTGCAGAAGTATGGGAAGAGATTTACATCTTTGACTAAGCATCATTTTAAGGATTTTTTCCTATTCATAAAGATTCCGAGATGTACACTTGGAAAGCTGTGCCAGGTATACGTTTTTAGGTAACTTCAGAGAATGTCATATGACATATCCTGAGGGGTTCATATTTCTCTTGAGCAGAATTCTACTTCTACATAGCGTACAATTCTGCACAAGAGGAATGGAGCCCTGTGTGCAAATGCACACTTTTATGTCTTTTTTTTTTACTTCAGAAAATATTTTTCTTTATGGTGAAACCTCTTCCCCTTCGAAACCACCAAACATAGGAGTGAGCTACTCCTGTTCCCATCCTGGAAAAGATTTACTCCAGACCTTGGATGTTGAAAGTCTCCAACAATTTCCAGGGTGGGAAAGGGTCAGATCGGAGTTTAAGAACGCCCACAAAAATTAATTTGTGTGGGTGTTTCTAAACTAAGGGCCACATTTAGAATTTGATGGATGGGTACACTGCCACAAGTGTGACGGATGTCCCGTCTGCATCACTATTAGTGAAATGGGATATAAGGCGGACAGGATAACCATCAAGTTTGTGAAGTAGTAACCCATCCGCCAAACTCTAAATCAGGCCTAAAGAAGACAAACTACGCCTTGAAACGCCCCCTTCCCACGCCTTGAGTGGGATTTACTATAGTGGATTATTCTGCATTCGCGGTAGAGACATCCACAGCAGTAAATGCATTGATGCCTGCCATGAATCTTTTTGTGAATTCGAGGCAGGCAAAACCTATGTTTATAGTTGAAAATACCTTTGTGCAAAGGATTCATTTTGTCGGTGAATTAAGATTATTGACGCTGTTCTCTGCAAGGTGCAGCTATCAACGGGCACTGATTGAAACTAGAATGTTCACATTTTACCTTTCATGAACAGAATATTGGTTAAATAACGGAGAATGGTAAAGCTATGTAGAGTGGTTAGGGATGCTATTATGATGAGGAAACCATATTTCAAAGGTACCTGCAAAATATTTTCGAATGTTTGACAGGGACCTTTGATATGCTTTCCATATTTCATGGGTCACTGTGAAATATGGGTTTTACACCAAGGAATTGTTTGCAACAATAGCACCAAAATGCAGTATACCTACACATTTAAATCTATTTACACACATCTACATGTGTGTGTGTTTTTGTGTCTAAAAATGAAAAAAATAAATCGGTTCCATCATAACTGTATTATGAGTCAGGTTTTTTGCTGCATATTCTTACAGCACTGTTTACATATTCAAGTTCTTATCTTACAAGCCATTGTGGTAACACATCTTAATGTACTAAATGTACTAAATCATCCATAGCTTGTGAAATGCTTGCAGGAAGCTCTTAAGCTTGTTTTGTAAAGTTTTATTTTTATCCCGCTGGTCAATCTTGGCCTCTCTTTGTGTTTACTGTATGTCTTGCCGCTAATCCATGATTACTTAATTGATTCCTTTAATGTAGCCTAGTCCAATACCTCCCTATCACATTAAATCTCTTTTTGTTGAAACTTTTCCCTTCTGCATCTTTATTACTAACAAAATGACGTGTCGTGCTTACAAACGGCATCAAGCCCCCTCAATAGTTTTCACTTGTGCTACATTTCAACTGAGTGTAATTCATTGCATCCAAGTAATACAAAATGAGAGCTATGTTTCGTTTTGTGCTGCGCGTGAACTCTATCTTTGGCGCATGCGCTTTTACCCATGCTGTAGTGCAGTCACAGGAGGCTTCTAAGGGATTCGACTTACAATTATGTGAAATGACCCTTTGTCTGAAGCAGTGAGAGGAAAAAGGTAGAGCGCAGTGTGACTGTGAGGTAATAGAATGTTGATGTGTGCCTGGTTTGAGTGAGAGTCAGTTGGAATGCGTGGGCTGAGCAGCAGGGGACATATAACCAAGGAGAGAATGCATGGCAAAGACATGACGATACAACAGCAGGTAATCTGGAGCATTACGTACCACTGGAGGAGCGGACTGGAATTCATGATCTCACAAGATTTGGCAGCTTTTTCTAAAAGGGCACATTGAGGGTAGAATTATAACTTTTGTTCCTGTATTTACCTAGTATTGAATTGTAGTATTCAGTGTGAGGAATCAATAAGCTCAGAAGCAAATCTTCTGCCTGTCACAACCAACAAAGTTTCCTATTAGGCATGTTGAGTCTACAAGACCTTCTACTAGCTGCCCTTCCAGAAAACTACCTATTGGTAAACTCAACGTAGGAATCCTGTCCCTCTCAGGAATAAGTCAGCACTGGTTCTACCTCTGTGATTGCCACAAAACAAAAAAAAACCTCAATGGCCTAAGCTCCCCTCCCATGCTTACCAGACGGTACAATAACCTCCAGCCTCTTACTAAATTAACGTTTACCTCTATACTGCCCATCACACTCACACTTGTTCAGAGCACTCTCATCATTTTCCTACGTATTTACAGAAGCTTTGCTTGAGCTGCACAAGGACTTTTTCACTTCACCAAATGGACTTATTAAGTACCTACGTTTGCTTGGGATCCCAATCCCCATATGTATTTTATTTTATAAAGACATCATACAAAGGCTTCAAGGCGAATTAGGAAGTAAAGCCTTGTTGGCCACATGACTGGGCCCATATTGATGGTTATTCATTTTCATTATATTTGTTATCAGAGGTTTATATTTTTACTACTGTCCTGCATACCTTTCCCCACAATTTAGAATTTACTAACATGCACTTTAGCCCTATTTTGGATAACTGATAAATTGTCCACTTTGAATAGTATACATTTCTGATGTTTTTACCAATCTTGTTCTCTCATTTCCTGTTAATCCTTCCTCGCTGCATTTTTGCTGAATAAGACATAATGGAGAAGGGTGCTTCTCTGCAGAACCCAGCATAGTCCCACAGCTGTGCTGGGCAAACACTAGACATTGCCCTTGTGGTGCTGGTACTATGTCACAGCCATTAAGGTTTACCCTGTCCTCTCTTTTACCAACCAGAGTTGGTATCTGCTTATGACAATGAGGTCAAACAACAATCAGTCATCTGTTGTGTGGTGCAGTATTGCTGCGGCTGGCCAAGCGTTGCATTTGCAGGAGATTGCAAGTAGGACAGTGTTGCCTCTTGAAGGGCATCAGAGCTCAGGCTGAGCCTTCGGGTTTTGGGGCTCGTGAGCACAGACCTTACTGTTTTCTTTCTTCCCACGCCTAGTGCATAATCTAAAGATAGGTGCTGTTTCAGTTAGATTTGGGAGCAGAAGACAGAAAGGCCCAAATGGGGTTAGCTGGCCCAGTAGAAGATGGGCAGTGTAGGAAAACACAGCCAATTAACAAAGAGGACCTTTTGGAAAGTTCTTTAGCACGAGGAGAGCTAAAATTTTAGTTCATTGCTATCAGTCCAATGGGAAATATTAAATTTGAAGACTATAGTATTGGGCCCAAAAAGGCCAAATAAAAGCACCCCATGACACTGGAAGCCAGATCAAGTATACATAAGGTTTGGTTTTCAGCTTCAAGATGTAAAGCATGAGAAACACTTCAGAAGAGTTGTGTGCTGGCTAGTAAAACAAAGTGGATGAAAGTGGATTTGCCCCTGTTCATCTTGATAAGGCTGATGACAGTGATGTCAGAGAACCCCTTAGGTGGACATAAAGGGTGATGTGAAAGTGAAGAAGAAGTATTGCACTATGAAAATGTTGGCATATTTCTGTTAATAGATTCATAGACGTTTTTGATTAATTCCAGCAGGGATCTGAACAAAGATCTTTTGTTTCTAGTGGAGAAGAAAGTTTTAAACTTGACAGGTTTTGAGGGATTCTTGGGACAGATAGCAGAGGTCATTCTTATTGTGGAAGTATCATAGGCCCAGGGCCGTCTTAACAGCATTATAGGCCCCCGGGCAAAGCAAGGCATTGAGCCCTGCCTACACAACCACTCGCAGGAACAAAATATGTTTAACGGAAAATTAGTGTTAAATTCTGGTCTGGATAGGGCACCTTGTGCTCGTGGGGCCCCAGGACAACTGCCCAGCGTGCCTATGCATTAAGACGGCACTGCATAGGCCCAAGTACTACTATTAAGGTCAGCCCAAAGAATAACTAGGTGTGTTCCATTTGGAGGGAGTCTGGAGGGAGGGAATGAGTGGGCCTCTTTTCTTCAGATACAAACAAGACTCTCAGATTGCCGATTTATGGATGGATGAATTAGTCAATGAGAGCCATTATCTAGACGTTTTGACTTTTTCTTTTAATATTTTTCCCCAGACTTTAATACCAAGATATAATTGATAACATTAAACAAAAGAATCTGGTATCTACTGACCTAACAGGCAGAGGTTCCAGTAATCAAGAGAAAAATGAGGTTGAAAATCCATTCGACCTTCATTCTCATAAGAAAACCCATAAGAGACCAGTGTTGAATCTCTGGGGCCTGAACCTCCATATAGTGCAATAACACCTCAAAATGGTATACCTATAGGAAATACTTCTTCTGGTACAGCCAAGAGATTGGTTGGTATTAATCAGTTTGCAAGATGCTTATTTACATGTATCAGTGTTTCCTGGACATTGTTGGTTCCAGAAATGTTGTCTGCGGGAGTAACATTATCAGTTTACAAGGCTTCTGTTTGACCTCTCACCATTCATTATGCGTTGTTAACTGTATTGTTCTACTGATGGGCCTGTGCAGTTGACACAAGTGTGTGCTGCTCAATGGTTGACTAGTACTTGCGTTATTTTACTCTATGGGGTAGCTGAATGCCTGGTTGCCAGTGGCAGGGATGCAGACATTTTGCTAGTATGAAGAATTCATACTTATCACCTTTTCAGGCTTTGACTTTTAGAGTATCCCTGTTCAGAAACTGTCCTTACAGCCAGAATGGGTAGTCAAGGTCAGGGTCTCTCCTTGCTGTTGTAAAAGTCTCAGGCATTGTTCTAGTAATGATTGCGTCTGCAGGGAGCGCAGAGGCTTTCCCTCCACATGGAAAGACTCCTGGTGGCCCTCCACCCTCGGAAATCCCCCCACCCCGATGGACCACGCACAAAACCTCGGCATCATACTAGACTTATCGCTCACAATGAACCGCCAGATCAACGCCGTTTCCTCGATCTGCTACAAACACCCTCTGCATGCTTTGAAAGATCTTCAGATGGAACCTAACCAAATCCAGAAAAACTGTCACGCACGCACTTATCAGCAGCAGACTGGACTATGGCAACACTCTCTATGCCGGAATCAACAAGAAACTCCTTCACAAACTCCAGGCTGTCCAGAACACCGCAACCAGATTGATCCTCAACAACCCCTATCGCAATCACCCAACACCTCCGCGATCTCCACTGGCTACCAGTCGAAAGAAGAATAACCTTCAAACTCCTCATTCACGCATACAAGGCCCTTCAGAAGACTGGACCCACATACCTGAACAGCCGCCTCTCCTTCAACGCACCCAAAAGACAACTCTGATCAGCTCAGATCTCACTCGCCACCGTCCCACGTAACAACAAGACTAGAATGGGAGGAAAGTCCTTCTCCTACCTCGCAGCCAAAGCCTGGAATACCCTCACCCTCCACCTCCAGCAATCTCCCACATTGCCCCAGTTCAGGAAGGACCTCAAGACCTGGCTTTTCGGTTTTCCCCAGCACTCAACGGAGCCGCCTCCCCTACCCCCAGCGCCTTGAGACCCTCACGGGTGAGTAGGTGCACTTTACCAACCCTGATTGATTGATTGTGTGGTGCCCATGATGGTTTTATACATCGAGCTACCAGCCTGGCATGTTTTATCACACTGGTCTGAAGCCAAGGTTGATTATGATGATATGACATCTGTTTCCCATGGGGCGTCCAAGGTTCTCTTGTAGTGTTTGTGTCCTCACAATATGGTGGGGTATATATTTGCACTGTATACTCCCTTGACCTTGGTACTCACTATAATGCAGATAAATAAACAAGTAGTGACATTATAGCATAATTGTTGCTTCAAAGGATACTGAGATCATCCGGTTCGTGCCCATGGGTGACTTTCTAATGCTGTGTGCCCATGTCAAACCAATGTAAGAATAGGATGGTGTGAAAGGGAATGCTGGGTTTACACAGTTGGCAAGATATGTGTTAAAGGAATTAAGATAAACTCGGGTGTCTTTTTTACAGGCTACAATAGTATCTCCTGGTGCCAATGGAAACACTTTAGCTGTGTTCTCCCATACGCCCGGGGAAAGCTGGATCCTATCTTAGTGTAAATAGGATCTAGACAGCTTGCTCAGTTTGGGTGACAGAGGGTCTTACACTTTCCTTAGGTGATGCACGTAAGGACAGACGCCCTTAATGCTCTAGTATTGTAACGAGGTGGAGATGGTTGGCAGAAGGGGTGTCTGATGAGAAGTTGCAGGCAATACAGCCATTTGGAAGGGGTTTATTTATTTATTTGAAAAGTTTTATGTAGCGCGAACAAGACCCAAAAGGGTATCAGATCGCTGTACAGAGTTGGCGCCAGTAAGTATACAAAACATAAAGAAGGTAAGTGAAGTTACAACCTGCAGGAAAACATTCAAGAATAACACGTAGGGTGTATCAGAGGTGACGTAGAGCGCTCCGAGTAAAACATCATACAATAGAAAGAACCAAGATGTGCAATGTGCATCAGTAATTTTAACAAAAAAGGAAACTAGCAAAAATCGATAGTAACTATCAAGGACTAGAACAAAACGAAGGTAAAAGAAACATAAAATAGAACATCAGTGAAAATGATTCAAGATTTGGGTTATTAACAAAACACACAAGCATGATCAACGCGTTAACGTTCGTTCATTAGATGCCTTTTGACTAGTTTTTAAAGGAAGTAGTGGAAGGATTGGATCTGATCTCGAATGGCAAGGAGTTCCAGATTCTCGGAGCAAGACCGGTGAACGCACGGTTGTATGATTTTTCGTTTTGAATCTTGGAGGTTTCAAGAGAAGGGTGGATGTACTTCTGAGGTTCCGGCTGGAGCCCGATAGTTCAAGTTTATTTGCTAGGTAGTATGGGGTATTGTGGTGTATGGCTTTATGAGTCAGACAAGCTATCTTGAGTCGGATTCTAGCTTCAATAAATAACCAATTTAGCTGCAAAAGGTCGGGTGAAATGTGATCAAATTTCCTCAAGCCCGTTAAAAGTCTGGCCGATGCGTTCAAGGTAGCTCTGAGTGGGGCCAAGCTAGCTTTGGGAAGTCCTGCTAGGGTCACCAGCCCATATTCCAATCTAGGGATAATCAGTGATTGAACCGCTGGCCTGAGATCTTCGGGGGGGTAGGAATGGTTTGATTTTCTTCAGTGTGTTGAGTTGGAAATTGGCTCCCCTAGTAGTAGCACTGATGTGTGCTTCCATGTTTAGGTGTTTATCTAAGGTGATACCTAAAGATTTGGCAGAGTCTACGACGTGAGGTGTGTAGTTCAGAGCAGTTAGGTGTTTAATCCAGTCAAGGGTAGGAGCTGAATGATTAGGAGGGGTGATCAAAAGAAATTCCGTTTTGAGAGTATTTAGTAGGAGATGGTTCTGAGCTAACCATTGTTGAGTTTGGGCAAGCGCAGTATTTAAAGTTTTTATGTCCTCTTGCGAGGGTTAAGTTTAAAACATATCAACTGAAAGCTTAGTTCTTGTGGGATTATTTTAACTTTGCAAATAGATAAGGGAGTGTATAGATCAGTAGATCAATGTGTAGGCATGGTGACAGTTACTAAAAGGCAGGAACTGTCTTGTATTTACATTCTGCGTTTGGCTCTTTTGAAAAGCTATACATTGAAGACATATTTTGCTATTTTTCTGTCTGAGAATACACATCCTTTTGAATGTTTGATGTAATCTCAGTACTTCATGGATATAGTGGGGGCTGCTCCATACTTTTCAGTCATGCCATCCCATGGGGGGAAGTCAAAATCCAGCACTAGCAACATGCAAGGGTCCCAGTCAGAACCTTTTGTGATGCCCATGAATGAGGCAATTGGATTTTGCACCAGATTTAGTGAACATTTGCTGGAGAGCAAGGATAGATGTTTTTGAAAATTACTCCTAGAAGCGTTCCAGTGCAATGCCACCTGCTCACCCCAAGAATACATCTGTTGCAGATTATGACATTAAAAAGGTAGTTACTCCTGACATGGGCACGAAATGTTGATACTGCAACAATCCATCCTAAATGGGTGAATGAAAAGACATAGCCTGTTTCATGAAGGCATGATTCTTGCATGTCCTTAGCTGGTGAGTGGTATACATTATCCCTTTGTGTGGTGGCTTGAGGGAGCGCAGAAAGGATTTAGAAGGCATACTGGTTTCTCCCAAACAGCGAAGTTTAGGAGGGTGCAGAACACTAGGGCCTTGATTATGAGTATTACAGAATTTGGTGCGGGGATACTGGGTACTAGAATCTAGGGCTTTGCCCAGTATCCCACTCCAAATCCGGTGACTATGAGTTTTTTTCACTGGAATGGGCAATATCTGGTAATGCTGCCTTCCTTTCTGGATGGTTTTGTGTGATATCAGGAAAAAAGCACCGCGAGGACTAGTGGAGAATAGGGGTTTGGGGTGCAGGGCCGAGGCGTAGGCACCTGTCCCCCGTACTATTGCAGGTGTGGATGCTTGCTGAGCGGGGTGGCTGTCCACAGCCCCTGCTAAGGAAGCAGTACAAACAGGCCCTGTGTCTCTGGGCCTGGCATTATGGAGTTTACAGACCCCATAATTCTGTGCCCAGAAAGACTTTGATCTGTGAGATGCAGAATTTCACCCAGAATTATTCTTCTGGGTGAAGTATCACAACTCGTGATGAGTGCCCAAGTACAGGTGACATCAGAATCTGAGAACGTGAAGTTATGATTCAATATACATGAACATTACAAATGTGGGAAATACATCTATAGTATTCTCTATAAATAACATCTGCTGCATTTTGTACTACATGTTTGTGCTGGCTGGTTGCTGTCTAAATCTTCTGTCAATTTATTCTATTGCTCTGCCTCTGCAATAGCTTATAGCAGGCCATCCACACATGCTAAAATAAATTCTGTTGAACAGGAATCAGAGGAATGTGACAAGAATAAGAAAATAATTTCCAAACAGTCATTAATGCACTCTGGTACAAGGGGTTGCATTCATGATCCCTATAAAAATTTTATCAGCAATTTTTTTCACATTGAAATGTAAGCCACAGTGTCCTGAGAGCAAATTACTAGCTAAGCACTCTGACAGAACACTAGTGAGCTAATTGTTAAATTACCCCCTTGGGCCCTTGCAGACATCTTTGGTGATACATGATTTACTTTAGATCTGGAGCAAAGCTCTAAGGCAGAATGTTCTATGGATTTTCGATAGTACATCTCAGAATATCTTTGTGATTGCCAGCAGGTTATAATTAAGCATTTTGAAAACAAGTTCATTTATCGCTGAATACATTATCTAAGGAGAACTATCGCCTCTCTAGTTATGGCTCAGATGGTCTGTACATGGAAAAATAATGTTGTTGTTTTGCTAATGACATTGCTCCTGTTCGACGAATCCGCACAAATGGTCTCAAACAATTCAACACTTTTGAATGATCCTAGAAGGTTTTACATAAATTGGTCAAGACAGGGGGCAGTTAGAAAGGGATTCGAAGAACTTACTTTTGCATTTTTAGGTGTGTGCGAAATAGTGTCTATTTTTCCTGAAACACGATTTCACACCCCATGAAAATTCCACAAAATTATGTGAAATAACGTGGGACTACACTTTTAGAATTATATACTGTTTGACGGTATCTTGCGTGACTTTTTTTACGTTAAGGTATACCTTGCATTTAAAAGTCACACGCGATACAGGCAGGAGACTGGTTCAAGCAGAAAATGTCTGTCGGTGAGATTTGCCTTCATGAACTAGTAAACTGCTCTAAAATTCTGTAATGCAATATTTAAAAAAATTCACATAACGTGAAAATCCCGATTTCTTTTTACATTTTACCAACATAGTTTACATTTTGCCCAGGTGTAATCTAATTTACCGTATAGCTGTTTTATTCAACGGTACTGAAAAAACACGGAACCGACCAATATTAAACTTAGCGACAAAGGACCATCACTTGTGTGCTTTTTGCTATTTGGTGTAAATCCGCCCACTGCTTTCTGAGAAATTCTATGAAGTCTGAGGTACAGGATAGACATCTTGACAACTTATTTTGAAGATGTCAGTGGAAATGAAACTTCAAATCATAATTTAGAATCTGTTGTGAAATAGATTCCATGACTATTATACTGTGAGCAACTATATGCCTTTGCAGATGGTTATACAACATTACAACGCATGCCTTTACCACGCATGCCTTTATCACGGAGGCAAGTATTAATCAGGTAAGTGATATACATATATATATATATATATATATATATATTTTTTTTTTTCCATCAAAATGCCCTCCAGCTTTGGGGATGCACTCGACAACTTGCCTGCTTACAGCATTCACAATCAGCTTTGCACGGCAGCCGGTTTTGTCAGTTGCCTTACGCGTTTCAGGGCTACCACGCCCCTTTCTCAAAGGCTGCTCTCCAAACACGGCACAACGACTGCTCCCTTTAAATAGTTTTATTCAGCATCTGTTAATTGGCTACAAGCCCCCACTGGGCCACGCTTCGTGCGTATCACTTTACTATTGCCTGCTGGGACACTGAGTCCATTGAGAGCCAATAATTACATTACCATAGTTGGTTCACTGTGCCATGAATTTCTTAAGAGCCATTACATAATCCTTAGTAGGAACCAGTACAATCGTGCAAAGTCCTTTTCATATATGGCTCACTGTGCCGATCAGTCACGGAGAAGTTCCAGACGCAGCCTCTCTATCTTTACGAGATGGTGCTATCCCCCACGGCACGGGCCGCCGTGATAATGTTTTCCATCAAAATGCCCTCCAGGTTTGGGGATGCACTCGACAGCTTGCCTGCTTACAGCATTCACAATCAGCTTTGCACGGCAGCCGGTTTTGTCAGTTGCCTTACGCGTTTCAGGGCTACCACGCCCCTTTCTCAAAGGCTGCTCTCCAAACACAGCACAATGACTGCTCCCTTTAAATAGTTTTATTCAGCATCTGTTAATTGGCTACAAGCCCCCACTGGGCCACGCTTCGTGCGTATCACTTTACTATTGCCTGCTGGGACACTGAGTCCATTGAGAGCCAATAATTACATTACCATAGTTGGTTCACTGTGCCATGAATTTCTTAAGAGCCATTACATAATCCTTAGTAGGAACCAGTACAATCGTGCAAAGTCCTTTTCATATATGGCTCACTGTGCCGATCAGTCACGGAGAAGTTCCAGACGCAGCCTCTCTATCTTTACGAGATGGTGCTATCCCCCACGGCGCGGGCCGCCGTGATAATGTTTTCCATCAAAATGCCCTCCAGCTTTGGGGATGCACTCGACAGCTTGCCTGCTTACAGCATTCACAATCAGCTTTGCACGGCAGCCGGTTTTGTCAGTTGCCTTACGCGTTTCAGGGCTACCACGCCCCTTTCTCAAAGGCTGCTCTCCAAACACGGCACAACGACTGCTCCCTTTAAATAGTTTTATTCAGCATCTGTTAATTGGCTACAAGCCCCCACTAGGCCACGCTTCGTGCGTATCACTTTACTATTGCCTGCTGGGACACTGAGTCCATTGAGAGCCAATAATTACATTACCATAGTTGGTTCACTGTGCCATGAATTTTTTAAGAGCCATTACATAATCCTTAGTAGGAACCAGTACAATCGTGCAAAGTCCTTTTCATATATGGCTCACTGTGCCGATCAGTCACGGAGAAGTTCCAGACGCAGCCTCTCTATCTTTACGAGATGGTGCTATCCCCCACGGCGCGGGCCGCCGTGATAATGTTTTCCATCAAAATGCCCTCCAGCTTTGGGGATGCACTCGACAGCTTGCCATATATATTGATGTGAGCAAGCCCAGTGTGGTGGGCGAAACGCGTCATCTGGTCATGTTGTCCAATAAAGGAAATTGAAATCAGCACAAAGCTTGGAGTCCGTGTCCCGTTTCTGCAATGAAGTGCAGTGGGATGTTTTTGTAAATATATATATATATATATATATATATATATATATATATATATATATATATATATATATATATATATCATCACAAACCGGCACCTCCTTACGTCGCACCGAACAGAGACACGGTGACACCAGAAAAGTTGAGTCCAATTTTTATTGCATTACTTTATCGGGCTATGACGCGTTTCGGCAGGATCCCCTGCCTTGTTCACATAACGGAGCCACACTCCCATTTTTAGTTTTATAGTGATTTAAAAATGACACCCACGTGATGCATACAACCCCATAAACATGGACAACAGACTTAGCAGAAAGAAATACTTCAAGGTAGCATACACTCGTGAAGCTTAATCACATTATCTGCAGATAGATTCCAAATTTATTCATATTAAAATAGCTAAACCAAAACACAATTTGTACATTATACCCTGGATTTGAGATTATAATTTAAAAACAACTTCCTGCTTGAAATCTTTCATAGTTATGCAAATTAGTTTTTTTCTCCCAAAAACTTTATCGCTCTAGAATTATACAAAGCATTTTTAGAACCATGGCAAATTCATCCTTCACTCTAAAGATCAATTGATCACAATGATGAATACTGGTATAGCTCGGTTAATCCTTTGTCGGACAATCAAGGGCCAGTGCCCATTAAACCAATGTGACTAGTGGATGTACTTATTGCAATAACCTATCCTCTCATGATCTTGTATAGTTCTATAGATTCTAGTAATCATTCATCATTTCTACCTATACTTCATGTTGGATTCCCCATCAATCCAAATATTACCACTTGCTTCCTACAATCCCATTCATGTGCAAATGCCGCAGAATTTTAAAAAAACAATGAAATGTGCAAAAATATCACTATGTACAATATAATATCCGCTCTTTACACGAATAAATAACATATACAAATTACACTTCAATTGTAAACATATCACTCTGTGCAACATGCGCTTAACGGACAATTGTGCAAATAAGCAATTTGAATAAATATTTAAGAACATCCACATGAAAGATTATTAAAAATAAATTCATGATTATACCAGATAAGATCTGAATGACTAAAACCTCAACACTATACTCATTCTTATTGCTATTGGAGGATACCATTATAAAAAAACCACCTTAGTACTATTAAGAAAACCCCACATAAGATTATTAAAACCGAGTCCATCCTGTATCAATCTAAAAAACACTTGCCATGAAAATTACGTGACTACCTCAATGCTTTTAAAATCCAAATACAATTTGTTTGACATTCACAGTCTATGTCATGTCCATCACTACATGAATTCATTAAAGTATCTACCACCTGTGTAAAAATCTAAACTAAAAAAAGGAAAAAATAGAAAAAACAGAAAAAACAAACGGAATTCACAGTTCATATCTTGTTTCTTAACTTATTTTTCGGTTAACAGAAAAAGATTCATTGATCATAGGGTAGAGTTAGTTAGTAAATTTTGTTTATACTATTGTATGAAAACACCTAAAAAATTGCTTAGTGATCAATATTTTTACCACTTGAAGCACAGAATCTACCCTAAATTAAATAAGTAGGCCCTTGATGTTTAAAAATCCTCCTACAACAGATGTACATGGAGTCCTTCATCCGAATTGAGACCTTTAGGGTTCTTGCTATCCAACATTAGAATATACCTGGACTCCAATTTTCTCAAGTCCAATTCTCTATTGCCCCCTCTTCTTTTCTTAGGTACAGCATCCAAAACAAAATATGATAGATCTTCTATCTTCCCTCCATGTACCTCATTAATGTGGCGTGCCACTGGATAACTGGGGTCCTGATTTTTAACTGCTCTCAAATGCTGTAATATCCTAACATGGGCCATGTGGATAGTACTTCCTACATATAACATTGGGCAAGTGCAGGTTAAAACATATACTACGTGATCACTTCTACAGTTCAGGCTTTTCAATATTTTCCAGGGTCTCTTCCACAGGGGCATTTGGATTTCTTTTTATTTATTCCATATTTACAGGCTTTACATTTTGAACACCTGCTGAAGCCAGGGCTTGGTTTCAACCAGCTTACCTTTTCCCCCAATTCTGGACTATTGATCACCAATTGTTCCCTCATGGATTTAGCCCTCCTGAATGATAAAAGAGGTTTTTGGGAAATTATTTCTTTCAGGACCGGATCTCCCCTGATAAGATGCCAATGCTTACCCAGGCTGGCTCTCACCCTCGCCTGGTAAGCATTAAACCCCATGATTAATCTTACCTCTGATTTGGAGTTCGACACCTTGTCCTTCTTGGTCCTACCAGTTTCCCCAAAGAGAATATCTTGTCTGGTCATTGAATTAACTTTACATAATGCCTGGTCCAAAACCATCTGGTTATAACCCCTCTGTCTGAACCTAACATTAAGATCCTCCTGTGCTACTTCTAGAGTACTACTCTCACTGCAGTTCCTCTTCATTCTTAGTTGTTCTGCATATGGAATACTCTGCTTTAACTTTTGAGGATGAAAGCTTTGACTATGTAAAACAGAGTTCCCTGCAGTGGGTTTCCTATAGGTGCAAGTCTGTAGCTGCCCCTCTTTGATAAACACCTTCAAATCTAAAAAATGAACACAGGATGGACTCATATTATCAGTAAAAGTCAAATTAAGATCATTCACATTCAAAGAGGAAATAAATACTTTGGCTTGTATTGGACAACCTCTCCATATAATGAAGAGGTCATCGATGAATCTGACCCACAATTGTATATTATTTTGCCACTGGGTTTCATACATGGTTCTGAGTACCTGCTCCTCCCACCAGCCCATGTGAAGATTTGCATAGCTGGGGGCGAAGCAGGTACCCATATATATATTTGTGTGTGTGTATAAAGATTTTAAATTGCTTTCTTGTAGGGGAGACTCCCCCAAGCCGTCCCACTTTAAATAAAGAATTACATTTCCATTAATATTGGGGGAAACCCCACAAAGCCCCTTTATTAATTACCATAACCACCTTATGGTCCTACCCACCCTTAAGCCCTATAAATACCCTAACCACCATATGCCCCTACCCACCCATAACCCCTACAAATATCCTTATCATCCTATGCCCCTAACCACCCCTAAACCCTAAAATACCCTTACCATCTTATACCTCTACCTCTACCCTCCCCTAAACCCCAACAATACCGTTAAAACCATATACCCCTGGCCATCCCTAAATCCTAAAAAAATCACTTACTACCCTATGCCCTTACCTACCCCTAAACACTAAAATACCCTTACCACCCTATATCCCTAACAACCCCTTAACCCTAAAAACACAAAACAACCTTGCAACCCATTATTCGTACCCATCCCTAATGAAACAAACCAGATCACTCTATAGCCATACCCACCCCTAAACCTATATATACATTGCCTCTCATCCCAGCACAGTTCACCCTATTGCATTCTGGTAAATGCAGTAAGCTTACTTCAAATTTGCTGTAGTTTTTCATCAAATTTGGATGTAGTTAGTGCTGTTATCTATGGACAAGTGTTTTTGGGTTTAGCCCTTCATCAGTAGAGAGCAGAAGTAGTAGAGAGCAGAGAAAAGTCATCTGGGGTTGCTGAAATGTTGTCCAAGTCTTCACAGGTCACAGTACCACTCCACAGGCACACAGGTGCATCCCAGGTGAACACAAAGGGGAGGGAACACACTCCCTCTCATCCCAGCACAGTTCGCCCCATTGCATTCTGGCAAAAGAGTAGGTTTGGGCTTGGCAAGGAGGTTAACTTGCTAGGTTGAAATGGCAGTTTAAAACTGCACACACAGGCTCTGCAATGGCAGGGCTGAGCCATGTTTTAAAAGGTTACTGAATGGGTGGCACAATCTATGCTGCAGGTCCACTAGTAGCATTTAATTTACAGGCCCTGGGCACACATAGTGCACTTTACTAGGGACTTACAGGGGCCGTGGCCAGCCTGGGAAATATGGCGAAAGCAAAGTAGTTAAGCTCTGCACCGAAGACCCATGATCTGCTAACAATTGTCGACATCCGTGCCACTGCAGCCTGGCAGAGTAGTGGAGCAGGGCATGGAGTAATGGCGGTACCTCCTAATCTCCAATTATGATGGCAGAGTCCCTGATGTTGGTGTAGAAATTTGGAGAGGCTTTGACCACATGAAGTCGGCCGAGCCCGGGGAGCACCCATGCTTCGGACTCGACATCTGGCACAGTGTCTGGCCGTGGTGACATAGAGGACTGGCTGCATTGCTTTGGGAGTGCCAGAGTGCTGCCAGTACTGACCGGGCCGATAACGCCATGCAGCCGAGGCCTGGTGAGGTGGACCGCTGTGACAGCCATGTCTGTGCTGCCCACGCCTGTGAGACAGACGTGGGCAGCAGTTGGTGCCCTGTTGGCAGCCACTGTTTTGGGTCGATAGGCTAGAGTGCGGCAACGGGCCCTGCCGAGGGGAGTGAGAGGCCTGATTGCCGGACCGACTAGCGTGCTAGTTGGCTATGCCTTGGCGCCTTGCCCTGGCCCCAGTGCAGGCTGTTTCCAGGGCCTGTGATCTCTGTGTGGAGCACAAAAGGCTGGAGCGGTGCGTACGAGCTGGGTGGAGTGCAGCTGCAGTGAGCAACCCACATCCCCTGGCAGTCGCCCTGTGAGACTCCTGGATCGTGATTGTCACTGGTGTTGCACCGGGGGGGTGGAATGAACCCCCCGAGATGACAGGAGTAAGTGGGTTGCAGCTCTGGCTCCCTCCTCCCCGGCCTATAGGTAAGAGGTGACAGGACAGGGGGGATTTATTTCTGTGCCTGCTTTGCAAGTATTCCTGCAGTGATCATGGGATCTGAGAGGACCTCACCCTGTCTTTAGGTGGCATTGAGGCCCTGTTGATCGCAGGCGTTGCGGAGGTTGGTCCACGCCCCCTGTGCCATGCCTGGAGAGAGTTAAAAGCTTTACATTTGTAAAGTGAGCAGCCATAATGGGCACTGGCTGCGACGAGAGACTTGAGCTGGACCTTAAGGGAGGTGCGGATCTGAGCTGATTTAGGATGCATTCCTAATGGAGTCCTTACTGCATTCTAATAATCCCAAAGCCGTTTCTCCTGCTGCTAGTGGATAAGGCGGCTTTGCCAATACACATCTGATGCCAGCAGTAAAAGGGGGAGTGTTGGATACCTGCAGGACAGCATAGCAGAGAGCCAGGCGCCCACCCGCTCCGCTTGTCGTCGCCCTCCTGGGTTGTATGGCACTGCTCTGCGGAGGAGACCGGACTGCTCGTGCCTCCTCGTATCCTGCCCTACGAAGGAGCGAGGAGTGAGGCTGGTTCTGACAAGGCTGAGGTTGGCCACTGCTGAGCAAAGGGGCCTTTGGCATTCCCTGCTCATAATGATGTCCACTACACCTACATGAGGGAGCCCTGTCAGTCCTGTTGGCGGTGAGCAGGGGATGAGGCTTGTACAGGCTACCCAACGACAGCAGAGGCTCCACAGAGAGTACACGTGCCACCCTGACACTAGGCTCTCCAAACGTGTTCAGGGGTCTGGTGGGTCTTGGGGGAGGCGAGCACTGCCAAGGAAAGTATCCAGTAATAAGAGCCTTTTCCCTGGAGCATGACTCGCCTCTCCCCTATTGCTCAGAGTGTACGACCAGGTGCAGCATGGGGTGGCACAGAGGTGTGGGCCCTTAATCCTTGGGGCACCAGCATGCGAAGAGCTTGGACTGCCTGAACACGGCACCTAGTCAGGAAGAATCATCATAAACTCCCAAAGTTAGACAAGATATTGGAAGCTCTACAGGCCCGAGCACACACACTATATTATTTAAAAAGTTTCAATAAAGTGATACAATGCACAAGATGATATACAATGATTTGTGTTATTTATTTTCTTTCTTCCGTTGGTCCAGCCAACACGTGTTTCGGACGACGAAACACGTGTTGGCTGGACCAACGGAAGAATCACTTTATTGAAACTTTTTAAATAATATAGTGTGTGTGCTCGGGCCTGTAGAGATAATTGTGTGATCCCTCTGGGTCGCTAATTTTGAGGGGTGGATGACTCCCCTTCCCTTGAGCACCAACAGATAGCCACACTGAAATAAACGTTATACCGGATTTTGTGAGCGCCATAACCACACGGGGGTATTTCATCCTACAGAATTAGCAATATATTTTCCTAACCCGGTGGGGCAGCCACGACGGTGATACAGACTCAATATGGACAGGGAACAAGCAGCTGAGGATCTATTTGATAGTCTAGCGAGAGGAGACACGGTGGTGCACTCTCTGGGCAGTGGAGACCCACAGCGAAAAAATGAAGGACTTAGGGATAAATTTATCAAATTAGAGAGATTACGGAAAACAGAAAACTCAAAATGGTGGGACAGTGCAACATTAAGACAATACTTAAAACTTAACAGAATTCCTAGGGGTCTGCGATCGCAGATCCTGCCTACATACGATGACCTGGAGGAGGACTTACTTCTTGTATGGGAAAAAGAACTCACATCGAACTCCAATAAATTAATGGAGATTCTCATTGAGAATGCGGACCGTAAGGTAAAGAATTTACAGACTGAGATTAATCAACTAGAATCAGAAATCAGAGATTTAGACCAGAAGGAGGCTACCGAGAAAAACTACAATATTCTCAATGATATCATCAAAAAACATCAAGATGATATCAAACAGAGAAAAGCGAGAAAGCTTAAACGAGACGAAATAGATTATAAACAGGGGAGAGTTTTTACCTTTGCCAAAAAAAAAAAAACCCGGACGACGAAACACGTGTTGGCTGGACCAACGGAAGAAAGAAAATAAATAACACAAATCATTGTATATCATCTTGTGCATTGTATCACTTTATTGAAACTTTTTAAATAATATAGTGTGTGTGCTCGGGCCTGTAGAGATAATTGTGTGATCCCTCTGGGTCGCTAATTTTGAGGGGTGGATGACTCCTCTTCCCTTGAGCACCAACAGATAGCCACACTGAAATAAACGTTATACCGGATTTTGTGAGCGCCATAACCACACGGGGGTATTTCATCCTACAGAATTAGCAAGATATTGGAAGCGATTGCAGACTCGGGCAGGAACTTCGCGGTAGGGTCGATGCAGTTTCCTTTGAAGTGGGACTACTCAGGGAAGACCAAAAGAAGAAAAGAAGCTTGCGACCCGAGTCGAAAATGCGGAGAATGCCATACCAGATCTTCAGCCTGGTCTGAAAGACTTAGAAAACAAAGCCCATCTCTCACTGCTAGGGTCTAGGAACTCGAAGGAAGGGAGGAAGACTCCAAGGGTCGGTCCTGCAGCAACAACCTCCACATTTTGGGCTTCCCTGAGGGAGCAGAGGAGTCTGACCCAGTGCAATTCTTTGAAGACTGGCTGCTGAGAACAGTAGCGCCAGCAAAATTGTTGCCACACTTCCTTACTGAGCGTGCCCATCGAGTCCCAGCCCACAAACCGCCTATGGGAGACCCCCAGACTAGTGGTGGCTAGAGTGATCAACTATCGTGATAAGGAAACCATCCTCAGCTGACCCGATCTTATATGAGAATGCACAAATATATCTGTTTCCGGACTACACAGTGGCAGTGCAGCATAGTAGGGTCTCTTTCTTCGGAGTAAAGCAGAAGCTCCAACAAGTCGGCCTTCGTTATTCTCTGCTTTTCCCAGCAAAGCTAAAAGTTATGGCCATCTACTTTTTTTCTGAACCCACAGATGCTTGGGACTGGGAAGGACAGCACCGATATGACATAGGCATCCCGACTTAATTGTCAGAGAACTCGTGGGTGGACGGCCTCAGGAGAGGGGGTAGGTGTAGGAACGAGGGGCGTTGTGCTGTACAGATGAGTGGTGCCCCCACACCGGCACAGGCAAAGGAGAACCAAGCTCTAGCCCTGTCCACAGCAATCTCCTGGTGGGCATAGAGGTGCTCCCCACCGCCTGGTCCTGCGGATGACAGTCTTTCAGAGACAGACTCCTGTGTTTCAGCCAACAGCACGGACTCAATTGTTCTCCCTCCTGTAACACCGCAGACGGCTGACACTCTGATATAACCTCATAGACTCTAACGGGTGCGGCTGAATGAACCCATACTGCTGTTGGAGGAACTGTGGACCCACTTTACATGTCTGCTCCACACCTGGATGCTCCACTGATATCACCATTGGAATAGTGCTGAGCTGCTGCACCCTATCCGCCATTCACAAGTGATTCTGAGTGTGACTTAATTCTTTGTCTCTTTTAAATGTACATTTTTGCATTGTAGAAATAGGTCTAGCACATCTTCCCCCGACTTTTCTTTCATTAGTTTGGTTCACTCTCATACCCTCAGAGAGTGTGGATTGACTCATACAAGGCCACACTCATCGGTCCCCCACCTTCGCATCAGAAATGACATTGGTGTATGTGAGGCCAATTTAGAGTTCCCCAATTGCTATTCTTTTGGCTCACTGTTTGGGTGGTCCCATGTTTGGAGACTGCCCTGGGTTGGGAGTTGAGGGGTTTTCTTTTAGTGCATATTACACAGGTCGCACAGTGAGCGGGGACCTGCTATATTCTGGTGCTTCCTCGTGAGACACGGAGCAGGTCAGTGAGGTACCCATACTGCTCTCCACGCTTCCCAAGATACTACCCAGACTTGTTTCCCCCACTCTCCTCCTATTGCATTTGGATATGGATAGAGTTGGCATATTAACATGGAATGTACAAGGAATGGGGACAACGCGTAAACGACACACAGTGCAACAATACATATGACGAGGAGGAGTGCAAATAGCGCTTCTCCAGGAAACCCACATTGCCAAAGGTAAGGAGAGCCACTTACAGAAGCGCTGGTGAGGGCAACGTTATAGCACTACTTATTCTGGATTCGTAAGGGCGGCACTCATTTTGATCCGACTGGGGGTCCTGTTTCGTTACACGGCTATGGAGATAGACCCAGATGAGCGATACGTACTGGTGGAGGCCTAGTGGATGGCCAACCACTGTTGCTAGGGAGCATTTATACACCAAACATGGCGCAGTTGGTGTTTTTAGCATATCTATCTCTAATTCTTACACTTTGGTCTCATATACCCTTGATTCTGTAGGGTGATTTTAACTGTGTCCTTGATCCACAGAAGGACCGATCACACCCTCCATTACCAACTTCACTGGTGATGACAGCCGCCACTTGCCTTACTCAGTGGCTAACTCATTGGTCACTACACAATAGTTGGAGAGCCCTGAACCCCAGGGTTTGGGAATACTCCTACTATTTCGCCCCACACAACCTGCAAGTGCGGTTAGACCATATCCTATGTCACTCCACTCCACTCTCCAAAAACAGGTCGCAGATGCTGAGTACCTCAGGAAAACATTCTCAGACCATAAACCACTGTGAATACATCTGGGATGGGGACACCAGGACCCCCAATTCCCACATGGGGTATGGCCACTTCCAAGCAACTTGAATGGGAGGCGCTCAAGGTGGTAATCAGGGGCCATTGCATTTGGGCAGTGGGGGGGGGCACGAGCTGCACTGCAGAGAGACCTAGTACACGCTGAGGCATCACTGGGGCCACTTAAAGTAGAGGCCCACTCCGACCCTGCAGAACAACAAATACTGACTGAGGCTCTTGAGCATCATGCTCGCCTTATAGAACAGCTGTGCTGCCTGGACTTTAAGGCCTTATCAGGCCAAAATGCATGCTGAGGGGGACAAGTCAGGCCGATTGTTGGTGTGGCTCCTGCAAAGCATGACACCTGCAGTTTCCATCGCTATGATCAGGGTATCCCCGACTCATACACTCACTACCCAAGCAGATATACACTCGGCTTTCATAGCACACTATAGAGCTCTGTATGACCCTCCCCCCACTGATCTACAGGCACATATTGACTAGTTCCTACACAACATAGGGTTGCCCCTCCTGGATCCTCTGGATAGAGAGTCTATAAATACCCCTCTCACACTACAGGAAATCCGAGGGGCAATCAGTGGTGCAGCCATGCAAAAGACTCCCAGCCTTGATGTTTTGCCTGTTGAATTCTATAAAGCTTATGAGTCACTTTTAGGCCCTAAACTCTTGAAGCTGTATCAAACTGTGCTCTCTTCCACATTCACTCGGTGAATCATTACTGATGTCCCTGCCCAAACCCGAAAAAGATCAGATGGAAGTAACATCGTATCGTCCGTTATCCATGTTGGGAATGGATTATAAAATACTCAGCAAGATCATAGAGGTCCACCTACTGGAACACATGCCGCTTCTGGTACATCCAGCTCAAAATGGGTTTATTTCTGGGCATTCTACCACCCTTAATGTCTGAGGGTTGCAAAGGGTAATGAAGCTTGCTGTATGCTGCCTGCCTAGTCTTAGATTTAGGCAAGGCATTAGACATGGTGGACTAGGGCTACCTTTTTTCTGTTCTAAGCATGATGGGTATCACTGGGCGACTCCAGAGCCTCATCCAGCTTTTCTACACAGAACTAACGGCCCATGTAAAAATTGGCTTGCTTATTTCACCTCTGATTAAAGTGAGTAGAGGGACTCAACAAGGATGTCCCCTCTCACCACTGTTATTTGCTCTTGCGATGAAGCCATTAGCGGCTCTGACAACGAGGTAAGGAGTGGGGTATACCTCTGAATGGGAAAATACATATAGTTTCACTATATGCGGATGACTTATTCATCTATATCTGTGACATCGGGACGGGATTACGGGGACTGCAGGGACCTTTGTGGAGTTTCAAAAGGCCTCAGGGTTGGGCGTTAACTGGACTAAATCATGTGTCTTTATGATCCATGAGGACTGCCCTTCCACAACAACTAATAGTAAACTCCCACTCTTTAAAATGGGAGCCATGCACGTTTCATTATCTGGGGATCCGCATGTACCACGACATGCAAGATCTGGGGAAGAGATATAGGTTGGGAGATAACACCCAAAGAGTGGGAATAAGCCCTACATTATCTGAGGAAGGTATCCCGGAATGCTAGATTTCAGTATATCCAGCATAATATTCTTCGCAGGGCCACTTCAAATGTTTGAGTCTTCTCCATTTTGTGCTGTTCCCCGATTGCCAACATGGCACACATGTTTTGGGTCTGCCCGGCGGCTACTGTCCTCTGGCAGGAGGTTGCAGAGGCATTATCAGAGGTGATTGGCCGTGAAGGGTTTCTCTCCATGGAAGGGGTGTTACTGGGTACATTTAAACGGGAAAAGCACAAACGGCTACAAACCGATTCCTAGACTTGTACCTAGTCATTGCCTGAAGATCCATAGCAATGCATTGAAAGGCAGACTCCCTCCTGACAAACTCCCTCCTGACCCTACAACACGGGTGTGCAAAGCAGCCACACTTGTGGTGGCACACTTTGCTGTTGGTGTAGGCGGTGGGAGTAGACCACCAATTCCCCGTATTTTCCACAGCAAACTAATCTCCTGCACACCAATCTCCGTTGTTAAGCCCACTTTATTTTCCCAACAAATACCGATGCGTTTCGACTTCAAGAAACCCTTGCTCACGGTCAAGTGTGTGTATATATTTATATGAACAAGGTTTTTGTAAAACCGAAACGCGTAGATCGTTCTTGCTATCCCGATAAATGAACAACTAAAGGAATAAAATTATCGTTGCACTGAACTACGGGAGTGCGTCCCTTTTTCCTTCTGGCTGAAGGATTGTGTGGAAATATACATATACATATATACACACACTACTCACACATATACTTACCTATACATGTGTGGTAAAGGCATATGCGTGGTAAAGACTTGTGTTGTAAAGGCAGCATGGTAAAGGCACTGCATAGCTAAAACATCATTGTAAATGATGTTTCCCTTTGCAGACATGATATAGGGACGAAAGAGTGTGCATGAACATTAAATGCAAATGCATAGCTGCATTACTACTGGCAGTACTTGGACTTTCTCACAGAAACTACATTACTAACGATGGCTGCAGGAGTTAAATTTGTGTAGACCCATTAAAAGCATTTGAAAGGCTGTAATAAATTGTCATAATCTAGATGTAATTAATGAGATTCTATAATATCACCAATGATTCCAGTGATACCGGTGATTAAGTAACGTGTGAGGTCATCAGTGATGGCATGCGCAGTGAATTGGAGGACATTAGGAGTGTATTGATAAACATGTATAGTAAATGTCATGGTTTTAGGCTTCATATTGTAACCGTAATATCCTCTTAAATAAAGTTTTTAAGCCACTTTTTGCAGCACTTTAGTTGGTGTAACTATGAGTTTCAGTGAGAAGAGTAGATGCGGTGCTAATAGCTGCTCAGAAATTATACTTTTTACCAATGGGTATTGAAATACATGGTTAAAAACAGGGTCACATCTTGTGACCTGATGAGAATTTCTCCAAGCACCATGTTGGCTTTTTATATTCTGAAGTCTCTCTATTTATTGAGGTGTTTCAATCAGAGACGTTTTAAGGCATGGGCAAAGTGGGCTCAGGCCCAGGGCCACAGTCTATCTAGGGGCCCCTTATTAGATCGGTTCTGTTCTCCACCTAGTCCTGCGCTGATGACCTTGAATGATTCTTAAACATAGATTGTTTTAAATTCCATTTTGCTTTAATTTATTTTTAATTCGAGTGATGTGTGGGAGTCAATTACAGACATTTTGCAGACAAATGTTGTTTGTTTTTCAACACCATCCAACATCCATAAAAAAAGATCCTTTTAGATCTAAACAGCACCTCACATATGAGAACTAGCAGTGGGTCGCAGAGATTATTAGCAATAATATTAGTTAGCAGCTGCTACGTTACAATTTTGAGAGCACATTTCACTGTCCCTGAATATTAGATGGAAGCACATTTAGAATTTGGACAGTCAGAAAGTGTGCCTCTGCTACTGTCGGTGACTTGGCCAAAAAGGGCATGAAAAAGCTGAAACTGGATCATAAATTCAAAGCTGTTCCACAGGGGCCACCGAAATACGTTTGGCCCAGGCCCCCAAAATCTTTTAAAATGTTGTGCCCCCTAAGAATTTTGCGCCCGGTGCAACCGCCCCTGTGTCACCCCACGCTACGCCACTGCCTTCTACCATGTTCTTTAATGCTCAACGGGCACACCTTGAGTCAAATGGGACATGCAAGTAATATAGTGCAATTAGATTCCTACAAAAATCATACCACGTGAGACCCTAACTAAATTCTTGCTAAATATTTATTATATCCTTATTGTATCAGTGGAAATCGGAAACAATTAAGAAGTGGACAGATCTGCACTATCCTTATTCACATTTTTTTTTATTCAATTAGAAAGTGGCACATCACATTAAAAGGCAACATCTATGAGAAGTATTGTCACTAGGTATTAAGTTAGGAGGGTCTCAATAAACATGCACATGCATGGCACTATTGTTAGTACTTTCATAAGCCTGGAATTTATGTTCAGTTCTTGCTTGCTGCGATTAGTTTCCGATGGAGCTGGCCCAATTCTATTTGCTCTGCACTGAAAACAGTACAGCTGAACAATAGGATACAGAAACTAAAAATATTTTTTAAAAACAATTGTCAACCACCTACATAAGTAATTGTTCGTACTGTGTCCAAATCCAGCAATGTATTCCAAAAATCACGCCTTCCTTATGCTTGTTATCACCATGGTAACGCCAATTCTGTTGCCTCTCAGATTTAGGACATCTGTAGATTCTCAATTCCCCACGAAAACATACATTTAGAAAAGCGCTTTTGTTAATTTCGTTAATTGCCCTTCTATTGTTACAAACTATTGTTCCATATTATTGTCTTAATGCCTCACTAAATTGGAAGCCGGTGCATTTATTTGAGAGCCCGGTCCTGGGAATAGATAATGCATATTGTTAGACTTGGCACCATTGGCGTGGGTCTCCCTTCCATTTTTTTGCTGTTGCCTCTTATGTTTTGCTGGTTTTAGATGCTTTTGGGCACTGTGCCACTGCTGTTCAGTGCCACAGTGCAAGTGCTCCCTACTGTAAAGTGATGTATGGATTAGTGACTCCATGATTGGATGATTGGTTTACTTGTCAGTCCCTAGTACAGTGCACGGAGTGTGCCCAGGGCTTGTAAATCCAATGCCGCTGGTGGGATTGCAGCACTGGTTGTGCCACCCACAGAAGCGGCTTGTAAAATGTGTCTCAGGCCTGCCATTGCAGAGCCTGTGTGCAGTCTGTGACTGCCATGTCGACTTGGCAAGTGCACCCACTTGCCAGTCCCTAAACCTTCCCTTATCTTCATATCAGACACCCCTAAGGTAGGCCCAAGGGCAGGGTGCATTGTAAGTATAAGGTAGGACATGCCCTGGTGTGTGTGGCATGTCCTAATAGTGAATTACAGCCATTTTCGTTTTTCACTATCGCAAGGCTACCTGTTCTCCATAGGCCAGAATGGGCAGTTTGATTATTACACCTTATAATCCTAACTGACCCAGAGAACATGGTAGAAAAACGAATTTAGTATGCCTGAACTCAGAATGATAAAATACATCTTTTAGTGAAGTTGGTTTTAACATTCTTTGTTTGAAAATACCACTTTTAGAAAGTAGGTATTTTCTTGCCTAAACCATCCAGCTGCCTCTGCTCAGGTTGTGTATTGTGTGTCTGGGTTTGTGAGTGACAGGGGCTGGGGGATTCCAGGAGGCAGGGTGAGTCAGCACTAGGCTGAATAGGTCTGCCTGAAGGAGGATGGGTGGGAGGAGTTGCACCTGGGTCTGAATAGGGCTGTGCCTGCCTTCCACAATGCTGGCTCCACCTCCTGCCGGGCGTCTGATGGCTCTGCCCCTCACTCTCAAAGGAAAGAAGGAGTCAGAAAAACAAAGTGCTCCAGGACTGACCAGAACTGGTTTGGACTAGGCAAAGGCCTCTCTGCCTTCAGAGAACAAAGGGAAAAGGTGTATAAAAAGGGGACCCAGACCCCTAGGAAATTAGATCACTTCTGGGAAATCAAGAAACCTGTTGCCAAGGAGAAGAACCGGAGAAGCTGAAGGAGGAGTACTGCCCCTGTGCTGTTTTTGCTGATTGAGGTTGGCCTGCAGTGGTTGCTTTCTGCCAAGGACAGGAGAAAAGACTTTGCTGTGCTTTGTCATCTTGAAGAAGGGAATCTCCAAGGGCTTGAACTGAGCTTGCCTCCTGCCTGAAGTCACAGGGACACAAAGACTTCACCCCTTCTGTTTGCCTGCATCTGGAACTGCTGTTTTAGCTGCTAACAGAGGGAAATTGCAACACCGACGCCGGCGAGCGACGCCGTAACCTGCACCGAAGCCGTGGGCACCGCTCGTGAAGAGCACGACGCACCGCCCCGACTTGCACCGTAGGCCCGACGCCTGCCGACGCCGTGCGACATCGACTCCGAAGCCGTCATCGAGGCCGCTGCCTGCACCGGAGCCGAGGACACCGCTCGTGACGCTCACGACGCACCGTCCCGACTCGCACCGCAGCCCCGACTTCACCGACGCCAGGGCTTCATCATCGCGGAGCCGATCCTCGACGTGGGTGACCCCCGAATCCATCGACGCCGCACCATCGTAAGGAACCGACGCCTCGCCGCCATCCGTGACGTCACCTCCCCGACACAGTAAGGAACCGACGCCTCACCTCCCCTGCGCTGCAGTAAGGAACCGAGACATCACCTCCCCTGGGGTCGTAAGGAACCGACGCCGCCGGCGCCAACGAAGCATCACCTCCCCGACGCCGTGCACCGTCTTTGTTTTCATCGAATTCCAGGTACTGTTCTTTGTGGGTCTGCTCGACTCCAGGCCCGACGCCGCGCACCTCGCGGTCGGCGCCGTACTTTGGGATTTCCACCGGTCACGACGTCGTGATAACTCCAAGTGGAGTTATTTGTTGCTACAAGCTTTATTTGATTGACTATCCTATTTTTGAAGATAACGTGAACTGTCTCTATCATTTTAAGTCTATTTTTGATTACAGTATTGTGGATTTTTGCTATTGGGTCTTGTGATAAGTCTATATAAAGATTACTTATTTTTACATAAACAACCTGTGTGGTGTCCATCTGTAGTGTTTTCACTGTATTACTGTATGTGGTCACAAATGCTTTACACACTGCCTCTGAGATAAGCCTGTCTGCTCGTGCCAAGCTACCAGGGGGTGAGCAGGGGTTATTTTAGGAGTGTTTCCCCCTTATCCTGACTAGAAGCAAGGGTCCCTATTTGGACAAAGGTGCAAACCATTGCCAACTAGAGACCCCCAGTTCTAACATTGGTGGTCAGCGGTGAGGATTTGGACTTGCATTTGTGATTCATATACAGTGATTGGTGTACACTACTAGTGAGTGCAGACCAATACGCGACCACATACCTTTTGATAGGACTTTTTTTCCTTGGAACCTTTATTTTTGTTGAGAACTGCCAATTTTCACCATGAGCAAAAAAGGATCCATTGCACCTGCAGATATTGAATTTGAAGAAGATAGGGTTGATACCTACACTGTGCCAGAACTCAAAGCTGTTTGCAAAAAGTTTAAAATCTCTATGAGAGGCCTCACCAGGAAGGAGGAGTTTCACAAGGCACTGAGAGCCTGGTTGGAAGCACGGAATGCCAGTGGGCAGTCCGAGGAGCCTGTGGAGGAGGCAGAGAATTTAGATGGGCAGCTTGAGGGGCCATTGGGCTTAACTGGGAGGAGAGCGCCTTCCAGGGAGGGCAGCAGTGTTTCTCAAAGGGCCTGTCTCCAGAGGAGCTGGAGGACAGGGACAAAAGCAGGATGCATGAAATGGAGATGGCCAAACTGAAACAGGGAAGCCATGATAGCCTTGAGCATAAGAAATTGGAGTTAGAAAGTAAGAGGTTGGCTATGGAAGAAAAGAAGATGCTTTTAGAGCATGAGAGAGTGGTGAGGGAGCTAGAGCTAAAGGCTAGGAGCCTAGAAATCACTCCCTCTGGTGGCAGCACACCTCCAGTGCCTGTAGAAAGTAGAGTGTACATCCCCAAGGAGGTTATTAAGGATTTCATGAAGGGGGAGGACATTGGGCAATGGTTTAAAGCATATGAGATCGCCATGACATCACACCGGGTCCCTGAGAAGGATTGGGGAGCGGGGTTGTGGGGCCGCTTTGCAGGTGAGGGAAGGGAAACCTTGCTAGCCTTGCCCACAGTGGATCAGATGTCCTATGCCCACCTGAAGGAAGCTTTAGTGGCAAGGTATGGGTTAACTCCAGAGCTTTATAGACAGAAGTTTAGGAACTGCAAAAAGCTGGAGCCTAGTACCTGGGTGGAGTATGTGTCTTATTTTTGCAGAGCATTGGATGGATGGGTGAAGGGTAGCAAAGTAAATGACTTGCAGGAGTTCTATGATTTAATTGCATGGGAGCACTTGTCCAGTAGTTGTTTTCCAGAGCTACGCCAGCACCTTGTTGACAGTAAGCTGACTAATCCTAGAAAGCTTGCTGAGGAGGCGGACCGCTGGGTCAGTACCCGGGTCCACAAGGGTCTTGTGGGAGACTCCGCCAAAGGTGGGCAGGGTCCCCAGCAGAAGAGTGGGGGGACAAGGGTAAACAGAAGGAGTTCCAAAAAGGGCCCCAAAGTAAACCCCAAGGGAACCAAGGTAAGGGTTCCCAGCCTCCCACTGAGAAAAGACCATGGGTCCCAACAGATAAGTCTGTTCAGAAGGGGCCCAAAGCATGTTTTAGTTGTGGTCAGGTGGGTCACTTTGTAGGAAGTCCCAAGTGCCCCAATACTGTGACCACTGCACCCACTGGTGCACCACCCCGGCAGATGGCTAGTGTAGCCCTGGGGGAGGAGTTGGGTGCCCAAGGTGGGTGGGGTCCCGCAGAGATGTCCCTGGTCTCTTTAGGAGACAGTGAGATGGTCCCTAGGACCCAGCTGCCTGATAACACTAAAAAATACAGGCAGTGGGTGACCATCAATGGCCATAGGGTGGAGGCTCTGAGAGACACCGGGGCCAGTGTGACAGCTGTCAGTTGTCGGCTGGTGTCTGAAGAGCAGGTGGTCCCCAACGTATTCTACCCGGTAGTTGCCGCTGACAACTCAGAGAGCCACTGCAAGGTGGCCCAGGTTCCCTTTGAGTGGGGGGGTCTCAGGTATCCTTCAAGTAGCTGTGAGGCCAGCCATGCCTGTTGACTGTCTGCTAGGCAATGATTTGGAGAGCTCCCCTTGGGCGAAGGTGGAGCGGAGGTCTCATTTGGAGATGTTGGGTCTGCCAGAGTGGGCGTGTGTGACCACTCGGTCAATGGCAGCCGGTAAGGGTATTCAAGAGGACCTGGAGCCTGGAAGAAGGGCCCAGGTGCCTGCCTTAAAGAGAGGAGGCAGGGGCGCGGGAAACCGGCCCCCGAAGTTCCCACGGTCCAGGAGGAGGCAGACCTTGAGGGGGATGCCCTGGAACCTACAGGGGAACAAGTGGCTGAACTGGGGGACCTGCCTGAGCTGACCCATTGGCAGCAGGAAGGAGGCCCCTCCAGGGAAGAATTCTGCGAGGAGCAGAAGAAGTGCCCTTCTCTTGAGGGCTTGCGGCAACAGGCTGTAAGCCAGGCAGCAGGTGATCAGTCTGGATCACACTGGATCTACTGGGAGAATGGTCTCCTGTATAGTGAGCCTAAGGTTGCTGAGCCTGGGTCAGCCCGTGTGCTGGTGGTACCCCAGCGCTTCAGAGCCTTCCTACTGGGTCTGGCTCATGATGTGCCTTTAGCAGGACATTTGGGGCAAGACAAGACCTTTCAAAGGCTTGTCACCCACTTTCATTGGCCCCAAATGCGCAAGAGTTCAGATACTCATTGCAGGACCTGTCAGACTTGCCAGGCAAGTGGTAAGAGTGGGAGGAAGCACAAGGCTCCTCTCCAACCTTTCCCTGTTGTCAGTACCCCCTTTGAGAGGGTGGGTATTGACATTGTGGGGCCTCTGGATCCCAAGACAGCCATGGGCAACAGGTTCATCCTGGTCTTGGTGGACCATGCCACCCGGTACCCGGAAGCCATCCCTCTTCGGACAGTGACGGCCCCCGTGGTGGGACGTGCACTGATGGGGATTTTCTCCCGTGTGGGGTTCCCCAAGGAGGTGGTGTCTGACCGTGGTACTAACTTCATTTCCAAGTATATGAAGTCCCTGTGGCAGGAGTGTGGTGTAACCTATAAGTTCACCACTCCTTACCACCCCCAAGGTAATGGGCTGGTTGAGAGATTCAACCGGACCCTTAAAGGCATGATTATGGGTCTGGAAGAACCCATGAGGCGTAAGTGGGACGTCCTCTTGCCATGCCTGCTCTTTGCTTACAGAGAGGTGCCCCAGAAGTCCTTAGGGTTCAGTCCCTTTGAACTGCTGTACGGCCATCCTGTAAGAGGACCTCTGAGTCTGGTCAAGGAAGGCTGGGAGAAAGCTCCCAGGAAAACTCCCCAGGATGTATTTAGTTACATGCTGGCCTTCAGGAACCAGACTCGGCGTTTCAGACAACTCGCTGAGGCGAATCTGGAAGCCAGCCAGGAAGAGATGAAACGTTGGCATGATCAGAACGCCACTCTGATCGAGTTTCAGCCTGGACAAAAGGTTTGGGTCATGGCCCCAGTGGAGCCCTGTGCGCTCCAGGATAAGTGGACCGGACCATTTGAGGTGGTGGAGCGCAAGAGTGATGTCACCTACTTGGTGGACTTGCAGTCTCCCAGGAACCCCTTGCGGGTCCTGCATGTGAACCGCCTGAAGCCCCACTTTGAGAGGTCTGAAGTGGGCATGCTCTTAGCAACAGATGCTGGGATGGAAGAGGAGACTGAACCTCTTCCTGATCTCCTGTATGCAAAAGAGCAAGATGGGTCAGTGGATGGTGTGAACCTCTCTCCCACCCTGACCCCGGAGCAGCAGAATGACTGTCGGCAACTGTTGGGACAGTTTTCTGATCTGTTCTCCCTGACTCCCAGTATCACTGAATGGTGCATCCATGATGTGGACACTGGGGACAGTCCTCCTGTAAAGCACAAAACTTACAGAGTGACTGACAGGGTGAGGGCTTGCATCAAGGAGGAGGTCTCCAAGATGTTTGCCTTAGGGGTGATTGAGTCCTCTAACAGCCCTTGGGCCAGCCCAGTGGTCTTGGTCCCAAAGGCTGCCGCGCCTGGTGCCACACCCGAACTCCGGTTCTGTGTGGACTACCGAGGACTCAATTCAGTCACCAGGACTGACGCGCACCCCATCCCCAGAGCTGATGAGCTCATTGATCGGTTAGGGGCTGCCCGGTACCTCAGCACGTTTGATCTAACGTCTGGGTACTGGCAGATCGCCTTAACTGATGGGGCCAAAGAGAGGTCAGCATTCTCCACACCAGATGGGCACTACCAATTCCGGGTGATGCCCTTTGGGATGAAGAATGCCCCTGCCACCTTTCAGAGGTTGGTCAACCAGGTGTTGGCTGGGCTGGAGGATTTCAGTGCCGCCTACCTGGATGACATTGCAGTGTTCAGCGCCACTTGGGAGGAACATCTGCACCACCTCTGGGAAGTGTTGAAGGCGCTGCGGAGGGCAGGCCTCACGATCAAGGCGAGTAAGTGCCAGATCGGGCAGGGTTCTGTGGTGTACTTGGGACACCAGGTAGGGAGCGGCCAGGTGGCGCCCCTACAGCCCAAGATAGATACCATCCTGGCTTGGGAACCCCCAAAACCCAAACAGAGGTGAGGGCCTTCTTAGGACTCACCGGGTATTACAGGAGGTTTGTCAAGGGGTATGGCAACATTGTTGCACCCTTGACTGAGCTGACTTCCAGGAAGCAGCCCAGGAAAGTGAACTGGACTGATGCCTGCCAAAAGGCTTTTGATGCCCTGAAATCTGCCATGTGCACGGCGCCCGTGCTTCAGGCGCCCAACTTCTCAAAGGAATTCATTGTGCAGACAGATGCTTCAGAGCATGGTGTTGGGGCTGTGCTTTCACAGATGAATGAGGAGGGCCTAGACCAACCTGTAGCCTTTATTAGTAGGAGGTTACTCCCACGGGAACAGAGGTGGAGTGCGATTGAACGTGAAGCATTTGCTGTGGTCTGGGCACTGAAGAAGTTGAGACCATACTTGTTTGGGACTCACTTCCGGGTTCAGACAGACCACAGGCCCCTCAGATGGTTAATGCAGATGAGGGGTGAGAATCCAAAACTGTTGAGGTGGTCCATTTCCCTACAGGGGATGGACTTTACGGTGGAACACCGCCCTGGTACAGAACACGCCAATGCTGATGGTCTGTCCAGATTTTTCCGCCTTAGTGATGAGAACTCCCAGGAGGAAGGGTAGTTCTCCCCACATTTCAGCTGGAGGGGACACGTGTTAGACTTGGCACCATTGGCGTGGGTCTCCCTTCCATTTTTTGCTGTTGCCTCTTATGTTTTGCTGGTTTTAGATGCTTTTGGGCACTGTGCCACTGCTGTTCAGTGCCACAGTGCAAGTGCTCCCTACTGTAAAGTGATGTATGGATTAGTGACTCCATGATTGGATGATTGGTTTACTTGTCAGTCCCTAGTACAGTGCACGGAGTGTGCCCAGGGCTTGTAAATCCAATGCCGCTGGTGGGATTGCAGCACTGGTTGTGCCACCCACAGAAGCGGCTTGTAAAATGTGTCTCAGGCCTGCCATTGCAGAGCCTGTGTGCAGTCTGTGACTGCCATGTCGACTTGGCAAGTGCACCCACTTGCCAGTCCCTAAACCTTCCCTTATCTTCATATCAGACACCCCTAAGGTAGGCCCAAGGGCAGGGTGCATTGTAAGTATAAGGTAGGACATGCCCTGGTGTGTGTGGCATGTCCTAATAGTGAATTACAGCCATTTTCGTTTTTCACTATCGCAAGGCTACCTGTTCTCCATAGGCCAGAATGGGCAGTTTGATTATTACACCTTATAATCCTAACTGACCCAGAGAACATGGTAGAAAAACGAATTTAGTATGCCTGAACTCAGAATGATAAAATACATCTTTTAGTGAAGTTGGTTTTAACATTCTTTGTTTGAAAATACCACTTTTAGAAAGTAGGTATTTTCTTGCCTAAACCATCCAGCTGCCTCTGCTCAGGTTGTGTATTGTGTGTCTGGGTTTGTGAGTGACAGGGGCTGGGGGATTCCAGGAGGCAGGGTGAGTCAGCACTAGGCTGAATAGGTCTGCCTGAAGGAGGATGGGTGGGAGGAGTTGCACCTGGGTCTGAATAGGGCTGTGCCTGCCTTCCACAATGCTGGCTCCACCTCCTGCCGGGCGTCTGATGGCTCTGCCCCTCACTCTCAAAGGAAAGAAGGAGTCAGAAAAACAAAGTGCTCCAGGACTGACCAGAACTGGTTTGGACTAGGCAAAGGCCTCTCTGCCTTCAGAGAACAAAGGGAAAAGGTGTATAAAAAGGGGACCCAGACCCCTAGGAAATTAGATCACTTCTGGGAAATCAAGAAACCTGTTGCCAAGGAGAAGAACCGGAGAAGCTGAAGGAGGAGTACTGCCCCTGTGCTGTTTTTGCTGATTGGGGTTGGCCTGCAGTGGTTGCTTTCTGCCAAGGACAGGAGAAAAGACTTTGCTGTGCTTTGTCATCTTGAAGAAGGGAATCTCCAAGGGCTTGAACTGAGCTTGCCTCCTGCCTGAAGTCACAGGGACACAAAGACTTCACCCCTTCTGTTTGCCTGCATCTGGAACTGCTGTTTTAGCTGCTAACAGAGGGAAATTGCAACACCGACGCCGGCGAGCGACGCCGTAACCTGCACCGAAGCCGTGGGCACCGCTCGTGAAGAGCACGACGCACCGCCCCGACTTGCACCGTAGGCCCGACGCCTGCCGACGCCGTGCGACATCGACTCCGAAGCCGTCATCGAGGCCGCTGCCTGCACCGGAGCCGAGGACACCGCTCGTGACGCTCACGACGCACCGTCCCGACTCGCACCGCAGCCCCGACTTCACCGACGCCAGGGCTTCATCATCGCGGAGCCGATCCTCGACGTGGGTGACCCCCGAATCCATCGACGCCGCACCATCGTAAGGAACCGACGCCTCGCCGCCATCCGTGACGTCACCTCCCCGACACAGTAAGGAACCGACGCCTCACCTCCCCTGCGCTGCAGTAAGGAACCGAGACATCACCTCCCCTGGGGTCGTAAGGAACCGACGCCGCCGGCGCCAACGAAGCATCACCTCCCCGACGCCGTGCACCGTCTTTGTTTTCATCGAATTCCAGGTACTGTTCTTTGTGGGTCTGCTCGACTCCAGGCCCGACGCCGCGCACCTCGCGGTCGGCGCCGTACTTTGGGATTTCCACCGGTCACGACGTCGTGATAACTCCAAGTGGAGTTATTTGTTGCTACAAGCTTTATTTGATTGACTATCCTATTTTTGAAGATAACGTGAACTGTCTCTATCATTTTAAGTCTATTTTTGATTACAGTATTGTGGATTTTTGCTATTGGGTCTTGTGATAAGTCTATATAAAGATTACTTATTTTTACATAAACAACCTGTGTGGTGTCCATCTGTAGTGTTTTCACTGTATTACTGTATGTGGTCACAAATGCTTTACACACTGCCTCTGAGATAAGCCTGTCTGCTCGTGCCAAGCTACCAGGGGGTGAGCAGGGGTTATTTTAGGAGTGTTTCCCCCTTATCCTGACTAGAAGCAAGGGTCCCTATTTGGACAAAGGTGCAAACCATTGCCAACTAGAGACCCCCAGTTCTAACACATATTTACAATATTCCTGTGTGAAATCAGCTGAGCGACTGTGAAAAAGTTAATATAGATGAAAACTAATTATTCTTCAGTGCATTCGCTAGGATCGGGCCCGCGGATCCGCGCTTCGCTTGAAAACCCCAGAGATGCGCGTCCTCCATTGTATTTAACCTTAGACAGCAGTGACCTAGAAGAGAGGAATAGTGTGCCATGCTCACGTGTTTGATGAGCGATAAATGGAGCACCGTGGTCTGTGAGCGTGCACGTACTTTCTTTCAGACGTCGAATACATATAACTTTGCATTCTGAGATTGTGGCACCTGGGGCCTCGGTAACTGATGACCATAGTAAGCGCTATATAATTACAACTACACTACAATACAATACAATACAATACCTGCCAACTCACACGGCGTCACCGTGTGACACACAATATTGGCTTCCATCACACGGTCACCACGTGAGGAGCCGATATCACACAGTGGCAGTGAAAATGAGCTGAAAACCGCTGTAAATAGTGGTTTTCCAGCTTGTTTTCGGAGGTTTTGAACAGCCAGCGTCCATTAAGGGGTGTGAAAACATAGCAGGACATCGGCACCAGCCTTAGCAAGTTTTTATGGGGGGGGAGTAGGAACAGACTTAGGGGTGGGGTGGGATTCAAAAGTGCCTCTTAGGTACTTCTCAAACACAAGGAGATGATGGACGGAGCGCTGAAACTTTTCAGACACTCACCCCCAGTCACAGATCTGGGTTGAATCCATCATCGTTCTTTAGCTCACTTCGCCACCCCAGTTCAGACCCAGCTATATGCAAATCAGTCTTGACCCTGCTCCTTATGGGAACAGTCCAGCCCGAACTGCCAAGCCAGGTCTTCCCTGAACCGGAAACAAGCATCCTGGGACCGGTTTCGGGGTAACACCCCTCATCAGCCAGGCTAGTTTGAATCCAGTGGCACGAGGCCACACCCCCTCCAAGGCCCCACCTTCTCCTCACACTGTAAGATTTTTGTTCAGGTTGGCAGGTATGTGACCAATGATTTCAAGGGGGTGAAAGTTAACGATTCCAGTCAGAATCTCCGCCATTACTTGCAATCACGAGTTTTCGCTAACAAAGAGACAATCGCATGCAAGTTCCAGAATACAGCATATTGTCTCCATTTCCAGGGCCTTTCTTGTGCATATGCATCTCCTGCTTTCACTTGAGCCAGCGACGGGAGGGCCTCGCGAGGTATCCTGTTGTAGTCAGGTGATAGTGGAACCGCGTAATACCCTTTGACTGTGTGGGCCAAACTACATGGCTTACATGTTCATCTGCCCTTCGGCCTCACCTGAGGTGGGACACTGGAACCTGAGGCCCTTGGGGGGACCTGATGAATCCCCTGAAGATGGGTGGGCTCCACAGGGGCCACCTCTCCTGGTCAGATCCCATTGGCAGGCCTAAAAAGAGGAGGAGTGCTTGGGACTGATGGGCCCCGCACTGGAGGTCGTCCAGCATTCTGGGCCTAGGCTCTGTTGATGGCGCGGCTCCCCCCCAAATGCAACAAATGGATACGGACTTGGGCAGAGATAGGTGCACAGTTGCAGAGCACTGAGGGTTGGTGAACTCTAGCTGTGGGCACCCCGCCACTGGCCTAAATTTTTCAATATACTGACACGGCCTCGGGAAGGGGCTGATTTGCTCTCATGTACTGTGGTGAGGCCCGAGAGGGTGGAGGGGCGGACTCTCAGGAGGCAGTGCCACTCCACTGGGTCCACCATTTAGGAGTATTACTGGACCTGAGTGGGCCTACCTGAGCGGGAGAGCGCCTAAGCCGGACGCGCCTTCTACTTGCAGACCATTGATTCACCTACAATTTAACTTGGACTCTCGAGAGGAAGATACACCCCCTTTGGATATTCCTAATGACTTAGACTGACATGGACAGCGAGCACCCTGGCTGGGGCCCCCTTGGACCAGCAGGTTACCCCAACATCTATCATCTGAGACTTGACACCATGCCAGCAGATGCCACATCTAGCCACACTCAGGTGGATACTTCAGCAAACAGTGACTTTCTGCTCCACAAGCAGATGAAAGCCGGCTAACCTTGTGCCTGACTGCTGAACTACTGGTGGCCCGATGAACACTTAGTAACTGCATTCCTCCATCTTGGCTAAGGAGGATGCATGAAGCATGGCTGAGAACGCCAGAAGTCCTGGATCTTTAACCTCTGTGATACAGGGGTAATCAGTGCTTAATTTGTAAAATAATAAGTGCAGTGCTTAATTTATAAAACAAATAAGTGCCAGGGCCCTCGTCAGGAATAAAAGCAGCAACATAAAAGGCTCAATATAAGGTTTAGAGTGGAACTGCTGCACTGAGAAACCCATAATTGTGGTGGGCAGGTGATGTTATATACACCGTCAACCACACAAGGAAACATCAACTATTTGGATTGAGGGAGATAGATCTAGTTATTATGAACCCCCCAAATGGAAAGCCTTGTCCATGAGCAACGCCAGCACCCCACAGAAGCTGATCATTGCAAGACAAAGGGAAGAGGTCATCCTCCGCCTTCGGAAGCATCAATGGATGCACAGTTCACCAGTCAGCAGGTAAGAGGACTACAATCAAAAGACCTCCACAAAATCCAGTGCATCACTGCAACTAATGCCTACAGCCAAAATAACATGTACGTGCCAACGCATGAAGGGGCAGTATATATAAAGTCGATATCACACGGCGAGGGATGTTCATTTTATTTGAGACTATCAGAATATGGATCAATTGGATAGTTTTCTTTGTGCACAATGGATTATGCTCTATAAGTCTCTGATTTGTTTTTTCTAAGGGCCAGATGTATCAAAGGGTTTTACCCATTCTGTGTCTATGGGAAAATGTGTTCGTACATATGACGCTAAGGGGCCGATTCCGATTCGGGCCGGAAATCCCTCCGACCGAGCCGGACCCGGAGAGATTTCCGACCGAATCGGACCCGTGCAGTCCGACCGAACGAGTACGATGCGCACGTATGCCATCGGACTCGAGTCGGTCGGACTCCCATTGAAGTCAATGGGAGCCTGTCGTACAACGCGTACGCGGGCTCCCATTGACTCAATGGGTGCGATGCGGACAAGTGCGCCCCCTACAGCGTGTACGCGGCGAAGCGATTCGCGCCGTACACGCACAGGTAGGGGGGACCCATTGGTCCCCCCCGTGTGCGACTCACGTGGCTACGCGTACAGGGGGGTCCGACACGGACCCCCAAAGTACGGCTCCGACAGCTCTTTCGAGCCGGAGTGCGCGGCTCGGTCAGACTGCTCGCGGCGCGCATCGTACTTACCCGGCCGGGGAACGTCTCCATTGCGCGGTGCGAGTCGTGTCCGTGCGAGTCGGTCGGTGCGGTTCGACCCGGGATCGAGTCGGTCGGAGCGGTCGGGACGCCCGGACGAGTCGGTCGGCGAATACACATCGTACTCGCTCGCCCGGACGCGCGTACGGATCGGTCGGGAAATAGGGCTCCGAATCGGATCCGGTTAAGCCGAATCCGATTCGGAGCCCTACCGGCCGAGATCGGAATCGGCCCCTAAGTGTCTGCCTAATATTAGAGATTGTAAAATGCCACGTTACTATACTGTTGTAGTCTTGGGTAGAGGAGTGTAAGTCAGAATTACTACTATAATCTTTTTTAATTGGTCTCTTATAATCTTATTTTTGTGTGCATTCATTAATATGAGTTGACATCTGATAGTATCAGTTTTGCAGTTTGATATGTTTGGGAACTGTCACTCAATACCACTTTTATAGGAGACCGTACTAAGGAAGGGTAGATTCTCTATAGAGGCCCTCTCATTTCTTAGATAAAAGACCTTACTAGATGGGGTAGTAGGGCTTTCCTGTTATGCACAGTGTACCTATCTCAGCCAGCACTAATGTCTGCACTGTCAGATTTAAAGGTTGCTAGTAAGACATACTTAGTACTAGGAAGAGGTGTTCGCCAAGATAGTACACCTCTTCACGAAAGCTGAGGTAATCATTACAAGATGTGATAAAAATAGTGCTAGAAGTAAAAGAAAATCAGATGGAGGGCGTAAGATATATGGCTGCATGAAAATTAGGTCGCCAGCATAGGCAATCTCAGAGACTCTGAAGAGCCCAGAGCTCAGAGCAGGCACTACAGACCAGGTGCACTGTGACGTGAACCTAACACAGAAACCGCCGTACACAGAGCAGTGACTGGCACTTCAGCACTACGTGAGGTGCCCATCCAGTGCAGAAAGGGCCCTGTTAAGGGGTGTTCACAATCTCCAATGGGCCCGGCAACAAGAGGTGAACCCTTGCTATGTTGTATTGTAATTGCATTTATATAGCGCTTACTACCCCTGACAAGGCGTCGAAGCGCTTTTTTGACGAGTAGCACGCTACTCCGGAACCCATAAAGGATTAGTGGTGAAGTAGTATAGTGAAAAACAAAAGTAATTTGAGTGGTAGATATGTTAGTTATTTGGATTGAGAAGGATAGTGGAGGTATAGAAGAGTGAAAAAGGTTTGCATTTATCTTGCGCTTGCTACCTCTGATGGGGTGTTGAAGCACTCTTTCGGCGAGTAGCACACTACTCCGGAACCCATAAAGGATTAGTGGTGAATTAGTATAATGAACTATGAAATTAATTTGAGTGGTGGACATGTTAGTCAATGTTGAGAAACGTCGGTCGGCCAGGGTCTCGGTCACTTTTCCCCTCGGGATATTGACTGCTCAAAGCAGCTGAAATCTCCAAGTGAAATATGCTGAGAATCAGGAATAACCAGGGGATGTGGATGTGGTAAATCTGACTCCCATTTCTTAGAGGGCACACAGCTTTCTACTACAAATGGTGCATCTTTTCCCCGCCTCTGAAGGTGTCATACAGCTTGGTGCGGTAACTCCAGGAGCAGGAAGTACTGGTCCCTTTACCGGGGACCTCCTCATAAGGCCCAGAGAAGGCTTCCAAGCTTAGAGCAATAGAAACACCATTATTAGGAAAAATGACAAAGAAGGTGTCACACACAGAAACTCCACCAGTAGGATAAGGACTAGGGGTCAAGGAGTGTTAATATATATGAACCATATAAATTGCTCACCCATGTGATTGGGCAGAGGTTCGGAGTGAACCAGCATCCTACATTAAAGTGTCCACATCCTAATATACTATACCTGCTGGACCAGATTAACACACCCATGTTCCTGGACTGCCACATTCATGCCAACACACAACTGTGAAATTTTGTCTGAGAAGAATTGCAGTTACATGGGACTCAAACAGGAAATGTGTTGATGAAGCATGCACCTTAAGAAAATGCATTCAGCGCAATCTCGTTAATGGGGGGGATATTCTGCCCTAGCCTACCACTGGCTGCAAAAATTTCTCTTGCCTAATACAGGATTTTGGGCAGTGCTTAATTTGAGCTGGTGGTTTCCGGTGTTCAGCACTGGCACTTAATCATTTACACCGGCACTTTAGTGACTTGCCCAGAATCACAGCAGACATCAATACTCCAACCTGGTTCTCTAGCTCCGAAGTCAATAGCTCTGGCCATTACACCACATCTTCTCCCCAGTTTCATGGTTAGTAGTTGGTTCTGTTTTAGGCGGTGCTAACAGGAGAAATGAGCTGGTGCAAGCTGCCTCCTGACGAGAGCCCCAGCACTTACTTTTTTTTTTACAAATTAACCACTGATTTTGGGAGGAGGCTCACATAATTAGTAGCATTGGGAAGACAAGGTGGTCCTTAGGCGGATGGTATGGTGAATCATGAATCCCCTATTATGATATATTCTCACAGTAGGTTAATTGTGTCATTTGCTATTTATAGAGCATGCTGTGACTGAAGTATCTTGGTGCTAAATGCGACAAACAGGAAACACAATGAAATCTATCGATCTTTCTATTGCATTGGGAACAACAACGTGTTCAGGGCCTTTGCAAACTTCAAAAACAAGGGTCACCTCTGTAGAAAATAAGGAATGGTATCCAGTGGTGGCTCCTCCGCTAAGGCGGAGGAGTGTCACCCCACTGCCTTCAAGCAGGAAAAGAAAGGAAAAAATAAAATGATAATAATGTACTGTTATTATCATTTTATTTTGTCCTCCTGCAGCGTGCATGGGTGGGCGGGCGGGACTGAAGAGCAGGGGAGGAGGGTACAACCCTCCTAAGCGCGCAATGACTGTTTGGTCGGCCCTCTCGGGCCGCCCAAAACAGTCATGCACACTATCCCTGTTCTCCATGCAGGCTGTGTTACAGCCTGCATGGAGAACATGCCCACCCCTACAGCCCGTCACTCAGACCAATCACAATGCTGCATTGCAGCGTTGTGATTGGTCAGGGGACCCTGTGTGCCGGGTGCTTTCTGTTCCTGGAAGACAAGCGCAGGAGCAGAGACGCGGGACCCGGCGTGAAGGTATGTGTGTTTTTTTTTATTGTGACCAGCGCGACCCCCCACGACCCCCCCCGCGACTCCCCCACAACACCCCCATCCATCGCCCCCGCGTCCGCCCCACCACCCCGTGGCTGATAAAGATTCCAGCATCATATGGTACATGGCATTGTGTACAACTGTCAAAAGTTTACATTCTGCTCTCATATTCTATCATTCAGTGAAGAGCTATGAGATATGAATGCCATTGCTTTGAGGCCTGCTGTAATTTCCTAAGGAGCACCTCTGTGGACACTGTTTCCTATCTTCGTATTCACAAAAACATGTACACACAAAAAATCAGCATCACACTAATGGCGCAGGAATCCCCCGAGCACCTTCCACTCATCTGAAGTCCCACAAGTACCACCCGTCTTTCACCCCTCTAGGAATTCTCGTATTAGAGCACTCACTCCCTCAAAGAAAACATAGGTGGAAAGCACAACATTATCTTCGAGTCAACTACTATTATGAAATGCTGCTGCATTAGCAACAATTATGAGATGCCATTTTGTTCATGTGACGGAGGATCATTTTACAGAACGGAATAGCCTGTGTGGGCATCGGCCTCCAAGCCTTCCATATAGGTGCTGCGTGCACTGACAGAAACACAGCGTGGACTTTTGCTTGACTATGACATCATATCGACTCCACGCGGAAACATGGACTCAGAATGGATGTCAAGAGGCACTGCTTTTGAAGGTAACTGACGTCACGTCACTTTCAGTCTTTCTTTGTCATATGTTTGTGTTTTTGCTAACAGGTTGGTCAATTTGCACCCATTGTGGAGATCTGTGTGCAGCCTAAATGAAATCCTTCGAAGACTGTCTTCACTAATACTGCAATAGTCACTGGTGTTGTGTCTGTCTATTGCACAATGGGCTGTGTGTATATTGTGGAGGAAATGTGTTCTCTCTTACTCTCGCTTGCTCCCATTTCGGAGTCTATAAAGTGACTCACCCAAAGAGGTCCAAAATGTTTCAAACTTTCCAGGCTTCCGATTTTAATTCATGTTAAATAAAACATATATTATGCCCTAAACACTATGCCTTGGATTCTAGAATTATTTTTCTATTATTATCCTGGCTATAGCATTTGCTAATTAAATAAATTACTTATTACTTCTCATTTAATCAATCGTTATAATAACTTATTATGTGGTAAAGTACTTCAGACCACATGCCTGCATTTTCTCGGCACGGTAAAAATCAGGTGTTGCTATTAGTAATAAAAAATCAGTATTTTCAATTTTTCGGTTCTCTGATTTTTTTCTACACTATCAGTGATACATATTTTTCATTGCCTATACTTTACAGATTTAGTGGACTTACTAGAGTTCCCAAATAAAGTAACACTTTCTAGCGTAAAGATCTCTGGTGGCATATATTTTTATATTTAAGTGTTGAGAGCGCCACTGAAGACAAGGAGTGGCAGAGGACAAGCAAGGTCTGATAGAGGTACAGAGCTCCAGCTCCAACATTCCCATAATTGTCTTTCTCCTTCTCCTATATAATTTATGACATTGACAAAAGGTCCTTGGCCTGAATTATAGGCCAAGGTTAAGGCCTAAAACGAGGAGAGGGCCATTAACATTTGGTATAGCCCCAAAAAGAAGGACTATGGTGTGGGTTTTATTAACTACTTAACTAATGTGGAATTTGTCTGTCTACATACCTTTAATGCAGAGATGTCTCATTGAGATCCTGGAGGCAGGTCCAATCCAAATTTTGAGGATAATTTCTATGAAAATGAGTTCCCTTTAAATCCACTGAGTACAAATTGATTTTATTTGGCCCTCCTAAAAATATAGTGCAGACCCTGCCTTCCTGGAGCGTAGGCCTGACACCCTGTCTTAATGTAACCATAATTCTCTGTAGTGACATGTCGACAGCTGTGCCTTCTGTAAGGAGATGTCAATTACATAGGAGTAAGGTGCTGACTGCTGACCCTTGCATCTATCACTCCTTTTGCTAATAACATAGCAGTAAAAGTAGAGAAATTGAACATGTATGTTACTCTTGCCCTGCCATCTGATGAACATGTAGACATTGCCCAGGGAGCCAGGGTGTGGGTGTTGCTGGAGTCTATGCTACCTGTAGTATTAGGCATACCCCTATGCAACTGCACTTTGGAAGCAATCAGAGCATCCTGCGTTGATGGTGGGTTACACCAAACTCCTCCCCTTTGCATTTAGTGTGAGGTTCCCATTTTTCTTCCTTGGGATTTTATGACCAAACTTGGTTTATAAGTGGGGCAAGATGTCTACTTGACCATATGCCAAACTAGTCACCCTTATTCTGGCCACTGTACTACACCTTTGCATCCGAGTAGCATATGTCCCATTCCTCCTGACCATATTTCAGTCCTATGGCTGCTTCCTCTCTCAGTCCAGAGAACTGTGGTCCAGGCTCTTGTTATCTCAAGAGAGGATTACGGTAATGCCCTCTATCTGGGAGCAGATAAGTCGACCTTCCAGAGGCTGCAGCTGGTGCAAAACACAGCAGCAAGACTGCTTTTTCGACTGCCTAAGTTTTCCTCTGTGTCAGGGTGTCTACAAGACTTGCACTGGTTGATGGTGTCGAATCGGGTGAAATTTAAGGCTCTGTGTTATATGTTTAGAATTAAAACAGGTTCGGCCCCAAAATATCTGCAGGATTTGATGCAGTGTTACATTCCGCCTTGCCTCTTGCACTCTGCTCAGCAAATTCGCTTCGTTGTTCCTAAAATCAAATGGGCCCGTATGAGAGGCCGGTCATTGGCCTACTTGGGACCGACATTATGGAATTCCTTACCAGCCTCCTTGCGAGCTGAGACCTCTCTGCTCGCCTTTCGCAAGGGTCTGAGAACCTGGTTGTTCTTAAATTAGCTTTTCTTCATAACCTCTTTTCTCTGGCCTACCCTGCCTGGCGCCGGGAAACCCTTCGGGGTAGCTGCGCACTACAAATTTTAAATTTTAATAATTAGCACTGACTGGCGTTTGCTACATTGTTTGACACAAAAATTGGAATGTTTCTAAACCTAGTTTAAAACCGGGCTGGAGGTGAAAGGAGGTGAAAAATAAACACCCAAAAAGCAGTGGTGACTTAATTCCCCCTAAAAATTTAATTTCAGTCTCAAAGATTTTATGCTGGGGTGGGGGCGGAGTATCATTACAGCCCTACATTACTGCATTGGCAATTTTTCTGGAAAAGAATTTCCAGATGAACATTACAATTAATGGAGAAAATGATGTTACAGCTGATTTTTGGTGGATTTATGTGACTGCCATTCTCAAAATAATGCAGTCAATGTCACTTTTAATTACCACCCCTTGCCAATTGCATTTTTCTTAAATACTTTGCATTTATAAGAGGTAGGTTATGTATTCCCAACATTGTGCTTTTAAAGTAGGGGGCAGAAAAGTTCCAGAGGTAATTTATTTTTACCACTACTGCTACTGCTACAACACTTCCCATAATGACGTCCACAACTTTCCCTGCATATTGGTTTATATATTATATTCTTCTTTTCAAAATTGCTGTCTACATGCTTTGTTTAAAAGTTTGAATGCTGTCAGTCTTGAAAATGGGCTCTCTCAGTTGGTTTTGCTACAAGAATGTCATAGATCCTTTTACCTGTCACCTCTTTCTTTCCCAAGTCCTGCCACGGGGTGACAATTCATCTTTTTTTTTAAAGACAAAGTTGCTGTTCAATGGGTTCGGCACTGAACCTCATTTCCTCTTCCCAGTGATTTTTCCCCTCCTGCTCTCTTTCTCCCTCCTCCCTCCTTCCCTACCTTTTGGGGGGGGGGGGGGGCACAACCAAGTTAATTCACACATTCTTAAACTTAGAAAATGTCCACCTCCTCCCAATCTCGTCCTTTTTTGTATATTTTGGTACCCAGAAATGGGTTTGTATTATTTTGGTTTTCTGTACATTTATATAGCACAGTGTAAGGCATTATAGCTAAGATACCTGTAACCAAACTTCCTTTACCACTCAAGAAATTTGTTTTTGTTCGTCAATTTACTGTTTTAAGAAGAGTCTCATATTATGCAACTTCTGCAACTTCAGATGTGAACAGTTCGAAATGGGGAATCTCAGTATCCATTCTCTCCCGTGTTAACAATTTTCTTCTGGCAATTGTAGCACATCGTAAGTGTAAATTAATTGCAAATTATTATATCAAGAAACCTTTCATTTCCCTTCCAAATGTGTTTCCCTCAGGCACCGCCACACACGACACGCGCGTTTTGTATGCAAAACCTTCTAACTTGAAGAGAACAGTGAGTGACTGCAGGGATATCTTTCGGAAGGCCTTTTTTCAGTTTTATAGTACCTGATAAGCCCCTGGGCTTGCTGTTTCCGCTGCATTTGCACTTTAGTGCCCACTAGGGGGAGCTCGCAGTCATTGAAAGCTGTTCTTAGGTCGAACATTAAGCTATTTTGCAATCTAAGGGAGAAATACTAATGGAATAAACACTGGCCCTGCAAAGAACTGAACACTCATGGTAAAAGGAGAGCTGGCATATTGTGAAACACAAGCCTACAGAGTGCAGACAGACCAAGCAAGATGGCTCGGTGGGTTGAATGGCCCTCGCTGACACAGGAGGTGGTCGGAAGGTCACGGGGTTGAATCCTGGGTCGCCATAATCAGACTTCCGTCTTTCTGAGGCCGTTAAATTGGGCCCATACATTGTTTAGTACTTCTGTTATGTATGGTTCTTGCAGCTCGAAAAATATAAGTTATTATTATCTTTTTATCTGATTTTTGCCACTCCGAACAGTATTGTGACTTCTGATACTAAAAAAACATCTACAATTAGAGAGACTACACAACGCACGTGAAGTTGAACATAGATGCTCTTGTGAAACAGTTGTGATGTATTTCGCAAACCAACTGTGAGACATAGAAAGAAGTAAGTAGGACTCAGCTGACAGTTTTCCTGCTCTGCCTGTCCAACAGTGTTTCATATATAATAGTGAAACTTTCTCTACCATTCAATAGAAATCCACGGTTATTATATAGCATCTGCAAGGTTGATAATTCTGAATAATGCATAGGAATACATGTTTAGAAGGAGTGAGGCTAGGGCACTTCACAGTGCCTCTAGTGGCATTAGGCCTGGGAGAACATGTACCATTGCTTACTCTGTTTCTATGTACAGAATGTGGTCTGCTGTGCCCTATGTTCTGTTGCAAGTTAGAGCTGCAACGTCATCAATAGAAGGTTGAGGCTGATGCTATGAGGTGAAGGAGAAATCAAATTCTCTAGGATTTGGAAGTAAGCACGACAGGAATTGAAACTGGGGGAGATAAGCAAGAAGGAAGATTTGTTTATGTCCTCACAGAGGGATTAAGGCCAGAAGCGGTACCCTTTTCAGTGTCCCTTAAGAAGTGTTCGTACATGTAGCCTCTGGGTAGCTCTTAAATTAGGAGTGCTGCCAGGCTTCTCTGGAGAGATGTCCTAAGCATCCTCAAATATAAATGGTATTTTCTGAGCCAAGCTCCTTTCCTCCTTTTCAGAGTGGCATGTTGAGCGGTGAGATGAAGAGGCCCTAATTACCCTCTGGGTCATCTCCATTTGAAACCTTTTAATCTTCTCCGGGGGTCCAAGGATAAAGATAGTTTAAGGCATCCCTGAGATAGTTTTATTCTCTACCTTCACTGTCTTTTTGTTCTGCTGCGTGGATCCCAAGATGTTTGTTTGTACTGTCTTCCCCAAACTCTTTGCTCCATCCCAGGCATTGGTCTGCGCAGGATGTTGTAGCAGCACTATGATGAAACATGCCACTATTAGTGGGTGAGGGCATTATTAAGGAACCTTGCGTTTTTCCTATGTGTTGTCTCTGTCCTTACAGAACACTCACATTTCCTCCTTTTCCTCTTTTTGTGGGTACATGTTGAGAGGTGGACCATGTGAGACCTAGAACTTCGGTGAACCATCAGGATGCCATATTTTGGTTGCGTTTAGGTACAGAGTTCATAACCTGGCTGAATCTGAGGATGTACAGGTTGGACTGAGAGAGAGAGTGAGAAGAGAATGGACAGAATGGGATGTCTCCTAAGGGGTAGGAAGGTGCTTCAGGAGCAGGTGCAGAAGGATACACACCTCATAGAACTGACACTCCAAGCTATGGAAGGGATTCAGTCACTGAATATATCCACCGAAGCTCTAAGGGGAATGAAAATTCTATTTTTGTGTGGAATTCTTATTTAGAAATAACCTAGATGTATTTATTTGTTATATACATCAATGCCTTAATAGCACATTGTAGATTCCAGATTTGCCCCTAATAAGTGAATGGTTTGGAGTTATATCCAAATGGATACTTTATATTATTCTGAAGTAAACTGACAGCAAGTTGAATCAAAGGCTTGCCCAAAGTTTATGCATTTAAACCATTACAATTTAAATGTTAGACAGGTCAAGCAGGGTTGTCCACATGAAAAGCCTACTAGCTATATGTTTAAAAGGTAAATAAAAAGTTAGATAAAAAGAATATAATCCAGGTTTGGGCTGGATGTTACTGCTTATGATTAAGACATGAGACCGGTGGTTGCACTGAGGACTTTGCTCGTCATTAGAATTACATTTCCATTAGATCTATTTGCAAAGTGGAGACATTTGCACGTACATAAAAGGTTCACAGCCTGAAATGTATATACACAGGTTCAATTATAGGTTGTCATATGGAATAAAATGACTTCATATCAACTTTACCTCAGATAAATGAGGCCCCTTCTCCTCTTTTGCCGCCCTGCCTCATATGTTTAATATTGGAACGCCCTTGACATCACTTTATGCAAGGTTCACAAATGGGTAAAACCATTCAGAGCTAGGCAATGGCAGGATAGGAGTGCTACAGTTAGAGCATTGCTCGCTCATAGCCAACAATTTCTCAACTTTCTATGTTACAGTTCATTAATTTTGCAAGCATGAAAGGTCTTTGGATCAAAGAATTTTGAGGACATATTTTCAGTGCACGTTGAAATGCATGTAAGATCGTACATAGCTACGGGGTCAAAACAGAAACACTTTCAGCATATTTAGTAAGTGTAACATACATAAATATCATTCGTCTGAGAAGATGTGCCACTTATGATGCAAAGGAGTAGCAGCTGCTAATCCTGGCTTGTCCTTTGGTACCCCGGGCACTGTCCTTGAAACCCCTAGACTCAAGGGTCCAGAAGGCAACTCAGGAACAATAGTGAAACAGCCATTTTTACTTTCGTCAGTCCCCCCCCCCACCACCACCCAGTGCCCTTCCTTAGCCCCTCAGCGCCAACTAGGAGACTATTGAGGGGCTAAGGGTGGCACAGGATCCAATCCTGTCATCTCGATGGGGTGAAAGGTTGCATAACGTCACTCCTGCAACTCCTGGCATTTTGGTTAATCGACGACCATGAGTCATCTGCAGCAAGGGCCTTCTAGGCTGCCCTAGAACCTAAACTATTGATGGAGAAGGGTTTTCGAAAAATAAAACCTGCTCGGATTGAGACCCCTAGTAAAATTTTCACACTTTTCTAACAGTGTGCAGTGAAAAACGTGTGGTTTTAATAACTAACATGAGGGAAAATTAATACTGCGCAAGCGCGAACTAAAGCATTGCACTAGGCCGCAAATGCTTGACTAATGAAGATAAAGAGACTAATGCTGCTTTTTGTGCATGATTATTAAAGTGTATCAGACAAACCTAAACTGGGTTGCACATGGTTAGATGCAGCATTTGGGAGGGTGCGTAAAGAAAATCATTTTTAAAATGATTAATTATATTTGTTTTATTTTCCGTAGAAGCAATGGGTTAAGAAAAATAAAGAATTATTAACTGAAAAAGCAAAAGAGAATGGAGGGAGAGCAGATGCGAGCAACCTACAAAATTATGTGTGTTTGCCAAAAGTTAAACGTGAAGACGAAAAACAATCGACAAGTGATGAACGTTTCCTCTGGAAGCGCACGAGTGGCACAAGAAGTAACAGAAATTGTAACAAGGCCGGAGAGAGAAGCAAACTGAAGTCTGATATTTTATACTTGTTTTTCCTGAGATGATGTAGCTGTAATGATGAAAAAACAAAACAATAGAACATTGAGAGAGATGGACATGCCGAGTGTGGTGTGACAGTACACCCCCTTCCTTAACCAATCACAATGTAGTTTTAACTCTGAAATGAAACAAGTGTGGGTTGGGCATTTGGGTTTTAGGGTATAATTGAGGTGCCTTGGTGGGAGGGGTTAGCTAGCATTGCTCCTGTTCCGAGAGGTGCAGAAGGCGTTAGGTGTGATCGTCACTGTCGTCGGTTTGCTGTAGAGGCCTACCTGTTCTTTTCCCTGTTCCTGATTCCTGATTTAGACTTTGCCCTTACAAATCTTCTTGAGGGGCCCTGCTGTTCCCCTGGCCAGGGAGCAGATTTCCTGATTTCCTTTGGGTTAGTATAGATAGAAATCTGACTTTGTATAATCATTTGCAAATGTACTTTGTCTCTGAAACTTTTCTCTCTTCGCCTTTCCACTCCTTCAATGCACTGTCGATGTGATGTGATTTGATATTTTCTCTTTGCTAATTGTTTATTCAGTGATGTTCCGTGAAGTGGGAAGAATCCCACTGGCAGGATCTGAAGGACGCTAGCAAAGCAAGGGATGCCAATTTATTCTGGAACCTTGTCGGGGGGCGGACAGAAAAGACCCTGACTTAATTCCTAATCATATTTCGAGTCAGGATTGGTTCGAACATTTTAGGAAACTTTACTTGGGGGCAGAAGCAACCTGCCAAGAAGGCCCGTATGATCAGTTAACCACCCGCCTTACTCTAAATACTTGCGACCTCTTTACGCTAAATGAAGTAGAAGCGGCTATTAAAAGAATAGTGCCAGCAAAAGCCCCTGGACCAGATGGCCTCCCTGGGGACCTATTTCTCGCGGATCCTCGTAATTGGGCAAGATATATCACGCTTTTAATTAACTCTATTTCCAATGGTTGCCCCATACCTGATTCGTGGAAGGGTGCCGAGGTGGTCCCAATCTTCAAAAAGGGAGCTAGGGAGGACCCTGCCAACTACCGACCTATCAGTTTTGATTGATGCTTTCCAGAAAGTAGTTGGCAGGGTGTTGCTGCAGAGAATCCAACTATGGGCTGAGGACGAGAACGTCCTCTCCCATTATCAGGCAGGTTTTAGGGCCAATACCGGGACGGTCGACCAGGCATTTAGGCTGCTTCTCCTTTATTGGAAGGTAGTCGTGATAGGTAGAGGTAGTCTTTACCTCGCTTTTATTGACCTGAAGACTGCCTTCGACCTGGTCCCTCGGGATCGGCTGTGGCAAGTCCTGGGTGAGATGGGTATCCCTCCGTTAATACTTAATTTGCTGATTCGATTGCACAAGGGCAATTATGCACAAGTGAGATGGGGGTCACAAGGGCAAAAAACTGACAGGATTCCTGTGAACAGGGGAGTACGCCAGGGCTGTGTCATGGCACCCACCCTGTTCTCTTTATATGTGAATGGGGTGGTTAGCTTTCTTCAGGAAATTCCAGCTGATGCCCCGGCCCTGGCAGGTGACAGACGATACACTGTTGATTTCTAAGACCCCGGGAGGATTACAAAGACTCCTGGATAGGTTTCAGCTCTTCTGTAACTCCAGGGGGCTGATTATTAACTCCACTAAGACCAAACTGATGACATTTAACCCCTATAAACCTTTTAGGAACAATTTTACCCTGGGAGGCACATGCCTGGAGAGAGTCAGCACGTTCGACTACCTCGGTATTCGACGCTCCGAAAGAATGCATTGGAGATCTCACATCAACAAGATGCTCCTGAACCACAAGCGCATGGCTGGGGCAATAGGTAGAGAACATCGCTCCTCTTGTAGCAGACCTGTTGCCCCGGCGCTCACGATTTATGCCACAAAGGCAGTTAGCTCGGCCCTTTATGGTGCCGAACTGTGGGGTTTCGACAACGTAGAAGAGATTTACAGATCCGAACATAAGTTTCTAAGAGAATTAGTGACGCTTCCTCGAAACGTACTACTCAAACCCCTGATGAGCGATATGGGTAGACGCTCCTATAGAGATATTGCCAGATTGCGACCTTTGCTTTTTTGGGGACGTCTATTGCGGACTCCCGAACTCACTAAATATGCTGCTGCGTTCACAGAGGTAATTAACCTAGACGGTAACCACAGGGTCAGCTGGATAAATAATGTTAAGAAATTACTATTTGCCCTAGGCCTTAAGGAATCCTGGGAAGGTCAAAACCCACCCAGTAAGGTTGACCTTAAAAGATTATTTTGGGCTTGGGTTGATACACAGGAACTCAGTAATCCCAAGGCAGGAAGGCTGACAGAAGATTTTTATCAGCATAAGCAGCACCCATTTCTGGAACCATATTTAGATTTTATTCAGAGACCAAGAGATAGAGCGCTCTATATACAGTTTAGGGTTGGCTCTCTATTGGTTCGCGAACTAACTGCAAAGTGGAGCCCCCCTTATCAGACAATTGCGGGCTGCCCTTGTTGTGAGGCACCGAAAGAGAGTGTGGCCCATTTCATGTTTGCATGCCCAGCATATAACCCAGCCAGATCCAGATGGTTAAAACCCATCTGTAGACAGCTGGGAACTTCTGATCATTGTGCTGCTTTGCGAATTCTTAAATCAGATTCAAGAACCCTTTTCGCTTGTGGTGTGGCAAAGTACCTTAGTTGCGCTTGGCTTGTCAGGTCCAAATTTTTATGTCGGGAGGCCTGAAGCCACTTTATGGTTTTTTTTTTCTTTTTAAAAAATATCTTATAATTGTCCTCAAATAGTTTGAATGAGATGAAATGCATTGTCACTTTATATAATTCAATTTTTTATATATTGATCAATTTTTACCAAGTGGAAGTGCGAATTCATTTTCCATCCTGAATCCGGGATCAGCCTGTTATTGTCTATAATCATTAACGAAATGAATAAGTGCTAATATCTTATGCCTGGACGGATTTTATATATTTGTTATTCATAAATGTTTTTACGATAACTTGTATTTTTTTAACTGTTGGATTTTAAGAATGATGATGCTTTTATGATACTTGTTATCGAAATAAAGCTATTTGACTGACCGACTGACTATAAAAAAAAGCCCACCATTTTGTAAAAGCCTGAAGGACTTACAAAACTGGTTATGTTTTTGGATGGGCACTGCTATGTCTGTAATTACCACCGTCGGAATGGAAATTGGAAATTACATAAAGACATTTCTTGCAGTTCTGGAACATTCTAACTGTCCCCTTGTTTTTTACCACAATACAATATCTTAGTCATTGCATTTTCAAGGATGTGGGTGGAAATGAAAAAACAGACGGCATGATTGACAAAGGTTTTACCTGTGAATAGGCGTGAGTTTCTCCTGCCTTACTTAAGAATTTTTAGGAGTAAAGTCACACCGTGTGGAAAAAAGTTGGTGAATAAAACAGTTGGAAGGAGAGATGAAAGGAGGAAAAATGAAATACCTCCAAATAACTTGTCTTTCGAAGGAACTGCCCAGTCCATCACTTTCTTTGCAAAACTGGTAATTTTCACAAATAGCTTTCTTGCCATTTGCCAAATACACTGAATTACTTTTCAAGGATAACTGAAAATACACTAGTTGTGTTTTGCAAATGTTCCACTTTCACGGTTTTATAATTAAGTCATAGACACATTGAATATTTTAGAATGCTGTTGTGGGAAGAGGATGTAGTACGTTCATGGAGAATTTCTATTACAGTGAAGGAGCATTTCTTACCTAGGAAGTCATTACAAACATGATTCTAGTCCACAAGTCTTCTCCCACAACCATAGTAACGTAGGCCTCACCTCATGTTATTAATCCTTATTTAAAGTTGCTAGGCCATGCTTCCTGTATGGGCCCGACCATTTTCATCACACTTGAAGCTCACTTTGAGAATTAGCCTTTGGCCCAGTAGAAGGTCAAAAAATGTTGTACTCAGAGTGCTCAATATTCTAAGGGCCAGATGTACAACCCTTTTTTGCGGCTGCAAATGGGAGTTCCTCCCGTTTGCGACCGCAAAAAAGGGTAATGGCATGTACAAATGCTATTTTGCGAGTCACTGACTCGCAAAATAGCATTTGCGACTCCCGCTATTAGGAAGGGGCATCCCTTCCTAATAGCAAGTCACCATGCCATGTACAAATGTTTTGCGACCGCATTTGGGGCCGCAAAACACTTGCAGTTTACCACCTACTTCAAGTAGGTGGTAAACCCCTTCCCCTTTGTGAGTATGTGAGAAAATATTTTTTAGAGTAGTCAGTGGTCCCAGGGACCACTGCCTGCCCTTAAAAAAATGAAGCTGAAAAGTTTCATTTTTCTTTTTTAAATGCAGCCCATTTTCCTTTTGAGGAAAATGGGCTGCATTTAAAAAAAAAGACTGCTTTATTTAAAAGCAGTCCCAGACATGGTGGTCTGCTGACCCCAGCAGGCCACCATCCCTGGGAGTGCTAGCCATTCCTAATGGGGTCGCAAATTGCGACAGCCTCATTAATATTCATGAGGCATGCAATTTGCAACCCCATTAGGAATCGCTAACAGTGTCTGAGACACTGTTATACATCCCAATTTGCGAGTCGCAAATTGCGAGTCTGAAATGCGATGCAATTTGTGAGTCGCAAATTGGTGGGTCGTACATCTGGCCCTAAGACTCTGCGCAGGTGCTGTGCAAATTTGTGCTTTGCCAATGCTTTTCTACCACACTGGCTTGGGCTGCTTCAGGAGGTGGAAGCCATCTCCCTTTTGTACACACCGGGCTAGGTTGGATTACCAAAGACCTGGAGAGATACATATGGGAGGCTACCATGAGTTCGGAGCAGGTGACTCCCCACATTCATGGTAACACTGTCGCTACGCCGCATCTACCCATGTGAAAATCCAGCCCTGAGGTCTGCAATCTGAAACATACATGGTGAGTATTTGACGAGCTGCTAGTGGGGGGCAGAGGAGTTGATGCTCCCATCTGATCTGCCCCTGCCTTAAAAATGGAGGCTGGAAGGCGGGAGATGGGACCATGCTAAAAAGAGACTATCACATCTCTCTGCCAAAGTTAAAATAGGAGCCATAAGGAACTAAGAATAAAAAAAAGATCCTCTATTTCCAAATGCAGCATAAGTTTGGAGGAAATGTGCATTAGGAAAAAAGCAAAATAAAAAAAAAACGCAAATTCTGTTTATCTCCAACAACTGCTGTTATCTATTCATCGTGAATCAAGTATTTACTTCAGCAATCTGACAAACAGACATTAATGTCAATTGTTGAACATAATATGAGCTTATCATAAAAGCAATCCTTTGTATATTTTTCGGCTAAAATGAGACGAAACATAGCCTGGCCCCATCTGCAATCATTTAAATGGCTGACAATCTCACTGGGAGCAGTGCCTGGTCATCATTTCGCCATTTACCGAAATTTTGGAAATTCTGCACCACGCTGAATATCAATTTGGACTGGGAAAAACATCTAAGCATGCTCTAAATGCATGAAGCGAGCCAGCATAAGCAGTGTTAAGCAATCCTCAAGCAGAACTAATGTGAATGTTACACCTATTCGTTTCTAATTTATGCCCCTTTAAATTGTGAGCATCCCTCTATTACTAATTTGTTATGCCAATATTAATTAAGTGGTTTTACTTTACAGTAGTTGCAATGCTGCTTAAAGTGAGTGAGATGGATTAGTAGGAGTCCAAGATTAGAAAAACAATTTGTAAACCGGTCAGAAGCAGTTGGGGTCACCTTGTTATTTCTCAAATGAGACAACTTCAGAAAAAACAATATCAGTCCTCTTCTGTGCATCACAAGCATATTAGAGATGAAGGTTGTTTGAGGCGGGTGCGGTGGGGGCTCTTGAGCACGTGGGAAGAGAGAGAGAGAGAGGGAGAAACAAGGCAGGATACAAAAGAAGGGACGAAGAAGGACATAATTATTAGCCGATAAGTAAAGAAATATGAAAGAGAGAGAAAGAGAGAGACTTTAGGAGCATAGGTAGATTAGAGGAAGGAGATAGATAGAAATGAGAAGAAGGAAATTAAAGACTGTGTTAGTGTGCATGTGTGTGTCTGCATGAGTGGGTGAGTTTGTGTATGAGAGGAAATAAGTTGAAGATAGAGAGGGTCAAAGAGTCCAAGTGACTGAGAGAAAGAAACATTAAACGATGGGTGAGAGAGAAAAAGAGAGTGCATGAAAGTGAAGGAATGTGTGAGAGCTAAAGAGACAGAAATAGACAGAAACAGATATTGAGGGCCTGATTCACAAGGTAAACATGCACTTTTGTGTACGTTTACGATTATTTTCTATTCACAAATGTATTTTATTAGTAGTATCTTTATGACTGCCGAGTGTCCACACATAAAAAGATAGGACTGTCCTGAGAGAGAGTCTTAATTCTTGGTGTCAGAACAATTCAACACACTCCCATTTAGGCAACAGTGTGATAGAATATGCGATCACTGGTTGACCAGCATATATCAGTGCATTAACCATGATAAAAGCTTCCTATACCTAGATAAACCTGCAGTAGACAAAACATGAGTAAAAGTATCAAACAACCTGCATAGCCTCTGCCTATTACAAATAGAAGAATCACTGCAGAGATAGGTGAACACAGCAACAACTGCAACACAACAACAACCACAACTCCTGATCCTGAAAGAAAGCAGTACAATTCAGATAGGATGTGTCAAGCCTCTATGAAGAATATGACACGTTACAACGCATGCGATACATCGCATGCCATTACAACGTGGTTGTTACAACGACTGAGTTGTTACATCGCATACCATTACAACGCAAGTCGTTACAACAACTTGCTGTAGGGGGCGCTGGAGTTTGGAATAGTATAATTTACTATTCCAACTCCAGTCTGTGCTACAGAAGGGAAGGTGTTGGATTTTCAATCCAACACCTTCTGCCCCCTACAGCAAGTCGTTGTAACGACTTGCGTTGTAATGGTTTGCAATGTAAGAAAGCGGTAGTTGTAACGACCGCGTTGTAATGGCATGCGATGTATCGCATGCGATGTAAACGATGTTTCCCCTCTATGAACATCATAAATATTCTGAAGAAAGCCACCAGATCATCACTTAGCACAGAAGAGCGAAACACAAGAAAAGCAGAAGGATAGCACAGAGTATCTGGGCCAGTGCTGCTGGAAACATATTCAAAGTGAACAGGGCCGGCCTGGGATCAGCAACCAGCCTTGGCAGATTGCTGCTCGACCGGCCCTGGGAGCGGAAGGGGGTATGTGGTGCTGGTAAAAAGCACTTCTCCCGCTTTTGTGACAGGGGGCTGATATTGCAGCACTGCTGCAAAACCGGCCCCCGGTGACAAAACCAGCCCCCACGACCGCAAAACTGTCCCACACCACTCCCGTCCACCGGGGAAACGCCTGGTGCCCGCTACGGCCAGTTCGGCGCTGTCAGTGAACTTTGGAAACTGTCTAACCAAAGAAAAATATAGCCAAATTACCGGTTTTAAGAATTTACAAGCTGAATGCTAAGGAACCTTAAAAATAAATATGGCATTGACGTGGACGAGAAAGAAATGCAGGAAAAAATAAAAAATAATGAATTAAGAGAAGCACTCTTGTTAAGCAATTTATTGAGAAAATGAAAGAATATACACAAAGTATAGGGAAAAAATAGATTGTTATTACAGATGGAGGTATTCAGAGACAACAGCTCTCAAACCTCTAAAAAAGACAGAGAAGCAAGTCACACCAGTCCAAACTGCCACTATTGACTGGATACACACAGTAGAACATATACTTAGTAATGTTCAAAAACCACGAGTTACACCAGTGACAATAATAGAATTAGAAATGCACTAAATCGGAAGTCCTCAAATACAAAACTCTCAGACTCCAATCAGCAGTGCTTCTCCAAATCCTTCATGCATGCAAAAAATGATGTCTGGGTGATCCTAATTCCTGCAGCTGAATCTACACAAGCAGCTCCATGATGAAGTTACTCCATCCAAGAGAAAGAGGTCCTACACAGAAACCAAATAACAGATCAACCAACCATATATATAAATCACAAATATTAACAAGTGAATTTGCCCACATAGTACAGAAAGGAAAATAGTTACATGTCTTGAGTAATTCCCGAAGGTGTTTAACTCCATCAAGTATGAAAACACAGCTCAAACACAGGTTCCTTCAAACAAGAGCAAGGAATGAGATGGTCATGGTACCCTAGTAATAGTCTACTCTATTTGTTCTTGAACGATAATGCAGTCAACACAGAGAATCCCCAAACTGTTGGATTACTTTTAGATGATGCAAAGACTAAAAGAATGTTCTTTGCAGAAGATCTGGTTCTTCTGTTCCCCACAGATTAACCCCTACCGCATAACCTTAACAGTTTGCAAAACTATTGCAATGCAAGGGCCTTGAAAATAAACAAGTTAAAAAAAACAATGACCTGCAAGAAAAAATGCAAAGTAGGCACCAGGTAATATCAGTTTAACGTAAACAAGGAAACATTCTGAACACACAACCCAATACCCATACCTAGCAATAATTCACTCAAGCCATGAAATGTTGACAAGAAAGACCCTGCTGGCATCCAATGGTATTAATCCGACCTCCAAGGTGGGACCCGCCTAGAGAAAATATGGATAAAAATATTTCACCAGGTTATTAAACCAATGCTCCTCAATCGAGAAATCAAGAGTATGACATACAACAAGGATTATGCGAGGAGGACAATAATCAAGCTAAAATGATTCTGCTGTTCTGCAATCAAGTACTGAAGATTTACAGAAGTGATCCAACAAAGCGAATGCAGCAGAAGTAAGGAGACGCCTAACACTACCTGACATACAACAGGCTGCAAAATTGTAGATGCCCCTCAGGTAAAGCAAGGCGGAGACCCAGTGAAAAGCACTACAAGTTCAAGAAAGAGAGACAAATCCTAAGGTTGATACTCAATTGCAAGATGCTGAGATGCACACCTCTCAAAGAACACAGGCGAACCAGGAAACACACTATGTAGGCCTGGTATTGAAAGACAGGCTATGGCTTAGAGGCTTCACTGCTACCCTCCATCTCAAAGGACTGAATTCTAATTGTGGGATCAACAAATTATTGGCAAATCCATTCATCTCTCAGTGCCTTAGGTTGTAGATGTTAAATATAAATGTATAATGTAAAAAAAAAAATATGTTGTCTAGTACTATTCAAATGTTATGTTACCTATCCCCTGCTCATCAACTTCTGTTTTCTGTGATCTAGTTTGACCCTGACCAGCGTCTCTGTACAGGACCTGATAAGATGTTTCTAGAGTGATAAAAATGTTCTCTGTAAATTGATTTCCTGCTTTTTTTAAGATACGTGTGTGCTACTTCAAGTGGATAAAATAAGAGGAGAGATCTAAACAAAAATCTAAAACCAACTGGTCAACACAGAAACAAAGCAAAATGCGGACAGGAACTACATCATTACCTTATATCTATTCGCTGAGAAGAACAATGTAAACAGGCAATTAATAGACAAATACAGAGCCAGTTATCAAACAAAATGTTTAAAAGAGGGCAGCACAAACATAATTGGAAAGCAGGGTAATAAAAAGGATTGGTTAAAAATACCTAGTAGACACTGCCTCAAATCTGAGTGAGCATGTGATTTGTCCTGGTGGAACTTATCTGGAAGCCCACTAACTTCTCGCAGCTTGACAAACAACAAGATCTGCATCTTGTTGGGTGAAATCCTAAAGCTGGCTGAAAAGGCAACAGAATATTTGTCAGGTTCACATGCTTGCTCAATGGACTCAGAGGTACATATGTGGTATTGTTTCAAAAACTGTGAACTCATTGAGCTTTGGGGTAACAACTTTATATCGTGAGTCATGTAAATGAAGTATTACTGCATTAATTGGAGCTAATGGAGATGTAATGTAGATGAGAGGAAGAGGATTAAAGAGAGAGGGGTGACTGAGTGAACCGAGACTGGACAGAGAGAGAGTGGCCTAACAAGAGAGGGAGAAGATAGGAGGGGTGAAGAGAGAGAAAAGGAGTAAGAGAGGCGAGAGTGAAGATAAAGAGCAAGAGGTATGAAGAGGTATGGAGAGAGAGGTGAAAGTGTCAGAATGAGAAAGGAAGATAAATGTAAAGATGAGAAAGAAGGAAAAAGGGGTTGTGTCATGATGGGTGTAGAGAGTGACAGAAACAGAGGTAAACTGAGGGGAGACCGGAGGAGAGATATAGAGAGAACACTGGATATAGGTGAGAGTGGTGAGGGAGAGAGCAAGAAAGAGAGTAGGACAGAAGGTGAATAAGAAAGGCAGACATGACTTGAGAGTGGGAGAGAGTAATGGAGGAAGAGGCAAGTGAAAAAGGAAGAGAGACTAAGAAAGGTAAAAGAGAGTAGGAAAGAGGAAAATTGAGCATTGGGTTGTTTACATCTATGAAATTCATTGGCCAAATGCACAGCCTTGTATTGAGTAGATTACAAGTACTGAAGTTGGGATTCTGGGTAACTCCTTCATACCCCTTTGCAATGGCCTAGTTTTGGATTAATGAAGACTCACCACATCTGCTGCCAATCCTTACAAAAAACAGGAGGAGTGCATTTTTTCATACGCTGAGTTTACATTACATCATCCCATCTATTACCACATGGTTTTAATGTGTTTTTGAGATGTATATTTCTTTACTTTACATGTGAGCATATCTTTCAACTCTCAATTTTCGGGGCCTCGGTTGTGCTTTGTCTTCTTGCCTTTTAGTGCACGCCTCCATTTACCTCCTCCCTTCTCAGATGGTCCTGTCCTTGATCACCTCCTAAAACGGCAGTTCCAGGTCTTTGGGGTTCTCACTGTGGTCACATGACTTGGCATCCACACCTCCCAGATCACCTCCTCTTCTCAGCTTGAGCACTACAGCCCTTTTAGACTGATTCCCAGTGAAGGAGGATTGACAAAGATGGACACCTGAATGAGTCCAGTGCAAACAGTAACCCCTGTTCAGGATGTTAGAGTGAACCTCTACGAAATTACTATGTGCTGCTTGGATTTTTAGTGCCCCACTAGTTTGTGTCCATCCTTACTTGATGCACACCCCTTGCCTCTACTCTCTTATTGTGTAAATTAAATGCATTCCTTTTACAGAATCTCAGACCTCTGCTCTCTTTTAACATCAACCCGCTCTTTTTTAACGTCATTCACACAAGTGGGCTGCACTGCTATTCCTATTGGGTGGACTTCACAGATGCAGGCATTTGCGGTGTCTGTTGTTTTTTGGGTTGCTCCTCTGCCATTCCTGACTAACTCCTTGGAACATATATCTTGGTGAGTTGCATACTGCCCATTGTCATGGGTTTCTCCTCCCCTACACCTTTGTGGACTCTGCCGACGTATATGATGATGGTCATATCACGATTGCTCCTCTGTTTCTCCACAGTGGACTCATTAGAGCATGTACTGCAAGTGATTGTATAAATGCCTGTTAGATTTGGGGGTCTCTAGTTGGCAGAGGTAGGTACCTTTGACCAAATAGGGACCCTTGCGTCTAGTCAGGGTAAGGGGGATACACTACTAAAATAACCCCTGCTCACCCCCTTGGTAGCTTGGCACGAGCAGACAGGCTTATCTCAGAGGCAGTGTGTAAAGCATTTTTGAACACATACAGTAATCCAGTGACAACACTACAGATGGACACCACACCAGTTGTATATTAAAAATAAGTATCTTTTATATAGATTCAACACAAGACCACAAACGACAAAAATCCACAATACTGTACTTCAAAAATGATAAAATTAGCTCAGTTCTCTTTAGATAGTAAATGCGACACTTTGAGTTCAATGTACCTTAGGATGCGTAACGCTATACAACGAAAGTGTTGCATGGAAGGTGATGCGTCGGTTCCTTACACGCAAGAACGGTGATGCGTTGGGTCCCTACTGATGCGTAGGGGCTGCGTCGGTTCTTCTCGGCGTGGGGAGGGGATGCGTCGGTTTCTTACTGCGTTTCAGTGGCGATGCGCCCAGCAACGCCGTGATGCGATGAAGATCCGGTGCAATGAAACAAATATGGCGTCTTCTTCTTGATGCGACACGATGCGTGCACGCCCGACGGCCGTGCGGCGACTCAACGATTCTGCAGAGCCGCGACAGACCCTGCGACACGCTTCCCGGTGATGCGGCGGCGTCTGATGCGACGTCGATCCTCTTCTCCGGCGATGCGAGGCGCTTCGGCAACGATGCGATGGCCGGGCGGTGACTCTACGATTCTTCTGAGCCGCGACAGGCCCTGCGACACGCTTCCCGGTGATGCGGTGGCATCTGATGCGACGTCGGTCCTCTTCTCCGGCGATGCGAGGCGCTTCGGCAACGATGCGGCAGCGGCGGCAACACTCTTCTCCGTTGATGCGGCGGCGTCTGATGCGACGTCGATCCTTCTCTTCGGCGATGCGAGGCGCTTCGGCTGCGGCGGCGACGCTTCTTCTTCGTGAGTCGCGCTTCCAGCTCCTTGCGACACGCAGTCCCTCAGAAAGTCCAGCACAGCAGCAGGCACTTTCCAGAAAGACTCTTGGGGAGCTGGTTGGTGAAGTCTGTTGTCCCTGAGACTTCAGCAGGAGGCAAGCACTTTCTCAAGCCCTTGGAGATCCTTCACAAGTTGATTAAAGTACACACAAAGTTCCATTCTCCTTTCTCCTTTCTTTGGCAGTCAGGCAACCACTGCAGGCCAATCCCCCAAGCAGCACTTCAGCTTAGGGATAGTCTCTTCTCAGTCTCTCTGGTTCCTCTCCTCAGCAAAGGCTTCTTCTTGTTTCCCAAAAGTGATCTTAAGTTCTGGGGTTTGGGTCCCCTCTTTTATACTCATTTTCCCTTTGTTCTCTGAAGGCAGAGAGGCCTTTGCCTAGTCCAAAACAGTTCTGGTCAGTCCTGGAGCACTTTGTTGACAAGACTCCTTCTTTCCTTTCACAGTGTAGGGCAGGGACTTCAGACCCACCACAGGAGGTGGAGCCAGCATTGTGGAGGGAAGGCACAGCCCTATTCAGGTCCCAGGTGCAACTCCTCCCACCCATCTCCATGCAGATCTCTCTATTCAGCCCTGTGCTGACTCACCCTGTCTCCTGTCATCCCCCAGCCCCTGTCACTCAAACTCCAGACAAGGAATACACAACCTAGCAGAGGCAGGCTTGGATAGTTAGGCAAGAAAATACCTACTTTCTAAAAGTGGTATTTTCAAACACAGAATGTTAAAACCAACTTCACTAAAAGATGTATTTTATCATTCTGAGTTCAGGCATACTAAATTCGTTTTTCTACCATGTTCCCTGGGTCAGTTAGGATTATAAGATGTAATAATCAAACTGTCCATTCTGGCCTATGGGGAACAGGTAGCCTTGCAATAGTGAAAAACGGAAATGGCTGTAATTCACTATTAGGACATGCCACACACACCAGGGCATGTCCCACCTTATACTTACAATGCACCCTACCCTTGGGCCTACCATAGGGGTGACTGATATGCAGAAAAGGGAAGGTTTGGGGACTGGCAAGTGGGTGCACTTGCCCAGTCAACATGGCAGTACCAGACTGCACACAGGCTCTGCAATGGCAGACCTGAGACACACTTTTACAGGCTGCTTCTGTGGGTGGCACAACCAGTGCTGCAAGCCCACCAGCAGCATTTGAGTCACAAGCCCTGGGCACAACCCGTGCACTGTACTAGGGTCTGACAGTGAATCAAATCAACCAATCATGGAATCACTAATCCATACACCAATTTAACATAGGGAGCACTTGCACTGTGGCACTGAACAGCAGTGGCACATTGCCCAAAGCGTCTATAACCAGCAAAAACACATGAGGCAACAGCAAAAAATGGAAGGGAGACCCACGCCAACAGTGCCAGGTCTGACACGTGTCCCCTCCAGCTGAAATGTGGGGAGAACTACCCTACCTCCTGGGAGTTCTCTTCACTAAGGCGGAAAAATCTGGACAGACCATCAGCATTGGCGTGTTCTGTATCAGGGCGGTATTCCACCGTGAAGTCCATCCCCTGTAGGGAAATGGACCACCTCAACAGCTTTGAATTCTCACCCCTCATCTGCATCAACCATCTGAGGGGCCTGTGGTCTGTCTGAACCTGGAAGTGAGTCCCAAACAGGTATGGTCTCAGCTTCTTCAGTGCCCAGACCACAGCAAATGCCTCACGCTCAATCGCACTCCACCTCTGTTCCCGTGGAAGTAACCTCCTACTGATGAAGGCTACGGGTTGATCTAGGCCCTCCTCATTTATCTGTGACAAAAGAGCCCCCACACCATGCTCTGAAGCGTCTGTTTGAACGATAAACTCTCTTGAGAAGTTGGGTGCCAGGAGCACGGGCGCCGTGCACATGGCAGTTTTCAGGGCCTCAAAAGCTTTCTGACAAGTGTCAGTCCAAATCACTTTCTTGGGCTGCTTCCTGGAAGTCAGCTCTGTCAAGGGTGCAACGAGGCTGCCATACCCCTTGGCAAACCTCCTGTAATACCCAGTGAGTCCTAAAAAGGCTCTCACCTCTGTCTAGGTCTTGGGGGGCTCCCAAGCCAGGATGGTCTCAATTGTGGGCTGTAGGGGCGCCACCTGGCCGCTCCCAACCTGGTGTCCCAAGTACACCACGGAACCCTGCCCGATCTGGCACTTACTCGCCTTAATCGTGAGGCCTGCCCTCCGCAGCGCCATCAACACTTCCCAGAGGTGGCGCAGATGTTCTTCCCAACTGGCGCTGAACACTGCAATGTCATCCAGGTAGGCGGCACTAAACTCTTCCAGTCCAGCCAACACCTGGTTGGCCAACCTCTGAAAGGTGGCAGGGGCATTCTTCATCCCATAGGGCATAACCTGGAACTGGTAGTGCCCATCTGGTGTGGAGAATGCTGACCTCTCTCTTGCCCCATCAGTCAAGGCGATCTGCCAGTACCCAGAAGTTAGATCAAACGTGCTGAGGTACCGGGCAGCCCCTAACCGATCGATGAGCTCATCAGCTCTGGGGATGGGGTGCGCGTCAGTCCTCGTGACTGAATTGAGTCCTCGGTAGTCCACACAGAACCGGAGTTCTGGCGTGGCACCCGGTGCCGTAGCCTTTGGGACCAAGACCACTGGGCTGGCCCAAGGACTGTTAGAGGACTCAATCACCCCTAACGCAAGCATCTTGGAGACCTCCTCCTTGATGCAAGCTCTCACCCTGTCAGTTACCCTGTAAGTTTTGTGTTTAACAGGAGGACTGTCTCCAGTGTCCACATCATGGATGCACCAATCAGTGACACTGGGAATCAGGGAGAACAGATCAGAAAACTGTCCCAGCAACTGGTGACAGTCATTCTGTTGCTCAGGGGTCAGGGTGGAAGAGAGGTTCACACCATCCACTGACCCATCTCGCTCTGTCGCCGACAGGAGGTCAGGAAGAGGCTCAGTCTCCTCCTCCATTCCAGCATCTGTCGCTAAGAGCATGCCCACTTCGGGCCTCTCCAAGTGGGGCTTCAGGCGGTTGACATGCAGGACCCGCAAGGAGTTCCTGGGAGACCGCAAGTCCACCAAGTAGGTAACAGGACTCTTGCACTCCACCACCTCAAATGGTCCAGTCCACTTATCCTGGAGCGCACAGGGCTCCACTGGGGCCATGACCCACACTTTCTGACCAGGCTGAAGCTCTACCAGAGTGGCATTCTGGTCGTACCACCGCTTCATCTCCTCCTGGCTTCCAGATTCACCTCAGCGAGTTGCCTGAAACGCCTAGTCTGGTTCCTGAAGACCAGCATGTAGCTATATACATCCTGGGGAGGTTTCCTGGGAGATTGCTCCCAGCCTTCCTTGACCAGACTCAGAGGTCCTCTCACTGGGTGACCATAGAGAAGCTCAAAGGGACTGAACCCTAGAGATTTCTGTGGCACCTCACAGTATGCAAAGAGAAGGCATGGTAAGAGGACGTCCCACTTACGCCTCATAGGTTCCTCAAGACCCATAATCATGCCTTTGAGGGTCCGGTTGAATCTCTCAACCAACCCATTTCCTTGGGGGTGGTAAGGAGTGGTGAACTTGTAAGTTACCCCACACTCCTGCCACAGGGACTTCATATACTTGGAAATGAAGTTTGTACCTCGGTCAGACACTACCTCTCTAGGGAATCCCACTCGGGAGAAAATTCCCATCAGTGCCCGTCCCACCACGGGGGCCGTCACTGTCCTCAGAGGTATGGCTTCCGGGTACCGGGTGGCATGGTCCACCAAGACCAGGATGAACCTGTTGCCCATGGCTGTCTTGGGGTCCAGTGGCCCCACAATGTCAATACCCACCCGTTCAAAGAGGGTGCTGACCACAGGGAATGGCTGGAGAGGAGCCTTTTGCTTCCTCCCACTCTTTCCACTTGCCTGGCAAGTCTGACATGTCCTGCAGTGAGTGTCTGAACTCCTGCGCATTTGGGGCCAATAAAAGTGGGTGACAAGCCTTTCAAAGGTCTTGTCCTGCCCCAAATATCCTGCTAACGGCACATCATGAGCCAGCCCCAGTAGGAAGGCTCTGAAGCGCTGGGGTACCACCAGCACACGGGCTGACCCAGGCTCAGCAACCTTTGGGTCAGTATACAGGAGATCATTCTCACAGTAGATCCAATGTGATCCAGACTGATCACCTGCTGCCTGGTCTGCAGCCTGCTGCCGCAAACCCACAAGAGAAGGGCACTTCTTCTGCTCCGCGCAGAACTCTTCCCTGGAGGGTCCTCCTTCCTGCTGCCAATGGGTCAGCTCAGGCAGGTCCCCCAGTTCAGCTACCTGTTCCCCTGTAGGCTCCAGGGCATCCCCCTCAAGGTCTACCTCCTCCTGGACCGTGGGAACTTCAGGGGCCCGTTTCACGTGCCCCCTGCCTCTTCTCTTTAAGGCAGGCACCTGGGCCCCCCTCTCAGGCTCCAGGTCCTCTTGAACACCCTACCTGGCTGCCATGGACCATGTGATCACACACGCCCAGTCAGGCAGACCCAACATCTCCAAATGAGCACTTTGCTCCACCTTAGCCCAAGGTGAGCTCTCCAAATCGTTCCCCAACAAACAGTCAACAGGCATGGCTGGCCTCACAGCTACTTGAAGAGTACCCAGAGACCCCCCCCCACTCAAAGGGAACCTGAGCCACCTTGCAGTGGCTCTCTGTGTTGTCAGCGGCAACAACTGGGTAAAATGCATTGGGGACAACCTGCTCTTCAGACACCAGGTGACACTTGACAGCTGTCACACTGGCTCCTGTGTCTCAAAGAGCCTCCACTCTATGGCCATTGATGGTCACCCACTGCCTGTACTTCTTAGTGTAATCAGGCAGTTGGGTCCTGGGGACCACCTCACAGTCTCCTAAAGAGACAAGGGACATCTCTGCGGGACCCCACCCACCTTGGACACCCATCTCCTCCCCCAGGGCTACACTCGCCATCTGCCGGGGTGGAGCACCAGTGGGTGCTGTCTTTCCAAACTGTGGGCATTGGGGATCAACCGACTTATGACCCACTTCACCACACTTGTAGCACCTCAGGGGTCCCCTGGGAACAGGCCTACCTGTCGGGGCCCCGTGCTTCTTCTCAGGGGAAGGCTGTCAACCCTTCCCTTGGTTCCCTTGGGGATTACTTTGGGGCCCTTTCTGGAACTCCCACTGTTTACCCTTGTCCCCCCCACTCTTCTGCTGGGGACCCTGCCCACTCTTGGTGGAGTCTCCCACGTGACCCTTGTGGACCCGGGTGCTCACCCAGCGGTCCGCCTCCTCAGCAAGCTTCCTAGGGTTAGTCAGCCTGCTATCAATCAGGTGCTGGCGTAGCTCTGGAAAACAATTACTTGACAAGTGCTCCCATGCAATTAAATCAAAGAGCTCCTCAAAATCATTCACTTTGCTACCCTTCACCCAACCATCCAATGCTCTGCAAAAGAAAGTGACATATTCTACCCAGGTACCTGACTCCACCTTCTTGCAATTTCTAAATCTCTGTCTATACAATTCAGGAGTCAACCCATACCTGGACATCAATGCATCTTTCATGTGGCTATAAGAATTATGGACTTCAGAAGGCAAGTCTAACAGTGTATCCCGCCCCTCACTAAGGAACCGCCCCCACAACCCCGCTCCCCAATCCTTCTCAGGGACCCGGTGGGAAGACGTGGCTACCTCATAGGCTTTAAACCACTGCCCAATGTCATCATTCTTATAAAACTCTCTCACCACATCTTTAGGAATATACACCCTAGCTTCAACAGGCATGGATGGTGTGCTGCCACCAGAGGGAGTAATCTCTAAGCTTCTAGCTTTCAACTCCAACTCCCTCAAACTTTTCTCATGCTCCAACTGCATCTTCTTTTCCTCTAGGGCCAATTTCCTAGTTTGCAATTCAAATTCTAACTGCCCACTTAACTTGAGCTTGGCCAGCTCCATCTCATGCATCCTACACTCCTTCCTGTCCTCCAACTCCTCTGGGGACAGGCCCCTGGCAGAAACACTGCTACCTACTGGGGAGGTTGCTCTCCTCCCCCCTGGACCAAATGGCCCATCCAGCTGCTCATCTGCATTCTCAGCCCCTTCCTCATTCTCAGGGGTATTCCTTGCTTGAACCCAGGCCCTCAGCGCCTTTTGGAACTCATCCTTCTTGGTGAGACCGGTCAGAACAACTTTAAATTTCCTGCAGAAGTGCTTTAGCTGTTTCACATTGTAGCATTCTAGTTTCTCCTCTTCCCAATCATAATCAACAGATGCTATGGATGCTGCTGTATCCATGGTGGTTAAACTTGGCAGTTCTTTGCAAAAATAGAAAATCCCAGAAAAAACGATCTACCAAAAGTATGTGGTCGCGTTTTGGTCTGCACTCACTAGTAGTGTTCACCAATCACTGTACATGAGTCACAAATGCAAGTCCAGAATCCTCACCGCTGACCACCAATGTTAGATTTGGGGGTCTCTAGTTCGTAGAGGTAGGTACCTTTGACCAAATAGGGACCCTTGCGTCTAGTCAGGGTAAGGGGGATACACTACTAAAATAACCCCTGCTCACCCCCTTGGTAGCTTGGCACGAGCAGACAGGCTTATCTCAGAGGCAGTGTGTAAAGCATTTGTGAACACATACAGTAATCCAGTGACAACACTACAGATGGACACCACACCAGTTGTATATTAAAAATAAGTATCTTTTATATAGATTTAACACAAGACCACAAACGACAAAAATCCACAATACTGTACTTCAAAAATGGTAGAATTAGCTCAGTTCTCTTTAGATAATAAATGCGGCACTTTGAGTTCAATGTACCTTAGGATGCGTAACGCTATACAACGAAAGTGTTGCAGGGAAGGTGATGGGTCGGTTCCTTACACGCAAGAACGGTAATGCGTCGGGAACCCTACTGATGCGTAGGGGATGCGTCGGTTCTTCTCGGCGTGGGGAGGGGATGCGTCGGTTTCTTACTGCGCTTCCGTGGCGATGCGACCAGCAACGCTGTGATGCGATGAAGATCCGGTGCAATGAAACAAAGATGGCGTCTTCTTCTTGATGCGACACGATGCGTGCACGCCCGACGGCTGTGCGGCGACTCAGCGATTTGTTCCAAGCCACGACAGGTCCTGCGACACGCTTCCCGGTGATGCGGCAGCGTCTGATGCGACGTCGATCCTCTTCTCTGGCGATGCGAGGCGCTTCAGCAACGATGCGACGGCCGGGCGGCGACTCAACGATTCTTCTGAGCCGCAACAGGCCCTGCGACACGCTCCCCGGTGATGCGGCGGCGTCTGATGCGACGTCGGTCCTCTTCTCCGGCGATGCGATGCGCTTCGGCAACAATGCGACAGCGGCGGCGACACTCTTCTCCGTTGATGCAGCGGCGTCTGATGCGACGTCGATCCTTCTCTTCGGCGATGCGAGGCGCTTCGGCTGCGGCGGCGACGCTTCTTCTTCGGGAGTCGCGCTTCCAGCTCCTTGCGACACGCAGTCCCTCAGAAAGTCCAGCACAGCAGCAGGCACTTTCCAGAAAGACTCTTGGGGAGCTGGTTGGTGAAGTCTGTTGTCCCTGAGACTTAAGCAGGAGGCAAGCTCTTTCTCAAGCCCTTGGAGATCCTTCACAAGTTGATTAAAGTACACACAAAGTTCCTTTCTCCTTTCTTTGGCAGTCAGGCAACCACTGCAGGCCAATCCCCCAAGCAGCACTTCAGCTTAGGGATAGTCTCTCCTCAGTCTCTCTGGTTCCTCTCCTCAGCAAAGGCTTCTTCTTGTTTCCCAAAAGTGATCTAAAGTTCTGGGGTTTGGGTCCCCTCTTTTATACTCATTTTCCCTTTGTTCTCTGAAGGCAGAGAGGCCTTTGCCTAGTCCAAACCAGTTCTGGTCAGTCCTGGAGCACTTTGTTGACAAGACTCCTTCTTTCCTTTCACAGTGTAGGGCAGGGACATCAGACACACCACAGGAGGTGGAGCCAGCATTGTGGAGGGAAGGCACAGCCCTATTCAGGTCCCAGGTGCAACTCCTCCCACCCATCTCCATGCAGATCTCTCTATTCAGCCCTGTGCTGACTCACCCTGTCTCCTGTCATCCATCAGCCCCTGTCACTCAAACTCCAGACAAGGAATACACAACCTAGCAGAGGCAGGCTTGGATAGTTAGGCAAGAAAATACCTACTTTCTAAAAGTGGTATTTTCAAACACAGAATGTTAAAACCAACTTCACTAAAAGATGTATTTTATCATTCTGGGTTCAGGCATACTAAATTTGTTTTTCTACCATGTTCCCTGGGTCAGTTAGGATTATAAGATGTAATAATCAAACTGCCCATTCTGGCCTATGGGGAACAGGTAGCCTTGCAATAGTGAAAAACGGAAATGGCTGTAATTCACTATTAGGACATGCCACACACACCAGGGCATGTCCCACCTTATACTTACAATGCACCCTGCCCTTGGGCCTACCATAGGGGTGACTGATATGCAGAAAAGGGAAGGTTTGGGGACTGGCAAGTGGGTGCACTTGCTCAGTCAACATGGCAGTACCAGACTGCACACAGGCTCTGCAGTGGCAGACCTGAGACACACTTTTACAGGCTGCTTCTGTGGATGGCACAACCAGTGCTGCAAGCCCACCAGCAGCATTTGAGTCACAAGCCCTGGGCACAACCAGTGCACTGTACTAGGGTCTGACAGTGAATCAAATCAACCAATCATGGAATCACTAATCCATACACCAATTTAACATAGGGAGCACTTGCACTGTGGCACTGAACAGCAGTGGCACAGTGCCCAAAGCGTCTATAACCAGCAAAAACACATGAGGCAACAGCAAAAAATGGAAGGGAGACCACGCCAACAGTGCCAGGTCTAACAATGCCCTTTTCCGAGTGGTTGCTGCTGCTGTAAAGACTCCAGAGCATATAATGTAGTTGATGGAGAATTGCATCTCCCATGGGTAGCTAAAGCCCTTCACCTCCAAGCACTTTCATTGCCCCGCAATCAGTGTGGTTTTTTTATCGTAAGATACAGACCCCTCAAAATGATGTTTGGTATCTGTATGCTCAACCGTATCATTTGTCATACTATCCTTCTACACTCATGTATAGGTACAAATCCATGCTTGCTGAACAAGAATTGAGAAGCCTCTGCGACACTCAAACACCAACAAAGACTTCCCAACTAGACAGGCTGTACTTACAGACTTTCTATCCAACATACACTACTCTTTGGGGTTCCGTGAAGTGAAGGGTGTTAAGAGAAAGGTTGCATAACTTTTAAATGAAATCGATAACTTGGGTATGCCAACATATTGCCAGAACGAAAGCTCAGTTTGTAAATACACCCTTTAACAATTTTGTGTAATCTGGAGGTTACAATTTCAAAACCTTTCTGAAAAGCTCATCTTTTCATCGCTTAAAAGTTGTTCATTTTGTTACACTGACTTGGACAATCAAAATGTTATCAGCTAGGGTTAGAAATGGATATGCATCCAGTCCAGGCTGAAATCACCACTCTAGTCAGGGTAAGCTAGATACGCACTAAAAGATAACAGGTGCTCACCCACTGATAGCTTGGCACAGAGCAGTCAGACCTATCTAAAAAGGCAATTTGTGCAACACACTCGCACAGTAACACAGTGAATATACCACAAAAAGACTCCACCCGCACAGGTTTAGAAAAATAGATTAGTATATTCTGAAAAAAACGACCCCAAAATTACAAAACCCCAATGCATATAAGTTGAGATATTGAATTTTAAAGGAATAAATGTAGTAAAGCGCTTAGAAGCAAGTAACGCTAAAAAGGTTACTTTAGGTCACTGTCGAATGGGGCAAAATCAAAGTTTGGGCCGAATGCGATGGAGCGCTGGCCGACTACAGGATCCATGCAATCCCCACTCAACAAAGTACGTTTTCAGGTTGCAAACAGCAAGATGTGTTGGTGGCGAGGCCCACAGGTGCAGGATACTTCGAATTTTCTCCATGCAATGAAGGCGATGCGTCAGTTCTGAAGACGGGTGCCAGAGTCAAGAGGTGTTGAGCGATGCACGGGATTCTGCCATGAAGTTGAGGGGATGCAGTAGCAGCGATACGCTGTCCAATGCGTTGATCTCTGGAGGCAAAGCGATGGTTTTGAGGTGAGGTGTCAATTTTACTCCCGCAACCTGGATGCACCAGTTCTGCTACACCCAGACAGCAGAGATGTCGAAATCTGTTTTGCAAGTATCTGGGCCTCACCCAGTGAGCTAGGCACAGGAGCTGGGGTAGAGACTTTGATATCCCTGAGTCTCAAGCAACAGGAGGCAAGCCAACAAGCCCTTGGAGATCACTTGGAGAGGTGGCAAAGTCCAGCTCTCCTTTAGCAGAGTCAGAGAGCAGCAGGCACCAGGGCAAGACACAGAAAAGCAGGCCTTTCAGATCAGTAGTCCAGTTGAGTCATTTAAGCAGCATAACAGTTCTTCTGGCAGAGCTTCAGTTACAAGTCCAGTAGTGTCTGATTTGATGGGGTCAGAGACCAGTACTTATACCCATAAGTGTCTTTGATGTGGGGGTGACTTCAAAGCAACTCTCTGAAGTGCACAAGTATACCTTTCAACCCAGTCCTGTCAGCCAGGCAGTCTGTGGGGGATAATCAGTCCTTTCTGTGGGGACAGGACACAGTCTATTCAAGTGAAGTGTTAGCCCCTCTCTTCCATCCTGGCCATCAGAATGCAGATGTATGTAGATGGGTACTCAGACACATATATCCTTCCTGTGGCTGCCTAGAGGGAATGCACAAAGTGTAGCTGTCACCCAGCCCAGGTGTGTATTGGAGACAGGATGCAAAACACACAGAGTGATAAGCACAGAGAAATGTCCACTTTCTAAAAGTGGAATTTGTAAATTACCATTCCAAACATATGAAACATGAAAAGGCTACTCTTTTCTGATCAGGAATTACAGCTTAAAAGTGTATTAAGGAATTCCCAATGCTAACCAATGAGAGGAGTAGGCTTCACGGTAGTGAAAAACCGAATAGGCTGTTTGCAACTACCAGGACATGTAGAACATACCAGTACATGTCCTACATTTCATTTACACAGCACCCTGCCCTTAGGCCTATCTAGGACCTACCTTAGGGGTAACTTATGTGTAATACAAGGGGAGTTTCAAATTTGGCAAGTAGTTTTAAAGGCCTAGTCGAAGTGGCAGTAAACTGCACACACAGGCCCTGCAGTGGCAGGCCTGAGACAGGTTTGAATGATTACTTCTGTGGATGGAACAATCAGTGCTGTAGGCCCACTAGTAGCATTTAATTTACAGGCCCTGGGTATATGGTATACCACTTCACAAAGGACTTACTAGTAAATCAAATATTCCAAACAGGTGTAAACCAATTATACCATGTTTAGAGAAGAGAGCGCATGCACTTTAGCACTGGTCAGCAGTGGTAAAGTGCCCAGAGTCCTAAAGCCAACAAAAATAAGGTCAGAAAAAGAGGAGGAAGGGAAAAAGCTTGGGGTGACCCTTCAGAGAGGGCCATTCACCAACAGCTAGATTTAGTGATTTTTAATTAAACGCTGTTTTTTTCTATTTTAGGGAGCATGCATGGCTTACCAGTCCAGTACGTCATTTATTTCTATATGGGGCACCCAAGCACCAACATATGGTCTCATGGTCCCAGTGCAGACTGCCTGCATGGGGTATGTAAGAATGAATGGAAATATGATATCTGAGGCTATACCTTGATGGAGAGTACAGGTTCTATGCATTCTCAGTGACACTTCTCTCTTCTTAAATGGTTGAAGTGAATGACCATGCATGAGTTGACTCCAAATATGATTGGACGGAGTGCTCCTAGATCCATTTGGTTCACACTTTGCACATGATTGAAAGCGCCTGAGAAGTTGTTAGTAGCTCAGGCAGTTGCGGTTCTCTTAGTGACTGAGAGAGGACAGTATTTGTCTCAGAGTGGCAGAGAAGAATGTGGCTGTCTGAAGTCACTCTGTTCGGAGAGCTTATTTATGGTCTGAACACAGCTTCAAGAACAAGTATCTAGAGCCTGGGAGACTGAGAGAGGAGTTTATAAAAAGGTTTTCTGGGTTGCCAAAGTGCTTTCCAACTGTGGATCTTAAATTAGAGGTGCTATATAAATCTTCAGTAACAGGTGTGAGAGATTCTTCTGCAAGATATGGAGCAAAAAGAGAAACTGCTAACTGGAACATGGAGATAATATGTCAGCTTACTTAGAATGATCAAATGAAGAATTACATTTAAGGAATGAAGGAATTCCGTAATTTTGTGGAAATTTAAAATTCTAAATAATACCTCCTCATATCAAATAGGTTTGACCAAACCAAGAATAGAAAATCTTTAGACAGCCAAGTACTGGTAGCATTTCCTTATTTGTACTCCCAGCACTGAGGAAATGGGTGTTTGAGTGTGCATGCCTGTGCAGAAAGGAATCCAATGAGAAAAATGCTGGGTACTAAAAGGCGACCATAAGTGGGGTGCCTTCGACCACTCATACCCCTGGGTGCTGATGGCACTGTACTTGCTTCATGAATGATAACTACTCCCCTAGACATACCATGCTTCATTCTTTTCTGCCCGTACTAAAGGTGATACCAGACAGTACACCGCTTCCAATTCTAAGCAGTGGCATCTTAAGTATTTTTGGAGCCAAGGGCAAGACATATTTTGGAGCCCTCTGTTTGGAATAACTTTGAATGTTATTACCCACTTTCTGTTCATTCACGCCTACAAGATTCCAAACAGTACTGAAATATACAGCAAATTTTCAGAAACAGGGTCAAACAAAAACTGCTAAAATACACATTGGCTGGAGTTCCAAAATCCTTAAGATGACACTGGGTAGAGAAAGTTAGACTCTGAGGTAGAGGTAGGCAGACCGAATAAAAGAGGTAGAGATAGAAAATAGATTTAATATAGAGACAAATTTTACTTTCCCAAGGGGCTCCCTGGAAGATGGGACCCTGGGCAATATCCCACTCTGCCAATGCCTTAAAAGATCACTGATTCTAAGCAAAGGGGGTATTAAATACACTACTATGGCATCATTCTGCGTGTAGAGCAAAACAGAACCATACAGAAGTGAAACAAACATGAAATTCCGAAATCGGTTTAGGAAAAGAGAAATTTTTATAGTAAAAGAACATACGTTCTTACCCCGCCAACCCTACACTAACTCGCAGATAAATTGTTTCCATATGCACACTCATTGTGCTTGTCTGCACTACATGTTATGAATTTGAAATTTTCACTCTACTATCTTATGTAGTCCATTCCTTTAAGGGGTCCCTCAGCATCCCTTACTTCACTTCTATTACAGTTTGCATGATTGAAGTTTACTAGTACACTGATACATGTTCCTTTACATATTTTTGTGCACAAAAGCCCCAGTTTGCTGAAAGCGGTTAATGAAAACTATCATAATGTATTTTTCCATAGTGAGGTTGTATGGACAGGACTTCAGTCTGAGTTCTGTTATTCTCCCTGGGTACTATGCCCGTCACCCCTGAGTTTACTGATACCCCATAATCAATAACTCTAGGGGTTAGCAGAGGAGTTTCTGGGGGACTACAAGTGAGATCCTGAAGGTCTCCTTAGAAATGAGGAATTCCCCCAGGAATCTATAATTTCAAATCCAATTTCCCCATTATTTCTCATTTATACTCGGCGTTTGAGGCCAAGACTTCAGGTGCTTTTCGCACACTGAAATGAACAAAACGAATCTGCAGTGTTTTTTTTTTTGCAGTTTTATATAGCGCAAACTCGACCCAAGGTATTGGAGCGCTTTACATGAGCACCAGTTACATTACATTAGGACACATTCATTTTTGGTAGACACGGGGAGATTAAGCAATTTGCTCAGAATCACAGGTTGAGCCGACTCTGCGACTCGAACCTGGTTCCCCAGTTCCAATGCCGGCAGCTCTGGCCATTACGCCACATCTTCTCCCAGGCCGGTCTTGGAATTCTGATGGGGATCTTACACTTCCAACTCATGTTACCAGCCCCATGATAATTACCAGGACACTCGTAGTGATGGTCATAGAGGGAAATCTGTACTTGCTGTTACTCATGAATATGGATGGAGACTACTGTTTATCTCTGAAATACCATATATATACGAATTCCCTTGTGTTTATCATCATATTATCTACAGAGCAAAGCAAACAAATCTATTTTGCTATCTTTTTCAGGAAACACTGCCTGAGACAATGCCTTTTATTTGTAGGGATGCCTCATATAGCATGTGAAAAGAGCTTAGGACTCCCTCCACTATCAGGAGAAAAGTCTGCTCCCTCTTCTCTTAAAAAGGTACCACCATGCCACCACAGGAAAAAAAATCAATAACCTACCCCCAAATATCGGTGCAACAGTTGACTCTGTTATAACAGCACTTGGCCACCTCAGGGTAGAGGTGCCTTAGAGCAATATAATATTTACACCAGGTTTCTCACTGCTCAAAAGCAGTAAGAGTGGTTAACAATCTATAGAGTGTGTTAACTGCTGTTAATTACCTGCCCACATTTATGGGCCCAAGCGGAAGATGGGGATACATGAGTGGACGGGCAATTAACGAGTGTGTGTGCCTGACAGCATGGGGCAAAATGGATATTTGAGAACATATTCAAATCCATCAAAAGAAAGAAAAAAATGCAGTAACAGCTGGGAATTCGATTCTGAACATGATTCAACATATCAAGGTGTCATGTGTTCTTTGGGATTCATGAAAGCTCCAATCGGCTGGTGTGGCAGGACCAACCTTTGGAATCCCTCATCCAGAGCTCGACACAAATATTATTTGGACTTTATAAAGTCCCTGTTACTAAACACAAAACGGCTCATATTCGCTCAACAAATCCCAGCGAGGCTGGAAATGAAAGAGCGTGTTCATCTGAACGCTCATTTGCTTCTGTGACAAAGAAGAGCGGCAGTGCCCTGCTTCCTCGGGGCATAAAAGAACACAGTCAACAGGATTTAGCACTGTTGTTGTAATTAAGGAAACAAAATTACTTCAACAATTAAAAGCAATTGCCAGAGCCTTTGCGGGCCTCTCCTGAGCCAATAAACATTAATTCTGCTGAAACTAGAAAAATCATATTAATTTAGAAACGCTGCCTTGGTTTATGGCAGTCTGAGCTCACGGATAGGTAACTTATTTCCGTAGAATTGTTCAAGCCCTCCAACTTAATGTATATTGTCTGCTAATTAAAAACTGACAAACATATTGAACAAGATTTCCAGTTTTCTGGTTAGCTTTTAGGGTTCAAAAACAGCCCTGTGTATGGTACCTGTTCCAAGAATAGGGTGTTTTTGAGGTCAAGGGGCTTTAACATTGGACTACAATGATTGTCGCAAAAGAACCTGTCTTAAGTGTGGACTGAAACCTGACATGCTGAGAGGGTCATTGTTCAGAATTTTACAACATAAATCAAATTTACCAATACTAGGACCCTCATTTACTAAAGTTGTGGCCGGTGTTTGTGCGACGCATGGAGTTGCAAAGGATAGCCAGGGCCGGACTTGCCATACTGGTCATCGGGCGTTTACCCAGTAGGTTGGAGGCCAGGGGGCCGATCTTCACTAAAGGGGGCCGATTGTCTCCTTTTGGGGCCGCTCTCACTATAGGCTTGGACGGGACACAGTAATTCCAACAGTGCATGCAATGAAAATACAAGCCTCGGGGCAACCGAATGGAGCTGCCTGAGCATGACTATGCAGCGAGGGGGCTGGTCCGGCTGCATTTGGCTCTCAGTCCGGCCCTTACTTAACATTTTAAAGGTTCCCATGCACAGCGCTAAATGTCATTGTAATGCACCAACGCACGGGCAAACCTTTTTCATACGTTTTTCATACGTAGTAGATTCTGGCTCATAATCTGATTTCTGAGTATTGTATTACCTCCATACAGGTGAGTGGATCATAAAGGTATACTTCTTTTGCAGAGATCTTTTCTTCAACACACACAACACCTCCATGTAATGAAAGTAAACCATAATTTCTAAACAAGGTCTAGGATATTTACTACCTACCAGTCATAAGGAAAAGTTATCAGTATCCCTCATGTATGTATGTGCTGCACCCATGACTGTGCCGTATAAACTCCCCATTCCCCCTTATAAAACATGCATTGGAAGCTAGGCATGTACTTGATTTTATAGACACCACTTGAAATTGATGCTCCTGGTGTGGTTCCTGTGTTGTGTTGCCTAATGGGGTCAACGACAGCCTGATCCATGCAAGAGTTTGAGGATATAAACAAGGGATACATTTACATATAATATGGCATGCCTATTTTATAGCAATAAACTGAAACTTGGGACCACCCTCTACTTAACCTGCAGACCCCAACAAATACAGAATGCAGCTGTCAGACAACCTCTAAACCTACACATACACAGCCACATCACTGCGGCCCTTCAAGCCCGACACTAGCTGCCTGTGGTAAGACCAATCTCATTCAGTCGCTGTGCATTAACCACCAGACAAGCCATGGCTGCATGATCTTCCCTCAACTCAAACTTTGCACCTACTGCCAAAGAAGGACTCTCCATTCCAGATTGATGCCTTCCTTACCATCCATTCTTTCAAAGTCTCTCTTTGAAATTCCCCACACAGGCGGCCAATTTCTAGAACTCATGCATACTGAGAATAAGATTGCTCCACATCTTCCCGTTCAGGGGAGGTGCAAAACCTAGCTATTCCCAAACAAATGACCTCCCAAAGCACAGGACAGACAAGAAGTAGGACACTATATAATGGATGGTAAATATCTGCAAAGGCGGCTCTAGCTGCGTTACACCTTTCTGCCTCAGTCCATGACCACGTGCAGCCACAAAGTAAATCACACTTGTTTGGAAAACCCGTCTGAACCTCACACATGACACCTCATGCTTTCCACCCGAGTCACAACATAAACTCACACCCTAAAAAATGCCCCAAAATGACTCAACTAACCTAGAAGCACTTTGGGGTCTGAAGAATGGAATAAAATGCAACAGAAATACTATAATTTGGGCAACAGTTTTTCCCTTTGATTTTTACTGGTCATGGTTTATACTTTTGCAATACATTTGAACCCTTTATCTCTTTTCTACATTTTTGCTTTTTCTGATGTGTTATTACATGTTTATCAGTTTTAACTAAATATCTACATACACTTACAAAGAGAATTGCCTAATTGCTCAGGCTACGCTTCCACAGATGCGCCATGTTTGTGCTAGTTGACAATGATTTGCTTGTGTGGATGAGGCCAGGGCTTTAAGTGTGCCGGGTCTCACCGGTGCTGAGCACCTGTAGTTTTTTAAAGGGGGCCTCGAAACGGGTCTCTATCGGGCTCTGTTTTGTGCCCTGGCACAGGCGGCCCATGTTTTTCCGTCCTGCAGTGGCAGCAGGCACATCGACTCGTGGAGAAGTTACGGCATGACGTCATGCCAGGTGAGCGTTGTAGGGGAAGGGAAATCCTTTAAAGAGAGTCATTTTCTCTCTGGATTTTTCTTCCCTTGTTGAAACTCAGGAGCAGCAACATTGTCATGGTGTCACCAGGGCTTTAAGTGGAAGCTTTTTCAATATTAAATACAAGCCAAAGTTTCTGCTTATTTAGCTTATGCAACTAACAACCATTGACAAAGCCAATAGTCCTGACTTGTTGAAGGTATGATGTTACTTGTATCGTATCTGGATGCAATGACAGAAACAGCAAAATACAAGTTGGGCGGCACACTATGTTAAGCACAGTTTTTTAGCTTACGTGTTTTAAGTCACTCCCTTAATTACATTGGCCACGCCCCTTTGAGAGACCCCCCAGTTTTTTCATCCCACTTAACGCCCTGGATGAGGCTACTGCGCATTGACAGAAACAAATGTTTCTCAAAATGTGATTTTATGAATGCTCATCTGTGTTCTAAGTCTTTGACAAATATTTAAAGCTCACACATGACTGACCTGTGTCAATGGAACCTTTCACATTTTAGGTCGAGCCTCGAGTAGCGCGCAAGCGCTGCTCTGGCAAGACTTTAAGTTAGGGGTTTCAAAAAGCTGACCAGACGCTCGTGCGTCATGGCCTTTTCCCTGCGGTTACCCGCAGGGCCGACATCTGTTTCCAATTATCGTGCCCAGACGCGGGCGCGATAATTGGAAACAGATCGCTCGCTGTGGCGTGCGCGCGCGCACCACTCGCGTCGCCCCCCCTCCTCCCCGCTCATGCCTTCAAATGCTTGTTCTTCTGTTGCTGGAGCCAATCAAATAACAAATGCTGACCTGTAGTGCCTGTGACAGCACTTGGGATTCCACTGACCATTACATTTCACTGAATAGATTCAATCACTGAGGGCACGCAGTATTTGAGACAGTGAATAATCTTTGCTCTTCACTTTTTACCCATGTGATCTTTATATCCAAATGCATATAACTTCTCTTTATATCTGTTATGCCCATCGTGTGACCAAGGTGATTTACGAATCATATATACCTTTAGGAGCCACAGCTCAACACTGTACAGTTTCACTCTTGCCTTTCCTCCCCCCGTATTATATTTTAACACACCTTCCCATTCCAACATGGCGGCCATTTATGGCATTATAGTTCGTGTCATAGGACGCATGCGCGGCGCGCAGTCGAGCTTTCGTATTTCTCTATAATAGGCAGAGCACACAGGCTGCTAATGTTTATAGCAGACGTTGCACAGCTGTTTCTCAAGGCAAGTCCACGTCAGGCGAGCCCATGACCTGCCTTTGCGTCACTGTGATGCCGTGCCCGATATATTCTTAACAGACCGCGTTCAGCCACAGACTGGACTGCTCACGAAAGGTCTTATGAGCAGTATATGTTCATGTTCGGGAAAGTTTCCCTCTAACTTCTGTTCCTCACGCTAGCAAGCAGAAGGCGTTGTTCACTCACTTTACATGGAACCTTTATTAGGTTCCTATTTTTCTTTTTCTGCAGACTCCAATGGAATTTTTTATCAATTTCGGTTGTCCCTGCAATGTTTGGCATGAACGAAGCACTTTACCAGATATTCCAGTAAGCGTTTCCACCTTAGTTGCACGTGTACTGTTTGGCACCTTAATGTTTGCGAGTCATCTCACATTTGTTAGCGTACTTGTATGTAGATAGGGACAGCTTTATCCGTGTTTAGACACTTACGTATTTATGCTAATTATAGTAGAGCCACTAGGCTAGGGCCACTTAATCTGTATTTGGGCGTTTTCCGTTTATGTCAACTCTAGTAGCCCTATCCCGTCCCCTACTTCGGTGTGTATTCCATCTCGGTGGTCTTAGCGCGTCAATTTTTGCCACTCAGTGCCAAACATGATTACACATTCTCTTTACTTTCCCAGCCACCTGCGAGAAGCACGCCTTACATTATTACGCTGCCCTTGCAGGTATATGATTTTAAGCTTTCTTTATTGCTCATGAGACACCGACCCCAGCAATCACAACAACCGACGAATTCTTGTTATTATTCTAGGACATTGTGCCTAGTCCAGAGACAACAGGAAACATCAGGAAGTTTATCAGTGGCTATATCGGCAAAATATAAACTTTGGCTGAAAATCAAACCGGTACATTAAAAGTAGGATAACTTTTTTACTAGTCCTTTCATGTGCGTCACTGATCGGCACACTATTTAAGGTAGTACTTTTGGTCACTAATTGTTGTTTATAGGGGTTCTAGTTTCTTCCTTTATATCTGCTCCTTTTTAGGTCTCGCCTAGGCAGCGTGCATGCGTTGCTCTAGGAGATGACCTTTAGAAATTGGTCTGCTCCTTTTCAAGCATACTCGTGCTTGTTATTTTAGACCTGGCAATCACTAAGAAATGTCATAGTGTGAGTAAGGAGAGGGGCCTTGGAGAGGGATGGGTTTCATGCCGAGAACTGCCTGACTGTCACTTCTGCCCCCTGTCCCTTCGATATCCCCCTCTCCAAAAATAACAAGCATTTGCAATGCAATAGGTCTCGCATTTACACGAGTGTGAGCTATTGATATTGCAAATAACAATGTCTTTTATTTTTGTTTTTGTTTTTAAAACATAAATAAAAGGCATTGTCATTGACAATGCCAATAGCTTAAACTCGCGTAAATGCGAGACCTATTGCATTGCAAATGCTTGTTATATAAGAGTCAAGGGGCTGCATGTTCGTGAAAGAGAGAGAATTTTACACTCTCGTGGTGTGTTTACTGTTTGCGGGTTTTGGTTTTCTAAATTAAATTAATGTCTTTACCAAGTATCAAAGCTGACAGTCATTGGTTGTCATGTGCCAAAGGCCTGTCAACCCAAACACAATTTTAGCATTCAATGGCTGTCAAGGCAAGGTAAAGGGAAATGGACTAGAGTAAAAAGTAATGCCTGATAGCTGTTTGTCCATTCATAATATGAAATACAGCATTTCAGTTAATGGAGAATAATTTGGTATATAAACAACAAGATTCTACCTATATCCTAATAATGTGTAATTATATTGAGAAAAATCTCGTGAAAGTGGTTCAAGGTTCTTGTGTCCCTATGAGTTGTCACGGGAAACACTCAATGTTTTTAAAAACATTGAGTGTTTCCCGTGACAACTCATAGGGACACAAGAACCTTGAACCACTTTCACGAGATTTTTCTCAATATAATTACACATTATTAGGATATAGGTAGAATCTTGATGTTTATATACAATATTTGGGAGGAGGATTCTACTTGCATTACCTCTCTTTTCCCTGTGTGTTTTTTGGAATAATTTGGTATGTCTGCAACAAATAAGATTGCAATAACCAAATATGGACCTTACCACCTAAAGTCAGTCTTACATCGTATCTTGCTTCATACTTTTCAAGGTCAATTTATTAGCTATTTGTGTTCTAGCAAAAATTAGCATAATAGTAGCATATGGATTTTTTTATTTTGGCCAACGAATTCGTTTTTTATGGCCTTCCTGACCCAAAAAAGGTGTATTTTTTAGAAATAAATAGCTTAAATTGCTTAGAGGTAACTGAGGTATATGCACTACAGCAAAAATCTATTATATTACCCTACGGCAACTATGGAAGTATTGCAAATTAAGCAGGCAGTCGGTACTAATTGAAGGATTTCACATAACATGTTTTGAGAATGCATAGCGAGTTTGTCCAGTTACATTCAACTGTTGCTAAATTCCACATTTGGGTTTGCTTGAAAGATGGCGTGTTCAAAAACGCGAAAAATGGGAAATGGAGACAACAAATTACTAAAAGAATTAAAAAACCTTTCACGTTTCGTTTTGTCATTTCAAGGTGTAACTTCACACCTGGCTCGTATAGCTGGGTCGCCCCAACAGCTTTTAAAGTTGGATCGAATCTCTTAACTATCTGTTATAACAATGCCAACCAACATGAAAACTTTTGACAAAGCATAAAATGTAATCTGAGAAAAAGTCTTCAGGGGTCCGGAATTATAGATCGGGTTGGGATATTGTGTGCCTTTTTATTTTTTCTTATCGGGTGCAAAAGCAAAACGTTAGCACATCTGTAAGGGGAAGGGACCCACACAGCAAGACACAATTCCAGGTTTTATATAATGACATATTTTTTCTATTTATTGCTACTGAGGTAACCATGTGCCTTTCTCGTTTAAATCTATGATAATGTACATATTAAATGTATTTTCATTATATTCTAGTAAATTCTTATTGTATTTATTACCCTCCCTAGGTATGTTATTGCAGTTTAGCTGCACCTAAGATTGTTATGAGTCTCATATCCTTTTTTTTTTTTTACCTAACTTTTAATTTTACTTGTAAAACCCTTGGAAGTGCTACTGCAGCCCCCAAAGCACTTTTACATTATTTAGCCTTCCATTTTCCCTTGGTCTTACCACCTGGTTTGTCACATTCTCTGCAAGAGAAAGGAATATGTTCTTCTTGGAACTTTTTCTACCCCTCCCACTACTTAGAATCTCTTCCTCCAATAAATGTTTTAATGTTGCTGCTGTGTGTCACCATCTTGGATATATAATGCACATCCTGGTCTTCACTTTCAGTTGTTTGTGTTTGGTGGCAAAACCTGTATGGCCATTTTCAAAGGATTCTATCAAAATGTATTAAATATTTTTTTTTATCCTACGATCCCCTTCTATTGATTATAGACAGCCACAATTGTAAGATCCGGAGAGTGGGCTGCTGTTGTACTACCTTTACACATTTATTTAGTGTACTCATAACTAGGATGGTACTCTAGGCACTGTGTGTCCTCAAATGTCCTTGAATGCTTCTTGGTGAAATCTAAATACAAATTTATATGCAATGAGCTTTTTATAACGATCAATGTACATAGAATTATTTATAATAAAGCCTACGATTAGGCGATATCATTCTAGAGGAGGTCGCCAACTTACTACAGGGAACAGGTTGGTCTTAGGATCTAACTGAGCTGAGAGGAACATTGATGAGAGAAAAGTTTGCCTGCATGACTGCTAGACAGATATAGTGTTCCATCTGACCATGGACCAATTTGAAGACACATGGTTTAAATTGATGAAGCTTCATTCTAATCCCAGATGTGTAGGAAGGGTGTTCCAGCATATGGTCCCTTGTATGTGTAGCGCTTAGCTTTCAAATTTTTTAGGTTTATTTGGCTTGATACCTCTCCACACAGCTTACACCCCACCACTATTGTACCCTCCCGCTAAGACCCCCTTATCTCTTTTCCTACTGTATTTGGAATCAACTGTATTTATACCAGTTTGCAATACTAGCAACTGTGAGTGTTTGTATGCGTATGTTATGCATGATTGTTAGTTCCCCATATCTTTCATGTCTGCCAATATCCGTGGAAATAAATAACTATTTTTAAAAAGTTTGGCTAGTTGGTGAGTTTTATTGAGTGACTTACCTTAAAAGTGTGGGGGATATTAAAAGACCTTACATAGGCATTCTGTGCTGTGACCAGTGCTTTGTGGGGGAGGCACAGAATTGTGAACAGCATTCGTGGTTCCACAGAACGTCAGTGAAAGATTTAATGGAAGGGTGAACTACATGAATTCATTTGACTTATCTGGTAATTGTTAGACCTGACATCCTTTGCAGTGGTATTCCCCCAAACTTTTTGCCTTCATTTCTCCTGTTTTGCTGAACTCGTTTTGGTTGGCTTTAGGAATCAGTGCACTTTATCACTGCTAACCTGTGCTAAGGTGCTTGTGCCCTCTCCTTCAAACATGGTAAAACTGGCATACACCTGTTTGGCACATTTAATTTACTTGTAAGTCCCTAGTAAATGGTACTACATGTACTTAGGGCCTGTAAAGTAAATGCTACTAGTGGGCCTGCAGCACTCATTGTACCACCCACTAAAAAAGCATTTTTAAACATGTCTCAGGCTTATCACTGTAGCCTGTAGTGAAGTTTTAAACTGCCATTTCGACCTGCCAAAAAAAACTTTTGCCAAGCCTAAACCTTCCTTTTTAATACTTATAAGTCACCTCTAAGGTAGGCCCTAAAGGCTCATAAGATAGGGTGTACTATGTTTAAAAGTTAGGACATTTGTACTCAAGTTTTACATGTCCAGCGGGTGAAAAACTCCTAAAGTTGTTTTTCACTGCTGTAAGGCCTATCTCTCCGACTGACTAGCACTGGGTTGCCTTATTACATTTAATAAGTGATAACTTTGGATCGGGAGCAGATATGGACATGCTGTTTTACACTCGAATTAATTGTAATTTAAAACCCACTTTAAAGGTAAAGTTGGATTTTAAGTCACAAGTCTAAAAATGCCACTATTAGAAAGTTGGCATTTTCTTGTCCTAATCATTTGTGCCTTCTGCCAGTGTCCTGGGTCACATGGCTGTGAATGGCTCTGCTGTTGAAGTTTGTGTATTGCTTTCAGACAGTCACACAAAGGGGGCTTAGGTGTGGACAGGATGGACCATACTGGCAGGATAACTGGGAGGACTGTACCCCGCCCCACTTACATTTCAAAGAGGTTTGCCTTCTGCACTCACAAAGGAAGCTAACACTAGGTCTATCCTTTCTTTTGTCACCCCAGAAAGTTTGGAACCTTGGCAGGGGAAGAGGAAGAACTTTCCAGAACCAGATGACAGGGAATTCCCGCACACAAAGGCTGGCACCAGGTATTAATATTGGACCTCCAGAGCCACTCTTCAGAACACTCCTGCACCTGTGGACATTACAGAAGAAAGACTGGCCTGCTGCCAGAAGACTGCCATGCTGCTTAAAGGACTGCCTTGCTGCCTAAGAAGGCAGACTGAACTTGTTTATCTGCATCCCAGGCTAAATTGAGTGACTCCAAGGGTCAGTTGGCTGATATCCTGTTTGAAATACAGGGACATAGCAAGCTCCAGAGGCCTCCCTGTAACTTCCCAGCTGAACTGCTGCACTGGACCTGCTTGGGTCTGCAAATGGACCAGCTTGAGCCTTGATGGCCTCTGCTGGAGTGAGTTCCTGATCTTGAATGGTGGCACCCTGGACACTTGGCTAGCATAAGTTTGTGCTTCTCCAAAGAAAAAGGGGTGAAATCCTGAGGTTCAGGGTCTTTGCGACCACAAATGGGCCCCTTCACACGAGACTCTGCCGCCTGCGAAGACCGCAAACACGTAGCTCTGGTGAGACCTGTTCTTCGCGCTGCAGGTAAGAACACTTGTCTTGCAAATAGAACCTACTGTACTGTTGTACGACAGGTGACACTATTGTTAGTTTCTGGTGATTAGATATTATTCTTCAGAAATCAAAAACAATGTCATTTTTGGAATGGGAGGTCATACCTAAAACCCCACATTGCCAATGTTTTTGCGGGAAGAAATGGCAAATATACTTCAAGAGAAATAGTGTGAGGCATCTTCAAAGCTAGAACATGATTAAAGTGTTGACCAGCTGGGGACAAACTCTCTTTTACTTCATCGAATGAGCCTGTTCAGTCACAAATGATGCAAATAGCACCTCACGACTCATCACATAATAATTACAAAATATGAATGCATTTTATTGATGACTCAGTGTTTTTTTGGCCTATCTACAAATTTACACTTAAATATCACTACAAAGTTGGCATGGTTGGTCCAGATTTTCAGTCTTTCATTGGTGTGAGCAAATCACAATGCCATTTCCTCACAATGACTTGCAGTGATAAATGCATTTCAGACATTCTTTATAAACCTGAAATTCAGCTGTGGCCCATGCAGGTAAGAGCGGTGGGGCCAGGTGGTAGGGGATTTCGACGGACGATGACGAGGGAAAATTAATTATTTCTTTCATTTTCCCTCCTCATCGTCTGTCGAAATCCCCCACACCCGGCCCCACTGCGCCACCACTCTTACCTGCAAGGGCCGCAGCTGCTGAAATTGGCAGTGAACATGCAGTGCCCAAATCAAAGGGCCTGATTCACAAAGGGCCTTCGCACTCCTGGTGGAGGCCGCGGAAGTCGTGGGGAAGTCTCTGCACTTGGTACGGAATATCCGCAATGAGAGTTCTCATTGTGGAGATTCTGCCTGAGTGTGGAGACTCCCCCACTACTGCAGGGCCCCCGCCATAAGTGTGGAGGACCTTTATGAATCAGTCCCTCAGTCTCCAACAAAGATCTACAAAGATTACAAACAACTGATAGAAAGAAAGAGCTGCCTCTGAGAAGGGTTGAAAAGACATAAAAGTTATTCCTGCTGGTCTCTTCCTGCGCATGGTCAAAACATCACTGTCACTTGATGAGCCAACAGATTAAAAATTCTGCAAGCCATCAAGAGAGGCCTGGTGTGTAGTAAATTGAAAAAGGGAGAGGACCAACCTCAAAACATTCTACCAATCTTCAAATCTGTTCCTCAGGCCACAGTGGTGTAAATAAATGTGCCTAATAAATGTGGCAAAATATTCTAACAAATGTAACCACAGCATTGCCATTTTTTTGTAATAATCTCTTACACACAAATACATGTACAAACAGTGGCACACCATTAATTCTCTCACATAGAAGGGAAGGAATTTTATTAATTTGCTCTCCAACTATGAGAAAAATACCACATCATGGACATTTAAGATATTTAAGGAAAATATCCTTCAGGAGGAAAATAGTGACTTCTTAGACAACAAGCGTAACAGAGGCACAGTTGAAAAGCACAGGCAAAAGCAACTCTGCAGGGAGCAAGCTAGTAGGTCTGATGCAGTGCAGAGTATGTCGATAATATGGCTATAAACGGCATCTTTGAACCAGGTTTTCCATAGTCATTAAAAACGGGACCCATTCCTATACACTATGCTATTCGTCTGAAGACAAGGTTTGCTGGCGTGTACCTAAGGAGTGAAATGATGACAGTATAGAACTTTTTAAAACATAACAGAATGACATGGTTTTCTTTTTTGCTAATGCACGATTTTCCTTCTTCTGCTAGACCTTGAGGAGGTTGGCCTGACTCCTCAGCTGGTAATGTTATGAGACAAGCAACATTCCTCATTCAGCCCTTTCAACCTTTTGCCATCTCCCTGGGCACTCTCACCTGTGGCAGCTGGTTGCATTTACTCCTGCTGGGAACGTGACTGGTCAACCGGATGTTAAAGATGGCCTGCAGGGCGGCTTGCGCGGCCTGAGTTTTTGCCAGCTTCTTGCTGCGCCCCGAGCCTTCGAACGTTCTGCCGTCCACTCTCATCGCCATCACGAAATTCTTGACGTGCTGCTTCTCCACAGTCTCCGAGAGGCAGACGTACCTCAGCCCGGGTCGCAGCTCATTTAGCATCACCACTGGGTTCTTCTCACTCTCAGCTGGCGACGCCATCTTGTGCTTATTTTGTTTGGCATGGCCCATTAGGTCCAACGTGTGGCAGAGAAACCTCCCATGTCTATAGGCGGTGGAAAGCAATTCATTACTAACAGGGTTACAGGCCGAGAAGTCCTCGCTGTGTGTCGATGGTTCAAACTCCTTGAACAGCGTGTCCGGGAAGTCTGCCTGGTCAGATGTGAAGTCAGTGGACGGGCTAATGCAGCTCCCCATGACAAAGTGAGCCTGGCAGGCATTCGGGAACTGAACAAATGACTTCAGGGCAAGCTCTGCTGCCTTCATTTTTGCTTTCTTTTTTGTGGGTCCTTCACCTTCGAACGTGAGTCCGTTTACTTCCACCGCCACTGCGAAGACAGGCGCGTGCACCGGGCCTGTCTGGGAAACAATTTTATATTGTAAACCTGGTTTGAGTTCATGCAGCTGCACTAGTGCATTCTTTGGTGTTACTGACCAGGAGAGTTTCTTCCAGATAAGTTGAAGTTTGCAGAAATGCCCATTATTTCCTTCTTCTAGGGGTCTTTTTCGTTTTATGCTAGCCGATCCTCCTCGCGCCCTGTCTCCAGATGACATGGTGTAATCTTCTATGTTGCCAACATGGCGGTTTTCCTTTACCTCGGTGCTGCTTGTACCTGTGCAAAAAACACAAAAGAATTTTCTTAAATACTATAGCATAAAGCACTCATGCCACCTGCAAAGGGCAGAACAATGTGCCCATAGCATTTGCAAATGTATTGTATCTTTTTCTGTATTGGATAATGTTCTATAGTTCTTAATGTTGCTTTAAAAGACAAGGACATTGATATTTTCTTTTTTTAATACAAAATATTCATATTTTGAAATATGAATTTAAGTCTCTTTGTTTACACATTATAAAATGCAGTGGCACAATTAAATACCATAGTACCTACTATGTAAAGTTTCTCAATAGTGGAACATGAAACAAATGCACTAGGAATAGTGTAAAATATATATTTTTTGTTCTTTGCTTCAGGCCAAAATTCACGAACTATGGCCCATGTATTTTATTTAGCGCTTAATGCGGTGTTGATGTACAGTACAACTCAATGATTGCTTGCATCCTGCAAACTGAAATTTAAAATGCCATCAATTTTTGGGGGACAGTGTCTCTCAATAACCAGATAATAACCAGATGCTCAATGACAAAAACAAAGACGAAATATCAAGCTATGAAATGCATGTTTTAGCAACAAGGACAAAAAAGTATTTGCAGAAAACATATACTCTGCAGTAGTAGTATTGCAGGACTGGCCAATCAGGCCTTCTGGATTCCCTTATGGGCTGCAAGCTAAGTGATGCCATGCATATGTGGGGAACTATCTCAGTGGTTCTGACAATGCAGCATAGAGTTCAGTGTCAGATGTGGGCGAATGAATCAAGGAGTTCTGCTTAGGTGCCTACAGTGTTCCACAGGGATGTAAGTCACTGCTTTGGAGTCCCCGTATAGCTACTGGACTCTGCACACACACTCAGAGCTCTTCCGATGGTTGTCGTGGAGGATGGTGCACTGTAGGGGATGCAGCTGAAAGGGAGTGACCTGGTAACTTGGGATAAACATGCAGCCGTGGTCCTTAGTTGCAGGAGCACATGACAGTCTTGGAGAGAGTGGGGTTCCAGAAGACAATACGACCTCCATAATCACAAAGGGCCGAACCTGGGGGCCACAAAGAGTGCATGTTAAGGTCTACAACCTTGGGTGAGTAGGGTTATTGACAGTTGGAGAAAGAGTTGCTTGGGAAACTGGCACAACGACATTGTTTCACTCAAAAGACTAGTTTAGCTCCCCCCTTTAACTCTTGAAGTTATGGCACAACAGATTATTTTTCCTCTCTACCTCTAGGAGTTTACGTCACCAGTGATGATCTTGGGATTGCTGGGCCAGGACATTTGGTCTCAAGTCTTGGGCAACTTCTCGCTCAGGTAGTGGTCCTCACAGCAGTATTTGAAGGAGCAGGCCTATGATTCTTGAGTTGATTTAGGGAACATTCACAGTAAGCAGGACAGTTTGCATCTTCCTCTTCAGATCACAGCAATAGCCAGCCTTTTTACTCAAACCTTTTAGTCTGGTTCTAACTCTGTCAGAGTGCAGCTGCACTTCCTACCGGTTCCGGCCTGCCAGTGGTTCCTCTGGCAGGAGCACGGAGAGTCTCTGGAAGCCAGAGCAGAACAAGATTACCTCACCCATTGGACAGATTATATTATGAAGTAGTGGCATTTGGGGTCAGTTGAACTAGCCATTAAGAACTGGTGCAGTGCTTGTAATGTTGCGGTAACCAATCCCATTGAAATACATCCTTCTTCAGGACTGTTTTGAGGTAAGAAACATCTGATAACCTCCTAATAATAGCAGACATCCCTTGACATCCTAAGGGAATTGTCTTTCTCTTAGATGGTCCTCTAGCCAAACCGGGCTTCTGCTCTCTTCTGCCAGAAATGAAAACAAGGGGTTGGGATGGGCAGTCAGCACATATCTTTTGTTCAGGAAATAGCAGTCGCCGCCATGACCTTGATCAGAGTGTTTGTTAAGTTGATGCTTCTTTGTGTGCCACAGGCTAATGTGACTAAAGTGTTGTCGTACTTTTTCATCGAAGGCCTTGTTGATCCAATCCAGACATAAAACAATGTAGTTATAATGGACTGTGCATAGAGGAATAAATAGTGAAGGACCAATGGCAGGGTAAGGGAGACTGCTATATTAAGGTGGATACTATCTAACATAGAAACCACATTCATGGAGATACACTGGAGATCCCCAGACTGTTGCACCACAACCCATCATGTATTCCCCTGTATGCCACATACATACATGCATCCCATCCTTCTGTAGGACATGAAGTGTTCCAGACATTATTTGATATGGAAGGTCAGCTGACATGAAACTTGGGGGTGAAAGTAAAAAAACGTATGCTCCATGATTATTAATAAGCTGCCACCATCCATTATTAATGTCATGGCCTGGACATCTGCAGTTGTCACCCATGTTGAAAGGATGCCCACTTAGAGTGAACATCATCTCCAGCAGAGTTGATTACACTGCTGATGAGCAACCTGTTCCAAAACATATAGGACATTGCTAGTGAACTCCAGATATAAGTCTTCTGAGTAGGAAAATGTTAGACCGGGCATCTTTTGGTGTGGTCTCCCCTGACCTTTTTGGCTGCCAACCTCTTGTTTTGACCTTGTTTTGCTGGCTTAGGACTTTGAGCGTTCTTGACACTGCCATTCAGTGCCACCACGCTGTGCTCATCATATATATCATTGGCTGATTTGAGTTAGCTGCAAGTCCCTTGTCAAAGGGCAAAACATATACCCAGGGCATGTATCTCGAATGCTCCTCCGTGGGTCTAAAGCACTGGTTGTGCATCCACAGAGGTAGCTCATCGATTGTGCCACAGGCTTGCCCTGGTGGGGCCTGTGTGCACAGGTTACTGTTACTTGGTTTGGCATTTAAAAAGCTATGTGCCAATATTCTGCATGTCTCTTGCTATATCAGAGTTCTACCTGGTGACAGGGTGCGGTGTTGGCAAGAGGTAGTGCATGTGTGTGTGCGTTGCATATAAGGGTTGTGAATGGCACCGGGTGGTGTGTTCGGTATGACAGGGCCTGCTTCTCGCATTGTATTAGCATGTGGGATTGTAGGAAAAGGCTATTGAGCAGTATTTTATAGGGGCAGAATAGTAGCAGTATCGTGTTTCATATCGATGAGTTCATTATGGCGAATCATCTCTGGTAGTGCGAGAGGATCAGACATTATGTGTGTGTAGATGTCACTTTTGGGAAAGTGGGCCTTTCGATGCTCGTGGCTCTGTGTGCCTGTCTCCAATTCACATTTGGGTGCTAGGGGAACAATGACATCTGTACATTCCTGATTGAAGGCCACAAAGTAGGGGCTCAAGGGAAACTGTGGACCTCTGACTCTGAGGGGCCTTTCTCGGATGGTTATGTGGGGGTGGAATTGGCACCTGCATTACAAGGCGCAGGGTCTTGGCCCTACTAAAGATAGTGATCTAAACCTCCCGAGGTAGGATGGCAGACAGGGCAGAATTTAGATAGGTCCTGTGCATTTCAAAGGAGGCCTCTTGAACTGATTGCATCGTCAAAGGCCATTGTGGGTATAACTACTGGGACTATGGCCTCAGCAGTTAGAGATGCTGGGACATCGACACGAGGAATCATTAGGGCAGGAGGGACTGTAACTGGAATACCCGCAGACTTGTGGTGGCCTGGGGCTTGTCGTGCTCCAGGAAGGGGATTATCACTTGGTGGATTTTGCCTGGACGTTGCTGGCTTGCAGCTAAGAGCCAACTGTCGTGGCCCGGGTCCCGAAATACTCTCCAAGTGCTGGTTAGCTGGCCTCCTGTCCACAAGATTCCAGGGATACAAAGGCTCTCACTGTTTCCACTACATTGTAAGGACCGCACTGGGTGCGGTGGAAACGGGTGGAAGTGATCGTTGGCTGGCGCAAGGATCGTCCTGATGTACACCATCATCACGCTGTGCAGAGGAGTGTGTTCATATAGAGCAGTAGCCCCCTGAGTTGCAGAGACATGAGGAGTTCAAGGAGTGAGGGGGAGGCTTGTAGAGTCTGAGGGACTCGTGCATGCAATCAAGGGGACCAGTGCTAGTTTGCACTCCAGAGCATATTGTGTCCGAGAGGTGCTGGGGAAACCTGAGCCGGGAGCTGAGACTGTCTTCAACCTCCAGATCGGGAGGACAAGAGTGCCTGACATCACGGCCTCTGTCCAAGGTCATTGGCTCTCTCTCCCTGGACCCATGCCACAAGGTACTTTATTGTGGAGAACATTGTGGCGAAGCCTGAGGGGTTTTGTATGTCTTGTGGGCTCCTGCAGCTGACTGTTGGGGGCTACGGCAGTTCACACCTCCATCTGAGGGGAAACATTTCTCTGGACTTGGAAGCGCTCCAGCTTCCTGGGTCACGACCTTTTGTCTACAAGGGGGATCGTGAACCCGCACTCGTGCAGGTACCGTCTGGTGCCTGGAGGGCTAATCCGGCTGGACAAAACTAAGTAACTGTTTCTTTCCATGTTAGGTGGTTCTAACTGTCTAGTCAACGGGAGCCAGCAGGGGCAATGTGTGTTGTTGGCTGGTGTAGTTGAATGACTGAGGGGCTGGTTCACGAGGTGCAGTCAAAGACCTTTGACTGTTTGGTCTTTCTGCGAATGGGAAAGTTTGACAATTGCATTTAACTGTAAAGTGTATATACATTGTGTATCTGGTTTTGATTTCAGTGTGTGTATACTACAAAGACAAGTGTTTTAGACATACGGTGTGGAGTCTTTTTGTGGCGTATGCAGTGTGTTGCAAGGGTGATGTTGTACCCATACCTTACACTTGGGCCCTGAGGATAAGCCTGACTGCTCAGTGCCAAGCTACTTAAGGGTGAGCACAGGTTATCGGACACGTGTATAGTACTCATCCTATCTAGAGCAGTGGATTCTGACTAACTTCAATGAGTCCCTGCCAGCCGGCTACCGCTGGATCTAACAGAAAACATAGATGAAATGAAGAGAAAGTTAACAATGGCCTGCTGGGCCAGGAACATTTGACCCCACAGAATATATACCCATATTGTAGTAACATATAGTGCTCTGTACTTTGGAGTAGAACCCACAATTATTTCCTTTGTGGGTCCACTCTCTTTAATAATGATGTGCTTTAGTCTCCTCTTGTCCAAATTTTTGGGGTACAGTACGTGGTGTACTGTACGCCACCAAATGTTTGGGCAGTGAATGAATGAATGAATAAAAGTGTTGCTTATAAAGTGCACAGCCAATCCCCAAGGAGCATCCTGGCACTGGGCAGCAGCAGAATTGCCTACATAACGAATTAGTGACCCACCAAAAAGCAGATCAAAGAATCAAAAAGCAGATCGAATCAGAGATACCAAATTGTCATATCTTCAACTGCTTTCTGAAGATGGCCTCCAATTCAATGAATCTCAGGTGACTGGAAAGATAGTTCCAAGCCTATGTACCCAGAACAGCGAAGGATTCACCCCCTCAGGTTTTGAGTCTAAAGGTGGTGAGCTTCAAAAGATTGCCATGTGAGGATCTCAGGGTCCGTTTGGTCATGTGATGGGTGAATTTGGTGATTAAATATTGAGGCCCCAACGCTCTGTATGCTCTAAAAGTAAATAAAAGAATTTTGAAGAGGACCCTCTTATGTACTGGCGACAAGTGTAATACTTTTAGAGCTTCTGAGGCCGAAGATCGACGAGGGAGCTTCAAAACCAATCTGGCAGCAGCTTGTTGTACTACCTGCAGTTTCTGAATAGTTTGTTTGAAGAACCAGCGTACAAATTGCAGTAGTCCAATCTAGATGTTATTAATGCAAAGGCCACTGACTTTCTTGCCACTAGAGGGAAGTACTTAAAAACATTTTTCAGTGATTTGATCAACTTGAAACACATTCCTGCCACTGCAAGAGCTTGTGGGTAAATGACAAAGAAGCATCAAATTTCAGTCCCAATTTTTTTACAACCTCTACTGTGGCAGGCAGAGGAGGCGGAGAGTTAGGCCACCATAAAGCAGGGTCAAAGGTACTGGACTTGCCGAGCAACATGATCTTTGTTTTGTCCATGTTGCATTTTAAATGATAGAGTTGCATCCACCAGGCATTTTCAGTTAGACAGCTTTTGAAAGTGAGCTCAGAGCCAATAGATGTTTTGTCTAACACTAAGATCAGCTGCGTATCATCGGCATAAGATGTGACCTCAATTCCAAAAGAAGTGATCAGTGAGATCAGGGTGGCCATATATATATTATATAATGAAGGGCTCAAAGATGAGCCCATAGGTACCCCTGAGGAGCCAATCTTTTCAGAGGAGAAAAACGGACCTAACATAACTGTTTGTCTGTAATGCAGTGCCGTCAATAGTTTGCAAATAACACTTAACTTAACTGTTTTGTTGCACCATGACAATACTGCTGTGTGTCTCTAACTCTGCCTATTGATTGTTTCAACCTGAATATAACTATCAAGGACCCCATGCCATGTCTGAATCCTTCCTCAATTGCTAGCTAATTTAGCCAGCATTATCCTAAGTGTTGTGCTCTAGTGGTCATGCTTACAATGTTGAAAGTGGAGCAACAAGTCCCAGAAAGCAATGTGTTCTTTGCTTCAAAGCCAGGAAGAGCTGAAGGTGGTACACATCACAGTAGGCCACTTGGCAACTATACTTCAATGAACACTGTTTGAAAAAATTGAAACCTCTCGAAATGTACAGTGTTGGTTTCCTCAATTGATAACAAACCTTTGGCGGTTGCTGAAGAATGTGCATCTTCTGTTCAGTTAACTTACAGAGTAAAGAATTGGTAAACATCTAACAACTGAAGGCCTTGTTTAGAGTTTGGTGGATGGGATACTCCAGCAAAATGTGATCGATATGCCATCCCCAGTATTTCAAATGCCATAGGCTATCATGCACTTGTAATAGTGGGTGGGACATGCACCACCTTTGTGACAAGTAGCCCATTCACCATACTATAAATGAGACCCTAATTTTCACAGTGGGTATATATATTTGATAACACTCTCCTAATCCCTGAATAACAGACACTGGCTTTATTAAAGATGCTCAAATTGGGACCTTGAACACCATTCTCCAAAATAGCTACATACTCGTGAAACAAGGGTTCTTACAACTGAGCACATCAAATATGTTCCTTTTTTGTAGCGTTGACAGTGCTGAAGAAGGCAGACATGTTGGGTGTGGTCAGCTCCTGGGCCTCTTGTTCCAAAAAAATGCGACAACGTCAAGGATAGATGAGACTAGAGAATTAAAATATTACAACAGCACCCAGAAACCCAAACTGAATTCCCTCGGATGTATACACCTCATTTACAATGCCATTTACACAGAAAAATTCTGACTTCCTAGCAGAAAAACTCACTTTGGTTCTGGGGTTGCCACCTAGCTCTCTGTGACATGGACGCCATTTGTACAACAATGGCTTCACCTAAAAGGACCCATGTGACCCTGGTTTTGATGAACTTCCATTGGCTCCCCATTGATAAAAGGTTTCTATTCAAGAGCTTATTCATCAGTCGTCGTCCCTGCTACAGCAGGGACCAGCAGACTTATACGGTAAATTTGGATGTCACTCTACATTACACAGCTTTCATTCCTCAGCTGCTCACTTTATTTTAGTCCTCATTTTTGAAAAATGTAGGGCTGACTGTCATTCATTTAGTGCCCTTTGCAGCAAAGGAGTGGAATGAGTTGCCTATAAGAATACTTTACTTTTAGAAAGAAACTTCAGCCTTAACTCTTCCCTTAATGTTAATTCTCCTTCTCCTGGATTTGATTATTGACCACCTAGACACCCAAGTGCTGGACTGGACTTTAAAATTCCGTAAAGTAGGATAGCATAACATAATTGTTATCAATCGAATGCGTACTGGGAGTGTTGCCACCGGGTGCTTCCATTGTGCTAATTGGACAGACACACCTATTAAAAATTTGTGAAAGAAAAGGCAAGGATTGGAAGATTGTGTCTTGGTGAAATGCAAATAAATGGCAACCTTACCTTTATTAGTCAACCCCAGATCCTTTGAAGAACCTGAAGTGCCCAAAACAAAGAACGAGAAAAAAAACATTCTCCTCTTTTGCCCTTCCCTCTGGAATGACTCTCCCCTCTTGAGAAAGGCACGCTCACTCCTGACCCTGAGGAAGGAACCTAGAACCTCCTCTTTTCAGTGTATCTCCCCTACTACTGATGTCCCCCACTCTGTAGCGCCAACCTTGGCAAACATGTATTTTATGTACCAGCCTTGCCCACTCTACATTACAAATTTCCGATAACCCGAACGAATGGTGTAACACTACTCCTGAAATACTGCAGTACTACTGTAATCTCCTTTATTGCTTCTGTAAACATTCATCCATGCTCATGTAACCTGCACAGAGAGGCACATAAAACCAACTTTTCACAGTCCACCTTGTTATACCACTGTACCGTGGTCAGATGTCTCCAGCAATCCTCTGTACCAGCTGTGGCTCAAGCCACGGCCAATGACTGTGAGGCAGTAAGGGGCATGCTTAGATCCAACTTAATAGTTAGTGTGGCAAGAATAAAGGATAAGTGGCACAGCTGGCCTTTAGAGGTACACATTCACTCCCAAATTTGAGGCATAACCATTTCGAGGACTGGGTGCAAATTAGAATGACTAATCATAACAATGCACAGCACTTGAGCAGAAATTAGAAAATGAGAAAATAATTTATGAGGTCATCAGGATGTGCCGAAATATGAAATATTCCAGTTTCCAAAATGCACATTCAATGTGGGATGTGGGGGCCGAAAGCACCATAAGTCCATTTACATCCACTTCCAGGCCAGCCAGACCCCTAGGATTAGCTATTGTCTTCTATAGTTCAAGTTACCTATGACTTTTTTTGGGCTCTCATCCAAGGCTTTAGCACTATTTAAAGTCATTGACCGATGGATCTGAAAGCTCTCACAAGCAGACCACATCCGCTGGCTAATTCAATGCATCTCCAGTCTCCAGGGCTAGTTCTATGGCCCTCATTATTCGTTGCACAGTACTAGCGGGGTGTAAACTCAGCACGCAGTGCTGTGCAGCAACACCCTGCCAGTACAGCTTAATTACTGTTAAAACCCATGGAATAGTGAATAGCTGTGCAAACCAGGTTTTACCTGACATACAACTGCATAGAATTTGGGGTTTAATGCTCACATTTATTACCTACTCTGAGCAGGTTGTAAATGTGAGCCTACGGGGAAGGTGCCGAGCAGGGGTAGAAGCAGCCGCGGTCTGTGCAGGTAACAGCGGTGGGGCGGTGGGGCTGGGTAGGGGATTTCGAGGACGATGCTGAGGGAAAATTAAATAAATAATTAATTTTACCTCTGCATCGTCCCTCGAAATCCCCCCTTACACGGCCCCACCGCCCCACCGCTGTTACCTGCACAGACTGCGGCTGGGTAGAAGGAGGGCTGTTGAGAGGGTACGGGGAAGAGAAAAAAGTGCCCTGACAGGAGCGTGGTGTAGCACTCCCCTCTGGAAAAAAAAAACTTGGCAGCCAAAGTCTCAAGTGATTCTATCAGCCGGTTTTCCAGCTGGTACAATCTTGTCTGATGTTCCCGCACCCAAAAAAAACACTTGGCGTGGGAACAGCAGACCTCCTGTGATAGGCCGCAGAAGAGTTCCACACTGTAATTCTGCTCCGCCTGACTTGTAATGAGGGCCTAAATCTGTTATCCCTGGCCCCAAGGTGGCCTGAGACTACTGCAAGGTGGTGTAAAGTACTTCACAAAACACCACATCTCTTTAAAAAACAGAGATGAAGTGCAAATGCAAATCTATACTTTCTAAATGCGCTTGAGATATCTGAGGATGCCATACGTGAGCTGTGTACTGCTCCCAGTGTGCATAAGTCAATTGCCCACAGCATGCTATGACTCCTCTCTTTCTTTCTTTCTATCTCATTGTCTTTGACTCTCAAGCGCACTCACTCTCATGCCGAACAAACCCTGTCACATTTTGCTCCCGCTCACGTAAAAGCAATTATTCACTGGCTTATAAGGGCTTGGATTCTGCAAGAGATAGACTTTAAAAAGAAAACACAGCACCTTCTAAAACGCCTCCACGGGGCGTCTGTCTTGAGGTTCATTTCTTACACACTCAATTATCTTGCACAATGACACTGTAGGCTGGAAGCTAGCTGGGGAACAAAGAAACCTCTTTTCTAAGAGGTTTTCAGACTGGAAGGATCATCTATTAAGTCAGTGTATGTTTAGTTGAATGCGCGGGCCACTGAATGAGACAGTGTGGAGAGAAAAGGGCGGGTTTTGTATTAATAATGAAAATGATATAGCGCTGCCATATTTTATTTTTGCATATATAACAATTCTGCCTGTCAGAGGATGTGAATTAGGGAGACTACAAATCTTCCTATTAGAATAATGTGTAGGTGTCCCTGAAGTGTAGCGGTCATATGGCACTGCGTCATGAGAGGGGCTTTCAGCCAGTCCTTATAATTCAGGCTAAAGCACTGAGCCTGCTGGGGGCTGTAGTTTCACTTTCCCCACTATACATTTTGCCTACAAATCCCAACAGACCTAGGGCCAGATGTATCAAAGGGTGTTACCCATTCTGTGTCTATGGGAAAATGTTTTCGTACATAAGGCCTTTAGTGCTGGTGGTGAAAAAACAAGATATGTGTGAGGAGGGGGGGGGGCAATGGCAGATCTTGCGAACAACCATGTTTATCTTCCCTCTGCACCCACACTGGTAGCCGAGAAAATTCAAGTGCAGTTGAGGCCTGTCAGAACACTTTTCAAACAAGATCCAATAACTTAAAATATATCTTTTAATGCATCTGAGAAGCGGGCACGCGACCGCACACCTGGTTTTATGAAGTGTGCCAGGGATTGGCCAAGAAGCTTACCCGTGTGGAAATGTAATAAGCACGCACAACAACAATCATAAGCAATTTTAAAAACCAGAGCAGCAAAATGGAATTCATGTCAGACAGAGAGAGAAAAAATCTGAACGGCAGGCTCGCTTTATTTTTTTTTCTCTTTGTTATCTGTCACACGGATCTTATCGCGACTCCCCAAAGAGCTTAACATTTATTTGGAGGAAACGGTGTCATCAAATGCAGCACTCGAGCCTTACAGGCGCGAAAGATAACAGATATTGAAGGTGGGCGAGAAGGAGGGGGAATAAAAACACATGCAGCATGTCTGAGGAAAGCATGTCATTACCATACTAATAGATGGCATAAGATTGGTTTTAATATATGCCAGCATGAAAAAAGTATTACACCCCTTAAATAAAATTTCTCAACACTCTGTGGGATATGAAAGCAGTGTGGGAGCTTTTATGCCTTATGGCCATCTAATTTTGACTCACAAAATTAATAGCCTAGAAGACATCATTTACCTCCTTTATATACTAGTGCATTTTCCGAATCCATATCACTCTGCGTCTCTTGCAGCCATTATGCAGAGTGCAGCCAGCCTGACTAGTTTGCATTGTCAGGAGCTTTTCAGACCTATAATGCATCAGGAGTAATGATAACGCCTTGTCTCTGGGTCATAAGGGGTGCGAGGAACTAGCCATCCGGTACTCCATGCTACATTTGAAGAGATAATATTGTTTCTCTTGAAGGTTATTCTGCCACAGAGCAGTCAAAGCGTTTAGGGAAATGTCAGACTACTTGTGTGAAACAAACAGCTCTCCCCAGGTATGTGTCCTGTCACTCCAGAGCAGGGTTACAGTTTCAATGTATGTCTCTTTACAGCCCTAAAAAGTGCATGATTTAGATTCAGTGACGAATATAAAACTGCAAACAATGTGTTTTTTTGTTATACCAATAAGCATATTTATTTCTATATTTGAGGGAAATCTGTTAAGCAAAGAGAAATGTGTGTTTTTGACAAAATTGATTCCCGCGCCAAGATGTATGAAATGTATTGCAACATGCAAAGCCTGAAACATGCTAATTGGAAGACTTTGCAATTGCAAAACTTTAAAATGCAATGTACAAAAGTGACATTGCGAGTTGCAAATGGCTTTGCGAATCACAATATTCAAAAGGTGACTCCCTGCTAAACGCTAGCACCAGGGTTGCTAAAGTGTGTGCCTTCTTCTTTGCAATTTGCAAGGAAATGTATCAAAGGTTTACAACTGCAAACTCATGAAAGATTACTAACTTTTGCAAGCAGCTGGTATCAGTGGCGGCTCCTCCGCTTTGGCTGAGGAGCGTCACCCTCCCGCCAGCTGCCTCAAAACTGCAGGAAAGGAAAAATAAAACGATAATAAACACATTTTATTATCGTTTTCTTTTTCCTTTTTTGTCAAGGCTTTGAGGGCGTGGCCATGGGCATGACAGGTTGTAGGAGGAGTGGTAAGTGCACTGTGATCACTGCGCATGACAGTTTGGTCGACTGTCTCAGGCCGGCCAAACCGTCATGGACACTGAAGCTGTCTCAAACCCAAGTTGCGTTGGTGGGTTGGAGACAGCAGGTAAAGGCTCCCAGTCTCACTGGGAGCGCAAATTCAGAGCGCTTTGGTCAATCCTGGCGCAGCTTCCAGCAGCATGAGAGCAGCATCAGGATTGGCCACAGTGGAGTCTGTGGGCCTGTGCCTGCAGAGAGGAGCAGAAGAGCGCAACACGGCCGGCTGTAGGTTTTTTAAATGTATTTTGTCATTTGTCATCCATCGTCCCCGACCCTTCCCCCCCTCCGCCTCACCACTCTTCAACAACAACAGCCGCTACTGGCTGGTATCCATTTGCTTTATGGAAGCTGTATGTTAGGGACAGCTTCCACAATGTTAATGATAGTTTCAGTCATCAGAGGAAGCTGACAGCTGTCTATGGAACTGCTGCAGGCTCCCCCGATGGCCCTTCGCACAGTGACACACTTTCTTTTTCTAACTGCTTCCCTTGTCTCTATAAGGGGCAGGGAATGTGATACAGCACTTTGCAAATGCAAGGTTGGAGGTCTGCTGTCCCTTGCACGACATGAGCATTGCATTTACATTCATTCACAAGAATTCGCGGAGCGAATGCTGTCTCATCCATCCATCCATCCATCCATCTATCCATCTATCTATCTATCTATCTATCTATCTATCCATCTATCTGTCTATCTATCGCTAGTGATTAATGCACTTGCTGGAGACATACTGTTTCTCTAGCCACAGTTTTGACTTTTCATAAAGTAGCATAGAAAGTTAATGTTCCTGCTGCAAAGCATAACGTAACATGCAGATTTTGGATTTGTATTTTATGTAAATCAGTGCTTAATTTGAGCTGGTGGTTTCCGGTGCTCAGCACTGGCACTTAATTGTCAACACCGGGGTTTGTACCAGTGTGCCACATGGTGGTGCTACTAAAAATTACTATTGACTGCGCCCAAGATATTCTTATAGCTTTGGGGACCTAGAGTAGGTTGAACTGCTACACTTGTAAGAGTGTGATGATTAGTAATTGTGTTGGTACTGCCATTGGCAGCGCTGGCAGGGCAATGTGTGGTGCAAGCTGCAGTGGCCTTCTGACAAGGACCCTGGCACTTATTTTTTATTATAAATTAAGCACTGATGTAACTAGCTCAGTGGTTTACTGCTTTTGCCACAGAGATCCTTTTGTTATTTTTTACGTCATAAATTACAATTATTAACCAACGTCAAAGAGCTGCTTGCAACGTGCAAGGCCTAGGTTTAGACTCTTGTTCTTATTTTTCTGAATCATTCCTTATTCTAAAAGTTGCTAAATCGACTTCTTTGGGTAGTAACACATTGTTGTTCTTATTAGTAGTGGAGACAATCCAACCATTGCGTTACATTTTAAAGTCTGTTTTTGTGTTTCTCTGAATCAAGCACTCTTAACATATAATGCCTACAATTACGGATGATATTTAAACTCCTGCACCTTGCAGCCCTCAATGTCTTATATAACGTTTCCTATACATTGATTAACACACTAGTTTGATTCATTACCTCTGTATAATATGTGTGTGTGTGGTGTGAAGTGCTCTGACACACTACTTTGGGATGAATAGCCCTACAAAGATGTGAGGCACAGTTGGAGAGTGGTAGTGAGGGATGCAGAGAATACAGAAGGTCATTGAGGGGGGCGCCAGCAAAGACTATTGCACCGGGCACTACCAGCACTAAAGCCGGCCTTGGTTGTGGGCAGCTAACTAGAGGTTTCAGGTCCACAGATTCTGCTTTGGATTCATGAACCCAAAATAGATGATGGGGAAAAACTCTCTCATCCAATCAGATTTGATTTGTTTTTTAATGCAATCCATGGATGGTCCATCTCTTACGTTTGACCCATTTAAAGCCTACTAGAAACATTTTGAAATGCCAATTTCTCAAAACATATGGTTTTACACCAAACCAAGCAAAGGCTCTTCCTTGAATAAAGTTCTACTTTCAGGCCAAGCTTGGTGTAATTGCATTTGGGCATTTTTTTCAGTTTTAGGAAGGAAAGATTCATAGGGTAGTTAAAATGGAAAGAATCTGTCTTGGCCCTCTGCCCCCACACCCCTTTACAGATCAGCACTAAATCTGGCATGCCAAACCCGCCTTTCTGTTCTGATGCCACCAGGAAGTCCTAGCTCCTAATGATGTCATATTTGCCAGTCCAAATGGAGGCGTGCCAGTGGTGGGATGGAAAGACTGCAGCAGAGTAAAAATGGAGCTCTGCTATTTACTGCTGTTGTTTTTTGCAGAGGGCTGTTGCTGTCCGTTCAAATGGATGCTGGACTAGAAGATGGGGTGGAAGTCTGCAGCAGAGAAAGACGGACATTCTGCCATTCACTGCTGCTGACCAAACCATCTGCTTTCCCTACTCATTACTATGGTACTTGAGCCCATTTCCGTGACTCCAGCAGACTGGGCTATGTTTTCATAATGGCATGCTACTCCCACAGCCACCTGGTATGCACAATGTGAATTTGGAAGGTCAAATAACCGTCCTATTTGGGTATCTGGTCTTTGATATTGTAGCCTGAATAATTATAATGAGCTCTGGGATCTTGTGGAAGTCCTCACGATTTAACAAAAACGCATCATTTTAGATATTGCGCATTCACAAGTGTAAAACCACCCCATTGATTTTTCTCGTGGATATGTCTGCCCTTGTTTTCTTTTGTGTGCCACCTGCTACCTCTAAATTTTCCACCACACCTCAAGAAGTGTTGTAGTAGGGTCAGCTACACATGTTAGAATATACTCTATATACGTCGAAAGGTTATGTGTTAAAAATAAAAATGTAACGTGCCTCAGTAAATGAGGGCCTCAAAAATGCCAAACTGGGGGCGTGGCCAGCCATCATGGCTGCGAAGACGTAGATTCGCTCGGCTCCGTAAAAGAGCCCTGTGGGAATGCGGTTGCAAGCGTCCAAAACCGGGCAGTTGCTACTGAAAATGCCGGATTGGGGACCTAGAAGATCGGGACCACTCTGGGCACCTGTCTCGGGTCTGCAAGTGCCCGCGCTCAGTCCAGGTACGGAATCCGGGGTTGCGGCCGCGGACGGACCCCGCAACTGCTGAACTTGCCGCAATAAACGGGGCTCTGCGGAAGCGAGGTGGTGCAGGCAGAGCGCCCGGAACGCCGGGGACCTGCTGCGTGAAGCAGGCTCATGCAGCTGATGGCAGCGGGATATGTGGAGCTGAGGTCTGCGGCGCTGACTCCCTGACATGGCGGACATGAGCGGCAGCAACGAGCGAAGACGAGGACTACAGAGGCTATCAGGAGGGAACTGCTGATCAAATAATTGCCCCGAACTGAGTGCGGATGCAGAGAGGAAGCCTGGAAGCAGTGACCGGGCCACCGGATCAAGCGCGTACAAGACGGTTGGAGCGGCCCCCTCCCCCCGCGATGCGTGCAGCCCACTGGGATGCAGACAAAGAGCTTCGCTTGGTGAAGGGAAGCAGAGAAGAGGGCGACCCGCTCGGGCTGATTTCACTGGGGTGGCCTGCGCGATGGGGGAGATGAGAAGCTCCAGGCCCTGTGCCTGACTTTAAGATGACGCCTTCAGTCCTCCAGGCCAGGCTGCAGTGACACTGATCCTGACAGAACACACGGGACCCGCGCTTAGAGAGGGGAGCTTGCATCCTAGTGATCTATGCAGACAAGCGCGAGATGTCTGGAGGTGGGGAGAGAGATCGGGCCAGGGACTCCTGAGGAAACGAACAACCCCACTTCTGAGGGCCCACGACGTTGCCGTGCCCCTCCCCCTGACTGAGTGACTCAGGAGCGGAGAGCTGTGAAGGGCAACGTGCAGCTGCCCCTATGTCACCCAAAAAAGGACAATCCAATAAGGTCTCCACCTACTTCGGGGCGCCCAAAACGGGAGAGGGCCAGGAGGAGGAGGGAGCCCAAGGATCAGAAGGAATGGCGCTCACCAGGGAGGATCTCCTTGGAACATTGAAAGAATTTAAAAGGGAGCTCCGCGAAGACATAACGGCGGACCTGGGGGCATCCTTTGACTCCTTCAAGTCAGAAATGGGCACAAAGATTGTAGCTCTCCAGGCTGACGTAGACTCGGTTGGGGCGCGCACCCTCGACCTGGAGGCGAAATGCCAAGACCTGGAGGGTAGAATTCAATCGCTGGAGGCAGGCGCGGAATCCCTCTCGGTCCAATTGAACTCGGCGCTGCTCTAATGCGAGGACCTGGAGAACCGTTCCCGCAGGGACAACATCAGGGTGAGAGGCCTGGAGGAAGAAAGAGAAGGGACGGATTTGGAAGCATACCTGATGGGCCTGTTCGCTAGCGTCCTGGGAGAGGGGGAACACGATATCCAGCTGGAGCACGTACATCGAGTGGGACCGGCGCTACAAGGGAGGAGCAAGCGCCCGAGAGATATCCTGGCAAAATTTGCTTCCTTTAAAATAAAGGAACTGGTGCTGCGCAAAGCGCGAGACAAAGAGATGGTAGATTACCAGGGATCCACCTGCGCGCTTTTTCAGGATGTGGCCCAGGGCACGCTGATGAGACGCCAACAATTCCGACTGATCAAGTCCACCTTGAGAGAGCGCCACATTAAATATAGTTGGACCTACCCATTTGGTCTTGCCTTCTCTTTCAATAACAAGCAGTAGCACTTCACGGAGGTGGAGGAGGCGGCGGCCATCCTTGGCCTGGGGAGAGCGTCGCCACATAGAGAAGCATTGCCGATAGCAGCACTCAATGAAAGGCTCTCTGGCCGAGGAACTCCGGGGCAATGGCAAACGCCTAAAAAGGCAAACAAGAAGGTGGCGTGACGTAAAGGCCAACACTTCTGCACTGGTACGATTGCTATGGGCGGCTCTGCTCCATCTGCTGAAGCGATGGTCCGGCCGAACAGTGTGAGGACTCTATGGAGCCAGCCCCGGGAGGAATGAACGTTCCGGGACTGAGGTCGGGCGCGACGGAGAGAGCCTCCCCTTTCTACTAGAGTCGCAATCCGGGACACTTCAGTTGACACTTGCCGCTCAATGGCCTGGAAGCTAGATGGGAACATCCCAGAGAAATGGTCTTTCAAAGAATTCTCACGGGGCTCTGGCTGCGGAAGTGGTCGTGCCCCTGTAGGCTATCGTAGCTGAGGTCCGTCTGGACTTGCACAAAGTATCGAACAGTTCATGGTTTTCGTTTGTTTATCTTTGTTGATCTGTGTCATACCCAGGATGCACAACACAAGCGAATTGGGGGGTATTGAGGGGGGAACCCTGCTTCTACACATGGCAAGACGAACGGGTGGATGGGGGTTAAACTAATGTCATGGAATGTTAGGGGCCTCAACTCCCCTAACAAAAGGCAACGCTTCTGGAAGTACCTGGGGGATCAGGGTCCACAGGTGGTGGCCGTGCAGGAGACACATCTTAAGAAGGGTGAGGAACTCCGGCTGAAGCATAGGCACTACCCACTGATATTCCGAGCAGCCGGTCCTAGGAAACAAAATGGGGTTGCCCTGTTGTTTCACTCCTCCACCCACTTTCATCTTGATGCTTCGAAGAGCGACAAGGAGGGGAGATTTATCATGGTTAAGGGGCTATTGTTGGTCAGGCCATGCACGATAGCAGCAGTATACGCACCCAATTCAGGCCAGGCTGACTTTATCTCTGCCTTTCTCACCTCCCTAGCGGGCTTTGCTGCAGGGGAAATTCTCCTCATGGGAGATTTTGATCTTATCTGGGAGCCACAGGTGGACACTACACACCCGCAGAGAACCGGGGGGGGGTATTTAGCAAGACACTGAAACTCTCACTACAACAGCTGGGGCTGATAGACAGCTGGAGGGCCCTTAACCCCAACGTGCAGGACTATTCTTTCTTCTCCCACGCCCATAGGTCGTACTCCAGGATAGACCACATTTTTGTCAGTCAATCACTTGCCCCCGCATGCACAACCTCCCTCTTTCTCCCCATCACTATCTCTGACCATGCTCCCCTGATTTGTGTGTTAAATTGGCCAGCTCCATGCTCTAAACTGACTAGATGGTATTTCCCAAGGGTACTGTGCAGGGACAGATTACATAGGGATGACCTCCGCAAAGCTATTAGAGATTTTTTCATAACTAATGATCCGGCGGACACATCTCCAGCAAACAACTGGGACGCCTTCAAGGCTTACATTCGGGGACATTGCATTGCCCTTTCCACCTCCCTGAGGAGACTCCAGACGAAGGAAAGGTTAGATTTAGAACAGGAGCTATCTCAGGCAGCACAGAAGCATAAGGAAGCACCCTCGGCACCAGCCCTTAGGAAAGTCACGGCCATCAGGGGGAAATTGAATGCCATTTATACCAATAGGGCGGAAAGGACGATCCTGACACTCCAGGCCCGCGGATACGAGGGGAAGGATAAGGTGGGATCTCTTTTGGCAAGGCAACTTAGGGTGCGGCAGGAGAAGAACTTTGTGAAGCAAATCATTGATGGAAGGGGGGTCATACACACTAGCCAAGAGGGGAAGGCTAGAGCGTTATATGATTTCTACAGCATGCTATACCAGGCCGAACCCCCCCTGATGATGGACCAGCTGCAATACCTAGATACGCTGGAGCTCCCCCAGGTTCCGCGTCAGTCAATGAGGAGCTGGGCCAAGCCATCGCTCAGGAAGAAGTTCAGGCAGCCATTGACTCCCTCAAACGTCATAAAGCCCTGGGCACGGATGGGCTTACGGCGCAGTTCTATCCACCTTTGCTGCAGAGCTGGCCCCGCAGCTTACTAGCCTCTTCAGCGCCATCCCGACAGGCCAAGCGGTGTCCCCCTCCATGGGGGAAGCCCTGATCTCGATTATCCCGAAATCGGGTAAAGACCCGCAAGAGTGCTCTTCCTACAGGCCTATCGCTCTATTAAACCTAGATGCAAAACTCTACTCAAAAATTCTGGATGTTCGGTTACAGACGGTCCTACCCACTCTTATCCACCCTGACCAATCAGGGTTTATTAAAGGGCGTCAGACTCACGATAACCTCGGTAGAGTATTTCACCTCATAGATAAGGCTCAGAAGAAAAGATCCCAGCGGCCCTTCTATCGCTCGACGCAGAGAAAGCTTTCGACCGAGTCGACTGGGCTTTCCTACAGCTTTCTCTGCGCCAATTTGGATTCTGTGAGTCCTTTCTGGGGATGGTGAAGGCCAACTATAGTACCCCTAGATCCAGGGTGTTAGTGAATGGGGTGACTTCTGACTTTTTTAACTTAGCGAGGGGGACCAGGCAGGGCTGCCCCCTTTCTCCGATGCTTTTCGCCCTTACCATCGAACCATTTGCAGCAAGGGTAAGAGCGAACCCAAAGATCAGTGGGATTAGGTTTGGCACAGACGACCACAAAATTTTGTTATTTGCGGACGATATCCTCTTGCCAATTACCAACCCAGTGGTCTCCCTGGCCGAGATACATCGGGAACTAGAGCAGTTTGAAACGGTGTCACGTTTCATGGTTAACCTCTCTAAATCCTTCATTTTAAACTTAACACTGCCCCCGGGGGTGCAGAGAGCAGTGGAGGAGATGTCTTCCTTCCGGTGGGCGCGTAAGGCAATTACATACTTAAGAGTCATGATCACTAAGTTCATATGGCAGGGGCAAAGAGCACGCCTCTCACACCGTCTCTTGACGAGGCCGTGGCTCAAGGGGGGCCTTGCTCTTCCGGATTTCCTTTTATATTATAGAGCGGCTCAGTTGCGGGTCCTGGGTGAATGGTCCATGAGGGAATCGGAAAAATTGTGGCTCCACATAGATCGACAGGTGATGGGTAGAACCATCTGGGATTTGCCTTGGAGACAGAGAGCTGACAGGTCGCCCAACGCATATTTAAGCATCCCCACAGCAACTACTCTTGGGGTGTGGGACACGGTGACCAAAACCTTACCATTGACCACGTTTCCATCCACCTACACCCCCATTCATTTTAGCAATGCCTTCCCCCCTGCGATTCAAGAAGGGCCCTCTGATCTCTGGAGGAAGGGAGGTTGCCTCATGATTTCGGACCTCTTCAATGGAGGGAAACTACGATCCTTCGCTGACTGTGCAACTCGCTTCCAGCTTCCACAAACTAAAAGCTTCCATTATGCCCAGTTGGCGAATTGGGTCCAGCAACCGCAGATGCGTCAAGCGGCCACTAGGGAATTGCTTCCATTGGAAAAATGTGTCCAGTCTGGCAACACGGGGAGGGGGTGCATCTCCTTCATTTATACACTGTTGCTAACGCTAAGCACACAGCGCTCACTGCGCCACAAAACATTTTGGAAGGGCATTCTCCTGACCCCGCCTTCAGACAAGCAGTGCGAGTCCCTATACGGGGACATTGCAAAATACAATCGCTCCATGTTCCTGAGGGAGGCCCACTATAAACTTTTATACGACTGGTACCTCTATCCACAGAAACTACACTCAATTTTCCCTGCAACATCCGATCGATGTTGGCGGGGTTGTGGCCTCCTGGGAGATTTTAAACATATATGGTGGGATTGCCCTGCTATTCAGCCCTTTAGGAAGGAAATATTATCTCAGATCAAGCTAATACTGGGGTACCCGATTAGCAGCCTGGCTCTCAGTTGAACACACCATCCTGCTCTTCATCATGCCCAAGACAGTCAGGATCAAGGGGACAGGATCCCTTCAGAAAGTGGCCACTTAATACATAGAATTCAGAAATAAAGTAGTATGCATAAAACAGGGGGTGAATTAATAGCGTCTAGGGGTTACTTTGTAACAGCCTGAGAAGACACAGTTGTAGACAAGCAGCTCCTCCCGGTTAGTGGAAGAGGCTTGTCATGTCTGTGCAGTTTGCTGGTGTGTGCTTCTTTCCTCTTCATTTCTTCATTACCCATGTAGTCAAGAAGTCAGGAGACAAGGTGATTGGCTGTAAAAGAAAGGGGCCTTTAAAGGTGGAGAAGGTTGTGACCTTTGTATCTTGAGGCATAGGAGGGTGGACATGTTGTTGGAAGCACTGGATGCTGGACACACTGAACGTGTGGGTTGTGCTGGATTCCGTGGCCGTCCTGGACACACTGGATGCATGGTAGGCTTGAAGCTGGGTGCTGGGAGAACTGCTGATAGTTTCTGCTGCTGTGTTCAGGACGCTAGTATGGGCTGTGACAATTCAGAGTAGAGTTGGAACTTGAGGCACTAAAAAGACACTCTGAGTTTGATTGCCGAGTCTGAGTTTGATTGCAACACTCTGGATATGTATGGAGCAAAACCACACGTTATTGCCACTCTTCGGCAGTCTGGAGTGTGACTATGAACCTAAATCGCTGCATTATTTGAATAAAGTGCATCGCGTGGTCATAACTTTAGTAAGTGAGTGCTTTTGAGTGCTAGGTTGCTCATGAAAGCCCTGTCCTTTAGGTGTAGGCTACTATCGAGTTTTGAATGCTGACGACTGTGTGGGTCGGCACAATTGGGAGCTGTCCACATTGTGCACTTTGGCTAAGAAGCAGCTGTCATTGTGGACAACTTATTCCCCTGATCTTCACTGCCTTGAAGTAAGTACATGACATCCTATGTGCTACCCATGCCAAAGTAGTCCAGTGTATGCCTACCTCTAAGAACAGGTGCTGAGCTGTAATTTCCAAATTCTCTCAGTTGCATAAGTGAGACCAGACGCAGGCAGCAAATCTAATAGGATGGTATGAAAGTAGCAGATTAAGAATGTCTTCTCCCCACTCAAGAAGAGCCAACAGCTTGTAACGAGTGAGCTATTTAAAAACTTGAATCGAAATCAGAAGGACGCACACATCACTCCACTCAAGTGAGGATGAAAAACATAGGAGGCCAGCACATTATGCCTTCCTCTTGTATCATGTCAAAGGATCCTGAGTTGAGCAGATCCTATAGAATCCGCTTCCTCTTATTGAAGTGGCGGATTCTTACACCCGTTCCTGTGATTCAGAGGTGGTTTAGGTTATGCAATAGCCGCTCGAAAACAAAGCACAAGAAAATTTCATTTTCATGCAAAGCATTAAACGAAGAACGAAAGCAGTTTATTTTAACTTAGCATTAAATTTACATGACGAAGTGCACCCTTGAACTTTGTACAGTTATTAAAAAAAAAGGGATTATGTCCCCACAATTGGCAATTTTTTAAAGCATTGTGATCCCGAAATCGAACAGAATTGTTTTCAGGAGGAATGTTGGTTACCTGTGTATTAGTTGTTTGTATTGTCTTTAGGATACAATTTTCGTTTTTTTGTATTGTCGTGTTCAATATTTTTCACACTCAAAATATGTATTAAATCAACGTAAATACTGGGAGATAAATGGAGAGCGACGCAGCGAGAAGTGGAGTGGATCTGAAACAGAGTAACATCGAGTGAGGGGGAGAGAGCGCGTGAGAGGAGTTCGAGACGCAGCTTTCCTTCTCTCCAATACCATCAATTTTCAATCTAAAGTGAATAGGTGAGGGAAACAAGTGCAGCACATAATAACAAAATGTTATTATAAACTTACTCTCTGGGCCCTGGATGCATTCTTTTCTTGACGTGAATCAGATATTAATAGTTCATGGAAATGTTCAGACGTGATGCTTACAGTTATTTTAGGACCTGTGCAACAATACTGCCCTTCACCGATGCTGCATAGTGAATGGAACTGATGAATACACCAATGGGGTCACTTCACCATCAAACGCACAGCTCTTTGTAAATGTAAATGTGCAGGTGCCAACAGATGTGCAAAATATTGAACATGATGTCCGTCCACGTGGAGGAGGGACTTCATTAGGATGGTAGTTTGAGTGGAACAGGAGACACCTGCTATTTTGCAACTAAAATTATGGCTATTGTAAGGGAAAATTCGGCCCGAGGTAGATACAAAACAGTACTCCTGCCTATTTTTCAATGATTGTTTCCCTGTTTACACCTTTTCTTCTCTCGCTTCTCTTTCCTTTCTTTTTGCCTCCTCTCTCTTTATTAGTCTTTACACTCTATTTTCTCCTCTCTCCTACCTCGTCATCCTTTCTCTTTCACCCACAGTTCTCTCTCTCTCTTCCTTCTCTATCTCCCCCAACCCTTTGTCCGTCTTGGTCTCCCTTTCACCTTCTTCCATTCTACACACATACACACACACACACACACAACACACACACACACGCACGCACACACACACGCACACACACACAAACGCACACACACACAAACACACACACTCACACACTCTCTCTCTCTTACTTTTCTCCTAATGAGTGTGCGGTGTCTAGTCAGCCTGCACCTGCGTTTTCAACTAGAAGCATGCCAGGAATGGTGGTTCAGTGGACGAAGGCATCCAATGCAGGAACCTAAGTCACAGAAGAAAACTCAAGTGGGTTATCTCAGCCTTTCATCTTTCCGAGGTTGATAAAATGAGTAACATTAAGATTTTGCCACTGATTCTAAAATGATTACGAGAGCAGGCATGTGTTGAAGCAGTTGTTAGCAGCAAAGAGATGGAGATGTTGAAAGCTTGAGACATCACTTAATGAAGATGAGTGATTGGATTTTGGATTAGAGTTCTTTTTAGCTTGGCAGTAATTTAAGTTTCTGTGATCATGCCAAAAATATCCCGAACTAGCAAACAAACTGCAGAATAACTGGTCTGCCTTATGAGCATATGCCAGCAAGGGCCAGTAACACTCTGCTCTTCTTGAGAGTGGGCAGGGTTAATAGTAAATTAGCTAAACCACGTCTGATATTGTCCATGGGACTGGTGGAAAACTTTCTTGGTGTAAATGTGTCAAGAGTCTGGAAAGAAATAGGACTTATCTCAGATGAAGCATACAATAGAAACTCTTCCTCTTCGCCCCTACCTGTCTCATATTGCCAATTACATGCCCTGGGCTCACATTGAATATGGAGAACTCTAAAATCTGCAATATCAGATTGGTGCGCCAGAAAAGAATGTTTTAAATATCTGCAGATTTAGCATTTATTAATGATCAAGACTGATTCTGCAATGGGACAGCCCTATTTCACCTTTTAATGATCTGCCTTTGCGTGGTCCAGGCTCCATATTTCTTCTACATATATGTTTTTAGGTCGAAGCCTACCAGACAGCCTTGCTGTTTAGTTTGCTAAAGACATATTGGGGACAATCAGAAACTTCCCTGGGTGTGCATTCCGCCTGTTGCTTACCCTTTATGGCTTTGTGGTTTGTAACTCACATTTACTGGCTTTTTATTTGCTGGCTTTATTTGTTTTAGGCTGTCCAGCTTGAGTTTTTCATTTCCCAGGGTCAAACCCTTTTCACACTACCTCTCCTTGTATTTTTCCATGCGTGCTCCTTTCTGTAAACAGGTCTGTAAATCTTGCTCTTATCTTGTCACATTTGCTGTGCATTCAAAGACAGAAGTCAAATGTCAGGCTCTGTCTTCTGAGGGAGCATGGTGTTTACTTTTCTTTCTCTGACTTCAAAGTGAGAGGATTTATGTGACACTCTTGCTGGATACATGGGGTAGGAAAGGGTTTTTTCAAGCACACAACAACCTTTAAATGAACTGTGCAAGTATTTCAGAATGTATTAGAATTAGGAAAGCACAAATGAAGCACATTTTTTGTTAATTCTGAATCACATTGAAAACAAATACTTTAATATGATCAAAAGAAATCAATACAATAGGTGATGCCATTTCCACACATTATTGTTTGAGCGCTGTATAGTTTTATTAGTAAAACTGTATATCTGTGCAAATGTAATGGTTATTTCAATTTAAAATGTGTCATCTGTAATGGCAGTGTGCTACTACACCATTCCTGCTCCACTTTATGCCGCTCCACTCTACTCTGCACCACCACACTCCACCCCACTGCACTCTACTCTGCACCACTCCACTCCACCATGCTGCACTCTACTCTGCACCACTCCACTTTACACCACTCTACTCCACTGGACTCTTCTCCATGCTGCACCACTCCACTCTATGCCACTGCATTCTACGCCACTTCACTCTACGCCACTTTACTCTACGCCTCTCTACTTTGCACCGCTCTGCTCTATGTCAATGCAGTCTACGCCACTCTATACTATACTACTGAACTCTTCACCACTGTGCTTTACACCACTCCAGTCTAGGCCACTCTTCTCTACTCTGCACAACTCCACTCTACGCCAGTCCACTCTACGACACTCAGCAACACTGCATTCTACGCCACTGCACTCTATGCCTATACACTCTACGCCAATGCAGTTTGCTCTGTATCACTCCACTCTACGCCCCTCCACTCTATGCTCCTCCACTCTGCTCCAATCCACTGTATGCCACTTCAGTCTACTCTGCACCACTGCACTTTATGTCACTGCATTCTACCCCACTTTACTCCACACCATTCCACTCTATTCCACTCTACTCTTTGCCACTGAATTCTACCCTGCACCACTCCACTCTATGCCATTTCACACTCCTCTGAAACAATCTACTCTATGCCACAGCACTCTACCCCACTCTACTCCACTCTGCACCACTCCACTCTATGCCACTGCACTCTTCACCACTCTACTCTAAGCCACTGCACTCTGCACCACTGCACTCTACGCCAATGCACTCTATGTCACTGCAGTCTACACCAGTGCACTCTACTCTGCACCACTATACTCTACGCCACTGCTCTCTATGCCACTCCACACCACTGCACTCTATGACACTCTCCTCTGCAACACTGTACTCTCCACCACTGAACTCTACCCCACCCTGCACTCTATGCCAATGCACTCTATGCCATTCTACTCTGCATCACTGCACTCAATGCCAATTCACTCTGCAGCACTCCACTCTACGCCACTGCACTCTATGCCACTCTACTGTAAGTCGCTATGCTCTGCACCACTCTATGCCACTGCACTCTGTGCCACTCTACTCAGAACCACTCCACTCTGCACCACTGCACTCTACGTCATTGCACTCTACTATGCACCACTCTAATCTACACTACTGCATTCTACAATGCTGCATTGTAGGCCACTGAATTCTATGCCGTTGCACTCTACGCCACTGCACTCTACACCAGTCCACTTTACTCTACGCCACTCCACTATATGCCACTCTATGCCACTGCACTATACTCTACTCTGCACTGCTCTGCTCTATGCCGTTACACTCTACGCCACTCTAACCTATGCCACTGCACTGTACACAACTGCACTCTAAGCCACTGCACTCTACTCTGCACAACTGTACTCAACGCAACTGCACTCTATGCCACTCTACTCTACAACACTTTACTCTGCAACACTGCACTGTATGACTCTGAACTCTATGCCACTCTACTCTGCATCACTCCACTTTACTGTGCAGCACTCCACTCTATGCCACTGCACTCAACGCCACGGCATTCTATGGCACAATACTCTACTCTGCATTACTCTACCCCACTCTACTCTGCACCACTCTATGCCACTGCATCTCTATGGAACTTTACAGTGCACCACTGCACTCTACGCCACTTTAGCCTACTATGCAACATTCTACTCTATGCCACTGCAGCTACGATTTTGCGTTGTATGTCGCTGAATTCTATCCCACTGCACTCTCTCTACACCACTGCACTCTACGTCATTATACTCTGCAACACTCTATACCAATGCACTTTAAGTCCACTCTACTTTACACTACTACATTGTATGCCACTCTACACAACTTCACTCTATGCCACTCCAATATACAACACTTTATGCCATTCCACTCTACATCACTCTACTGCACTCTTCGCCATTCCACTCTGCGACACTCCACACACTCTCCTCTAGGCCACTAACTTTTAGTCATGCTCAACAGCAGCCACGCTGGTGTACAACATGGCTAAAACACATTGGCAAAGTCAATAGCTCTTGCATAGGCAAGACCAATGCTTGTTTAGTGTGCCATTACCTATCAATAATGGTCTCTGGTGGCCATATACTTCTACCACGTCTTAACTCAATAAATAATGATGTGCAAGACTATTCACAAGTATAAAGTAGAGCATCACAGAAACATGTTTGACTTTTATGTCACCCCGCAAGTAATTCAGGGCTTTAAGAACCAGGGAAGTTTCCAGGACTGCTGTCCTGTACATTAGCTTCAGTCTCTGGGTAGAGTTCATTTTCTCGCAATGTGTCATAGTTCAGTGACAGGAAATAGATCCTGATTATATTCATAAATGTACATGTCCATGTGATTGTTATATTTTTATGTAAAATGCAAATCAGTGATCAACCGAATAGGGTGAGCACCTTAGTCCATGTCATTATGTACACTGTCTAAGTCCTTTCAGCTACAAATTGCTTTCAGGTGTAGGTCTAATGAGTTCAATGGAAACAAAGCAAGACTACAACACCCAGAATGCATTAGGTGATCACATCAAAGTTCAGAATGGGAAACGGCGTATGTAGTGACCTAGAGTGAGGTGGTTACCCTAGAGCTGAAAGACAAAAATATAACTGATGAAATATGTAACTTACAGTACATATGTTTGCTTTTTTATTATAACGCCAGAAAATGTACTATAAACACATTAATACTATTGAGAAAAAATGCATTGCAAAGCCTTGAATCACCTAAGCTGGAGTGGTGCTCACTATTTGTGACCCTAATAGTTATGGTATATGGTGAGGTTTATTGTTTGCATCTGATCTGGTGTAATTTCCTGAATCTTAAAACTCTGATGTAGTCATCAATCAATTTGCGCCACTGGTCGTAAGGACCTGTGATTATCGACTGGAAATGTATGAAAGGAGCTAGCATCAGCATAACATTTCCATTACAGTAAAACCAATTTGGCTCCACAGAAACGACAGAGAGGATGGCCTCCAAACTATGAAGGTTCTATTAACAAATGTAGTCAAAGTTACAAACTAATCACACAGTAAATCAATTTATCAGATAAGCATATATGTCTACTTGATCATGCAATCTAAATGTGTATATTATGAAGAAAAAGATGCAAAATATAATGATATACAGAGTACAAACGGGAAATTGATCAATTTAATAAAGGAATTTCCCTTAGCTAAATAAGGCATTGAAAGATTCAAGGGGAAATTCTAAGAGGAAGGTTTCAGCATCTGTTGCACCAAATTAAGGTTCAGGGTAAAATATGTACAGGTGTTCAAACAAGAAGCTCAATACCACGGTTAAGGGATATCTTTCAGGGAAGTCAGATCAGGATCTGCTAAACTAATTTAAGAAAACACTCAATTAATGTGAAATGGAAGGTTCTAGAAGCTTCCCACCATCAACTCCTTCTGTATGGGCCAATCAGAATACACTGTCTGGGAGTAGCAAAACTACTCACTTTCACATCACTGAACAAAGAAGCCAACAGCTGCATGATCTTGGTGTTGGAAATGGCCCTTTTTGCACGGTTATCCCCACATTTTTTGCTTCTTCCTCCTATTTTTTCCTGACCTGGTCTTGTTGGTTTTAAGACTCTGGGCACTTTACCACTGCTATCCAGTGCTAAAGTGCATATGCTCGCTGAGTATATTGTTATTATGGATTGGTGTTTCCATGATTGGCATATTTGATTTACTGGTAAGCCCGTAGTAAAGTGCACTGAGTGTGCCAGGGCCTGTAAATCAAATGCTGCTAGTGGGCCTGCAGCACTGGATTGTGCCACCCACATGAGCAGCCTGTAAATGTAAATCATACCTGCTACTGCAGTGTCTGCGCACAGTTGTAACTGCCATGTCAAACTTGCAAGTGCTCCCACTTGCCAGGCCCTCACCTTCCTTTTCTTACATATAAGTCACCCCTAAGGTAGGCCCAAGGTACTTTTTGAACAAGATCCCCCAGCACACGCAAATACAATTAATATACAGTATTTAATATCCAAGCAAACATTTTTTTGTTTTCTTATTCTTTGTTCTGTTGTTAGGTCCTTAGCCTAAGTTCCTTCGCCAATACGTGTTTCATCGCGATATGGGCACAATATCCTGCAACTTCTTCAGGACTTAATCCTCTTGGTGTAAAACCTTCCTGTCGGTTGTATTTCCATCCCGAAGGTAGAAATAATCCAAATTTAATCAAAATTGTGTCTTTAACGTATTCTTGAAGGTTGAGTAACCCATATGATGATATATGGCAGACGTAACCCCAAATATGGGGAGAAAATCACATATGTACTAGAACAGTTGTCCCAATCCGCTGAAAGTATGTCTTTTACACAATGCGGGCGTCCTTCAATACAGGACTAGAGCCCTTAGGAGATCCCGAGTACGGGAAACGATCCGCGTAAATATCTGATCCGGTATGTGTTTCCGGAGCGGAGTTCAATAGCGTGTACGCTGTCCAACAAGTTCTGACGTCTATATTGGTGGGTATAACTCCTCTGTGACTGTTTCTCACCCAGGAAAATGTCAAAAACCTAATTTAGACAAGGTCAGGAGTAAATCCCTTTTCAATATGAGACTGTAGAGGAATGGAGTTCTCTTAGGGGATTTTTTCATCTTAAGCTCAACACATGCCAGTTTCTCGCTATGACCTTTCAGAACTCCCAAGGCCCAGGAGGGAACAAAATGTTTGTGTCATTTCAACCCTTATCTCTGCACACGGTGGTTTCACAGTGACTGCAGTTGGTGTAAGCTACGCACTTGAAATTTTCTCAACTACGTCCTGAACTTTCCCAGCCTACCTCCCCCATGCCAGCCAAGGTACCCCTGTGGGCAGGGTGCTGTGTAAGTTTTTTTTTTCCCATAAAGTTTTATTGGCATTTATAAGAAATAGCATTACATTTGTTTGCATGAACATCGTTGACAATTACCACTTATTGGCAACTTACTGCTGCACACAATCCTTTCTAGTATAATGCATAAGGAATGTCTCATTAAACTAACTCTCCTCCCCCCTCCCTAACCCTCCCTTCCCCATTTCAGTCCGTGTCAGGTTACATGGTTACGTGCACAATACAAAATTCTTCTGTTTGCTGAAATGAACATGGTCCTGGCAGTTTTCCACTCTTATTCCCTGTTTTGGGAATCCTCCTCTCCCGTGGCCTCCTGAGATGTAGGTGTTTGGTCTCCCTGTAGGTCCGCCAACATAGCGGCCCACGCTAGTAGATCCTCTTATCATCTGTCCGCACACATTTCATTCGTACCGATTCCGCAGTCGCCCATTCACTCACATCCCTATTCTAATCCGCAAGCCGCGCGGGCCGAGGACACATCCATGCCATAACTACACATCTCCAAGCTAGGACCAGTCCCAGATTAACAAATCGCCATCTTACATTCTTATGTTTTGACGTGGGCAACACTCCCAGTAGTGCTTGCCGAATTCCTCTGGGAATGATCCAGCCCGAGGCGCCTCACAGACATGCAAGTACTTCCACCCAATAAGGGATTAATGATGAACAGGACCAGACCATGTGGAGGAAGTCCGCCCCCTGTCGGCTGCATCTGGGACACTCATCCCTCCGGGCCGTATAGATTATGTGTAGCATGCGTGGGGTGAGGTACACTTGATGTATTAAATTGTATTGGAGGAGCTTAAACCGTGCATTTGCACTAACCCTCTGGACCCCTTCATGTACCCTCTTCCATTCGCTCTCTGTCAGGGGTTCATCCATTAGTGCATCCCACTTTTGCTGGATTCCCAGGGTCTCCCCTGGTAAATCATCTCTCAGTGCTCTGTAGAGATGAGAAATCAGTCGCCTGCCCTGCGCCATGTACAACATGACTTTCAAAGTATTAGTGGTAGGAGGTTCTTCTGGGAACCCCGGCCAAAGCTCACGGGCAACACTAGAGATTTTCCCGTACTGCAGGAACTGACCCGGTCCTAGATCAAAGTTATCCTGTGCCTCCTCTCGCGTCACAAATGTCCCATCCATGTACAGGTCTCCCATCGTCTGGCAGCCTCCATCTCTCCAGCGGCGCACCGACATGGAGTTCGCAATACTGGCGAATGGGCACAAAGCCCAAAGGGCCATATCTGGAGCGAACGGGGCATGCTGCACCACTCTCCACACCACGTTCTTCCATACTGTCGCTACATGGTGTACAATATACGGGCATCCCTTGGAGCTCCGCATCCCAGCATCAGCAGCTCTGTCAGCGAACGGTCACCATAAGTTCACGCCAGCAGTAGTTTCTCCCAATTATCTTCACCGTCTAACCAGTGAACCACATGATGCAATTGAGAGGCCATGTAATAGAACTCCAAGCGAGGCACCTCCAGTCCCCCTTTTTCCCACGTCCTCTGCAGCATTGTTAACATCACCCTTCTACGTTTCTTCCCCCATAGGAGGTCCACCAGAAGACTCTCCAGTGTATGGAAATAATGCAGCGGGATTATATAGAATGAGTACTGCATTACATACAGGTAGCGAGGTAGAACAATCATTTTAATGATTGCAGTGCGCCCCATGAGTGACAACGGCTGTTCAGAAGTGGATCGAGCCCCTCAACCTCTCAATGACCCGACCAACAATATGCATCGAGATGGGCAGTGGATGTGTTAGCCAGACATATCCCCAAATATCGCGCCCCCTCCCCTGCCCACAGCAGCTCAGTGTGCGGTCGCTCCGCCACAGGTAAGGCAAGTGTCCCCAAGTGTCCCCATCGGGACCACCCTGGACTTCCCAGGATTAATGCGAAGTCCCGAGATGTCACCAAAGGTCCGTAACTCCGTAAGGAGCAAAGGTATAGAGCTCTCCAGGTGTGTCAAATAAACCAGTGTATCATCTGCGTATAAAGAGACTATATGATTGGTCTTCCCTAGCTTAACACCCCAGGGGGCAAACACCGTCCGTAGGCGTCCAGCTAGGGGCTCCTTAACCATTGCAAATATGAGAGTAGAGAGCGGTTATCCTTGGCGGGTGCCCCGACACAGAGTGAACTGTCCGGGCACCATCCTTAACAACTCGTACTCTGGCGCTAGGGGCCACATAAAGTAACTGTACCCATTTTAGAAATCGCTTGCACACCCCAAATCATTGAAGGACTTGCCACATATAGGCCACTCAACCAAATTGAATGCTTGTTCGATATCCAACAGCGCTATAGCACAGTCCATCTCTGACAACCGTGGAGCATGCCACACTTGCGCCAACTGTCGCAAATTCTGAGCCATACTTCTTTGTGGAATAAACCCCACCTGATCCGAGTGGACCACCTGGGATATCCTCAAGAGGAGACGGTCCGCCATGATCCCACTGGGTATCTTTACATCGATATTCAACAGCCAGATTGGCCTGTAGGAGCCGGGTAAATCGGGATCCTTGCCACTTTTAAGTATCATGGCCACCAGTGCCTCCCGCATGGTGGGCGGTAAAAATACCCTTCCCAGCGCTTCATTATAGACTTCCAGGAGTCTATCTACCAACAGTGGGGCAAATTGCCTATAAAACTCCGCTGGGAGCCCATCGGATACTGGACTTTTAGCCAATTTGAGTCGATGTATGGCCCGACTCAGTTCCTCCTTAGTGATCGGGGTGCATAGTGCCTCAGTCTCCTCAGGCTCCAGCTGAGGGAGCTCGACAGCGTTCAAATAAGTGAGAATTGCCTCCAGGCTTGAGGCAGGTTGATCTTTGTATACCGCTCGCAGGTGGCTCGCCAACGTTTCCGCAGTCGCTCGTTGTTTGTATACCAATGCCCCGTTGTCGGTACAAATCTGCATTATTGAGGCAACGGATGTCTCCTGCCTCGCTAATCGTGCCAGTAAAGCCCCTGTTCTGTCAACTTCTCTGTATAGCCTTTGGCGGTAGGCCGTGTGAACATGTTTTTCTAGTCTTCGAAGGTCTGTCAACAGAGCCTCCCGGGCCGCACACCACTCCCTCAATTTCTGGGGGGCTGTGGTGATCTCGGCCTCTAGTCTACCAAGATTTGCCTGATGCGCAGCTACATCCCTCTCCAGTTGTTGCCAGGACCCCATAGGATGTTTTAATGCAGATTCCCCTCATTACTACCTTCAGGGCCTCCCATTCGGTCGCCCTACAGGAGGTCGACTCCCGATTCTCCTCAAAGTAGCGTTTTAATTCTTCAGAGAGTGTGGCCGCAAATGGAGGGTCTGTCAGTGCTTCAGTATTGAGCCACCACAGGGGTATCTCAGGTCTAGCCCCTCTCCCCCCTAGTTCCATCAGGACCGGGGAGTGATCCGATATGTATCTGGGTAGGTAAGTTATCCCGCCCACACTCCAGCCTAGGTCTGTGGAGAGATACCAATAATCCAGTCTACTGGAGGTCCCTGCGGCCGGAGTGTGACAAGAAAACTGCCTGATGGCAGGATGACGCTCATGCCACACATCCCTGAGACGCATTCCCTCTAGCATATCCTGTAGTGCGCTGGTCATTTTGGGTTTGGTGTGGGGTTGTGGGGGCTCACGGTCAAGGAAACTGTCAAGAACACAATTAATGTCCCCAGCCAGCATCATTGGTGCCCCCAAATACGGTGAAGCTGCATCCATAAGATCAGGGAAAAAGGACGCACTATCTTCTATAGGGGCATACATTAATAATGCACACTTCCGTACCATCCAATCTCCCGTGCAGGATGACGTATCTCCCCTCTGTGTCGCCTACATAATGTAAGTGTTGAAAGGGAACCCCCGGCGCCACCCATATGAGAGCCCCCCTGGCAAACCCGGAATATGAAGTGGCGTACAACTGTCCTCTGTACAAAACAACTGCCCAAGGCCCGGAGGGTGGAGAGGATCTTCCACAGTAGTGGAAGAGGAACGGAGGGGATACGTCCTCCGAACTTAGTATCAACAATTCAAAGAAGTATCCCACCCAGTAGAGACACAGTTCTCTAGTCAGGAAGTCTCATCAGATGTTGCTAATATAAATGGGAGCAATTCCTTTTTGTATGGTAACCCTCACACACTCTAGTAGTGTCATGCTTCATCATCGTGTTCACCCTGGCTCCTAAAGGCCAGGGTGGGCTCGACCGTATGGGAGCACTTTAGAGAAAAGGCCAGGGGGTTAAAGATTAAAAATCCTCACAGTACTCCAGGTATCCCTTTAATATGGAGTGACGGGGATATTAAAACAGGAATGGTAGGGTATCTCAAGGATATAATGGTCCTATGACCCTACAAACATTGCCAACATGTTTCAGCCAGTGAAAGGCCCCTATGGGTCCATGGCTTTCATCAGGGCAAACAACAGAATTAATTCCCTCCCTGGATGCAATATAACACACGCAGTGGAGCAGAAAACTGTTCCACCGTTTTTGCCTCTTGGATATACTTATCCTAAATGTGGGCATTCAGTCCTGATTCATCCAACCTGTAATGAAAGAGAACACAATATGTGCAGTGACTCCAAAAGACCCTACGTGCCTAGCTCGCGCTGCGCTCGCTCACCCATTCAGTGAGTGTATAGTGACCTATGCGCACTTAAAGCACTCTCGAATATGCCAAAAAAAACATACTCCAAATGCTACATATAGATTGAGGAGGAATATTAACCCACAAGAATCTCGTGATGTGCATGTATCACCATTACATCCACAGTGAAATCAATGTCCCTTTGATTTATTAGCCTGCCTCGTTTTGTAGAGGAATTATAACTGTCATCTAAACATATACACACATTTAAAAATTATGCAAAATCACACACGACTTAGTTCTCATCAGTAACCATGGGGCACTCCCGCAGTGGGTTAAAGCCTAAATCCCATTGTGCGTAGTAGGGAATATCGTGGACAAAGACCTTACCCAGCTTGGGCAGACTCCATATGTCTCAAAGGAGTGCAGAGAGACGGGGCAGTCCCGTAATCACACACTATGCATGAAGAATAGGAATACAAGAAGATGTTATACTCCCAAACGTGCAGTGCTCACGCTCCTCGTAACGGGCAGGGCAATATCATTCTCCCATTCATACTTTGTAATAATTCACGTCATCAAGGATCCTGACCCCGCAATATCACCTACTCGGTTCTGCATCTCCCGGCGTGTGCGCTGAATCTAGGGTCTGCGTCCATTTAAAGGACTCCTGGAAGTGCCAGGGCCCGCGTTTGTGAGTTAATTGGGCCCCGCCCCTCCAGGTGCGTAGGAAATGGCGTCACACTAGCGCGTTCCAAAACTACAGAATCTCCCCAAGGATCATGGGAGATGTAGTTTTATTGTAAGAAAGTGGATCCGACGCGCGTTCCAAAACTACAGAATCTCCCCAAGGATCATGGGAGATGTAGTTTTATTGTAAGAAAGTGGATCCGACAATGCATATAGCTTAATGGCATCACGCTAGCGCATTCCAAAACTACAATGTCTCCCCAAGGATCATGGGAGATGTAGTTTTGTTGTAAAAAAGTGGATCCGTCAAAGTGCATAGCTTAATATAGGCAGTGCAGACAGAGTGAATATCAGTATTGATACAAGGCTGGACGATGCATTTGGGGAATGTAGTGTGTAACATTCATACTGCCTACGTCCATCTCTATGACCAAAATTTCTCACAGCATCATATGGTGACATGGAATGGTGTCGGGCCATACTAGAATTATTGTTGATATGTCGGCCTGTCCTCAGACGCGGGGCATGGTTATTCGGTCGTTTTTGGGTAGGTCACTCAATCCCATAACAGTTCGTGAGAGGAGTTATAATGGTACAGGACCACAAGTATGTCTACTCTACTGTCAGATGCACACCTAGTGCATCTATCTCGACTCATTCTAAGGGGCTATAACCAGACAAGGAAGAGGGGGTTCAGGTGCATCCTAACTGTCCCCATGGGATGGAATCGTTCAGGCCACGTTCATGGGTTCTGAGGTTATATACCCATCTCTGCTCTTTTTGTCAGAGTCTTTTTGTCAGATCCGGACCTCCCTTAACTTTCTCGATGACAGTCCAACTCAGATCCTTGTCTGTATGTTGTTGCTCCAGGTAGTGTGCTGTAAGTCTAGTTGCTGAAATCACTCTACGTACCATGCTCCTATGTTCACTGATACAGACTTTAATCTTCCTGGTCATCATGCCGATGTAGCGGTCTCCACATGGGCACGTGATCATGTATATGATGTTGTTGGAATTGCAGTTAGTGTGGCTGCGCTGTTCCCACAACTGTGGGAGTCCTAGATCAATATGTGATGTATGTGTGGTGAATTGACATACACTACAGGATCCACATGGAAAGTGGCCTTTGACCTGGGGAGCGTTCCATAATGTCAGTTGTCTGTTTTGACTGGGTTGGTATGTGTCTGTGTGGACTAGGGAGTGCCTAAGGTTCTTATTTCTTCTAAATGAAAACATAGGTTTTTCAAAGTTCAGTTTGTTAGAGGTAAGTATGTTCCATTTGCTATTGATGATTCTCTTGATAGCGTTAGAAGGTCACACATATTAGGGAGTCTGTCTCTTTCTTAGGAAGGTTTTCCAGCAGGGCTGAGCGTGGAGTGTTTCGGGATCTTTTTTGTGCCTGGTTTATTTTCCTCTTAAGGTATTGTCTGTCTTCCAGTTTTTTTGACAGGATGGCTGCCTCTGCTTTGTAGGTGTCCAAATCCAAACAGTTTCTACGGATCCTCAGAAATTGTCCTACTGGGAGATTCTCCCTAAGTGATCTAGGATGCGCACTGTTGAAACTCAACAGACTGTTTCTGTCTGTGGGTTTGGTGTTTAAGGAACTTTCCAGCCTCCCGTCACTGGCAATGATGTTTACATCCAGAAATGATATTTTCTAATTGTCTGTGGACATGATAAAGTGAAGAAAAGGATTAAGCTGGTTAATCTAAGCCTCAAAAGTTTTAATGCTTTCTTGGTTACCATGCCACACTACCAGGAAGTCATCGATGCATCGCAACCAACTCCGGATTCTGTCGGAATGTGGGTTATTAGCCCAAATATGTTCCTCTTCCAGGTGGCTCATGTACAGGCATGCAATACTTGGGGCAAATGTACTGCCCATAGAAGTTTCGTGCTTCTGTAGATAGAACTGATCTTCAAACCTGAAAAAATTCTCAGTCAGAGCAATCTTTATGAGAGTAATAATCCAGTCTACTGGTGCTTGCCAGGTCCATTCTTGTGCTAATAGTGTATTCTCGATAACGCGAAGGCTCTCCTCCTGCGGGATGCTAGTATATAGCGCTTCAACATCCATGCATACCAGTATCTCTTGTGTGGGTTCATATTCCAATTCGGACAAGATGTTAAGAAGGTGTTTTGTGTCCTTCACATAGGACTTAATCTGCGTGACCAGCGGCCGTAAGAACCAATCAGTGTATTGAGATAGAGGTTCTAACACTGAACCTATGCCAGAAACAATGGGTCTTCCAGGTGGGGGAATCTGCCCCTTGTGAATTTTGGGTATAGTGTAGAACAGCGGGGTTCTGGGATCCACTGTATTTAGAAAGTCCATTTCCTTTTTTGAAATCTATCCCCTTTCCAATGCTCCACTGGTGAGCTCAAGTATCTTTTTCTGTAGGCGTGCGGTGGGGTCTCTTTGTAGTTTTTTAGAATGTCTTTCATCTGATAGGAGGGTGAGGCAAGCCTCTCTGTAGCTTTTGAGGTTTTGAATGACTGTTGCTACCCCCCTTGTCTGCTGGTTTGATTACTATGTTGGGCCTCTCGCTTAGTGATTGTAGTGGTACTCGTTCTTTGTGACTAAGGTTGTTGAAGGCATCCCTATTAGGTTCCAGTTGTTCGATCTCCTTAGTTACTGCTTCTTCAAATGCAAAGATTTTTGGTGGCATTACCGATCCAGCAGGGTTAAAATTGGATTTTTTCCGTAGGGTGGTATAGCCTTTTTCACTTTCCACGTTGGGCTTGCCATCAAAAAAGGCCTTTATCCTGATTTTTGTAAAGAACTCGCCTAGTTCACATCTTATTTTGAATTTGTCAATATGTGTGGTCGGGACAAATCCAAGGCCTTTATTTAAGACTGCTAGTTCCTCTGTGGTGAAGGTCTCATTAGTAAGGTTCACAACCAGGTCTACAGTGAGCTCGGTCCTGGCTGTTGGTCCCTGGTCTGGCTTCTTGTATTCGCCCTCTCTGCTTGTGGGTCGCCCCACTGTACTTGTTTGTTGTTCCGCCTACCTCGTCCTCCTCGTCTTCCGCCCCAAAAAATATTGTTGGTTTTGATTTGGGTGAAAAAACGGTATGCTTTGGAATGGGGGTGGTCCTTGGTATTGCTGTGGGCCATATGGACTAGGCAAACCAAACATCTGTGGCGGGGGTGGTAGGTTGGGTTGTATCCCCTACCCCGTTGACTTCTTTGTTTGCCCCTCCATCTGTTGGACGAGTTGTCGCTTCCCCATTCATCTATATCTGATCGGGAGGACTCTGAGTCGCTTCTGTTGGAAGATTCAGTGTCTGTATCTTGTTGACTCTTGTAATCATCTCTAATGTACGGGTATACTTTCTCGTGAGAGAATTTCTTGAGATCTTTTTGCAATTTATTGATTTTACTTTGCATTAAGAAATCTTTGTGTTCATTGATCTCTTTGTTAACTTTATCTAATTTTTTCTTGAATACTGATATCTTAATCTGTGTATTCAAGAAGTCTTCACTAGTCTTGATCTTAATGATTAGTGCTTCAGAGAGATGTTTTGCAGTGTTGATAATTAAAATCAACCAGTCTCGCGTGCATCTCCACGCGATTAGTTACCATTCTTTTTTAAAAATAGGATCTTCCAAGAACATGCGTGGTTCATTGTTGACCAACAGTCCAACCCCCTGGGATTCCATCCCATGGGGACAGTTAGGACGCACCTGAACCCCCTCTTCCTTGTCTGGTTACAGCCCCTTAGAATGAGTCGAGATAGATGTACTAGGTGTGCATCTGACAGTAGAGTAGACATACTTGTGGTCCTGTACCATTATAACTCCTCTCACGAACTGTTATGGGATTGAGTGACCTACCCAAAAACGACCGAATAACCATACCCCCGCGTCTGAGGACAGGCCGACATATCAACAATAATTCTAGTATGGCCCGGCACCATTCCATGTCACCATATGATGCTGTGAGAAATTTTGGTCATAGAGATGGACGTAGGCAGTATGAATGTTACACACTACATTCCAGAAAGACGTCGTCCAGCCTTGTATCAATACTGATATTCACTCTGTCTGCACTGCCTATATTAAGCTATGCACTTTGACGGATCCACTTTTTTACAACAAAACTACATCTCCCATGATCCTTGGGGAGACATTGTATTTCCTGAATGCGCTAGCGTGATGCCATTAAGCTATACGCATTGTTGGATCCACTTTCTTACAATAAAACTACATCTCCCAAGATCCTTGGGGAGATTCTGTAGTTTTGGAATGCGCTAGCGTGACGCCATTTCCTATACACCTGGAGGGGCGGGGCCCAATTAATTCACAAGCGCGGGCCCGGGCACTTCCAGGAGTCCTTTAAATGGACGCAGACCCTAGCCCCGGCGCACACACCGGGAGATGCAGAACCGAGTAGGTGATATTGAGGGGTCAGGATCCTTGATGACGTGAGTTATTACAAAGTATGAATGGGAGAATGATGTTGCCCTGCCCATTACAAGGAGCTTGAGCACTGCGCATTTGGTAGCATAACATCTTCTTGTTTTCCTATTCTTCATGCATAGTGTGTGACTACAGGACTGCCCCGTCTCTCTGCACTCCTTTGAGACATATGGAGTCCGCCCAAGCTGGGTAAGGTCTTTGTCCACGATACTCCTTACTACGCACAATGGGATTTAGTCTTTAACCCACTGCGGGGGTGCCCCATGGTTACTGACGAGAACTAAGTTGTGTGTGATTTTACATAATTTTTAAATGTGTGCATATGTTTGGATGACAGTTATAATTCCTCTATAAAACGAGGCAGGCTAATAAATCAAAGTGACATTGATTTCACTGTGGGTGTTACACTGGTGATACGTGCACATCACGAGATTCTTGCTGGTTAATTTTCCTCCTCAATCTATATGTAGCATTTGGAGTAAGTTATTTTAGCATATTTGAGAGTGCTTTAATTGCACATAGCTCACTATACACACACTGAATGGGTGAGCGAGCGCAGCGCGAGCTAGGCAGTTAGGCTCTTTTGGAGTCACTGCACATATTGTGCTCTCTTTCATTACAGGTTGGATGAATCAGGACTGAACACCCACATTTAGGATAAGTATATCCAAGAGGCAAAAACGGTGGAACAGTTTTCTGCTCCACTGCGTGTGTTATATTGCATCCAGGGAGGGAATTTTCTCTGTTGTTTGCCCTGATGAAAGCCGTGGATCCATAGGGGCCTTTCACTGGCTGAAACATGTTGGCAATGTTTGTAGGGTCATAGGACCATTATATCCTTAAGATACCCTACCATTCCTGTTTTAATATCCCCCGTCACTCCATATTAAAGGGATACCTGGAGTACCGGGAGGATTCTTAATCTTTAACCCCCCTGTCCTTTTCTCTAAAGCTCTCCCTGGAATACGGTCGAGCCCACCCTGGCCTTTAGGAGCCAGGGTGAACCCGATGATGAAGCATGACACTACTAGAGTGTGTGAGGGTTACCAAACAAAAAGTAATTGCTCCCATATATATTAGCAACATCTGATGAGACTTCCTGACTAGAGAACTGTGCCTAGCCAATATCTCTACTGGGTGGGTTACTTCTTTGAATTTTTAGTACAACTGTCCTCTCCAGCGCTTCCGCAGGCATGGTATAGTGTCCCCCCAAATATGTGTTTCCTGCAGGCAAGCCACTGCGATCTTATACCTCTCCAAGTATGCAAATAGATGTCTACGTTTTTCAAAGGCAGCTATGCCTCGGACACTCCATGTGAGTAATTTAATCATGGTGGCCGCCATAGTGCGCACATATCTTCCTTTATACCACCAGACAACCTGTCTGCCCTAGACCATGCATGCAAACACAACCATGCAACAATCATTGCAAATCCTGTCGACTGACACTTATGTGGAAATGACTTCTCGAACCGATCCAAAACATTACCAACTCCCCCCCACCCCTTGGGCAATATCACATTTCTCTCTCCATCTAAACATAACAAGGTGAAGGCATGTAGATGCCGCCCCATTCCCCATATAAGAACCCCCCAAACTTAGAACCCTATAAAGTGGAAACCCCACTCCTATGATTAGCAGCCCCCCTCCCGCTCCTCCCAACAGTAGTGGCTGGCCAGCTGGTGAGGTGCGAGGACTAGCCTCTAACTCCCCATCTAGGTCCCTGCCTCTGGGGGTGGGTCCCCATCAACTGTCTGCAGTTCGTGCATGGGAGTCTTTGTGAATCCATGGCCTCTCATTCTCCCTGACAGTCATCCAGTAGTTGAATCTTACCAAATATCTCAAACTGAAGTTAATCTTTTGTGCCTCAACTGCACATCTCTGTTAGTTGTCTGTATCCTCGCTAGGGTTAATGTTCGTGAGTCGGTTAGGCAACAATGCCCCCGAGTCCGGCACAACATCTGAGGCCTGTAGCATTCTGTCTGAGCAGACCCTGATTCGACTGGAGATTCGGTTCCTGTCACTGCTCAGTGAGAGAGTCTGCCTGTGCCGAATCTGGGGTGGCCTGCTCAGCCCCATCTCCCAAGGCGTAGCTGTTAAAGGCACCAAACAAGCTCCTGGGGAGCCCCTAGCATCCAGCCAGTCACATTCCTCCATCACGGAGAAAATAAACAAAGCTTTCCCCTTGCTCTCGACCCTCAGCCTGCCGGAAAGAGGAGACTATATTTGATGTTCAAGACTCGCATGCGCCTTTTCACAGCTAGAAAGGAGCGTCGTTGTTCCTGCACTCGCTGCGTGTAATCCGGGTAGATAGAGATCTGGTGGCCCTCTTTTTAATATATATGTCGCAGAACTCGCCCCACTAATTAGGAAGTTTGGGTTTAATTTGACGTCCTATGCGGACGACTCCCAGATAGTCGTGGCAGCACATAATAAACAAACCGCCCCCTTTCTACAGTTCCAGAACTGTATGAGAGAAGTTGATAGATGGATGGGACTGCATTGCCTGAAGCTTAACTCCGAAAAGACTGAGATTATTATTTTCGGTGAGTTAAAACCTAGATGGGACAATCTTTGGTGGCTGGCTGAGCTGGGTGAAGCACCTAAACCCGTGCTGAAGACAAAAAATCTAGGCGTGTGGATGGACAACAAGCTAGCACTATCACATCAGACTAATATGACTGTCACCGCCTCCCATTTTATACTAAAAAAACTGAAGAAAATCCTGCCTTATATTCCCACCGACTCGAGAAAGTTGGTAATTACTGCACTGGTTCAAGCCAAATTGGATTACTGTAATAGCCTCTACCTGGGCATGCGCAAGCATTTTCTTAAAAAACTTCAGTCTGTTCAAAATACAGCCGCGCGAATGCTGGGTAACATCTGTAAATATGATTCCATCTCCAAGGAAATTCGCCAACTCCACTGGCTCCCAGTGGCCAAGCGGATCGAATTTAAAGCCCTCTGTTTAGCATTCAAGGCTTTGAATAATACAGGGCCGCGATCACTTAAAAGGCTATTTGCCTTGTACCATCCGGCCAGAGAGTTGCGGTCCTCAGGCACAAGACTGATGATAGTTCCTAGAATACGCACCACGACCTGGGGCGGTAGGAGTATTGCTTACGGTACTGCAAAGCTGTGGAACACACTCCCAGCTGAGCTGAGAGGAGCAGCTTCCCTCACCGTTTTTAGAAAAAAGCTAAAAACGTGGCTTTTCCAGAACTGAGTAACTAGGAGGAATTGCGGCAGTCAATAGCGCCAAGACACCCCCGGGTATTCGTGCGCTTAATAAGTCTTATTAACATTAACATTATTAACATATGTCAGCGGGCCCCGGCTTCTGGTGAGTTGCAGGACGGCGTCCCAGTCGCGAAAATTAAGAAATCGGGCAATGAGAGCCCTGGCGGCGCCCCTGGTTTCGGAGGTGGGACCAATGCTCTGTGTGCTCTTTCTACAGTAAAGAACTTTGAGAGCTTCCTGGGGGCCAGCGCGGCAAGCAGCCAGTCCTCCAGGAAGAGTTCTGCCGATGGTCCCTCAGTTTTTTCCAAAAAACCTACAAAACGAACGCTGTTCCTACGTGACCTCCCCTCTGCGTCTTCAGCTCGATCATCGAGGCGCACTACTCGTTTCTGAAGGTCGATGACTGTCTCCCTTAGGGTGTGGAGCTCCGCCTGCAGGGTGGCCACTGTTTGTTCAGTGGTGGTCACCCTCTCCGCGACCTTCCTTAGATCACACCGGAGCAATTTAACATCAATGGCAACGGAGTCTGTTTTATGTATCATCTCGTCCCTCGAGGCATGAATAGCTGTCAGCACGTCCGTTATAGAGGAGACTCGCTCTTCGTTTTGCGCCATTTCCTCCTCACATGGAGCCGGGGTCACCGTCTGTGCCCCTTAGTCCAGGGGAAGCGGATGTGCGTAATTGGAGATTTTGTTGGCCTGAGCCATCTTGCCGCCCTTCTCATTCACCATTCTTATTTTGTGGCCTTCCTACGCTTCCCGGGAAGTTCCAGTCACGCCACCAGGCCGGGGTTATGACCCAGATCCCAGGCAGCAAGACCGTTCTTCTGCACTCTTCGGGTCTAGACTGGACCTCTCCTCCCGTCTCCAGGCCACCAGTGCCATCCTCTGGCCCACTTATCCCTCTGGCACTATTGTTCTTTTGCGTTAGCCCGGGAATGCGGGGCATGAGCAGACTTTCCCCCACTTTTGTATACAGAAATCTGTACTCTGATTTGAATGCCACTGTGCAAGCCCCTTTTAGGAGCTCCTACTACCGACTGCAGCGGTCCTTCAGTGCGCCGAGTGTTCATATTTCAGGGCCCTGACCAGGTATTCCTGCTCCTCATTGGATTCTTATTCAGAGGTGAGTGGCCACTGCCCATCTCCGATGAGTGATGTGGTCTTACTCCCTCTGCAGTAACCCTCTTCTCCAGTGTAGGTCTCGGGCTCACTTTAACTTCAGGCCGTGGGCCAGGTGCACTGCTACACTATTCAAGTAACGTTGCAACCCCAGACCCATTCCTCACTGCTCCTGACTTCACTCTGGACGTCACTCCGGACTCTGGCTGGTAGGATTCAAACAGTGGTGTGCGAAGGACAGAGCTTAATCCTGAAATCGGCTGTCGGGAGCTCCGTCACCTCTCTTGCCATTTTCTTGCCGCCTCAGCCCTGCTCCCACTGACCGCCATCCTCCGTCTGTCACTGCCACTCTTCCCTGCTCGGCCCTCCGCAAAGCTGGGGGCTGAGGCGCTGGAACGAGGTATCCAGACTCTCCTGTCAATTCCCTCGATTCTGGACTTCGGGTAATGGGCGCAATAATGCGGCCCAACGGTGCTCCCCAACCGACGCTGCCTCAGGCCTGCATTCAAGTCCAGCACGGCCCAACTCGGTCAAACCCCTCAAGGAGCGGGGCAAATCCTGGTATTCACTGCAGGGGGCCGACGCTAGAGACTGCAAAGACTGCAGGGAACCTCCCCCGACATGGGTACCTCCAACACTCCCGTCTGACTGCCATCTGGTCACCCGTGAGCGCTGTGTACCTGCAAGGAGTTGTGCAGCTGTCCACGGCCCCCTTTCCCAGCTCTGGGGGTCCTCACGCACCGGTCGCACACGAGGCCTTCACTTCACTCCTTTGTCATCCGAATGCAGACGCCAGGTGTTGGACGGTTCAACTTCCCCGCAGTCGTGCCTCCTGTCCCAGCTCCGGCCTTCTGAGATAGGCCCTGCTGTCGCGGGGTCTCCTCACGGGAAGGCAGTACCTCTATGATGCTTCACCCGGCACCCGCAGCCTGTCCCGGCCCAGTACCTTAGTATTTCTTCTCTGCTGGGCCGTCCTGCATGGGGCAGCTGCACTTGTTCTTGCCGCCCAGTCGTGCTGCCCCGCGGCTCCTCACTCAGGCATTGCAGGAGCCGGGTCTCCCCTTCCGGGGCAGCGGCTTCACGGGTGTCGGGGTCGCTTTTTCTTCCGTGATCAGCCGTCTGCCCCTTGCCACTCGTTTCCTCCTCCACTCACCACTGCGGCCGTTTCCAGGATCACGCCGCAGCCATTTCTTCTCGCAGACCTCCCACAGCAGCCGCAAAATGGCCTTCAGAGCCCATCAGCCACCTCCCGCCTCACCGAATAAACAACGTCTCACTTCAGCAACGCCAGGATTTCGGAGGGTACCAAGGGAAGTGAGGCACTTCAAGGCTATCTGTCCCATAGGAAAGAATGGGAGTTTTACTTATAACATCTTATAAGCATAACTGCACATTGGGACAAGATAGGGAAATGGAGTTTAGTATGCCTGGACACAGAATGTAAAAATGCATCTTTTAGTAAAGATGATTTTTATGTTCTGTGTTTGAAAATACCAATTTTAGAAAGTAGGTATTTTCTTGCTTAGCCAGCCATCCTGTGTGCCTCTGCTGGGTTTGTGGATTGACTGTCTGGCTTTGGAGTGACAGGGGCTGGGGATGTGCATTCTCTTCAGACAGTCACTGGGGGGTCGAGGTGTGTCCTGCCTTTCCTGGATGAGTCAGGGCTGGGCTGAATAGATCTGGGCTGCATTTAGAGCAGGGGGAGGAGATTTCCTTGCACCTGAATGAGCCTGTTCTGCCTTGAACAATGCTGTCTCCACCTCCTGACAGGAAGCTGGGCCAGAGAGGACAGAACTGGTTTGGACTAAGTACAGACACTCTCTGCCTGAGAGAACAAAGGGATTTTGAGTATAAATATTGGGGCCCAGACCGCAGAGTTTTAGAACTTGCTGGAATCAAGGAACCTGCCAAGAAGAAGAGCTGGAAGACCTGCCAGGAGGAGTACTGCTCCTTTGCTATGTTGTTGCTTTGTTGGGTTGGCCTGCAGTTGCTACTTCTGCCTTGGGCAGTGAAATAACTGGATTGAACTTTATTTACTTGTGCTGAGCATCTCCAAGGGCTTGAAGTAGAGCTTGCCTCCTGTTCTGAAGTCTCAGGGACTGCAAAGACTTCACCAATCTCTGGGTACCACTTCTGGAACCGCTGTTTCAGTTGCCACAGAGAAGGGAAATGCAACCGACTCCATCACCGACTCCGCCGTTGGCTCTGTGTCCTGATGGCACCGCAGAAGGCACTGTCCACATCTCGCACCGCAACCCTGGTCTCACCGAGGACGACCGATGCTGTTGCCACCGAGCCGCTGCCTGCACCGTGACCTGTGGGCACCGCACTCCGCACCGCCTCGCTTCACTTCGCCATCCTGGTCTCACAACGCTGGTTCAGCTGCTGACTTCGACACCCGTGACTGCATCGAGGCTGGGGGCACCACTCATAAGTTTCACGACGCACCACCTCATCCCACACAGCCGTCTGGGCCGACCGGCGCTACCTCCCGCTAACCGGCTTTGTCGCATGCACCGCAACCTGCCAGCACCGCGAGCACCGCCTCGCCCTGCACCGTTAGCCTTGGTCTCACCGATGCTGTCTGGATGATCGTCACCGAGCTGCTGCCTGCACCGCATAGAGAGGGCACCGCAACCTGCACCACTTCCATTTTGCAATGCAACCGCAACGGTTGCCATGACCGGCTCGCATCAACGTGCCAGCCGCAACGAGAAAGGTACTGTTACCGAGTCTGTCCACGCTTTCGCTGGCCTGTTCCGATGCGGTCAGCTGGAACTGTTAGACTCTGTTACTTTCAGCATCGAGGTAGCCCCGGACAGAGCTACCGACTCATTCGAACTGTGTTTTTGAGGTATTTCTGCAATTTTAAGGATATCTTACCATGTATATATTTTTAAGTACTGTACGTTGGACTCATCGTTTTGGTCTTGTTTTGGATATATACAAATATTGGATATTCTTCTAAACTGGTGTGGTGTCCTTTTGTAGTGTTGTCACTGTATCACTGTTAGTTATGTACAAATGCTTTACACACTGCCTCTGCGATAAGCCTGACTGCTTATGCCAAGCTACCAAGGGGGTGAGCAGGGGTTATTTTAGGAGTGTAACTCCCTTACCCTGACTCGGAAGAAGGGTCCCTACTTGGACAAAGGTGCAAACCCTTGCCAACTAGAGACCCCAATTTCTTTTTTTTTTAGATTTCAAAGTATTTTATTAATTTTATAAGCAAAGACATTAGCATTTCTGTTACAAGGTTAGCCATACGTAGTTTGTACAACAGTGTTTACAGGCACTTCGAAATATATGCCTGGCTAACCCCACCTGACGTTACTTACTGAAAACAAGAAAAAGGGTGATAGGAAGAAGCAGGAGAGAAAGGGGTGAAAGGAGGACACAAGAAAGGCTCTTTAGTAATGAGACTTATAAACGTCTGACATAGCCGCCACACCATTGGCTTGCTTGTGGCGAGATTGGAAGACAAGTCAGCCCATCTACCGACCCGTAGGGCCATGGTAGTTGCGCTTAGTTACGTTCACTTTACCGCACATGCATAGCTGCCAAGGTTTCAGATTGCTATGTGTGACATTTTCATAATTTCAGTGTAATTATGAGTGACATTTTTAGGACTATGAGTGACACTTTCTCACGATAACATCAAGCAATTTAGACGAGGTAAACATATAAATAATATCAGAAATTACACCCATTTGAGCAACAAGAAACAAAGAAGTCAATGAACTAAAGTGCGCTAAAGGCAGGCAGCTGAAAATTGAGCAGAGCAGAGTCATGCTGCGTGACTGCACAGTTCTCAGACTCAGTACACTACAGGCAAGGGGGCGCAGGCAGCTCAGAATGATTGAAGCATTAATGTTATTTAGTAATAGCAGCCATAGTAAGTTAGCTTAACTACAGATAAACGCTGATGCCATAGCAGCCTTCACCCACTCTGGGCCCCTGGATCCTCCTTGCTGCTGGCAATCAATCAGTCAAGTGAGGATGCAGAGCATCAGTGTGTACTCCAGGCCTCTCTGTCCCACGTGGGACCCGGCCCACAGCAGAAGGATGTGAGGCCCCAACATGAACAACACGGACCTCAGCTGTAATGCCTCTAAGCTGCAACAGTAGTAGACTCCTTGCTGTCCCGTGCTCGAGTCTTGCCTGTTTAGTGCTGAATGCAGTGCCGGACTCACTGTGCAGACGTCATTTACAATGATAGCAGGTTCACCACTCTGACCTAAGCTCTTCAGAGGGGTGGCGCAGACAGTCGTGCTCCTGCAGCAGTACTGAGCTGAGACCATTTCTGCAAGCCTCGCCAGCCGGCCTTTGCCTTTTGAAAGAACCGTGGCGCAGTGCAACCGGCATGGAAGGCAGCATGCGAGTTGGCACAACTTTCCCAAATTTATTCTAACAGCGCTTACTAGAAAAAGGCTCTATGATTTACATTTTTATTACTAATGCTATTTTATTTTAAGACGTAGCACCGAAAGCTCCAGCTGGAAGACGGAAACCAGCGTGAAGTATGAGCTGTTGCAGAGTTAGGAATTGGGAAACAGGTAGCTGCACATATGGAGCAGCGGATATAATTTAAACACATAACAACAGCTCTCTCTCTCAGTGCAGACAGTTAAAAATGCACTCGGGAAACTTCAATAAATAGTTTCTTGCATCCATAAACTGTCAAGAGGCAAGAACGTGCAGAGGACGTGCTGTTTAAGACACTCCATTTACTCTGCAAGCGTTAAAAAGACAATTTGACACTCGGCTTTTCTAACACTTACTTGTGAGGAGAGCACGGAATTTCGGTTTATGGGCTGCCCGCCCGCCTCCTAAGAGTCCGTCCACAACTTCTCACTCGACTCCCTTGGCAATGGCAAACGTGCCCCCACCCTCCAGACTCACTCAGGCTCAGCAGCAGGCGCAGCTCAGAGCGGAGCTGCGCAGTGGACTGCAGCGGCCCCCCGCGGTGCGTGGGGGGGTTGGGTCCTCATTGATTTTAATTTACGGCCGCGGGACGGCGGTGCGTCGTGCGAGCATCGCGCTGTCACGCAAACCAGCCAGGCAGCCTACCAAACTTTTAACTGTGGCTGCAGTAGGAGGACGTGACGTCACATCCTGTAGAACTAAAGAAAATCTGTCACTGACAAACCTCATTAGGCTACTGTTACTGATCCTGCTGGCTGCCGCAAGTGAAGTCTGCTGCGCCCGGCACACAGTTGCAGAGGCGCTGCGCCCGCGCTAGCACCAGGCAGGCTGGCATTGGCAGCCCGGTCAGTGGCAAAATGCGTGACAAGGCATTTCAGTGCGGTGATGCGGGAACACCACACTGAAATGCGTTAGCGTCACGCCTGCTGCGTGACACTTGGCAGGCCTGCACATGGGGGGAGGTCAGGGGGTTTGTCGCTGGGAAGACTTGGTTTCATGGGGGTTCGTAGAAGTCTAGGATTTCCACATCCCTCTGTTGCTGGTCTCCAGGGTGAGTTCTGTAGTTCAATGTTGTCCGCACCTCTGAGGTGCGTAACCCAGTTGAACCAGCCTTTGTATGAGGTCTTGCTTGTGTCTTTCCAGTTGGCTAGGACCATTTTTACCGCCTCAGTCAGCAGCAGGTCTAGTAGGTCTTTGTCGTGCTCTGATCTTAGTTCTGCTGTCATAAATGCGGTGGCGAGGGAGGAAAATTCAGTTGTTAGCGTACAGCCCAGTACCCTATTTATAAACCCAAAGATTTTCTCCCAGAATGTTTTGAGTGTTGGGCATTGGTAGATAAGGTGTGCTAGGTCTCCCTTTTCCTTGCTACAGTTCCAGCATAGTGCGTCGTCCCTGAGGCCTACCGAGAATAAACGTGCAGGGGTCCAGAAATCCTTATGGAGTAGCCAGAATTTTGTTGCATGAGGCGGAGGTCCATAGTGTTGCCAGTTCTTGTTCGTTAAGAGTGTTTTTGGTTTGATTTACCCAATAGTTGATTGTCTTATCGTTAAGTTTAGTGGATTTCGGGCGTAGGGGTTTGTAGAGGTGTGAGACCTGGTGTCCTAGTCTGTTGATGTTTGCTATGTACTGGGAGATTGACGGTTTTGCGGGCGATAGTTTGATTTTGGATAGGGCTGTTTTGATTTTCAAAAAGTTGTAGAACTCAATGTCTGTTAGGTTATGCCTAGACTTCAGTTCTGCAAACGTGGCGGGATATGCCCCTCTTCTAGTTGGTATGGGTGGTAAATGCCTTTCTCTATCCATGTGTCGAAGGCTAGGCATTTCCCCTTGTATAGGAACTTACTGTTGGCCCAGAGTGACTCCAACTTAGAGCCCTTTATGCTGCTCTCCATTTTCTTATCTATCTTTAGTAAGGCAATTTTTGTATTTTTAAAAATGGACCTAGAGGCGTGAGAGACCCCAATTTCTAACACTTGGAAAATATCAATAGTCCGGTCTGCTTGGACCAGCAGGCTCTTTCCCATGCCCACGCACTGTGTGCCCACAGCCAAGTTTCAATTAGTGCTCCCTAATTTAACAGTTTCTCAGCATAAACAAAAGGCTTTTCTAACTATCAAAGTAGATAGGACACCTGAAATTGAAAGAAAACATGAGAACAGTTCAAGAAGAACATTGCATTCAAAATACAAGAAAGACTTTTAAAAGGGCTTGGTCAGGCTTAAAGCGTACTCGCAGTCAGGCTAACGGTCAGAAATCTTGATTATGGTTTCATCTATGTCGTAAGTAATGTATTGATTATACTTTGATTATATGACTGTGGCTTAATTGTACGATTATGCTGACACATGTTAATACATATTGCGCTTACTTAGTAATGGGGTGGAGCCTTTCATTTTGCTGCTCCACATAATTGAGGAGATAACTCGAGGCATTGAACTAAAGCATAATACTAGCAATTGGAGGGTACATAGAACTCAAGGTGTTGTCATAACTGGTTCTGGGTCCTACAGTAATCATGCAAGTCATTGCTTGAAGAATACATGACCGTTAAACTACCCTAATGAAGGGAAGAGGCACAATCAGAATCCCTCACCTCCTCATTTGGAAACCAATTGGCACAAATGTTCCTCTCTTGGCCTTCCTTTCTCCATCCTATCTTTCATGATCATCACAGACCTAATTTTCCTAAACCTATCTCTTGCCTTCCTACGTCCACACCCCCAGACACTGATTTTTTTTACGATTCCTCCCCAAATACCTGTTTACTCAGGAATTTCAGTTTCATGCAGTTCTGAATTTATTGCACTCTCTAATTACCAGGTTCTTACCTCTGGATTAACTTCTGCAGGTCAAACCTTCTGAAATTTATTGGCAAAAAGGCCTGGTAAATACTGACACATGCAATTTGTTTCTGCTAAAGCAACTACATTTGTGTGTTATTCCCCATTTGAAAATACCGAACCACAGGGTATCTCATTTTATTGAGTGCATATTTATCCCATTACCCTCTGGAATGTCCATAATCAGTGTCTCAGCGTTTCATTTCCCAAACATGTACAAACACATTCACACCTATACATGCACCCATACAAGGTCACCCACAAGCTGGTAAAAATGTCAAGATCTGTTCCCTATTCAGTTTCTGGTAAATCTGTCCTAATTCATTATGGAATTCAGGACTTTGAAGCTGGTTTCATTATATGAAGGGCAATTATTGGACCTGACATCCCTGGCATGGTTTTACCCAACTTTTCTCTTTCAAATCCCCTGTTTTTTCTGACCTAATTTCTGCTGGCCTTAGGACTCTGCACACTTTACCATACTAACCAGTTCTAAAGTGCTTGTGCTCTCTCCTTAAAACTTGCTAACATTGGCTTCCACCCAATTGGTACATTAAATTTACTTGTAAGTCCCTAGAAAATTGGTACCACCTGTACCCAGTACCTGTAAGTTAAATGCTACTAGTGGGCCTGCAGCACTGATTGTGCAACTGACTTAAATAACCCTTTTAAACATGTCTCAGGCCTGCCATTTCACCCTGTGGGTCCAGTTTTAAACTGCTATTCCCACCTGGCAGACTAATCCTTTTGCCAGGCATAAACCTTCCTTTTTAATATATAAGTCACTCCTTGGGTAGGCACTAAACAGCCCATAGAGTAGATTTTAATGTATTTAAAAAGTTGGACATATATTCCTAGCTTTTATATGTCCTGGAAGTGAAAAACTCTTAAATTTGGTTCTCACTACTGTGAGGCCTACCTCTCCCATAGGATAACATTGTGTTACATTTAATAAGTGATAACTTTCAATTGGGAGCAGGTAGGAATGTCGAGTTTGGTGTCTAAAGAATTGCTATTTAAAACCCTCTTTTATGGATAAAGTTGGATTTTAAGTCACAATTCTGAAATTCGCACTTTTAGAAAGTTGGCATTTTCTTGTCCCAACCATTTGGTGCCTGTAGCTTATATCCTGGGTCACATGACTAGGTTTAGCTGGCAGTTGGTCTTTGTGTATTGCTTCCAGACAGTGAGACAAAGGGGGAATAGGTGTTGGCAGGTTGGGCCATCTCTGACTTGATAGGGGGCGTGAGTTGTCACCTACAATGATCACATATCACAAAGGCTCTGCCTCAGCACAAACACAAAGGCTTTCACACCAGTCTTTTGTGCCTCCAGACAAGCTGGGGCAGGGTAGGGAGGCAGAAAATTCCAAACACATCTCTAGGGGGAGGACTTCACAAGTTCCTCCTGCTTCAAAGTGGGCACCAGGGATAAGTATTGGACCCTGAGGCCCAACTCTTCAGTACATTTCTGGACCTGTGGAAGACTCAGAAGGACTGCTGTGCTGCTCTAATGCAAGATGGACTGCTACTCTGCCTCCCTGCTATTCCACAGCCTTCCTGGCTGAGTGAGAAGGACTGGACTTGCATCTTGAACCTAGGACCACCAGAGTGACTCCATGAGCTGGTTGGCTGGCCTTCTGATCAGAGCCTCACGGACAGAAAAGGCTCCAACCACCTTGAACCCTGACCTGGCTCTGCCTGCTATGAGTCTTACCTTTCCAAGTGGTGACACCCCAGTCCTGGACCCTTGTAGGTGGGCCTGAAGGTACTTTGCCAGTCAAGCTGTGGACTTTTTGGGCAGAACCGATGCAGCTCGACATATCTACTTGCAGCTCCCAATAGGAACCACTGCTGCACAATTCATCCCTGACTCATCCTCGATGCAGGGCCCCGTAGCTCTTCGGAACCACTGCTGCATGACACTTCCTCAATGCAGGACCTCGCATCCAGCTCTGCAGCTCCTCAGTCATGCTGCTGGCTGATGCATCCTCAATGCAGGACCTCGCATCACAGCCCGCAGCTCATCAGAACTGCCGCTGCGTGACACATCCTCAACACGGGATCTTTCAACCCCCTGTAACCAGGATTTAAGGTACTTTGTTCAGTAGGCCAAACTTGGTCCTTGTATCTGGCCAGTGCTCCATCGCGGTGGGCCTAAACTTGTGACTTTGTTCCGGGCCGGCGAGACCAGATTACCACAGTTGACGCTTTGTGCTTTTAAGCACTATTTTGAACGACATTTTTTAATTTGCATATCTCCGGTTTCAATACATTTTTTTTTGTCATCTTGGTGTCAAATAATTGATTAAATTTTGCACTATTTTTTCTAAATTGTTGTGAGATTTATCTTGTGTTGTGTTTTCACTTTATTATTGTTTGAAGTGCTGCATAAATACTTTACACATTGCTTCTAAGTTAAGTCTGACTGCTTTACGCCAAGCTAACAGAGGATTAAGCACAGGTTAATTTAGGGTTTGCTTGTGATTCACACTGACAAGAATTGTGGTTGCTGCTTGAGAAGGGTTTCACCCCCACAACACGTAACCCAGTTTCCTACAGCAATCTATTTTCTTCACAATGTTGTCTGTGGCAATAAAGTGATAGGACATGAAATCAATGACTAATTTTGTACAACATTTTTGCTCTTTTGCACTATGGGATAAAAGAGACAAATTGGCAGAATGATTAAAGAGAACCTAACCAGTTGTTATAAATGCTTCAGTGTTATATGTCCCTCTCACTTCTCTTGAAAAGCTTAGCTGGCATAGTGCTTTATGAGCAGTGCAGGAGTCTTAAACAATGCTCTTAATTGGGACAGAGAGGAGGTATCTGTCTCGGAGGACACAGGATTATGAACTGCCCTTGAACAACAGCAACGCATTGATATCCGGATGATGAGTCCCTGGCTGACATCCACTGCGCAGCCAAGGAGAGAATCAGGTTTTACTGTGCATGCAGTAGACTGGGATAAAGATACAAGGAGTGGAAGTAAAGAATGGTTTGTGCACTACAGAGGAACACAGAAGGTCCTGTACACAATGCATTTGCATTTCAAATGCCACCTCCTAATTGCTACTTCTGAATGATTGCGCCCTGTCTGCAGTAAAAAATGGTCTTCAAATGTAATATTTACCCTAGAAATGCCATTTTACGATGGGTTGGTCAACTCTGGAATAAGAGACCAAACAAATGTTACATCTACTATAGAAGTACCATTTCTGGCTGACAAAGGAATCTCATCTGAATTCAGCAAGAGACAATAGAGAAAGGTCTATGTGAGATTTTTAAGGTTCAGGTGTCCGTAATTTAGGGTCTTTCCCCATAGCAAACCCCCTCCTAACTCCTTCCTTGGCCTTAGCTTTCACCAAGGGTGGCCCCCCCACTAGGGTGGAGGAGTGTCAACCTCCCCACCCCCCCCCCGAGCAAAGGTGAATTTATTTTTCACTGCTCCTAGCCCGAGACAAGTTGAGAGCGGGGCCGCTGCTGCTGACAGGCAGCAGGGAGGTGATGCCCACTCCAGTTTAGAGTGCGCATGTCACTTTAGTCGGCTGTCTTGTGACGGTCAGCCTGACATGCACACTTTAAACCTCTGTAAGTGAAGAGCAGGCACAGGCCCCCAGCCTGAGCACCATGAGAGCAGTGTCTGGATTGGTAGCTGGCTGAGGCTCTGGTAGCATGTGCTGGAGCCACGAACTGACGACGAGACGGAGAGGAGCACTGAATCAGTGGGTAAGTAAAACATTTTAGTTTTTATTTAAAGTGAATTTAACTCATTGACAGGCACTGTGAGAAACCGACAGTGCCTTCAGCCTCAGCTCCAGAGCTCTCAATCGTGAACTGTTATAAACATTGTTAAAAACGGACCACAACTGAGAGCTTTAGCATTGAGCTTAAGTGCAATGGTGGTTTGTATAAGTGCCTGTCGGTGCTGTGCCTCAAATATTTGCCCCTTCAGTTTTATTGGTTAGCACCCGCTACTGGCTTTCACTAGGTTGACCAGCATATTTAGACCTCCAGCTTAACTGTCTCTTTCCACACCAAGGTTTTCTTGCACAGAAGAGGACAGGATTCTAACTCTGAAAGCTTTTGCGATAAAAATGTTTACTCTTCCACCTAATGAGTTTAACTTGGCCAGTTGAAAAAACTGCAAGAGCTCCAGCCATTACAGACATTTGATCAGGCTTTGCTATGTGTGAAGGATCACGGATCACTTATGCTGTCTTTATTATGTGGAGAGTGGAATGATTTTTTAATTTTTTCCCTCTGGTTCCTCTTGCCCCTGACGATTCCAGTGTTCAATTAAGTCTGTTTTATTTCTTTTTATTCTACATAGAGCCTGCCAGTACTTTGCATGAGCTTAGCATGAACACCCTGCTCATAGACCCTCCTGGTTGTTGTGCATTTACTTCCTTACCTAAACTTGCGTGTGCGCCTCTTCCTATCAGCCAATCTCTCATTCTGGAAATTATGCCCAACCTGCTTGACCTGGTCACTGGCTATGAGACACTCCTGATTTCGTTTCTCTCCACCTTCAACTCTCCATTTCCATGATGTTACTGAATTCCAGTGAGGCAAGCAATGGTTTTCTCGCCCTTTTCTCGCTGGTATTTTCTGGAAATCAGGCCCACACTGGCAGGAAAATATCCCTTTTAATGAGTCTATGTGCTACTTATCTTCTATTATTTACTAAGCTCATGGCTTAACTGGCTAGCACATACCTTCTTTGGACAAGTGTAACACAGAGAAATCCTGGGTAAGTCCGGATGAAGGTATTCTTTCTCCCCTCCTGAGGAGAGGATGAGGTTAGCATAAAGAAAAGTCAGCAGTGGTTATCATCTGGTGGCCTGGCTGATGAAAGATATAATGGAGGCCGAAAAAATGGAAAACTGCTCCTGTTGTTCTTCATGCCTGCACATAACTGTGGTAGATATGAAGCAGAGGCAGTTAAAGTAGTAGCAGGATTTAGTGTAGAGTGCGTTCTCACCCATGACAGGCAGCGACCGGCCGGCTCGGATCCTAAGTACATCTGACACAGTCAGCTGGAATCCTAGACTGCCGTTCCATCTGCCAGCACAAGTATATTCGAATACAAACATGGCACAAGAGATGTGATGCAGCTCGGGCACGAGTATACAGTGCACGTGCTGCACAATACCATAATACAATAACAAGACTAACTCCCTAGAAGGGGGAATGGATGTCTGCAATTCAGGTACCCTGGGGTAGTCAAGGATCATGGTGGGCTTCCTTAATCCCTTCAGCCAAATCAATATACAAGTTTTTGGAACTAGGTTCCATTATTGTCTTTCTTTTCCTGTTTTTGGAACATCCTCTGTCTGATCTTCTAATACGTTTTCCATATTTATCCTTTCGATATACTCAAACCTCTGTTTTCCCACATTGAATAGCCCCTCAATATTTTGTCATATTGAATATTTGATCCTCTCTATTTGGGCTTCATTGATTGATTGTATGGGTGTATGACATTATCACGCATGCCTTTACCATGCAACCTTTCTCATGCATTCTTTTAGTGCCACGCAGATGTCTTCACCATGAGTGCCTTTTCCATGCATGGTAAGTAAATGTTTAAAAATAAATATACACACACATATACGTATATATACCCCCACATATGCCCCCCCATATGCCCCCACATTGGTATATATATATATATATTGGAGGATCTGGCAGAAGAAGGGAATCCCACATCACTGATTCCGTCATCGGTGTTCAACGTGAATTGGACGGGGGCTACACAGATCAATCCTGGTAGCCCATTTAAACCTAAGTCGAGGTTTTGTCCTCTAATGCCAGTTGACTCCATAGATGTCTTCACGGATATAGTGACCAAGGATCTTCTAAAACTTCGCAACTCAAATAATAAAATGAAAGGTGGAGGTAACATCACGGAACTGCAGAGAAAAGCAATTGCAGACTTGAAAGAGGACAAGACTATTGTGTGCAAGCCGTCCGACAAGGGCGGGAATGTAGTCCTGATGACAAATGATTATTACATAAAGGAGGCCCTAGTGCAGTTGAATGATGTGACAAGTTATACTAGAGTGACAAGGAAAGCATTTGAGGAAAGTATCAATGCCTACCGGGCACTCCTGAATAAGTGGTATCATAGAGGGATGCTGAGTAAGGAGGAGTTTGCCTTTTTGGAATGCAAACATCCCCGCATACCGACTTTTTACCATCTTCTGAAACTGCACAAACATTCGACCTGTCCACGAGGCCGCCCAATTGTGTCGTCCCTAGGGAGCCTGATGGAGCATATGTCAAGGTTCATGGACTATTTCCTCTTTGTTTTTGTTAAAGAACTGGTTTCATACATAAAAGACACTAAAGACTTTTTGATAAGAATTGAAAGTTTAGTTTGGGATGAGGACTTGGTAATGATAACACTTGATATTTCAAGCCTCTATACGAGCATAGATCATCTTCAGGGAATAGAGGCTGTGAGATGGTATTTAGGAACTAAATCGATGAATTTAGCTGAGCATAACAAAATGTTATTGGAATTTGTGGAATTTTGCCTAGTGAACAATATCTTTCTTTTCCAGGATCAATTATTCAAGCAGATACGCGGCACTGTGATGGGCACCTGCTTCGCCCCCAGCTACGCGAATCTTTTCGTGGGTTGGTGGGAGAAGCAGGTGGCCTGGGCAGAGGGGAACCAGATTGGACCCGTAAGGTTCTTAGCTGGAATAGGTACATAGACGATTTATTTATCGTCTATAGAGGCACAGAGCAATCAGCTAAAGAATACATTGATGTCCTTAACATGAATAACCTCAACCTCAAGTTTACCGGTGAAGTTAGCACGGAGGTGGTTAGCTTTTTGGACCTGAAGGTTTTTCCTGCGGACGGAAGATTGTGCACGGCATTGCACAGGAAACCGACCGCAGGGAATTCCATGCTGCATGCGAGCAGTTGCCATCCTGGGAAAACAATAACTAGCATCCCCTATGGCGAATTATTGAGAATAAAAAGGAACTGCACGCGCCCCTGTGATTTTCAGGCAGCAGCTAAGGACAGCATGGATAGGTTTGAGGCCCGAGGTTATCGTAAAGAGACTCTAGAGGAGGCCAAGTCCAAAGCTGAAAGGAAACCCAGAAAGGACTTGATAGCTAGCAGTGCATCTAATGCACAGAAAGTCAAAGAAAAAGATACCAAAGCTAATAGTCTGAGGATGATCACTGACTACTCTGGGGATGCCTCGGATATTAGAAGAATTTTTGCCAAAAATTGGCATGTCCTGAGGTCAGACCCAGTAATAGGGAAGGACTTGCCGAAAGCGCCCCTATTGACTTTTAGGAGAGCAAGATCCCTACGCAGTAGCTTAGTCCAGAGTCACTGTGGGAATGAGAGTAGAGCACCACCGTTTGGGAGATTGGCGGGGTTTTACCCATGTCTCAAGTGTAGGGCATGCAGAAACAGCAAAAAAGTGCTGGAGTATGCGGTGCCGGGAATGAGGGAACCTAGGAAAATCAAAAGACTGATGAATTGTAACACTAGCCACACGGTGTACTGTTTGGTATGTCCATGTGGCTTACGCTACATTGGAAGTACGATCCATCCAACAAAGATAAGGATTTTGGAACACCTCAGGGCCATACAGAACAGGGACCCCACTTACCCAGTGGCGAGGCATTTTGAGGTGTTTCATCAGAGTAACAGAGATCTTTTAAGCTTTTTTTGTATGGACCAAGTGCCCATGAATGTGAGAGGGGGTAATAGACAACTGCAATTGCGTAGATTAGAATCAAGGTATATTATTGATAATCAAACAAAGAGACCAGGAGGTCTCAATAGTGGTGAAGAAATGGCTGTGCATCTGTAATGTTCTCTGGAAAACTGTGAATCTGGGAGAATTAAGTATATTGTTATGATGAAGTAAGTGAGATTTTAACAGGATGCTTAGGCACGGTGGTCTGTCATATATCCTCCACATCAGGTGGAATGAATTCATGAAGGTCAAAGAATAAGCCCATTCAGGGCAAGATTGTTGATTTTATTGTGTCCGGCATGTGTAAAGTGGGAGAAGAAAATGTATATACATTATTTAAGCCCATTCAGGGCAGTATGTCATTATGATTTTCCTAGCTAGACGGACTACACCAGTGTTATACTTTACCAAGTAACCTGTTTAGTAATGGCCGGCACCTTTGACTGCAGTAAGTCGAGGTGTCCTTTGTTTATGTTCATCAGTATTGGTGTATTTAAATCTGTCTCAAGCCGGCGCAGGCCACTATTGATAAAGGCGGCAGCCGAAACGCGTCTGGTCGTGTAATAAAGAACCCAATTCTGGGAGAAAACGTTCCTGCGAGTGCTGGTGCATCTATGGTTGTGCCGGGAGCTGAGGATTGTGTTGATCCGCGCGGTGTCCGTCACCGCGCAACGAAGCACCCGATCGTGAGTGGAAGGGGAGAAAGACGGAGAGTGAGCGTGATATATATATATATATATATACCACTCGGTAGGTTAACCCCCTAGGTAGGGGGACACAGCAAAGGCAGCTTACAGCACTTCAACCCTGTACGTGGCTCAACGCGTTTTGGACGCTAGTCCTTGCTCACGAGCCTAAGTAAAGACCAAACAGTGCGACAGTGTCAGACTCCTGCTTTATAAGTAGTCCCGCCTCAGTGGGCGTGTCACAACGGGAGTGTCCACCCCGTTGCATTCTGGCACTCGCAGTTCGTACACTGAATTTCAGCCCAAGTGGGTGCACCGTTGGTTAAAATAATCACCTTTAAAATCCCAGTGGATTGGTAGTAAGGCTGGAAAGCTGGATTCACTGGCGTATTCATCCACACTGCCTGAGCCTGCCATACCGCATGACGTGCTATGCTCAGAACGCCGCAGATCCGCACTGACGCGGCAGTGCACCCCCGCGACCTGGTCAGCCACAACATAATCCACAACAAAGTTTTACCAATGTGGGGGCGCTCACTCAGTAGGTTAACCCCCTAGGCAGGGGGACACAGCAAAGGCAGCTTACAGCACTTCAACCCTGTATGTGGCTCAACGCATTTTGGACGCTAGTCCTTGCTCACGAGCCTAAGTAAAGACCAAACAGTGCGACAGTGTCAGACTCCTGCTTTATTAGTAGTCCCGCCTCAGTGGGCGTGTCACAACGGAAGTGTCCACCCCGTTGCATTCTGGTACTCGCAGTTCGTACACTGAATTTCAGCCCAAATGGGTGCACCATTGGTTCAAATAATCACCATTAAAATCCCAGTGGATTAGTAGTAAGGCTGGAAAGCTGGATTCACTGGCATATTCATCCACACTGCCTGAGCCTGCCATTCCGCATGACGTGCTGTGCTCAGAACGCCGCAATTCCGCACTGACGCGGCAGTGCACCCCCGCGACCTGGTCAGCCGCAACATAATCCACAATAAAGTTTTACCAATGTGGGGGCGCTCACTCAGTAGGTTAACCCCCTAGGCAGGGGGACACAGCAAAGGCAGCTTACAGCACTTCAACCCTGTACGTGGCTCAACGCATTTCGGATGCTAGTCCTTGCTCACAAGCCTTAGTAAAGACCAAACAGTGCGACAGTGTCAGACTCCTGCTTTATTAGTAGTCCCGCCTCAGTGGGCGTGTCACAACGGGAGTGTCCACCCCGTTGCATTCTGGTACTCGCAGTTCGTACACTGAATTTCAGCCCAAGTGGGTGCACCGTTGGTTCAAATAATCACCTTTAAAATCCCAGTGGATTGGTAGTAAGGCTGGAAAGCTGGATTCACTGGCGTATTCATCCACACTGCCTGAGCCTGCCATTCCGCATGACGTGCTATGCTCAGAACGCCGCAGATCCGCACTGAAGCGGCAGTGCACCCCCGCGACCTGGTCAGCCGCAACATAATCCACAACAAAGTTTTACCAATGTGGGGGCGCTCACTCAGTAGGTTAACCCCCTAGGCAGGGGGACACAGCAAAGGCAGCTTACAGCACTTCAACCCTGTATGTGGCTCAACGCATTTTGGACGCTAGTCCTTGCTCACGAGCCTAAGTACGCACACGGTCGCCACTGGGTAGTTACAGTTAGGACCACGTTTCCATAGAAAAAAAGCATTTTTTGGTTCGCTTTTAACTTTGGAGCTATTTGGCAAATCTTCACAAAACTTTCCAAAATAAAGTCTCATCCACCTCATCTCCTTCCTGGAAAGTTTTGTGGTGATCCTCAAGTGCTGCCGAGAAAAGCAAGGGGGGGGGGGGGGTCCCAAAATGAGTTTTCCCCAATAATTATTTTTCCATAGGAAAATCGAACAGCGAAATTTGGTAGGAAGCCATATCTTGGTCCAGAAAGTCTGCTTTTTGTGACTTGGTATAAATCTGTTCAGTAGTTATTGAGACACAAAGGTTTAAAATGTATGTATATATCACGCCACAAAGGAACCATGAAGCCTACAGACCTCTAGATAAGATCTGAATGGTTGACACCAAATCATGAAATATGGGGTGGCAGCCATCTTAGAACTCGGCAACTCCGAGAAAAGTTTTAAAAAAAAATATGGGGGGGGGGCAGGGTATAGACACCCTACCCCATAGGCCTGGTAGGGGAAGGTACCTCTCTGGAGCCAAAAACATCAATTTGTTTTCATCGGGCGCAGCGGATCCACCTTTTATTACAAAATAATTCGGGGTGGGCCAAGGATGGGGTGTAGCGTTTTTATATGTTTTGTGGAATGGACACTCGGCCCCCCTCTCTAAGCCTCAGAGAAATCCTGGAGACTCCATCCCTCTGGGCCGTATCTAAAAATAAAGGGGAGCACGGCATGTGACCCCCCCTCCCTGATTCTCCAAGAGGACCTGGGGCCCTATTTAAAAATAAAGGGAAGGGGGCATGCAGCATCCTCCCTAAGCCTCCAAGAGGACTCAGGCACCGTATCCCCCAGCTACTGTTTTGAATATTAAGGGAAGGGTGTGCACCCTCCTCCTTGAGCCACAGGATGTCCCCAGGGAACCCATCTCCTGGGCCAGTTGATTTTTGGTAATAAAAAACTGCTCCCACCCAAGTAGGAGCAAAGTAATGGAGCCGCCTCCCATACGCACGCAATATGGTGCTGGCAGGAGAGCCAGCTGGGTCCTTGGGGGCCTTGGGGCTCTTCTGCTCTCAACAAAGGAGACATTGTGGGTACCCCGGGTGAGTAAACTAACAAAACCACTGAAATTCACCAGTTATATTTATCTCAAGGTACTATAACTCATGCCCTAAAGTAACTATAACTCATGCCCTCACCATGCACTGCTTAATACCTCACATATTACATCACTCATGACATGTTCTATGACATCATTGATAATATCACTGCAATATCTAAAATCATTGATGACAGCACTGTAAATGGCATGGCACTATTGTTTTAGTGAATATATATAAATATATATACATACACTTACCTTATATACTTATCATTCGTGGTAACAACACCTAAGTGGTAAAATATGCATGATAAAGGCATTGAGTGGTAAAAAATGCATGGCAAAGGCATCCCTGATTGTACTCATCCCTTTCACCTTGGGGTACTTTTATGTATCTGCTTTGAACCAGTCCTAGCCCCTCCCACCTAAACTACTATATATACCCTACTTCTTCACAGAAAGCCTCTTGCTGAACATTTTGCAATGAACTTGAACCTGAACCTCAGTAGGTAGCGCCCAGGTGTGACTGCTACTTGGAGCTCGTCTTGGTCTGGGATCAAAGACAAGAAGAATTTGTTCACCAATGCCTCAATCTCGCTTCTCCAATATGATGGTTAGCTGAAAATGTACCTGTGTCATTTTCTAAAGGAATACTTTGGACAACCAGGCCTCACAGCGTCAGCCCAAGGTGTTGAAGCAAGTGATGCTGTCTCCTCAATTAAATTAATTTAATAAGTGGCTAAAGACATGACAGTATAAGAAGCCCAGCCAGTAGTCTATGTCGCCATTTTGTCTTTCCATTCATGATGGTTTACTCATTGCATGCTATGTGTAAATACTGATACCTTTTATTGGACCAACACACATATACTAACTGTCAGATGTATGGGACTATGATATCAGAGAAATGTTTCCTGACAGGAATGCTATTGTATACTTAAATTCATGGCAAGTGACCCAACAGGATACATCATGGCAGTGGTGCCCTCAACACTTTGAACAGATGCAGCACCGAGGCAGAGATTGGCACAGCACCTGGTGTGCATGCATTTAAAATCTTTTCAAAGAGTTTGCCACCTATGTGCCTGTAGAGAACATAGTTACTTAGGCTGTGGCTGTGCTGCTCCCAATACCAATGACCTATTGATAATGGCTACTTCTCAATATGTGTAAAACGATGGTCTATCAAGATCTGAAGGGGGAAGCTTGCACTGTTCTCCCCAAGGTGTACCTGTTGTATAAAAAAGGAGTGTTTACACTGCTGAAAGAAGGTATTTCTACTGCTTATGAAGAAAGAAAAAGATATATAAAATGCACTTGCATAGAATGCCCTATGAACAGGGAATTATTCTCAGTATTTGATGTGAAATAACTGTAGTCCTCAGGACGGATGTGTAACAGAACCACTCTTGCCATTACAACGCATGCCTTTATCATGCATTCATTTCCATGCAATGTCTTTACCACGTTAGTCATTACCATGCATATGCCTTTACCACGCATACCTTTTCAATGAAAATGTAAGTATATATATATCAGGTAAGTGAAGACCTATATATATATATATATATATATATATATATATACGCACACACACACACACACATGCGCACACACACATATATTTGTGTGTGTTTATATATATATATACACATATATTTAACCTTAATAAACTCAACTCCTAAACTCTAACACCACTAAACTCTAAATGTATCCTTACCATCCAATACTCTTACCCACCCCATAACTCTAAAAACACCCTTATCAAACAATTCCCCTACTCACCCTAAACCCTAAAAATACCCTTAGCACCCAATACCCTTACCTACCCCTAAACCCTAAAACATCCCTACCACCCAGTACTCCTACCCACCCTAAACCCTAAAAATACCTTTACCACCCAATACCCTTTCTCACCCCTAAACCCTAAAAACACCCTTATCACCCATTACCCATACCCACCTTAAACCCTAAAAATACCTTTACCACCCAATACTCTTACCCACCCCAAAACCCTAAAAACAACCTTAACACTCAATACCCATTCCCACCCCTAAATCCTAAAAATACCCTTACCACCCAATACACTTACCCACCCCTAAACCCTAAAACACCCTTACCACCCAATACCCCTACCCACCCTAAACTCTAAAAACACCATTACCACCCAATACCCCTACCCACCCTAAACCCTGAAAATATTCTCATCACCCAATACTCGTACCGACCCCTAAACTCTAAAAAAACCTTTAGCACCCAATACCCTTGCCCATTCCTAAACCCTAAAAATACCCTTACACCCATTATATTTACCCACCCCTAAACCCTAAAATCACCCTTACCACCCTATACCCTTACCCACCCCTAATCTCTTAACATAAATTACCTGCTGACAGTCACCAGTAGGCAGTTTTAGTTAGGACCTAGTTTCCAAAGGAGAAGCGTTTTTTGACTTTCCAATATCTTTGGCGTCGTTTGATGAATCTTCACGAAATTTTCCAAAAAGGTGTGCCGGTAATTCTTGTGGTGCATGGAAAGTTTCGGGGTGATCCATCAAGCGGGGGCCAAGAAAAAGGGGGGATAAAAAAATATGCATTTCTCTTGTTAATTCCCGTAGGAATTTTAGACACGACTGCAGTCCGACCTGCTAAAAATAATTACACCAAATTTGGCAGAAAGGTAGCTGTTGGTCCAGAAAGCAACCTTTTTGTAAATTGGTGTAAATCCATTCAGCAGTTTTGGAGATATTAAAGGAAATACAAATTTAGATATCTAGAGGCGTGAACCCCTCGTGACACTGCCAAAGAGCTTTGTGACATTCTGTGATTGGCTGGCCGCATCCTGTGCCGAAAGTTGCGGCCGCCATGTTCTAAATCGGGGCAGTGTCCCAGGGTTGAGTTCTGAGGTTAAATAGTATAGAAAGGGTCAGGGTAGAGGGACCCTGACCTAATGGGTGCATTGTAAGTGTGTCTGGAGGGCCCCCTTATGAGTTTCAAAATGTCACAAACTGTATTTTTTTCCACATGGTTGCAGTTGTGGACCCGCTGTGATGCTCAGTGCGGCCCCCATGTAGCATTGCGACAGAGTCCCGAACCTTGTCAAAATATATATATACACATATTCAGACACACCTAATGCATGTACTCACAGACCCACACAGAATCAAACACCCACTCACAGACCCACTCAGACAGTTATGCATCCACTCACAGACCCACTGATAGACTCACACACACACTCACAGACCCAGTTAAAGACTCATGCACCCACTCAGAGACTTATGCACCCACTCATAGACCCACTCAGAGTCACACACCCACTCACCGACCCACTCAGAGACTGACACACCCAGTCACAAATTCACTCAGAGAGTCATGCATCCAGTCATAGACTCACTTAGACACACATGCATCCACTCACAGACCCACTCAGACACACATGCACCCACTCACAGATGCATTGAAACACTCATGCACCCACTCAGAGACCTTTTCAGACACATGCGCCCACTCACAGACTCACTGAGACTCACACACCCACTCACAGACCCACGCAGACATGCATGTGCCCACCACACACAGGCCTACTCAGACACTCATGTACCCACTGACAAACCTACTCAGAGACTCATGCACACACTCACAGACCCACTCAGAGAATCACACACCAACTCACAGATCCACTCAGGGACTCATGCACCCACTTAAGGCCACACTCAGACACTCATGCACCCACTCACAGACCCACTCACAGACCCACTAAGACACTAATGCACCCACTCACAGACCCACTCAGGGACTCACATACTAACTCACAGACCCAAACAGACACTCAGGCACCCACTCACAGACCTACTAAGACACTCATGTACCCACTCACAGACCCACTCAGACACTCACGAACCCCCTCACAGAGATTGATACACCCACTCACAGATCCACTCACAGACTCATGCACCCACTCACAAACCCACTCAGACACTCATGCACCCACTCACAGACACTCTGAGACACTCACGCACCCACTCATAGGCCCACTCAGACAGTCATGCACTCGCTCACAGACCCACTCAGAGACTCATGCACCCAGTCACAGACCCACTCAGAGACTCATTCACCCACTCACAGGCCTACTAAGACACTCATGTACACACTCATAGTGCCATCAGGCACACATGCACCCACTCACAGATCCAGTTGGAGACTTATGCACCTACTCACAGACCCACTCTGAGACTGAATCACCCACTCACTGATCCACTCAGAGACTCACACACCCACTCACAGACCCAGTCAGAGACTAATGCACCCACTCATAGACCAACTGATAGACTCATGCACCCACTCACAGACACACTCAGAGACTCATGCACCCAATCACAGATGCATTGAAACACTCATGCATCCACTCAGAGACCTACTCAGACACATGCACTCACTCACAGACTCACTCAGAGAATCACACACCAATTCACAGATCCACTCAGGGATTCATGCACCCACTTAAGGCCCCACTCAGACAATCATGCACCCACTCACAGACCCACTAAGACACTAATGCACCCACTCACAGACCCACTCAGGGACTCACATACCCACTCACAGACCCAGTCAGGCACTCAGGCACCCACTCACAGACCTACTAAGACACTCATGTACCCACTCACAGACCCACTCAGACACTCACAAACCCCCTCAAAGAGACTGATACACCCACTCACAGACCCACTTAGACACTAATGCATCCACTCACAGACCCACTTAGACACTCATGCACCCACTCACAGACACTCTGAGACACTCATGCACCCACTCATAGGCCTACTCAGACAGTCATGCACTCACTCACAGACCCACTCAGAGACTTATGCACCCAGTCACAGACCCACTCAGAGACTCATTCACCCACTCACAGGCCTACTAAGACACTCATGTACACACTCATAGTGTCATCAGACACACATGCACCCACTCACAGACCCAGTTGGAGACCTATGCACCTACTCACAGACCCACTCTGAGACTGAATCACCCACTCACTGATCCACTCAGAGACTCACACACCCACTCACAGACCCAGTCAGAGACTAATGCACCCACTCATAGACCAACTGATAGACTCATGCACCCACTCACAGACACACTCAGAGACTCATGCACCCAATCACAGACCCACTCAGAGACTTATGCACCCACTCAGAGCCACACAGAGACTCACGCACCCACTCACTGAGACACTCATGCACACACTCACACACCCACTCAGAAAGTGATATATGCACTCATAGACCCACTGACAGACTTATGCACCCACACACACATTTACATATTAACATAACAACTCACAGAGCCTTGGCCACATTCAATAGAGTCAAACTGAGAGTTATAAATGTTAATTGTGATGTTGTGCATTGAATTTCTGGTTTTGCTTTGTGGATCCGCGACTTCGTTGCAACTCTGAACTATTTTTTTGAAAAAAGATTTTAAATGAAAATTATTTCGTGTTTGCTAATAGCGTGGCTCTTAGTAGAACCTTTAGGCTTATTGTGTGTCGTTGTTATCCATACATAAAACAGGATTCTGTTTTTCAAGCTGTTAAGGAATATCCTGTTGTCCATCTCAGAGAAATGTACTCCATCACTCCTATATATATGCTCCATGTCAAAGCGCAAGTTGTTGTTGTAGATGGGACCCATGTTGTGCTCTCTGAGGTAAGTAGAAACAATTGTATTGACATGTTTCCTGGTTTTGTCTATTTGTGGACAGAATTTGTCTGACCATTTCCTTTTCTGCCTTTAGCAAATGTTGGAGAATACCAAGGCACTGTGATGGAAAAGTGCCATTAATTGGCCAAAGGTCCCCTTCATTGTGATTTCTAATTCTTCCCTAGTAAGAGTGCCTAGGTCATTGCCACCACAGTGCAAAATTAAGAGGTCTGGATGTTGGCAATCTGCAATGCTCTCAACCAAAGGTAGCAATTGCTGCCACTTTAACCCTCTCTGGCCAATCCAAATATTGTCCACATTAGACAATGCCAAGTCCCTTCCAATGCCACTCTTTCTAGCAGAATCTCTGCCCCAAAAAACATAGCTGTGACCCACAATCCACACTCTAACCATTTTGTAGGAAGGAGGAGTAGCCCACAGGAGAAAGCTGCAGATGAATGTGATAGTTGGTAGAATGAAAGGGAGTTCAAATAGAGGAGCGGACATGGTTTAATAAAAGGACGTATTTGATTTGATACTGAAAATAATGAGATCTGTGATTGGATCTGGATAAATGTGAGAGAAGTTATGCTATTGTGGGTATGCTTACATTTTCAAACACTCAGCCATACCTGCTACATTTGAACCTGAAGCTGGTATGGTTGAGTTAAAAATTGCTGTGAACTTTTGGCTTACTGGTATAGTAGAGTATTTGAAAGAAGGTTGGTATGGAAACTGAGGCGACGCAGTGTGGGGAAAGGGTTATAAATACACTGTAGCTTCAAATCACAAACTAGGGTACTTTAGAGCTGGTATATGTTCTAAAATGGAAATTCCCCAATTCAGTACCATGAGAGGATGTAAAATGTAGTTGAAAAATAGTAGTAGTATTATTGGAAATGGTTTTACGGACCTCCGTATGGATTCGCAACCCTGTTACACGAGGGGCCGCGCTGGGCGTCCCAACGGGCTCGCCAATCCAACCACAGATACTACCAGATTGGGCTTCTTATGAGAAGCCTAATAAAGGGTTAAAAAACTGACCAATAAAAGTAGTATAAGAACCAGAAAAATGAAGGGAACACCCATTGAAATACTCACACACTCACTCACACACCCACTGAGACACTCATGCACTCACTCACACACTCACTCTCAAAGGTTATAGGTTACAGTTAGAAAATCAAATTAAAAAACCTTAGAAATTCACTCAAAATACCAAAGGTTACAGGGACGTTAAGGTTAAGAAGTAGAATTTAAATAGCATTTGAAATTTACTGAAAAAAACAATAATTATAGGGACATTATAGTTAGGCTCAGTATTCACTCACACAAAATCAATGAAACTCAGCAGTTATAGTTATCTGAGCTAACTGTAACTTACGTCCCAGCGATGCACTGCTTATGACCTCACATATTACATGTAGGTAAGGTTTCATCATCCTATATGAGTAGATGAATGTATGGTAATTTTATTAGAGATCTGGTTCGTTTTTCCATGTGTGTTGTGTGTATTGTATGTGTATGTATTTTTACAGGCAGTGTACAACAGCTCTTTAACTCCTCTTGTTCCCTCTTTTTGTGTTAGCTACCTGTGTTTTACCTGTCTGTATGTGTGAGCTTATTGTGTGGTGCTCCTCCTGCCCTTGACACCTGCCCTTTACTTTGTGTTAGGGAAAGTTGCTTCGCTACTGTTCTTGTTGCACTTTTGTTGTGTTGTAAACAGTGGCGGCTCCTCCGCTATGGCAAGGGAGCATCGCCCCCGCAAAAGTTGAAAAATAAAACGATAATAAAACAAGTTATTAGCGGTTTTTATTTTTCAACTTGTGTGTGCCGCGTCCTGGGGGCAGGGCCATCGGGCAGTCAGGAGAGGGAGTGGTGGGCCGGCCAAACACACATGCCGACTGAGTTGTCTCCAACCCAGCTGCGTTGCTGGGTTAGAAACAGCTATGCACAGTCTCCCAGTTTCCCTGGAAGCACAAATTCCCAGCGCTCAGGCCAACCCTGATACTGCTTTCTAACATGAAAGCAGCATCAGGATTGGCCACAAGGGAGGCTGGGAGCCTGTGCTGCAGCAAGGAGAGGTCACGGAGAAGAGCGTCGGGTGGAAGGCGGGAGGTACGTTTATTTTATTTTATTTTTTATGTTTGTTGTCGTTTCCCCTCCCTCCCCCCACCTCCCTGTCGTCTGTCCTCCCTCAGCCCCCATCACGCCTGCCAATATTCCCGCACAGCAGTCGCTACTGGTTGTGAAGCTAGTTATAAATCTTTCCACTGCACAAAAGACAAAACAATTTGTGTTGCCAGTCTCGTTTTAATGCAAGATGTGACTGAAAGAGTGAACCCTCACAAAATATGTAAGCAGAGTTTAGTTGTTGCTTTAAGTGTGGAGTAAGCGTTAAGGCAAAACTAGAAGTCCAGCAATGCAATATGCTGTTGGCTGAAAAGCAAGGAATGGCTTACATGTCATTGTGCTCTTGACAGACTTGTAAAATGCAGAATAAAATTTAGTTTCTGCCTTTTTGCCTTTTTCTGTGAGGGTTAAACAGCCCCGTGGGTGAGAGGGCAGAGATAGGCTTTCAAATGTAAATAGAAATATCTCACTGTTAATAGGCTAACATTAACAATCCTTGAGGGAAAAATGGCATTAGAAAAATACATTGTTTCCCAGAACAATGCAAGCAGCTGAGACACAGAGAAAGGAAAAACAACGTGCTGGCACCCCTTTTCCCTAGCCCATTCTTGGCCTAGAGGCCAGTGTGATTTAGGTGGGGCACCTGCCTGTGACGTTGCAGTGAACTGGTGCAGCTCATGCTGCAGGTGCTGCCCCGCGAGTGCATCCTATCAACACAGCACATAACCCAATCTCCTCATGTCTTGGTAGTGGTAATGCTATTTAGAGATCCTTTCGTCTGCAAAAATGAAAGGAAGATATTTCAAACACCCTGCGGTGTATTCCAGTATATTACCCTCTATTTAGAGAGAATAAAACATCCCACAGCACTATGAAACATTATACTGGTTTAGTAAAATGCATTTTCTTGTAAAAACCTTGTATGGAAGGCTCTATAACGCATTTGGAGAATGCTGTGTTTGAGACTTAAATAGTTTCTCTTTATTATTATAAATACACATAAAGAGTTTTTTAGCTATCACTGTTTTTTATTAAATTATTGCCTTCACCATACACGGTCATATTACATTTCTCACTGCTCCATGGTGTTCTGTATGCCTGCCTCTCAAGAACCTAATAATGGCATAGAGTTGTTCTACAAAAGTACCAGTTTTATCGAGTGAGCCCAGCAGGAGAAAGGAAGTATAAGCAGAAATATGCACACATTCTCCCTTCCTACTCCCCAGTAAATAATTAGTAGCATTAAAAGGAATAATGCGTTTAATGCCTCTATCTGCCATACAATTTTGTGATTTTTCTCTCTTGTGGCATAGCACATTATAAATCGGAAGGGAGGGAATGGTGCATATACTGTATGTTAGAGGATTACAAATAATTACTTATAGCAGTGAGGGGGGAACACTCGAAGAGATAAAACTATAAGTTAAGCCGAAACAAAGTAAAAAATGACAAATAAAAAAGTGTTAAATGCAATTGAGAAGTAATACACTCGAAGCACTGAGATGCAATCTTATTAAGAGTTCTGAAAATAGAAAGGTGATTATTCACTGAAAGTATGATAAGATGGATGAAATTCCCTGGTAACTGAGTGAAAAAAACATCCGTGAAGCAAGGAACTTTTAGCAAATCGGCTAAAGCTGTGTGAGATGTGCCACGGAGTGCATCTAGAAAGAGAATAAAGGGCCTCATATGTGGAGCACAATGTGAACTAGTCATAATAACATGCAGGTTGTCCAAAATGGCACCCACTATGTGTAGTGCTGTACAAAATAAATAAATACATAAATACACTATGCCACTAACTATCAGTTAAAAGTGTGAAAGATGTGTTCAATTCTGTGAAATTTTGCAAGCAGGCAATCTGCCATATTCTGCGCTTACTTATTTGCATAAAACGGTGTTTAGCGACTATTGGGGTTATTTAAAGTATGAAAGGTGGCAGCTGGCCTGCCCCGGGGTGGAGGTCATAACTCCACCACCCCAGCAGATTACCAACTGCCATGGTTAAAGATCTTTGCCTGCCTGGCAGAGATCTCTATGCCTACAGCGGAGGCACCTCCGCGCCGGCTCCTCTGAAGGCACTGAAATGTTGCTGAGCACCCTCCATGTTTCATGGGGCCACTTGCAAACGTATTTATTTTTCAAAAACAAAGCACCAAAGCAAAGTTATTTTGGAAAAAATGACCCTGATATAATGGGAGGTTTGTCCCAGGTCATTGGGGTAATTTGGTTTCTGTTCTGGAACACAGGGCCGGACTGGCTACCGGGCGTTTTGTTGTGCTGCCGAGCTGGGGGCTGATTTCACTGCGGTGGGGGCTGATTTCGTTGATGGGGACCTGCGTGAGCTTCGAAATAAACATTGCAAAACGAATGTTTTTCAGCACACGCAGGTCCCCATCAACGAAATCAGCCCCCAGCTCGGCAGCACAACAAAACGCCCGGTAGCCAGTCCGGCCCTGCTGGAACACCAGCTTTTCCAGGCAGTCCAGAATAGTAAAAAAAAAATATATGTCAGAACATCCGTCCTAAATAGGAAGGATAGCATGGGGTGCTTACATTGACAGCCCAAAGTCCATTGGGCAGTCAGTGTAAGGATTCCACCAGCAGAACCAGACAGCCCCCCAGCAAAAACAAGGTGGCTTGCCCGATTCTAGATGAAGCAGACGTACTGCCAGTTAGTTGGACGGGGTACTCAGCCATGGGAAACAACCTTTACAAAGCAGTCTTTACCATGCAATACCTTTACCACGCATTCATTACCATGCATATGCCTTTACCACGCAAGTCTTTACCATGCATATCCCTTTACAACGAAATAGTAAGAGTATGTATATATATACACATACACACATATATATATATATATATATATCAAAACAATGCCTTTTCAGGCATAGAGTGCCGGATAAATTATGCAGAAAAGAAGCACAGAACTCTGGGTAGTTCCCAAGTTTAGGTGGAGAGCTCCTGTATAGAGCATCCTACAATACCATCGACGCCCTGAATTTGCTCACCTCAAATGTCTGCTTTTCTATCAAAGTTATTAAGCATAGGATTAGCCCACCCTGAGTTAGAAAGGGACAAAGTATTTTGCGTTTTCTACAGCAGTCTTTAAGCATAGGATTAGCACAGTGACATCCATGGCGAACTGTAAAATGACACCTAGTATAAGTCATAACAATACTCTTTCAAGCATAGAGTGCTGCATGTTTATACTGGATGCTCCCTTGTGTCAGGACAAAGCTAAACCTCTCTGAAGAGCTATAATAATAGCAAAACACACCAGGGGTTGATTTTATTCATTCCATGTTGGCTTGGATGGTATTTTACCAATCCAAAGCTGTAATACTGTGACTGGAGTGGTAAAAGGTTTTTGTTATTTTACAGCTCGGCATGGATGGCACTGTGCTCATTTGGGAAAAAAGGCTAATTGATTTTTGTGTTGCTGACTGATCTTTAGATTGAACCTCAAATCATGACCAAGTAAGCTAAATATCTTTGCCACATGCATCTCATATATAAAAAAAGAGAAATGAGGGGCAATGAGGGGAGATAATATTAAAACATGCAGGATCCCTCACTTGATACCCTGAAAAGTGAGATTTCTTCTGGCATCTCTGTGAGAAAAGAGTCAGTCACTTGAGCCTTGAATATCCTACTTGAAAGGAGATACTCAAAAAGGATATTGTGGTAAAGTGTGTTGAAGATTTATACAACATCAAACAGAATCAGAGCCTTCACTCTGCCACATGATTTCATCTTGAGATCATACAAAAGAGTCTGTAATACCAGCTAAACATGCTGAATGGAAAGCAGTCTTTGCTTGAATCAATATGTCATTGATCTCAACAAAGAAAGGCAACTGGTTTCAACTCTTGTTTCCAAGAACTTTGATGAAAACATTGAAATGGGGCAAAAATTGCTTGTATGTATTAGTAATGAAGGTAGTTTTTTTGGAAGCAATGTTATATGGATAATTAGGCTAAATATCTATCAAGTAATGCTTGACCAGAAAGTTTTGGAAAGAGCCAAAGCATTTATCTTCCCTTCAACAGAGTGTGAGTTGGTCCTTGGAAATGTGCTAGCATAGGACTTTAAAATTACTATTCAATTAGAATGTACATGGCATACATCTGTGTTAAGGATAGAGGTTTGATATTTATTAATACATTGATAGATTTTATAAACCTAGATTTATAAAAATCTAAAGTTGACTAACGTAGACAAAAGGTTTGTGTGATCCAAGCTGACAAACTTCAACTCATCCAAAACACTATATTGTTCTTTCTGCTCCATGATGAACCTTCTACTGCTGCCCTATACTACAAATGTAAGTACCTGCTCTTATAATAAAGTACTCTGCTGTCTATATGGCTAGGTCAGCACTATATATATATATATATATATATATATATGTATATATATGTATATATATATACTTTTAATAGGTAAATAGAATGACAAAGAAAGGAAGGAAGGAAGAAAGAAAGAAATAACAAAGAAAGAAAGAAAGAAAGAAAGAAAGAAAGAAAGAAAGAAAGAAAGAAAGAAAGAAAGAAAGAAAATGAAAGCAAGCATTGGCGAAATTTCTGCATAGCTCTACTGAACGGAGAATTGGATTCTTAAGAGGTTTAGGAGGCCTAAATTCTCCCACCTTCTTCTTTCATGAGTCCTGAAGAGCAAGTCATGAGTTGCAGGATCATTCGGCATGGTTGTCAATGGAAGAAGATAAGTGAAGGCCTGCACATTGATTGGCCATACTGCAACATTAAAGAGTATTAAAAACACCCATATGAAATGTAATACGTTAAAACATAGGCATTCTCCAAGTTGTACAAAAAGTAACATAAAGAAAGTAAGATTAATGAAAACTGGGTCTAAAAACACCACTTTTCAATTAATAATTAAAATAGCAAGAGTAAAGTAAACTATTGTATGTGGTATGTATGTGGTATTTATATAGCATGAACCTAGCCGAAAGGCAGCAGAGAGCTGTACAGGGTTAAAGTCAAACATGCAGTGAACAAGTGTTTACAGGGCAAGCTTGTTTCTAAGAGTGCAGGTTGACTGCGACTGCATCATGATAGAGCGTTCTTTAATGAGCTCTGGATCAGCTAAGTCCTAAACTGGAGCACGGTTGAGGCAATTCTGTTGCACAATGGGATGTTGTTTCAGACTCCGAACACATCATTGGATTTTATTTCTTGTTTAAACTTCTTCATCTTAATTCTGGTGGTGTCCTATCTGCATATGTCTTAAGAGCCATCAAAAATGGTGAGCTTGCCAGCCAGGTAAGTAGGGGCAATAGTCATGATGGCTTTAAGATCATGTGGCTGGGTTTGAACATACTGTGGAGCAGCAAGGGGGCCCAGTGGAGTTTTATCATGGTGGGGGTGAAAGGGCCATATTTATTCAGCTCTTTAATGAGCTGTGTCACTTAGCTAGGGAGAACAGTGTGAAGTCTGGGAAACTTTGGAGCAGGGCATTGCCATCATCCAGATGCAAGAATATGAGGACAGTTCTGAAGTTGATTTCTAAATTAATGAAATAGAAAATAATACAGATAAAAGCTGTTTAATTTCCTAAAATATAAGGAATGCAAAACATCGACTGGGAGTACATAGCCCTGCACATGCCCCTATGGGGCAGTCTACGGGCTACTGACCAAGGACGGCATTTCAAGAAGGATATGGGGGGTGAGCTCTGATGTATACTGTGCAGGGATACTTATACCTTTGAAGAAACCAGTGATCAATATGATAAGTTGGAGCTCAGATATGCTTGATGTATTACAAGAAAACAATATGGGGTGTTAAGTTAGCCTTGTAAAACAATTTCAATAATAATTAAATACAATAGAAAGAACCACAGTAACCCACATTTCCAAATAATTAGACACAAACATTTTTTCGAACAGTGATTGTGAGATGTGCAGCAGGTCAATGTGCTCGGCCCCATCCTTCATAGATACACAGACTGAAGTCACCCATCCCATGTTAGTGACACTGCAAGAAGGAAAACAAGCTTTGGCAAAGCCAATAGGCCTGACCATGGCAAGATACTGTCACAGGCGCTTTTTTAAATTATGCAGAATGAGAATAATAAAAAATAAAATATGCTGCCTCCTAAATGGGATAGCTATGTATTTCCAAGGAAAATTTTAAATGAAAAAGTAAAACAACACCACACATATTTGTAGTAGAGCAATATAGGTGTTTCCAGCTAGGTGTACTTTGAAGAGGGATAGAAACCCTTTTTAGTTTCAATGCACATCACAGAATGAAAGAAAGGGTAGTATTGTCATTGAATTACTGTAACTCCAAGACTTAGGGGCCGATTACGATGCCGGATGGACCCGAGTCTATCTGGCATCGTTCTGGAACTGCAACCGAACGACCTCCAGTAGTCGGTTCCATTCCAGGAATTAAGATGCGACCGAACCCTGTTCGGTCGCAATCCTATACTTTGCTATGGGAGCATGAATTCTGAATGGAATGCATGCTCTCATAGCAAAATGCTAAGGTGCAGTTCATCCCTGCACCCTGAGGCAGGCACCTCAAGGTGCCTGCCACCGGGTGCAGGGATCAACAGGAGGGCACCTTAGGTGCCCCCTAGGCCACCATTTGGTGGTCTTGCACCCATGGGGGCCCTCCTGGGGGCCCCCAAAGCTGTTTCCCACTGCCTTTTTGTGCCGGAAAGGCCAGCACAAAAAGGCAGTGGGAAACTGCCATCGTAATCCCTCGGCAGGAAAGAGGCGGCCAGGGGATTACTGTGGGCCTTCCGAATGGCGGACGGGCTCGAGCCCGTCGTAAGCCATTCGGAAGACTGGTTCGGATTCCCTTCCGGCTGAGCCCATCGAAATGGCTCAGTCGGAAGGAAATCCGAACCAGTGACTACGATGCGGGTAGGAGGGCTCCGACCGACGGTCAGAGCCCTTCCTGCCCGCATCGTAATCAGCCCCATAGTTTTAACACACAAGGATGACAAAACAAATAAAAATGTCTAAAGAATGGACAGAAAAAAATGTTTTGACAAGATAAAGTATTGGCTTTCCAGCCATAGCACTGAAGTGCACTTCTTTTCAGTTGATTATGCACCAGTTAAAAGGCAAAAGGTATGCCCTTACTAGCCCGGATCCCTAATTTCATTTTACCATTAGTTCAGATCCATAATTCAGATGTACATTATTTTCAGATTACCTTTGTCTGGGATTTTTTAATTCAGATTTTGGAAGGCTGTAAAGGTATAAAGGTAAGTATATATAAATATAAATATAAATATATATATATATATATATATATATATTCACTGAAAAAACCATAGGTTTTAGGGACAGTTATAGTTAGTTGGACATTTCACTCGTACAAAACCATAGAAATTCCCCCGTTATAGTTAGTTCAGCTAACTATAACTCGCGCCCCCACAATGCACTGCTGATGACGTCACATATTACATCACTCATGACATGGTCAGTGACATCACTGATGACATCACTGATGACATCTCAAATGACATCACTGATGACATCATCCAGTGACTGTGTGTTTCTGTAAAGTTTAAATATGTTTAATATATATATAGGGAAAGGCGTATTGAAGAATGAGTGGGTGTATAAGTGTCTGAATGGATGATTTAGTAGGTGTGTGACTGACTCTATAAGTGAGTGATTAAACGTATCTTACTGAATGCATGGGTTAGTGACTAAACTGTGTGAATGTCTGTATCCGTCTGTCTGTTGCTGTGTAAGCGGCTGCATGGGTGTCTATATGAGTGTCTATATGAGTTATTGATTGGTTGTCTGAGTATCTGTATGGGTGCCTGAGTGTTTGTGTAGGTGGGATGTGTGTGACTCTGTGCATAGATGTGTGAGTGGGTGATTCACTGGGTGCATGGTTTCAAGAGTGCATCTGTGATGGACTGTATGGGTGGGTGAGTGTGTGTATGGGTGTGTTAGTGAGTGAATGTATATCTCAGTGGTACATGTGTGAGTAACTACATATGTGAAAGGCAGTATATATGTGTGTTGGAGTATATAAATGGCTATAAGTGAGAGTGTGTGATTGTGAGAGTGGCTGTATGGATGAGTGTGTACTTGTATCAGTGATTGTATAAGAGCGTAAGAATGTGCTAGTATTTGTATGAGTAAGTGAGCTGGTGTGTGTATAACTGTATAGGTGAGTAAATGACAGTGTGATTAATTATTTGCATGACTGACTAGGTGTGTGAGTACCTCTATGGATGAGTGGCGGTGTGTGAGTGTCTATGTAGGTGTATGAGTGCATATGATAGTCCTGTTCTGAGTGACCGTAAGTATGAGTGACTGTACGGGTGAGTGAGTGGATGTGTGTGTAGACCTAAGAATCAGTGAGTGGGTATGTAGTTATTGGTGTTGGAGTGTCTATGGTTTTGAGAATGGCAGTCTGTAATTTAGAGTGGGTGTATCAAAGGTTATATTAGGGTGTGAGAAGATGCATCAAATTATCACATGGATGATGTCATCAGTGATGTCATCAGTGATGTCATTTGAGATGTCATCAGTGATGTCATCAGTGATGTCACTGACCATGTCATGAGTGATGTAATATGTGATGTCATCAGCAGTGCATTGCGGGGGCGCGAGTTATAGTTAGCTGAACTAACTATAACGGGGGAATTTCTATGGTTTTGTACGAGTGAAATGTCCAACTAACTATAACTATTTTTTCAGTGAATTTCTAAGGTTTTTTAAATGCTAATTTCTAACTATAACGTGCCTGAAACCTATGGTTTTTTCAGTGAATTTCAAAGGTTTTTTAAATGCTAATTTCTAACTATAACGTGTCTGAAACCTATGGTTTTTCAGTGAATTTCAAAGGTTTTTTAAATGCTAATTTCTAACTATGCCTACAGAGGTAGGACATGTGAAGAAAGAAGAAAAAACGTACAGAAAGAAGCAAAAGAAATGCAGAAAGAAGCAACAGAAGTCCACAAAGACGAAGAAAAGAGCAGGAAGAAGCAAGACATGTGCAGAAAGAACCAACAGAGGAGTAAAAAGAGGCCTTGTTGCAAAATCATCCTGTGCCCACAACTTTTTCAGACGGGTACTGGTGGTAACTGACTCAGACTAACCAGGCCTAGAGCCAGTGCTATGCTAAAAGACACTTAGAATACAGTGAAAACACCTACATACACTAGGAAACACTATGCGTTGGGGAACCCCTGTTATTAGCATGACCTCCTCTGTAAGGCCCTAGTACATAATAGGGCAGGGGGATTAACACTTCCTCTTAAAACCCGCCCCGGGCGCGTTTGCACAGTGGTGAAGGGAGGGGGGGGCCTGAGGTGACATGTGTGCAAACAAGCCCTGTGGCCGCTTTAAGTTGGGAGATTAAGTCCCCTTGAATCCTGAGGGTCCCTGGGGTCCAACTAGCCCACTAGGTACCTCCAGTAAGCGCCACAGAGCTGCGTTGCACAGAAGTGTAAAAAGGGGCGTGGCCTGGACCACCTCTCTGCAACGCAGCCCTGTGGCACGCACTGGAGGTACCTGGTGGGCTAGTTGGACCACAGGGACCCTCAGGATTCAAGGGGACTTAACCCCCAACTTAAAACACGCCACAGGGCGTGTTTGCACACATGTCACCTGAGGCCCGCCCCCTCCCTTCACCACTGTGCAAATGCGCCCTGTGGCACGTTTTAAGTTGGGGTATTAGGTCACCTTGAATCCTGAGGGTCCCTGGGGCCCAACTAGCCCACCAAGTACTTCCAGTAAGCGCCACAGGCCTGCGTTGCAGAGAGGTGGTCCGAGGCCACGCCCCTTTTTACACCTCTCTGCAACGCAGCTCTGTGGCGCTTACTGGAGGTACCTGGTGGGCTAGTTGGACCCCAGGGACCCTCAGGATTCAAGGGGACTTAACCCCCAACTTAAAACACGCCACAGGGCGTGTTTGCACACATGTCACCTTAGGCCCCGACCCCTCCCTTCACCACTGTGCAAACGCGCCCCGTGGCGCGTTTTAAGTTGGGGGATAAAGTCCCCTTGAATCCTGAGGGTCCCTGGGGTCCAACTAGCCCACCAGGTACCTCCAGTAAGCGCCACAGAGCTGCGTTGCAGAGAGGTGTAAAAAGGGGCGTGGCCTGCACCACCTCTCTGCAACGCAGCACTGTGGTGCGCACTGGAGGTACCTGGTGGGCTAGTTGGCCCCCAGGGACCCCCAGTATTCAAGGGGAATTAATGCCCCAATTTAAAACGCGCCACAGGGCGCGTTTGCAGAGTGGTGAAGGGAGGGGGCGGGGCCTGAGGCAAGATCGCGTCTTTTTTTGTGTGGATTTTTTAGAAGGGGGGCTGTGTGGCCCCCCTTCTTTTTTCCTTTTTTGGGCCCTGGGGACCCCATCCCCCAGGGCCTGACCCCTTTTTTTATAAAAAAAAAAAAAAACTGAACGGGAAGGGGGCCAATTCCGGCCCCGGGGACCTCATCCCCCGGGGCATGGCCACATTTTTTTTAATTGTTTAAGGAGGGGGGCTGCGTGGCCCCCCTCCTGAGGCCTCTATTGGCCCCGGGGACCCCATCCCCCGGGGCCGGCCTTTTTTTTTGTTGATAAAAAAAGTTTGGGGGAGGGGGGCCGTGTGGCCCCCATCCAGGGCCATTACTAGCCCCGGGACCCCATCCCCCGGGGCAGGCCCTATCCGTTGGGGTCCGTGGGGGGAGCCCCAATGCCCCCACGGTCCCGCCGGCTCCCCGCGTCCTGCAGGAGCCGGCATTGCTTTTCCACATGGGGAGCTGCTAATATGCAGCTCCCCTTGTGGAAAAGCAATCTGCTTTAGGTTTTGGAAGAGAGAGCAGGTTTCCTGCTCTCTCTTCCAAAATCCATAGCAAACAGCAGTGTCCCGGGGTGGGCACCCCGGGACACTGCAGGAGCCGGCCCTGGGGGTGGCGGTCCCCAGGGCCATCACAGGCTCCAGGAGGGGGCCGCGCGGCTCCCCTCCCTTCACTTGCACAGCCCCGGGGAGGTGGTGGTCCCCGTGGCTCGGGGGTCCGTTACGGACCCCCAAATTTACATTCTTAGTGCCCCGGGGAGGTGGCGGTCCCTGGGGCGTGTGGGGGGCTCGAGCCCCCCCACACAGGTTATTTTCTTTTTTTTTTTAAAAGCCCCGGGTTGGCGGTCCCCGGGGCTGCGTGGGGGCTGTGTGCCCCCCGCAAATATTCATGTAAAGCCTTGGGGGGTGGTGGTCCCCGGGGCTTGGGGGGGCCTTGGAGCCCCCCCTCATTAAAAAAGAAGCCCGGGGGGTGGCGGTCCCCAGGGCAGTGTGGGGGGGATTGGGGCCCCAACACATTTTTTTTGTCACTGCCTCCGGGACTTGGCCCACCCGGGGGCTAAATAATAACGAAGCGCGGATCCGGTGCGCATTTTGCCGATTTTATTTCTTTAAAAAATGCTTTTTTGGGCCCTTGGGGTCCTTGTGGGACCCCCTAAGCAGGCCTAAGCAGGCCTAGGGGGTCAGGGTGTTTCTACCCTGCCCCCTTTTCTTGTTTTTCGCGTTTGTTTTTCTGTTTTCTTGTGACTCGGTTCTACCGAGTCACAAGATGGCTGCCAACACTTCCTGGTTTGGAGTGTTGACAGCCAATTAGAATAAAGCTCGTGGTCGGGAGGGTCCGCGGATCCTCCGTGCCTCTAGATATCGCTATGTTTATTTTTTGATTTTCTCAGCAACTACTGAACGGATTTACACCATTTAAAAAAAGGGCGATTTCTGAGCCAAGCACTACCTTTTTGCCAAATTTGGTGTAATTCCGTTCAGCAGTTTTGGCTGTAACTGTGTCTAAAATTTCCTATGGGAAATTGATTTTTTGACCTCTATTTTTTGATTTTCTCCGCAACTACTGAACGGATTTACACCATTTTAAAAAAAGGGCGCTTTCTGAACCAAGCACTACCTTTTTGCCAAATTTGGTGTCATTCCGTTCAGCAGTTCGGGCTGTAGCCGTGTCTAAAATTTCCTATGGGAATTAACATGGAGAAAACACGTTTTGGGACCCCCTTTTTTCTCGGCCCCCGCTTACCGGATCACCCAGAAACTTTCAAGACAGGAGCTGACCGGAGTGCCCCACTAGTTTTGAAAATTTTGCGATGATTCGTCATCCGGCGCCAAAGTTATTGGGAAAACAAAAATGCTTTTCCTATGGAAACTAGGTCCTAACTATAACTACCTACTGGCGACCGCCAGTAGGTAATATATATATATATATATATATATATGTGTATATATATATATATATATATATATATATATATATATATATATGTATATATATATATATATTTACAAATATATATATATATATATGGTTTGGGGATTCATATAAACATATACTTTTTTTTAGGGTTGACGGGTAGGATATGTGTTTGTGTAATAATGTATTGGATGCTGCTAAGCTTTAATGGGATAGGTGAGAAGAGTTTCCTAGGATTTAGGTGTGGATTTGCAATTGATGCTATACGTTTTTAGGGTTATGGGATGTGTTTGTATATTTTGTAAAGCTTGTTTTAGGTTACAGGGACATGACTAATATTTTTTAAAACAGGTGGCTTTGCGACAGGTTTTCTCCCTAATAAAAATACATTAAAAAATTCTATCTATCTATCTATCTATCTATCTATCTATCTATCTATCTATCTATCTATCTATCTATCTATCTATATGATTCAATCATATAGGGTGCTTCAGGGTTCAAGGTAGGATTTTTGTATGTGTAATTATGTATAGGATGCTAGAGGGGTTGAATACGCTAGATGAGCAGGGTTTCTTAGCATTTAGTGGTATTGTTTGGATAGATGAGATTCTTTTTAGTTTTAAACATGGGTTTGTGTATATGTTAAAAAGATTTTCAAGGTCTAGAGGTATCCTTTATATATAAAAATGGGAATTAGGATTTAACTCAATATATATAACTGTCAATAAACCACCGAACAAGTGCACTCACAGAGGCAAAATATACCAAATTTAAGTGTTTGCTTAAACACACACACACAAACACCCCCCCACACACAGACACACACACACAATTAAAATGAAATAATTGCATCCAAAATTAGTGTACATAAGTATATTAGTCCGAAATTAAGATAACCTGAAAAATAAATCTGAAGTAATGGTATCTAACTTTATGGAATGGGAAATAATGTCACACAAGCAGGCAAAAGGCCAGCACTCACAGTGCAAGACAGCCATTGGCTGAAGTGGGTGATTCACAGCCCAATGCTGTGTGCTATGGTGAACAAAAGCAACATGTGAGCGGCAGTCGATCAGACCAATAGATAAAGAGGGGTAACTCAAAGTCACTCTATACACGCAAACGTTTATGTATTTTTTATATATCACTTTTTGGAATGCATAAAGGTAATGAGAGAGCTAAAGCTGATTCTCTTCTCTTCTTCTTGGCCTCATTCTAAGTCAGTCACACTGCAATCAGAGAATAATTTGCGAAATGCGATAGGGTAGAGTCCATGGGGCATATTATCAAGAAACGGCGTTAAAATTATCGCCGCTTTAGCGGCAGAAAACTGCCGCTAAAGCGGCGATAATGGGCTTGATAATATGCCCTGAGAATTCCAATAGAAGCCCATGTTCTGGTGTCAACATGGGCTTCTATTGAGTCTCAAGGGCATATTATCAAGCCCATTATCGCCGCTTTAGCGGCAGTTTTCTGCCGCTAAAGTGGCGATAATTTTAACGCCGTTCTTGATAATATGCCCCCATATATTTTCGGAACCGTACAAGGATCGGAAAAAGAAAAAAAAAACAAGGTGAGTCCAGGTAAGATATTTTACAGGGAATCAAATAAAATGGAAAGGATAAATAAAAAATTAAGAGCAAATAACAAGGTTAAAGCTGCTACTCGGCAACGAAAGTGAGCAGCACACGAGGTAGATCAACAACTGAACCTTTTGTGCCAGATTTCTAATGCTTGGCTGTAGGAACACGCCTCTGTCTTTTGAAGGTACTCTCCTTTAAATCGCAGCTGATACAAACAAGAGTGGATCAAGGAGAGATCCTTTTAAATTCTAAGGATATGGAAATAACATAAGGTGAGCACATTCTAATATAAAAAAACCCTATCAGAATCAGGATTATACAGTGATTTCACAGGGAAACTTCCTGCAATTAGATCATATGAAAAATTAATAGGAAAAAACAGATATTGTGTGTCAGCGCTGTAACTTTAAAATATGCTTCTTATTTTAAACCTTTAACCAACCCACAGTGACAAAAGTGCTAATCTTGTTAGTTAAATAATGCAGTTGATACAGAAAGTGTGTCGATACAGCACCGTTAAGTAATAGAACGACCCACATCATTGAATACAAGCTCTCAATGATGTCTTTAAAGCAGTTCTAATCACTTAAGGCTGGCTTTTAAGCAGCATAATGTAATTTTCTAAAATATACATGATTGGGCATATGTGCACATACTGAATTTCCGGTCAGAATGTACCATGCTGCTATTATCTTTCACCTTTCACTGCTCCCTGCAAAAAGTCTTCGGCTAATGGTTTCTCCTCACTACACATAACATTACTAGGAAATGCCATTGTGTTCACTGTCCCGTGAAATCATGGCAAGGGAAAGAAAAAGGTTTTTTGTACGATCAAGTGTGGTATTCAGTGAGTAATGTGTATTAATGAGATCTTGGGGTTTTAAGTAATTGTAGGTTTGCGTTGTAAGGGCAATACTACTTAATTAGCACCGAGGGCAAGATTGCTTTCAGGAGTACATAAATACAGACATTTTCTAAATGGTGGCACAAAGTATGAAAGCTGCTGTCTCATCTACAATACTCTTTTTAGGTCGAGCCTAAACAGGGTGCATGCGCTTTCTGCAAGACCTGCAGTCATCTCTACACGGAGTGTAATCCCGCCTCCTGCTTGCCATTGGTTCATTCTCCCATTGCTATTCTTTAGTTGCCCCTTATTAGTTGGTGGTCCCAATACATAATTTTCGTTTTTTCCCGAGCAGCACCGACCAACTGCAGTTTACTTACACTGTAAACTGTTTATGTGGTCTTTTAGGGACTATTTTTTTTAATTTCGTGGTAGCCATGGTCCCGTTTTCATGATTTGTTTTTATTACCAGGATCTCCCATGCGCATACATTTTACATGTACGGACACCACACCCGGACACCTGCTTTCATATTTGTAACATGGGGCCGCTGTATTCGACGAGTAGTTTTGATTTGTGAAGTCGAGGTTGCATTCCCAGTTTCCCCGAATTTGACTTCACATGAAATCATGCGACCACGTTTCCTACGTTGAAATAACGGGTATGCGTTTTTCTTACGCTTACGGCTAGGGCGGCCGACTTTGAATCTGGTGACCAGGTTCAAGTCTGGCGGGGGCTCAAACATCCTGGGATTGTAGACAAATCACAATCTCCCGGTGATGAAAAATGTGACCCTCTGTAATGCAACTGGTGCTTATGTAAAGCACGCTGATACCTTTGGGTAGAGTTCGCGCTATATAAAAATGGAAGAAAAAAAAAAGATGATAAAGTTTATCTTTTAATATCGTTATATTCCCGCAGTGGAGAAGCTTCTTTTATTGACATTAAATTATATCTGCTGCAAATCTTCTTATCTTCTTGCGCACAGTTTGTCCAAATCGTTTTTTTTTTAAAAATTCTATAATGGCGACCGCACATCTCGTTGCAGCGGGTCGCCCAACTCGTTGTTTATTTTAAACTTTAACACTAAATCATGGCGGCCAGCGTCTTGTTGCACTCGGGCCGCCCAACTTTTTTTTTTATTTTAACAATAAATCATGGCGGCCAGTGTCTTGTTGCACGCGGGTCGCCCAACTCGTTTTTAAAATTTTTTATTAAATGATAGTGGCCACGTATTTTTTGTGCGCGGGTCGCCACATGAAATGAAAAGCATGGATGCGGCTGTTCGTCCATCAGAGCAGCTGTTTGCCCGGGGCTGTACATCAAGAAAAGGCAGTTGCCATTGAGACAAGCAAGCATTCATTTTGAAAATGCACACAAGTAAAATGGGAGTTGGGGGGCATTTGCGATAGTTTGAGCTATTGGCATTGTAAATGTCATTGCCTTTTATTTATGTGTTTGCTTTTAAAACTCATAAACAAAAGGCATTTTCATTTACAATGCCAATAGCTTAATCTCTCGCAAATGTGAGACCTATTGCATTGCAAATGCTTGTTTTGAGCCTGTGACCATTCAGATAATTTCACGAGACTTGGGAACCCATGAGGATGGGAGTAGTTTTGACTGCACTTTTCCATGTGGTGGCTTCCAGCACCCTCCCTTCAAAGGCCGGATAACGGTGTACCCTGGTATAGAGCCAGTCTGTGTTACCATGTGCACACAGCATCAAAATGTGCACAGTAGTACGTATGCAGATTTTGGAAGAGAGTCAACCATTAGTGTACTGGGTGGGGGAGTAGTGAAAGAAACAGACCAAGCGCCCCATTCAAAGTTGTGTTCTGCAGAAAGAAGGGGGCAAAATGTCACACCTTCTAGGTGGTGTGATCTTCTCATCCGATAGATAGCATACACTGAGTCAAAGTCACTCACCTCAATTGCATAGTTACACAAATGAGGGAACACCTCTCACGGAATGTTTTTACCACCACTATATTTCTGTACACATTTATACGAATCATTCGCAGGTATTAAACTCTATTTTGTCCGGCAAATTACCATCAACATTTAAAGATGATACGAGGTAAAACTGTTTGGTAAACAGTGGCAGCTCCTCTTAGTGAGCTCATGGACCACGCCCCTCTTGTTTTCTGGCTTTTAAATTTTTATTATACCAAGAGTGAATAATTATCTAATTTTCACACTTGGTTTAATAAAAATGTCAACCTCCTTCGGTCCTGCAACAGTCTCTGTCTGATGGCTGACTCAGGTGCATGAAGGCACCTGCACAAGCCTTCAGAGAGAGATCAACAGGGCTGGAGAGATCTCCTACCTGGCCTTGTGGCCTTGGCATGCCTCTATGCCGCTCCAATTTATGAGGTGCTATGCATCACAGCTAAAAGTAGAAATGGGCACTGCAAGCTTAAGTCCTGCAATGCCCATGACTACATGACAATCAGCTTGTCACCCCACCCTTTTCCAACTTGTCACAGAGTTGGTAAGGGTGGGGTGAAAGAGCAGAGACTAAAACCTCAAATCTGCCAATGCGCAGGTCCGAGGTTTCAGTTTCATGCCAAAGTGCTGGGCAAGAGTGCAAACGGGGCCTGCAGCATGGTAAGTAAAAAGAAAAAAAGCTTTAAAGCTTTTAAAAGTCATGCACTGTGCATATGGGTAGGTGTGTGTCATTGTGGGTAAGAGTGTGTCTAAGAGAGAGAGCATGTGCATGTGGGGTGTGTGTGTGAGAAAGTGAGAGAATAAGTGGAAGGAGTCAGTAAGTGACAATGAGTGATATGAAGAGTGAGTATGAGTGTGAATGAATGCTAGTGAGTAAGAGAGAATGACAGTGAGTTTTACTGCGAGGGAGAAAAACATTAAGTGTAACTGTGAGAGTGAATGGCACTGAGTAGAACTGTGAGGGAGAATGACAGTGAGTGTAACTGTGAGGGAGAATGGCAGTGAGTGTAAATGTGAGGGAGAATGGCAGTGAGTGTTACAGTGAGGGAGAATGACAGTGAGTGTTATTGTGAGGGAGTATAACAGTAAGTGTAACTGTGAGGGAGAATGGCAGTGAATGTAATTGTGAGTGGGAACGACTGTGAGGAAGAATGACAGTGAGTGTTACTGCAAGGGAGAATGACAGTAAGTGTAACTGTGAGGGATAATGGCAATGGGTGTAACTGTGAGTGTGATGGAGAATCACAGTGAGTTTTACTGGGAGGTATAAAAACAGTGAGAGTAACTGTGAGGGAGAATGACAGTGAGTGTTGCTGCAAGGTAGAATGACAGTGAGTGTTACTGCAAGGTAGAATGACAGTGAGTGTTACTGTGTGTAATGCAGAGTGAGTCACAGTCTGAGTGAGTCAGAATGAGTGAGACAGACTGAGAATCAGTCAGACAGATTTTGTCAGAGTGAGTCTGAATGATTGGGACTGAGTAGGAATGAGTGAGAATGATTGAGACTAGGCGAGTCCGGGAGAATGAATGAGTCAGAGTAAGACAGTTTGAATGAGAATAGGTAAAAATGAGAGGGACTAAGAGAGACTGACAGACAATAAGTGAGACTTAGTGAGTCGCAGCCTGAATGAGTCAAATAATGTGTGAGACAAGTGAGTCAGAGAATGAGTGAGTCAGAGTCAGTCCGAATTAGTGGGACTAAGTAGAAACTAGCAAGCTTGAGTGAGACTAGGCCAGTCAGAGTGAGATTCAGTGATAGGTGAGTTAGAGTGAGACTGATTGAGTGACAATGAGTGGGGTGGAGTGAGAATGAATTAGATTGAGTGAGACTGAGTTAGACTAACTGAAAATGAGTGAGACTAAACGAGTGAGTCAGAGTGAGAATGAGACTGAGTTAGAGTGAGAGGGATTGAGTCATAGTGGAACCGAGTGACCCCTCCCCCCCCCAGCTCACTGAGAAGATCAATTTGTTCACAGAACTCGAGCAAAAGATTATGCCCACCACTTTTAAAGGTCACGAGCCACCACTGTTGGTAACCCATTTAATGGATAGTACTGGGGTCTTACAAGCGAGCCCAAAAGCGGGGCCAAATTGAAAAATCAGCAGGAGCTGCCAAAGCATTGACACTTTGTTTGCATAGGTAAACATTGTTTTCGAGTTATAACATGGCCAACTGTGAACTTTATTTCAGTTCTCTCCTACTCAGTCTTGCAGCTGATGTCCAATCTGTAACTGTGAATGAGAGCAACTCAGTCTGTTTCACTACTGATAACTCCCAATTATGACAAGGTAACCTTGCATGGCTTCTATACTCTTTTTAGCTGCAGTTCCATTTCTCTACTCAATAGTGAGAGAACCTCTTTTCGAAGATTAGGCCATTTAAGTCCATCACAATTACTGCTAGTACATGGTCAGCTCTGGAGAATTGTGCTGGGAGTGTCTGGGAGAGATGAAATAAGAACGCTTCAGTGGACACACCTTGAGCCTCAAACAACATCCTTGTTATCTTCCAGTTAACTCCGCTCCTAGAGTTACTGATACCGAGGTAGTTCTAAACCCAGGAGATAGGGTTACAGAGTATTACAAGTATGACCCTGAGGGTCAGATTTTAGCCTCATTATATGCCAATTACTTTTTGTCCTCCGTTTTTCAAGAGAGCGGTTAATTATTGTCTTTTGTGTCGTATTTTGCCTTTTCATGAAGATTATTACAAGACCCCATCTTTGGGGCCGATTCACAGAACTAATCTGAGACAAAATCCTAAACTTACTACTTTTGGTATTCACAGAAGGCATTTAGTAGTAGTAAAGTTAGGATTTTGTCTTAAGTTTGACTTAAGACAGACTTAAGACAGACTTAAGACAAAATCCAAACTTTACTACTACTAAATGCCTTCTGTGAATACCAAAAGTAGTAAGTTTAGGATTTTGTCTCAGATTACTTCTGTGAATCGGGCCCTTTGTTGGCACCATTATTTGCAGCCTTATGTGTATCTAAGTAGTGGTCATGTCTCCTCGGGCTGTCTTCATCACAGTGAGTAATGTACCCTCTTCCACCTTCCATTTCTGCAATGCACTCTGTCTGCACCCTTCCCACACAACAGGACATTTTTTTTAATTATATTTAGGACACAAAGTTTATGTCAGACAATATTTCTGCCAACAATATTCTCACATACAACCAAAATGTAGTAATGTAAAAGAGTCCACCTTTTACTGATGCCTATGCCTGGGAGACTGGCTGGCATGAAGCTGGATGTATAAATTATATTCACACTATATCTGGCTGCATGTAGTACAATTCCTTTATTTTGTCACTCCTCTTAGGCACTTTGTATAATAATTGTGTATATTTAAATTGTTCACTGTGGAGCCCTGTGATCCGTGTTCATTGATTTTAGTAAAACAATGAATTTGAGAGACACTGCTCAGGCCCCTGAGCAGGAGCATTGAGCTTATACTCGGTGCTTGAGCCATCAAGCGAGGAAGTGAAGGTCAGGGCTTGAAATAGAAAGTGCCTACACCTTTATTGTCAGGTAAGGCTAATAAGTGTAGAAATAGCTAAAAGGATGGGAATTCGTTGTCTGGTTGTTTCTTTAGTGAAGGATGCTTGGGATGTTGGTACAGTAGTATGAAACAGATAAAGGATAGTTGTTGGAAGGGAGGAAGGTATTTGTGTTAGTGGTGCTGGTATTGTAAAGCCACACGTTTCTGGGATGAGAAGCATGTGGATTTGGAATAAAGTGGTTAACAGGCAACAAATGAGAAGCCCTCCAACTGACATGTTTTAGGATTACAAAATATATGTTTTACCATTGTATCATGAAAGCAGGTTTCTGAAGGTTGTGACATTTGACAAGAATGCTTGTGCATATTTGTTGTGTGGTGTTAGACCTGGCATCCTTGGCGTTGTTTCCCCTGACTTCTTTGTTTTCTAACCTCCTCTTTTGCTGACTTTATTTTTGCTGGCTTTAGGATTCTGGGCACTTTAAAACTGCTCACTAGTGCTATAGTGCAGGTGCTCTTTCCCTAAAACAAGGTAACATTGCCCAATCCACAATGCTCATATTTATTTTACATATTAGTCCCTAATATAGTGCACTACATTGACCAGGACCTGTACATTGAATGCTACCAGTGGGCCTGCAGCACTGATTGTGCCACCCACTTCAGCAGCCCTTTAAAACATGTTACAGGTCTGTCATTGCAGAGTCAGTGTGTGCAGTTATAAACTGCCATGTCAACCTGGCAAGTTAACCCTCTTGCCAGGTCCAAACGTTCTTTTCTAATACACATGAGGCACCCCTAAGGTAGGCCGTAGATGGCCCCAAGGGCAGGATGCAGTGTATTTAAAAAGTAGGACATGTACTTTTAAGTTTTACATGTCCTGATAGTGAAAAACTAGTAAATTCGTGTGCCCTACTGCAAGGCCTAACTGTCCCATAGGTTAACATTGGGATTACCTTATTACATTTTATAAGTGTAATTTCCAGTTGGGACAAGATAGATATTTTGAGTTTGGTGTCTCTGGACTCACAATTCAAAATAACAACTTATGGTAAAGTCGAATTTTAAATTGTAAGTCTGAAAATGACACTTTTAGAAAGTTGGCATTTTCTTACTTTACCCATTTTGTGCCTCTGTCTGTCTCTGAATACACATCTGGGGTGGGTGACAGCTAGGCTTTGTGTATTTCCTCTAGACAGTCACACTCAAAGGGAGCTGGGGTGTGTCATTCACATCCTAATGCCCTATCACCAGGCTGATGGGTCTTCCTGAGCTAGATGGAAGGGAGGAGCTGACACTTGCACCTGAATAGGGCTGGGGCTGTCCACACACAAATGAAATGAAATGAAATTTGTACTTGTAAAGCGCACCCATACCCCCAAAGGGGTGTCCAGGCGCTGTACGCATACCGCTGTGGAACCCTTTCTGGCTTTTCCCTGTGAAATGTCCACTCCTGGGTACCCCCAGGGTGAAGCCAGGCATCCCAGCGCTGTTGGGGCCGTTGTGGAGATTAAGCAAGCTATTGCCCAGAGTTGCAGAGTGGGACCCATGATTAGAATAGGCACCGAGGCGAGAATTATCAGGTCCGAGGAAATTGAGCCCAAGACCCGCCGAGGCGGGAATTGAACCCTGGTCCCGGGCCAGATCTCTGCATCAGGGTCTGCCGCTCTAACCATTGAGCCACACTTCTCCAAAGAGCTGCATACCCCCCTGTAGTGAGTCTGGAGCCAGGACAGGAAGGGCAGGGACCTTGTGCACTTCAAAAGCCTCTCTTTGAAGTCTCTCCCACTTCAAAGCCACAACTGAGTATAAGTACTGGACCCCTGACATCACCAGCTCAGCACACTCTGGACTGGAGGACACTCTGCCAGGAGGAAGGACTGCTGTGCTGCTGAAAGGACCAACACTCTGCTGGGCTCTGCCGGACTTGCTGGACTGCTGTGCCTGTCCTGCTGCCTCTTGCCTGGTGGACTGGACCTGAATCTCTATATCCCCAGAACCAAGTGACTACAAGGGCTTGTTGGCTTGCCTCCTGTTCTGCAGTCTCAGGGACATCAAAGACTTCCTTCAACCCTGCTACAGCCTCTGGACTCTGTCAACTGTGAGTTCTGCCTTGTCAAGTGGTGCCAATCCAGTCCTGGGCCCTTGCAAGTGGCTTTTCTGGCAGTTTTCCTGCAGAATCCATGCATCGTCTGCTCCGAGCCGGTCGGAACTGAAGCATTCTTCTTAGAGGCCAATGCATCACCGCTTCGAGGACTTCGCAGCACCGACATCGCGGCTCCATGACAACGCATTGCCTTCATTGCTAGGGGCTCGATGCCGATACATCCCTGAACTGCGCAACTCAGAACCGACGCATCACCTACAATCTGAAGGATCAATGACGACACAACGCCTTCTCCACTCCGCGCAGCTGCTCCTCGACGCCAACTGTTTGCAGCAGGCTCTGCGTGGCTCCTGTATCCAACCTGCGCTTCATCGCAGTTGGCTTGACTTTTCAGATTTGACCCGGTCCAGTATGACCATATAGCCCCAGTTGGTGCTTTGTGACTCTAAGCACTGTAATTCAAGATGTTCTTTACAAAATTCATAAGTCCGGTTCTACTTATTGGATGTTTGCCATTTTGGTCTTGTTTTGTTCAATACATTAAGCTCCATTTTTCTAACCTCGTGTGGTTTATTGTTGTGTGGTGTTTTCACTGTTTTACTGTATTACGTTTGGCACAAATACTTTAAACATTGCATCTTAAATAAAGCCTGACTGGTCCATGCCAAGCTACCAGAGGGTGAGCACAGGTCAATTTAGGGTGTGTATCTGACTTACCCTGACTATGACTTTGGTTCCTGCTTGGGCAGGGTGCATACTTCTGCCAACCAGAAACCCAGTTTCTACCATCGGGCATTTTGTTGCGGTGGGGATGTGTTCTGTTGCTTTTTGTGTTGCTGTGTTTTTGTGTTGCATCATTGCAACATGATGTTGTAGTGTTGTCCTATGGTTGTTGTGTTGCATTCTGTTTTGACTGTTTTGTTATGTTGTGACTGGTCGTGTTTCAATTGTGTTGCTTTTTTTATGTTTTTTTATGTTCTGTTTTTTTTACTGTAGATATGACAACAAATGCTGCTAAATTTCCACAAGCAGCATATGTTTTTAAGATTTGTGTGACAAATAACCGCTTACCACTAACTAAGATGGTTGAATAGTGCTGATCCAGGTGTTTTTATTATTTAAGAAACAAGTCAGCCAAAATCTGTGTCAGAGACCATGAGCACTGCAAGTGCTAATTCAAGACACGTGCTACTGTTTTGATTGGAAATATAGCAAGATTTGTTGGCATGTCTAAAGTAAGCAATAGAGCATTACACAATAACATATACAAAGCTGGATAACAACACAAGTAAACAAAACAGGGCCCAACACAACAAAACATTCGAAACAGAACACAACAATCATAATATAACACAACAATATCAAATTTCAATATTTCACCAAAATGTAGCAAAACAGAACAAATCACCATTATAATAAACTGACACTAAACAAAAATGCAAAAACATTCATGAAGAACATTACCACCTGCAGAAACCTGTTTCCATAATATAGTGGTAAAAGGTGTTTGCACCAAGGACTGCAACTTATCATTAAGGACATGAAATAGCGCCAGTCAAAAATGTTTTGTCATCCTTTCTCATGTCTTAAATTAGCTCTTGCAGTGCTCACTTTATGTGATACGACCCAGGATGCTAGTGCATGTGAAGTGCAAATGCAATCTGGTAAGCCAGCAACAGTATCTCATGGTTTGAATATGGTTATGAGCAGGTGCGTATTCCACTAGAAAACATCAGCCAGTGACATAACTGCAGTAGTGAGCATATGAGGAAGGGTGGACAGTCAAAGAAGAGAAAGAGATTTGCTAACAAATTGGGTGCACTTTCAAGGTTGGAGAAAAAATAAACAGCAGATTATTTATATATTTTTTACAACAATGAGAGGTGATTGGCAGGATAAAGGGAATTTAGGAGTAAAATTGTGGACATTTGGATGACTAAATTAGAGCATTTGTTAGGCAATAAGCAGTCACATTTTGAAGCTTTAAGAGTCTGTTAACTCTTGTTTTTGAATAAAAATAAATACCATGGATTCTTTTAAATCAACTACATTCTAGGCTCTAACAAGTGATAATTCACTGCCTGGGTTAATGCCCTCTGGTAGACCCCCAAATATGTCCAGAGTATTATAAGTTGTAAAAATCTTACTATGCTCAGTGCTGGCAAAAGAATAAATGCACAAAACTCTGCTCAGAAGCCCACAGCCAGTGCAATTAAATGTTGGTGCACCCAATACCAAGGCTTTCTTCTACCTCGTGCCTCTTTAATTCACTACCCAGTGCTCAATTTGAGCCGGTGGTTTCTGAGGCTCGGCACTGGCATTTAATTAGCAACACCTGCGCTTGTGACAGTCTGTCACAAGGTGGCGCTGTTTGGTTAATTTAGAGATGACCACACCAACAGTTAATTATTGATTGAATATACATTAAAAAATTACTGTTTCCTGCACCCAAGCCATTCTTACAGCTTTGGGGTCTGGAATAGTCTGAGTTGTCACACTTGTAGGAGTGTGATGTTAGTAGTTGTGTTGTTCCTATCATTGGCAGCACTGGCAGGGGCAATGTGTGGTGCAAGCTGCAGTGGCCTCCAGGCGAGAGCCCTGGCACTTCTTGTTTTACAAATTAAGCACTGCCACTACCAGACACTCCCTGCTCCTTTAACTCACTCTTGAAGGTTCATGCTTTCTGACTTTATAATGGGTTGTCCATCTTTCTCCCTCTTTTTCCTTTTGTTTTTTCTCTTTCTCTTGCTCTGGCCCCGACCGGCAATCACCGGCTAAAACTTAGCACTGACTATTTTTAAATAACATATCATGCAATAGTACGTTTCTGCGGTACACAGAACGAAATTACTCACTTAAACTGTCTTCATCTTCCAAACTTGTTGTGCCTGTACTTGCATGCTTGAATGAAGCGATGAAGTTCGGTAACACACTTGTTTTTTCTGAAAAACATGAAAAAGCAAAATGTTGAACAATGACGCTACAATTAATTGTCTTCTAAGAAAAATCAGGTTTTTATGAACGAAAACGTCGCAATTGTATTTTTCTTCTGTGGCATTGGAGATGTGGCTTACTCCCAATGTAACTAAATTTCTTTATTGATTTTTGGTGAACTAATTAACATGTTTACTTAATGTTTGTTAAGATTTTCGGTGCACGTCGCCAATTGAGGTTAATTTGCTTGTGTTATAAATGCTTTACCACAAACACCCTTAAAACAATCACAATCAAAGTGTTATTCTCTAGTTGGAAACCTACTGACATCCTGAACAAAAGAGTGAACAGTTATAATTGTACGTGCAAAAGCAATGTACTAGCAAATTGTTGCTGCTGAAACATAATTACAAAATATTTTTTACTGCAATTATGTGGTTTGTGCACACTGGATTCCTGCTGGAGCTAGACAGGTGTGGAGCAACAAACCCACTGCCTTCCTTCCTGTCTACTGACAGTCAGTTGGATGGGAATAGATGAGGGTGTGGCTCAGCGGCGGTCCGTGCAGGTAAACGCGGTGAGGTGGGGCGGGAGGTGGGGGGAAGTCGACAGATGACGGAATAGGGAAAATAAATACATCCTACTCCGTCGTCTGTCGACATCCCCCACCGCCCCGCCGCTCTTACCTGCACGGACCGGTGCTGGTGTGGCTTGCCTATCAAGGGGCTGGAAGGAAGGAGGCGGGCATACCTTTCAACAGGCCTGGCGGTTTAGGGCAGGGTAGATATATCCCACTTCCCCTGCTCCCTTATCAGGCATTCCCCACCGTTTCACTACCCCCAACAAACTGACAGACAGTTGCGACATTTGGGAGAGGATGGATGTGAGTGTCAATGGTCCAGGAGGGTAAGGCGCAGTACTACTACCCTGAATCCACCCAACCTTATCCATTAAAGTTCGAAATTAATTAATTCAGCTATGGGGTTCAAAAGGTTTTTTTCGATTCATGTTTCATTCCTTGATTTCAAAAAAGGAAACTGGAAGGATGAAAAGGAAGATATCTCTGATTCCACTAGATTTGTTTCAGACAAATGGATTACCTGACCCTTCACACTTCCAACTTGCAACCACCCTCACTCACACACAGTAGCTCTGCGTACAACAAAGAACCTGATGACAGGAAAACAAGCACAGGAATCAGAGTGCATCTGTTTATCTGAAGCACCAATCGAAGCCTTATTTATGTATTGCTAGGTGAGAACAATACAAAGCAATGTTGCATTTCTCATAATAGGCTGCCAGCAGCTCACATTGGCTTTATCAGTCCCCATGCACAACATTACAGAACAAGCATTTGCAATGCAGTCGGTCTCGCCTTTGGGACCTTATTTGTATTTAGCTATGCAGCATATTAGCCTGGGTGCTGAAACATCTACTGTTCTTTAACATGGAGTGAAAGTAAGCACCAAACTGCGTGACACGCCAGATATGGGAACACATGGAGAGAAATATTGCCTTTCAGCGGAAATGGTATAGTCAAAAGCTCTGTTTTTAATATAAAATCAGGGCCTTTGGTGGTCATATCACTGAAAATACAAGTTTTGAAAAAAATATTATGGAAGACAATTTCTATGGACTGGAATCTAGGGAATGCTAAAGTGATTCTGGTATTTTGCTGTCCTCTGCTGGTCATTTTCTATCAAGAAGGTTAAATAGAGGCAGTTGCCAGAACATTTTTAAAAAGAAAGTCCCTCATCTGAAAGCAATTCTGGTATTGTACTGACCTCTGATGGTCGTTTTCTATCAAGACAGTTAAATAGAGGCAGTTGGACAGAAAAAAAAAGTCCCTAAGCGGAAGCAGACAAGTCCTAAGGCTGATCTCCAGACCCCACAAAGTACATACACATATAAGTATATACTAAAGTATATACAAGAGGTCTCGAATGCTCGACCTAAAAAGCACAGAATCCCTGCATCTCTTCCTGTGCCCGATTCAGAAAAGTCCTGGCTGGAAAATGTGAAATAGAAATTATGGATCTATGCCCTGGATTTGAGTAAAATTCGGAATTTCCTGGAATTGACAATAAATTACAAAGTGATCTTGGAAACCTGTGGTTCTTCCAAATTTACAGGAGTATTCAAATGCACATGCATGTATAGGTAAATGTAGCAAGTGTATATTTTAGCATGATTAAATTAAAATCAAAAGTGTATTTGCATTTTTAAAACATTTTATTGCACCTGATAGAAAAATGTCCCTATGTAGAACCCCCCTTGCCCTGTACCAAACTAATTTTGGATGTGTTTTCTCTCCATCTCATTCCTTGATATGAACTTACTTCTGCCCTTGACAAGGAGTAAGTCGCTGACCATATTCAGGGTTGGAATATGTCTGCAAAAATGTGTGACAGTCCACAAACTTTCAAGTTGGGTCTTTAGCTACTTCGGCAGAGACCCCCACCATGGAACACCCCTGACCCACCCATGTGAGCAGATGTATACCCTCACAAACATCCAAAATACTCGTTTTATATAAGTGTGAATAATTCCATTAATGAATGCAAATGCCCTCTTTTGAATCATTGACATGAATTCGCCCTCATAAGAGATAGCATTGGCACACATAGGCGCATTTGTGAAGCAGACAGTGACCCTTCTTAATCTGAAAATGCAGCTAAAAATAAAAATGTTGTGCGATATCCTGGGAAAACATGTACTTTTTTATGATTACTGAGATATTACCTCAGTTCTCAGATGTACTCCTCATGCACTGCTTTTTCTAGTTAGTGAGCACCTAGTAGCACCAAATGGGAAATAAAAATAAAGTGAGGCTTTTATTTTATTTTTTTTAAAAGCAAGTGCGGTCTAATGGCAAATGAAAATTCCTAGGGCCAAATTTATAAAAGAGTTGCATCACCCTTGCGCCACACAATGGAGTGTAAGAGCAACGCAACTCATAAGTTAGATTTATCAAGCCACGCAAGGCAACCTTGCGTGCGCCTGAGTGGCTTGATAAATCTAGAGTAGTGCAAATTGCTGTGTTGCATACTCTGCCCCAGGGAGGCTTTTCATGGGTGGAGTGTGGGCAGTCCCACGCATCCACCCATGGATTTTGACACATTCCCAGATTTACCATTAGTGGTAGACCTGGAAATGTGTCAACATGCTACATATTTCCAGGGGAGGTGAAACGAGGAGAAATATCTTTATTTCTCCTCATTTTTTCCTCTTTCTATGTGTGCTGCACAAAGAGCAAAATGCCTCAGGGGATTGTTTTTGTTCGGGAAGGTGTCCTTTCCTGCACAAAAACATACTGTGTGCAACGGAGGTCCCCATGCATCAATGTGGGAGGGTGCCTGCGTTAGTGCTAGGCAACACATTGTGCGCCAGCGCTGAGAAATAACAGGAATGTGCCGTTTAATGTTAAATATGGTGCATTCCTGCCCTATCACTTGGCGCAGCACATCAAGGTGGCTTTCTGCGCTGCATGCTTATTTGATAAATATGCCCACTAATATTGACCTGTAGTACTGGGGTATAAAAAAGGGACTTTCAGCTAGCATCCATTGTGTAAATGTTGTGCCAGAACAATGAGGAAAGTCGGCCTTTTGTGGGGTCCACCTTTTTACTGCATATGTGCCTATGTGGCTTGAACATCATGAGAAACTGAGATGGCCAACACCCAGGTGTCCAGATATACAGATTCAGTCCAATTCTTTCCACTCCTTCAGACACAACCCCTATTCTTTTGCACTTTACTTGGTAGTAGTGAAGTGTATGTGTCAAAAAATCCCATCAAACAGTTCTACCCGACGTCACGCCAGAAACTCAACAAGGAATGACATTTTATTCATTAGGAGCGGAAAATGCAGGTAATAATTAATATTTGCATATTTATTTTTACTGGAAGTATGTACACCGAAGGGTCAGAAAAAGAGCTATTGACAAAAAACTGAGCAACGTTTTCAACTCAAATATAACGTGGATTTTTACATTTCAAGCGAAATATATATTCAGTGCTCTGTTTTCGTAGTTTGGCACTGAAATGGTTACGCGCATTGAAAAAGTTTTAAAAAAGATGTATTGAATAGCCGGTGAGTATACTCGCCCTGTAGCTAACGCAGAATAATAGGGAATCTGAGAATCAGGACTCTATTGTTGGAAGGAAAACGAGGGAGTTTCTTCGGGAGTTCGCTTTGTCAGTATCTGTAGTTAGCAGACGGTGATGTGGAGTTCATTGCCCGCTGTACAATGCCCACTTCATCGCTCTACTCAAGCCCCGCGGTTTCACATGGACGTGATGCAACCTGCCTTTCATGGCTATTACACTAATGCACATCACAATCAAGCTTATCCTCCGCAGATGGACTCAATCGCTTTAATGACAAGTCAAGGTCATCCTTGATGCTCATTGGCTGTCTGTAGCAAGGCGAGCGGGCAATGCTGAACAAGGGATTCCCATTACTGCCAATGCCTTTCAAAGGCAATAGCAGTATGAGTAGAGATAAACAAAGGACAACAATCATGCGCGTGGAGCATGAGAATGGCAAGCACCCAATTATATCAAATCTTTTCAGGGAACATCTTGGTACATATTTGGGATGTAATCTCCCAATGAAGCCTACAGTATGCTCCTCTGCTTGTCGGTTAATGAGCGCTATTAATAATTATGCTTGAAATGCAGCTTCTGAATGCACAACAAGGATTAGCCAGATGGCCAACGATGGGTTTGCCAGAGCCGAATTAGTGATGTTTTACTGAATTAGTTAGATTCTCGCATTCTAATTGCTAACCATACGCCACTTTGCAAGCGGGAGCCATGTTTGTCAACGCGTTCCTTTGAATCATCATCAATCCACTTGACGGTGGTGGCGGGGCACCATGGAGGATGCTGAAAATGGATGGGACAGTTGTTAGCTTGGAGGGAGCTCAGCGCCTAAACCCCTGGGACAAGAGGTTATTCAATTTCCATCTCTTAAGGGTAGATCTTTAGGATTCGTGCACAAATCCTGGAACATTTTAACTTTCTTCTATTTTTACCTGTTGACACATAAGTCATTTGGAAGGCTTTTTGTACCTCATCTTACTTATGCAGTTGATGTGTCCCAGATTTTGCAATCTTTTCTTCAGAATCCACATTTACTAACTGTGAACAAATTAAGGGGCATATTAACAAGGCGGCGATAAACAATTATCGCCGCTTTTGCGGCCGTTTTCGGCCGAAAAGCGGCGATAATTATATTGCCTTATCAGCAAAGACACGCTATCGCGTGTTTTGCTGATTTTGCTCCCGTTTCCAGCACGCCTGACTTCGCATCGATAATGAGATGCAAAGTAGGCGTGTCTGTGGAAACAACATGGGTAAATATCGCGAAGGCAGCTTCGCGATATTTAGAATGCGGGGAAGCAATTATTTTAATCGCGTTAAGTATGCCTTAACGCAGGAATTTAACGTCTGTTAAATTCCTGACTAAGGCATACTTAACATGGGGGGTGGATTCTGTGGCTAAGACCACAGGCCCTATCATCTAGGATATCGCCGTTTTCCCATGGAAAACGGCGATATCCACGCTATCTCTGACATTTTTATCGCCTCGGCGATGCGCGTTGTTAATAACGCGCTAACCGGGCGATAAATTCCAGAGATAGCCGGCGATAAATATGCAAGCGCTAAGCGCGCTTTGCGATATTTATCGCCGGCCCTTGATAATATGCCCCTAAGTTGCTTTCTCTCTCACTTGCTCCCCTGTGGAATGCCTTCTCTCCGTGTCTCTTTTCATGTATCTTTCCGTCTCACATCCTATTTTATTCCTTCACATTTCCTTCCTCATTTAATACATTTTGTTTGTTTGCCTTATTGTCTCAACTTTCTAACTGAAACCTCTCATGCTCACCGCTCCTCTCTCTCGTTGACTAACTCGCCTTGCTCCTTAATTTTATCCATCTTAACTTTGTCCCCTTGTTCTCTTGACCTCTTTTCTTTTTATTCACTCTCTTCTTCTATTTTCTCATCTACCTAAATCTCATATTTTTCATTTATCCTCTCTCACATTCTCTTCTCTCTACTTCATGACTCTCTTTCAGGTCATCGCTGCATTCCATATGTTTCTGCTTATCTACTCTCAAAACTCCTATCAGAAACGTTTTGGTGAACAAGTCAGCCACGGTATTTATTTAGAGTACTTAAATAGTGCACAAGCACAAGTGAGCATTTAGGCACTTTACATTTAAAAAGGAACCATACAATGAAGATTGCAGCACAATAACACGAATTAAAAGAGAGGAACTTTAGAAGTGGCGGTTTAATTTCTGTAGTCCCAGTAGAATTAGATGCAGTTTGACTGACTGATTTACTTTAAAACCAAGTTATTATTTCACAATTTATTTTATGCATGCCTAGAGACACCAGGCCCTCTGGCACAAAAAAGAGTATGATGTTGCTGAACCACAACAATACTCTAGATGTGGTTACAAACTCTTTTAAGTGAACACACAACTGCCAGTATCAGCACTGCTACACTTTAAAGTGAAGTGACTCCTCTTTTCCTTGTATTCAATATATTTTGCAAACCTGTATCATATACAGTAGCGGCCCGTGGTGGGAGTGCTGCCGGGCGGTGACGTGGGGCGGGGGAGGGGCAGGGTGGGGAGTAGTAAACTACGGAATACGGCCGAATAGAGGTGAGTAAACATAAAAATAAATAAAACGAATTCCGTTGCGCGCGCTGCATCGCCTTTGGCCCCACGTCACCGCCCGGCAGCACTCCCACCACGGGCCGCTACTGATCATATATATTTTTTGGGGCACTCTGTGTTGCATGAAAGCGAATGACTGACTGAACAAAATACTTAGTTTTAAATATTCAGAGACATATTTTACAGAGCAGAGTTTAGAGACTGGATTGACCTAACTTATTCACCACTTTAATACATATTATAAAAAGCCTAGCCTGACCGTTGTTTCCTCCGAATGACAACCCCTGAGCTGAGCAGACACACAGGTAATCGATTTCTCTGGCTCTGCCTGAAATACAGGCCTAATAACCTGCCCGCCCACATCATTTGTGATCAGAAACAACATTGCCTTGCAAGGGTGAGCTGTGGGATGGCCACTCCAAGAAGGGGGGCTCATGGGTCCACCACTTGGGGTCGATGAGAGTCTCTATCTGCACCCACGCTCTAGCCCAGCGCTTCTTAACTTTTTGATTTCTGCGGAACCCCACTGGATCATCACTGGCACCCAGGGATCCCCACTGAGTCACTATTTGAAGCAGAGGACACCCGGCTTAAGCAATTTCCATGATTTGAAACTTAAACAATACGCAAAAATACAGAAGCAAGTATGCTCCAAACAAATGCCGAAATATTAAAATATTTTGTTTAATTCATAATCAAATATAAAAAAGGTCTTCAAATGTTCAGTTTTGCTACTTTCTTTATGTATAGTTTATTTAATTTTGTAAACAGTTGCAGACCCCTGAGTAGGCCTTGGGGACCCCAGGGTCCTTGAACCACAGGTTAAGAACCGTTGATCTAGCCCATCTCTGGTCGCTCCGCTAGCAGCCCTGAAAAAAAACAAGGCAGACAAGAAAAAGGCTATCTGTGCCCAGTTGCTTTGTAATACTGATTTTGAATACAGAAGTGACAGACCAAAGGGCAGGGCTGCTTTCGAAAGCGACATGTCCTCACTGGTAGCTCTGTCGGTCCAAAGTGATAGAGTGTTGTCCGCATCTGCAGACGGTTGACACCTCTGAGCTCCACCAAGCATTGTGCGATGGATGCAAGAAATGTAGAGAGCATGTTTTTCTATCAGTACTGATCTGTGATAGTGTCCTCCTATTATCAACCTTTGTCCAAAATAAGCCCCATCCATTATATATTTGCTAGCATTTATTTGTTGGTTGGAAAATCCATGATACCTGAGATTTCATAAAACTTCAGAAACACTTGAATAGAGCAAATAGCATGAATTGCAAAATATTATGGGCCCCATTTGCAGACCTGCTGGTGCACCTTTGTGCTACTTAGGGCTGGAAAAAAGAAGGGATCATAAAATATACTTCCTGATGCACAGAATTAGGATTTGTGCTTGTTTTCAGTCGTAAATTGCATGTACAATAGTGGGAAGTTCACCATCAGGCAGTGGGAGTCCATACAAAGACATACAAGCTCTTAATTATGTGGGTGTGCACATGCCGCTTGCCACCATCAAAATGCTAGCAAATTTACTCACGTGAAAAATAGATACCTTTTCAGGGTGGGGAAGGGAAGAGAACAAAGGTAAGAGACAGAGCTTTGTACACTTGGAAAATATATTCCTTATACAGAAAAAAAATAGGACACAATTCACATGATTTATCATTGTGGAGTTTTCACATATTAGAAAATCTGCAAGGCTAAACATCATGAATTGGAGTACTCCTGGATATATTTGCATATAGGGGTACCTCAGGAATTCCTTATGAATTCCATAAAAGTGAGAAATCAGCTCCATACATAGGACTAAACTTATGCAAATCAATGTCTAATTTTCTCATGGGTTTGTTAATCCTATATTGGTGAGCTTAAACATGTTACCATCAACATTCCATTGGACATCACACCTTACTTCTGGACAGAGTAAGCATCATATACACAGGTTCTTTGGTCTCTATCCTGTTTCCTATTGCACAGAACACGGGGAGTAGTAAAACGTATGTGCCACAACCAACTGCTATCGGTCCCCAGACTATTACCATGGTACAGCTGCTGTGGTCTGCAGCTAAGAAATCTCTGCACAGTCAGAGTGTCTTGACTTTGTAGCCAGTTAATAAAGCTATTTATTGTCCCTGAACCTCCTTATGTGCCCTTAACTGTAACTCATACCCAAAAGTCAGGTAAGGAGCAATAACTAGAATTATTGGCAGGTTCTGCGTTCAATAATACTACAGTCTCGTTTCATGCAGTTGTAGTGCATATTTGCTCAATGCTGAAGAATCCTAAGTAACTTATTCATTATAGCATTTATTTACCGACCTCCCAGCTCTCGTATCACTGACTTAAACAAAATACTGAAACCTGCTTTATACTTGTTAACTGAGCTGCTTGCAGATGCTCCCCACTTTTTGCCCTATTCTGAACTGCTAAATGCTGTGGTAATTGATCTGAGAGTGTGCTAGGTCTTACTAACCAGGCCCAGCACCAGTGCTCTTTCCCTTAAACTGTAAATGTGAATTGGTACACCCAATTGGCAAAGTACGTTTACACCCTTGTAAGGCCCTAGTATATTGTACCAGTTGTATCCAGGGCAGGGGTGTAAAAGGGGTACCAGGGCTGCAGCGCTTATTGTGCTACCCTGAGTGACCCGAGTAAAAACACCTCACTGCATTTAATATATGTCAGTCACCCCTAAGGTAGGCCTCCTATAGCCCAGGAGGTAGAATGCAGTATATTACATGTGTGTAAGTATATGTGCAAGCATATACTGACCGTGGTAGTGTTCTAAACATAATTCTACCGCAAGTGACTGGTGGTCCATAAGATACCATGGGCTGGCATTAGGACATTACCTATATGTCCAGCTCCATTATGGCCCGGCCAATTTCTTTCATGTTTGGTGCCAAACACCGTGCTTTTTAACTCCTGACACACTGGTGGTAACGAGATTTAACCAGTATGTACCCAGGTGACACTTTAGACAGCTTCCACCTAGTTTAACCAGTGTTCCTGTGCCTTAGCAGGCTTTTTCGAAGCTTTGCCACCAAGACAGAAGTCTGACCTCATGCTGGGAACTGTCTGCTACTCCCAGAGGCCAGAGACAAAGACCTGTGTGAGCAGAAGGTAACACATCCACATCCACCCACACAGGATGGCTAGTAATTAGACTGGTGAGGTGGTGAGCCTCAAAGTCTTCCCTGGTGCCACTAGTCAAAGGAACTTGCCCCTACTCGAAGACAAAGCCTTCCCCTGCCCCATGCACTATATTTGATGGGCAGGCGGTAAATTAGCTATGCAGGAGACATCCACCTCCACAAGGCTGACCACACCTGTAGGGTGTTGCACCTGAGTTGTACAGCCGAGGATGGTTCTGGCCATCTTAAAGTTAGGATTAGAAACAAGTTCTGACTAGTTTTAGTGACATACACCCACAGGATGTTGTCACTACTGGGGTGGATTAGCCGCAGGACTAGATGCCCGTTGGCTACTAGTCCTCACACCCACTAACACCCCCTAAATCTAGGATTGAAGGGACACCCCAGACACCAGAACATCAGTTTCGACGTGATACCAAGAAGAGACCCATTTTCATGACAAGGTAGGACTCCACGAAGATAGGTGCTAATCTCTGCACCTGTGACCGCCACCCTGCCTTTCGACTCGACTAAGGCAAGAGACTGATTCCAAAAGGAAGATGAACCCCTCTGTAAACTCCAAACTTCACTAGAACTCCCTTGGACTAGAGAAACTAGTCCCCTGCAGTTGGCAGGCACAAATCACAAAGCCCACGACCTTGAAGCCATACACTCCGAGCCACCCAGCATGGCTGCTCAAAGTCCTTGTGCAGGTGGCTTCTGGCCACTCAAAGTCCTTGTGCAGGTGGCTTCTGGGAACTGTAGTCCCAACCATCAGTGAGGTTCAACTTCCTACAACGTTCCCCTGGTCTTCTGGATAAAGATCTCCTCAACCAGAATGCTTGCAGGTACCAAGGCTTGTTGGTGGTCAGTCCGACTACTACCTGCTTTATTTGATGCTTCAAGAAAAGAGATTCATCTGCTTGAACGACCAACCACTCCTGTGGCTCCATCATAAAGATCTTGCATTTGTTTTTACCCTCTCTTCACATGCCTGCCAGCTCCTCTGGCCGTGGTTCAGCACCATGGATAGCCAAGAGCACCTCTGCACCCGAGTCCCCAGAGCCAGGTAGATTGGATCTGCCTGAAGACTCTTGGTCCAGGGCCAGCTCCTTGCTTTATTTCCACAGGGTTTTGCTCAACTCACGCTACAAGTATCTTTTTGCTAAGGTAACCATTTCAACACATGAGTCTGATTGACAGCTGTTTGACAGCTGGAAGTGCACCTCTGCACCCCCTTGCCCTGAGCCAGGTAAAATTCTGTTGTGAACTGATCTAAGGTCTCCCCGAGACCTTAACTCTGAGTGAGTACCATTGAACTCACTCTCTAAACAAAGTATCGATTGCATATATGTGTTTTTCCTATTGACCACAACATTAATGTTTTTCACATTGCAAAGTATTGATTTATTTATTGCTTGAAAACTGATAACTCCAGTTAAACTGCATGTATTGATTTCATTTTGGTGTCTAAAAATATGTAAAACTCATAGCTATTTTTATAAATTGGTGTCGTATTTCTCTCAAGTCGCGTCAATTATTTAACGTCCATGTTGGAGAATGTGAAATGCTTAACACATGTTCCTATAAGTAGCCTGTCTGCTCTTTGCTACTCTACCAGTACTGAGAGAAGGTGTACTGAGAGAGTACCCAGGGTCCATCTTAGTGTATTGTGCTGGTATCACATGGTAAGGCACCCCTCCCATACCACATAATACTTTCACTTTGCAACAATACTTACAAGTAGTATCATAGTAATTGATATTTATAGATCACAGTGCTTTGTGGTGGAAAATCCTGGGATCAAACCAGCAACCAAATCTCTAGGTATAAGGAATTAATTAAATAGTGAATTTCCCTGCTCACCTAACAGATCACACAGTCAACGTAAAAGTCTCCCACAACATTTAATCCCCCAAAATTACCTTCAATACCATACTCAACCAAACAGCGATTCCAGATTGAAGACTGTTTCAACAACATAAATAGTTATTATTTAGAGATAAACTACGAAGCTATCACAACACCATAGATGTTGAGCCAAACCCCGAAAACAACCATTACAACCCAGAAAAATATCCATTATAACCCAAAAACTGGAGTGAGTGTTTTTGCTCCTGTCAAACCTAAAAAAAATAGAACTCATGATCCAAAAGCCAACAAAAAGTGAGTTAATGAAGAACTTGCCGAACTAAACCAAACCAATTGCAAACTGAAGACATATGGCAAATTACTGTCCAAAATCAACAAAACATGATGCAAAGTACATGGAAAAGTTCTTTTATAAGGTCATCAAGATAGTTATTAGTGACTCAAAAGTGTAAAGTTTCCATTGACTGTGAATTGCATCCTGCTTAAAATAATTCATTTAATCGCTAATAACATCACAAGCCTAATTATACATTGCTCTTAACATGCGCACTGAAACATGTAGTCATCACCAAACTTCTCAAGACACAGATGGCACACCCTCAAATGTGTTCAACTACGGTCCGATTTGAAGTCTTCCCTGCATCAGCAAAGTTGTAGAAAGAGAAGTAAATACAAAACCTCAGGAACAGCTTGAACAAACAATCATAATAAAGATATAAACAGAAATGAGAAAAAGAGTGCTCTCACAATCCTACATCTCTCAGAGCACACTATATATGGGATAAATTACTCCATTCGGTAATCATAAGAATATTAGAAATCACAGAGAAGCCCCATGACCGTATGGAGGACTGAGCCTGAAGGTTGACTTCCTTTATAAGGTCCTGGAACTATGTGGTGGCTTGCAAATTTCCTTCAACAAAAGGCATAGCGTATTTCATACCAAATAATACATGGTTTTACCATCACCCTTTCCACAAACCGCTGACATTCTTCATACCTTGCTCTTTAAAGTGAAAGAGATGGTATGGTTACAGACATGAAAAATACAAGTAGAATCTTTTTAATTTTAAAGAGAAAGTTTATTTATGCAAAAGAATTAATACAATCATAGAAATATAAATAAATACAGCAGTTGAAAGAAAGGAGAACAGTAATATAAAAAAAGGGGGAGGGGAAAGACAAAAGGAACTTGTGCATGAGTGAAATAAAACTACATCAAAGTTTGATTGTAAATATCAGAAAAGCAGTAAGATATGAAGAAAACAATAGATAATATACAAGAAAAATAATTTAAACAAAGGCGGAAGTCAAGGATGTTTAAGTACTTCTTGAGCTGCCGGCAAAGGGATAAATGATCATTTGGCAGAATCATCTAATAACTGTGTAATCAATGACCAAACTTCTTGCCGTTTTAAAACAAGAGATACAGGTTCCATATAAGCAGTATCTAATCTATGATTGTAACAAACTGCGTACCACCATGCTTTAGACGACATTTGTTTAGAGTCCTTCCAATGTTTAGTAATTTGCTGAAAAGAAATTGCTAATAGAACATCTACTATTTGCAAGTTAAATGAAACATTGGCCAACACATTAGAAATGCTTCCTAAGAACACATTTGAAATAGAATAAGGAATGTTTAAACAGTATATAGAATACATTTTAGACCAAACTTGTAGCCAGCAAGTAGAAACATAGGGACAAGTAAATATTAAAGGTTTCAGGTCAGCCTTTTGTCCAGAGCATTTCCAACAAGTGTCTGGGATATCTGGGCTAATTTTGTGAAGAAGAAGAACAGGTGTTGTAAAGAGTCTATTGAATAGAAAAAAAATTGTTTATGTTGTATTTGCTGCTTGAGAGAATTTCCTAATTTTAATCCAAATCTGCTTCCAAGTAGAGATAGGTAAAGTGATATGAAGATCATTTTCCCAGGCGAGTTCCATATATGATTTAGGACGATCATTAGAAGTGCATTGAAAAATTAATAGAAGAAGCTTTTGGATTGGTTTGTAAAAATTAGTGAGATTAATGGATGATGGTGTATTGGTAGCAGATGGGGATTGGAAACGAGAATACGATTCAGAAAAGATATTTTGTAGGGTTGTGAATTTGTGACTAGAAGAAGATGATAGGCCAAAGAATGCTTGTGAAAAAGAAATAAAGTGTCTTTATTATATATTTGTTTGACCCAAATTGTCCCCTTCGATCTCCAAGCTAGCCAGTAAATGTGTTTGTTGTTTAACTACAAGTAGAATCTGTAGTGAAAATTAAACACACCGCAACAGCTAACAATTGGCTATAATGACATGCAGTAGGCAAAAGTAAACATTTTGCCATTGTCAGTAATAGAAAATGGGTTATTATTTTGGGAGGGTTATCCCTATTACCTTAATAGACACAACCTGGTTAGATCAAAACATAGTTCTGAGAGTGTCTCTGCTCAAACTGTGATAGCTATAGTGCAAGCAACAACAAATCTCCAGAGAAGCATGTGTTAAGTTTAAGCAGTATCAACAATTTTTAAGTAACAAACATAAAATTCCAAATCAATGTGAAAAAGAGAGACAATGCAATGAGCAAAAAGATGCCAAGATCATGAAAATAGGATAAGGGGAACTGGAGATATGAATATTTAAGGTTTAAGGCAAAAAGCACCTAAAAATAAGTGAAGTGCCATTGGAGATTAGATCCATTAAATGGGTCGTCCTGGTCCACGTTTTTACCTCTAGGCTTAGCTATTGTAATAGAAATCAAAATCTTGCAGTGGGGCAAGGACCAATGTTGTGGCTGGCAAGAGTCCTTCAAAGTTGGATACGTCATTTTTGTGCTCCCCCTGAAGCCTTTCAGTGGGAGCACAACAGTAGCACCAACAGTTCAAAGAGGGACAAAGTCAGATGTTGTGCCTGCTGAGGATTAAACCCAGATCAGTTGACTGGGGGTGAGTGTTTGATTGGCTCAAACGTTCCGTCCATCATCCCCTTTTGTATCGCTGAGGATACTTTGTCGGCTGGATAAATTTGCTGCCTTGCACCAGCCGAAGATTTTACCTTCAGACAATGTCACTCGTTTGGATGTCAACATCTTCTATTGGGGCAAGGCTGGAAGTTGTAACTGGGAAGAGCTCCATGAATCCAGGTACTTTTACCATATGGGCCAGTTGAAACTGTTTTAGGGTAGAAAAAATGTCCAAAGAAGAAGAACCTGTTTTTCTTGCCCACTGAGGGAGTGACTCTCATGGGCAAGCCTCAGTCCTTGTCTCGATCCTTCTAAAGAAGACTAAGTCCCACTTTTCTCCTGCTGCTAGGAAAGTTCATTCTGGTCACTCCTGCAGCCCCTGGTTGGTCAAAGCATGTTGCTTGGCCCCAGGTCTCTCACAAGCCAGATCTCCTGCAAAGCCCAGTCCTCTGTGTCAGCTGGGCCCTCTTGGAGGCTGTAGCCCTCTGCTTTTTTGTGTCTCTACAGCAGGCAAAAAGGATGCCACCCACCTGACCCTTTGACCACAGTTCCAGTCCATGGGCGCCATCAAGGAGTAGTATACCTTGAGTCCTTTGATGAATCCTCTTCTTCCAGCCGTAACCTTCCTTCAGCAGAGACATTTTGTTCAAGTTACTTTTGAACAAGTCTAGGTCCAAGAATGTTCTGAGGAGGTGGTGGTTGAGGTGGCAGATTCATCCTGTGCACTTGCCAGTGACTGGATAAATCACTCTATTCTAATTATGTTCTCAAAGTCCCTCATCTCCTTTTGTAGCATGTCCCCTTTGCCCTACTGTAAAATTACCCAGGAGCCCCTGTTTCAATATGGCAGAACCCTTCTGCCACACGTCAGGTCTGTCTTCAGTTCTTTGGCTACTTCCCATAATTAGATGAGCTCACTTTCCACCTGAGAAGATTCAAACTGGTTCTTTTCCCCTCCTTCACTGGAGGCTGGCTGTCTAGGAGGGTTCTTGGGATGAACAGGAGAACCCTTCCTTGGCATCTCCAAATCAAAAGAGGTAGTGTTAAGACTGTCCTTTGTTCTGTTAACTGTTCTTGTGCTTTCCCAGGTAGCTAATCCCTGCCACATGGTCAGCAGTTCACACCTCCTGTTCTTCCTGGGCTCAGAGGCAGGCCACTATCTTCTGAGCCAGGGTTCTTAACTGGAGGTGTGATTGGTGTCTGAAATGGTTTATCCAATATCAAATCCTTAATTTTTAAGAAATAGTTTTTATAGTCCTCATCTCATGTTTACTGTTTCACTATGAAAATTAAACATTGAACATCAAAAATGTGTTAATAAAATTATTTAATTTGAAGGTAGGTAAAAATTAGTGGAAAAAAATGTAATGCTCCCCATAATTACCAGGCGTGGTAAACTCTGCATTACTGATAATTCAGATTCTTGTTCAAAGAGGGATTTGTGTAGATCCAAAAACACAGCATACTTGTAAACAGCTCCAAAGAGGGCTGTTTTTAAAGGAATGACAATAGATGGGAGAGATCTGGATGTTCAAGCAGAAGGGAGTTGACACAGGAGCTGAGTTATGGCTACAGGATGCAAATGGAGGTTTCTGGGGTCTCACACTGTAATTACTGTATTGGGATAAAAAGCTGGGATTCAGTGAAAGGTGCAAGGTCATTCAGGTTTTAGTAGAAGTTAAGTCCCCACTTGGTCATAGATTTCAGCAGCAGAGTAAACATGTTTCCAAATGAATTCAAACCTACACTTGGAAAACCAAACTCTATCATAATCTTTTTTTATTCTTCATTTGTTAAATATGAGATACACTTTTGCCTCTGCCCTGGTCTGTTTGCTGACTTCCAGTAAAATAAATGTGTGACGTTTTACATTTGTGTTTCTTAAAGTTATCCTGCAGTATATCTCCAGCTATCTTTTCAGCATACTTTGTTTCTACAGTTTTTAACAGCAGCGGCCTCTCTATTAGTGGAGAGGAGCGCCGCCACCCCCCCCCTGCCACCACCAGTACATAAAAGGATAATAAAACAGGTTTTAAACCTCTTTTATTATCGTTTTATTTTAAACCTTTGGACCCGCCCTCAGGACGCTGCTGAGTCTTCGGGGTGGGTCCAGGGGATGACACTGCTGGTGGGGGAATGGTGGGCACTCCCTTCACTGCGCATGAGGTGTTTGGCTGGCTGTCTCAAGCCGGTCAAACCACCCATGGGCAGTGAAGCTCTCTCCAGCCTCAGCTGGAGAGAGCAGGCACAGGCTCCCAGTCTGCCTGGGAGCGCAAGTTGCCGATGCTCAGGCCAATCTTGAAGCTGCTCTCATGAGAGAGTAGCTTCAGGATTGGCCACAGGGCAGGTTGGGAGCCTGTGCCCAGCCCCAGAGCCAGAAACAGGAAGATCCGATGTGCGGGAGACGGTGGCGGCAGTGTTAAGGTAAGTTTATTTTTATGTTTCCTGTCTTTTTTTTTTTTTACCCAAACCCTCCCCACCTCCCTCCTCTGGCCTGGCGCACCCCCCCCCCCCACTTTGGCAGGGGACAGGCCGATACTGGTTTTTAATGTGGCAATCATTTCACAGTAGCCACAAAAACTATTGTAAGCATCATTTAAATTCTCTGTCCCCCTGAATTGTGGCACTAAAAAGACTGAAAACTCGCACCTGATTAGAAACTGTGGGAAAGAGGAAATAGAATTGCAAAAAATAGCTGAAGAAAGATGTAAAATGTAAGAATGTCGGATAAAGGGGACATAACAACACAAGTAACTTTTTTCACTTTGAAATTGTCAAACCGAACCAATTTAATCACTCTATAAGTGGTAAGTCATTTTCAGTCCAGCGGCCACAACTCTGGAACAAACTCTCCTCTAATTTTGGTAATTAATCTGTGAATTCTAGGTTTAAAAAAACCTGAAGATGTCAGCTTTTGATAATAAGTTCTGGATTCCCTACGTCAGCGTCAATTTGAAACTTTATACAGTCTTTGCATTCCTTTTATGAGATCCTTCACAGTTAAGGACCCTGAAACCACTTTGGAGGTGTTGTTGTCCTTGAATTAAAACTCTCACTCTCTCATTGACCTCCTAAATCCTTGAAGTAATTTAGTGACATCAGGGTCAGACTGGGGACCCAAAAACTGCCCTGGTAAAAATGCTCAAACCAGCACCGCTCCCTTCAGCTTCTCAAAATCAATTAAACCACCCACACTCCCTTTGTCTCCTCGGTCTATCACTCTCTTTCCAACCATCAATTCTCTTTCTCTCCTTCTTTCCTCTCTTGGTATTCACCCTCTCTGATCACTTTCTCTCTACCACTTCCGCTACCACTTCCACTACCCTCCCTTTCTCTCTCTCTGGAATCTTTCCCCTCCCTTCTGCAATTAACCTCAGGGACCTAGGGAAGTGACAGAGGCACCTGGAGGGGCCCTTGGCTTTCACAACAAACCTCCAAGTGCTCAGCGCGGTGGAATAAAAGGCCTGTCTGGCCCTGACGATATGCTGAACCACTCAATCACTCAGTTAAAAGTCTTTGCTTTCACAGTTTTTCCTGTCTTATTGTTCTCCTTTTACTATAGATGGTTTGTCTACTTATTTATTATAGCCTCATAGCCCGCTGCCAAGGGCTATACCGGCTGTTAAAGGCCCTGATCCCGAGTTATAGGCCCAAGCCGCAGGCGAGGGCCTATAACGAGGGAGAGGGCCTTTAACAACCGGTATAGCCTGAGGCAGAAGGGCTATAAGGCTATTAGAACATTCCACCCACTAAGGGTAGAATGTTCTAAATTAATAATGGAGAAACAAAAAGACAAACATTGGAATGTTGGAGCGCTGGGCTTATACCAGCCATTATAAGCCCAGAGCTACTCCATTGTCTTCAATGGAGCTCCCAACATTCCAATGTTCTAATATGCTTTACACTTTATCCTGATCTCTTCAAACTCTCTCTTTCTCTTTCTTGGCTCCTACTTCATCTCTAACCTTTGTCCCCACTTTCTCTCCTCCTTTCTTTCATTTGCCAACCCGAGCCTTTGTCTGCTTCTGGTCCCATCCTTGGCCACTTCTGGAATCAACGTAATTGATCTGTACCTGATTCTATGTTCCAGCACCTGTTGTACTGCTTTCATTCCTCTAATTTGATATATATTGAAGCATGTCAACTCTTGTTTACGCCGGAACAAAGCAAATACAAGGAGATGATGGACAGAGGACTGAAACTTTTCAGACACTCACCGCCAGTCACAGGCTCAAGACTGATTTGCACATGGCTGGGTCTGAACTGGGGTGGTGAAGTGAGCTTAAGAACGATGATGTATTCAGTAGGCCACGCTAGAATAATGTACATTGCACAGTGATCTGTAACTGTTGGAACGCTGTACATGCAAGCTTGAATGTGATATCCATTGCAACTGTACTAACAAAGTCTGAATAAAAAGAATAAAAAAAAAAAAAAAGAACGGTGATGGATTCAACCCAGATCTGTGACTGGGAATGAGTATCTGAAAAGTTTCAGCACTCCGTCAATCATCTCCATGTGTTTGCCTTGTTTAGGCCTGGGCAGAATTTCGATTACACTGGAGTAATTTGAGTTATTTCAAAGAGTAACATGGAATTACAGATAATTACACGAATACTCCTGCATTCGTGTAATTAAGAGTAATTCGGAGGAAAAAATCCTAAAGTGAGAGCACATTTAGTGAGCTTGAGCAGCTGTTTGTGCTCACTATTTATGTTCTGCTGCATTTAGCGCTGTTTCCTAACACTAAATGCATCCTCACGTCCATTTTGAACGTGAAGATGCATTTTTGTGCTAAGAAAATAGCACTAAAGGCTGGTAATAAATTGGGGGAAAATCCTACCACAAAAGTACATTTAGTGGCTGCTCATGCTTGCTATTCATGTTCCGTTGCTATTTCATAGACCAAAATGCATCCTAGCATTCATTTTGGACACGAGGGAGCATTTTTGCACTAAGAAATAGTTCTAAACGCAGAAGTAATCTTCTCGTATAATTCGAGCATAATCTCTCAGAATTCTTAGGTAATTCCAGATTATTATTCTACACTGAACTATGCACATTAGGGCCACCCCTACTCTTGTTCCTTGTACAGCATGCTCATACCACAATGTTGATTGTACTATTGCAATGCACAAATAAATAAATAACCCACACACACACTGACCTTCTCCGCAACTCAATTAAGCACTCACTAACTGATCTGCTCAGCCACTCACTCACAGACCCCCTCAGTCACTCATTCCCTCACCTGCTTAATCAACCCTTCATGCATGCAATCACTCAGTGAGCGAGTCAGACAGTCACTCACATAGTTAGCGAGATGCGCGGGCATGGGCAAATTAAATGTTCTGTGAAGGGAGAAAAAAAGTTGTGTAGGCCAAAAGTATGTAATGATTTGATTCATGCTTCTGTCAGTAAAGCAGAACTTGTTGAGAAGAGCAATGAGCTGTTTTGACAATAATTTGCATTCTCATATGTGTTTTATTATAAACAACTAATTAAGGAAGCGAGAGAGAGAAAAAGACGCAGGCCATGCTCCTTTCTTCAGTAATCAAAGAGGAGGCATTCTGCTGAGCACAGTGTTGTTCTGCCTTTCAGCGAAACCGTTTTAACTCATTTAGAAGTATCACTTTCAAGTTAGGCGTTTGAACACATATGAGAAGAAAACAGTATTCCCGTTGTTAAAATTCAACACATGTAATTATGACATACCGTGAAACCATCAGAGCTCATTATGTGTGGGCACTGTGGCTGACACACTCAAAACAGCAACACGGCCTATCAGTACTAAAATGGCATGTTATAGTTGGCCATGACCAGCGATACATACGTTCAGTAAATGACAATGTTTTATTTGGAGCTTTATTGTAAGACATGATAATTGTATTTTTTAAATGGAAATTAATTAAACAAGACGTATATATTCAGTGGAAACCTGGGGCCATATTATCCATAGTGGCCTGGGTGTGTGACGTTCACTTTGGTATTACAGAATGGGCTGCAGCCACCTGTATAAATCTGTTTCCAATACAGATAACAGCACCGCTACATATGTGCCGGTACAATCTCAAAGGGGCATTCCCTCATTTGCATGGAAGTGTGACTCCAGAGCAGTGAGGGAATCATTAGCCCTTATGCATGGCTATACTATAGATGCCAGGACAGAAGAAAAGAGGCTGTCACAAGGCGCACTGACTGCACCCCAGATAGAGGTGGCACACAGTTGATGCACACTGAGGGAACCCCTCAGAACGGGGATAGCAGGCCCAGTGGACTCCCCAGGCATCCCCTTAAAAGTGTGTGTAGTTAGTTACTGTATCTGCCAGCAGGGAGATCTCTGCTCTCTTCAAAATGCAGGCTGGGTTGCGGCCTGAACAGTGAAATTTGATCCGGTTGCTACAAACAGCTGGTCTGACTTTGACTAATGCTCGGTTCCCAGTGCAAGAACTGATTCGCTTCTGCACTCAGAACAGTGCACTCAATGTGGTAGTGTGCACTTACCTAGTCTGTGCCTGGTGCACCCAGTTAAAGATGTGCTGCGGTGTAGCCCAGAGCAGTGAGCCCTACCTATAATATGGAAAACATCTACTATCAGCTCCAGCCTGAGACACCATCACCATTTCTAATGGTGTATCTGCAACGATGGCTAGATCGCAGAGACTGCATTGTGCCGGGTAAATTTTGCGTCAACAGGTGCCCCACCCGACAATGTCCAAAATCACATTTGAACAGACTGTAACATGGTCCAACTGTTGACACAAAATTGTGCACACACAGTCTACGTAATCAAGAGGTGTTGGAGCAAACTAACATCTCCTTGTGTTTGCTTTGTTCGCCCTAAGTTGGCAGGGTATGCCCAGATGTGGGTCCCTTGCTCACTTTGCCACTGGATTCAAGCTAGCCTGACTGATGAGGGCTGTTAGCCCGAAACCGGTCCCAGGATGCTTGCTTCCGGTCCAGGGAAGACATGGCTTGGCAGTTCGGGCTGGATTGTTCCCATGAGGCACATGGTCAAGACTAATTTGCATATAGCTGTGTCTGAACTGGGGTGGCGAAGTGAGCTAAAGAACGATGATGGATTCAACCCAGATCTGTGACTGGGGGTGAGAGTCTGAAAAGTTTCAGCGCTCCGTCCATCATCTCCTTGTGTTTGCTTTGTTCGCCCTAAGTTGGCAGGGTATACCCAGACGTGGGTCCCTTGCTCACTTTGCCACTGGATTCAAGCTAGCCTGGCTGATGAGGGCTGTTAGCCCGAAACCAGTCCCAGGATGCTTGTTTCTGGTCCAGGGAAGACATGGCTTGGCAGTTCGGGCTGGACTATTCCCATGAGGCACAGGGTCAAGACTGATTTGCATATAGCTGTGTCTGAACTGGGGTGGTGAAGTGAGCTAAAGAACGATGATGGATTCAACCCAGATCTGTGACTGGGGGTGAGTGTCTGAAAAGTTTTAGCGCTCCATCAATCATCTCCTTGTGTTTGCTTTGGAGCAAACTAACTGGCACAGGTGCAGTCTCTGAAACAAACTCTGAATGATCACCATTATTTATACATTTGCTTTCCATAGGGTTGTTCCTTCTGTCTACTTTCCTATGATGTGCGCATTATCACCATCATCAGGTCTTTGCCTTATTGTGGCTCCATAACAATAACTAGACAGTATGTTTTGTATTGTTCTTTAAATGAGATGTACTATTATGTAAGTAAAGGAATTTTACTATCATCACAACCATTCAAAGGTAAGTAGGTAGGCTACCTTCACTTGCTATAATTTGGTATTTCTGCAGTTTCTCACACTAACACATGCAGAGTTTTTTCTGTTGAATGTGAATAATTCTTTCTGGTCCATCCAGGTAGGTAGTAGATTGTTACTTCAGGGGAGTGTGGAATTCCTCACCTTGCCTTTTGCTGAGACTGTGGAAATACATGCACAGGGTGACCCATGGTGTGTGCAGTCTGTTATTCTAGGGTCATTTTAACTTGAGAGCGTGTGTTGCTCCACGTTTAGGATTTTATCAGGGGCGTGTCAAATATGCGTAGTTTGCATATTTCTGTGAAATTAAAGCGCAATTACATGAAATTACGCATAATTATGCAAAATGCAAATCCTGCATTTTGCGCTACAGTGCAGCTAAAAATACGTCCTTGCATCAGTTTTTGATGTGAGAACACATTTAAACTAAAGCAGTGAACAATGAGAACAACAACCATCGCCTTCTGTTGTTCCAGTGGTTTACAGTATTTTTTACTGCGATTTACATGCTCAAAGTTAATTTTTACTGTGAATGGCGCATAATTACGTAAAGTGGCATAATGCGCATTTTCGCAAAATTTCACGTCACAAGAGTAACATGAATTTCCACAAATTACACGAAAATACGTGAATTTCACTGGTGTTATTTAAATTACGCTCAGGCCTAGTTTTTATTAGCATTTCTTTCTATCTTCCACAGATTTGCTATATTGTATGCCTGCCCCCGAATTCAAACTTTTAGACACTTAACAGGTGAAATGTGTAACCCTACACAAGTGTAGTCATTTTAGTTGCTTTGCAAAAAATAGAAGCAAGGTACTCTCTGAAAACATTAAACCAGGCTCCCCATCACATGAAATTATACAGAGGAATTTCTAAACAAGATAGAAGTGACTCATGCCTACACAGTTCTAGTGCATGATCTACAAACAGTCCGGAAAAACATAGGAAAGTTTGGAATTTCATTTAACAGTGGAGACCTTTCAAATTCTGTCAGAATTACATAATCTTACTCACTTCTTGAGTTAAGGATTTCACTAGAGGCTCTTTGGAGCAAAATAGTCTCATGCTCAACATGATGTTGCTAGGGCATCCACTGGCTACAAATATGGCATACTCTACTGCAAGAACCCTAGCACACCACCCACACACCTAAGGGTTAATCATGTGCTCATTATAAATACGTTCAGCCCACATCCATCTACAATTGTACATCAAAGGAAAGGACATGTGATGTCAGTAGGTGGCTTCACATTCTGCTTCCCATAATGGCTTACATGCAGTAAAATCCAGCCAACGTGCAACACTGTTTACTCATGGGAGCTTTCGTTGACTTCCAAACATTTTGGCAGGCGGGGTTTTTTTGGGAGACATCTGGAAATAGACTCTGACTCAAAACTATGGGGCCATTTCACAATGGCAAATTAGGTTGCAAAGGTAAGTTTAGATTAGAATTTACCTGTATTTTACCTTCTTTTTTGCATAGCAGACATTCTCAAAGTGCTACCTGACAGGTGCCATTTGTTTTCTCCATGGGGGATTTCTCTGCCACAAGTGCAGAGAAATCTGAACTCATAAATTCCACACAAGGGATGGGAACAGGGCATTTTTCAAGTTATCGTTTGAATTTGAGATTTTAAACACCTACAAAAGTGTACAGGAGTTTCTCCATGAGAAAAATGTTTTACTAGCAGAGATATGAAGAGCTCTATTGCCCTCATACAGACTTCTCTGCTGCTGAGAATGCCACAAAGTGGGAATAGGAGCCTTTAAAAATTTCACATGGCATTCCCGGACGTATGCCTAGAAACCTGGAATAAAATAGATAAGTATGCTAGGGTAGAGGTATAAGTCTCTGATGTATTTTTTTATTTTTTTGTGAATAGGGCCATCAGCAGCCATTCGTGCAGGTAAGCACGGTGATCGGGAATGTCGACAGATAACAGAATAGGATTTATTTATTTATTTTTCCCTATTCTGTCGTCTGCCAACCCCCGCACCGCCTCACCGCGTATACCTGCACGGACCGCCTCTGAGGGCCATATGTGCGTTTTAATGTTTTAGGTTTTAAAATACTATAGAGGTGTCTGGCTCCTAGGAGCAAAAGTTTGAATCCAGCACTGTAACTGGTTTTCTACAAACTGATTTCTACAGTCCAGCTGTGATCCATAAGCACTAAAGGACCTCTGTCTTGGTTCAGGTACTCACAATAGTAATAAAGCACAATAATACTTTATTGAAGAGTAAAATATATGACTATCATGAAGCCATTCAACAAAGAATATGCATTTATTAACATGTAAGAAAATGTCCCTTTTTTGTGGTCACCCCATTTTTCGCCCTCATTGTAGTGTTGGTTTTTAGGCTCTACACACTGGGGCACTGCTATCTAGTGCCCAATGTATGTGCTCTGACCCCTAAAACATCTCAAAATTGGCTAATGCCTGATTGGCATATTTGACTCTCCATGAGGCTATATTATACAGCCATGGCATGAAAAGTTAAATGTCACAAGTGAACCACAGCAATTATTGTGCATCCACTAATGTGACAAGGAAAACATTTTTCAGATCTGCCAAGGTAGCTTGAGTACTGCAGTTTAAATCAGCAGTACGACCTGTTAAATAACCCTTTCACAGGGCAAAACGTCTCTTTAAAATATTAATAAGTCACCCATAACTGGACCTTGTAGACCACAAGATAGGATGCCTAGCACTTAAAATAGGGACATATAGAAATGTAATATTGGCATGATAGCCCCCAAAAGTTATTTTCACTGTGGAAGACTCTGGCTGTCCAATAAGAAAAACTAGAGTGTAGATTATAATATGAATTCTGCTGTGTTGGGTTTGGTACAAGCCAGAGAAATGGTCCTACAGCTATTTTTTTATTGGTTATTCAAAATCCAACCCAATCAATAGGGAAGTTAGGGGGGAAGCTACCATTACCTTGATCTTGAAACCGGGTAAGAACCCAGCCCGTTGTGGGTCTTACAGGCCCATTTCGCTGCTGAATGCAGATTATAAAATCTTTGCCAGGATTCTGGCGGGTAGGCTGGGCTCGGTCGTTGGAGATATACTCCACACCGATCAGAAAGGTTTCGTTAAAGGTGGGAATTTATCGGACCTGACCTATGATTTTATCGGGGCAATAGATCTGGCCACAACCTACTCGCTCCCCCTTGCTGCAATAACGCTGGATGCCACTAAGGCTTTCGACAGGGTCAACTGGGTGTACTTATCTGCAGTTATGGAGAAATTCAATTTGGGGGGAAAGTTCTGTCGTGCAATCCAGCTGATTTACCAAGATCCGTTAGCTAGACTTTTGGTAAATGGCAGCTTGATAAGACCTTTTAAGATCACTAGGGGTACTAGGCAGGGCTGCCCTCTTTCTCCCCTCCTCTTTGACCTGTATATTGAGCCTTTTGCCCAGCGGTCAAGAGAGGAGGCTAGCATTTTACCATTTAAATATGGGGCTTGGGAGAGAAAGGTTGCCCTGTATGCCGATGATATTTTGGTCCTTTCCGCAGACCTCGCTAGGACCTTCCCTACGGTTATAAGGTTGGCCAGAGATTTCGGGCAGGTATCCGGTTATGAGGTGAATGCTGAGAAGACTGAGGTCATGACCTGGAATCTGGCAGGGTGTCGGCATCAGACCAAGCGCGATATGAGATATTTGGGGGTTAAAATTGTTCAAGAAATCGATAAGATCTCAGCCATTAACCTGGCAAATGTTTCAAAGGAGTGTAAAAAACTTATGAAGTCCTGGGCACACCTCCCTTTAACCATTCTAGGGAGGATTAACTTGGTGAAAATGGTGGTGCTCCCAAAAATCACCTTCCTTTTTAATACCATTCCATTACACTTTGACAATCGAGATATAGTTAAGTTACAACAGGCTATTAATTCGTTTGTCTGGGCATATGGAGGTACCAGGATTGCCTGGAAGAAATTGAGACGCAGGAGGGAAAAGGGTGGACTTGCACTGCCGGATTTGCAATACTACGCATGGGCCTTTCAATTATCGCATTCCAGGATGCTTTTAAAAACTCCGGACAACACAGGGGTGGGCGCCATGTTTTCTGCAATGATAAAGGGGGCTGGTCTATCTATGGAGGGATTCCTGTTCAAGTTTGGAGAACCAAAATTCTTCAAAAAGATCAAGCTAAAAGTCCTGCAGGGAATGGCTAGAATATGGGCCAGTATTAAAAGGTTGACGGGCCTAAATTACTTCTCAAACCGGGCCCCCTTGTGGGACTCACTTGGCGCACCAGATTGCCTGAAGGACAGGTTAGCTCTTCCACTTAGAGCAGCAGTATTGAATACGTGGGGAGACCTTGCTCATGAGGGCATGCTTCTCTCCTGGTCATCATTATGCAACAGGGTGGAAGAGGGCTTGTCTAAATTCAAATACATTCAGTTGCAGAGCTGGTTCCAAAACTTGAAAAACCCATAGGAATAGCTAACACTCTTGAGGAGCAGCTAGTCACAAGACCGATAGGAAGGAAGGAGGTCTCCTTCCTGTACTGGGCTATCGAGGAGGCAGTGGATGGAGATTTTAAATTGGCTGAAGAACTGTGGGGGGTCTTATACCAAATGAACAATGGGAACATCTGTGGCAAACATCCTTTAACATCTTGTTTGACATTGTTAAACCAGCCTGGCTTAGGAGGAACCACTTGTTCACGCTTCACAGGGCCTATCTATCTCCGTTAAGGTTGACTAAAATGTCAAGGGGCCTCCAGTTAGTTGTAAAAATGTAATATGGAGAGAGCCTCTGATGTGCATATGTTTATGGAGTGTCCGGCCATAGCAGATTTTTGGGAAAGAGTGGGGAACACCATCACGGACATTCTAGCCCTCCCAATTCAAATAAATCTCATCCTGATAATTTTTGGAATATCCAGTGAAATTGTAGGCCATGCTAGATCTTTTCTTTTCTATGCTATACTCTGGCCAGGAGGGAAATACGTAGGAGATGGGTAGAAGTTGTTCCTCCTCTGCACTGTGACTGGCTGTCCTCTTTGTTTTCGACATCTAGGAGAGATCTGTGTAGAATTCAAGGCAAGAAAAAGAGAGCACTATGGGATTTCTTACTAAATTGGTCCAATGCTTAGGTTTGGGAGACTTGATAGCCCTCTTCCCTCTTTTTTCTTTTTTCTTTTTTTTCTTGTTTACTTATTTATTAATGTATATGTATCAATATGTATTGATATTGATTTATGAGAAAACTTTGGTCCAATGATTACGCCTTCTTGAAAACTCTTTAGGCTGTGCTGTTGGGCAGTCCCAGTTTTCCCATCTGCTCTTTGCCAACATCAACAGTCTCCAGGGTCATCTGGACCAATTGGGAGAGTGACCTTCCCCTTTATTATGGGGTTAGTGTCATCCAAGCCTGCTACAGTGCCGGTAGGCGGGGCGCTTCCTCCTGGTCCCCATCCAATAGCCTACACCTCTTTGTGATCGAGTAACGGTACGGGCGACTCGTATGTTCACTAAGGTCTGAGGTAAATGAGGATTAAAAAAATAAAAAAAAAATAGGGAAGTTAGATTTGTAATAAATATCTGAGAAAAGCAATTTTTATAAAGTTACCTTTTTTTTGCCTGAAGGTCCTGGAGGCTAATTTGCATTAGCCTGACAATATCTGCACTGCTAGTGCTTGACCTTAATTAGGTGTGACATCTGCTCCCAGAGCAGAGATAATGGTGTGGGCCTGGTGACAGGATGGACTGGGTGTAGTGAGTATGATACATATCAGCTCAGGAAAGACACCTGGGGAGGTTCAATGAACTTCATTAACTTGACAGACACAGATGTGAGGCTTGTCCATTCATATATTATTGTAAGGGGAGACTTGAGGAAGAAAAAGTGTTTTTCTTTAGGCCTAAGGTCACCAGTCAAGTGGGAGGGGGAGCTGGTTCCAAATTCAGTTTGGTGTAGCTTAGGATAAGGGGACTGCCTATTTTCCTAAACATTTCCCTGACCGGTTTACAAGCTCCCTTCGAGGGCAGAAGGCTTGTGCCCTCATGGATTGCCCTTAGAAAAACGCACCCTGGAATAGTTTGCTGTAGGGTAAATAGGATACACTATAAAAGCAGATAGGGTTGACACTAGAACCTTTTCCCCATGATTCAGGGAGTGTTCAGGAGGCACCTCCACCCACTGGCTACAAAACTGAACAAAAATTAGCCTCTCAACAAGCTCCTCAGAACACACACTGGACCTGTGGAATAACAGAAGGACTACACCTGCAGTCTGAGACCTGTGAAGAGACCTGAAGGGCTAGACCTACTCCCACTTGTAATTAGGACAAATAAGTGGACTCCAGGAGTCAGTTAGATGACCTCTTGTGTGGCTACAAGGGCAGAAGCTGCAAGAGGCCTTTTTCCTAAATTGCCCACCTGACCAGTAGCAACTCGACCTGGAATGGAACTACTGGTGACGCCTGCTGGAGTAAATTCTGCCCCAATAAATGATGTTCCTGAGGTCCTGGGATCCTTCGCTGTGTCCAGCTGCACTTCTCCAGCAATCTTTGAAAGGTTGAGACTTCCAGACCTCTGGTGGACTGGGACCAACCATTAAAATCAATCTGACCAAGGCACAAACTTGGTGGGCAAAGATTTCAAGTAGGTCCTACTCACAGTTTTTTGCCACACAGAAAACCTGTTCATCGACCCTTGTGGCAAGCTTATCCAATTTCATTATGACCTTCCAGAATACAGCCAGCAGCCTTGACCCGCTGGAGGATTCTGAGCTGCAAAAAAGAGACTAAGGTCCTCATTTATGGGGATGTGGCATAGGGCAGTGCAGCAAGTCACTTTGCTGCACTGCCATACGCCAAAGTGTAAGGGTAGGAAGGCACCGTATTTATACAATACGGTGCATTCCTGTCCTTTACCCCTGCGCTGGTGCCATTTCAGCAGTCTAGTGTCAAAGCAGGCACGCTTGCACCATGGTGCCTGTGTTGTTTGCAGGATTGTTTAAGTGGAGGCAGGGGCACATACCTGCACAGAAACAATCCATAGAGGTTTTTTCCTCTTTCTATGTGTGCTGCAGAATACTGCACACATAGAAAGAGGAAAAGGAAGGGGTAGCAGTTATCTTGAGACTCAGTACTTGGCCCGGGTCCCAAGAAGAATACAAAAAACACAAGGAGCAGGGTAGAAATACCCCGACCCCCTCGCCCTGATGATGGGTTCCCAGAGGGACACCGCAGTGGGCAAAAAATGTTTTTTTTTTTTTTTAAATGTTGCTGCGAATTCACAGAGATTCCAAAGATCCACGGCAACATTTAAAAAAATATATACATGTGGCCCTCCCCAGGCACATTTCTGCCCCAGGGACCCCATCCCCTGGGGTCCAGCCTTATTATAATTTGGGAGGGGGCACACGGGCCCCCTTCCCTGCCTAGCCCATGCAATTTCCTATAGGGATTTTAGATACGACTACAGCCCGATCTGTTGAACAGAATTACACCAAATTTTGCCAGTAAGCTAGATCCAGAAAGAGTGCTTTTTGTAATTTTGTGTAAATTTGTTCAGTAGTTTTGGAGTTATTAAAGAAGAAAGATTTATATCTAGGGGCGCGAATCCTCTGTGGACCGCACTTATCCCATGGTGAGATCAATTTGGCTGCCACCACTTCAACTAGGAAGTGGTGGCAGCCATCTTAGGACTCAGGACGTCCCAAGAAAAGAAAAAAAAAAATACACTGACGGCCTAGGCCTGATGGTGGGGTCACACTGGTACCCCGCCGGGGGCCATGAGCTTTTTTTTTTAATTTAAATTTTGCCATGAATTGGCAGAGGACCTGCAGCAAAATTTGCAAAAAAACAAGCGTGGGTAGCTGCCCTTACACTTTGGCGTATGGCAGTGCAGCAAAGTGACTTGCTGCACTGCCCTATGCCACATCCCCATAGATGAGGACCTTAGTCTCTTTTTTGCAGCTCAGAATCCTCCAGCGGGTCAAGGCTGCTGGCTGTATTCTGGAAGGTCATAATGAAATTGGATAAGCTTGCCACAAGGGTCGATGAACAGGTTTTCTGAGTGTCAAAAAGCTGTGATTTTTGCCCACAAGCGGGCCAGGTTCTGGGGGTCATTAATAATATTATAGTGGGAGAGGGAAGGTGCATGTGGCCCCCTTCCCAGGCCAATTTTGGCCCCAGGGACCTCATCCCCCGGGGCATGGTCGATATTGATAAGGGGAGAGGGGCCATTTGGACTCCCTCCCTGGGCTGATTTCAGCCCTGGGGACCCCATCTTCTCGGGCCTGGCCTTATTATAAATTGGAAGGGGGGTACGCAGCCCCCCTTCTGGGCCAATTTGGGCCCCAGGGACCCCATACCCTGGGGCCTGGCCATTATTATAAATTGAGAGGGGAGCACGCAGCCCCCCTCCTGGGACGATTTTGGCACCAGAGACCTCATCCGTGGGGCACATCCAAAGTTGAAAAATGGGGAGGGAGGCAAGCAGCCCCCTTCTTGGTCTGATTTCGGCCCCGGGGACCCCATCATAGGCGGATTAGTAATGGGGGGCTGCGTGGCCCGCTTTCCAAAGCCATTAATGGTCCTTCGTACCCAATCACCCAGAGCCCACTCCAGTTATGTCCCTGGGTGCCCTACCCCAGGACATAGCGGTTCCCCTGCTTGCACCGGTGCGCGCAGAGAAACCAGTGTTTGCTCTGTCTTGGTGGGAGCAATTTCAAAGCTCCTGCCAAGCGAGAGCAAACACAAAGTCCACTCCCAGCTGGTGGGAGCTTTAAAAATACTCCCAACAGCTGAGAGCAGACTTCAGATCTGTTTGCCTGCCTGGGAAACAGATCTGAATATTGATCCCGCCTGCAGGGGCAGCATTTTCAGGTACTGACTGCTGGTGGGAGCAATGCCGGCTCATGCTGGATGCGAAGAGCTGGGTAGGGCTATGGGAGCCCTGGGGCTCCCCCCTCAGCTCCCAACAAGGAGACGGTAGATGCCCGGGGGGGGGGGACCAGACCACCCACCCTTTGTTGGCTGGGTCTCCGGGGATGGTGTCCTTAGGGCCGAGATTGGCCTGGGGAGGGGGTCCATGGTCTCCCTTTTCTAATTGGTCAGGCCCCTGGGGATGGGGTCCTTGGGGCGATATCAACCCGGGGGGGCTGCGTGCCACCCTCCCCCATACTTACAGTAATGGGCCCTGGGGGATGGGGTCCCTGGGTCCAAAAACGGCCTGGAAAGGAGGGCCACATATACCACTCCTTTAAAAAAAAATAAGCCAGGCCCCAAGTGATGGTGTCACGGAGGCCAATATCAGTCCAGGGAGGGGGACACGTGCCCCCTTCCCTCACAAAATATCCTGGGTCCTAGGAGATTGGGTCCCCAGAGCCAAAATCGGCCCAGGAAGGGTGCCTGCATGACCCTCTACTGGGTTGGTTGCATCCGGGGTGTTGGTCGCTGTGGCCAAACCCCCCTGCTGATCACGGCCTTTGACGACGCTTGGATTAACATATGCTAATTAAAAATGTTTCCAAAGTCACCCCATACGTCACTTTGTAAGTAAAAAAAACAAACATCTGAAGCATCCCATGCATCAATAGCACTCGGAAAATATCTCTGCATTTATCCTATACATTGGGCAGTGGCCTTCCCATTAGTTCCCTGCTTAATTATAAAACTGTGTTTATGTGAACAGCCCCACTGATTGAAATAAAATAAAACTGTACAATTGAGAAATTAAACCAATCTCTTGATGATCAAACTTTCTCTCTGCAAGGAAGTATAGGTTCACACTTCCCCCATTAGGGACCACAGTTTTGCTTTATTACTAGATTACCCAGGTCCCAAGGTTACTGGGTTTCCCCTATTTTTTACACATACATGCTTTTCTTGATATGTTATGGGATGTGGAAGAGAATGGTACCCAGACCCGGAAGTAAAAAGGGACTGGACGCTTATGCTTCAGAATGGGCAACGGTCCATTAGCAGAACAAGTTTTCACCTGCTCTTAGTTTCCATGCGGGCTCTCAAAACACAGTGTGGACCACTAGAATCACTGGGATATGAATAAGCAGATGAAAGAACAGTCAAAACCATGTACTTGAGGCAAGAGTGGGTTGTGTGAGCACTTGTATGTTCAGGGTGTCTGGTCAGCCCCCAATAATTTAATCCTTCCCCTCATTAGTAAGATGTGTTTTAGCATTAAAGATGTTAAGCGTGCTCGTAAAATCTGAAGAAGGCCTACTGTGGTTCATGATCATGAAACATGTATTTTTCATAGCACGTGCCTCCGGGTGCATGGTATCTGTGATGTAGGAGAAACTACAGCCTACCGAGGCTCATGGCCAGGCCACCCATAGGTAACAGTGTACTTCAGAAACTCAGTAGGCAATCACTTTATCACAGCCGCGGCCCGTATAGGTAAGAGCGGTTGGGCGGTGGGGCCTTTTCGACAGACGATGACGGGGGGAAATTAATTAATTATTTAATTTTCCCTTGTGGTCGTCTGTCGAATCCCCCCAACCCGGCCCCACCACTCTTACCTGCACGGGCCGCGGCTAATTTATCATAAACATAGAAAAAAGAAATATCACAGCAGCTATGTACCGCTGCGCTCAGTCAGTTTCGCCCACTGGCTCAGCCATTCGTAATTTCTTATATTATCTCAAAAAAATGCTCCAGCTAACAGAAACCATAGTGGATTATTTTGTGTAGACTGGCACGTCAGCAAAATATTACAAATTGCAGCCAATTTTTAATTGTTTTCGGTCAAAACCACGCACTATTTTATCAGCTTTTTCAGAGCCCGCTGTCCATGCTTTCCATTTCAGTTGCTCAAAATACGGTGGAGTCCACCCTGGCAGCTGAAACTAATGATTAAGCTGTTTAAGTAAAGTAGGTAATGACAGGGTTCAGGTTACATGTGAAAAAGCTGCACTTTCCTTCCAGGTATCCGCATTCTATGGATAGCTCTGTGGCTGCCATGCACAAAAGAGCTGCTCCATTGTTCACTTTCTAATCATGTTTTAACTCTAGGGCTCCAACAGGCTGGAGCTGCTGTTTGTTTAATTGTGTAATGACTGCAGAGCACTGCTGAGTGCATTAAGGGACAGATGACAAAAGTGTTTGGTCTAATTCCATATCCACTGCCGTGCATGGCTTGTTCTGTTTGACCTCGCTCAAGTGGCACTTTGACAAAGCTGAATACTTAACTCAAATTGTGGCATGAGGCAGCATTCATCCCTTTCTCATGCAGTATTTACGCCACCCCTGCCAGAGTGGTTGGATCTTCTTTCAGAAACTACTCATATTGCCAGGAATATTGATGAGTGGTATGAAAACAGGTTTTATTCAGTGGTGGCCGCCATACAACGAAAGTGGGAGGGGGTAGGGAGATGGACTGGGGGAATTGAGGGTAAAAATTAATTATTTTTAAAAAACGTACCTCTCGCTGCCTCGACGCTGATGGCTGGCTCAGTGTTTCACTTCCGGCAGTCTCGAGCAAGGCACTAGCTGCCCAGCCAATCCAGATGCTGTTCTCATGCCAAGAGAGCAGCGCCAGGATTGGTCAGAGCGGCCTGGTCTGCCACTCAGACAGTGCCTGGGAACCTGTGGCTCATCTCCAACCCGGCTGTGAACACAGCTGGTGTGCAGAAATAGAAGTGTGCATGTCTGTTTGGCCGGCCTAAGACAGCCGGCCAAACTTACATGCGCACTTCTAAGTGCCCACCACTCCTGCCTGTCATGGCTCGGCCCCACCCTCCACGCACGCACCATCAGCCAGAGGCCCTCACAGAAAAATAAAATGATATTATTGTTTTAATATAATTTTATTTCTCTGAGACGGACTCTGACCAGTGGGGCGACGCTCTTCCGCCATTATTGAGGAGCCGCCCCTGGTTTTATTTGCTGGTTCTATACTCAGCTAAAAGGAAATATCGAGGGAACAGATTTGTCAAAACATGTATTGTTCTTTTTTTAGACATACTCAGAAAAAGAACACAGATTGCAGATATGTAAAACAATTTCAGGCTTAAATACGTCGCCAAACATGCTTGCAAAAATAGTTTTAGGGGGTAGGAAATACTCTTGCATATTGGATTTCGGGGAAAACATGCAATGGCGAGTGGTTCTACAATGATTGTTGAATGTTTTTCCCTGTTAACTTAACAAAAAATTTTGATTGTTAGCGGCCCTTGTCTCAGGTTGATTTTTTAGTCCCACGTCACTCGTAATGAGGCACTAGGCTTCTTATGAGTTCATGCCTTGGGCTGTTGTAGGAAGTGGTAGCATTCGTTTGCTCTACGATGGAGGTAACAGAAATATGGATTGTTCGGTCACCTGACACTTGGCCCATATTTACTAACTTTTCACGCAACGCAGCACAACATCTAAAGTTGTTGCACTGCGTTGTCCAAGGGGAAAAACACAGCACAGAACTACAGCTATCTAGATTAGCCGGCTGGTGGTGTCCTCCCCTGTGCTGGTGCTCAAACAACATTGCGTTGCGCAACTCGAAGCTTCGCACCATGGTGCAGAGCTGAGTGTGCGCTCTCTAACATAGGATTTGGACTGGAAGCATACATTTTTAGTACAAATTCCTATGTGTAGACACACTCAGAAGAATGCCATGCATCGTATTTGTGCTGCGTACTTCCTGTTAGTTACAAGGCCTTTAGAGCATAAGGCATTCCTACGCATTTTGAAGCTATTTATAAATATATATCATCAAGCTGCCTAGATGTGGCATTAAGAATAGAATATCTATACTTACCTATATGTGTCCTGGTTTATTTGATGCCAGTCTCAGCCTCAACCTGACCTCTACTATTATAGCAGGGATCCATGTCATCTTGGAGTCTCTCTCGAGCTCTACATTCACTCAGGAAACACTTGTCTTTTTACCATCCCTACTTCCAGTGCCTCTTCTAACTCATTCTCAAAGCTCCTCTTTTACGCAGCTCTTTCACTCACCCTCAGTTCATCTTTCTTTATGCGTTCGTTTAGAAGTATCCTATTCAAAGCGCTCCTCTTTCTCTGCACAGATCTTGAACTGTTTCTGTTCCGTTCTGCTGGCTGTCTCTTTGTAATCTGCAGCCAGTGCATTATCTACATTACCATTCAATTACCTCCATGGGTACTCTCTATCTGACCTCCAAACTAAGCTTTAATTAAACACTGTTTACTTTCCTGAATGACATCAAAGACTAGGTGGATCATCCCAATTTTCTCTTTTCTTTGGAATCTTTCAGACTTCTCTCAGTCTAAAAAGGAAGGTTGAATGGCAAGTTCTCCATTTCAGCCCATCTCGAGGCTTACCATGGTGTGGTTTCTTCAATGTTTATGGTTTAAGGGGACCGTATCCTGGTGGAGTGCGCCCCATATCAATACAAGGTGGCATCTGCTCTCCTACGGAAACACAACCCGTTTCTCCATGGCAGAACAGCCTTAACACACATAAATGGGAATACTTGGTCACAGGGCTTTTTCAGGAGAACTTGGGAACTTACAGAGAGATGCAGAAGGTATGTGGGATGGTGTATCAAAGAATAGTACTTGATTATGTTATGTTATCACTTGTGAAGGTACCCTAGCACCAGACAGAAGGTATAGTATGGTCCGCCCGAGGACGACCCATCGGAAAAGCCAGGTTTTCAGCTTCTTTCTGATTTCAAGAACAGATCTGGCCAAGCTGATGGTAAAGGGAAGCTTGGTAAGAAAAAGAGTGCCCCTCCCACACGACTTCTGCTTGCGGAATGCAACAAATACACCAAATATAAGGAGTCAGTGAGGTACTACGTGTCACAAGACAGCAGGGATGGCCAGAACATATGGGACACAGGGAAAGCTCCAGTAGGCTGAAGACAAGCAGGCTGCTTTTGGATGGATGAAAAGTTCACCAGCAATCCAAAAATTAGAGTAAAGAGTATCCCCAATGTACTTTCAAGGTCACTGACAGGGAAATGAGCAAAGAAAGTTAGTTATATGAAAACCATCTGCTCTACCTTGCAGTGAAATCTATTGTTTTGTTACAGATCTATGAGCAGAAGAAGTATATTAAAAATATATATTTTTTAATTCCATATTCAAAAAATGCATGAATGTATCACAGTCTTTTCGCTGGGATTAAAAAAGATATTTAAAAAAAATATTTTTCATGAATTCCAAATGCGGTTTCCACTCCCAAAAATGTTTTTTTTGCAGGTGTAAACCAAACTGACAATTACAAATAGTTTTGTGAATTGGGCCGTTGGTGGGGACGCTTGTTAAAAACCGGAATAGGCAAGGGGTTCCATTACACAGAAAAAATATGATAGAGTCACGCTCTTTTACCCTTTTTGACAAAATAGATTCTTTGAGATTGGTGGTTAGTGGCTTTTTGGTGCCTTCCGTGGAACAGCTCGTGATTTATTTAAAGTCTTGTCACAGTAGTGCAGTGCAGAGCACAGATTTCTGATGATTGGAAACGTAGTTTCCCTCTGCAAAGACCCACATATAATTTATGATATTTGATTAAATTACATGTGCTATTTACACTTTTGGAAAATACTCCCTCATTTCCAGCTGCCATTGCAACAATGAGCACCCGCTGTTGCATATTGATTTGCAGCTGGCCGGGCTGTTGTTTCTCAACACCAGAGCAATTTAGCGGCGAAGCAATTCCTGCAGTGTCCGTGTATTGTTTTTTACTGTCTCTCTTCGCCCTCTAGGCCCATTTTATTTTCTGGAATGCCCTCTGCATGTAGCAACCTCTGATCTCAGTCGGTGTTGAGTCCAACAACACTCTTGTCTAGGGGGACCTTCAATCTGAGGCCTTACAAGAGGTTTACAAGTGATGTCTCTCCCCCTTAAGCGGCCTCCATTAAAGCTGTAAATTGTTTGCCTGTTTGGCCAGGAGAGTTCCCCCCCGAAGGCGTGTCTGCAGTGTTGCATGAATTACCCGGCGTGCACCTGTGTATTTGTGAGTTGGACATACTGTGCTTTTGCAAGTACCAGTTCCCATATTAGCCTTAGCTCGTTGCTGTGGTTGACTCTCCATTACCGCCGCTCGGATCAGAGGCGCTATAGTTCAAGCTCAAATGGATGGGCGATAAACAGGCATGTTGTCAGCTAGTCCTTTAGGCGAAAACACCATCGCTAACTGTCCAAATTGATAACTATTACAGAAGAGAATTGTATGTCTTTTCATTCTACGCGTCCTTCTGTGCTCCCGACTTGGCTTGCACGTCTCAAGTGCTGTTTTTCTCATAGCTGGGCTTTCGTTTTGTTTATTCCTTGCATTTACCTCAGATTACCTCTTTACTCATATCTGCAGGAGATTAAGGGCCCTAGGCACAGCTCTATCTGTGCACCTAAGTGACATTTCAATTGCCAAGTTACATCATTAATGAGTGAAAATGCATTTTAGTGAGTCACAAAAGGTGAATCTGCACCTGTAAATTATTTATTGACCTCTTCACTCATATCTGAAGAAGATTAAGGGGTCAGATGCACAATATTATTAGAGTAACTGAATACATCTTTGGTGGTCACGTAACATCATTAATGAGTGAAAATACGTGTTAGTGATTCAGAAAATATGATTCTGCACCTGTGTATAGATTTACTCACCTCTTTACTCATATCTGCAGGAGATATGGAGCCGATGCACAAAGCTATTTGTGCACTTAAATGACACTTCAGTGCTCAAGTTACATCATTAATGAGTGAAAATAGTTTATTCGCCCCTTTACTAGTATCGAAAGGAGATTATGGGTCCGATGGACGATGCTATTTGTGTAACTCAGCTTTGGTGTTCACGTAACATCTCTTGTGAGTGAAAATATGTGTTAGTGATTCATAAAATGTGACTCTGCACTTCTAAATATGTTATTTTTTTCATGATAGTAAATCTCCTCACAAGGATGCTTTGTGGCTTTTGCAGGCAGGGCCGGCTTTAGCACTGGTGGCTCCCGGTAGGACAATGTTCGTTGGTGCCCCCCATCCGTGGTGAAAACCACCTCCACCACGGATTCCCTCATCACCACCTTTTAACTGCGCCTCAAGTCTCGATAACCACTCTCTTTCAGATGCATTTAATTATTTATATAGAGTCACTCATACCAGTGTAGGGTGTCGGAGCACTTTGCATCACACACACATTACACAGAGACAACCAATCATACATATGTAAATCAGTGTATAGGAAATGTTACATAAGCCAGAGGACAACAAGGTGTAGGAGTGACATGTCATCCATACTGGTAGGCAGTATAGTTTAAGACTGATTGGTCTGGAGAAGCACAAACTAAGGGGTCTATTACGATGGCGGTCGGATGACCACCGCCGGGCCGGGGGTGGCGCCCGCCGTACCGGCGGTGGACATCCGCCCGCCATCGCAACCAGGAAAACCGCCGGTCACATTAGGATGGCGGTGGTGACCGCGGCGGTGGGAAATTCCGATCGCCGCTTTACCGCCAGTTGCCATCCGCACTCCTGCCTGGCGGATGGAGCAGGACCGGGATAATGGTGGCGGTGCAGAGCAGGCTCCGCTGGCAGGATTATGATGCCGGCGGTAGCCAGCCTTTCCTCAGCGGTCAGACCGCCATTGAAAGGCATGCGGTGATTGTCTTCCGGGGGCCCGTTGCGGGCCCCCAATGTGTTGGGGGTGTGGGTGCACTGGGGGGGTACCCATGGTCCCCCCCTACATTTCCCTGTACCAGGTGGCAGGCACTGTGCAGTGCCTGCCACGCAGTGCAGGGAAATGCAGGACATGCTCCTTTTGACATCGCGGCGGTGCTGCGTGCATCAGCACCCGCCGCAATGTTAAAGCCCGCGATCCGTCCGCAGCGGTCGGATTTCGAGCATGGTACATCGTAATACGACCGGCGGTTATGTCGCGGGACTTGCGGGCGGTCTTTTCCCGTTACCATGGCGGTCGGGGAGGTTTTCCGACCGCCATCGTAATAGGCCCCTAAGAATTGAAAACGGAACACCATAGTTGGGGTTTTCTTTAAAAATAAGAATCGATTTCTACCAAATGAACCCTTTTTGCAACTTTAATCTATGCTCTAATCTATACTATGCAGTGTGCATGCAGTTCTTTGATGACAGTTAATAATTCACTGTTCTATATTAGGATTTTAACTTATAAACAGCAAGTAACAAAAGGATGTCTCTTAGAACAGCAGTAACCCACTGACCGGTAACTAGACAAAATATCGAAAAAAATATATAGAATGGACAGAATATCGAAGTTAAAATATAGAATGGACATAATATCGAATGGACATAATATAGTGGTTAAAAATATCAAAATGCAGGTAAGTAATATCGACTGTCAAAATATCGAAGTACATAATATAGGCATTAAAATATATCGAATTTTTAATATCGAATTTTTTTAAGTGTTTCCTATGTTAGTATATGTGTTAAAAGTGTATATTATTTTTGTAATGTATGCTTAATTTTTTTAAAGTAATGAATTTTATGTTATTTAATTTTTGCGTAATTTAATTCCGTAGAGGGTTGTGGGTTTATAGGGGAATACGGTGGGAAGTAATTTAATTATAGAAAATTAAATATTAATTTTTAGGAATTATTAATTATTTTTAATTTAATTTTGCGTTTTAGTTCTATAGCAGGTTGTGGGTTTATAGGGGAATAGGGTGGGAAGTATTTTAATTGTAATTAAGTAAATATTTATTTTAATTTATTTGTATTGATAATTAATTTATTGTTAATTAATTATTAATTGGTAATTAATTTTTATTAATTGGTAATTAATTTTTATTAATTGATAAATTGATAATTATGTTAATTGTATTAATTTATTAGTCGGAGTGGGTTGTGGGTTTATAGGGGAATAGGGTGGGAAGTAATTTAATTGTAATTAAGTAATTAATGAAATTATTTTTGTGTATTGATAATTAATTTATTGTTAATTAAATATTAATTGGTAATTTTTTTTATTACTTGTTACATTTTTGGCATTGAAAATTAATTGGTTGTTAATTATTAGTAGGCAATTAATTTTTAATAAATAATATTTATTGGTATTTATAATTAATTAATTAATTATTAAATATTTTGTAATTGGTAATTAATTTTAATTAATTTTTTATTGGTATTGATAATTAATTTATTTTTATTTAAATATTAAATCATTACTTTCCCTACTGTTGCACTCACTGGAGTGGGAATAGTAATTTTACCCCTATGCTATCCAACGCTTTCCCTACTGTTGCACTCTTTGGAGTGGGAATAGTAATTTTTACCCCTACGCTATCCAATTCTTTCCCTACTGTTGCACTTACTGGAGTGGGAATAGTAATTTTTACCCCTACGCTATCCAATGCTTTCCCTACTGTTGCACTCACTGGAGTGGGAATAGTAATTTTTACCCCTACGCTATCCAACGCTTTCCCTACTGTTGCACTCTTTGGAGTGGGAATAGTAATTTTTACCCCTACGCTATCCAATTCTTTCCCTACTGTTGCACTTACTGGAGTGGGAATACTAATTTTTACCCTCCCGCTATCCAACGCTTTCCCTACTGTTGCACTCACTGGAGTGGGAATAGTAATTTTTACCCTCCCGCTATCCAACGCTTTCCCTACTGTTGCACTCACTGGAGTGGGAATAGTAATTTTTACCCTCCCGCTTTCCAACGCTTTCCCTACTGTTGCACTCTCTGGAGTGGGAAAAGTAATTTTTACCCCTACGCTATCCAACGCTTTCCCTATTGTTGCACTCACTGGAGTGGGAATAGTAATTTTTACCCCTACGCTATCCAACGCTTTCCTTACTGTTGCACTCTCTGGAGTGGGAATAGTAATTTTTACCCCTACGCTATCCAACGCTTTCCCTACTGTTGCACTCACTGGAGTGGGTATAGTAATTTTTACCCCTACGCTATCCAACGCTTTCCCTACTGTTGCACTCGCTGGAGTGGGAATAGTAATTTTTACCCCTACGCTATCCAATGCTTTCCCTACTATTGCACTTACTGGAGTGGAAATAGTAATTTTTACCCTCCCGCTATCCAACGCTTTCCCTACTGTTGCACTCACTGGAGTGGGAATAGTAATTTTTACCCTCCCGCTATCCAACGCTTTCCCTACTGTTGCACTCTCTGGAGTGGGAAAAGTAATTTTTACCCCTACGCTATCCAACGCTTTCCCTACTGTTACACTCACTGGAGTGGGAATAGTAATTTTTACCCCTCCGCTATCCAACGCTTTCCTTACTGTTGCACTCTCTGGAGTGGGAATAGTAATTTTTACCCCTACGCTATCCAACGCTTTCCCTACTGTTGCACTCACTGGAGTGGAAATAGTAATTTTTACCCCTACGCTATCCAACGCTTTCCTTACTGTTGCACTCTCTGGAGTGATAATAGTAAATTTTACCCTCCCGCTATCCTACGCTAAAAATATTGAATATTTTTTATTAATAATAAGTTAATATATATATGTATTAAAAAATAAAAATGTATGTTTATTTTTTTATAACCTACATTAATTATTTATTAATTTTAAGGTTATTTAAGTATTTTTAAGTATGTTTTAGTTAATTATATTTATTATTTCATTAATTTTACATTAATTTTAATACATTTAAAAAATTCGATATTTTAACAAACTATGGGGGTCATTATGATGGCGGGCGGATCGCCCCCGCCGGGCCAGCGGTAGTCACTGCCAGCCCGGCGGGGGCGATCCGCCCACCATCCCTCACAGCAAAGACCCCCCGCCATATTATGATGGCTGGGGGGTCCGCGGCGGACGGAAAGACCGTCTGCCGCTTTTCCGCCGGTTGACTCGTCGACCGGCGGAAAACAAGGATAATATGGTGGCGGTGTCTCCAAGACACCGCCATCCATATTATGATGCTAGCGGAGATCAGCCTTTCCATGGCGGCGTTGCCGCCATGGAAAGGCATACGGTCTTTGCATTTGGGGGCCCGTTGCGGCCCCCATGATGTTGGGGGTTGGGGGGTGTACATGGGGGGTACCACAGGTACCCCCCTGCATTTGTATGCACAAGGTGGCAGGCACCGCGCAGTGCCTGTCACGTTGTGCATGCAAATGCACGACGATGCATTCACAGCATTGTGGCGGGCGGTGCGGTGAGCACCGCCCACCACAATGCTGGGAATAGGTGTCCCACCGCCACAGTGGCGGTGGCATCCTACATGTCAGGTGCGGGACCGCCGCACCCCTTGCGGACGGTCCCGCATTCCGTTACGGTGGCGGACGGACTTTGTCCGCCCATCATCGTAATGACCTCCTATATTATTTATAACGATATTTTGGATTCGATATTTTTGTACTTACCTGTTTGTAGATAGGAATTCGATATTTTGGCATTTTATATTTTATCCACGATATTTTGTCAGGTCGATATTTTGGCATTCTATATTCTGTCAGTGATCCCCACTGACCTATTTACATTATATGCACTTTGTGATCTGCATGGTACACGTTCATTGCAGCAGGCATTTTAACCCTCTGTGCTATTTTATGATCAGTCAAAACCTCAACTAGACAAAACTCTGATCTTTCTCCAGGTAGAACATTAAACACCGGAGTTATCTTGACATTTTTATTGTTGACTGGAAACTGCTGGAGACAAGGAACACAGCAGCAGGTGCGTTTAAAACTAAAATACACCTCCAAACTAGGTGACCCCTGAAGTCAGAACCCGGTTCCAAGGCACTGGGTGCACCGCCCTAGAGCCGGCCCTGGTTGCAGGGTAGGGACACCAGCTCAACTCACAGGATTATTGGTGTTCCCAAACGTTTTGCACTTGTCACCCTTAAAGCTTTTGCAGTTTTACTCCTCTCACATCTACTTTCAGACTGAGAAAGGGGGGAGTGTGCCGGGGGAGAAAAGCCTGAAAATTATTGGTAGTGCAGGGAAAAGATATTTTCATTGGGTACATTTTACCCATAAAAAGTTATTTTGTGCAAATGCACAGATGCATTACATTTATGAATTTGCAAATAATGTATACTTATTCTATTTCCAAATGCATGATAGTTTCATAATGTTTACTCCTGTGAGTACTCCCCTGTAGCAGTGACAATCGTAACATCGCAGGAATGTCCTTGAAAGTCTTTCAAAAAGGTCTATGTGTTTCTTTCATCGTGACTTGAATCTTAAGCATATATGAACCTGCCGCTTTGCTGTCACTTACTGGTCTCTCCTGAAATATGCAGCTGATCAGCAGAGTGGGTGAGTTCTCTGCAGCACCATCATAATTATTTGATGAGCACAAATGCCCCAGTTAAAGGGTCCACCAGCACACAGGAATAAAGCGAAGATAGTCCAATACATAAAAACATCATACAGCAAAGGTCAGCCTCTCAAAACCAGCTATAAATGTTCAGTACAAGTATTTGCTTGTCTGGGCAGATTTATGATAAAGAAATAGCTAAGGGGCACATTACGATACCCGGCGTAAAAAAATCCGCCAGGCATGGAAGCGGCAAAAATCCGCCCGCACACACCGCCTGAACACCGACCACGCCATTATGAGTACACAAACTGAAAACCGCCATCGGCGGAAAAATCATACAAAATACCGCCCGCCATCGTCCGAGTCGGAGTCAAACCGCCCGCCACGGACGGAAACACGCACGACAACACAAAACCGCCCGCCCACACGGCCGACACACCGCACGTGAAATTACGATCGCACCGCCATGAGCGCGGAAAAACAACAAAAATACCGCCCGCCAGCGCAAACAACGCCGATGAGAATCGACACGGCAGAAGCCATGGCGCCCACGTACCTGCACAGAAACCATCCGCACACAAAACCAATAGCACACAACATGGCCAACAAGTCCACACAGCAAGGCACGCACAAATACACAAGCACAGTACACATCCCGAAAACACCCCCGGACAAACAAAAATACAAAGGCCAGAACCCCAGACACAACACACCTGAAAACAACAGACCATGAGGACACACCCACATAGGTGAGTACAAAAGCAGCACTCCCACAGACCACAACCCCTTGCTACATTGCAAACCAGAGAGGAGAGGAGAGGACACAGTGACACAGCAAGGACAGCAGCACACCACAGAAACGCACACATCACAACCACCACCACCACCACCACCAAACACCGGCACCACAAACCCCCTGCACATTACACAACACACACCGCACCAGCACCACAAACACCATGGCACCACAAAGGATGCCCAAGTTCACGCCCATGGAGCTGACGGTCATGGTCGACGAGATCATCAAGGTGTACCCACAAATCTATGGGAACATGGTCCAGCACACACCACTAGCCACCAGAAACAGAATGTGGACCCGGATCGTAGACCAGGTCAATGCAGTCGGGACCCTGCCCAGGAACAGAACCGAGATAAACAAACGTTGGAATGACGTAAAGAGCCTGGTCAAGAAGAAGGAGGGCAAAAACAGAGAGCTGGCTGCCGTCACTGGCGGAGGGAATCCCGCGCTCTTTAAGACCTTCAAAGCGTGGGAGGAGAAGGTGCGAGTCGTAATACATCCGGAGATCCTCGCCGGATTAGCAGGGGGAGTGGAGGCTGGTAAGTACAAACTAATGTATACCAGCACACCGCTATGTACACACATGCGCAACTACCATGCCACAGCTCCCAGGGACAAACACCCCCATGTCCAGCACACAATACACAACACATCACACGCACATGCAACAGACACTACCACACACAGGCCAAACCGAACAACTGTAAGATGCGTGGGGACATGTGTACACTAAGCCAGCCACGTAACCACCAACAGGTCCCCAAATATGCCAGAAGCGCCACAACGAGCACCCACCACACCCATGTGTCCGCCACAGCTGCACCAACTGACAAGTAACAGGTAAGTGGCAGGAACACAAAGTGCAGTGGGTCGGAGGGGGACAGCTGAAGTACAACACCCACCAGGCCCCCACTCCCACAGACCAGCAAGGTGGAGCACTCCCCACACCCATGTGTCAGGCACAGCTGCACCAACCGACAAGTAACAGGTAAGTGGCAGGAACACAAAGTGCAGTGGGTCGGAGGGGGACAGCTGAAGTACAACACCCACCAGGCCCCCACTCCCACAGACCAGCAAGGTGGAGCACTCCCCACACCCATGTGTCAGGCACAGCTGCACCAACCGACAAGTAACAGGTAAGTGGCAGGAACACAAAGTGCAGTGGGTGGGACGGTGGACAGCCCAAGTACAACACACACCAGGCCCCAGTCCCACAGCACAGCAAGGAGGAGCATCCCCACACCCCACACCCACGTGTCAGCCACCGCAGTGCACAACGACAGCCGAAAGGCAGACATCACGGTCCACAGCAATCGGTGTCAGTGGGTGTACAGCCACCCCCACGACCCACTACACCCCCCACCCCCACAGACCTGCAACATGGAGCACCCCCGCTAAGAGCCATGTGGCATCCAGTACAGTGCACGCACGAACAACTTGCAGGTGGGAAACTGGACAGGGCTGGATTACTGGAGGCATGAGGACCATAACACCACCAACACATGGGACATGTCACGTAGCACACGAACACGCAGCACCGCCCACCGTCACGAACAAGTGAACAATGTGCACACGGACATGAACAGCAGACTCACACCCCAAATGACCCATCACAGACATAGCAACACCCAAGGAGCCACGTCTGCATGCACAAGCCACACTGAATATAGTCCCACACGGCAGCCACTGTGCAACTCATCACACACAACCGAAACACCATTGAAGTCCTGTCCATGTAGCCCCTACTGCCTGTCAACCACACACCCCACAACTACGCCTATGTAAGACAAACAACACTAGACGCAACAGAGCGGAACAACAGAAATGCACACGAACACCACTGAACCCATCAAACACACAGACACACCATGCACATACAACATACCATCCATCCCATCCGTCAGCCCCAGTCTCATGAAAGGCATGTCATCCGCACAGCTGCCACACATACAGCAGTCACGCTAAGACACATGCCCATGACCAACCATGTGCCAGAAGTCAATTAAGCGCACGACACACTGTGAGCAACAACACACAACATGGGCCACACCCCCCCCGAGCACTGCAGTGATGCACATGGCACAGGGCAGCACGCACACCAAGGAGATGGGACAACTGCAATACGTTGGCTGGCACACAACTATCACTCACTCATAACGATGCGTCCAATGCCATGTCCAGTAACCACAACAGACAGCAAATATGCAGGGCATGTCAGGCATGCACACACCTCAGACCATGCACTGTCATGCTGCCACAACACATGTCACGTTCGGCACCCATGGCTCACAGCATGTACCCCAAAAGCATATACCCTCCCAAATGCGAATCTGGGGCATGGCCCCCATGTTGCCATATGCGTTCCTAAGCGTTCCATTTGAACCCCAAAAGCATATTCCCTCCCAAATGCGAATCTGGGGCATGGCCCCCATGTTGCCATATGCGTTCCTAAGCGTTCCATTTGAACCCCAAAAGCATATTCCCTCCCAAATGCGAATCTGGGGCATGGCCCCCATGTTGCCATATGCGTTCCTAAGCGTTCCATTTGAACCCCAAAAGCATATTCCCTCCCAAATGCGAATCTGGGGCATGGCCCCCATGTTGCCATATGCGTTCCTAAGCGTTCCATTTGAACCCCAAAAGCATATTCCCTCCCAAATGCGAATCTGGGGCATGGCCCCCATGTTGCCATATGCGTTCCTAAGCGTTCCATTTGAACCCCAAAAGCATATTCCATCCCAAATGCGAATCTGGGGCATGGCCCCCATGTTGCCATATGCGTTCCTAAGCGTTCCATTTGAACCCCAAAAGCAAAGTACAAACCAGACCCAGGATGGGCCAGGAGCCCGCATACACCAGAGTCACAATGAGTAGGGGCAAAGCAACACACCCATCGGCATGGCCAATCCGTCCCATGCCACATGTGCACAGCACACAGTCCCATTGCCTAGCACACACACCTACAGATGCCACAGCCACACACTCGCCTCCGGGAAACCCATGTACGAGATTGCACGAACTGCCAATGTCAGACGACTAATACATACTTCGCCAGGTGCAACACAATAACAAATCTCATTCTCTCCACAGGTGACGAACTGCTGGACGCTGGGGATGGAGACAGCAGCCAGCACAGCCAGCCTACAAGCCCCCAACGAGGACACACGGATCTGGAGGATCTGTCCACCTCTTCGGACACGGACCACCAAGCTGGCCCATCTGGCGTGGCAGGGCCCAGCCGCTCCCCAGGACCCCTCCTACCCACCAACCCATCATCCAGGGATGCTGAACAGTCCCAGTCCCCTGCTGCCACTGTCGTTGCGGCCACACCCACGGTCATTGCGGCCACTACCACTGCCGCAACCGCCACCATCGCCGCACCGACCACCACCGCCTCCACCACCACCACGTCTTCGCTGGCACCAGCCCCAGCGCAGGTGGTGACCCGGCCGACTGGATCCACCCTGGGAGCCACAGCGAGGACCGTGGTGAGCAATGTGGCTAGTGGGCAGGCCGGTGGCAGCAGGACTGGTAGGAGGAGCAGGGTCAGGGAAACGCCAGCCTCCCCTGGGAGCCATGCCCTGCCTCAAATGGCCAGAGTCCTTGGAGCCTATGAAGAGGCCCAAGGACAATGGGCCAGGTCTGCTACTGACACGCGGGAGGTGCTGGGGGTGCTGAGGTCCATGGACGCCCATATGGGCCAATTCGTGTCCCGTATGGACCAACTCGTGGACCTCATGGGCCAGCTGGTGGTGGCGGTGGGGTCACAGGCAAGGCCAGCAACACCACCTCCGCCACCACCTGCTAGGGCGCAGGCTCGGGCAGCAGTGTCCACTTCCCCTGCGTCCACAGCCAGTGAGCACACCTCACCCACCACCAGCAGGTCGCCACCACACACCCCCTCCCAAACGTGGAAGGGGCCGTCCGAAGAGGAAACAGATCTCCCGGGAGGACTTCGCACGCTCCAGTCGCAAGTGAGGCAGCCAGCCAGCCTTCCGCCAGCCTTCCTTGACCAGCCACTGCATTGACTTGCTCTACGATCCCACTCCACACAGCCATCTGGATGGCATGTGTGTGTTGGACTATGGACATAGAACCAGTGGGTACACCCTGATCATCACGCAGCCATGACCGACAGCTCATTGTCACTGCACGCACCACTTTTGTCATCACCTTACACACAATCACATGTCACAGTTTGTAATAAATGCACCTTTTTCACTAACTGCTGTTTGTGCCCTGTGTCTTTATTGTACGGAATACAACGGCCACCTTGGGCGGAAAGGCACCTGATGCGTGGCATGGAAATGGAATCCGGAGGGCCTGTAGGGACCTAGGGGTGGGAGACAGAACAGGAGCACATTCAATGAGTGTGTCACACACCCATCACACAGTACATGTCAACAACTACAAGCAATGTACACACATCGCACAGAGCAATAGGGCACAATGCCACAGTCACCAACAGTGGCATACTACCCTGGCCATGGAGCGTTGACACACTGCACGCAGTGAACATACGGCCACCCTGACACAGCACACACACACCTGCATAGATACAGACACATCATCCGTCGTACATGGACACTCACCGTCAAGTGAAGTAGCGGGCGATGAGCTGCTGGCGCACATTCCCAGCTTCCTCCTCTCCGCTGTCCACCTCACTCGAGCTGTCCTGGTCTGCGGGCTGGGGCCCTGGTTGATCTCCGTCATCCACAATGAGGGGGATCTGCTTCCGAATGGCCAGATTGTGCAGCATGCAGCACGCCACCACTATCTGGCACACCTTCTGTGGGGAGTACGCCAGTGCACCCCCGGTGCGGTCCAGGCACCTGAACCTGGACTTGAGGAGGCCAAAGGTACGCTCGACCACACGTCTGGTCCTCCCATGTGCCTCATTGTATCGATCGTCTGCTGGGGTGCGAGGATTCCTCAATGGACTGAGCAGCCATGCCCCATTCGGATACGCAGAGTCACCTGGGTGTGAGGGACACAGAGAACCGTTGCTATTCCAACTGGACAGGGGACAGCATCGCACAACCAGCACGCTACACCACTCCACATACTCACCGACAATACAGCCACGATCCTGTTGCAGATTGGCCATCAGTCGTGGCAAGATGCTGTTGCGCATTATGTGTGCGTCATGGGCCGAGCCTGGAAACTTTGCACACACGTGGGTGATCACCATGTCCGCAAGGCACACCACTTGCACATTCAGGGAGTGCGTGTGCTTCCTGTTGCGGTACAGGTGCTCAGTGGCCTGTGGTGGAACAAGGCCAACATGAGTGCAGTCAATGGCTCCCACGACGTGTGGGATTCTGCCAAGGGCATAGAATGCACCCTTCACTGCCGCCAATTCACGAGCCCTGGGGAATCTGATGTACCTGTTCCGGTACAGCATCATGGCTGCCAGTACATCCCTCAGCACCTTGCTGAACATGGGCTGGGACATCCCTCCTCCACTGCCCACTGTGTGCTGGAATGACCCAGTGGCGAAGAAATGCATGGCGGCCATCACCTTAGCCGTGGGGGTGACAGCAGTCGGATACACCCTGCGGGGACGGAGATGGGGCTCTAACATGGCACACAGTCGATGCAGAGTTGGCCTGTCCAGCCGAAACTTCCTGATTACCTCTGTATCGTCCATGTCCGCCAGCAATTGGTATGGGCGGTCAATGTTCGGTCTCCGCCTGGGTTAAATGGCAGAGGACACATGTCAAAGCAACACGGCACATAGCAATTTCGCATACACATCACTGACATGACTGAGGAAGCACATGGGCCACAGCCCAGCTGTCAAGCTGGGACGGCACGGCCACAATACACTTACACAGGTCTCCCAACAATGGCAATGGCAAGTGAGACATACCACTGCCATGTGCATGCACATGGGGATCTAGGCCCCAATGACTTGCGGGGCGTGCTGATGGGGACTGACTGCATATTCGTCAAGCGGCAACGCCACGGCAACATGAGTGTCTGCTGAGCATGGTACTGCTTCCGAGGCTGGATGAGTATGGCACACGACGACGACGATGTGGGCACGGGCTGAGCGGCCAATACAAGTGGGACCTGTGGCACGAGGGGATATGAGACAGTAGTAGGTGTCAGCACTGCACCCTATGTACAGCACTGTACGGATCACAGCTCCCGAAACATTGACTGGTGTCCACATTGACAGCCCCATGCCAAGACGGCTGTGTGCTTGCAGTCACACGTCACAGGTGAGAGGTTACATTGCACGTGCCAGGTGGCAGTCGTACATAGTGGGAGCTGGCATGTGTGTGCATGTGTCTCCTGTTCAGGATCCACCAGATGGGCGCTGACTCTGTACTGACCATTGGACACAGCATGTTCCGTGGAAGGCTTGTGTGTGTGGGATGGTGGCACTGGATGTGCCTCCGTTGGGTGGGGGCCATGCACAGGGCGGGTACGTCGATGATTGCGCATTGTTGGTCACGGTGGGTGCACCAGCTAAGATGTGTTGCCCTGTGTTCAATTCCTATGTCCGCATGATGATGGACTGTGGATGTGGGCAGACTACACATTGGTCGATGTGCTGTCTATATGCATGTGCCTTCACACCAGGCACAGCTGCCCCTGCACATGTGACCCCTGCTGGACTCGCTGCTGGGTCTGTGGAGCTGATGCACCTTCTGCGCGTGGGGCGGACAGCTCTCCTCACTTCCCTCATTGCGCATGTCATGTCTTTGCCGCAGGTGACATGGATCATGGAGGGCCCACATGTACGCGTGGGTAGGCTACACATGATTGTTCACTGGTCGCCACCCCCAGTCAGTGTTTCGAATGGGAAGGTTGTCGTGCTGGTGGTATGTTCGATGTGGCGGATGGGCGGGCCTAGGTGCGGGCTTACATTCTGGACATGGGGGGTAGTTGGATTGGCGACTAGTTGCAGTACACACGGGACACGTCTCTTCCTTTCCACATCTGGGTCATCCCTTGTACTAACTGACAGTGATACAGTCATCTTCGCCCCAGCCCTCATGTCCTCCCCTCGCCCCCAATATGCATGCTCACCTGCGAGGCTAGCGCTTGCACAGGCAGCCCCAAGCTCGCACCAGAGAGGGCAAGGAGTGTATGTGTGGGTCCAGTTGCACGAGTGGGCTGTCTCAGGGTATGATGTGTGGCGGGACGCCGTCCACCTGCGTGGTGCCCCAAATGGAGACCCGGCCTGCATGGACTATGCATCACAGTCTTCGCCTTCCGGATCCGCCACCTGCGACACCCAGTGGCTGTGGCTGCCCTTGCGGCCATGCCGCGTCCGTCTGTGGCTGATGGCCCACACATTCACTCTTTGGCCTCTCTGGGGAGGGCTCAGGGGTGGTGGCGCACGCGCTTGCACTTAGTCGCAATGGCATGTGGCGTGGTTGGTATGATGGGCAATGGATGGGATGGTGCGAGCCACCTCCCGTGACGTCAGTGCTGCTCGTGCTGTGGTGCGTCCCCCTACACTTCCATTTGACTTTTTGCCATGCTGGACGTTGAGGTTCTATTGCCTGCGTGATATGACCAGGAGGAGCGCGAGGAGACCTCTCACACACCATGCTCCACTGCCATCCCGTGCCCTGTATCGCCTGTGCGGATTGACTATGTTGGGGTTACACCTGGTCGACTGGGGCTGTGTGTGCCTTGTCAAGGGGCATGGCGGGCGCACAACAGGATCCAGCTTGTCCACAGAGGGTGGGCTGAGGTGCGCCTGGTACCGCTTTGTACGTGTGCCCGGCTGCTGTGCACACACGTGTTCACTCCCCCGACAGGTGTCCTCTCACAATGCCCAGGGAAGCGGTGGTGTACTGTTCATGAGCCCTCCCAACACGGCGTGCTCCAACTTGGCATGTGCGCATCTACCCGTCGCACCCACCCACCTGAGCACTGCGTCCATACGACTTCACACGACACATGTGTGTCTTCCACAGTAGTGCTACTCATTTGCGTTGACATCCAATACCAGTGGACTACATGGTCATGTCACGACTGCCGTGTACTTCACATACTCTCATCCTCTCTCATTCGTACTTGTGAAATGAGTCAGCGGAGACAGTTCTGGTTTCAAACATTATATTGAGTCTTCTGTCCTCTGTGATGCAGTATAGTGGACACTACTGGCAGCGGAATACATGTTGAGGATATACTGAGCATGATTACAAATGGGATAGGGTGTGGGGTTACATCTGCTTGGCCAAGGCTGTGCTAATGTACATTTACGTATAGCTGCGGAGCTGCGGACTTTGACACAGACGGTATACATGTAGCCTACCAGACCGCTCGGCATCATGGGCACAGTCCATCTCAGTTCCATGTGACAGGTTTGCTGCGGTTGTTCCTCATGCACGCGTGCATGTGAGATGACATCAGGGCATGTGCTTGCGTGCATGCAGCGGCGTGCCACTTGTTGTTGCACTGTGGTGGTTACTGGACATGTCACAGTCACTGGGGTCGTGTTGTTGTTGTATGCACTTGTCGTCCATGCAAAGGTCCTGGTATGGGATTCCCGGGGCGGGGTGGGAGGGGTGCAGCACCCACAGACTCCAGGCGACCTATTCATGTCCACTGAGCGGTGTGTGTGTCCATGGGCGCTGGATCCATGTCGTGTCCTGGTTGTTCGTGCAGTTCCGTCCATGTGGGTGCGATGCACAGAGCCCATGCCACTGCCTCCCACGATGCATGCGGTGTTCCTGGATGTGATGGGGAACAGTGTGCATGTCCCGGTCATATCCGATGTCATGGCGATGTCGTTGATGGTGTGGTTACAGTTGCCGGTCGTTTGGTATGGCTGTTGTGGTGGTGACTGGCCAGTCCGTGCGGAAGCTGAGCATGGGTGCGGGGTTGGACTTCATAGGTCACTCGGGGAACCTGCGTTGTGGTCCGACGTATTTACAGGTTGACAGGTATGCGATGCCGTCCAGCAGGGCTTCCATGTCATTGGTGGTGTACATGTTTGCCAGCCAATGAAGCGGATGGTGGCTGTCAAGGTGTTGTTCGTAGGTTGTCCCTTGGAGGACCATGATGGGGCATGCTGGGTGACATTCGATGTAGCTGTTCTCGATGATCCGTCGTGTGGAGGCACAGTGGTTCCATTTCAGTGCGCGTGCGATGTTGGCCACATACGCCATGCCCCCATAGGCAGAGCAGGCCCTGTCGTGTGCGTCCAGAGGGAGGAGTAGTGGTAGCAGGTCCGCCTTCAGACATGCCGGGTTGGAGAGGCATATCTCGACGGGATGCTGGTAGGGACACCTCCGACAGTAGAAGACGGGCATGACGCAGCTGAACAATGTGATGCGGTAAGTCAGTCGGTAACTTACGTTCAGCAGGGACAGGAGATCGCATCCCAATGTATGTATCGTGCTGGTTTGGTACAGCTTGAGCTCTTCGGCGTAGTTGGGTAGGTGTGTTGCGGTTGCCATTTCGCAGCGGTTCGTAGAGGTGGCGTGCTCCGGCTGTGTGTGCAGTCTGCAATGTGCACGCTCCGGGGTTGCTGTGAGCTCTGTGTAGTCGTGGGGAGACAGGACTTGTGTTCTGTTGGCTTGTTTGGAGGACACGGGCCCTCTTCCCACATGCTTCTCAGACAGTTCAAGGTCGGTGCTGTGTGACTCCTTCCAATTAACTTGCATGTGGCCGACATGGGGGAGTGTTTTCTTCTTTCCTCCCCGTCCGTTGTGTGCTTCTGTGATATGCGCTATCTGCCGTGTGGTCGGTCTCCTCGGCATGCCTGTGTTGGTCTATTCTTGGACAATGGCTGTATTCACCGGCTTCTGTCGTAGGGCTGTGGTTTCGGTGTTGGAATGGAAGGTCATTCAGTGCTGTCTGCTCTCCCTTGTGTGGGCGGCAGGCTGCCTTTCCGCTCTGCGTTGGGCCTTGTGTGTGGATGTAATTCTTGGGCCACCTGTTGTCGGTCCCCGGGCTCTTTGGTGTTCCGTTTCATGTGTCTTGTTCATATGTGCAGGGTGGTATGGGTTTTTCAGTGTGGTACTGGCGTTCCTCTTCCCGAAGGGGCCCTGCTTCTCCTAGTTGGTGTTGCCGCCGCTGTGTGCTTCGCCATGTTTGTTACACTGGGGTGTGTCCTGCTGTTGCGTGACTTAACTGACATGTGTGCGTCGGTTGTGTGGCGTTGGGTGTTGTCCGTGAATTGGGCGTTGGGGACATGTCTGTGGCCGGCCTGTCACGTGTCATGTGCGTTCGGGGTGGGGCTGGTGTGTGTGCTGCTTGGTTGTGTCCCTGTGTCTGTGTGCGACGCATGCATGGCGCTGCGGTTGGCCTCTGCGTTGTGCGCATGTGTGGCGGCGTCATCGGCGCTTTGGGGCCGTGACGGGGTGGTTGGTTCCTAGTCCCAGGTGGTGTGTACACATGTGTTCCGCGATGTTAGGATTTGGCCTGTGTGTCATATGTGGATGCAATGGTGGATGTGTAGTGTGCACGCGCTGGTGGGGGTTGTCCGCTTTATCCGCCCTTGCACTGTGTGCGCTGTTTGCGTGCACTTGTTGTGTGTGTGCCTACCTGCGTCTCCGCGGTACGTTGCGTCCTTGGTGGTGCATCAGCAGAAGCATGGGAAGGGCCTGCAGTGCTGGATTCATGCCCGGGGTGCCGCTTCTTCGTTGTCCGTGCTCTGCGTCCGTGTTTCCGCCTCTCTTTCACGTGCGGTGTCTCTTTGCCGTGGGAGCCGTTTGTTTGCGGCATCGTAATTTATGCGCCGGGCGGGACGTGTTTCGTCGGACGGTGTGTGTCAGTTGTGCTGCGCCGCTACGTGTGCGGGCGCACTTTGATGGCGGACGGTGTTGCTGGCTTGCCGGCGGTGTTTGGCCTGCTTTTCGCATCGTAATTGGGCGGGCGTGTGGACTGCTGCGTGCCGGCGGTAACTGGTGGTTTTTGCATCCGCCAGCACGGCGGTAGTGCTTCCGCCCGCCATCGTAATGGGCCCCTAAGTATTTACTTTTTAGCATGGTTTCTATCATATTTATTACATCTTTTTAGCACATTTTTTAACACTTGTATTTTTATCAATATACATTGTGTTTTAATATTTACAGGTTTAATACGGAATTTTTTTTATATAGAAGACTGTATTTAAGGTGCTTCTAATATTGGTAAAATAATGGTTTTAACTCTTTTAATAATTCTTATTTAAAGAAATATTGATTGATTTAATTTTATTACCCCATAAAAACTGTGTATTTATGTTTATATTTATACATATGTATATGAATTTCAACCTGTATTTGGTGCAAAAGACATGTGTTTTATCTTAATTGACGCTAGTAACTCTTCCATGGTTATGAATTAGTCACCTGGATTAACTTGTAATTGTTGCACTGGCACTTTAAATTTATGGGTAGCACAAAGCAGCGCGTCATGTGATCAAGGCCTTTGGAAGGCCGAAACGCGTTATGGCGGTGGTGCGGGGCAGCAAAATAAACTCATCTTAGCACCAGAAACCTTTGGGTCCGTGTTCGTCTTTTCCAGGGAAACTGGAGGTTGTTGAGACGAAGCCAACAATATATATATATATATATATATATATATATATATATATATATATATATATATATATATATATATATATATATATATATATATATATATATATATGTATAACATAATTATTACCCTGGCTTTCAGCCACACCTCTTAATCCATTGGGAAGTTGTGGTGCCATTTATATTTTTTTCTGCACCCCCACAGCATGGGGCAATGGTTCAGCCCGCTTCTGCCTTTGGCTAACTTCACTTAGAGTGATGGTGTTCTGCTCTCTCACAAGGAGCACATCCTCACACAAAGTAGCTCTGTTTAGTGCCAGGGCAATGTGTGCTTTTTGGTGTTTACACAGAAAATTGGAACCAAAAATATAGTGGGACAAAATATTGTGTCAAGAATATCGAGGACAAAAATATCGTGAAGGTAAGTTTCCATAGGTAAGTAAAGTTTTACTATATATAACTCCACATATATGTCTTTAAGGTACCTCGATGTGGATTTAAGATTAGTCAATCTATACTTAACTGTTAGCACTTACCTGCTCGATAGTTTGGTCCTCGATATTTTTGACACAATATTCTGCCCACACAATATTTTTGGTTCTGATGTCTTGTCAGTTATCCATGCTTTTTAAAACTTTTCTATTCAAACCTCTGAGCACTCTGAATCAGTTTTCTAATGATTCCAGTGCTATTAAAAAGAAGAAAAGCTGTATACCTATCATAGGCAGGGCTAGGCAAACACACCTGCTCAACGCCTGGAAACCCTTGTGGGTAATAGCACACTTTGCAAATACACATAACATTACAGTTAACTAGAGAAACTGCACATAAAGTAACCCTGCCTAACCTCCTGCAACACCGGAAGCTCAGCATGACCACCAGTGTCAGATCAGACAAAAATATATTGGGCAAATCTTGAGAAGCAAGTGTGAGTGTATTGTAGAACCTTGATTCAGAGAGTGGATAGCGGAATTCCATTGATTTCTGCCTAGGGACGCTGTGGCATCACAGTATCAGCATTGGCAATAATGAGGGGAGACACCACGAGTTCAATAGTTGTCATGTAATTTTTCAGTTATGTATTGAATTGTTTTGCAAAGCACTGGCTCGTGAACGATTTTTGACACTTTGTCATGTTAATGATAGAGTAGGTGACAGATCTTGAAAGATATTCAACTTCTTCATTGGACGAAACAGCTGAACGTTGTAGCAGATCTGATCGTGAAAGCATTCCAGAACTGATCTTCTGCTGATGTCAAACTGTACACAAAAGCATTTTGGGCGAGATGTAGTATTTGCTGGTTAAAAAATACAGGGGCCTATTAGCAATAACCGGCGATAATTATCGCTAAGCGCAGTTAGCGCTAGGATAATTATCGCCGGCTATCGCAGGTTTCTATCGCGGAGATAGCGTGCTATCAGCAACGCTTATCTCTAAAGCGATAGAAACCCTGGAGAACAGTGTGAATATCGCTTGAAAACAAGCGATATTCACACTGTGACCAGTGTTAGCTTGGCGATAGGGCGAGGGGGATTTAGCCATGTAATCCACCTCCCATTGGATTACATGGCTAAGTCAGGTCTGGACCAGGCGTTAACAAACCAGCGCTAAACGTGTTTAGCGCTGGTTCGTTAATCACCTCCCCTGCCTCGCTAATATGCGATAGCGAGCTTAGCGACTGTTTCCAGTCGCTTTTAGGTTGGGAACGCCTACTTTGCATGCCATTAGCGATAAATATCGCTGGCATGCAAAGCGGCACCCAACCCGGTCAGCCTAGAAGCTGTCGCTAACAGCAGTTAGCGACAGCTTGCTAATAGGGCGTTAGAATTATCACTGCTTTAGCGGGAAAAAGTCCCGCTAAAGCGGCGATAGAGCCCTTGATAATATGCCCCACAGGTCGCAATTTGTGATCATTATTGCTGTGACCAGTAAAGAATTTTAAGATTCCACATATGTAATAATATATCCGTTCTTAAAGTTCTGAATCATAGTGGATTGCAATCCTATCTACCTCATGAACACTAATGAGCTAGGTCTCAAATTGCGACTTACTGCAATTGGAGGCCATCATAGGTATAGTGGCCTACTGGGGTAAGCAACAATCATGTATGTGATTGCTTTTAAGTAAATTAAACTTTTTTTTTAATACAGCCCTTAAAGGAAAGAGGAATTCAATTTTAAAGTTTGCTTACGAGCCGGCAGTGATTCCTTGGACTACTGCATATTCTTCACCAAACTTTTTTTACCTTCACAAAGGGGATGGGGATTAACAGACCCCTTTTCTTTTGTGAACACTTTACTACCTCCTTTGAGGTGACAGTAACATTTCAGTGTTCTGGGGCTGGTTTTGTTCACAAAACATTGGTTCATACAATAATGATTGAGTATGTCATAGGGATGCCAACAGCATGCACCTTCCAAATAACAAATAAATATCCATTTGGAATTCCATTTAGGAATCAGGAAAACTTTTCAGACTACTAAAATATGAAGAGGACATAGGAAAAATCATTTCAATGGTTGCAAATGCTGTATTGGACTGTTTGTTACTGTTAAAATGCTTATTACCTCTGTCCCATAGTCCTTTCTTGGAGGTAATACCAGAGATTTCCTTGACGAAATGGCACCACAAGGAACCACACATGCAGCACTGGCCTGATGTTCACACACCATTCTGGATTTATTAATCTAGCTTTCTTTACCTAAATTAACATATCACATGAACAGAGAAACTTAGCAGCAGAGGATTTAGTAAAAAAAAGTATGTTTTTGTAAAGTTTGTGCCCGGAGTGCTACAATTATGTTGCATTTCAGGATCAAATCAGGTGGCAGACCTGATGGAATAATATTCTATGAAAAAAGGCAATTTAAATGACATACTTTAAGAGTAATATCAATTTATGTGATTTGTTCAGGGAATTAATTTCCTCTGAACCCGATGTTTAATTTAAGAAAGAAAGGTACCTACTTTCAGTATCTTCCTGCAGAATATTCTTCCGCACACCGTTTGATGATGCACCCGCTTCTACTCAGGCATTGCCCTCGCTGCTGATCCCTCATAGTGTTTCAGGAATCTCTGATGAAGCCACTAGGGTGCATGTAGCAGGATAAATAAGGACCCACTACATCCATGCATTTATACAAGGAAAATTGCATGGACCAACATTTCATTACTTTGTCTCACGGCAATTACGGGAAAGAGACAATTTTTTTGAAGCAACAAAAATGTGTCATACAACATTCTTATTTCATTGCGCTCTGTTAAGGTGTGTCTACCGTAAATAGGTCCACATGGAGTTTATGCAGTGTTCAGAATGCCAGGCCGCTGAGAGCGCCACCTTCTGGTAAAGGACAGTTCTGCATTGCAGTGCGGTATTTGTTACGTGGTGTCTCACTATCAGATCATCGTCTCAGTAACAGATCGTCTTCATCTTCGTGGTTGCTCTAACTTTCTGTGGGAGTCACCATACTCCACGATTCACGGGTTCTGACTTCGGACCATCTTGTGTTATCACTAAAACTCCACCCATATATGGACCATTAAACCTTTGTTGGTTTGGAGTTTTAAAGATAAAGGACACTTAGGAGAGGACTTTCAGCAAACCCCTTTAGACTTAAGGGGTTCTAGGGCCAACACCCACGTGAGCACCGGAGTACTCGAGTTACCTCACCCAGGGAAGCCGGGTGCATAGGTGTCAAAGGGTGTCGGGAATCGTCGTCGTTTTCAATGGCGACCTGCTGCAATGTACTGCTGCCGTGAAGAAGAAAAGTGTCTGGGGTGATCCAAGCCCGGATCGAAGATGTGAAGAACCTGAAAGCAGAGGGGACAGAGTCTGGGTCACTAGCCAGTGACCAGGGGCGGAGCAATCGAATGCCCACCGATGTCGGGTGCTTCAGGTGCGAAGAGGTGAAGCTTGACTCTACAGCCCCGGGGTCCCGGAGATGTCGACGACAACCAGGAGCCGGATTCGAGCTGTCCCATAAAGGATGTATTTAGAAATTGGTGTCTGGTTACGCTCTGGTCATCCAGTTTCTTCCACTTTTGGATCGGTCTGCAGAAACCTTTTGCTTACATACAACACAGCGCTCTTGACTTTTGAATGGAAAACTATCAGTTACACTCCAAGGATATATATTGAACAAGCCCTAAAGAAGTCCTATTGGACAAAACGCGTTGGCTACATCAAAATCCAAGAAGAAAATGATATGTTTTAAACGAAAGAATTGATGAACAAAGAATCTCCTTTTATCAAGAAAAATATTCTGGAAGTCTGTGCATTTTGCTGTCCAATTACTTCTGTGACTAACAAAACAATTGATTGGGTGTGGGTGCTGAGTCAAATTTCCTTTGAAGTTGATGGAGATTTTTTTCCTGGTTTTGAAGACTAAGATGGCTGGTCCTCAAGACTTGAGCCCCACAATGTTTTGAATAATAAGCAACCGTTGAATGTGTTGTGTGCGGTGTGAGAAGTTGGCCTGGTATATGCTGTCCACTAGTTATAGTGGGCACCTTGCACCAGTCCAAACGACCCTTATTGATGATAGGTTTAAAGACAACCTTTATTGAAAGCTATCCTAGTGGTAGCTATGGAGAGCAGCCTTCAGGCTAAGTCTTGAAGGAGGGTAAAGCAGCTTGGTTTACCAGATTATAACCTCTTGAATGACCAAATGAAAGGAGAACCACACGAGGTATATATATAAAATATATGTATTTATTTCTAAACATTAACTACTAACCTCTTTATGAGATTAGAGTTCAAGATACACAGTATCACAGTATTAAAACAACAGTAAATAGCACAATACACACTGGGCCCCAGGGGGGGACCAAACCATATATTAAGAAAGTGGTATAAGAACCACGACTTGACTAGACACAGTGCCTAGAGCATGTAAAATCGCTGGGACCCCAAGGAACCACCCAAGGTAGTGACACAGGAGACCCACGGGGGACGTGTGCAGTGTGAGAACACAGCCGTGAGCGCCGTAGGATTCAATGCGGAAAGTCGTGGTTGGAGTTTTAAAGATAAAGGACACTTAGGAGAGGACTTTCAGCAAACCCCTTTAGACTTAAGGGGTTCTAGGGCCAACACCCACGTGAGCACCGGAGTACTCGAGTTACCTCACCCAGGGAAGCCGGGTGCATAGGTGTCAAAGGGTGTCGGGAATCGTCGTCGTTTTCAATGGCGACCTGCTGCAATGTACTGCTGCCGTGAAGAAGAAAAGTGTCTGGGGTGATCCAAGCCCGGATCGAAGATGTGAAGAACCTGAAAGCAGAGGGGACAGAGTCTGGGTCACTAGCCAGTGACCAGGGGCGGAGCAATCGAATGCCCACCGATGTCGGGTGCTTCAGGTGCGAAGAGGTGAAGCTTGACTCTACAGCCCCGGGGTCCCGGAGATGTCGACGACAACCAGGAGCCGGATTCGAGCTGTCCCATAAAGGATGTCGAGTGCTGGGGTGTCGGTGATTGGATTAACCACAACAAGCCTTGGCAACAGCAACCCACGCAGGAAGAGAAAAGATGCTTCTGTGCAGACCAGCAAGGTCCTGGGGACTCCCCAAGCGATGGACAGTCAGGGCACGTCTGGAGCAACCAGGGAAGCCCAATAAAAGTTAGAGTTGCCTTCTTGGGGACCCACAGGTCAATGGACCAGGGATCGCGAAGGGACCTCAAGAGGAATCACAAAATGGTGGCCCACGGAACACTCGTTGAGTGTAGGCCTGCAATATTTCGTGCAATTACTGCTCGGGGTCAGGGCTACAAGTAACCCAAAGCTCAGCCTCAGGGGTCGCCGGAAAGCTGATGCTTCTGCAAATGGTCGCGGTGTCCAGGGGTTCGGGTTGCACGGTCTCCACGAGGGATACGGGCCTCAGACTTGCTGTGGGCACAGATCGACCTCAGAGACCTTGGAAAACCCACCTCCTGTGTGGCAATATTCTTCGGAGTCCGCAGGAGCTTCGGAGATGCCAACTGGTCAGTTGCGTTAAAGGTGCCTGCCTTGCAGGGGAGTAACTCCTTTACTCCAAGGGAGATTCTTCAGTCATCCAGCGTAGTGTAGATCGTCGAAGTACTTGGTTTCTGGTAACAGAGTTTAGTCCAGGTGTAATCTAAAGTCCTGTAGTCAGGGGTTCCTACTTTATACCCAAGGAAGGGGTGGGACAAACTCTGGGGACCCACCTATGGGAGGGTCAGGAAGGAGGGGTGGCTACACCCATTTCCTTTGTCCAGTTTCGCGCCAGAGCAGGGGCTGTGTGCCCCTGCAACCGGTTTGAGCTGGACTATGCACAGGGACACCAAATGTACCCCCAGTGCAGACTTCAAAGCACTCTCAGAGTGCACCCATCCAGCCCCAATACACTAAAGCCTGTCTGGGAGGTGGTCACACCTCCCTGTGACAGGAAACCTATTGTTCAGGCCTCCCCTGCCAGAGTTTCGTTCAGCAGCAGGAGGGCAGACTCGTGTCTGTGGCTGCAGCATCCATTTTGTGATGCCAGGGTTCTGTTAAGCTGGTACCGGGTGTACCGGTGATGCCATGTGGCTCCCTCTAGAAGGGAGGAATCATACCTCCCACCCCAGTAGTGGGGTGGAGGTATGATTCCAAGGTGTTTGACACCAAACACGACATGTTTCCATGCAGCCATTCTCAAGGTAGCATTTACCACGGGGTTATAATGCACTTAAGAGTATATGGTCTGGCTGCCTCACAAACAACCCCGGAATGAAGATTCCGAAAGCTGCAGAGGGGCTCTGCTCATGCATGGGCACCCTCTCACACGAAACCCAGCACCCTGCCTTCAGGATTGTTAAGGCCTGCCATAGGGGTGACTGATAGGTTTACATGTGCAATGATATGGAGAGATATAGGGAACCTATATCTCAGTAAGGGGTGGAAACACCACCTTACACAGGCTGCTGTAGCAGACCTGTTGTGTCATTTTAAAAGGCTTCCCAGGGGTGGCACAATACATGCTGCAGCCCCTGGTAGGCCTCTGGGGTACCTATGCCCTGGGTACATAGTATACCATATACTAGGGACTCATAAGGGTACCCCAGAATCCAATCTTGAGTGTACCTAAAGTACATGCAATCAATTTAGAGTAGAAAGCAGATAGACTGGGGTCCTAATTAGCAGGGCCTCAGTCTGGCTAAGTCGAAAAACAGTGAAACATCAGCAAAAAGTGGGGGTAACTATAAGAAGCAGATCCTACTCTCCTACATGCGGTATCTGTGTGCCTCAGCCTCTTCTTTGTAAATCGCTTGGTGTATTTCTATACATACCTGCTGATATTTTTGACCTTGAAATTTTGGCTAGGATATTAAGGTAGAACAATATTCCCTTCTTGATATTCAGTACCCAAGCCTTTTGTTCACAATAATTCAAGGGTTATGCATTTTGAGGAATACATGCTGTTACAAAGAAGTCCACATTTTAAGAGTATCAAAAGTCAAACGTGTTCCTCCTTCGGATAAGACTTAGGCCCATTTTTATAAAAAATTCACACAACGCAGCAAGCCACCTTGCTGCGCTGCACTGTGTGAAAGGGCAAGGGCAGGAATGCACCATATTTACCATTATGAGGTGCATTCCTGTCCTTTCTAGCACTGGTGCACTTTTGGCTGCCTAGAGCCAATGCAGGCACCTTTGCATCATGTTGCAAGGCTGCCTGCATTGCAGGCAGGATTGTTTTTGTGCATGAAGGAGCACCTTCCTGCACAAAAACAATCCTTAGAGGAATTTCTTTCTTGCTGTTTCCTCTTTCTAAGTGTGCTGCATTCTGCAGCACACTTAGAAAGAGGAAACAGCAAGAAGAAACAGAGATATTTCTCCTTGTTGCACCTCTGGTGGGGAGGCATAGAATTCGAAGCATTACCAGGTCTACCAGTAATGGTAAACCAGGGAATGCATCAGAATGCATGGGTGGATACATGGGGACACCCACGCTCCACCCATGGAACGCCTCCCTGCCGCAGAATAACACAAGGCAGCGATTTACGCTGCTTGGCTTTACTCTAGATTTATCAAGCCATGCAGGGCCACACAAGGTGGCCTTGCGTGGCTTGATAAATCTCATGTAGGTTTTGCGTCGCCCATGCGCCCCTTTGCGTGGTGCAAGGGTGACGCAAAACCTTGATAAATATGCACGTAGGTGTTCTTCTAACCAAATGACCACTATGACAATTCTTGTTTTAGGGCTTGATTATGACTGTAGGTGCTGTTTATCGCACCTGATAAATAACAATACCACGGGGACATTATTTATTGGGTGTGATATATAACACCTATTACACGTTTTTGGGGAATAACATGCAGATTTTGGTGTTCAAGTCCTCATGCCAGCTCCCCTGCGACAGTTCTTCTGTCCAGCTTGCCCACAGTCCACTACCCTCTGCTGCCTGTCTACCTGCTGCCCTCTGCTTGTGCCTCCTCTGCTCGTTTCTTGCTCTGTTTTGCCTCTCCTCCTCATTTTTCTGCCCTCTGTTTTGCCTTTTCTACTCATTTTTCTGGCTTCTGTTTTGTCTTTTCTGCTCGTTTTTCTGCCCTCTGTTTTGCCCTCTTCTGCTCTGTTTTGCCTTTTCTGCCCTCTATTTTGCCTTTTCTGCTTGTTTTCTGCTCTCTGGCTTCTTCTGCTCTGCTTTCCTGCTCATATTTGTGCCCTCTGTTTTGCCTTTCTGCTCGTTTTTCTGCTCACAGTTTTGCCTTTTTCTGCTTGTTTTTCTGCCTTTGGTTTTGCCATTTGTCCTTATTTTTCTGCCCCCTGTTTTGCCTTTTCTGCCCTCTGTTTTGCCCTCTTCTGCTTAATTTTGCCTTCTCTGCACGTTTTTCTGCCCTCTGTTTTGCCTTTCTGCTCATTTTTCTGGCTTCTGTTTTGTCTTTTCTGCTCGTTTTTCTGCACTCTGTTTTGCCCTCTTCTGCTCTGTTTTGCCTTTTCTGCCCTCTATTTTGCCTTTTCTGCTTGTTTTCTGCTCTCTGGATTCTTCTGCTCTGCTTTCCTGCTCATATTTCTGCCCTCTGTTTTGCCTTTCTGCTCGTTTTCTGCTCACAGTTTTGCCTTTTCTGCCTTCGGTTTTGCCATTTCTCCTTATTTTTCTGCCCCCTGTTTTGCCTTTTCTGCCCTCTGTTTTGCCCTCTTCTGCTTAATTTTGCCTTCTCTGCACGTTTTTCTGCCCTCTGTTTTGCCTTTTCTGCTTGCTCATTTTTCTGCCCTCTGTTTTGCCTTTTTCTACTTGTTTCTTCCTTCTTCCCAGTGTTTCCTCAAGACCTGGCTTTTCGACTGAAACCTTGCACCCCACCGCCCAGATTCCACCAGGGGTGACAGTGCCGCGCTCTACAAATGCTGATTGATTGATTCATTACAAACACCAAAATCTGCATCTTACGGTAAATACTGTATGCTTTTCTCCCGTTATTTCGGCAGGTTTGACCTGCTGAAATGTAACAGAGTTTGAGTTGTTTAATGCATCCGATCATTATCAGATGTGTTAAATACCTTCAAAATCATAATTAAGACCCTTGTGTACACAGGGGAAAACATTATTTTCATGGCTTAGGTATGTCAAGGCTGATTTGAACAATTCATGAATATATTAGGGGGCATTTCAGGAGTAGTTATAGAGTATTTATATTCATTTACTGGTGAAATGTGCATTAAAATACATATTTTTTTGTCAGTCAGTGCTTCAAACTCAGTCTCTCAGGATCCTAAAGTTAGGTTAACTAGAGCCTCCTTTAGGTATATAAATAGTCATTTAAAATACTTTTTTCATATTTCTATTTGCTCACTTTGGTGGGTGCAAGCAAAAAACAATTCTTATGTACGTGGTAATTAAAAAATAACACATCACATAGGTTATCTTTATTCCTCTTACTACGATTTCTCAGTGTATCCATTTGGAAACAACATAACTGTACATATGACTTTTCAAATTTACAAATATTTGGTTTATGGATAGCCAGACCTTTTGACAGACTTTAGACCAAATGAACCCCACCTTTACCTACAGACAGGTACGGCGAGTGCACTCGTTACTGAAGAAAGCGGAATTATTTTTTTTTTTTTTTATAAAAATCATGGCATCACTAGCTCATTTGCTAACTGGATAACTTTATGAGTTGGTGCATGAGCTCTGGATATTGCAGCATACAGGGTCAAAAGTGTCTATTAATTCCACTTGGCATTTCCCCTGGGTCTGGAATCATTGGATGCCAGTTTCTGACAGTGTCGGGCTCCCTCCATCAGCAAATCCCTGGGGTTTATTGCAGGGGGAACCGAAGGGAGAGACGGAAAGAGAGAGAGAGGAAAAGAGGGGATGTGTGAGAAGGAGACAGAGTAAGAAAGACAGATTATGGGTGGGTGAACCTCCTCTTTTCCTATCCATGGTAAATGCACACAAAACAGTGAGCAAATTTGCTGTTTCCGCATCCGCCTGACCCGCATTGAAAAAATGGAGGAATGCAGGTGAAATGCCCTGCAGAACAAGAATTCTTCATGCTGGGCATTGAGGAATGCAAGGAAACAGGAAGTTTTTCTGCAACACTGCCAGAGGCTGACCATTGTAATGAACCAATTGTAATTACTTTGAGTTAATGACAGTGCTCTTGAAAGAAACACTCAAGGAGCGTGAGTGTTCCGCCTGCCTGCAGGAGGACTGCAGGCAGGCACTTCACAGAGAGTTCCTTGCTGGGCAATTTCCTGTGAAGTGCACCGTCAGGGGCCCGGGCATTATATTTATCTTATTGCAGTCAATATTAAGGTAAGCACATTCCCAGCCATCAAAGTGCTTCAAAAAGATTCTGTGCTGTTTTTTCCCACGTTCTGCTTTCTGAGTGGGAATTATAGCCCCCCCACCCAGAAAGAGACACACACACACACACACACGGAGAGGGTGGGAGTGAGGACTGTTAGGGCAGGTTATTGCAAGGCCAGCTTTTGGTGCACAGTCCAGTTCTGCGACGGAGCATCAACCACTGCTCCATGTTTCTGAGCTGTGCTGCATGGAGGTCAATTCACCAAAATGCCAGAGGTAGTGGAAGTGACATCATATGCCCTTTGACCTTCACTTTCACACACACACACACACATGCTTACACATACACACCCTCTGCTTACACAAACATACACATTCAGGCATACACACACTCTTACATAAACACACTCAAACTTGCAAGCACGCACACAACATACATTTAAAGGCATTTTTTTTTTACTAACCTCAGCTGCCAGGGTAGGTCATGATTCAGCTATTTCTACTCCATTTTTGTTACACTAATAGCGAATAAGCTAATATTTTCTTTTAGTCTAATAAAATAAAGAAAACAAGGACAGTTGAGCCCCAACTGATGTCCATAAGGACCAGCTGCCCCTATGTTCCTTGCACTGATTTTGCCACCTCCAAGACCAGGGGTCGCAAAAGCAGTGCTAAGGGTTTCAGGAGGCAACCCAGGGGTCGCAGCAGCAGCGACCCCTAAATGACGTCCATGCTGTGCCGTCTGCAGACCACTTGTTAATTTGCACAGTTACTGAGTTAGTGCATGCTCTGGAGACAGCATAATGTATTAAAAAACGTGAATATACCCCCCCTCCCACTATGCCTCTGTACAGGCGCCCTACTGAATCATGATAGGGCCCCAGGTTCCCAGACAGCAATAAAAATCACAGACAAACTGCATCCTTTAGGAACTCATCAGTGTGATGTACAGTGTCTGTCTTGCCTAAAAGCATCTGCAGTGGCACACAGACATGTTTGACAGCTAGTCTACCTTTACTGTGCGCATGGAACAGAATAAAGCTCTTCCGCATGAAGCCAACACATGATTCCATGCTTTCATGGGTGCCACGCACTGTTCATTCGAAGCTACAAAATGAATATAGACTTTTTAAAAACACCTGCTTATGGCCAAGGGATAATTCATGCTCATTACTTTGGTGAAAATGTGCATCTTAAACCTACACAATGGGAACATTGTTCATTGGGTTCAAAGCTAATCATGTTATGAATTTCGTAATCACTGAGAGAAGAAAAATAGTGCAATTTATGTCATACTTTGCTCTGAGATGGCACAGCACCTGCAAAGCTTTTCATAATTACCTGACACCTAGGCGCGACTTCATCTCATTTACATTTGAGATATTTACATTTGTAGATCATGTTTTTTGAAGACTTGCAATTAACATGCACAATTAGATTAGACGAAACGCAAATTATTTGCGATTTTTTTGCATGTACTGCTTTGTGTCCTGTCGAATGTGAAATTGACAAAAAATAAATGCAGAGCTACCCTAATGTCACGAAAATCATCTTGCAACGAATCCTTTCCTCTTCTTATGTTATACAAAAGCCATGTCAGGTAACACACAAAAACCAACACCATATTCAGGTAGGTCTGAAAACAAAGGGCCTTATTTACAAGAAAGTGACGCAGCGCGGCACCGCAAGCCATTTGGCTGCGCCACGCTGCTTCACTTTCAAAACACTGGGATGCGTCCTATTTACAACAATATGTCCAACCCTGTGCTTTCCCCTGCACTGGCGCACAATTGGCTGCCATGTGCCAATGCAGGCACCCTTGCGCCATTGTGCAAGGGTGTCTGCATTTTAGTTGAGATTGTTTTTGTGCAGAATGGGACCCCTTCCTGCACAAAAACAATCACATGAGGTGTTTTCCTCTTTCTATTTGTACTGCAGAATGCAGAAGGCACAGAAAGAAAAAAAAACGAGGAGAAATATAAGTATTTCTTCTCATTGTGCCTCTTTACGCCACCCCTGGGAGGCGTAGGATTCTGACGCATTCCCAGATTTACGAAATGTTGTAAATCTGGGAGTGCGGCAGAATCCATCGGTGTTGCTTGGGAACACCTACAGCAACACCCATGGCATGTCCCTTTCACGCTAAGTGCTGCGTGAAAAGGAGCCATGTTTACAAGGCCACGAAAAGCAGCGCAGGGTGGCTTTACGTGGCTTTGTAAATATGGAGCACAACACTGTGCCGCTGGTGCATCAAAAAAAGTGACGAAGCGGCGGTGCAAGGGGCTTGTAAATATGCCCCAAAATATTGAACACAGCGATTCGGTATATAAAAACAGCAATAAGAGAAAATGAGTTGCTTAAAAGAGTTTTGAGTGTATTAAAGAAACGTCAAGCAACGTCAGAATCGAGTGGACGCTACGCAATCACATCACAGCTGATGAAGCACAAATAGCGACCTAACATGTTGACGCAAGCAGGAGGAAAGCAGACAAGTTTGAAGACTATATGATATGCGAAGGTAGGAAGACATAAGGTGTTCCTAAATTCAAAACACTAATACATTTTCAACCCTCCCTATGTAGAATGAGTTACATTTTGTAATGCACAATACAGAAACCGTAATAGTCAGCATATTTGGTATAACCCTATTTTTCTGGATTTTCAGATCTTTCAATGAAATATTATGAAAGCAAACTACAGGCCAATCATTAAAGTCTACATAATCGTTAAATCCAGAGAGCGGAATGCTAACATTAAAAAGTATACTTCTTGAAATCCTACATTAAACAGGCTTCTGATCTCCAGCATCCATTGTCTAATGCGCGTGAAGGTCCATGTGCTTTTCTACCCTGCTGTAATTACAACTTCTGAAGTATAACGAGCAGTCATTAATCTGATGCAGCAAAAACAATAACAGCGCCCAGGGAGCTGCCGGCTGCATATCATGCAAAGCGAGCTGCTGCTAATCCTTGTAAGCACCTACTTTTTAAATATTAATATTTTCCGTTCTCGGTCTAAAAGAAACCATCTACATGTACCCAGGGTAAACATTGTCAGGCTTGTCAGAGAGAGCCAGCCACAAACAGATGTTACAGAGACCTCCACTCACTCCCCCCCATGCCAGAAGAACAATGAAAAATGGAAAACAATAATGAGCTTGATGTTTGAGCTGTCAGAGAAGCCTATGACTAAAGCTCTGATAAACACAAGCCTGTGAAGGAGGTAACCTGGTCTTATGGAGGACCCAGAACACCACTGATCGCTGTCAGGTGTCTGTCTTAGTCCAGACTTCCCTCGGGCAGGGGCGGCTTCTCCATTATGGCGGAGGAGTGTCGCCCCACTAGGTGGCAGCAGAGGTCAACAGTTAAAAAATAATATGATAATAAACCAATTTTCTTATCATTTTATTTTTGACAGCAAGCGCGTCATAAGTTGAGGCATGCACTCTCTGCAACTGCAGTGGGGAGGAGGGGTGATGCGCGCTTAGCATTTCTCCACCCTGCTGTGTTGTACAGCCGGGTGGAGAAAAGCCACAGGCTCCCAGTCCTTGTCTGAGCGCGGAACCACGGCACTCAGACCAATCCCAGCGCTGCTGTCATACTGGGAACAGCATTCCCAGCATGAGAGCAGCATCAGGAATTGGCATCTGGGAGCCTGCACAGTTTGATCAGCCGGGGACCGGACCAGCATCAGGATCGGGAAAGGAGCAATGCGGCAGGTAAGTGTTGAATATACTTTTTTTTGTCTGTCCCCGCTTCCGTCCCCACCCCCGCCCTACTACTTCGTTTTTAAGAAGAGAGGGTCGGGTGAACGTGCACATTAATCACAGTGTTGTGCAGGCTCACATTTCGACCGGCCCTCTCTCAAAAAAAGAAGGCAGAAGTTCACTTGTTTAGACCACCTGCTGTGCTGCCCTGCCTCATTCCAGTAGCACAGCATGATTTAATGAGGTGTGAATCAGGGTTGCAGAGCCCGCAAGTCAAGGCCGGGCCTACCAGCAGCCTTAACTTGGAACTCTTCACAGAAAGGGAAGGAAATGTTTAATTTTGAAAATATATATGTCTTTCTATATCAGAAGCCTTCCTAAGACCTCATAGGTCCTAATATATGGCATTTAGTCCTATTTCTATGTCTGCGCCCAAATAGGGTCTGCATTCTGAAAATCTGGTTGCCCTACTCTGTTATTTTGGCAAACCTACAGATGTCACCCGTTGCTCACGATATTGCTCAGTGAGTTAAATACTGACAACATCTACTTTCATCTGCATGTCAGAAGTTCTAATCTTGAGCCTTCCATTCTTTCAAAGTAGGTATTGTGTACCATCACATCGAGTTTTAGTAGTGCTTGTCATTAAAAATATCAGAATTGCTATTTATAAACAAGTACATTTTGCTATAATGGGAACTAAGTCGCCGAGCTCTGGCAAACCCTTGCTGTAATGCCTTTGGTTGTGTTTATTTACTTTTTATCCTGAATTTCTCATGCAGGCAAGGATAGTAGTTCCTGTCCCAACAAAACAACAACCACAGAAAACAGCTCTAGCAGCGATTATTGCATCATAGTACCAGTTCTTGTACCTAGTTAGGAAAATGTAAATGTTTTCCGTCTTGGTACTCAATCAATTAAACAATCAGGGATTTGTATAGCGCGGCTACTCACCCATGAGGGTCTCAAGGCGATGAGGGAGGGTGCTGCTGGTCGACTGGTTGGAGGATCATTCGAAGAGCCAGGTCTTGAGGTCCTTCTTGAATTGGGTCAGCGACGTGGATAGCCTGAGGCGGAGGGGCAGGGTGTTTTAGGTCTTGGTGGCGAGGTAGGAGAACGACCTTCCTCCGGTTCTGGTTTTGTGGATCCTTGGGATGGAGGCAAGGGCGAGTTGGGAGGATTGGAGTTGTCTGGCGGGTACGTGGCAAGTGAGGCGGTGGTTCAGGTATTCTTGTCTTTCATCGTGCAGAGCTTTGTAGGCATGAGTGAGGAGCTTGAAAGTGATTCTCTTGTTGACTGGGAGCCAGTGGAGTTGTTTGAAGTGTTGCAAGATGTGGCTGCGGAGGGGATGTCGAGTACCAGTCTGGCTGGGGCGTTTTGGACTTTCTGTAGTTTCTTGAGCTGTTTCTGGGTGACGCCGGCGTAGAGTGCGTTGCCGTAGTCGAGTCTGTGGCATGGGTAACCGTCTTTCTGGATTCTGTGGGGATCCATCTGAATGTTTTTTGAAGCAGGCGGAGTGTGTAGAAGCAGGCTGAGGAAACTGCGTTGATTTGGCGGTTCCTGGTGGTACTCCAATATTCGAGGCCATAAAGACATTGGAACATATTGCGTAAACATAAATAGCATAATTGTTTTAGGAGATTTAAATTCCATAGGGCATCACTCTACAATTTAAGGAGAAATTTGCAATGTAAACCTCCTCTCTAAGCTACGACTCATATGTAAATGGTGGCATACAGCGCTTCTGTGAAATCAGTAAAAACATTTTTGTTCACTTACCATTGTTATCAGTAGATGTTTGTGCAGTCAGTTTATCATACCACCATGAAACCTCAGTGTACTTGTGCTCTATACATAACCTATAACAACATAACCTCTTCTCACTAAAGTCATTCTTTACCATTTCCCTCCACAGCTCCAAAATAACTCTCAACACCCCCTTTAAATTCAACCAGAAAACTCTGCCCCTCAGCACTACCCCAACAGTTAACCTCAAGTGGGCAGAGAATATAATTACCATAACCTACATTTCAATGTATGAATTTGTGTTACATGAAACTGCTACAGCCATTTTATGCTTCAGAGTTCGAGCTGTACGGTGCTGCAGTGGTGTGGTAGCAATGTGGAGAGCCATTCCACATTTTTGCAATAACATAGACCACAGTACTTTATTTCACTACTTTATAAAGAAGTAGCATGTCATCTTGAGGTTTTGAGGATGGGTGGCAATTATGCTTTTCATCTGGAAGGAGGTCTGTTATTTTAGGTCAAGGTATGGGTGTGCCTCTATGGATCCTGCGAGGAGTTTGCCCAGTGTTGTAAAAATAAAATACAGTTTCTCAATGTCCTTTTTTATGGCTTTCTTGATTGACACTAGATTAGGTAGTCCTCTCAGATGAGGACTCATCTTTCAAAGCTGAGCCCATTGCACTCTTAGTATTTGCCATAATGTTTCAATTTTTTTTATCTGGCTTGAGTGACTAGTTTGTAAGTATAAGATCTGAAAGTCAAAGTTTGGATTGTTATGGAGAGCCAGCACCCATAGGTATTCAGGTGTTACCTGGAATGCTTGATCTGTTGATCCTCCTGGAGTGAATGGAGTTCATTCTTGATGTTGCATCCTTTCTACAGATTCAGGCTGGGTCTAGGCGCTTGATTCTATATCTTTTGGAGCTTTTTAATGTATTCCTCCAGTGCTTGTATATATATTATGATTTGTTAAAATGATCTGAAATGAGGTAAAGCTTGGGCTTAAGAATACTGAGTTGGTGTTGTGGTTGAAATTAGTCCAATAGGTGTAAAGGTATGATTGAAGTCAGGTTTGGGGGCTGAGGAGCTGGGCAATTGGTGATTTGGATTTGAACACTAGAAGGAGTAATTTATTAATGGACCTTTAGTACTCTTTAAGATTTCGTGTGTTATGTCTTTATGGGTGGGCTAAATGTGAACCAGGCAAGGTTGTGCATGATGAAGCTGGAAAAAAATGGCTACTTTTTGCAAGGGGTGAAAGGTGACATTGGGGTAGAAGGTGAATTTGGGTAAATCCCAGAGAGGTTTACACAAGGGAGGAGATGTCTAAAACATTAATTGGAACTGCCCTAAGGAGAAAAATAAGCATACTGATGTTAAGAGTTGCTCAGAGGAGAGGTGTGGTTAAGATGATAACATTGGAAAGGTTAATCAAAACCAACAAGTCAGGCCAAGGCAGAAGGCAGTGAAAAGCTGAATAAAACAGTACAAAAGATGTTAGAGGAAATGGATTGTGCTAAATTATACAAACAAGCGATGGATGGAATGCTTGAATTAATCTAAGCCACTGGGAATTACTCAGACCATATCCCAATTTATTGTTATTTTGCACAACATGCCACCTAATTGTGGATCCAGCCATATGCAAATCAGCCTTGACCCTTCTCCAATTAGAACAGTCCAGCCAAAATTGCATACAAGCAACCAAGGACCAGTTTTGTGTTCAAATGGTGAAGTAGTTCATGAAGTCGTTTTTATACAGGCAAAAATATTTAGCGGAGGTTAAGCTTAGTACTTTTTACACACAAATTGAAATTGAGATGGGTGTCATTGTCAGCTATGTCAAATGCAGCAAAAGGAGTCAATGTAGCTTGGAGCCAAGGGACGTAATCCTAGCAGATGAGAAGGGCATCATCACTTATTTATAGACTGGCTGTTTTTGTGTTGCTTTTCACCTTATACTCATAGTGATGTGTTCTTTGGGATTGCTTTGCAAAGCTTATCACATCTTGCCCTTGTTGCTTTTTAGATAATATAACTTTTTCAACCTTTCTAGTGCCATAGTATAACTGTTTTCTTCACATTCATATGTCTGTCATACTAAATATGAGTCTCATCATGTAGCGTGAGTGGAACCCAACTAGATCCAATTTTCCCTCTCCACTGAAGTACAGTAACAAGATGGCCCTACTCTTTTAAACTGTCCCTTTTGATAGTGAGTTCTCAGATAGAGTTTTCAGCAGGTTTGCAGTCCTTGGATATGGATTAAATACTCCTCAAGATGTACCATGAGAAACCAAGAAAGTGCATTTGTTTCAAAGGAGGATTGTAATAGACAATATTTGTTGTAGTAATGATTTATTCTGTTCTTGCATTGTTTCAGGGGAAATAATTAGCAAACATGCCATTTTGCTATAATGTGACAATTAAATAAAAAACATGCATATTTTGTTCATCGTCCCAACACAAATGGCACCAATTTATTGGACGGTGGTAGTCAGAGGAGCAGTAGGTGGAAATGTCTTGAACACATAGGGGCCGATTCCGATCTCGGCCGGTAGTGCTCCGAATCGGATTCGGCTTTACCGGATCCGATTCGGAGCCCTGTTTCCCGACCGAACCGTACGCGGGTCCGGCCGAGCGAGTACGATGCGAAATCGCCGACCGACTCGTCCGGGCGTCCCGACCGCTCTGACCGACTCGCTCCCGGCTCGAACCACTCCGACCGACTCGCTCGGACTCGACTCGCACCGCGCAATGGAGACGTTTCCCGGCCGGGTAAGTACGATGCGCACCGCGAGCAGTCCGACCGAGCTGCGCACTCCGGCTCGAAAGAGCTGTCGGAGCCGTACTTTGGGGGTCCGTGTCGGACCCCCCTGTCCGCGTAGCCGCGCGAGTCGCACACAGGGGGGACCCATGGGTCCCCCCTACCTGTGCGTGTACGGCGCGAATCGCTTCGCCGCGTACCCGCTGTAGGGGGCGCCCTTGTCCGACTCGCACCCATTCAGTCAATGGGAGCCCGCGTACGCGTTGTACGACCGGCTCCCATTGACTTCAATGGGAGTCCGACCGACTCGAGTCCGATAACATACGGCCGCATCGTACTCGTTCGGTCGGACTGCACGGGTCCGATTCGGTCGGAAATCTCTCCGGGTCCGGCTCGGTCGGAGAAATTTCTGGCCCGAATCGGAATTGACCCCATACTTGAAGAATGCTAGTGTGAGAAAATGTTAGGCGGCCTTTGTGCTTTTAACACATATTTATTTTATTCAGAGTAGCTTCTCAGTTTTCTTCAAGTATAAAGCTGCTGAGGCATAGTCCAAAGGAACATTGCTTTAGCATGGTCCCACAAGACACTTAAGTAGTGAATATCCTTCAAGGTGGAATTTAAAATTCAGCACACTCAATGGTGATTTCTAACGAGAAATTTAGGAGAGGTATTGCTAAAGCCCAGGTGCTGTTTTTGGAATTGGAATTGGGTATGAAACAAATCAGAGCAGCAGAAGTGTAGCCTAATTAGTATATAATCTATAAGAAATCCCCCTGCTGGGCTAGAGGGAAAGGGGGTAGTGGCCAAATACCTTACAACATGCTCTGGGATTATCTCACAAAATCCTTTTCTGGACATTTTCTTTCAGGGATACAAGACAACTCGAATAGCAATGTAGATAGGAGCCAAAGAACTACCCTTGGCTGCACACAGAAACATATGGTTTATTTAGGTAAATTTGAGGCTAGTTGACCTGGTAAAAAGCCAGGTCATCATCATGCTAACTGCTGAAAATGACCATCTTTCATTTGGCATTCCCCTAGATTTTTGTCTTCTGTTCCAAAACCCGTTTTTGTTGGTCACAGGGTTCTGTGCACTTTACCTCTACTAAACAGGGGTAAAGTGCTTGTGCTGTTCCTTTCAAACATGTTAAAACTGGTATACACCTGATTGGCACATTTAATTTGTTTGTAAGTCCCTAGTACATAGTACCACCTGTACCCAGGACCTGCAAACTAAATGCTACTAATGGGCTGCAACACTCATTGTGACACCCACAAAAAGTAACACTATAAAACACATCTCCTGGCTGGCCACTGTAACCTTGGCGGGGAGTTTTAAACTGCTCTTTCGACCTGGCAAAATACATTTTGTACCAGGCCTAAACTATTCTTTCTAATACTTGTAAGTCATCCCTAAGGGATGACTTACAAGACAAGTATACAAGTATTGTCCTATGGGCTGAAAAGCCCATAGGGCAGAGTGCATGGTATATAAATAAGACAACATTTGTTTAGATGTTTTACATGGTCTGGCAGTGAAAAATCTCAAAAGTCGTTTTTTATTGTGGCACGGCTGGCTCTCCCATATATTAACACTGGTTTACACTATTACATTTAATAAGTGCTAAATTTAGTTTGGGAATAGCTAGAAAAATATTCCAAGGACTCATTTTAATAGTTATTAAAAATTCAACTTAATGGTAACTTGGATTTTATATTACTGTTTAGGAAATACATTTTTTAGAAAGTTGTCATTTTCATGCCTAAAACCAAAAGGCTTTCTTGCCAATGTCCAGCTGTCGCCTAACCCATGATCATTTCCTGTGGTGAGATGAGTATTGTTCCCTGACAATAGAGAAAGGGTTCTGGGTGTGGGGAGGGGAGGGGCGGTCTCCTCCCTTGACAGGGGGCCTGGTGGCTGTACCCAGATCCTTCCTGAGCATAAAAGGATGCCTCCTCTGTCATTGACAGATAATGCTCACACATAGGCATTCCTCCCTTTGTCTCTCTTGCCAGGCTGGCTCCAAACCCAGTGGGAGGGAAGGAACTGACCATAACTGGTATGGGGGGTGGAGAAAGGATTGCCCTCCACCCACACACTGGCACTGGGCATAAATGTGGACCCCACGGACCTCTCCTCAGAACACTCCTTGAACTGAGAAGAATTATAAGGCTTGCCCTGCTGTCTGAAGAACCTAGAGGAAGACTGAACCATCTTGCCTTGAATCCAGGACCCTAGAAGTGACTCAGAGGATCAGGTGGCTAACCTCCTGTCTGAGCTACAAGTACAGAATTAGCTTCCAGATGCGTCTATCCCTGCAGCTGCCTCTTTCACAGGACACTCTTGATTAGGTCATCTTGAGCAAGTCAACTGGTCCCAATGCCCTAATATGCTTCCTTCGTAATGGGAATAGTTTGTTTTCTTTTCATTCCATGACACACCCTTTGCAATGTATATGGCTATGCCTTAAACACACTGTGACATGCCATAGTGAGTGGGGTGTATGGAGGTGTATGCATTATGTGACAGATATCAGTGGTAACAGTGCTGTGTACAGAAAGAAAGCTTGCACATTTTTGCTTGCTTTATCCATGTAAAAATGGCGCTTCAACAAAATGGAGCTGTATCTCTGTGTAGGTACAAGTTGGCTTGTACATCCATTTTTTGGGGGGGAGTTTTATATAGCGCGAACTTGACCGGAAGGTATCACAGCGCTTTACATGAGCACCAGTTGTGTTATAGACGGACACATTCATTTTTTGTTAGGCACGAGGAGATTAAATGATTGGCCCAGAATCACAGGATGTTGCGTGTCCCTTCCAAGACTCAAAACCCGTTCACCAGCTTCAGGGTCGCCACTCTAGCCGTGAGGCCACATCCTCTCCCCATCCATCTGCTCCAGTGTAACTTTTGTGTATGAAGGTGTGCCAGGTGATGTTGTTGGTCCAGATTTGTGTGCATTCCTCATACCTTCTTCCCTGTGGCTGTCGGGATCTAGTCCTAGACTGCCTCAGAAGAAGACACTAGGCTCTAGCAGGGCTAAGAAATGTTCCCTGTCTGCATCACTGCAGAGCTCATACTCCACTGCTCATGAAACGCATGAACAGCAGAGTATAAAATTGAATTCCCATTTCTAACTTAGGCTGTAAATGTAATTCTTTGGGAGGACATAAATAGACTTTTTTTCACTGTACTCACCTGACTCGAGAGCGCAATGCATAACTTAGCATTGATGGAGCATCTCTTGAGTTCTTATGCGTAGAAGGTCGAGCCTACTTTGCTGAGCATTATGGGTCTGTGTACACTTGTGATGACTTACTAATGAGACTGAAATCATTGATTAATTTGTAGCCTACACTTCCTGGAAATGCTGTAGATTTATTTTATTTAGAAACATACCCGACAAAGATTTGTTGTCTTTTTCCCATCTTTATACAGTGCTTGGCGTGCCCTTTTTCCCCCCTCGTAGTTGTATATAGCGCGAACTTGACCCGAAGGTATCAGAGTGCTTTACACGAGCACCAGTTGCATTACACAAGGACACATTCATTTTTTGTAGGCACGGGGAGATTAAGTGATTTGCCCAGAATAACAGGATGTTGAGCGTCATTGCCAAGACTTGAACCCGGTTCCGCAGATTAGAGAGCGACCGCCCTAGCCGTTAGGCTATGTCCTCTCCCCAGCCCTTGAGCTAGCTGCCCCGCTCGCGACACGCCACTGCAATAGAACGAACCAGCCCGCTCTCAGCACTCCCTACCAACCCTTCACTCTTTACAGATGGCGCTCATCTTGCAACAGCGCGGGCAGCTTGTGAGCGTATTACAGCGCTTCAAATATGCAGGCAACGCGTGCTCCATATTTCTGACACATGCTGCTTCATTTGCCTTACATTTCATTTTGACTCCTTTGTGCGGATGGCTTGTCACAACGCATAAGGGATGTTTCCCTGCCTTGTGTATCAATGTTGCTTGAAAGCAGGCCCCGTCTTGGTATTAGGAGATGGGAGATCCGCTGAAATGGGAGTTTTTTTTTCTAAAGCTCTCGCAGACTATCATCCTCCCCTCAGATGTGTGCGCTGCCTCATTAATTAGATGCGCAGCCCAGATTACTTGTTGACAGCACTATACTAATGCTAATTGCGTGATGGCAGCTTGTTGAAAATGCCCTCAGAAATAATACGCCTGATTTCATTGCTTCCGGGATGAGGGCCTGCAAGCCTGCATGAACTGCACGGATATTGTTCGAGGCGTAAGCTTTGAATAAAAGGATTTCACGCGAGGAATATGTGTTTTATAGTGTAGGGAATTATTACACATGTATGACGGCGCATTTTACATTTTTTATAACCTTCATTATTCTTCTGAAAGATATTTGGCCGTTTGCAGAGTGCGCCCGAGTTATTGTGAGCACTTCCCACAGTGTTTGAATTTCATGCCTCAGATTAGTTAAACATTGATTTTATGGAATTTATTTTACTTATCTCCCCCAGCCAGATTGCGTTTTTAAGCCGGGTGGATTGTAAAAATCATTTTATTCCTTAAAAGTCATCCCGCAGCAATTTACACTTCAATTTGGTCGGCGGGGAGTGTCCCTCCACCCTCACATTCACAGCAGAGTTGCTGCGACTGATGTTTCATCTGAAGAGTTTTAAACTGTGTATTTTGAAATACAAAATCTGATGACCATCTCAGGTGTGGTGCTGAAAAACGACCAGGCAGTTATTTAACATTTAGAATTGTGCAGGACCTGGAAATGTGGATGCCATAGGTTATCTGTGCAATCAGCTGCCACCGCATAATTCATTCGGCCAGATACCACGAAATGTTTTGGAGCTTAATGAGAAAATGGGAAAGGTCAGTGTGTCTGCAAACACCTGCACAGTATATCACATCATCTCCCAGTACTAGTGCCCAGTACAGGAATGGTTTATATACTGTGCATACATACGGAATATATTGCCACATTAAACCTCAAAGACTTGCAGTCAGAGGAGCTGAATATTCCTCTACATTTTATTATCCAATGAACCGTATTTTCCACAATGTAGATTAGAAATAGGAAAGTAAATGTAATTATTTTGCAATATTACAGGGAATCTGTTTCTGACTATTACTCGTGCACATTCATGGCCGTTGTAGATTTTATATGATACATTTTTAAGGGAGACTTTTACTTTCCTGGAGGTGAATTGATCATTTTAGTGATGGCTCAATTCCCAACAAGCATGATTTAAAAGATACAGACCGCCTGCCAAGTACCCCCCCCCCCCACCCATTTTGTTTCTCTTGTGTACTCGGATTTTCAACATTCTTCTAGGAGTGACAGCCTACCAGTGATCGAAGTGGGCGGGATCGGCAGGGCACGGCGTGCCCCTACTTCTATAATTTAATGCAATCAGTTCCCCTACTTTTTTTTTCCCCACTTCGACCACAGCAGCGTACACATTAGGTTCAACCCCAAATACTTTGTGCAAAATGGCCAACCTTCACCTCTAATCCAGCACAATGTTAGTGCAGAAAATTGGAGTATTCGTTAAAGGGGGTAAGAGCCTACTTCAAATAATAATCACAGTTCTTTTCAGAGTGAACCATTCAAGTCACTAAATAAATCCGTGCTTAAGCCTTGGTAGCTTGGCGCAAAGCAGTCAGGCTGAACTTACAGGCATTGTGCAAAGCATTTGGGCACTCAAATAGTAATAAAGTGAAAACACAACACAAGAAAAATCCCAAACCAAGTTAGAAGAATAGAGAATGTTTTAATAAATAAAATAACACCTAAATGACAAAATAGGTAGAACCGTAAATACGAACTTTTAAAATGTGAATGAAAAATAGTGCAAAAAAGCACATAGCACCATTTGGGGGCATCTGGTCATGCTAGACTGGGTCAAAGTCAAAAGTTAAGCGACCATGATGGATTGCCGGTAGGATACTGGGGCAGGTTCTTCCTGGTGGAAAACTTATCTTCTGGCATTCATGGAAAAAAGTGGTTGTGGATGAGTAATCGGCAGGGCAAGCTGCAAGCTGAATCCGAGGTGGGGCTCGTTAACAGCGTGCTGCTGAAGAGCGGGGTATCGGTGGGGTCACTGATGAAGACAAGATAGCTCCAAGTGGCTGAAGTTTGAAGTTTGTGCACAGGAAGGCCTTGACTTCAATCAGATGCTGCTTGGCATTGGTCCTGGAAGTCAGATCTCCTTCAGTTTCGACTGTTTTGTGCCTGTCAACAACCTGCACACCACAGTATTGGTGAACTTTGGTATTATGGGTTGTTGTTGATTGTGCAACTTCAAAGTTGGTGTTCCAAATATATTATTTTTTAGAACATCCGCAAATGAAAAATACCACCGAAAATTAGAGGAGTTGCGCCATTCTGATATTCTTAGAAAAGTATGACTTTTGCCACTGTTGGCATCAAGTAATAGAAAATCAAACTCTGCCCCAAAGCTGCAGCAGTTTCCAGAGTTAATGAATATATTTCATTTTGAGGTCTGTGCTTACTGTGTCATCCTGCTGCATTAACTCTCAATTATGAATGGAGAATAATATCTCAACCTCAGGGGTAACAGAGAAAAGTAATCAGGTGTTATTCAATTACTATTTATTAATAAGGTATATTTGCATAATTTAAAATAACGAAAACAAAAACAAACTAACAAAAGTAAACTGTACTTGGATTGGGTGGACTAGTCCCCTTGAGTAGTTTCTCCAGTAGTTAGCTCCACTCACCCTGCATCTCACTCCACCACCGATTCTACCACATATTTCACCCCTATCCAAACTACTTCACTTGCTCTGCCCTTCCAGATGTTGACTTCACACTCCGGCCCCTTCATTCAACTAATCAAACATTACAGTACTTAATCGCCTAAGGACATCTCTAATCAGCCTCATCCCCCCATGCCTCTAGGCCACAACTATTTAAATACAATACCCTGAACATGATCTGACATGGAAACCAAACAGAACAGGCAACTGATACCCAACTATTCCTTTCATATTGATCCTCTTAAACACCAACAAGGGCTTCATCAGATGTCAACACCTAAATGTTCCACCACCAGACATCTTAAACACCAAGGGCCAGATGTTCGACCCTACCAATTTGCGAGTCGCAAATCGTGTCGTTTTGCAACTCACTATTTGCGACTCACAAATAGGAATGTACAACAGTGTCTCAGACACTGTTTGCGATTCCTAATGGGGTCGCAAATTGCCTGCCTCATTAATATTCATGAGGCAGGTGCATTTTACGACCCAGTAGGAATGGCTAGCACTCCCAGGGATCGTGGCCTGCTGGGGTCAGCAGACCACCATGTCTGTGACTGATTTTTAAATAAAGCAGTTTTTTAGGTCTCACATAGGCAGCGCATGCGCTGCCTCTACGAGGCATCAAGTAATCTGTAAGTGTTGGGTGAAACTCCGCCTATTGCCGATAGTTTCTCCTGCCGCTTGCCATTCGTTAACTGTGGCATTTATTTTGTTAGCGGGCTTATCATTGGATTAGATCCGATGCGGCACTTCCGTTTTGTTTCCATTTTGCAGGAAGCAGCACCGACCAACTACAGTTTCGTTCCGCTGCTCGGTGTTATCCAGTCATGTAGGGACTACTTCCTTGTTTTCCATGAATGAGGGGAACTTTGTTTTACATCAGCGCGGCGCTCGTCATAAGCGCCGCGCTGCTAATAGTTTCTTTGTTTTCTCCACCCCCTATGCCGGCCTGAAAGTTTATTTTGCCTCCCACGTGCTCACTCTGCACGCGCACTGCCTGTGGTTGCCCCGGTGCTTTGCGCGTGTTCGCATGACTCCAGCTGCTCACAGCCGGCCCTGGCAGCAGTTCCCCAGCACCGACATGCTTCACGCCTTCCTCCTCCTGCCGGTGTGCGGAGGTCCCCCGCGACCTCCTCACCTTGCCTGCAAAACTCCCAGACGTTGCAGCTCCACGTCGCGGCCGCCACACTCGACCAGCAATACCGCCACAGCACCGATGCACCTCGTCACAAGCTCCACCACGGCAGCCCAGCACGTCGCGGATTCGGGTACCGTCTTGTTCCCAATATGGTGAGTGACCTGAGTCTTCTTGTTTTTAATTAGTATGCACTTAATTTTCAAATGTGGTGCCATGCAAATGCCTCACTCGCTGGCTTCCCCCTCCCGCGCCGTCTTTGCTGCACCCACTTTTATGATTGTTTATTTTGAATTAGTATTAAGCATTGCTTACAGTAGCGTGCCAAGCCGCACTTAATTTTCAACAATGGCGGGCACGCAAATGCCTCACTCGCTGGCTTCCCTCTCCCGCGCCGTCATTGCTGCGCCCGCTTTTATGATTGTTTATTGCTGCCGTCCTTCCTGCGCGCTGTACATTATTTCACCCAGAACTACTGCAAAACGTCTCTCATGGCAACCACTTCTGCCCCCTTGTAGGGGACACTGTTTAATTGAGCACAAGCATCTTGAGCTTAGAAAGTACAGCACTTCTCTTTAAGGTAAAATGGAGCTGGAGGTTAGTTACCAGAGGGACTCAAGGTGGTTGTGGCTGTTCCTGGGGGTGCTAGCACCCGCACTTAACATTGTGTAGCTCTCCTGGTCTGTTTATTTGTACCCTTAAAAGAAGGCATAGAGCACAGGTTTGTCAACGCAGGGTTAAGATATACTTTGCGTATAAGGCACCTCGCACTGTGTTTAACTTTAGGACTTGTGCCCTGGACGTACGTTTTCCTTCGTTTGCGAAGCCAGTCTTGCCATGTGCGGTCAGTGCAGCCTCTGCCTTCCAGCAAGGAGCGTGTTAGACCATTGAGCCCTTACCTGCCTAACTCGCCACAAAAGGGTCCCATTAGATCGGTCTCTTGATGCAGATTGCAGTGACTGCGCTTGTGAGACCGACCATTTGACGGACTTTTCTGTCTCATGCCAAACTTCCTTTTCTAATGATGAAAATGGAACAGCATACGAAAGTGGCTTCATAACCTATCGACACTAGTCTGTCTTTTTGCAATGGTTAAGCGTTAGAAACGGTAAATAGACATAATATCAAAAAATAAATATAGAATGGACAGAATATCGAATACAAAATATAGAATGGACATAATATCGAATGGACATAATATAGTGGTTAATAATATCGAAATGCAGGTAAGTAACATCGATTGCCAAAATATAGAAGTACATAATATAGGCATTAAAAAATATCGAATTTTTAATAATATCGAATTTTTTGTAAGTGTTTTGTATGTTAGTATATGAGTTAAAAATGTATAATATTTTTGTAATGTATGTTTATTTTTTTTTAAAGTTACGAAATTTATGTAAAATAATTTTTGCGTATATTACTTCCGTAGCGGGTTGTGGGTTGATAGGGGAATAGGGTGGGAAGTAATTTAATTATAATATATATTTTTATAAATTAATTAAAATTAATTAATTATATGTTAATTAATTTTTGTGTAATTTAAATCTGTAGCGGGTTGTGGGTTTATAGGGGAATAGGGTGGGAAGTAATTTAATTTAAATTAATTAATTAAATATTTTACTAATTAATAATTTAATATTTAATAATTTATATTGTTAATTACGTTAATTAATTTATTGTTAATTAATTGTAATTTGACTAATAACAATAAATAATTAATTGGTAATTATGTTAATTATGTAAAAAGGAATTAATTAGTAATTAAAAAGATATTAATTATTAAAAATTATTGTGTTAATATGTTAATTGTGTACGTTTTTTAGGAGCAGGTTGAAGGTTGATAGGGAGTAGGGTGGGAAGTAATTTAATTTTAAGGAAATTTTATAATAATTTAAAAATAATATTTATTAAAAGTTATTTTATAATGTTAATTGTGTTAATTAATTTAGATTTGATCATTATTAATTTGATTGTTAATTGCTATTAGTTAATTAATTAATTGTTAATTAATTATGTTAAATAATTAATAATTTAGTAATTTGAAGGTGACGTTTATAGGGGAAAATGGTGGGAGGTAAATTAATTTACAAAAATTATTCCTATCCGCTGTCCAACACTTTCCTTATTGTTCCACTCGCTGGAGTGGGAATAGTAAATTTTACCCTCCCACTATCCAACGCTTTCCCTACTGTTCCACTCGCTGGAGTGGGAATAGTAAATTTTACCCTCCCGCTATCCAATGCTTTCCCTACTGTTCCACTCGCTGGAGTGGGAATAGTAAATTTTACTCTCCCGCTATCCAACGCTTTCCCTACTGTTCCACTCGCTGGAGTGGGAATAGTAAATTTTACCCTCCCGCTATCCAACGCTTTCCCTACTGTTCCACTCGCTGGAGTGGGAATAGTAAATTCTACCCTCCCGCTATCCAACGCTTTCCCTACTGTTCCACACGCTGGAGTGGGAATAGTAAATTTTACTCTCCCACTATCCAACATTGATGTAAAAAGATTTTAACAGATTATATATATATTTTATATTAATTTTATCATTTTTAAATTAATTTAAAGTATGTTTTAATTAATTTTATTGGTTATTCAATTAAGTTAATATTACTTTTAACATATTTAAAAAATTCGATATTTCTTACAAACTATATTTAAAACAACAATATTTTGTCTTCGATATTTTTGTACTTACCTGTTTGTAGATAGGGAGACGATATTTTGTCCATCGATATTTTGGCGACGATATTCTGTCCAGACTATATTTTGGTCGTCGATAGTATGTCAGTGATCCGTTAGAACACTTTGAAATTGGATACATGATTGCAGTTAGCTTGTCTAAATCCCGATTTGCTATCGTGATGACTTCTTTTAGCTATCCCTCACTCATATCTGGACATTAATTCTTTTAAAATAAATTGGCAGTATCCCCAGAACCTTTATTTTTTCTTAAATCATTTTTACAAGCTAAGTGGTGGTCCTTCCTCGCGCAGAAACAGCGAGCAAGGAGCGTTGTGTAGATATCCTATTTCTTGTGAGAAGAACCAAAAAACCATATTTTCAGAAGCGCATTGGTCCGTTCACAGCACAAAATGTATTGGCTTTTCTTTTCCATAGAACATGCTGCCCACTTGTAGATCAGTGCAACTTTTTAGGTGATAGTTATAAATGTTATCTCCTACAGCCACCCTGTGGCGAATATTGCACATGACGTGAAGCGCCTGTTACCATGCCGTATTAAAAGACGTGCTGCATTAAGAAAAACTATTACTCTGCTAACAATGCCCTCGTCACACTCACTTCTCACACACACTATCACAGTCTGCTGTATACACACATACTTTAGCTTTTGCTGACACGCGCATGTCACTGACTCTCACACGCGTGCACACACAGTTCATAGCCATGCATCTCAGGTCAAGCGAGTGGGAGGTGCCAGAATGTTTAAATTGGGGGTACTACTGTCAAGTTGTAGTGGAAATGAGTTGCAACTATGGTGACCATGAAGTCTAACAGGATTTGTGCCCTTCAAGCTGACTATTGATGTGACATTCATGCATTGTATGCTTATCTCGGTTGTGAAAAACACTTTGCAAACTGACAAAAATAGTGGCCCTTGTATCCAACAGATTTATAGTGCACGCGCCCCTCTTGTAGCCAGTGTCTTGTTCCAAAGTGCACACATCGCCACATTACCCACTATTAATGTCCCTCTGCAGCCCCAGTTCTTCTTAACCAGCAAGTGGATGACTTCACTGTTGCTGTTTTGATTCTCTGCGCAATACCCATTAATAAGAATAACATTTTTTACATAAAGCACAGGACGGTTAATCCATCTTTAAACTGAAACTTAGTTCACCAATTTTAAATTCAGCTGCTTTACCTGTTACGTTTCTCCTATGCAAACAAAAAAAAGAAGTAAAAAACATTATCATTTATAATGCCAATAGCTCTAACTTTTACAAATGCGAGACCGGTTGCATTGCAAATGCTTGTTTTAAATGCAGTCTGTTTTCCTTGAAGGAAAAAGGGATGTATTTAAAAAAAGAAAAATGAAACGTTACTGTTAAATTTTTTAAGAGTAGGCATGGTACATGGGACCACTGCCTGCTCTTAAAAAAAATATTTTGAATGCCAGTCACAAAGGGACCCCTTCCCGTTTGCGAGTGGCTTACCACCTACTTGAAGTAGGTGGTAAACTGCAAGTGTTTTGCTGCCGCAATTGTGGTTGCAAAACAATGGTACATAACATTGGGACTCGCTATTAGGAAGGGACACCCTTTGCACGCCCCTTCCTAATAGCGAGTTGCAAGCCCTATTTTGCGAGTCAGTAATAGGTTACCGACTCGCAAAATAGGGTTTGCACATGGGCCAGACCTATTTTGCAGTCGCAAACGGGCCGATTTCCCGTTTGCAACTGCAAATAACGGTAGTACATTTGGCCCCAAAACTCTTAGGGAGTAGCCAGGCACCTTGGAGAAGTCCAACTTCCTCCTGTTGAAGCCATCATTATGCTCATTCCAAAGAAATTAACATCAAATTGACTATCTCCAAGGACTACAAGCTCATTTAGGGGCTTCATGACAAATTTTATCTCATTGAGAAAATACTTATTGCCTAAGTCTTTTCTCAACTCATCATTTACACTCATTGCATCAATCAGCAGTCTAACTTCCTACAAAACATTTCACCGATCAATCAACCAGAAATTTAAGGACAATGCCCATAAAGCATTTGGCCAATGCAGAGCATTATACTAGTACATCTTAACACAAGCAATGCCTGCAAAACTTTTAACCACAAAATCCAATCCATCAATGAGTGCTGATTGGCTGGGACTTTTTGTATCTCCATCTCTTCTCAGACGCCGTCAATAAGTTTGCTTCCTTTTTTTATGGCCAGTCTCAAAGATTCAGAGTGGAACCCTGCCTGTCCAATTCCAATGAGGCACTATTTGTAATTGCACAAAAATTACCACTATATCATCTACATTTGCCATTCTTGTAGATTGCATATGGCCACAATATATATCACCATTATACCGCTATACTATCTATACTAGTACCATAAGCTGATGCTAATCAACTTTAAATAGACATTACAACAAAAAGCAAGCTAGAATTGTGCCTATCTTCCAATGAATAATTGATTGATAGAAGCTTTCCTGAAAGGTATTGATAACAAAACTGAACTAGTGTTCCTCAGGACTAATGAAACAACACACTCCCATCCATTAATATTCTACCATTCATCCTGGGTTAAAGAGTCACCCCAGGTACCATGTTTAAATTCTGGAAGTCATTTTCAACAAAGAAATGACTTTCGATGACTACACTACTTACGCAAAAGTATCCTCCTTATCATTCTCATCCTTCAGGACAGGGCAGTTATAATGAAACCCATCATCAGCACCTAGCTCAACCATGCCAGTTCACTGTTCTTCCCCTTTTAAAACATTAAATCCCTCATCTCCTGGTGGTCCAATTACTGCAGCATGGTCATTAGTTGGTGGCAAACCCTGGGACTCCATTCACTGGACCTACAATAGCTCATTTTCTAAGCTTTCAAATAGAAAATGTTCCTTGTGCTCATCCAGAATCCCCAGAATGCTGCCTAAAAGGCATGCGTGTAGAAGCACAACAAATTGGGATGTGTCTCATATGCTCATTCAAACCCACATTAGCTCATTAAAATGAAAAACACACTTTTCTGAATATATTGGAGACTTACCCCTCTTATCAAAAGTGCCTTTGTGCAATACTTTTTGGAGAACTACAAAAATGTATTACTATATTCAAAGTCTATTGCAAGCTCATAACTCTTCTCAATGAAAACATGCCCATTTTAGATTTATAGGAACGCTGAATTTTACATGATATCATAAATGATGATTCTATTCACAGGTGAATTGTGTTATTTGTTTCCGGGTAAAGAATACTATTAATTTGTGAATTAATATTTGTTTAACTTTTTAAACCTAAAAGTCAAACAAGGCTATATACTATTTGAATACTACTAAAAAGCAATATCCGCTCTTAATTCAGAATGTGTGACTTTTGTGTTGAAACATTTAAGTCGTATTGTTACATTTTCTACGTTTGCACAGATTTTACCCTCAGTTTTTATGAACATAGTTATATTTTTCAATTCATATTCTTAAGCCATCCCTAAAATTCATAACTACATTTTCTCATTCTGCTGCAAAAAACATAAATGTAAAATGTATATTTTGAATTTGGACGTAACTATAGTTATTTAATAAAAGAGTTGTTTAAACTTAGCGAAAGTTTAGGAACTTTGGTTAGAGGATAAATTGTTCAAACCAATATCACGTTTTCTCATTGTACTTCAAAAACATACGTTTAAAATCTATGTGTTTGTGTTCTGAATATGCTTGTAACTACAGTTGGAGGAATCATTGACAATAGAGGTGTTCACGCTTAGCATTGTTTTGTGAACATTGACTAGAGGATTAATTGTTCAAACTAATGAATCCTAATCGCACTCTATTGTTTTGAGATGAGGTTTAATGGCTAGCGCTGCCACTTTGGGGTGGGAGGGCCATGTTCAAATCCTTGTCTAGGCTCAACATTCAGTGATTCTGAGCAAATCACTTCATCTCGCTTTAATGTCTGATTCTCTAGTAAAGCACTCTGATGCCCTCAGGCCAAGTTCATGCTATATAGCACTGTAAAAAAGAAAATAAATTTATATCTAAGAGCATTTCAAATTCTCAATTTCGAGTTGTAAATGCTATAAAAACCAATTTTATTTGAGAGTCATTATTTGAGTTTAGTTCTTCTGTGATAAATTAGAAACACACTTAATTATATAGGTTGTCAATTGCTTAGATAGAGAGGCTCACCTTTACATTTACATTTGTTCATGTTCCTTTAAGGAGACTGTTGCTAAGATTTACAAAGATTTGCACAAAACTGTGAGGAAATCTGCACTTTTGTGCAGCGAGAATGGAAAGAAATTGCTTAGTGCTGTCATTAGTATGTTTCACACACCGATGATGCCATTGGTCATGCTTGCTCTAAAAATGCTCTGTTTTCAGCATACCAACATGATTTAGCTTTGAACTATGTGATAAAACAGAGCAAATGGTGTCTTGCATTAGATTTGCACTTCATCAAGACGCCCTCCAGTAGAAACCTCTATGTGCCAATAATTACATATGTGTAAATTGAGTAACTTAAAATTTGGAGAAATTATACCTATTATACATGGTAAAATTGCTTGATAATCCTTTAACCCAAAGTTGTCACCTTGTTATATTTGGTGCTAGTATTTCCCTCAAAGCCCTGTTTTACATCTTTATGTGATTTCAGTTGATATGATCTACGTGGAACCCTAGAATTTGTTGGTGAAGACCCCACGTGATTATTCCCACTTTGTATGAATTACCTCCGCGTGGGGTGATATGATGCAAGGCCAATGCTGCGTTTGTGCCACTTTTGGTACAAAAATCCTTTTGTGAATAGAAATTCAACAACGGTGCATGTACTGCCTCAGGGACATGCGAGCACACGCATTAAAGTGCAGTAAATCTGGGCCTATATCTGTTATGAGGTTTCACTGGCATGATGTAGCTAAGCTACGAGCATTACGTTTGAGGACTCCTTCAACATAGCTATATAAGCGATATCCAACAAGTTATTACTGCCCTTCTTTTGGACATTGATGACTTACATTGCAGTGTGGTCAGACACGCACTTCATATTTTCTAAGGACATTTTTGAGTCCTCTCCTGAAATCGTGCATTCAAGTGCTTAATAAACCCACAGCCCCATATTGTTTGTGCCTTGGATTCCGCAGCTATAGCATCAGTATTTACAAAAAGCACAGATGGAGCATGGACAGTTTTTCCTAGCATGTTGATAAAACTCAACACATCTGGTACGGCAAGAAAAGCAACTTTGCACTAATTTGTTTGTCAGTTTCCATCGAGAGGACTATCTGTCATCCTGTCGCGTGCTGGCTGCCCTGAGATGTTTGAAGACAAGGCGAGTCAGAATCTGTGACTGTTGTCCACAAGGGAACAATTGCTTAAACCACCAGCTGTTCTAACTAACATCAATGGGTGTTTTTTTAATTTTTATTTTAAAAGCTGCAATTGCATGGCAATCAGTCCTCGGGCATTTAAAGGTGTGATTGAGGAAATTTTTTACAATTGGAATAAAGAAACAGGTCCTGTGCAATCTCACTTTGGATATGTGCTTTTGGCAAAGCATTTATCCAGTCAGGGATGTATTCTTTGCAATGATTTGCCATATGGTTTGAAATGCGAGAAATGTTACCGGGCACTTGAGGCTAAATGTCTGACATGAGTTTAGCTAGAGGAGAATTAATAAAGGCATTGAAATACCACAAATATTGATTTTTTCAAAAGTGAAGTGTTGGTCTGTTGAATTTGAGAAACCATGGTTTTTTAAAATAACCAAAACTATCAAAGGGCGTGTTTACATACAGAAATGTTGGCTGACATAAATAGTGTGTCCTAAATATCGTTTATTAACTTTATTAACTGCAATAGGACGATATTTTTTTTATTAACAATGGGGCATATTTAGAATAAAATGTCGGAGCGCAGAGCTGCGCCAAGTTTTACATCGCTGCGCTCTGACATTTAAAACGCAGGGATGCGCCATATTCATAAGAATACGGTGCACCCCTGCGTTTCCCCTAGCGCTGGCGCAAAAAAAGCTACCTAGCGCCAGCGCAGGCACCCTCCCGCAATGTTGCATGGGTGCCTGTGCTGCAGGGACGATTGTTTATGTGCAGAAAGGGACACCTTCCTACACATAAACAATCAATAATGGCGATTTGCTCTTTCCATGTGTGCTGCAGAATGCAGCACACATGGAAAGACAAACAACGAGGAGAAATTAATAATTTCTCCTCGTATCGCCATTCTAATGCCTGGCATTCCATGGCGTTAGTTTTTGGTGCTGCCTCAGCCTTGTAAATCTGGGGCAGAGACAAAAGGCAGTGGGTGTTGCAGTGGAACGCCCACAGCAACACCCATTGCACTCCCCTTTGCCGCAGAGAACTGCAAGGTGCAAAAAGAACAATTGATGGACAGAATGCAGAACAATGTCATACATTCACCCCAGTACAGAGATCTGGGCCTAAATCCATATTTTTTTTGCTCACCATGCCATTCCAGTTTGGACCCAGCCATATGCAAATCAGTCTTGACCCTGTGCCCAATGGGAACAGTCCAGCTCGAATGCCAGGCCAGGTCCTCCCTGGACTGGAAACAAGCATCCTAGGACCGGTTTTGGTTTTGCTGCGTTCGCCCTAAGTTGGCAGGGTATGCCCAGACGTGGGTCCCTTGCTCACTTTGCCACTGGATTCAAGCTAGCCTAGCTGATGATGGCTGATTAGCCAGAAACCGGTCCCAGGATGCTTGTTTCCGGTCCAGGGAAGACATGGCTTGGCAGTTCGGGCTGGACTGTTCCCATGAGGCACAGGGTCAGACTGATTTGCATATGGCCATGTCTGAACTGGGGTGGCGGAGTGAGCTAAAGAATGATGATGGATTAAACCCAGATCAGTTGACTGGGGGTGAGTGCTTGCAATATTCAACACTCCGTCCATCATCCCCTTTGGTTTTGCTGTGTTCGCCCTAAGTTGGCAGGGTATGCCCAGAAGTGGGTCCCTTGCTCACTTTGCCACTGAATTCAAGCTAGCCTGGCTGATGACGGCTGATTAGCCAGAAACCGGTCCCAGGATGCTTGTTTCCGGTCCAGGGAAGACATGGCTTGGCAGTTCGGGCTGGACTGTTCCCATGAGGCACAGGGTCAGACTGATTTGCATATGGCCATGTCTGAACTGGGGTGGCGGAGTGAGCTAAAGAATGATGATGGATTAAACCCAGATCAGTTGACTGGGGGTGAGTGCTTGCAATGTTCAACACTCCGTCCATCATCCCCTTTGGTTTTGCTACATTTACAAGGTGGCATTAAGCCATGCAAAGTGGCTTAGCACCACCTTGTAAATATGGGAAATGGCGCTGCACCGATGGTGCAGCAAAAAAAGTGACGCTCCGGTAGCGGTGAGGGCTTGTAAATATGCCCCAATATTTAGGACACAATATTTATGTTAAACCATATTCTGACTACGCTATTCTGGGACCACGCCTCTGTGGGTTATTTGTCATCACTGATCTGCAATGAAACAGCATTTCTTCTTTTGCTTGCTGAGAACTTTGACATTGACCTTGGTTTTAATATCGCTACATACTGTAAATTAGGGGCTGCACTGTGAGTTTCAAAGCTAACAACATTGTACATTCTCTTTAGAATTTTTGGGATCTCAAACATTTTTGATGGAAAAAAAAACGAACTTCAGTTATACAAATGATTCCATTGTTTTGATTGAGAAAATGCCATTCACTTTGTTGCTTCTTTCTCACAATATGCGCTTGTTGCAAGAGCCCAAAAATTACCAAAACCTGACAGCATCAAGTTGATTATGACGTAATGAGGACATAGTCTCCTACTCCTCCCCCCAGGTTATGTCTATAGTCCTGGGATTCTGGCCCATTGCCCCTGTACTGTGAACTTCTCAAAGGCAGAGGTCTCCCGTCAAAGTTTGTCGGACCAGTCTAATGATATGTTATCCCAGACCCACTCAGAAAGGAAGGAAAAACTACTCAAAGGCATAAGTGTGTGGCGTGTACAACCCTGGGGTCACCAAGAAGTCCACTAACAAATCGATACAATACAAATGATGACAGCCAATATGGCACCCCATGGCACATAATAATAAAATATTATTCTAAGTAGAGAGAAACCAGTGCTTAATTTGTAAAATAATAAATGCCAGGGCCCTTCTTGGAAGGCCAATGCAGCCTGAACCACCCATACCCTGCCACCGCTGCCAATGTCAGCACCAACATAACACCTAACCATCACACTCCTACAAGTGTGACAATTCACACCATTTCAGGCCACACAAAGCAATGATAACGGCATGAGAGGCTGGTATTATTCATTTTAAATGTATATTGACGTAATAAGCATGGTTGTTGTGCTCATCTCAAAACAGCACCACCATGTGGTAGACTGTCACTAGAGTCGGTGCTGACAATTAAATGTTGGTGCTGAGCACCGGAAACCGCCGGCACAAATTAAGCACTGAGAAAAACAAGAACAAAATGACTTCACATTACAAGGAAACCCATCTGCTATAAAAAATCAGAATTTGAAGGGGCTTGAGACTGAAAAAGCTGATTGAAAATAACGTCACAAGGGATTCGGGCTTGGCAATTTATTTAACTTGCCCCCTTCAGTTTGTAGGCTGTCTGTCTCCAGCACATGCAGCAAATGACTTTGGCTCCAGAGTGCGCCTGTTGTGACACCTCCAAAAATGTCATACTAGCATGTGCCATGAAGTAAATGTATATAAGAAGAGGTAACTACATGGAGGTAAACTAGATGAGGTGAGAATCAGGGTGGTTTTCATCAATTTGAAGAGATTTAAATCTGTTGAAGTAGTACAGTCTTTGAATAACAAAACGATAGGTGAAGCCGAACACCTATTTCCAAACACCTCTATATTTCAGAAAATAAGAAAAACTGTGTTATTGCATTTACCTTTTCCGTAATCTGAAAAAAAAATGTAATATGTTGAAAAATAGGCCAGACTCTGAAGCAAGACTATGGGGCCGATTACGATCTTGCTCGGAAGGGCTCCTGACGTCATCCGTCAGGCGCGAGGCCGAGTTGTAAGTGCGATTTCCGGACGACTCTTACTGCTGTACGAGCGAGCAAGTACGATGCGCATATAGCCTCGCGCTCCGAGCGACTCGTACCCGTCAGCGAGGCCCTCCGGACGACTCCGAGATGGCCGACACGCACAGCGCACTGGGGCCGATTTCCGAGCGACCAAGTTCGATGCGCGCGTCGAGCAGCCGGATCGAGCCAGAGCCTCCGACCCGAGAAAGCGTTGGGAAGCGCCGTAGCGGCCCCCCTTCACTTGTAGCCCTACGACTCGGTCACTGGGGCCTACACATGCATGCACGGGGCAGCCGGCATCGAGGTGTCCCCGCAAAAGGGGGCGCCCGTTTCTGCGACCTACCTTTATTCTCTATGGGAGCCTATGCACGCTATGTACAACAGGCTCCATAGACTTCAATGGGACTCCGAACGACCCGAGTCCGTCAGCGCTCAATTGCATCGTCCTCAGTCGCTCGGAGCGCGAGTCGCTCGGAAAGCTCTACGGGACCGAGTTGGCCATAGGGCTTTCCGAGCGAGATCGTAATCAGCCCCTATGTCTTGCCTTTCCATGAATATTTTGCCAAATAAACACCAACAAAATTTAGAAAATCATGAGTGCTATACTTATGTTTTGAAGCATGCAAGATATACATTTGAATCTATGCTTGCAAACTGAGATCTATTTTAAAGTAACTTTTAAATATTTGTAGAAATAAATATATGCTTTATCTTTTATAGTGAAACAAGGCAGGATCCTCTAGGCATATACAATTAAATATATAGCTACATTACTATAAAGTGCCACAATGTTCATCTTGTGTTTTTTTCCTAACGGCTCCTCTTTCCACCCTTTTCCCCTTAAAAACATGTTTAAACCAGTCAAATCGCAAATATAAATGAAATAATCAATGATGTACAACATGTAGAAAATCATTTATTGTTTTCTGTACGTATTTCAGTGAAATATTATTAAGGCATTAAAGAATAAGACTTGAAATGGATATAAGCTATGTGATAGGAATATTTAAAATTGTGCTTTAAAAGCATAAGTTTCTGTCATCCACAGCACCCACCTCCCTTTAAACTAGCATTTCCCAAACTGTGGGACCAGGCCCACTGTTGGGTAACGAGGCAATATTTGGTGGGTCACGAAAGTCCAGATGTACGTGTAAGTAATATTTAAAATGGTTTGCCCTGTTTGAGCGCCAGTGCAAAGGTGCTGGGCAATGTCCCGAAAATCATTTTTAAAACAAACCTTTGCACGTATCCTCAAGTAAGACTACGGGTAAACCTTTCAGTTTTTATTGCTGCTGTGTTTTTTTTACTTCATAAAACCAATTTAACAGAGAATGCAATCACTATATGTGATGTGACTTTCACAAATAATTTTAGAAATATTTACGTGCCCTAAAGGCCAAAGCTGCCAACTTTGGACCATAATCGAGTCCTGGAGTTGGATCTTGAAATTTTTATTATGTCAGAGTATTCTGAGTAATTTTGGAAGTTCCATGTTACTCTTTGATGTGTAATTACCGATAATTCAGCCCTTACGCCCGCTCGCTTATTAAGAGTAAATCGGGGGTAAAAAATCCTACCACAAGAGCACATTTAGCCAGCATGAGGAGCTGCTCGTACTGCTGTTTATGTTCCCTAGCATATTTAGTGTTATTTTCTCAGAGAAAAATGCATCCTCACGTCCATCTTGGGCACAAGGGTGCATTTTGCACTAAGGAACTAGAGCTAAATGCCAGAAGTAAGTTGGGGGATAATCCTAACCCAAAAGCACATTTAGTTTGTGAGAGCGTCTGTCCGCACTCTCTATTCATGTTCTATTACAGTTAGTGCTATATCTTATTGCAAAATGCATCCTGTCATCCATTTTGGATGCAAGGGGGCATTTCTGCACTAAGAAAATAGCACTAAATGCAGAATTACTCTACTCACATAATTTTTGGATAATTCTGTGATATTAAACTACACTGAATAATGTGAGTTATATGCCCACCCCTACTCGACATCCCTTGATTCTTGGCAAATCACTTACTCTTTGCTTAACACCCTTTGATTGTGGCAAAATCACGTACTCTCCCGTGCTTATAACAAAATAAAATCTGACCTTCTGTAATGCAAAGTGGTGCTCATGCAAAGTGCTCCACAAGGCCCTTGTACCATGTTCATGCTTTATATAAAATGGAATGAGGTGTTACCTCATACTGTGCTGCAGAAGGGGTTTCTCAAATTTCCTAAAATCAAATTTCAGGGGCCTTGTGATTTTGGTGAAGGGATGCCACAGGCCAGGACCCTACTCTGAATAGTGTTCCAGGTCCAGACTCCAAGGCACACCACCATCTGCCATTTTTATGGGCAGATCAAAATCTTGGCCACTGGCTGATATCCAAGGGTGGGGTCAAGGTTGTGATGTTTACAAACAATTGTTGTTATTACATTAAACAACTGTCCCAGCCTCATGTCCCTTAAAAGGTGGGTCGCGAAAGTTTGTAATTCTAATAACTGGGTCGTGGTTCTAAAAATGTTGGGAGGCACTGCTTTAAACAATGTTTCCAATGGCAATATAAATGCCTGGGGGCCATACAATCTCATTCTGCACTTGTGCACAGGCACATAAGGGGCTATCTTCAAAACTTGTTTAAAACATTTCCAATCTTTTTGTTATTTCATCAGTTATTTAATAATGTTTTGTAATCTGCTTATATATTCAACATTTATTGATGTTTCAATTACGTATATGTTCCCAAAGATCCTCTATGCTTTAATCTTGTTACCATCTTCATTAAATTGGTATATTCAAGAGAATCACAAGAAACAAAAAAGAAAAAACAAATCATAAGTTAATCTAACAAAAAAGATTACCCTTTTTGTAACCTTTATTAATAAAGCTCTATATGCTACAAATGAATAATGCTATTACTGAACTAAAAACAAGCAAGTGGAAAGTACAATTTGAAATCTCGGGATACTTGACCAATAGGCACTGATCAATTCCCTATCTGAATAAAGCATGTCAGAAAAGGGACATTGCAGACCTGGAGGAAGCACTCTCCCTAGGAGGGGGTGGGGGGTGGAGCAGATGTGACCAGAAGGGGAAGGATTTTGCTTTGGACGTCTGGGGTGTGGAGTGATATGTATTGGGAGACAAGGAGAGACAGGAGGAGAAATGTAGGCCACACTCAGTTCTGAAGATCAATAAATTGATGATTTTTTAAGTTAGTCAGTTTTAGAAACATGTTCTGAGTAATAGTGTAATGAAAAGATCAAAAGGAGAATTTTGGGGAGCTCTAGCCGGATGGCCTGAGGAATTTCTCCAGTCACAGCATAGCACAACCTTTAAAAGATGTTCTGCACTTTTAAGGCAGGCAGCTGCTTTGGACAGAAGAAGAGACAAGGAGATTTCAAGCTGAAAGAATTCCTTCTGCCTAGGGAATTGCTGGACTGGAAATTGCCTTCTGCTTCGTCCTGAGTCTCTGGACCTGAAATGTTGCTCTGAGGTCTAGGAAAGCTAGCCTCTTACTGACCCACAAAGAGACGTGAGTAAGAGTCTTTGAACGGAGAGGCCCGCCTGCTGGGGTACTGCTTTCCTGAGACTGGGAAAGTGTGGGCGAGCTCCAAGAAAAGAGAAAGCTACTTCTTCATGGAAGAAAGCCAGCAAGACTTGTTGGGACTGGACCTTAGTCTGCTGATCTTTAGGGAAATGAGGAAAAGCCTTTTTCCCATTTGAACTTATTTGATGTCCAAAACGATTTCTCAGAAAGAAAGTTTTTTGAAACACCAAGGAAGAAGTTACTGATGTTTTAGTAAATTAACGAATTGATTTAGGAATTTTGACTTGCATATATCCAGAGTTTTGGTGTTTTGGTGTTGTTGTTCACATATAATATGACATTTTCACTGGGGAAGGCCTTGCTGCTTGTGCTAATTTCCCAAAAGTAAGCTATGGGTTCCTCAGAGAAGCATATTTGCTTCTTAGGATTTAGAATAGTAGTTTTACTATGTGGGAGCACAGGCACACGCTTATCAAGACTGAGTAATTTGCTTCTCGTAGTTTAACAAGTCAGTTTTCTACAATAATTACTAATTTGAAACATTTACTATCTGAATCAGCCTTAGGTTGCAAATGTTAACCCGCAACCAGATGGAAAGTTACTAGTTTGGTGGAAGTGGTTCAAGACCATACGATGTTTTAGTAAATTAACTAATTGATTTAGGAATTTTGACTTGCATTTATCCAGAGTTTTGGTGTTTTGGTATTGTTGTTCACATATAATATGACATTTTCACTGGGGAAGGCCTTGCTGCTTGTGCTAATTTCCCAAAAGTAAGCTATGGGTTCCTCAGAGAAGCATATTTGCTTCTTAGGATTTAGAATAGTAGTTTTACTATGTGGGAGCACAGGCACACGCTTATCAAGACTGAGTAATTTGCTTCTCGTAGTTTAACAAGCCAGTTTTCTACAATAATTACTAATTTGAAGTATTTACTATCTGAATCAGCCTTAGGTTGTGAATGTTAACCCGCAACCAGATGGAAAGTTACCAGTTTGGTGGAAGTGGTTCAAGACCATACGAATGTCAGAATGTGTATTATACAAAAACTTGTCATGTAACATAACATAAATGTACTTTGTAATGTTAAATCTATTTTCCCCATCTCCTCTGTGTTTCACGGAAGCTCTATTTTTCCACCTTGACTTGCGATACGCCCATAGAAAAATATAAATATTACCTCATTTTAATATATAGCTGTTTTTCATTGGCATTTCTACATTAGTATTATGGTAAATACTTTTATAGGGAGTGCGACTGAAGTAGATAGGTGGGAGCACAGAAGACTCATATTCATATAGAAGGCCCAACATGCTCTGTATGATGTTTGTCAAGACTGACATTGAAAACATAGACAAGACATTTCTCTTCCTGCAAAATGACGGCTCCATTCCACAACTGCAGATTTTCCAAAGACACTTCCCTCATTTACACTTCCTCTCATTTCCCTCCAAAATTATCTGTGGTTGCACGTCATTTCAAACTCACATGGACAGGGAAAACGTGGGATGGGAAAGATGGTGTAGTGATAGTCAGTGCTTTAAATGTGAAAAATAAGTGCAGGTACTCTCCAAACTGAGTCACAGACTATGGGTGGGAGTTGGGGAGGGGCTAAGGGCGGGGCTACAGGTGATGCTTAGGGGCAGGTCTAAGGGAGCGCATTTAGTGGGATCGAGATTTTCTTGGTGTGCAGATGTGCATGATGACACAGAAGCATTTCTGGAATCTCTGGAGTGTTCTTTTTGTCCTTATGTGTACAAAAGGGTAAATTTAATATTATCTTTCAAATTTTGCATGCGCATAGATTACCACTGAAAGACATTTCACTTTTTTATATTATGTACAATAGCAAAGAGTGTGGGCTCTTTAAAAAGAAACCTTAAAATTGAACAGAATGATATCACTCTAACAAAAAACCTCCTCTGTTTAACATCAGTAAAATGGACACTCTCGCATGCAAGGACACACAGTAATATCCAAGCACTAAGGCATGCACACACAGCATTCAATGCATTTGTTTCCACACACGCTTACATTCATTAATGTCTGCTCTAATGCACCTTGATTACCATCCGCCATGCCTCACTGTCGCCCAATTTCACCTCATCCTGACTCGAATAAAGTGCTGGCTTACTCTGCTACACTGTTATGTAGTCTTCACTTACAACTTATACACGTCACAAGATGTGGCAGTCAGCAGGCCCTGTCACACTCCTACCGTGCGATTGACTCCTCATGGCATTATTGGACCCAGCGCCATTCATCACCGTGTGATGCAGGCCCATTCCAAACTGCCGGGCAGCTCAGAGTAAAAGCAAATAATCCACTGCTGAATTAGTTAGCAGCAGCACAGGGAATTGGTAGATTGGCCCTCAATTGTCGGAGTGCAGCATGAAAATGGACAGATTAATTTGTTGTCAGCTAGTGAGCAGCAACTACGCTTCTGTATGTATCCATTCCGCTAAGCTTGCCTTGCTGCCCCATGAGTACCAGTACTGTCTTTGGCGAAGGAGAAGTTCCGGTACTCAAGCGCAAAAAATTCAGAAGTGCAGGTACTCGCTATCGATGAGTACCGGCCCATTTAAAGCACTGGTGATAGTGGGACTTAGGATCTCAAGGAGTTAGCAAAGAAGTTGCAAAATGGTACAGAATTTTGTTTAGTTGAAGGAAACAGCTTCATAACCAAAAAGACATTCTCGATTTACTTGAAAATTCTGACATTTATTCGTATTGCCCCATGTAAAGGAGAGGACGGTTACAATGATTTTTACCGGAAGTGGGCTATTTGGATATGACACAACATCCTGTCACGTGCTATTTGGATATGACACAACATCCTGTCACGTGCTATTTGGATATGACACAACATCCTTTCACATGTTTCTGACCCAGCTAATCACGTTCCACGAGCTGACGCATTAGCTTTCTTCTAACACCCCTGACAACATTTGCAAATGAGACTGCATCTTTCCATAAAAGACGCTTGTTTCGATCTGTGCATTCCATATTTTTTAGTGACTGTAATATAAAAACATACTTCCGTGCAAGCATATGCTTGGTTGGAAATGTGCAACCTTCTTGAATAAAAGATTATTCTTGGGAAAAGGGTGAATTCATAATTGAAATACCGCTGCATAATTAAACGACTTTTCTGCTTATGCTCAGTAGCGAACGCCGTTCATTTAGTAAGGCATGAGAGACCCTTTGCATACATTTCAGAGTCTAGCACACTGAGATTCATTTTCTCACTCTCTAATTACCCCTAGTCAACACCTCAAAAAGAAAAACATACACTGTGGCAGTAATGAAGATCTGTTGTCCCAGGTGGCCTTTTGCACTATATTATGCCTTAGTACATTGACATCATAGGCAGTACATGTAAGATTAGTTTGTAACTTCTTTTAACCTCCTGTCTACACACAAAGCAGAGCATTGTCTCTTTTTTTTCCAGTGTTCTATAGCGCGAACTCGACCCGAAGGTATTGGAGCGCTTTACATGAGCAACAGTTACATTACACAAGGACACATTCCTGTTTTTGTAGGCACAGGGAGATCAAGTGATTTGCCCAGAATCACAGGATGTTGAGCCGACAGGGAGACTCGAACTCGGTTCCCCAGTTCTTTTGGGTAACACATTCAGACTCATACTTTGTTTGCCAGTTACAACAGGCACAAAAACATTCCTGTGGAAATACCATTTGAGATGGGTGTCGGGAATATTTTTGTGCCCAGTTATAACTTTTTTCATTAAAACAAATGAGGAATAACGTGAGAAAACGTTGTTTACCACCTATTTTTCACATTTATATCACCATTATCCCAGAATTTTGCTTTCACAGATTCTGATCATATTTTAAAGAATACAAAGTGAAAAAAGATACTTAGGGGCATATTATCAACGAGGCGATAAACAATTATCGCCGCTTTTGCGTCCGTTTTCGGACGAAAAGCGGCGATAATTTTATCGCCTAATCAGCAAGGTCACGCTATCGCGTGAATCCTTGCATTATCGCTCTTTCTCCAACGCCCATCTTTGCATCTCTAATGAGATGCAAAGTGAGCGCACCTGGATGGACTACGTTGCAAATATCGCTGATGTTCACATCGCGATATTTACAAGGCAGCCCACATGATTTTAGCAGAGGTTAGATTTCGCGAAAACGGCCGCTTTCGCCATAATCTAACGTCTGCTAAAATCCTGACTTAGCCATCCCTAACAAAAGGGGTGGATTCTGCTGATACGACCACAGGGTCGTATCAGCAGAGGTATCGCCGTTTGCAGGGAACATCGCTGGAAAACCAGCGATGTTTCCTGCAAAACGGCGATAACCTTCGCTATCTCTGGAATTTTTATCGCCCTGGAGAAGCGCGTTGTTAATAACGCGCTACCAGGGCGATAAATTCCAGAGATAGCCTGCGATAGGGAATCTGTCGCTAAGCACGGCCAGCGATAATTATCGCTGGCCGTTGATAATATGCCCCTTAATTTTTTTTTCACTTTGCGCCAATTTGGGAAAAGGCCCTCAATATGCATTTCTTTGAACATCCGTATAATAGTGCAATTGTGAAGTTTTTTTAGTAGGCAGGAGGTAAAGTGAGTGACTTCATGGAGGGGGGAAATGTGAACACTGGTGGAGTTACCTGGTGTATTGCCTGACCCTTCACTATAGGGGCCTGTGTGATAATTTCCAATGCAATTCAAAATTGCAACGAAAAGCTTTAGAGAAAGTAAACTTGCAGTGAAAAAAAAGGCAGCATATATTTTCCGGACTTAGCTGTGTTCAATTAAAGCGAAAATGATTTTGCTACCTCGTCGAAAACCTAATTCAAAATAATTCAGGGTCATGTGAAAGAGAAAATGCCTTGGGCAATATTATGTAAAGGGCTTCAAACCCGTAATTGCACCGGGCGAACATTCGGATGTAGCCAGCAGAATTATGGTTGAGGAGTCCCTTTACAGGACAAGTGCCTGCCATACACAGTCCAGCACACTCCTGCCCTTCGTGTTCCTGGGGGTAGAAGATGGAACACACATCTCCAGAGCAGAGGCATCCGCTGCACCTCCGGCAATGGCGAGTCTAACCTCTGCAAGAGTTATCCTTCAGGATGCAGGGCCGGGCTCGGAACCCAAAGCAGCCCTGGCAATTTTGTTGGACCGGCCCCCACCCCCGGTGGTGTTGGGGCGCAGCGTGAAGCACTACTGCTAAATCAAACCAGTCCCCAGCACTGCTGCTTTTGTTACTGGGGGCCGATATTGCAGTATCGCTGCATCACCGGCCCCCAGTAACAAAACTGGCCCTCACCGCTCCAAAAGCGGCCCCCACTGTTCCAGCCATCTGGGCAAATGCCCGATGCCCGCTACGGCCAGTCCGGACTTGTCAGCATGGAATCCAGTGTCAGATTTCTGACTTCCTATGTTATGGCAAAGAGTCAGGGTATGCTCCTCGTCACATACGATTAGAGGAGTAGCTCTTGGAGAAGAGCCACAAACTCTTCTTCTTGACTTAACCCCTGTAAGGTGTGTACCCAAGTGATCTGTCTGATCTTCTCGACCTCCAGGAATGTGCAATAAGGGAATCACAGATTTTGGCTCTCCATCAGGGTGGTCTACAAATTGTGTTCTGCATTGAACAAGCACAGCCATCAGTGAAGCCCTTCAAATCGAGAGTTCTCTCCCAACACCAGCTTCTTGTGTCTGCCACCCAGCTATCATTGAATGAATGAATTAGATTTGTAGAGTGTGCTGTTATTGTAAGGGGTGTCCTTGCACTGACTTGTCCTTGGTGCATGTTATTCAAAGTGGAACGAGGCATAACAAGGACTGTCATCCATTGCTGTGCAGGGGTCCCTCGGGTTCCTGGTCCTGGAGGGTCCTCAAACAGCAGCAGCCCGTGCAGGTAAGAGCGGTAGAGCAGTGGGGGATTCTGACAGATGACGACGGAAAATTAGTTATTTAATTTTCCCTCGTCTTCGTCTGTCGAATCCCCCCCCTTTCCGGCCCCACCACTCTTACCTGCATGGGCCGCTCTTGTCCTCAAAAGTCAGTGTTCATCTTTTCCTCGAATGTCTGACCTCGTGTGAGTGGGTGGGGGACCCTTCACTTCATTCACAGGGAACCCCACTAAGGTTCCGTTATGCCCCTGGCATGAGATTCTTCCGTTTATTGTTTATTTTATTTATTTATTTATTTATTTGATGAGTTTTATATAGCGCTGGCTAGACCCGGAGGTATCAGAGCGCTTTACATGAGGTTCCACAAAATTACAAAATTACATCAGTTACAAGTTACATCAGTTCCTAGAAAAACATTACAAGAGCATAGAAGACGAGATAAGTGAAGTGTAGAGGGGAAGGGGGTAAGGGTAAAGGGGTAGGAAGGAGATACGACGGAGAGACGAAGGAAAGTCTGCCCAAAGTCCAGCTGGGTAGGTGACGGTCGAGGGGAAGTCCAAAACCCATCTCCTCTATAGCTATCAGGTAGCTCCACTGGGGATCGGCCAAATAGCTAGGTCTCAAAGGGAAAACATTTAAAGAACATAGAGGACGAAATAAATGGAGCGTAGAGGGGTAATGGGGTAGGGTAAAGGGGTGGGAGGGAGAATACGACGGAGAGACGAAGGAAAGTCTGCCCAACATCCGGCTGGGTAGGTGATGGCCGAGGGGGGAAGTCCACAGCCCATCGCCTCTTTAGCTATCAGGTAGCTCCACCGGGCATCAGCCAGAAAGCTAGGTCTCCACGGTCGGGGGTAAGTTCACAGAATCAATGACCTGATGGGTAGGCCGGATGGGGGAAAGGTTCGAGGACTGGTCGATATCAAGTTTTTTGACCCATAGTAGTAGCACAACGTGGAAGGGACCACTGTGGCAGCCATCTTTGGGTCAGGCAAGGGGTTCTGACCTTGGTGTTACATTCAGCCGTTTCCCATCTTTATCTTTCGCTCAACAAGGGGGGGAGTTTGTTGTGCAGAGGAGCTGCTTGAGGGCAGAGCCAGTGTCCGCTTGCCTCCCGAGGAGGAGAGTGTTTCCCAGTTATAGCTGCCAGGGGGAGAAACGGCCGCCATTTTAGGATCAGGCGGGGCGCCTCCGGTGCCTCTCTCGGTTGATCATAAAGCAGATCGTGGTCATTCCTTAGAGGCCGGAGCTGTTGCTGCTATTATCATCTATTTTGCGGCCTCTACGCTGTAGGTGCTAAAGGGGGCATCCCTTGGGGTGTTGCTTTTGTAACCCCTGGCGACGATCTTCAGCAGGCGCCATTTTGGGGTCAGGCGCGCCAATCAAAGGCCCTCGAACAGAACAGAATCCGCTGCCCCAAAAGACCAAGGAGGACAGCGTCGGGAGCCCCCAGCCCCACGGGCACACCAACAGGACCCCTGGCGCTCCCGTCGATGTCAACAATGTCCCCGCTCACCGTCTTTCATCTCTTGGTGAGTGTCTGCAATGGCGGGCGGGATCCTCATGGGATCGGTGTTATCTCCTCCCCGTGTTGTGCGCGCCCCCGCCGTACCGGCAGGCTTCTCACTGCGCCTCCGCCGTGTCACTCCTGGAGGGTCGCTGCTGTCTCTGTGCGCGAAGGTGTTGCGCTTTAACTGCTCTGCTTTCTCGGGACAGACGAGCCCGGAGGTGCCGATTTTATCGTCAGCTCTGATATCTCCGCGATGCTCGATCGGAGAAGGGTAGAATTAATCTCCAGGAGATCAGCTAGCATTCCGGTGGCGGAATAGTTGCTTTAGGTAGAAAAACCATGTGGCAGGGCGCTGCTTACGAAGTTGGAAAGAGGGTTCACTACGGAGCAACAGCTCAGAGCGGCCATGAGTGCCATTGCCATGTAGTTTACTTGCTAGCATAATTCATATGACAATAAACAATTGTCAGAACCCAAAGAGGCATATCATGCAAGAAATTTTGAAATTTGCATAAAAAAATTCTGTGTCCATGTATGTTAGATGATGCATTTAAATTGATATCTTGATATAACATTTTGACAATTTTGACAAATTTGACTTATATTCAATGAGACACCGCACGCCTGCACAAGATTTTTGTGTCAGGTAGAACAAATGCCAAGAGGGCCAGCTGAAAGAAGCCCTCCTTTGAAAATTCCCTACTTGTCTGGTTCTGTTTGCACTAATGCAAACTTGATGTGACACAGATTTTGCAACCTTCTTTTTCCCTCAGGGATTACTTGTGGCGGGAATTAGCTGCAGAAAGGGTTTCATAGCCTCCGCTTGTTGAACAAAATAGGGCTGTGTGTTATTTAAGGAAATCGTCTATTGTGCACTTCTGGTTGCATGCGCGGCTCTTTGTGACAATAGACAGATAAAAGTATTCAGTACGCAATGCATGCTGGGAAGCCCAGTTTTAAGTTCTTTCCTCTGTGTCATCTTAAAGCCTTTCAATCTAGCAAGGGACAAAGGGAAATTTGAAGAACAGGCAAAGGTCTGAACCGATCCAGGACTTAGCAATTGAAGCCATCTAGCGAGAACACATTGAAAGCAATTTTTGAATGAACTTTTGCTTCCACTTTTGAACTTACTGTTCGTTCTTAGGGAAACAAAAATTCTCACATATAGTTTGCGCGATATCTTTTCATTAGCAGATGTTTTATTTTTCCCCCAGGATTGGGTCTCTACATTTCTGTGCCCGAGTCAGATTTCAAGTCAGCGTTTGCAAAACTGACTGAAATGATTTAGAAGCTCAAAAAAAAAAAAAAAAAAGACTAAACCAGGTTGAGTGCACCAATAATGATGCTTGGTAATGTAACATTTTTTTTTATGATGAGAATAAATATTTTACAAAAACGAGCCTTTTTATAAATAGAACAAAGTCATTTATGCAAATATGAACAACTCTTCAGAAGCCCCGTGCATTTAATAATAGGCTGTTCATAAAGGCATTGAATGTTTGCATCGCAGGGAACAATAGTAGCAACCATGGCTTTCAGAGGAGCATCTTTAACTGGCTCTGCAACATGCCTAGAATAGCGTGTAGGGACACAGTGTGAATGGCTTACTTATTCCTGCAGCACGTGCCACATGCCTAGAATAGCGTGTAGGGACCCAGAGTGTGAATGGCTTACTTATTCCTGCAGCACGTGCCACATGCCTAGAATAGCGTGTAGGGACCCAGAGTGTGAATGGCTTACTTATTCCTGCAGCACGTGCCACATGCCTAGAATAGCGTGTAGGGACCCAGAGTGTGAATGTCTTACTTATTCCTGCAGCACGTGCCACATGCCTAGAATAGCGTGTAGGGACCCAGAGTGTGAATGGCTTACTTATTCCTGCAGCACGTGCCACATGCCTAGAACAGCGTGTAGGGACCCAGAGTGTGAATGGCTTACTTATTCCTGCAGCACGTGCCACATGCCTAGAACAGCGTGTAGGGACCCAGAGTGTGAATGGCTTACTTATTCCTGCAGCACGTGCCACGGAAGGTTTGCCTGCTCAGGCAATGTAAGCAGCTATTATCTATTGGTTTCGATTAAATTAACATTTGTTTTTAACTAAATTAACAAATTCCGTCTGGCTGAACACTGAACATAACTCAATTTTAAACCCTCTGCAACCCCTTAAAATTTAGAAGCAGTATTAAAAACACTCCAAATGTAATTAATTCTTAAGAAAAAATACCTTCGTTCTAAAAGAGCTGGCAACATAAAAATAGAATGCGTTGCAAACTTTTAAAGCACAAATACACCAACGCAGTTTCCCCGGGGATGGAGAACTGTGCCTGTGATTACAAGTTTTATATTCTGGCTTCAAAGAAGCGATTTCATTTAAATAAAAAACGCTTTCATTTACTGTGATGAAGGTGCTGATTCTCATGTAACCCTGGAGCGTGTTGATTTATGATCAACTACTCACTCCTTGAAGAGCAACATTCTCTCAGAAGGCATTTTGCTTTTAGTGTTATGTTTCTTGCTTTTAACAATTCCTATTATTCTCGATATGCTGCACATGCACATCTTTATTTTATTTAAAAAAAAAAAAAAATCTCATTCAGGTATAATTGATCCATTGTGCAGAAATGTGTGTTTATGATGCTTGTCCTTTGTAGAATATTTGAAAGCAATTCTATTTAAATGTCTTTTCAGATTCCGTTGTTTGAGGCTTTTTTCTCCAAAAAGGGGAGTGACATATATGGCGGAGGAGGGGAACAAAGGGGGCCAGATCAGGGGAGGGGTGCAGCGAAAGAGAAAGGATGTGTGAAGCAAAGGAAGGGATAGCGATGGAAAGGACACTGCATTAAAATGAGAGTAGACGTCCGAATGAGATTTGTTCTTGCCCATCAAAACGGATGGCCTGTTGAAACTCTCCAGATACTTCAATCAATCAATCAATCAATCAATCAATCAATCAATCAGTATTTGTATAGCACAACACTATCAGCCCTAAGGTCTCTGGGCAGAGGTCAGACACACCATTGCCAGAGGTTCAGCAGATGCTTCTTCTCTGGAGATGTGTGTTCCAACTTCTATCCCCTGAAAATATTTTTAATTCATTTGTGTGATTACGGAAGACCAGCTAACCCCTCTATTACAAACCTTACAATTGTATGAGGCTACCACTTGGCTGCACTATAGGCACTGAAATAAGTACTTATTGACAATATCTTCATCAATAACAATACCTTAGTTCTAAAATAGTTGATCACATTAATTGACCGAGGATCAATCACAGTCTCCTTCTTCAGTATCTGCTAATCGTAAAATAAGTCATCAGTTAGCTTGCAAGCATAATGACCAGTACACTATAGATTAACTGGGTTCTAGGCTGATACTGATAAACTGTCTGGTTCAAAGACATTATTATTATTATTATTATTATTATCAACACTTATAAAGCCCAACTAACACCCTACGGGTACCCTGGCGCTGTGATACGTGTGTCTGGCTTAGCGTAGATGTAGGTGGAGCGCAGTTACCAGAAAAAGAATTAAAAAGGTGTCAGAGGACATACTCGGGGATAGAGCCATGTCTTTATCCTTTTCCTAAACTGCAAGAGATCATCCACCTGTCTGATCTCAAGTGGAAGTTTGTTCCAGAGACGTAAAGCTGCCGTGCTGAAGGCCCTGCCTCCTGATTTAGTTTTTCTGACTCTGGGCACCTTCACCAGTTTAGCCGAGGAGGAACGAAGAATTCGGGGAGGGGCATACCATGCGAATTTATCCTGCAGTGGCAACGGCAAGGGCCATATGGACCATTTAGTAAATTTTGACTAAGTTATCAGGAATCTCCAAAACAATCAAATGACCCCATCCATAAATACGCTTAAATCAGCCTTGTGGTTCAATTGGTAGTACTAACAAGAGTTCTGTTTAAAACCCAAAGTACCCTTAGGTATTCATGTAAAATCCAGTGTGTATAAATAAGAAAAATAAACAGTTCTACAAACATTGGGCAAAACTAAAGAAATCACTCACTAAGGAAGAGAACTTTGAGCTCAGGCTCCAATTGTTTACAAAAAGAGAACGTTATCTCCTTGTAATAGGTCATGACAGGATCTGAGGAGCATGATAAAGAAAAGACTTAATAAGAATAACATTGGTACCAACTTATTTTGATCACATGTATCTCCCATATGGAGAAACTGTATATTTGAGGGGGCTCTAGGTAAATTATGTCAAAATAATTATGTTGGAATTCCTATTCAATTGTTTCTTATATTGAGTACTTGAAGCTTTTCAAAGTCTTGGGCCTGATGCTCAGTATAATTTTTCTTGCTCTTCTTTACCTTTGTGGCAAGCGTTTCTTTTCACCCTCCCCCTTTTAATGCACTATGAAGCTCTTAGGAAATGAGCATTTGTTCATACTGATTCCTACATACAATGTAATGAACAATCTCTTTAACCATCAGCTGACTGCCCATTTGACTATCATGGGAACTATGTTTTTGACCACGGGTCTAGGTTCTCATTTAGTTGACTGGGAAGAAAGTGTTAAGGGGCTTCCAAATGTGAGACCTTCAGGTGTGCACAATGCAGTGTTGTGATGCTTGGGAGGTGGCCAAGTGGGCCTTGGTGTCTGGCTGTGTGCCACTGTGTCGTGCATTTGTGGCTTTTACTATGGCCTTCAACACCATCACCTAGGAACAGTGGGGCCTTAACCCCCAGATTTAGCAGCTTGAGCAGGGCTTGGGGGGTGGTGTGAGAGCGCTACTGGGCCCCCACAGCACAGGGCGATGAACTAACTGGAGCTTATCAGTGTGCTATACAGCACCAGCTCTGTTTGTTTGTTACAGTGTCTTATCTTCATGGGGGTGTAGTCCACAGGCCTGCTTCTCTTGCTGGTGGCCTGCCTGTGTAGAACTACAATCCTCAGAAGGCCTCTACAGGCTGCTTAAACTCCTGTGAAAGATAGTGGCAGGGAGACCTGCCTTTCGAAGCAGTCCATGGCTGATAAGACCTCCATTTTCTGTTTGGACCAAATTTGTGTTTAGTAGAGCAAGTCCCCAATTGCTTTTCTCTACCCACTCTTCTTTAATAATCTGCTTCTGCTGGAGAGTTTGTCTATTTTGGAAGGCTGCTAAAGCTGCATTTCCTACATGTTGATAAAATTTGTATTCCAAGTTAAAAGTATCTAACAGAAAACAAAAACCGAAAACTGCTCTCCCTATCAGACTTTGAAGACTACAGAAAATAATAATGAGTAAAATGTATTTTACTCAAAGTAGAAAGCATTGAAAAGCATTTCTAATTTGTCAAATCAAATTTTTCAAGCACAACATTTTTATATTAATCTTGAACTTTAAAAATGAAAAACACCAAACGTGCCTGTAGAATGAAGATGTGAACCTTTTTCAGGCGTGGTGCAGTTTTTATCTAACTTTCTTTTATTAAATGCATTAATGTTTGGCCCCTTTTGCAATAATAGTGACAGAAATGATTATGGATTCTTTGTTCACACTAAAAACATGCTGACCAAAACAAATTTACTCTTGGTTTGACAACTGTCCAGGAGAGAGAAATGAGGTGAGAGATGGGGTGATATAGGTAGAGAAAAAGAGAAGAAGGAGAGGAGTGAGAGGGAACAACAGGGACAACAGAAGGGATAAGAGGGAGAGAGCGAGAGAGAGACAAATTGGTAGAGGAGTTAGAGGAGAGAAAAGGGAAGGAGAGATAAATGAAATACGGAAAGGGATGAGAGATGCAGAGATAGGCATAGAGAGAACAATGTGATTGGATAAGAGAGGGTGAGACAATGAGCTGGGGACAAAAGAGGAGGTGGAAGTAGGAAAGAGACAAAAGAGGTAATAAAAGGAGGGAAATGCTAAAACAGGAAGGATTGCAATGGGAGGAGTGAGACAATACAAGAGGAGAGACACAGGAAAGGTTAGAAGAGAGGAAAGGATAGATGAGAGAGAATGATTAATAGAAGATGAGATAGAAAAAATAAAAGATAGAGGAGGGATGAAGATTAGCTTGTATAGAGAGCCATCCCTGATATGGTCCAAGTGGGGGTATTCATTTTTCTGGCAACTCCCTTGCCTAGGAAGGCTTTTCATACACAAGTCATATGTTGTGGGGTGCCTCCTACATTGCATCCCTTGGTTATTGTTCCATATAATGAGATTTAGAGAACGGAAATTAAGCAGGGGTTTGTTCTGAGAAGATATAGATCCGGACATTGAATTCTCAGTACATAGAATATCTACATCCAGGACAAGGTATATTTCTGGCTCTGACTGTATAAGCTGGTTCTGTATTGAGGGTAATGTTTTCATTCATAATGTTTGTTTGGGAGAGGGTCAAAGTTAAAAGGTGGAAGACCCACTACAACACTTTGAGGTCTCAAACAAATATTTAAATTCAGGTTGCAAATTACGTCTTCTGGTTTTGTAATGAGGATAGAGAATATTTGTCAGAGAAAGCCTTGTTGCCGCCCTAGTTTATATCAAAAATTACAAACGCAAATTTATTTAATCGTTTTACCTGGATTCAAGGCTGGGCACTTGTTTATACGTTTTTAATTAAATCAACAATCAGTTGGTTAAACTTTACGGTTCGCTTAAAGAGAAGGGAATTTTTTGGCTTTGCATAAAAGTAGTGTAAACACGAATTCATGTTTTGGACATACATCGCCAAATAACTTATAATCAGACATATATTTAGGATTTGATTCCACCTATTTGATGATTTGCAGGCTTTGGAGTTTATGTTCAGATCAATTAATCATGAATTGAGTATGTTTTTATAAAGGAATTAATAAGGTTTTATTTTTCTGGAATTTGTAAATTATTGAATATGTGGTGGAGTAATTTTGAACAATTTGTGAATTTATTTAAAAGTTACATGGCATTTAAATAAGTGAAAATATTTGGCTAATAAATGAGATGCAGTTTAATTACATTCTCCCCTAGTTCTCTTTCACTAACACACCTTTGGGTTAAAATATTAATTCAGCAGTTATTGACAACTTTGAACTTTGGTATGCACCATTCATTGTGATACAAAAGCATTGGTTACATAACACAAAATCAATTCAAATATGACCAAATCAGAGCTAGAAAGATGCTCTGTGAGTAATGCACCAATTATATGTGTAGCCTACATTTTCATATTAGAAATGCATTTCATGTGTAACTTAAAAAACTGCCACTTATTATTAAAGTATGTTAGAAACCATGTTTTGTAGGCCTTGCTATGAAGGGGTAACTCTCAAAAGAATAGTGCCTTTAAATTAATTTTCAGACCATTCACAAGTATCTGTATTACATGTGCCGCTTTTATTAGGTGATAGTCTGTAAAGATCTCAAATCTCACTTCATAACTGTGAGAAAATGCCCCTTTCTGCATGGTCACCCCCATTTTTGCTGAATTTTAATGGTGCTTTTAGACTCTGCCCCCTGGGCTACTGATGTCCAGTGAGTGTGGCCTAAAAAATGGAGGTAATTGGCTAATGCCTGATTGGCATATTTAGCTCTCCTTTCAGACCATAGTATATTGTGTGGAAACTACATACACGGCATGGAAAGTTACATGGCACCTATGGACTGCATCACATATTGTACCATCTCCTAGTGTGATAGGAAAAACATGGATTAAGATTACCATTTTAGCCTAACTGCTGCACTTTAAATCAATAGCTCAACTAGTCAAAATAAGTCTTTTGACAGGGGAAACACCTTCCTTTTAAATTTTAAAAAGTCACCCGTACATAGGCCTTGCAGCTAACAAGGTAGGGTGATTGTTTTTTAAAAGTGGGACATGCAGAAATTTAATGTTATCATGTCCCTGCAGTGATAATCTCCCTAAAACTATTTTTATTGTGAAAGGGTCTGCCTGTACTATAAAGGAAACTAGAGTACAGATTAAAATATTAGTTCTGCTATCTTGGGTTTGGTACCAGCTAGAAAAATGATGCAACCGCTATTTTTAATAATTACTAAAAGTCCAATTCACTGGAGAAGTCTGATGTTTAATAAATATTTAGCAAAAGTAACTTTTAGAAAATTACTTTTTTCCAGCCTGAAGCTCCTGCAGGCTAATTTTAATTAACCTGACAGCAGCTGCTCAGCTAGTGCTTGACCTTAATAAGATGTGAAAACTGATCCCAGAGCAGAAACAGTGGCTGGGTGTGTGGCAGGGTTTTTCTACCCCTTGCAGGAAGACCAGTTAGGGTGGACCCAGGAACGTCATTAACCTGTAAAGGACTTTCCATTTCACTTGTAAATATAGGGTGAGACCTAGGGAAGGCAAACCTTTATTCCCCCAATCAGGCTTGCTCAAAACCTGGTAGAAGGGAAGCTACCTCAGGACCAGTTAACAGTGATCATGAAGGATGGGCCTACTCATTTTCCTGGGTGCCTTCTGGGGGGAACACAGACTCTGCAGAAGGAAGAAAGCTTTTTCCCATCTTGGATTTTAGGAGTAGGATGGACTTTGGGATTGTTTGCAGTAGGGCAAAGTGGAACTGCTAAAAAAGTGGGGAGACTTGCCCCTGGTAACTTCTACCCCATTGATTAGGAAGGAGCCAGGAGACACTAGGAAGTGCCAACCTTAAATGTGGCACCTTAAGGCACCATCCTCAGAACAATTTTTGGACCAATGGAACCACAGAAGAAGAACTGCACCTGCTGTGTGAGACCTGTGAGGCTGTGCCTGCTTCCACTTGTAAAAAGGACAAAGAAGTGAATTCCAAGAGTCAGTTGGCTCTCCTCCTGTCTGACTACAGGGCCACAACAAGCTGCAAAATGCCTTTTCCCTGAAGTGCCCACCTGACCAGTGGACCTGGACTAGACCCTGCGGTAGGCAGTCTTGACCCCTATGTGCTGTCCCAGAGATCCTGGGACGCCTGGATGTGTCTAACTGGATTTCTACTACAGTCTCTGAAAAGTTTGGACTTAGAAAACATTTTGGACTTTCAATTCCCGTGTACCGGAACTAGCCACCCGAGTTAACCCTGCCAAGGTGTGACTTTGCTGGGCTGAAGAGACCGGTTCCTCGTGCTTGAGGTTTTGCCACAGTATCAAACCCGTTTCAGTGGGCCCTCAATGAGAAGGCATCCAGCCTCATGGAATCCATCATTTAGTACATTCTGCTGCCTTGCCTCCTCGGAGGATTCTGAGCTCTGAAAAAGAAACTAAGTCAGAATATAGAAATCTTGACCTGGGAAATGAGTGAAAAGTATCTGGCCCGTGAGCGGACCCTCTTGGCATGAAATTTGAACTTTTCCCACTTTGAGTTTTTTCCATCAAAACCAACAGAGCTTCAGTGAGACCATGACCAATGGCTATCTAGCTTCGAGAGGACTTTCCTAAGGTAAAATCTTTGTCTGGGATGAACCTATTTCGCGTATCTGACCCATGTTCAGCCTGAAATCATGCTTAGTTCCCAATCTCACTCATTGGTGATTTATTTTTTCTTGGTCCCTTTTCACTAAATTCCTTAAAAAAAAAAAAATCATACCTCCAGTACCCCCTATTAGCATTTTGCACTTTTGGTGTCATTTTGTTTATTAGATTTTACTTCTAAATTCTTTACAGATTTTCTGTAAGTTAAGCCTGTCTGCTATATGGCATAGCTACCGGGGTTTGAGCTCAGGTTTAAATTACTGAAAGTTTTTTTGTTTGTTTTCAAAACAAATTTTATTTGTCAACAGCCGTAGACGACCTGGTATGCCCAGGGTTTTAGGTGAAACAGTATAAAATATAGTTACAGCACTGATGTCGACATTTATAGTGTCAAAATTGAACAATTTAAGAACAGAAAATATCTTGACTATTAAACAAATGAAAAACAGTGCCGTGTACACATTACGGACTCTGATATTAGCAATTCCCAGCCACCCCAGCCAAACGATTGTACAAATGTGCAGCAATATAACTCTCCACCATCTTTTCATTTCAACAGTTCCGTATTTGTTGTTGTATGGGGAATGGGCTCCAGATATAGACCACAGTAGTCCACCCATCTCTTCCATATTTTGGGGTGTTTGTGAGTGCACCCCCTCGCTTTGAATAAATTACTGAAAGCTTTACCTGGACCTAAAATGTTAGTGACTTTATAACTTGTGGTGAAGTACCTAACAAGTTAGTGACTTTTTTACTTGTGTTGGACTAATAATTCACTTTCTTACAATAACTGAAGTGATGTTAACTGGAAATGATGAGTCTAGACGCTTGTCCAGATCTTCTGAAGTTGCATTCTTAAAAAAAAAAAACCTTTAGGTTACGCACAATCATCATGCTTACCAGGTGTTAGGTTCTATGCCAAACAAAAGTAGAGGCAGGAGGGTTGGATGCGATTCTCAGAAATGTTTTGGGTAACACATACAAATAGCCTTTTTATCTGTGCAAATCACTTACAGAATTCACAGAAGTTGATTTTGCACTTGTAAATAGATATATGCACTTCAAAATGTTTTTGCATCAGTAAATCTATTCCAAGGATGGGGTAGGGGGAGGGAGTGGGGATTCAAGGCCTTGAATATCTTGTGAATTTATACCACCTTTGTGGATAGTCACAAACGCCTTTATGATCTCTTCTTCAAGGAGAACAAATAGGAAAGAAATGTCCCATTGCAGAAAGGTGATAGAATTTCCACAAGAATATCTATGCTACCATTAAGATCCCTATTTTGCGCTCTTTGGCAGAACTGGAAAAAGTGATTGGCTCTTTCAGTCATTCACTGGATTGACTGGATTGAGCAAGTATTAAAAACTGGCTATCTGCACTGCATTCTTATTGATTGCACCTGACCACCTTTTCATGAATTTATATCCATTTCTGCTGATGATGGTAGGTTGAATTCTATATTGTCTTTAAAGAGTCCTGCAGCTGCCTGTGTCAGCATGCATCACTGGTATCAGCAAAGCCTGAGATAACACATACAAATGTGACATATAGGAATATACCTTTCCTTTTGTTCTGTCTGATGTATGCCATTTCCTTAGGAAGTTTGTTTATATCTTTTTTTGCTAACTGTTAAAGAGAAAGGTTTGCATATCTTTCAAGCAGGTTGTAACACTCAATTCTGCTTTTCAATCATGGCAGTCACAGTTTTTGACTCAAGTTTGGAATTATAAAAGCATATAAGGCTATTTCAATCTATTTTGTGCATCAGAAATAGATATGTGTTGGTGCTTTAATTCTGTCATCTTGCCCTTGGCCATTAGAGGGATGATCTCTGAGGCAGTTAGCACTCAAAGAAGAGGCAGTGCAAAAGTTGAAAGTGATCATGCCTGGGTTGGCTTTTATAAACAGCTCATCTTTGAAATCTTTGAAATCATAGTGTAAGCACAAGGGACAATAATATTTAAAACCAGATAGTCTGAATATTTATGTACAAAGAGTTATGCATTTGTCTAGCACATAAATATTTAAGGTATAGTGCTATTTACGAATGCGGTTAATGAATACCAAAGAGCACATGATGTCTGTTGCCGGTCCTATAGACATTGATCCCACCTCTGATGCGCTTTCAAACCATCGTTGAGACCAAAGCCTCATAGGAGCCTGAGTGGTGGAATAGCCAATGAGTATATGTCAAAGCACATCTGAATCTCAGTTTGGCAGGGGGCAGAAGGCTCCCTCCAGTGCGGGGGACAGTGGGAGGTAAATTATTGTATGTGTCCCAGTGGAGAAGCACCGATTTAATGTATCAGCTTCAAAAAAATACCTTGAAAACCGACGTCGAAGCTGATTTTACACATGCTTAGCAGCTGTAACATCATATGTAATGCTGCCACAGTTCTTTATTATCATTCTGTGAACTGTTTGGTAAGTTACACCTTCAATAATTGTTGTCAGGTGTGCAACATTTTTGGCACAGCTGATAATATTTATGTGACCTGATTTCGACAACACAAGCTAACTTTTAATGTGCTACCCAGTAAGATGAGCAAGTTCACCTTATATTATCTTTCATGGAATGATCTAGTCATTAAAAGCAACATACATTGCTCTGCTATCTCTGACACAAATAAATGACTGTGGGCTCAATTCACAAAGCTTTTTCTGTGAGTATTTGTGATTTACTCCAGACTTAAGTGTGACATATTCATGAATTTCCAGGAGTAAGACATGCTTACTCAAGTATTTGTGATGAGCAGATCTTAATCAAGAAAATTCATGAGTATGTAATGCCTGCTTCTGGAATAACGCTCTCTATGAAGCTAGCCTGGAGATGTAGGAGTAATTCACACCTAAGCTGGAGTAAGACACAACCACTCACAGAAAAAGCACTGTAAGTAATCCCTGTGTCCTCAACATTGCAGACTAAGGGGCATATTCTCAAGAACGTGTGATAACCATTGCAAAAGTTACTTAACGCAACCTCCAACATCGCAGTATATCGCGGGTAATTTACGCCGTGTTAACCAAGTATTCACAACACGGCGGTACCATGCGATAGTCACCAGATAACGCGTCAAAGGGCCGCGTTAAAATCAACGCCACGCCGCAAAAATGCGAAACACGAACGCAAAAAAAGCTGCGATGAGGCCAATCGCGATACAAAAAGCAGCGAAAACCAGCAGCAGGCCTGCAAATCCCACGCGTCTGGCGGGAAAATGCACCATAAAAGCAACAAAAACAACACCCCAGAAACAATCCAAAGTGCGTAGCAACATGGATGCACCCTGACCCAACGCAGAGGCCAACGCGAACCCCACAAGCCCCACAGACCACCAGCAAGGACCAACCCGGTCGGGGAAGGCCAAGGAGAAGAGGGAGAGGAAGACGGGGTGCAGTCCGTAGGAAAACAAGACCAGCGTCACGGATGTGACAGAACACTTCCAGCAACTGACCCACAATCAGACTACCTTGAATGCAGCCGGAGTGTCGAGGAGGCCAATGGAGGAGGCCAAGAGGCGCTGGCATGACGTGAAAGCCTAAACCAGGCCCAAAGCCGCTGCCAACAGGAAGGCAGCAACGGCGACAGGAGGTGGGAGTCCTGCGCCACAGGAGGAGCTGGAGGAAATGGAGGCCAGTCATCAGTGTGGAGACGGTGCAAGGAGGTGGGAGGACGGACACAGCTCGAGAGGACCTGACACAACAACAACAGGGTGAGTAACGAACAGGGACTGGGGGACGGGGAGATGGGCACAATGGCACACATGCACAAGGATGTGTAGCACACTGCACACCCACAATTACCCAGGGTCATGTCCCCCATCCCCGTGGCACACTGCAGCACACACACATGGCAATCACAGCACATCCCATGACAATGTGGCACAAAGTGCAACACCGACACTGCAGAACAGGGGACACAACTGGGTCCGCCCATGCGCAGAAACAGGCCAATCACATATGACAGAGCAGGGAACTGTGAGATGCATATGTACGGGTACAACCTCACATCAGTCATGTAGTCCAAATGTCCACTGTCCCCCCTCAAATTGCCAGCACTGCCCAAACAGTCACAATGTACATTGTCACACAGTCTGCATGTCTACAAGAACAATGCGCCAACATAAATGTCAACACAATGTCAACATGCATCTCTCCTTCACATTGCAGAGGGACAAACAACACCTCCAGCAGGTCAGACCAGACAACCCATCAGTGATGCTGGAGACGACCACCACACCTTCGACACCGACGCCTTACAACAGCCCATGGACATCCCATGCAACCCACCACCAGGACCAGGGCAGACAAGCTACTCAGAGGAGAACCCAGCCCCTGCAACAGACCACACAGCATGAAGCACCCGCAAGCACGACTGGCTCACAACACTTCACCAACCCACACATGGCACCCCAATGCCAGGTGTCAGAACGCCAAAAGGAGGTGGCCGAACAGGTGCGGTCCGAACCCATGGAAGGCGAACTAGATCACATACGTGGGTGTCAATTACCCTTCAGGGACCCCCTACACCCCACAAAGGAGACCCACACTGCCATAGAGACACATGCAGATGCACATTCCCAGTACAGAACCACGCCCAGGGGCACGCATATATCAGTCACACACCCACGTTGACTCTGCGTATGACGGCCCAGTCCACTCCCCTTACGAATTGAGTGGGTGACGACAAAGCCACATGTCCAAGCTCTAACCCGCTGCCTGCGGTGACATGTCTGCGTCCGCTGTACACAGCACACTGTAATGTTGTAGGGCCCAGGGCCCTCATGCATACAACAAGACCACAGGGACACACGCAGATATTATGTTGAACTGGCTACGGGCACGTGCGCCCGGCCCCTTTATTGGCAGGGCCACATGTACAGTGACGCCTGTGCTGGATGTGTGTGGGGTGAGCATAAGCCAGCCCGCACGGAGTGCTTGGTGCTGGCAACAACTTGAACAGTGGACACCAGTGCAATGGGAACAGAAAACACCTGCATAACAGAGTCAACTGCTGAGCAACATGGAGGCAGCCGGAGCAAGTACAGAGGACACCCAACATACAAACAGAAGTGTCCGTGAGTTGCAGTGCACTGAGGTTGGGGCACTAGAGCTGAGCGCGCTCATGTGATGAAAATGACTAGGATTGTGTCCATTCGGGATATTCCTGATGCAGATGCAGTGGGGTGTGTTAGACCTGCATCAACTTCCTCATCAACATCCCAGGTCTCCCACACTGCCAGAGGTGACATTGCTGCGCAACCTCTCCACAGCACAAAACTCAATCAGTAAGGGTCCATGGGTTGCGGTGCACTGAGTCAGTGGCACCTGGAGTGCTGAGCAGGGGATCAAGCAGATGATGGCATCCACAACAGGTCTGAGCAACTCCGTTAGTCTGTCAGTACCACTGTTTCGACTCTGGCAGATGGTGGTTGGAGTTGGCCCTGGCGATGGTGGCGTGTGCCTTTTGTTGTGATGCGACGTCCGGGCCGGTCAGGACTCGATATGATGTGTGAGCCCTGGTGGTCCGCAGTTTAGGCGGGAGGCAGCGGACAGCGCAGGGCCACATGCACATGGTGTCCATGACCCCAAGACCACCGTCACAGAGGTCATCCAATATTCATTCAGACAGGGTCCCTGACTTGAGCTGCACAGAGTTGGTGGCCCCGGATGCACAGCGGCAGGCACAGGCACACCGCCACGGGACGGTGGCTTGCGGTCCACTGAGGTAGGGCCACGTAGACTGAGCGGGTCCCTGTCGATGTTGAAGGTGAATGTGGTGGAGGGTTGCGGGGGACAGTGGAAGGTGTCCTCCAGGGCATGATGCAGAGGGCAGAAGCTATCCGGAAGCAGCAAATGGAGGAGTGGAAAGCGACTGCCTCGCTGCCCCCACCAATTCGGCATCAGCTGCATGAGGATGAAAACTATCCCCTAGTCCATAGACTCAGATGCCACCAATGTACGAGCAGAGTGTCCATGAATGTCGGGGAACAGACTTAGTGGCACAGGGGCTGAGAGGGGATGCAGTCTGCGATGATGCCCGTACACTGATATGTACTCCGGCATTGTCAAATCAAGACTCTGTGACCTACTGGACCGCAGTGTAGGCCCGGAGGCAGCGGTCAGCAGTGGGCCACAGCCACGTGTCGAAGGCTCGCGATGCACAGAGTTAGTGACATCAGGGCAGTTGTCGGTAGTGTTCGATCACCTCCATAACGATGATCCTTTTTTCCTCCCAAATGCAACGCATCATCCTCTTATGCCTCTCCTTGCGTGCAATGATTCGTACTCTGCCTTTGAATGATCGATGTTCAGTTCCAATTCTGTGACCTACTCGAGTGCAGCGTAGGCCGAGAGCAGTAGTCCGCGTGGGCCCACAGAATCTTGCGGCTGTGATGTAACACTAAGACCTGTTGGCACCACATCGAAGGGTGTATAGTGACATACACTCAGCCATGATTGATGTGCTGTGCCATGGTGTAATCAAGACTCAGTTCCAAATGTGTGACCTACTTGTCCGCTGTGCATGCCGGTGGAGTACGTCAATGAGAATGGAGTACTGCGGGCCTGTGTTGCGGAGGCCGTGATGGTCTGAGAAGGCTGCCAAGGTCGCAGGCCTCTGGTTTGGAGATTGCACCGGCACGTGGTGGGCCCTCTTCGACACATGCCGGTGTCGGAAGGTGGACATTGAGGCCTTGGTACGCAGGGGCGGGCAGGACTGGTTCGGGGACCAGCGTCCCGGGGTGCAGCAGGCGCACAGGATTGCTGGCAACACCGCTCACGGCGTCGGCCTCGTGGCGGGGTGAGAGGCGCCGCCCTGGCAGAGACGTTGGGCATTCCGGAAGAGGACCACGCCCAGAGTTACATGCCTTTTATTCGCACCCCTACGCTGGCCTGGCGTACGCCGGGCCAGCACACTCCGCTCACGCTCACGCCCACTCCGCTCACAAGGTACATTTCCGTGATCTTCCCCACTGGCTGGGGTGACATGGTTGCGTCCACTGTCCACTACACTCCAAACACCAGCGGTGTGTGTTGACATGGATATGTGTGTGGTCTGCATACTGCAGTCTGGCCAGCACATCCACGCCACACTTGGCATTGTGTACATTCTCATTCATCGGTCCCTTGCCTCCTTCGCACATGCCTGGTCCCCACCTCTTCCGACATTCTGCTATTGTGTGTCCGAGGTGCCATGCCGTTGATGGCTCATGTACATGGCTGGCCCAGGTTCCCACAGTGAGTTGTGCTGTTGCGTCTGGTGGGTGTGTATGTTGTATGTGAGCTTGTGATGTGTGCATTTCCTGTGTTGTGTGTTGCATGATTGTGGAGTTGAGGTGTGTGGTGTGTGCATTTGGTATTGGCCAACGAGCAGTGCATTTCTGTGGGTGCCATCCTGGTGGCGCAGGGTGATGATGGACTGTCGGGAGGTGCAGGTATCATGCACACTGCCTGGGTGGTTGGCGGCGGCGTTGGCGGGGATTCCACGGTGGTCCACTATTGCCTGCACATTAGTGGGATACGTGCTCTTTCTGTTGCGCTTATTGTGTGCAGTGTCGCCAGGGGCCACTAGTAGGACATGTGTGCAGTCAATTGCCCCCTGACACGTGCGGGAAGCCAGCTGAGGCATACACGCCTTGCTTGGTCTCTGGCTGTTCCTGCGCAGTGTGTGTGAAGTATAGATAGTGGGGTACCAAGCTGATGGTGTCATCCATGACCGTTGTGGGGGACTTGGATTGGCCTGGCTGTGTGACTCCTCCGTCTCATGCGGATGTTGGTTGGAGGGTACCAGAAGCCAACACGTGCAGCACGACCAGCAGCTTTGTCTGCGGTGGGATGTTGGTTGTCCGCTGTGTTGGTACCGTCAGCCTGTGGGCAATGGTGGTCAGGATGCGGAGGAGGGTTGTCCCTTTGGGCATATAGTGGGCAATGACATTCTCTGGTGTTGGGTCTATGAAGTTGGTGCATTTTCGGAGGGTCGCTGTCTTTGTCTGCGCTGCCTCAGTGTTGGTCTGGGGGGGGGCAGTGGGTGTCCGGGGGGGTGGGGGTGGTCCTGGGGGTGGTGGCGGTGGGTGTTGGGGCCCTCTTGGGTGTCCAGCCCGCATGTTCAGTGGCTCCATGGCATCTGTTGGTCTTCAGGTGTGGCTGTGGGCTGGGCTCCCTTTTGTGGTGCAGGCTGCCGTCCAACTTTACACCAGGTCAGAGCAGGTGTTAATTTCCTGCTGCTAATGCGCATTATCGCATGTTTCGTGGGCTTTTCGCAGATCTGGCTGGTGGTTGAGAATGTTGCGGAGTGGTGTTTTTGCGGCTTTTTGCACGGGTACGCCTACTCTGCATCTCATTAGCGATAGTTGCCGGGGTCATCTGTGGCGATGTTTTTTGCGGCTGCTATCGCGGGTAAACTGGCAATATGGGCTGTTAACACCAGCTTGTGAATGGGGCGATTAATTTATCGCAACTTTGGCTGCGATAAAGTGCCGTTAACTCGGCGATAGCTCCTTGAGAATATGCCCCTAAGAGTAACCAATGTATGGTTGGAAGGGTTGCTTCTCCTCTACTCATTGTCCCTAATTCTCATCACTTACAGCGAGGCGGCTCCTCCATTTGAGTGGAGGAGCGTCGCCCCACTTAAAAATCCCCCAAAGCCCCAGAGATGAAAATTAAAATTCCAATTAATTACCATTTTATTTTTCAACCCCCGCTCCGAGCATCGGGATGGGGTGAGCCTGCTTCTAAGTGACAGCAGCTGGGAGGAGGGTGGGCTGGTATTGCACAGTTTAAAGTGCACATCTCTTTTTGGCCAGCTCTCTTCCCACGGCCAGCCACACATGCAAGCCTCCAGTGCTCTGTGGAGCGCCGAGTGAGGCCGCTCCCACCAATCCTAGCGCGGCTCTCATGCTGGTGAGAGCAGCACCAGGATTGGCCAAGTGAGTTCCAGCATCCGGTTCCTGTGTCGGCAAAAGAAGAGTTCGGAGCGAGGACGTCGCCGAGTTTGGTAAGTTTTATTTTATTTTTCTATATAATTTTACGAGCGCTCGTCCACCCCCCCCTCCCCGTAGAAGCCAGTTGCCACTGACTTACGGTAGCTTCATCTTGGATGACACTGGCTAACCTAGATCTAGTGGCATAGCAGAACGAACTGTGGGTCAAATTTGTAAGCAAAAATGACAGTGACATATATTCCATATGTGCTAGGAGTAACATACAGTCCCCTTAGGCATACTGTCAGCACAGGCAGAAATTTTTTTTAAAGGAAAGAATAGTTAATTCCAGCTAACAAGTCACTCTCAAAGCATTAATTGTTCAGTATCTTGTACTCCATGCTGAATTATGTTTTGAATAAAATGTCTAAACAAATGTGAGTAATGTATGTTTTCACATCTCTTTTCTTTGACATAAATTCTTTATTCACTGAAATAATCGGCCATGTGGGAAACAAACAACCAAAAGAAGTCAGAAAAATGATCAACCTTGAAAGATTCAAGTCAGGATACTACATATGACGTAAGCAATGCCAGTTATGAGCCTGCATGTTACCTAAGTGATGATGAACAAGCTACTGATTATTTTCATCAACTATTTAGTATCAATTACATTTAAAAAAATGTTCACTGCAACTCATCAAAATAGCCCACTGTGACCTAAATCGTTAATACTGGTTCTCCAGGATCTAAAATGGAAACAAATTTAAATAGAGAGCGATTTATGATTTTTGCATTCTAGGCAAACCATGAAAACATGCTTTGACTATTTACAACACGCTGGTCTGAGTGAGTAAATCCAGTTTAGGCCAATATTTACTCCAAGTATGCCCTATGTTTCCTTGAAAGCTGTGCTGTGAAAACCCAGAGATCTAATGTGCTGAGGGTGTGAGACCAGGAAAAATGGAAAGACAGTCCCTGTGTGTGAAGCCAGGACATAACAAATGCGCCTTCAATAGCCTATAATGATAAAACAGTCTTGCTACGCTGTTTGACAGCGTAGTTTTTAAGATCTCGTTGTGCTGTCAGGTGCATCACTCTACTAAGTAGGACTGTCAAGTCCTACAGATATAAGCATTTGAAGCCAGGCCTTTGTTACCTTGTTTCATTTGTTATAACCCAGTTAATTATCCCAGGACCATGCATCAATGCAGTGCTTGCAGCGTGTATGGTTAGAGTAGGTTGTGCACGGACACAGCGAACCGCTGAGATGTGGAACCAGAAACTGTGCGACATGTATGTTTAATGTTTGCAGGAGAAGATTTTTTTTTCAAGCAGTTTTAAAGCATTGGAAGCTTTGTTAAAATATCGGATTGAAAATAGTCCTCAATAATATATTCCACACCCACTTCCGTGATAAGGGCTGGCTGATGTAAGCGGGGGTGTTTTTTTGTTTTCTCTGAAATGTATCATTTCTGCATTTCACAATGCTCATTTTTTGAGAACTCCTGAGATAATAGGCCTTCATTTAAATTCATGTCCTGCTTCTCTGGATTCTAAGAAGCAGCCTCTTCAGTTCAACCGCAGTTTAGCAAATGACGGGCGCGCGCAGGGCTCTGAGTTATCCACCTTCTTTCCGAATGTGATGATTCCAATTTGGCTGTCGAAGGAAGTGGTTCATCATCCCTCACATTACTTAGTGAGCCAAGTGGCAGAGGATATTCGTCTTGTCGCGTATCTTCACAGGTCAGATGTGTTGCTGATATAGCTCCTTAGCAGCCATTGTTAAACCTTTCTGTTAGGAAGGGCTAATATAAAAAAATGCATCCCCATTCCTGGAAACATAATCTGCATGCTCCTAAGTGGAAGCATACCATTCACAAAGAGGGAAGATTGGGTCGGATTTGGTGTGTATAAACGTGTTTCACTTTTATGCATTTCCAAAGAAACAGATTTGATACAGAGAGTCCCCCTTGCTGTGGTAATTCAAAAGTGATAGGTCTTTTCTCTGCCTGAGTACAGTCACCACTGTAAACTTGAGCAAGATAGTTCAGTGCTTTTTTCTTAAAAAAACTAATAATAATCATAAGTGGCGTATCAAAGTTGTTCTTAAGAACCCACTAGCCGCGCTACTGAATGACTGTTTTGCCAACTACAAAGGATGCCTAGTCTGGATTCAACTTCATGCCACTTTCTTCCACCACCCTATGCTACCTATCTCCTTATTTCACTGTTGCAGGATATGATTCAGCCATGCTTCCCCCTGTGTCACTTTCTTTCTATCTTTCTGTTCCTCTTTCTTACCTCACTTTTTTTGTCTTTCTCTTTCTTACTGCAGGTTAAACTCTGAAGACGAAAAATAAGTCATGGTCCTCAAAAAGGAGTTTTTGAACTAGGCCTGTGCAGAGCTCACGGAGTTTCACTCCGTGAGTTTCTGTGGAGCTACCAAATAACTATGCGAAATTCCATGGAGTTCCGTGAGCGGGCGGAGTATTGCTCAGCCACCCCTAATGAAGTCCCCTTGGATGCTGAGAGTAGTTGTATGCTAAGAACCCCTCCTGTTGCCACTAGTAAGTCCCACACAGCGGGATTGCTGAGACCTCGCTGGAGGCCCCACCCCCTCTCTCAACCACTCTGCAAACACACCTCCTGCCGCACTACTGGTTGGGGGATGAACTCCCCTTGGCTGCTGAGGGTAGTTGGGGGTTAAGAACCCCTATTGTTGCCAACAGTTAGTCCCACACAGCGGGATTGCTTAGACCTTGGGCCCGATTCTGATGCGGGTTGGAAAAGCTTCCCGACCGATGGCCTGATTCTGATGCGGTTAGGAAGGCCTCCTAACGGCATTTGCTCCTTCCAAATCGGATCGGGAACGTGTCTTCCCGACGAGGGCCCAATTCTGATGCGGTTAGGAACAAATGTTCCCATTGAAGTCAATGGGAGTTCAATCAAATCGTATCTGGAAACATCCGGATGCATCCTACTCTGCCGTTTGGACTTTCCCGATCCGAGTGGGTCGGAAACCATTTCCCAACCGATTCGGTCGGGAAGCTTTTCCAACCCGCATCAGAATCGGGCCCCTAATCGGAGGCCTCCCTTTCTCAACCACTCTGCAAAGGGGCCTCCTGGCTTGGTTGGGGGATGAACTACCCTTGACTGCTGAGGGTCGTTTAGAGCTACGAACCCCTATTGTTGCCACAAGTAAGTCCCCCACAGCGGGATTGCAGAGACTACGTTGGAGGCCCCGTCCCCTTCCTCACCCACTCTGCAAAGGGGCCTCCTTGCGCACTACTGGTTGGGGGATGAAGTCCCATTGGCTGCTGAGGGTTGTTGGGGGCCAAGAACCCATACTGTTGACACAAGTAAGTCCCCCACAGCTGAATTGCTGAGACCTCATCAGAGGCCCAGCCTCCTTTCTCAAACACTCTGCAAATGCACCTACAGGCGCCCTACTCTTGGGGGATGAAGTCTAGAGGAGAGCACGCCGGTAAACTCTACTCTGCTGAAGGTTGGTGGAGTTTTTGCCAAACTCTGCTTTCCAAGCAGAGCGCGGAGTGCAAAACTCTGCAAACTCCGCCGGCGGAGCGGAGTTTATTGCCCACTTCTAGTCTGAACCCACTATCTACATCTACTGCAATAATTTAACTGCCAGAGAAAGAGCTGCACTTCATTCATTGTGTTTCCAGTTACTGTTTAAGCATCCTAAATTAAATCACACATTATAATACGAAACAGTCCTGGGGTGCAGTGAACAGGTTCTGTCTGACTTTTTCTTAGCATATTACACATTCTGGGTCCAAGACACATACAAATCTGTAAATACCCAAAGAGTAATTGTTGACATTTATCATTTTTGTCCAATTCCTAAAGCTTCCAGATGCACGCTCAGCTAATCTATGATTCCTGTACATTTCCATTCATAAGCCTGTTTTCCCTATTTCTTTTCAGAGGATTGCACATACGTAAGTGGTTATAGAAAGTATTTCAAGTTTTTGTTTCTATTTTCTTTTTTAGAGGGAAACATTATTTTCAAGTGAAGAGTCACTTTCTCTACAGAAATAGGGGTATTCGGGCGTGAACCATCAACACAATGCCTTCAACTGCTTTATTCAGATGGAATCGTGAAGTAATTGTTTGAAAAACATAGCAAAAGTTTGTGAATACCGACAAAGTAAGTTTTTAGGTCTCGCCTAGCGTTGCAGCGCGCATGAGCTGCTCGCTCTGCGAGGCATATTGTCTTAGAGGAGATTTCAGAAGTGGAGTTGAAGCCCCGCCCATGTTTTTTATTGGCTGGCGTTATCGTTTATGGTAAATGCTGGCTTGTGATTGAAAATGAGGCTTCTTTGTTACTGCCCTGTCTCCTTTTTGGACGGCCCATCCGGACTCGATCGTTTACTTGCGACGTTACACGGTCTCCTTCATTAGTCAGTAGGCACTATTTTTTTTCAGTCGCGTTTGGCAAGGGCGACCGCGTGTTTATTTTTGCATTGCGCTAAAGTGAAAGCGCGATGCAAAAGCGACTGCCTTTGCGCAATGGCGAGAGCTTGTTAAATTTAACATCACGCCTCCAAAGACAGAAAGTTCCTGGAAAAGTGTTTTTTTTCGTCGTTTTATTTAACCTACTGCAGACGGGTGATACGCATGTTCCTACTTCACTGCTGATTCAGCAGGCTGACATATTGCCTACTTATGGAAAAATATTCAAATAACGTCGTTCACTAATGTACCACACAGTGTCAGTTCTGGTAGGGATGTTTGTGGTGTGCAACAGGGGAACTTGAGAATAAAAGGCTGTTTCCATTTCGCTACGTGCTAAAACCATCCCCTATCCAATCCTACCCTCTTTCACTCCTCCTCGCAAGTTGAGCTCCTCTCCGTCGAGCTGCTAAGATCAGCGCCATTTGTTTTCACGTATTAGGTTTAGGTGGCACATTTCCTGGAAGGACATTATGTTTTTTAAAAAAAGGCGACCGTTTCCAAGTTGCAGCGGCATCACAGCTGAATGTAAACATAAGCGTGGGTCAGGGGGGTAGGCTGCGCGTGTTTGTTTTCACCAGAGAGCTCTGTGTGTGTGTCTGAGAATTCCGGACGCTTGTCAGCATACCCAGCAAAGAAAGTTCACTGGAGACAAGGGGAGGGGCGGGAAGGGGCGTGGAAAAAACACACTTTCCAACAAGCATTTGCAATGCAATAGGTCTCGCATTTACGCGAGTTTGAGCTATTGACATTGCAAATAACAATGCCTTTTATTTTTGTTTTTGTTTTTAAAACATAAATAAAAGGCATTGTCATTTACAATCCCAATAGCTTAAACTCGCGTAAAAGCGAGACCTATTGCATTGCAAATGCTTGTTTTAGTGTACTTCACATGCACATTTCTTACTTCCTTGAACCTTGCATGGGACAGCTCATTTCCAGACCCCTTGAGCAAACACAACATACAGTGTAATCGCTGCACCTCAATGTCTGCAGATCTTGATTTTGTAAATCAGAATCTGAGACTGTAGATCAAAGATTCCATATTATGCACACAAGTTACACTTACATGCATAAAATATTTTGTCAGTGAAGTTTATTGTCCACAATTGTTTTATTTTCAATCAACATTCTGTTCATCCACACGTCTTTACATTTGTACTTACATTGTGTCTTACATTTGTACAATGCTTTGTACCGTCTTAAGGAAATAAACACAGATAAACGACTTCACAGATAAAGATGTACACAACCTCAAAGTTGAAGAGCGTACAGTGTGTGTATAGGAAAATAATGTTATGTTTGATTCCATGTCATGTTATTGAGACAGATATTCACGTAATGCCTGCCTCTCGACATATATAGTGTACCATACTTTTTCTGGCAGTCCAGTAAACTTGAGGTTCAGGAAGATGAGAAATCTGCCAAATGCTATCAAATGGATCAACGTCAGTACTTTATAGCTCACAGTAACTGAGGGGTTGTAAACATACTTCAAGGCAAGTGAAATGCAGGTGCCTCATTCTGGAAAGAGGAAACCTGCCACTGATGGATGATGGCTTGTGTAGGTGTAGACTTCGAGAATTTACAAAAATCTTCCTAGTGATGTCTGCAAACCTATGGCAGTTGCAACTTTCCAAGAATCATCATGGAAACATTTTTGTGTGTGCAGTTTTTGCTTATGAGAATGTAAATGCTCATATGCTAATAGTCTTGCTGGAGAAGCAAAAGAGATCAAGCACAAAGGAGCTTGCTATTATTTTTGTGTAAATAAAAAATATAAACTCTTTCCCTACACTCCCAGACATTTTAGGGGATGTTCCTTCCTCATTGCCACCCTCAATGTGGTACATTCCTGCTCTTTACAGTAGTAAATCTCCAATGTTTGCCAGCGTCTGACGAGGTAAGAAAATCGCTTGCAAAACCCCACAAATGTGTGAGTTTGTGGCTATGTGGAAACTTTCAATTCATTCCTATGAAGGAACACCCCCTCTTCACCAAGTGGAGTAAATTTACTCCTATGGAATCCTTGTTGCTAATATATCTATCAGCGACACACCTTCTAATGATCTCTCCCCATCGGGCTCTGCCCCAGCTCAGCATGGGCAACAACTGGTAACTTACAAAAGTGTATCCTGATCTCCTGATGCATACCAAGGCCAAAATAAGGTATGCATAATGCAAATACGGATAGTCTTATGGCGAAGATTGATTCCTCTATGTAATGTGTTTTTGCTGCGCATACACTGGATAATTAGATTGATCCATATGCAAAGTAGATGAATCAATCCAGTTGTGGGCAGGCATTTCTAGGGCATTTCCGGAGACGGGGTAATTATGTGAGAATATAAATAATATATATGTATGCTTTACAATCAACATTCACATATATATTTTGAGCAAATGTAAATGAAATTGGCTTACATGTTCTTATAGTGAATAAGTTAACAGCAAGCTCAGCATAAAATTGTCAATTTATCATAAATGATTTGACTTGCGAACTGAACATCATTTTGCATGGCTGCCTTGAAGTGCAAGAGCTCCAGAGATTAATGACAGAGGTGTTTGGTTGACTTTTACTTTAGAAAAAAAGCTCTCATGATGTGGTGTGGATTATTAACCCCTCAAGCTTCAAATTGATGAAGTCTGAAGAAAATCGTACCTTGACCCTCATTACAAATTCAATGTTATTCCAATCACCGTGTAGTTTTCACCTGATAGAATCTGGCAGGGCACACCTGCCAGCATTTAGATTGTGTTATGGCCTGAAAAAAAGACAAAACGTGAACTTTAGTTTTAAAAAAGAAATCCTGCATATTATGCTTCATTTTCAGGTTGGAAATTCGGAATAGGAAGTATTTACCACACCTTATAAATGCAGCATCTTGAGCAATTGGTAACTACCTCACTCTCTTCGGCCCAATTCTTAATGAGGGTGCTAGTAGTAGCGTGAACTGCTCTTTGACTATAAACATGCTGAATGCCATCAAATACAGATCCACGCATAGCGTAATGTCAGGGACGGCCTTGTCACCGAAACACCCAACGCCACCTCTCCTGTTTTTAGAGAGGTGCCACCTATTTCCATAGACATCTACTCATCTAGATAATTGTGCAAGTCTCTGATATACAAAAAGGTACTTGTGTCTATTAAGGTGCTTGGACAGTCAGCCCATAGTTGCACTACTAGTTCCCTAGCAAACATGTAACAAGCCAGGGCCCATATGTGTTGGCTCCCATAGCTAATATGGGGTTGTGACCAAGCTCTCCTGGTGACATTACACCTTTTATTGACATCAGACATCCCGAGGAGGGATGCCCAAGTCTTTCAAGTCTGCAAATAACAAACATGTTGGTGTAGGCGTCATCCAAAGCAGCAATGCTGGTCGTGAATGGGACAACGTAGCCCACGTTCCACAAATGAACCATTCACTTTGAACTGCACCATTTAGAACAAATAGTGTCCAAAACTCACTATCACCTCATACCTTTAGTCATTAAATATAGTGGAAATCTAAGTCCATCTTTACAATTTCAGGCAGAGGCAGGCAAAGTGAATTGTAATGATTGCCATGGGTTTTTGTGAAATGCTGTAGGCTGTTTGATATCCGACACTGCGCAGTCCCAGGCCAGGAACTTTGCTATGAACTCAGCCACTAGAACCCCTTACTGGCTTTCCTTAACATTAATACTGGAAGCCAGTGTTTTAGTTGCCTCTCTTAGATATTGCTTCTTTCCCTATCACACGTGAAGTCTCACCAGTTGAGGTGTTGGTCATCATTTGCCTGTAAAACTGATGCTATCTTGATTTTTTTTTGGGAGGAGGTTATGGTTTGACATCTGGTTTTTACATTGGAAAAACTATTTCCTTCTTGAGGATGTTTCCCCTAGTTGTTTTGAATGACTCTGCTTCTCGGTCCTATCAATCTTCAGTATGTACTAAGAGGTTAGCGACAATCCTTGATAAATCTCTGAGACACTCAGGAACGGATATTAATTTATTTCTCAGAAGCGGAAAGAAGGGGGGCTGTGTTCCATGCTACATAGCTGTGGAATGCAATTTCTAGTGAATGTGGGCGGGGGGGCACAAGTGCTGTCAGAAAGGGACAATCTTCTAGTCTCCTGTGCCTTCCATTTGTTCGTCCCAAAAACACACGGGCATCAGTGGTGTAGCAGAGCTTTTGCAGCCTCGGGCGGTCCCTGAGTTTGACGCCCAGTGATGGGGGGTGCAGATAAGAGCGGGGGTGGGGGGGGAGTCAACAGATGATGATGAGGTATACATTTAAAAAAAAGAAAAACATACCTTGCTCTGTTGTAGGGATTCTGCACATATACAGAGCTATGCACAGGATAATAGGACCTCAGAGCATAGTGGTGAGCCAACTATGCCCCTTAGTACCCACAATCCCAATCCGACTAGCTTTAGCGTCTCATTCGCAGCACAGCTACCAATGATTAGACAACCCAGAACACGGTCTCTCTCAGGACTCGCGGGAGCAAGAACACCCTTTCATAACTCACTCATACTTGTCCACAACGTGCGTAATAAGAGACACTGTATAGTTTAAAATGTTTATTTCAACTATCGTGCTCTAAGATACAGTACACGTGCCAGTACTATCAGCATAATGCATAACGATAAAATAATAAGCATGGTTACAATTCCATAGAATACAAACGGGGACAGCATTTTATAAAGACAGTGGATATAGGACTATATACCCTTACCACCCTCCCCGTGCTAATAACTAGTTTATTATAAAAACAGAAGACCTCTGGGCTTTGTCTGGCGGACCCCCATACCTCAATATCTAGATGCAAGGTTTACATCATCAGACAAGCACAGCTCTTTTCTCTGGAAAGGTCTTTCTCCAAGTGCCACAAACAGCGAGATCACAATATTAAAAGCACACGAATTTCTCCAGTGCAGCTGTATTCTGTGTTATGTCTAAGTGCAAGGGGCTGACCAGATCAGCAAGAACAAGGGACGTTGTTTTTCGACCTTGTACATGTTGTGCAGACGAAACCCACAGGGAACAGGAGAAAAGGTGAAAGGCAAAAAGGCAGACAGTTCTAATATAGCCGGGCACAAGCAGAGTCTGGAAAACAAAGTCACAAAGTAACGTGTGCAAAAAGACATCTTGGCAGCCAGGCCTAAGCTAACTTAGCAATGTAGGCAATGAGGCCACAAACCACACTACACCCTCCCCTGGTCAGTCCATTGGCCAAGACATAGGACGAAAACAGAGTTCAAATAGATGGAGCAGAATGCAAACGTCTATTTGGGAATAGTCCATAATGAAGGACAGTTAATGGGGAAAAAATTCATGTCAGGACAAAAACAATCCAGCGTGGGATGGAGGCCCCTTAATCCAATAGAGTGTAAGTGCAGAAAAACGCCACACCTTCCAAAAGGACATCATTGGTATCATCAGAAAAAAGAGATGCCATCCAGTTCAACAAATCAAAACTGCATTCATGTTCCTCATAATAGGGAGCAGTGATCAGCATTGCGGGACAACTTGCGTGATACTCAATATAACTTCGTTGCAGGAGATTCTGAGCAGCCGCCCAGATATCCCATTGCGCCAAAACTCCAAGTGCAGCCGCATGCGCCATCAATCCAGGGCCGGAACATTCCCATTCATGGGCCACTAAGTGGCCCATCAACTGGCCAAAATCCGGGTCCGACTGAGATGTATTGGAGAGGCAAAGATCCAAGGACCAAGAGAAAGGACATCTTAAGCAAGACATCACAGGTTGCACGCAAGTGAAATACGCAAAGCGAAAAGAAAGTTTATATGACACACCGAGTGTCGCCAATGGTAAGATGCCGAAGCTGAGGAGCATTCGTTCACGGAGCATCCGGAGCCGACCTTGGTCGAGTAGGCCCCCAGGAACTGCAGCCATTGCGCAGCAAACAAATTAAAAGTAGTATTCCAGCAGCTAACGCTAGGATCAACGGAAAGCCGCCAAAGACGCTGGAAAAATAGAATTAATAAAATCCGGTATTACACCAAATATAGTTTGAAAGGAGGTAACAAGGCCAGAGCCCACAACTTTAAAAAAGTGCACAAGACCTTCGGTGCGAGATGCATTGAAAACGCGGTGAATCAGCTCACCGAAATGTTGTGGGAGGTTTGTGTTCAAAAGGGCCTGTATCTCACTGTGGGTACTAGCCACCTGGAGGATGAAGCTCTCCCGTGCGGATGTGAGCATAACCTCCTGGTTCAATAATAGCGCCTTTATTCTGCTCAATTTATTGAAATCTGCCTTCAAAGTCGGAATGGAAGGCCAAATGGAACTATCTATTATGTCGTGCGGGGGAGGAAAAAGCACATTTTTGCAGCACACAACGTGGTGGGAAACTGTTACAATATAGGGGATGCCGGCTAGCATTCCACAGCAGTCCTGATTATTCAGAAGGAGATAGCTACCATTTGCAAGCACAGTGAAAGTAGGTGATATAGCAGGAGCAGGAATGCCCTTTAAAACACAAGCAAGATTGGGAGCCGAAACGTTACAAGCCCCGTGCAATTTAATGTTTTTACAAATGAGGGAATGACCCACTGCAGAATCGCAAGACTCTCCTGTGAGAAAAACCTCTTTTCCGTCCCTAATGCACCTGTACATGTAAGGCAGGGACCAAAGTTCATGCAAGAAGGCACTGCCTAAGGGCTGAAAACGGCCAACAGGATAATGTTTCATGCAGGAACTGAATTCAAATAAAGAAAAAGGCAAAGCGATAACCCCGTGTACTAGCCACACAGCGGAGTCCAACTCCGCCACAGAGAATGGTAACGGCTCTATCTTCTCGATATGTAAGAGAGTGTATGTTGCATCTTTCATGAACATGAATAGCTGTTTGTCAGTTAAATTAAACGGTAAGAATAAGGCAGTCGTGTTTAAAAAATGCCAAGGAACTTTACCCATTTTCAGTGTTTGCAAAGTCCATGCAAACTGCATTACTGAACGCAATTGATTCTGACCATGATATAACACAGACACATCATCTTGTACAATATCAATAACAGAGGAAACAATATTCTCTAATGTGTAAATGCGGGAAGACAGGGTATTAAGACTATTGTCAACAACAGCAAGCACTTTTTCTAGATTTGCTTGATCGATTTCCCGAAGACGGGAAGCAGCTTCAATTTGTGAAAGCTTCCAGAGTTCATTGTAAGTTTCATAAATGAATCTCTTAGGTCGAGGACCACGAGGCCCCAGAACAAAATCGGACAGATTAATGTTGCGTGATAGGAGGGATAAATGTTCTTTTACAGAATCTAATGAAGAGTGCTGCAACCACTGTTTACACAGTTTACCAACAGAATATGTTGTAACAGTACGAGAGTCAGAAAACCTCGGATCTGGCTTATCCTGTTTGTAACCAGGAGCTGAGCCATGAAAACGCAGTTGGCAGGCATCTGATGCTACGGGCCAGGCCAACCAGGGTGACTGAACAATCGTGGAGGTATTAAACGAATTGTTTTGAAACAAAGCTTGCAAATCGGCTAGGGAAATATTAACATGCAAGCTTTCGTTGGGAGAGGAATACAATGCGGGAATGGAGGGTGCATTCAATTGTTTAGAAGTAGCCAAACCCCAACAGGTCGTTTGATAGATCGTACTATTTAAAAACAAAATCTGGGCCGGGATTAGGCAAGCACAGTGCAAGGCTTCCGTACCTCGGACCTGCCATGATTTAGTGCCCCAGATAGACTTCAAGTCGATGGTGTCCTGCCAGTGTTCATAACCACCCTCTGCTAACGCGTTCAAAAAGGAACCCGAATATAGCAATTTGGTGTGGGTCAACATGATCTTCTGAGCGGACGAAGTGTTCAATTTAAAATAATAGGACCCAGGATTCGACCTATCAAAATCTGTAAAATAAGTAAATTTATTTCTAAGAGTTTGGGAGCTACCTGGCAAAGGGGTCGGACAATGTTCCCATTGAGTGTAATTAAAAGGACCCCGAAGAGTACTTGATTTATGGAGAAAATGGTTACCCCAATGCTGGTAACAGTATAAGTCAGCATAACTTGCAGAATTTAAATACAGATCTTCAGCATTAAAAGCAGCATAATATTTCAAATCAGAAAATAACGATTCAACGGCATGCACATCCCAATCGTCAGAATGAATATTACTTTTAACGACATCACCCATTGAAACACGGAGGACATTTGGTACATTAATAATCTCGGTTGGTCCATGAATTTGGAAATTTACTGCATCCCATACGATGCCATCAGCAACTGGGAAAGCTGAAATGTTCACAAATGTGTGGTCACGCTTCATGATGTGAGATGAAGAATGCGGAGCCAAAGTTCCAGCGACACAGTTCACTGCAGAGCGTTCTGGTAAATAGTGACCATTAATGAGCAAAAAGAAAACTGTCACAAAGCCAATGGACATGAACAGAAAAATCAGGAACAGTACCAACCAGATATATGTCCATGGTGGGACCAAAAAATTGTCTCTGAACCAGGATACAAAAATACTGAAGCTGGACGGGATAAGTCATGAGGTGGAATCCGAATCAAAGGAAAAACGGGTTGGGCTCAGGGGTGTTGTTGGTAAATGAGCCACCGACTCAGTGGCGGGATAGGTGTACTCGGTCTCCTCGTTGCAGGAGGAAGCCGGGAAGTCGAGCAGAAGATCAGGCAAATTGACCATCTCAAGGGCAACATCAGTGTCCGTGCGGGCTGGAGGTCCATACACATGAGCCCTAGAAATGGCCGGACATGAGACCGCATGTGTTACACTATTCAGGATCGGCCAGACGTTGTAGTTTGACATTGTCCACTGAGATGTATCTGTTGTCCTTGCGACCAGGAAGCGGTGGTAAGATGACTGTACGAGTACCCTTCAAGCCAAGGACTGGAACCGGTGCACGATAAGAGGGTCCAAATTCTTTTTTGTTCTCCACCTTCTCTAGGACCAGATCTCCAACCTTTGGAAGCCAGCCGGCAACCGGAATCTGCAGCGCAGCGTCAGTGGCTGAAGGCAAGTGTTCGTTAGCAAGTTTGTCACGGGTCACTTGTAAGTCCTGTAATATAGTAGAATGATTATCTACGTCAAAGATTGCGGCATTAGCTGCCATGTCTAGACCATCAAGGTCTGGCACAAACATTTGTATGCCAAAGAGCATTTCGTATGGGGTCCGCCCACCCAGAGATCTTCTAGGGAGATTATTAAGTGCACGTTGTACGCCATACAAGTGGGCCAGCCAGTTCCTGCCAGTACCTAAGACTCTAGCTGTTAAGGATTGCTTTAAGTCATGGTTCATTCGCTCCACAATTGAATTACCCTCAGGTCTATATGGAGATGAAAATTGCACCCGCACCCCCAGTGACCCCATTGCGTCCTTGTAGGCCTTAGAGGCGAACGGTGGACCTTGGTCAGAATGGAAGGTGCCGCAGGCAAAAATTCCCACAAAGACACGCAAATCCCTGATGACATTTCGAGCGTCAGCACTCCGTTGTGGCCAGACCCAGATGAAACGTGTGCACGAGTCTACTGCAACTAAGATGTATTTATATGCAGTGTCAGACGAAAATGGACCGCAGTGATCCAGGTAAACACACCCAAAAGGTCTGTTAGAAATGCAGAGCTGTGTTTGTGGTGGTCGTGTAACCGTCGAAGGCTTAATTTGCTGACAAACGTCACAAGAAAGCACATAAGTACGGGTCTGTTTATATAAACCACGCCACCAGTAACGCTGCTGCAAGATGGAAACAGTCGCAGATACGCCAGCATGGGCCGAAGCCAAGCCTTCGTGTGCGGCTGTTATCAAGGAAGGTCTGCGGTCCGCGTTGGGAATCAGCCGATCACCAACGTCTGGTATTCGTACGTAAGGAACATGTTCGGGACTTAAGTGATAAGAGTACTTGGAAGGGAAACCCCTTGGGTAATTAGCACCTTCCTTTGTTGCAGCAATAGCTGCCAAAATATCATTATCTATTTTAGTCATGGATCTTGTAACTGCTGCTACTGTGCACGTGGCTACTGCTGATTTGGCAGCTTCATCTGCCAAACTGTTACCGACAGCGTGTGCGCCCACACGCTGGTGGCCAAGGGTGTGAATCACCTGTGTGAGAGGCAGACGTTGTTTAAGATCTGCCACTCGAACCCAAAGCATTTTATGCTTAATTGTGCTGCCTTTAGCATCTCTATAGTCGTTTTGCGACCAAAAGAAAAGGTTGTCATTGAAAGATTGAACACAGTAGTAGGAATCGCATACAACAAGAGTCGTCACGTCTGGATTCGCAAATTCAAGTGCGAGCACCAAAGCACGCAGCTCGGCCAATTGTGCAGTACTGTCTCCTAGTGCCTGTGTGTGCACTACAGTCGATTTGAACTCTCCGTTCACCATAGTACCTGCAACAATAGCACACGCTGCGGAATAAGCATGCTTGGAACCCGTGGCCGGTTGTGCCGAACCATCAGTGTAAATAATACATTCGTACTCCTCGAGCGGTAGCAAAGACAGAGGAGGAGGATGAACAAATTCATACTGTAAGAACTCCTGTGTCTGAAGTGAGGAATCAAAGATAAAAGTGACATCCGGGGATGTCAGAGATGTAGCCCATTGTATCCAACGGGGGTGCAAAGCCTTTGAGTTTGGTACACTTGCCTTCGTCACTGCCTCAAGGGCAGGATATGGTGTTACCACCAAAATGCGTTTTCCCTGTGCCAGTGCGCGTTCCTTTAGAATCGCCATTTGCACTGCAGTCAAAACTTTCTCCACAGAGGAAAATCGCAACTCCGCTGAAGTGTAAAGATGTGACTTGTATGTGATCGGGACTGTGTCACCTTCGTTAAAGGTTAAGTACGTGAAACCCACAGTCCCTGGCACAATTCTAATCACCAGGTTTGTGTGGTTATCACGAGCCAACAAGAATTTAGATTCTAGTAGATCAGACTGCAAATACTGCAGTATAGAGGAATGCTCAGGAAGCCAGCATGACTTCGAAAAGGTAGGTTGTATCAAGGCATAAAGAGGCTTGATACGCTGGGCATATTCGGGAATGTAAGTACGCCCGAAGTTTAGAAAACCCAGTAATGACTGAAGCTTCTTCAGGGTAGTCGGAGGGCGCAAAAGTGCGCACTTCTCCAAGAAATGGGGTGCTAAGCCCTTACCTTCATTGTTGAGCTCATAGCCCAAGAACAAAACGGTAAATTCAGCAATGTGAGATTTGGCAAAATTAAATTTGTAACCTAGGACCGCAAATTCAAGAATAATGCGGTCCACTCGGGAAAGATGCGGCCATAATTCGTCGTCTGTCAGATAGATCTATGCTGATCTGGGTCTATGCTGTCTAACAATGAGACAACACGGGCGGCGAAGACACCCGGGCTGTTCTTATAGCCCATGGGCAAACGCCGAAATTTGAAATGTTTACCACCGGAAGTGAAAGCGCTCCATTGGCTGCACTCCGGGGACAAGTTGTGCGTGTAAAATCCATTGGATAGGTCAAGTGTCGTTTTATATTTTTTACGAACAAGACTGTCTACAAGCGCAAAACTGTGTGTATTTTGTTCCGCAAAGGTCCGACAATGAGAGTTCAAATGTCGGTAATCCAAAACTAGGCGGTACGATCCATCGGGTTTAGAAACCGCAAAAAGGGGATTATTCATTGGTGATACGCATGTTTCAATTACTCCTTGATATTCTAACTGTGTCAGAATGTCTGAAACAGGACCTTTAGCTTCCCGCCGGATGGGATATTGGGGTTGTGGCTGTGGCAGCGACCGCAATGGTATATCATGGGGTGGAGAATCCTCATCCCAGCCCACGTGATTACGGTATAACGCCGGAGCTAGGGCCCCAGCCCATTCAGCTGCGAGAGCCTCCGCTTTGTCCTTGGGGACATGACGAGAAAAGCTCGGAAGGATTACCTCCTCCCCTCTACGAGCAGCAAGTACGAATGGGGGCGGCCAATCCGCTAACAAAATGTCATATGAAGAGGTCAGATTTTCCCAAAAAATCCCTTTAATAACACGCTCAATGTCACCTTCAATTTGAATGACAATATTAAATAGTCTGACAGGGGGTGCCACTCGGGTGTCCGCTGTCTCGACAGTAATAATGAATGTTTCAGTTGCTGTCACCTCCACATGAGGACGCAGTGCCTCCCGCACTATGGTAACTTCCGCGGCGCTGTCTAGCAGCGTTACTGCCCACGTCCAATTCAGGAGTCTCGTTCTCACCGTCTGTGGCATACCTCGCTGTTACAGCTGCAACTTTTTTCTTCTGAAACTGTGGGCGAGGACGTACAAATTCCTCTGGTTTCCCTCGGACTGGTTGTCGAGGTTGGTCTCGTCCCTGTGGAGCCTCACGACCCCTGCCTCTATCCTGACGATCTCCTCCACCAGTCTGGGAGGTCGATGGTGCCTGTGAAGAACGAGGAGAACTCGAATCAGGGACTTGAAATCTCTCTGGAGACTTAATTCTCGCGCGGTCGCGCAAATCATAAGTGCGTTCAGAAGATACGGAAACCGGGGACGCAGTACGCGACCCGGGCTTTTTCTGTTGCTTACTCTGTTTCTTCAACCTCCAGCTCTTTTTAGTAAAGAACGGTTTCTCATCTTTCTCAGATTGAGTTTTTTGTTGTGGTTGTGATTGAGTTGCGTTTTAGCAAAAGGCTTAACTCCCAGGCTATTGCGCCCAATAGTTTTATAAGCCTGTGCAATAATTTTCAGTAATTCGCGTGGCTTGTCCGGTTCTGGGATCAAAGCCAAAGCATTAGCTACTTGAAAGTTAACTGCATCACTCTTGACGTTAGCAAGGATTAGGTCAGCCACTACATCGAACACCCCCACCAGTCTCATTCCCAGTTCCACAGCCGCCTCAGGGCCATGTTCGTCCTGCACTCGTTTAATTACAGAGGGGAGTACTGTCATGGAAGGGGTGCCGAAACACTTCGCATATACTGCTGCGAATACCTTGCCCCAGTTGTTGCAATCTGCCAACTCGGGAATTAAATCATTTGGCAAACTAATCGTCAAAATCCTGTGTTTTTCCACAGGAGATGTATTAGGAAAAACTGCCTCCAGCTGGTCAAATTTCTCCGCAAGCCAATAAGGTAAATCATCCTTATTTTGTGGGTGCTTGCCCATCACCGAATTAACCATGACGGGACTTATGGTTACACCGCCTGGTCCAGCTGGATGCGCTGCAACTCCAGGAGGGACTCCCTGGACGTTGCCAGTAACATATTGTACCAAAGCTCTGTGAACGCGTATCAAAGACGTATTCAAGACACGCAGTTCATCAATCGCAAGCGTCAAATAACGCGGATGTGGGGTATACCCGGCCAAGACTGGCCAAGTGGCCCCTTCAATCGATAAGGGGCCTAAACGAATCGGGGTAACCGGTTGTGGGAGGGCGCCATTAAACCAAACACAGTGTTGCCATGCCGTGAGCGGTACTTCAAGAGTCCGATAAGGCCTATAAACTATAAGAAGAGCGGTGGCTGTATATTCATGGAACAGATTATCAGTTCCATCCACCGCCGGGAAAGTGACCCAAGAGTAAAACACCTCAAAGTGGTAAGCAGGATCCGCTTGTACCACAAAGATCAGATCGACACCCGCATCAGGCACTCCATACGCTGTCAAATGAGCTTGGAGCGCTGCGCGACTATGTGCCGCAATGTTGACAGCCATTAAGGCTAAGAATGTTCGACAACCTAGTATGAGGCAGCGCTATATAGGGTTTATATTAACACCTTTTAATAACTTCAAGCTTGAAAAAACCTATAAAAACATCAATATAGGAGGTATCGAACACTAGGGCTAAAATGTGCACATTCGATATCGATTCAGTCACTTCAGGATAAGAGCTTCCACTGTCAGTTCGAACCCTCCACATGCATGACCACCTCTCCATCGCGGGAGAGAGTATACAAGCTGTTCCTCTGCAATTGCAGATCCCTTCCCAAACATTCGACTGAAATATCCATGTTTTTAAAAGATGCCGACCCAGAAGTTATATTTATTACAGAAACCTGGCTCAATTCCTATTCCGAGCCGGACATTGTTCAAGCACTCCAGCCGGGCTATCTGATTCAGAGGCTGGACAGAGAGACAGGCAAGGGCGGAGGCATCGCCATTATTTATAAAGATTACCTAACCTGCCGCCTGTTAGGCAGTCCGTTGCTCGATTGCGAGAACCTCCACTTCTCCATCGAATTTACACCTTCTCTTTCATTTTCAGGTATTCTTATCTACCGCCCGCCTTGGGGCAATAGGAGATTTTTGTAAATCCTTGTTAGAAACAACCGTTAATCTCGCCAGTCTCGCCGCTAATTTTACTCTGCTAGGAGATTTTAATTTGCATTTCGACGACCCTTTGGCTTTACTTGCAACAGAACTAACCCAAGATCTTTTGGCCTATCAACTAATCCAGAAGGTCTCCCAAGCAACTCATGTCAAAGGACACCTCCTTGACCCCATTTTCTCCAACTTAGGAAACCTGGAGGGGAAAGAACCCATCCCCCTTCCATGGTCGGACCATTTTATGATTCCTCTTCTTTGGTCGCCACCGAGCACTGTGCCTCTGGCTCCTGCGATACGAACATTAATCCGACCTTGGTCTAAACTTCCTCTGGAGAGGTGGACATCAGAACTCAAAATGACCTCACCAATTCCCGCCTCTGATCCTACTATAGCCAAGGCAAATTTTGGCATCTGGATCGAGGACTCACTTAATGTGGTACTCCCCAAAGTCTCTACTCAGAAGAAAGTAGGATCTAAAAAGGCCGCCTGGTTTTCTCCCAAATTACGTACTTTAAAACAGTACTGTAAAAAACTGGAAAGAGCTTGGAGGAAAGACTTCGCCCCTGAGAAGAAACTGGAATATAGGGCGGCCATTGGGCGATATAAGGCCGAAATAAAAAGTGCGCAAACTGCCTTTTATCAAGAAAAAATTGTGTCCGTCGCGGGCTGCCCTAGAGAAATCTTCCTAATTGCCAAAAAATTACTCAAAGCGCCTTGCCCCCGGTCCCACTGGATCCCTCCGGTCTCCGTTGCAACGAACTAGCCGAATACTTTTCGACTAAAGTTCAAGCATTCTCAATCATCTTCCCCAAATTGATTTTAATATCTCCACTGAGAATACTAATGCTGGTAGGCATCCAGCGGAAAATAACCTGGAGACCTTTCCCACGCTGACTCAGGAACTATTTCTAGCTACCCTGTCAGCTATAAAAAGTGGGTCCCCGCTAGACTCTGCACCCCCCAACATCTTGAAAATGGTGGGTCCAACAATCGCCCCCATTGCCACTTGTCTGATTAATGCTTCATTCAGGGAAGGCATGGTCCCCTTGGAATGGAAAAGGGCGATGGTAAAAGCTTTGTTGAAAAAGCCTACGCTGGACCCAGCCGACCTGGGTAACTACCGTCCAATCTCGCTTCTACCGGGAATCAGTAAGATAGCGGAGAAAATTGCTAACCGCACCCTCTCCCTGTTTCTAGAAACTAATAATGTTCTCCACCACTCTCAAACGGGGTTCCGCCCCAGGCAAGGGACGGAAACCGCTATACTATCTGTAGTGGAAGAAACCAGAAAAATCCTCGACTCAGGAGGGTCATCAGCAATAATCCTCCTCGACCTGAGTGCAGCCTTCGACACGTTGAATCACCGTGTCCTGGCCAGCCGCCTCAGGGAAGCAGGAGTGACGGGATTAGCCCTGCAATGGCTACAATCTTTCCTGGAGGGCAGGTCCTTCCAGGTTTGTGAAGGCGACACGTATTCAAAGCCCATCCCCTTGCAGTGCGGAGTCCCGCAGGGCTCCTCCTTGAGTCCTACTCTTTTTAATGTATACATGGCCCCGCTGGCAGATGTCGTATCTCCTTTTGGGATCCACATGGTGACATATGCTGACGACACGCAGCTGGTCGTTTCGTTGAACCGCTCCAACCATCAGGCCAATGACCTTCTGTCTTGCCTTGAGGCAGTGTCCAAGTGTATGAGAGCTTCTTATTTGAAGCTTAATGGTGATAAAACAGAACTCATGATTCTTGGCAACCCTGGGAGCGTGCTATCAAGCACTTTGTGGCCTACTTCTATGGGTCCGGTGCCGGTCCCCAAGACGGAGATCAAAAGTCTGGGAATATGGTTGGACCATGAACTCACGTTCAAAGTTCAGGCGAGGAAGACCGCCGCTGCCTGTTATAGCCTACTTAGAACAACTCGGAAAATTCTCCCCCTCTTACCCTTCCCAGCAAAAAAGATATTGATCCAGGCACTAATTTTGTCTAGGATTGACTACGGAAATGCCCTTTACCTGGGAGCCCCAAAGTCAGTAACTGCAAAACTTCAAGTCATTCAAAATTGCGCAGTAAGGCTTCTTACGGAGACCCCCAATAGGTGCTCGGCAAAGCCCGCGTTGCGCTCTCTCCACTGGCTTCCGGTGGAACAGAGAATTAATTTTAAGGCACTCTGCATAGCCCACAAGGCGCTTGTGGGGAGCGGACCCCTTATCAACAACGGCATGATTCGCCCCTACAGGGCGAACAGGAAACTCCGTTCCGACGGGCTTCACTTGGCAGTAGTCCCCAGGATCAAGAAGGCCAGAAGTGGCGGACGGCTTTTTTCGTTTAATGCCTCCAGACTGTGGAATTCCATTCCGCTGGACCTTCGGAGCGAGCCTAATCATCTGGCATTCCGGAAACAACTCAAGACTTGGCTTTTCCCCTAGTGCACTCGGTTCTCTGGTTATGGCTTCTGCGCTGGGATGCTTCCGGGTAGCCATGCGCTATACAAGTACCCATTCATTCATTCATTCACCTTCACACCCGTTTCCGGAAACGTATGCGAAGGGTGTTGTGGACAAGCACAAGCACTACTCAAGCGTCTCGCAGATAAGCAGCCCACCACGTTGGTGGCGCCATGTTGTAGGGATTCTGCACATATACAGAGCTATGCACAGGATAATAGGACCTCAGAGCATAGTGGTGAGCCAACTATGCCCCTTAGTACCCACAATCCCAATCCGACTAGCTTTAGCATCTCATTCGCAGCGCAGCTACCAATGATTAGACAACCCAGAACACGTTCTCTCTCAGGACTCGCGGGAGCAAGAACACCCTTTCATAACTCACTCATACTTGTCCACAACGTGCGTAATAAGAGACACTGTATAGTTTAAAATGTTTATTTCAACTATTGTGCTCTAAGATACAGTACACGTGCCAGTACTATAATGCATAACGATAAAATAATAAGCATGGTTACAATTCCATAGAATACAAACGGGGACAGCATTTTATAAAGACAGTGGATATAGGACTAAATGGCCTTACCACCCTCCCCATGCTAATAACTAGTTTATTATAAAAACAGAAGACCTCTGGGCTTTGTCTGGCGGACCCCCATACCTCAATATCTAGATGCAAGGGTTACATCATCAGACAAGCACAGCTCTTCTCTCTGGAAAGGTCTTTCTCCAAGTGCCACAAACAGCAAGATCACAATATTAAAATCACACAAATTTCTCCAGTGCAGCTGTATTTTGGGTTATGTCTAAGTGCTAGGGGCTGACCAGATCAGCAAGAACAAGGGACGTTGTTTTTCGACCTTGTACATGTTGTGCAGACGAAACCCACAGGGAACAGGAGAAAAGGTGAAAGGCAAAAAGGCAGACAGTTCTAATATAGCCGGGCACAAGCAGAGTCTGGAAAACAGTCACAAAGTAACGTGTGCAAAAAGGATCATGGCAGCCAGGCCTAAGCTAACTTAGCAATGTAGGCAATGAGGCCACAAACCACACTACAGCTCTTGCCGCCGCCCCCAAAAAAGTGCCGCCCGGGGCATACTGCCATATCCTCCTCCTCCCAGGTACGTCACTGCGGGCATGATTCCATTCTTGGCTAGCATTGTTGTGAAACACATTATTTGACTACACACACTGGTTTTCTAATTTAATGTAATCATGGCATGTTGCATCGACCAGCTCCACACTACCTGGGAAAACCTGCCGTCAAGGAGTTTAGAGCTTTGAATAGATAAAAGTACTTATTCTGTGCTGTGTGGTTTCTGCCAGTGTCATTTACTGTCTAGCAACAGAAAGACAAAAAAACCTGTTTTTTTTAATATAACCAACAGATGCTTGTTAGGGAGGTTGTGCAGGTGAAGAGAATGTTATTTATTAAACAGCAGATGCTTTTCAGTGCCTTTTAAAGATGCACCTGGACTGACAGGCGCTGCCAAATGTTGAGTTTTAAAAGGCAGATTTTTTTGGGGGGATATATGTACACGCGCAGTGACTCAGTGACGCCACAGAGGCCATCTTTCTGTGTGGTTTGGATGACCTTGTCATCATTCACGGTGATACCGTGGAAATGACGTACACTGGACAAATACAGAGCAGTAGCAGTAGATTAATGCCTTCTTTAGTATTTGCCCTAATATCACAATTCTGTTATTGCATTACCTCACCTAAAAAGTGTGATATTACCACAAATTTAGCTATAAATAAAAACGTGCATAACCAGAGTTTCTTCATGTTTTTCTTTTATAAAGATGTGACTGTTAGCACTATTTTTGGTGGGCCCCATCAGCCTAAGTATTCCTCTGCAGAGAAGTGGTGTTACTGCATAGTGATATCTTATGAGAGGTCCTTAGAAGTGGTAATACTGTATAGTGATGTCATATGAGAGGTCCTTAGAGGTGGCAATCCTGTATAGTGATTTCATATGAGAGGTCCTTAGAGGTGGCAATACTGAATAGTGATGTCATATGAGAGGTCCTTAGAGGTGGCAATACTGTATAGTGATGTCATATGAGAGGTCCTTAGAGGTGGCAATACTGTATAGTGATGTCATATGAGAGGTCCTTAGAGGTGGCAATACTGTATAGTGATTTCATATGAGAGGTCCTTAGAGGTGGCAATACTGAATAGTGATGTCATATGAGAGGTCCTTAGAGGTGGCAATACTGTATAGTGATGTCATATGAGAGGTCCTTAGAGGTGGCAATACTGTATAGTGATGTCATATGTGAGGTCCTTAGAGGTGGCAATACTGTATAGTGATGTCATATGAGAGGTCCTTAGAGGTGGCAATACTGTATAGTGATGTCATATGAGAGGTCCTTAGAGGTGGCAATCCTGTATAGTGATGTCATTCGAGAGGTCCTTAGAGGTGGCAATACTGTATAGTGATGTCATATGAGAGGTCCTTAGAGGTGGCAATACTGTATAGTGATGTCATATGAGAGGTCCTTAGAAGTGGCAATACTGTATAGTGATGTCATATGAGAGGTCCTTAGAAGTGGCAATACTGTATAGTGATGTCATATGAGAGGTCCTTAGAAATGGCAATCCTGTATAGTGATGTCATATGAGAGGTCCTTAGAAGTGGTAATACTGTATAGTGATGTCATATGAGAGGTCCTTAGAGGTGGCAATCCTGTATAGTGATGTCATATGAGGGATCCTTAGAAGTGGTAATACTGTATAGTGATGTCATATGAGAGGTCCTTAGAAGTGGTAATACTGTATAGTGATTTCATATGAGAGGCCCTTAGAAGTGGCAATCCTGTATAGTGATGTCATATGAGGGATCCTTAGAAGTGGTAATACTGTATAGTGATGTCATATGAGAGGTCCTTAGAAGTGGTAATACTGTATAGTGATGTCATATGAGAGGTCCTTAGAAGTGGTAATACTGTATAGTGATGTCATATGAGAGGTCCTTAGAAGTGGTAATACTGTATAGTGATTTCATATGAGAGACCCTTAGAAGTGGCAATCCTGTATAGTGATGTGCTATGAGAGGTCGTTAGAGGTGGCAATACTGTGTAGTGATGTCATATGAGAGGTCCTTAGAAGTGGCAATACTGTATAGTGATGTCATATGAGAGGTCCTTAGAAGAGGCAATACTGTATAGTGATGTCATATGAGAGGTCCTTATTCATGTCATCCATCATGTTGTTTGTGATATCATTTGTGAGATCATACACTTGAGTAGATTATGGTTGCTTAACTCATCCTGACTTGCAAACTTCAATGATTCTGTATGATCCGGATCCTAACCAGGATGAAATGAACGTCTTGGCAGGGAATACCTATGCACATTTTACGCAAGCTAATAATTTGTCTTTTCCCTAAAAAACAAATGCATGGTCTCGTGTCAAGAAAGGGACTGGGTTCATGTGTGTGCAGTGCAGAACACAATTTATGGGTGCAGAGTTCAGTTATAATAGAGGGATTTAGTTCCCAGAGAGCATAATTTAATTCTGATAATAATATGAATGCACCCCTTGGATATAATGAATAGACGGCACACCCTCAATACATAATTACAAGTAAAGCAAAGAGTCCAATGTAACTTATCGATTTAAGGCTCACAGAGTGGGACTTTGTGTTAAGACAGAAGCAGCTTTTCACCTCTCAACCACTGCTGCATTTTGTCTCCCCTAGGACTGGAATTTCCCACATCCATAGCTGTGATTTCCCATGGGACGGCGTGAGCAGTGGTGGTTTGGAGAAGGGTTAGAAAGTTCAGACTTAGAATCTAGTCTCATTTGTTCTCTGTAACAGAAACGTTCAGAGAATTTGGTCACATCCGCAATCTGAGCTTAACATGTTTATTCTGTGTCTATGGTAATTGTCAGAGGTTTATCTTGGAGCATAACACTGTGATTGAACAGACCATCTTGTCGCATCGGTATCTGCATTGACTTAAGATCAGTTGGATCATGGGGAAACCAATTTTGATGAAATAATGCAAAAAAAGAATACAAAGTGACGGTTCAAACTAAATAAATACATGGTCATTGTAGTCTTTTTATTGTTACACCAATAAGGCTTTGACTATGGTGAATGGATACTTCATCTGCTGAATTACAAGTGCATTGTATCCTTTGGCACTTGTAATAGGGTGGACTGGATATCTGTCATATTTGTAATGGGGTATCCTATCACCAAATTTTAAATTCGCCCCTTTATAAAGTTTGGCTTTGTTGACATCTTTTTGATATAAATACAGGTCCTTTGAGATAATTACTGAACTGGATATTGTCAAATTCGTCATTGCAGGTAGAGTAGAGTCTCAGTCTAGCTTGTGGATTTGAGATGCACAAAGTGGAAGTATGCTCTAACAAATAGCTATTTTTTCCCCCGCAGTTTTATATAGCGTAAACTTGATCAGGTATCAGAGCGCTTTACTTGAGCACCAGTTGCGTTACACAAGGACACATTCATTTTTGTTAGGCACGGGTAGATTAAGTGATTTGCCCAGAATCACAGGATGTTGAGCGTCATTGCTGAGACTCGAACCCGGTTCCCCAGATTTGAGATCGACCGCTTTAACCATTAGGCCACATCCTCTCCCCCATTTTAGTGGCATACTGGCATTACAATGGCTTAAACATGCCCTTTTTCTGACATCATATATGGTGAATGTATGATTACAGGCACACTTTGGATTGCAACCATTGTAGACACTATGGGCCTGATTCACAGAACTGACTTACGTGAAATACGTAAAGTTAGTGATTTTCGGTATTCACAGAATACACTTACCAATACTAACTTTATGTCCGCTCCCGGGCCGGAGATTCCGGCCCTGTGGCGGAATTTCCGCCTCTGGGCCGGAATCTCCGCCTCCGGGCCGGAATACCCTCTTTTAGGCCGTTTATGCTCAAACGGCCTAAATGAGGGTATTCCGGCCCGGAGGCGGAGATTCCGGCCCAGAGGCGGAAATTCCGCCACAGGGCCGGAATCTCCGGCCCGGGAGCAGACATAAAGTTAGTATTGGTAAGTGTATTCTGTGAATACCGAAAATCACTAACTTTACGTATTTCACGTAAGTCAGTTCTGTGAATCAGGCCCTCTTTATTTACAGCAAATGGAACCTGAGATTGATACAAATTCATATACACTCACATGGAATGTCAAGCACATGAGCTTTCCATTTCACGTCCTTTGTACCTTCACTTTCAATAGCAAATAAATTTTCTATGTAATCTTCGACTCCCAAAATCCAAGAAGTAACACTTGTTTCATTGTGAACATGTAGGCCCTCCTTATGAGTGGCACAGAAATAACTGATATGTGCAGCAATTTATGTTGCAGCACATTGGAATTATGCGTTTTGCATTTTTATCATACCCAGTATATGCCGGATGTGATAAAAAAGCAGCCCCTGTTTTATTGTGGCAGGCCAAACTGGAACGTAAAGGGAGAAAAAATGCCTGGTGAAATGTTTATTTTGGTGCAGTGTCTCAAACCTGCATGCTATGCCCCATTTCAGTTGAAAACCCCATATTAGGTGATAATTATTAACATTTGCGGTGTCAGAATGTATCCAGGCGATAGGTATCTCAACAAAACCAGGGCCACTCATAATGAGGGCCATTGTATTCTAAACATTTTCAGAGGGACATTTAGCCATTGACTCGAGGCATATATATATTTTTGTTTTTTGTGTACTTTTATGGCTTTGTTTAGCCGAATAAAGTGGTTTTCTGATCTGATCTGACTCGAGACATTGTCAATCCTTTCTTTGATCAGCCGACAGGAGTAGTGTAATCTCACCTTCTTTCAATTGGCTGTTTAGGTGCATCTTTATGCTTCAATTGGAATGCAGGAAGGACTATTTCCCATCTGAAAAGTACACCCTGTCATAAAACATATGATTATTTATCCCATAACTGTAGTTTATGTAAAAAGAGTGTTTTCTTGTTTCTTTTGTTAGCACTCAAGTGCAAGCATCAATCCTATTGATTTTGCCAGTGCTTGTTTTTAGTTAATAAGTATCGCCATAGCTTCAGTTTTACTACTTCGGGGAGGTTTTACTTTAAGTTCCCTTTTACATTGCCACACAGGCACTGCGAATCACCTTTTACTCACTATGAAGCAGGATGACACAGTCCATTAAACTACTTACTTTACTGTCCATAAAACACAGAACTACCTTTCCAGACTTTCAGTTATGCTCTTAAAAGATCAATTGAAAAGCCTGTGCATTTGCCCAGCAAGAACCAGGGTACTACACATGCATGCAAGAGCACAACTCCATATTGGTAACACTTTGCATGCCTTAAATATATGAATCAGTCAAGAAATACCGCACTGTGCAAGTAAGCAGCTATACACTTATCGATAAGAAACGACATCTAGGTCAAGAACCATAGAAAGTAAAGGATGTAAATATGTATCTGTTTTTTTGTAGGAGCGCTGTATATGATCAAAGATACAGTCAATGAGTGATTGGAGCGGTATATGTGTTCTGAGAGTACTAGTAAAAAAGGTGTGCCTTAAATTGTGTCTGAAATTGGTGCAGGTCCAGGATGGATGCGTAGAAAAAGCCTGTTGTCTTGATTTTATCCTTTTTTGCACTTTTTCATCTTCAGTCTGATGGTGTCCCAGCTGTGGAAAGGGGTGTAGCTTCATGTGGGGGTGGGGGTGTTTTGAGTGTTACACCCCTCTAATAAAAGTATTTTGTGGGAAATAGTTGGGTACAGGTGATTTCAGTCGGGTATGGTGAGGTGCCTGTTGGATTTCACCAGAAATCTCTACATACATACAGACAAAAAACCCACATGCACTCTCTCCCTCTGTTTTGAAAGTCTTCAAAAAGTTTATTTATTGTAGAAAATATTGTGTTTTTTGTGACCTTAGTTAGTATTCCTACCAATCCGTATTCGCCTTCCTTTCCACTGCCCCTTTAGCCCCTCTCATGCACCCTCTAGTCCTATAAAGTATTTTAACATTACATGACAGCGTCATTGTTGGAAAATCTGAAGCCCACCTCCCCCCCCCCACAAATTAACTGACCAAACTATGTCCCTGGCTGTGGATGAGCTAAAAGACCCCAGAGATGATCAGTTTGCCATTCACTTACAGGCACAGAGAGTGCTGGTCATGATAGCTTTGTAGATTGTGCAAACAGCACTGCATGGACATCAGCTGTGTAGAATGTGCATACTGCTTTCAGTAAAAAAGGTGATGTTGACGAATAAAATGCTCCTCATTCTGCCACTTAAACACTTTGAAGAGCTAACTAGAGCATTAGTGTCTGCACATTTGGACCATTGTAGTAGACTCTACAGTGATCTCAGAAAATAATAATAATGATAATAATAATAATATAATAATATAATAATAATAATACAATTGGGTAAATGTGCATGGTGTTTGCATGCATTTTGTTATGTAATATCAATAGCTGATATTGCACTAAAATTTGAACAATTTATCAGTAAAAAAATTATTTTTCTTTGGTGTAAACACATGGGAAATTAATAGAAATGTCATATTCAAAATGATCCTAAAATAAATGTTTTGTCCTTTGTGACCTCGTAAGACTGTCACACTTTCTGTAAGTAAGACAAACTAGCCTTTAAAGATAATTTCATCTAAAATTTCAAAACAGAAAGCCACTTTTTCAAGCATCTACAGTAATCAGAACCCATATTCGATCACTAGTCTGACGCCATCAAATGATGGATTAGAAGGTCTTATTCCTTGTCTCTCAGAACACAGGGCGGATGTTTGCAAATACACACTTCAATTTGAGGAACCAATATGACTCAAATGTAAAATTGTTCAAGCAATAAACCATTCCTTGCAGAAGCAGTGTAGGCCAAGTCATCAATGTATATTACTCAAAGTCACCATCTCCCAAAAGAACTTCCATTACTTCGGGCTCGAGGTGTGCCTAAAATAATATTTAAGACGGTAAAATCCCATTCATGATTCAAAGTAGACTTACTCACAAAAACATTTTGCCAGTATAGTGTGACTTACTTGAGAGCATATCTGCTCCTAGGACCAAATAGGGGATGTTCATGTGTACAGAATTTGGTGAACGCCCACAACCAAGCAAGGTCATGTGTAATTGACAACCATTTCCAGCTAGAATCCCACCCTACAAATGTATACACATTTACATCTCTCAATGGCATGAATAAATGTGTTTTTAAAAAAAAGGAATGGTGAGGCAGCACCATGATATAAAGCAGGCGTAGGTGAAATGGCTTCTACACAAAAATATGCCTGTTTAAGATATTAAAAAATGTTTTCCAGGCATAAGCACTTTAGAGTCACTTTTTTAACTTATAAATGTCCTGATACATTTCTAAATACAGTATCTGCAACTGTTGCACAACCTCAGAGGCACCCCAGTAATTCTCTGAGAAATCCTGTGGAATTTAAATTGGTTCTAAATTTAAGCATAAGCTTTCAGGCGTACATTTCCAAGTTTTTGGTTTATAGGATTGTGAATCGGGCCCCCTATTAAATAAAGGGGAGCCTGCAACTTGGACACATAAGTCAGATGTGGTCTATTTTATCAGCTTTGCTACAGTATAAAAAGTACCTAGTGACTCTTTGGGAAAATTCTAAATATTTTGAGAGGAAGTACTACCTCAAAACGTGCAGATTGTTGAAGATGTACGCTGATACCTAACAAAAACAGAAAATGATCAATAATATTGTTCATATTGCAAGAACTAGTGGTGTATTTTGGATTTCCTCACTTTCATATCTACTTTGGGGCTTTGGCCCTGTTCCATTTTTGACTATGCCTCCATTCCTTGTAAAGTAGCCAATCAATTTGAATTAAGATTGAGAATACGACCATGCTTGAACATTTTCATGACATAGAAAATTCAACAACAAAGACGAGCTTTTTTTATAAAAAAAATAATGAGCTCTCAAAAAGAAGTGTTTTCCCAACAAAGCAATTAAAGAAAATGAAATATTTTTGGAGAGGCATCGTTTAGGAGAAATTAATTAATTTATGGAAAAATAAATGAATCCTCACTGTAAAAACTGGTAATTCTTTGCTTTGAGTTAGTGTGTAGTAGGGACATATGATGAGCTTTTACATATTAATTATTAAATATAATATTGATACCTTCAGAAGCTACAGAATGTTATTTGTAATCCAACAATGGCGTCATTGAATTGGTCCACTGTGCATGTATTAAAAAATAACTATTTGGTGAAAATGTCAAAAATATGTATTGTAGTTTGATACCAAGAAGAAATCCGTCAAAGCTAAATATCTTAATGACCTCCATTGTAACAGTTTGAGATAAGAGTGAGAAGCAATTACATATTGGACCAAGAGGTTGTTAGTGAACATGCTAATGAGTTACTACAAAAAAAAAATATTTGGAGGATACATTGTTCCCAAGAAAGTGATTGAAGAAATAATTAGTGTAGTGACCCATTTTGCATCATTGACGAACGTTATATTTATAATCTTGCCTACAGTTAAGTAAAAACTCCAAACATACATAGTAAAAAGAGTTAGTCCTGTAGTAAAGTCCTCTTAAGGAGCTGAATATATAATCATAAGTCACATATTAAAGCCTGGGGGCCAAATTTATCAAGGGCTTGAGTTGCCCTTGCAGCATGCAAGGTGACGCCAGACCAATGCAAGCCTTTAGTGAGATTTACTATGTCAAGCCGAGCCACCGTGCATGGGTCTACATGGCATAATAAATCTGAAGTAACACAAGGCAGCGGAAGTCGCTGCCTTGCGTTACTCTGCCCTGGGAGGGTGTTCAATGGGTGGAGCATGGGTGTTCCCATGCATCAACCTATGCTTCTTTTGTGCATTCCCAGATTTACTAACACTAGCAAACCTGGGAATACGTCAAAAGGGTATGCCTTCCCAGGCGAGGAGTAACAAGTAGAAATATGTTTATTTCTCTTAGTTTTTTCCTCTTGCTAAGTGTGCAGCATTCTGCAGCACACATAGAAAGAGGAAAATGCCTCAGAGGATTATTTTTGTGCAGGAAGGTGTTCCTTCCTGTACAAAAAGAATCCTGGCTGTAATGCAGGCAAATTTGCACTATGGCAGCCATAAGTGCGCCAGCGCAGAGGGAGAGGAGAAAAACGCCATATATTAGTAGATATGGCACATTTCTACCATCTCCATTTCATTCAGCACAGCAAGTTGTCCTGCTACGTTGTGTTACACCTAATGTTAGTAAATCTGCCCCTGAATTTCAAAGCTGACCAAACTAGATATTTTTTGGGAGATCAATTTGCCAACAGTAATCAAGAAAGTATCTATAATTAAATAATAAAACAGCATATAGACCAATTCCTGTAATATGACTTCACAATCATCTGATGATGATGATGACTTCACAATTTACACCACCTTTTTATTTAGTTCTCTAAGCAGGTATTGTGCTTAAATAGATGTAACAGACTATTGCAAATCTAAATGACCTTTTAAAAGTGTAGTCTGGCAGTTCAGAGCTAATATATTTAGCAAGTGTTTCGGCCTGTAAAGCTGGAAAATTGAACTAGACGTCGTAGATGCTCAATGCTGACTATCTATAGTGATGTTCAGGCAACGGGTTTCAAATAATTCTGCCTTTGTGTAGTCAATAAAACACATATACATATATTTACGAAACAATGTAGTTGTTATGTGCCCATTTCGCCCTTTGAAAGAGAAAGCGAGATATAAGGGAAAACATGTTGAATTAATGTATTTTTTAGGATATGTTGTCAGCTGACATATTCATGTGCATTTGATAATATGCGCAACTGCACACACTTTAATGTATATCGTGCTTCTTACAACTCTTTTTAGCACTGAAAATAAGAGTATTATTATTTCCCAAATAAGGGTATTCAATCTATTAACTCATAAGAATGAAAAGCTGAATTTGCCCTTTTTCATATTCAATCTCATGACCGGCAGATGACAAGGGATGTCAGTGGTGAGCGTTTATCTGTATAAGCCATTTCACAAGCATCTAAAAATGAACACAGTGTTCCTCTCTTCATGCAAATGGTAATACTCCCTTCAGATGGCAATCCAGAAGCAAAGAACGGTTTAAGATCACTATGGGCCTAAATACGAGTCTGGCGGTCCGACGACCGCCAGATTCGTGGTGGCTCGGCCGCCATATTACGTCCCTAGTGGTCGAGCCGGCCTGGGACCTCCGACTCCTCCAGGGAACCGGCGTTCCCTGGCGGTTGCGCGGCAGTCATGAGGCATCTATATCCCATTGTCAGTGACTATCAAAATGTCACCTAACTTGTATAATTTTATATTGGGGGCATATCTCATAGTGCCATTTCTTTCTCTGATTATATATTAGCCATAACGGTTGAGAGAAAACCTCTTGTGGAAAAAATAAGGAGCAGTAGTAAAAAAATGTATTTGAAACATAATCACGTCCGTTGTGATAGCTTATGTCAAGCTCCATTTTCCAATTCCATATCTATCTCCTTAGAGTATGATATTCTTTCAGGACATTAACTTTGCCCTAGAAATGTAAGAGTAACCTGTAAACATGCATGAGTCCACAATATCCTAGAATGATACTTTTTAGTCATATCACTGCTTGCACCGTGCCTGCCCTGCATTGCTTCACCCTTAACCAGTCATTTATAATTAGTTACTAAGGGAAATGAGCAAGTGTTGACAAATGAAGATCTGTGCATGTACATGCAGCTTACTGTAGTATATTACATCATAGAAAAACAAAATAATGGAAACCCACTCATGAGAAACAAAATGATTGAAAAGCCAGGTAGAGGACAAAGAAATAGTAGAACTACAGTTTGCTAAAAAAACAAAAAAAACAATGTAAGTAAAAACAAATAATTATTTTAATTTGAAGAAAAAACATATTTGTGTGCCCTATGAGGAGTGCCTCTTAGGGAAGATAGTTATACAATTATCAACACATAAAAAGTTCTGCAATGTCTAAAAAAGAATTGAAAGTTTTTGCAGATTTGTTTCTAAAATGCGAGTTACATAATAAGAGGCAAGCAAAGTGCTTAGTAGCAAGATAGTCCTATCTCCATGCCTACCATCACCTTAAACCAGAAGATGCTGGGAACAAAAAAACAAGAATAATGAATGAAGTGGAGCATAGTGGAATAAAACGGAAAGCAGATAAGTGTAAGGTGGGCATTTTGAGGAAAACGATTAGAGGAGGATGAGAGTATGGAAAGGGGCCTGTCAACAAAAAATAGGAAAAAATTGTAATAAGGAGATTAACTGTAACAAACAATGGCTTTGCCATTGGTGTTAATCGATGCTGTGCGGCATGGCTAAGAAATTTTAAATAAACCTTTGCCATGGCCGCCCACGTCATTTTTGTAGGAGCGTGAAGTATACCTACAAAATGATGAGGGTACTTTTTCTGTTTAGTTACTGATTCGAGTTAGATCAGTAAATAAAATGAAAAAAAATTACCCAAATGTTATTTTTTTTTAAAACAGGAGAAGGAAGCACCGGGGGCCGAAACACCAACCTGGGAGCAGAAGCAAGACAGAGGGTGCAAGTGTGGGAGGAGAAACAATGGGTGACAGAGCAACTTGGGATGGGCACGGGAAAAGCACACTTGGGGAGTTGGTTGTGTGAGGAGAAGCAAAGGGCTAGAGAAGATGGCACGGGAAATGAGGAGAAACAATGGGCAAGAGAGCAGCAGGGAAACTACAGTGGGCGAGTGCAACATGGAGGAGGATTGGGAAGCACAAAGATGACTCGGGCAACACAGAGTGGAGGGGGAGAAAAGTACATGTGGAGGGTTGCTGGAAAAATCATGCATTCCCATTGAGTTCTTAAACAAAAAGAAAAAAGTAATTAATGCTTGAAAAGCAAGCAGTAGAAGCATAGAAGTCAGTCAATCAGAAGTGATGGTAAAGGGGCAATACTATTGACAAGCTGGGATGTGAATATGAAGCAGTCAAATGAGAGTGACAGAAAAGCCAACCAATTGTAAAGGTGGGCTGCAAGCCCCTGTTGTTCTTGGTAAGCCAACATTATGTCTCGCAACAGACAGGACATTGAATTCATATCTACCAAATGGGAAGCTGTTACTTAGCTTGACAATTTTAATTAAACAATTTAGATGTGAAATTGCTTTTCAAAGTTGGTTTTCTATGAATTTTCTTTTCTACGAGATCATGTACATCCACACATCAAGTCCTCTGTGTTTTAAGTCAATCTATCAGTGACCATTGAGTTAGGTACTAACAATTTCCATCTTGCCCTTTCTGTGTCCTAGGAGCTATTTCAACGAATATGACTTGTTACTACGCGAGTCATTACGTCGCGTGGCATTACAACGCGGTCGTTACAACGACCGCGTTGTTACCACGCAATGCCATTACTACGCATGTCATTGCATCGACTTGCAGTAGATGGCACGCTGACATTAGAAATATATAATTTACTATTCCAACTCCAGCCTACGCAGCAGTAGGGAAGGTGTTGGAATAGTAAACTATACTATTCCTAATGTTAGCGCGCCATCTACTGCAAGTCGATGTAATGACTTGCGTAGTAATGGCATTGCGTGCTAATAACGCGGTCGTTGTAACAACCGCGTTGTAATGGCATCGCGGTGTAATCACCGCGATATAAAGGCCGTTTCCCATTTCAACACTATATTATATGCCTTGACAAGGAAATCTATCTTTAAACAAGCATTGGTAATGCTTTGGTTTCACCTATGTAATGAATAAAGAGCTGTTTTCATCAATCATCGTCCGGGAGAAGGAAAGAGCTTCCTGACAGATAACACAAGAATGGAGAGGATGTGGCGCAGCAGCCAGAGCTGCTGACTCGAGAGCTGGGGATCCTGGTTCTAGCTCAGCAGCCAGCGCAACATCCTGTGATTCTATGCAAATTACTTCATCTCTCCGGGTGATACATTGTTATATAAATATGCTGCAAGAGTAAAAGGCAAAATTTTATGAAAATATAGTTCCACCAAAGCGAATGTTAACAGTATTTTGGCAGCGGGAAGCTGATAAGAGAAGCAGACGAGGAACAGGCATTGGTAAATGCAGGAAAATATGCTACAGCCAATGGAAATGGAGGAAAGGTTAGTGGCATGCAAAGGAACCAATGAGAAGCCAGCAAAGAGAATAGGCGGAGTGTAAGTCCCTTTTAAGTTTATATTAAAAACGATAGATTTCTCAAATACAGTGCAAGTGCTGTGCAGGCGAAACCTAAAAAGAGCAGTCTTTTCCAAGTGTGTCCATAGGAATGTATTGCTTCTGGTTTGCATACTTATTTTGTGCAGCAGTACTATTGCATTAAGTATTTGTCAAGAGAAGTGAAAGTCTCTTATGTCAGAGACCCATAAACATCCTCTGGCACATAGAAAAGGCCCTGTCCTTCCTACCGAGGGTTGAACCTACTGCTCTAATTGTGTCCAGTGAAAGTAATAAAAGACTTGCCATCTGCTGCCAGGCTTTGTTCCCGAGGTCCCCTTAAGAGCTAAAAGCAATATAAATAATGCAAGGAAATCCCCGCCAATGTTGGCACAACGTGCTTGCTGGAAATAAAACAAAGGTATGGGTTCGCCCACTGAAGGATGTTCTACAAATTCTTTTCAGGCCTTTTTGCACCTTCACATCACAGGCACAAAGCTTGCCATGGGAATGGGAGTACAATAAAGCTTGCAGTCTCTCTTCATAAGCTGAAAGCGGTCTGTCTGGCTGGCACACCGAGTACCAATCATCTACTGCCTGGGCCCTAATATAGAGCGCTCACCGCCGCAGGGAGGGAAGCGTTCCTACTATAATTAGAGCGGAAGCAAAAGACTAGCTCGCTAATGTATTGAGCCACCGTGCCAGCTATTTACAATTGTCACTTCTCAGCCAATATGTTCTTTAATATGTCACTGTGGCACGACTGTCAGAAATGCAGCTTTCATTTACATAGCTTCCCTAAACGCCGTGTGACACCAAAATGTAAACATTGCGCTGTTTTTAGTACAACTAAAAAAATATGTCAAATTCGCCGGCTGACAAGGCCGCCTTGGCTGCTGCTTTCTTCTCTAGAAAGTCTGCATTCAAAACTGCAGATTTTGGAATAAAAAGAATTCTTGTGGGTACACAGATGCCTCCTTGCTAGAATATTAAGCCAGTTGTAGTCTGTGAAGAGTCAGTTGCTTTACACGATGCGTGAAAATTTACTAGCCAACTAGCCAGCGATCAAAATGATCATTTTAGGCACCTGATAGGAAGGGATACGAAGGAAACACTTTTGTTAGAGACCAAGGTGGTGGCTAAGGAGAATGCCCAGATGTGCGTCTCTTGTTTGCTGTGCTATAGAATTCAAGCTATACCTCACTGATGAGACCTAATAAGGCTGAAACCAGTCTGGGTTTCTTATGTTCCCTTCTGGAGGGGACCTCGTCTGGCAGTTCAAGATGGACTATTCCCATCAGGAGCCATGTAAGTACTGATTTGCATAAGGCAGATCTCTGTCTATACCAACACAGTGAGTGAAAAATGATGGGCTGTAATGTTAGCTGCAGCGATTGTCAGTAACTCAGATTACTTTCAAGCATTCCTACAATCACCATTTGGTGCTTTTATTATGTGTCAGGCATTGTTTTTTCTAGCTGTGAAAAATCACCGAAGTGCCCATTCATTATGTAGTGCTTACCTCTAGCAGAGAGCATGTTCACAAGTGCACCTGGTTCTTGCTTAGAAGGGAACTGGAGCATAGGACACTCTCCCTCTGTCTAGAGGTCATCTATGCTCTCTTACCCACTGCTCCATTCTGCTTCTCACACCATTTTGAAGCCACCTCTTGGAGAATGAAGCACCTCACTATCACCAGCATGACAGAATATTGAATCTATAGCCCAAATCATTGCTGTGAACTGATAAGAACATCCTCACTGCACCAATACCAAAATCTCAGGTAACCAAGAGAGCGCCTGAAATGGATGAGCCAGTGATTACTCTCACATCGATTCACTGAAAGGTCCCACTATGCACAGATTGCCTGCCATGGGAATGCATGTCACCTACAGCTATCAGTCTGAAAACTGAAACTCCCAACAGCAACAACGAATTGGCTATTTAGCACTGTACAAAAACTGTGCAATCTAATATAAGACAGGTATGGAGTACATCTTTTAGAAATGTGTTACACATGTATTTCAATTTGAAAATGGTATTAAATGGCATAGAGGCTAATTAAGAAATCCAACAATACACCAGAAAAAGTCTAAACCTAACAATGATGGCAAATCCAACTGTCAGCAGGAGATCCTGTTAATAGCAGGTGAGCCAAATAATGACCATGGCTGAAGGAAATCCATATTTGAAGGCAAAGTCTTAAGCCATTGGAGTATGGCAAAACAGTCTCCTGGAAAGTGAGGTTTTTACAGCTAAAGAGTCTGAGAACCTCATATTTGTGTACTTTATAACTGAAGGCTCTGGAATAAGGGCAACACTCCAATTTAGCTTTTAGTCAATGTCAGACCTTGAACAATGGGCTCATCTTAGAGAACAATGTTGAGCTCTGAAAATTACCAGTTGGAAGGTATCCTTTGAACTACAGAGATAGGCAGACATGGGGGTATATGCACTGGTGGGAATTTTATGGAGAATATCTAATAATGCATTGGGTCATTGGTACATGCTATAGCAAGGCAAACTATGTAACAATACATTGGTGAGGGACCTGGGGGTGAGGGCACACTGATTGTGCACCAACTCTTTGTGGCACCCAGCCAGTGCGCTCCCTGACAGCTCCTTTGCCTCTGCACTTGCATCTGTAATACATAATGGGTGCAGGAACAAAGTGTTCCCTCATTTCCATTTAACTACACCCCCCTTGCAAATTAGAAAACACCCCTTTATGATGATGCCAGTCATACATTTGGTGCCCGGCAATCTGTATTACAGAAAAGTTAATAAAAGTGTCTGTGGCCCCTTCTATAATACCAAAGTGCACTAGGGCACAGATAGATAGCAAAGCAAACACAAGGAGATGATGGACGGAGCACTGAAACTTTTCAGACACTCACCCCCAGTCACAGATCTGGGTTGAATCCATCATCGTTCTTTAGCTCACTTCGCTACCCCAGTTCAGACACAGCTACATGCAAATCAGTCTTGACCCTGTGCCTCATGGAAACAGTCCAGCCCGAACTGCCAAGCCATGTCTTCCCTGGACCGGAAACAAGCATCCCGGGACCGGTTTCGGGGTAACACCCCTCATCAGCTAGGCTAGCTGGAATCCAGTGGCAAAGTGAGAAAGGGACCCACGCCTGGGCATACCCTGCCAACTTAGGGCGAACAAAGCAAACACAAGTAGATGATGGACGGAGCGCTGAAACGTTTCAGACACTCACCCCCAGTCACAGATCTGGGTTGAATCCATCATCGTTATTTAGCTCATTTCACCACCCCAATTCAGATCTGTGACTGGGGGTGAGTGTCTGAAAAGTTTCAGCGCTCAGTCCATCATCTCCTTGTGGTTGCTTTGTTCGCCCTAGTTGGCAGGGTATGCCCAGACGTGGGTCCCTTGCTCACTTTGCCACTGGATTCAAGCTAGCCTGGCTGATGATGGGTGTTACCCAGAAACCGGTCCCAGGATGCTTGTTTCCGGTTCAGGAAAGACCTGGCTTGGCAGTTCGGGCTGGACTGTTCCCATGAGGCACAGGGTCAAGACTGATTTGCATATAGCTGGGTCTGAACTGAGGTGGCGAAGTGAGCTAAAGAATGATGATGGATTCAACCCAAATCTGTGACTGGGGGTGAGTGTCTGAAAAGTTTCAGCGCTCCGTCCACCATCTCCTTGTGTTTGCACAGATAGATAGCACACATGCTCCTTGCGCACCTGGGGCTCTTTCCATAATATGTCCCCTGTGTACTAAAGCTATGATAGTTTCCTTTGAATGTCTGTTAGATATAAACCTACACCTATGGATCATCCAAAGGGGAGAGAAATGCACCATTTTAACACATTTTTCAAAGTTAGAAGTGCCATCAGCGCAAGGAAGGATCCACAGTCCTGATTGTGATTCAGAATCTATTGTTTTATGAGAACAGATAATACGTTTAGCTGACATCAATGTCACTTGGATGCAACAAAGCCTTTGGGAATCAGGCCCTAATTGTGGACACAAGTACGCACACACACACATAGCACACACACACGTGCACATGCACGCACACACACAAACACACCCAAAACCGCAGATGAGGTAGATTCACTGCAAACCATATATCTCATTACCCACATCCAGAGATTCTAAATGATGTGGCGATTGTGCACTTTATAATTGCAAATGTGTATACCAAAGGTCTCAACCTTCACGTCTTACAAATCTCGAGCATTTAAAAAATAATATACATACTGATATAGGACAACAAGAACAAATTGGGAAGTATGTATTTGTTTTATTTAATTCTACTAAACCTTTGTGAATATATGTCCACAAATGCAAACTTCATTTCAATGTAGTCCTCGCTATTTTATAATAGAAGTACCTGGTACTTTTCTCTTTGACTGAGCTTTGCATGTATCTGTACAAACGTGTTTTCCTCTGACATTGATCAAGTGAAAGTTAGTCAGATTCTAGGGAAAATGGTTCTATCTTTGCTTGAGGCATACAGTATTGCATCTACTTTAAAACAGCATACTAGTACTCCTAAATAAATATGCTACGATGGACTCTAGAGCATCAAACATATGTCTAGACTCCAAATTCTGGTAAGGGTTTTGGATAGGGAAGTTACAGATCAGCTTATTGTATTTTATTTACCGTTTTTGTAAAGTACTAAAACAACATGATGCCAACTCAGAGCTCCAGTTGTGCAGTTGGTGGGGTTACAAAAATAAAAACATAGAAGAGGTAGGCTTACGGTCTGCATGAGGTCTTTGGAGTCAAAGCCATACTAGAAGTAGAAAATGGTACTTGTATAGGCCTATTCTACATTTGAGAAATACTTTTTTACATTCTCAATGACTGAGAATGGCATTTCAGAGCAGGTGCGGGTGGTACACACGTAAGAGGGGCGGGGCGGGGGGGGCAGGGAGGGAGTCGACAGTCGATAGGATAGGGAAAATGAAATACAAAATTAATAAAACCATTTGCCTCGCATCGCCGACTTGGCAATGCAGCGAGCGCAAGGTAAGTGGTTTTATTTATTTTATTATTTCATTTTCCTTATCCCGTCGTCTGTCGACTCCCCCCGCTTCACCACTCTTACCTGTACAAGCCACGCCTGTTCCAGAGGGAGGCACCCCGTACATTGAGTTCTCTTTCTCCAAATCTGCTAAACTTAGTTGGCTGATTGACCAGAGGGTTTGTGAAAGATTATCTCGAACAGCTAAATAGATGCTAGGGTAGAAAAAGTCTAATCAGGTAACCTGATGTATGACCACGAGGAGACGTGTGCACAATGCACCATGCTTTTTACCTGCTGGTGAAACCATGTTCCTCCTTCTTGCACGAGCTCAATCTGGCTGTCATCTGCATAAAAGTAATAGCCAACGTTGTAAGTATTTAGTATGTGTGCTAATGGGACAAGTGAAATGTTGATATTTTCACACTATGGACATCACACAAGTTTGCATTCACCAAAAACTTTTAAAATTGGGAGTCCCTCGCCACATTTAATAAACCCATGATTCAGCCCAAAAAACTTTGTACAATTTATAATTTCGTAGATTTATGTACTGGGCAGATACAGATCAGATGTGTATTTGTTCATTGTCTTGCTTTCTTCAACAATTAAAAGGAAAGTATGATTGAAAAAATCAATATGATTTAATCTTATCCTAAGAGAAAATGCTATTGCGTTGACCTTTGTATTCTTTGTATTTTTAAAATAATTCTCAGATTTATTGTACTGATTTATAACAAGTGATGAAAAACTACAAAGCTCTTTACAAAGAAAAAAGTCAGCAAGGTTCTGGTGATATAGCTTCCAATTCCCGTGGTACAGTGGCATTTGTACTACCTCAGGCATTTATTTGTCCTATAAATCTGTACTTTTATCGGTTGGATCTTTTGAGTTTGACAGAGCAAAAACTGTGATTTGCTCCAAATGTGGTGGAGGTGTAGCAGAGATGAAAACCAGTATTTTTCATCACCGAAGGGAACAGCACTCATTCTCTGAGCCAGAAGTCGTGGAGCGGGAGTGACTGCAATGAGGAGAACCCTGCGAGTGATGAATCGCAACAAATACACCGCGGGCAGGAATACATAAAATGCCGCTGTAAATCCAAGCTCAAGATGAGTGGTTTATCTCTTGACAGCGATAAACAATTTGACCTTCGGTCTACTTGGTCATGATGTCACTGAGCAAGATCGAATTTATTGTCCAATTATGTTCACTTGCCTGTGGTCTGTTTATTATATCAGACTCTGGTCCTCAAGATCACAATCAGTCGTACTGAGCTACAATGAGATCAGATCTGGGAGAAAATTGCACAGTGTTGATTGGTTTTGTCCCATTTTCAGCTTCACAAGTACTAACTATAACAAAATGTGTGTACTAATAATTAGGCATTTTCAGTTGTCAAAGATGTGGACACAAAACCTAGAGCTTCGTGGAGAAGCAACTGAAAATACAACAATGACATTAATATCAGTTACAAATTAAAAAAATATATGTTGGGAGGTAGGGGTGTGACTGTACAACTTGGGTGTCAGTATGAAAATTATTAATTCCTAGGGCAAGATTCAGTAAATTTCCGAGCAGGGAAGCTACCAAATTTTCTGCCTTGTGTTGCTCAAGGGGGAAAACACAGCTGAGAGCCATAGCTGCTGAGATTGTCCTTCTGCTGATGTCATCCCCCGCTCTGGTGCATGAAAAGGATGCCTTGCAAGATGCACAAACTCACAATGATCAGTGTGAGTTGTCTAGCATAGAATCTGAACTGGAAGCATACCCTTCCATTATGAATTCTCAAGCTTAGATAAACTCTGGTTGATCCCATTTGTTGGATGTGTGGTGTGCACTTCTGCACACATACAGTGCATGCTTTTTTGAGAAATAAAAACAGTTCTGCTTGTTAGCACTTGCTTTAAGGAAGTATTTACTCTAAATGCAAAGCCAGGTCTGGATTTCTTGTATGATTGTCTATGATATTTCTATAGCACAAGCGTAGCCAAAAGGCAGTGGAATAGTGTACATTGTAAAAGAATAGTCTAAAGTCAACAAGTAATAAGAGAGGGAGCTGGCTTGTGGATGGTTAATGCATTGTGGTGTTATTTGAAGAGGCCTTCAACTTTTTATGGTCTCGCTTGACAATGCAGCTGCTGCCAGACAATTATGTGAGCATCTCTAGAGTCTGGCTTTGGCTCCACCCACATATTGGGAGCCAGGATTACATGTTTTGATTGGGCAGATGTTGTGTGCTTCCACAAAAAAGTGAATGCCCTCCACATAGCTGTGATCAATTTTATTTATCCGGACGTCTGAGTTTGAAATTTGAAGAGCACACACATGACATTGTAATACTATTAAGGTGTCTTAGATAAGTAGTTAATTTATGGTGTTTCTCTCAGGCAGCAAAGATGGGAGAAAGGCAGGCATTAACCTACCTGAATGTTTCGGTCTGGCTTGACAGTGCAACTGTAACCTGCCCTTTTAACCCACACCAATATTAATATACAGTTATTTGCTTCCACAAAGATACATATCCCATGCTATTTATTGGTAGTGCTTGTGCTTCACATTGCCATACAATATTCTGATGAAGCCAGACCTATTGGGATTGCCGGTGCTGGTAAGAGGATGTTGTTCCAGATCCTGGGTGCATAGTTGGAAAATACCTGCTCCCTTATTTTTATAAAACACTTCTTAGTCTGCAGTCTGATGGTGTCCTGGCTGCAGGTGTGCAGAGAATCACCAGCGATGATGAATTGGTCTGCAAAATATGGGGTGGTGCTGGTTGTGGCTATGTTGAATGATGCAGCTTGTTTTGAAGATGGTGAATGCTGAAGACTGGGCTTTGTGTCAAGACATACAATGGTTTGCAGTGATCCGGCCCACTAATGTCCTTAATGCCCTCTCAATGCAAAGTGATGCAAAGCACTGCAAAGTGCTATTTGCAATAAGAAAAAGGCACCATTCCAGCGGAAAATAGGTTTTGCCCTAGAAATTAAATACTACGACAACACTTGACATCTGTTTGTGTTGCTTCACGATAAAGCAAAGCCTTAATAGAAAAGAACAAAATCTTTTCTGCAGCTCACTGTCACAGAAAATATCCCTCATTATAAGAGGCCCATAAATCCCAATTTAGTTGTAAGCTAATGATTGCTGTTGAAATGGGAACACAACGAGGTTGCAATTTGCCGTTGGTTTTTCTCAGCCCTATTTTCATTATATAGGGTCTAGTGCAAATCACATGTAGCACACATGCACAGTTTGTGGACCCAAGAATGTGGATTAACATGCACAATTGGTCCATTATCATTAGACTTAGGCAAAATTGTAATTTTTTTTTTTTGCATTACTCTTTTGATGCAAAATTACTGAAACGTACAAGATTAAACACATTTTGGCAAAAAATCTTACAACATGAGTACAGGACCAATGAACTTAGCGAGCTGGCTGCTTCTGTTCATTTTCTGTTGCATTTTGCACTATTTTCCTAGCTCGAAATGCATCATGGGATCCATTTTGGTTGCAAGGGTGAATTTTGCGCTATGAAAAAAGCACTAAATCCTGGGTTACGGTCTTGCATAATTCCACATAATTTTGCTGTAATTTTGTTTAATTACGTGACAGCAAATTATAAAAGTTATGCCCACCGCTAATTATAATTCATTCCGAAGTGTGTAAATGGGAATGGGGCACAAAATTTGCACCTGGTAAATACCAAAACCCACTCACTAATTACCAGAAGCACAATTGACACCCAGGAGGCTGCGCAATTTGGTGCCCTCTCAAAATCAGGGCCAATGTGTTTCAATTCTTGGTTTGAGAAGTTCTTGTTGAAACACCTGCTTTAAAAAAGTATGTGGCAGGTTATCTCATGCGGGTCTGCTTTTGATGCTCTGATAGAGGGAGTACCACATATTCTCTGTATCAATATCCTCAAATTCTTTCACTGTTTCTGCATGGTGTAACCTCTGGCTTCTGTAAAATTGATGGTACCCTCTAGTGTGAACCTCTGGTCAGCTCTATTAAAGAGTGAGTATGTGACTGGCCAGAGCTGGACATTGTGAGTCTGTCATTGGCCAATGGACAATTTTCTGCTCCTAGTCCACCTCACAGATTACACCTGTCTTTTCCACTCCTGCAAGTACTGTCTCTGTGGCTGCACACATGCTCTGTGTTCTGGCTGTGCTACCCTTTCTTCCAGTGTTCAGACAAACTCAGGGGATCCCATGCTTCTGCTTCAGAGCTATGTGCCCCTAGACGCAATGCCTGCTGGAAAATGTTTTTGCTATAAACAAAATTGAGTTGCTTAGAAAAACACTACACCCTTGGCTAATAAAGTTCTCATGTTGCACTAGGGGTGTTTCTAAATAGCTGTAGAAAGCATCCCCTACATGAAAAGTGGAAAACATATATTTTGCAGCAGGAATATATTTCCAACTTTGGTTAAGCGTTGTCAGGTTATATGTTTGAAACAAACTACTTTTGGCTTTGCCAATGCTGGCTTTAATTTATCTCTATTTCTTCACTTGATCAAATTTTGAAGACATAGAAAAATAATAAAAGCAATGCAGAAAGGTAGCCATGTTGCAACTTGAATGATTCTGCATAGCTGTGGAAAATATATTCTGTAGAAATTCAGGGAACAAAATTGGTTAGGAGTGACAGTAGGATCTTCTGTAGCATTACAAAACCTTTGTCAAGTTTTATGTTTGAATGCCAAACTTGTTGGCTTTGTCTACTCTTGCTTTCCTTAACTTTCTCTACTCCTCCTCATGCTTAAATATAATCCTTAGTGAGAATACCTCATAGGATTGCTTCTCTAGTGTCACTAGAAACTAATACTTGCTAATTGAATCAAAGAACATCAAACAATCATAATTAGAGGTGAGTCTGTGAAGAAACAAAATGCATAGGGACGGTTTCACAAAGGCATTTTGGGTTTGTATATAAGAACTTCTTTAGTACTCCTATGTAGTCTTAAAAGCATTTGTAAAATTGCTCCAAAACATTTAATTGGGAATAAAATGGTAATAATCAAGTAATGTTCATATTCGAATATCAGTTGTTACTTCAAGGTCTCCTATCAGGATATACATCATATATATATTTTTATTTTTTTACATTGAGAAGACAAAGATTAAGTGATGTTATAGTAGTTAGGCATTGAAATGAGATAATAGCTACAGTTTAAAAACTGGTAAACCACAGATATTTGCCAGTTATAATTTAGTGAACCAATTACTTGTCCCCCTTAGCATGTACTGCTTATGACTTTACATATTACATCACTCATAACATGTCAAATAACATAATTGATGCTATCAATGATGACATTTCAAGTGAAATCATTGATGACTTCACTGATGACATCATTCAGTCATTGTGACAGCATCCTGTAGGGTTTATGGACGTGGAGTAATTCCCCACATAACACCCGAGGCCAATTTTCTTTTCACCTTAATGGGGTAACCCTCATAATAGACTTCATAGGACCCTCAATTTTAAGCAAAGATGATGATAGATATGCTCTTGCAACTGAAAAAACACTTTTCTACCAGGCCCTATGAACAACCTTTCATAATTTAGTAAAAGAGACTGAACACGGTCCTGAGATGGGCACAATGGCATACCACTTTAGAACCATGCTTGCAATGTCAGTGTGAGATAAACCACCTCTAAATGAGATTCACCTACAGTCTACATTATTCAACATACTGCAATGAATCAAAATTGTCTGGATATAAACAGCCACATCTTACAAACGTCCTCACTACATAGAATTTGTTTGTAGCACTGCATTACAACTTTTTAACATGGTAAAGTGCCATGATATCCATTGGTGGTTAATGTGTTATCAATAGCAGCTTTGATATTTCCCACAGATTTTTTAGAACAGGCTTTGGCTTTAACCCATAACCTAAGTTCCAACTTAACTCTGCAACCCACATCAGGTGTGCTTAACCTTTACCTTGTTTAACATGGAGTGCTGCTCCCACCACAAACTTTAGTGATTTGTAAGCTGTGTACTATATAACTTTTAAAATGCACAATTACACATTACACTTGTCTCCAGGGCATATGCTATTTCAATGCTATCAACTCACACATGTACCCTCAGTATATGAGTATGGTGTTTTCAGTCATGTTACAAGTGATGTCATAAATGATGTCATTTGAGATGTCATCAGTGATGCCATCAATGGTATGTTATTTAATATGTCATGAGGGATTAAATATGTGAGGTCGAACATACACACACACACACACACACATATTTGTATTTGTCTGCCATGTTATTACTTTAAAATTAGTGAGCTGGTAGGCAACTGAGAAGATGGGTAGGCTTAGAAAACAGATGTGGAAAAGGGATGCTGTACTTATGCAAATGTCCCTCTCTTTAACTATTTTTAACCCTTTTAAAAATGCGTTATGCCTCAAAGTTTTAAAAACCCACACCACCCCTCCTTTTAATCCCCCTGGTTTCATGCCTGCATTAACCATTCAATGAGTATTTATTTCAGCCGGCTCTTCTTGAAAGGCTTTATCTTCAACAGCTCCTATTCCAATAAAATGGTGCTCACTTTTGTCTTGAATACAAAATGTTAGCACTCTAGTTGTTCATTAGAACTCTGTGGTAATGCTGAAGTTGATTACTAGGGAGTTAATTGACCGTCTGCGGCTGATATTGCAAGCACATATTTGACTACATATCAGAATGCTTTACTGAAGTGGATGAGAAAGATATTTGAGAACTCATAGAAAATGTGACCCCATTTTAGCTTTCTAGAGCACTAACCATAATTTCTATGACAAGAAATAGCCCCTCATTTTTTCATTTACTGCAGTATCGTCAGAAGGAAATGCTTTCAGTTGTACGTACACCTTTGTCATAAATTCAGAATGTCAGCACTCTAGTTTCTACTTAGAATATTTGCAGCAAAGCTGCACTTGATCACTAGGGAGTTAACTCACAGGATTCTGTTGAGGTTGAAAGTACATGTTTCAGTCTGCATGTCAGAATGTTTTACCAAAATGGATGAGGAAGATATTTGAGAACTCACAGAAAATGTATCACCATATTAGCTTTTTAGCGCACAAACCATAATTACTATGACTAGAAGAACCCCCTCATTTTGTTCATGTCTTTATGAAATGCTTTCAATTTTACAGCTTTGATTCCATCAAGATGGCAGTCAGATATGCTACAGTTTGTCATAAATACAGAGCGTGGTGACTTAGATGTTCTGTGGGAAGCTGCAGAAGAACACTGGGGAATCAACTAACAGGCTGCTGCTGTTGAAATGTTTTTATCATAATATCAGATTTTATTCTCACATGGCTGAGGAAGATAGTGTGAAGTTATAGAAAATATGCTATCATTTTAGCTTCTGGAGCACATTCCATAACCACTATGAGAAAATTAGGAGCGAAAAATGTTTTCTCTCGAACATGGTTCATCAAATCCCAGCAGAGTATCATAATTTTTCACAGGGTACATTCTAAAGTCACCTTATAGCACACCACAATTCCTAAGATTGTTATATTCTACAGGTGATGTAGATTGTGACTAAAACCTGTTATCAGACTTTATATGTGCTTCTTTTTCAGACCCTCATAACCAGGTTTTCATTACATGTATTTAAATGGGGACCATGTCCCTATGTCCTTTAATGGCTTTAACAACATGTTGTTCATGTTGAGGCCAGCCAATAATAGAGGGGCCTTTTTGGGACCCTCACATGCCCCTGAAGTTCAGGGTATGCACACCCTGGCCCTTAATATTCTTTCTAAATCATTCTCTGGGCACAAGGAAAATGTCCATGAATCCTTTAATGGTTGCTTCATCATACTGTTCAGGTTATGGCCAGCCAATAAGTATTGACTATTCCCCTTTAAAGGGGCCAGTCAGAGCAAATTTGGACACCAACATTTCAGATATATGTATTTTTTTAACCCTTCCATTACCACCCAGAGCACCTCTTTAAATGAACATTTCTAGAAAACGTTTGAGTGCATTTACACCAAATCACAAAAGTCACACATTCTGAGTTAAGTTCTAACTATTTGCCAAATCTGGTGTCATTCCATTATTTTACCGATGAGAATTATCACGGGAAATCAAAATTTTGGGACCCCCTTTTTTCTCTGCCCCCACTTGACAGATCAACCCGAAATTTTCCAGAGAGGATCTGAGGTCAAGTAACTTTTTTTTTTTAACAAAAATAATTTGTGAAGATTCTTCAAACAGCACCAAAGTTTTTAGCAAACCAAAAAACACTCTTGCTGTGGAAACTATGACCTAACTACAAAGTGGTAACCACTGCTGTACTATCTATCTATCTATCTATCTATTCATCCATCCATCTATCCCTGTCTGTCTATCATGTTAACATTAGGTGAATTAAATCTGGAAACTAAAAGCAGTAAACCTTACCTGTGATGTAAAGACTCTTGAGGTATGGTCTACACAGTTTCGGGAGCACACCTCATATTCAATAACCACAAGAACTGTGCTTTATTTGGACTTCTACTAACAGGTATTTTGATGTTTTTGCACCAATTCACAAATGTGTGTAGTGGTATGTAAAAGAGCACTCCTGTCGCACTACTTTCTGTGCTCATAAATGCTTTCATGAATCGCCCTCATACATTTAAGGCTGAAGTCTATCTTTCGAATGATTCTGTCTGGTTTGCTCTGTACACTATGTCTCTTGCCATTAATGGAAGAGCCATAGATGATTAGGCTAATGTCTCCACCATCACATCTGTGGTCGGAGTGCGATACCATGAACAAATCTGTTACCTGGGCATGCACAGAAAGAAAAACTAATGCAGAAAAGCGTGAAAGGCTCACAGACCCAGAATGTTAATCACACACAAGGGGAAACAAATGGCTCATTGATACTGATAAGCTACGCTATGCTCTGTTAACATGTATCAGCGTACCTTAAACCTTGACCTATAATGACAGCATCCTCCTGTTACATTTTTACATTCTTCTGAATGAAGGCCTGGCTTTGGGGAAGAGGCAGATAATTACCATTTTTGTGCTTAGACTAATTCTCAGTTTGAATACCCTTTGGAGCAGTGACCTGCACACGCCTCCTTGATCTACCAGCTTGTCACCAAAGGTTGCGACCCACTGCGAAGTAACAACTTGACATGCCATTTCCATCTGTCCCCCTCTTTTATTATTATTATTATTATGAGCTTATAAAGCGCACTTTTACCCAAGGGTGTCCTGGCGCTGCACACTGAGTCCCTGGAGCACGGGGGACCTATTCCCTAAATAACCAAGTCTTCAGCCCCTTTCTAAAAGAGAGGAGCTCCTCGGCATTCCTGATATGCGCCGGCAGGCTGTTCCAGGCCTTCGCTGCACAGTATGAAAAGCTATATCCTCCCCAACTGGCCTTTTTTATTCGGGGTACCGCAACTAGTCTGCCTTCGGACGAGCGCAACGCTCTCCCTGGCACATACCAATTGAAGCACCGACTCAAGAACTCTGGGCCACTGCCCTTCAATGCTTTGAAAACGAGGCACAAAGCCTTAAATTGAGCTCGTCTTGATACCGGCAGCCAGTGCAGTAGCCGGAGTCCCTCTCAAACGGAGGCAAACCTTGGGATGCCTGTCAGCAGTCTCGCCGCCGCGTTTTGAACCAACTGTAATCTGTGCAGATGTTTTTTTTTCAGATTCAGGTACAGACTGTTACAGTAGTCCAAGCGCGACAGAATAAGGGCTGAGACTGCTAACCTAAAACCATCGGCTGGAAGAGAAAATTTAATTTTCCTCAATATCCTAAGGATATGGAAGCATGTTGAAACCACTCTGCTAACCTGATCCCCAAAATCAAGTTTCTGGTCCATGATCACGCCCAAATTCCTTGCCGTGCACGTGGGGACTGGGGGCATCCCCAGAGCATCAGGCCACATATCCGGTGTCCAGATGTTAGGATTGTTCCCAAATATCATGACCTCGGTCTTCCCTGCATTCAATTTAAGGCAATTCGAGGCCATCCAGCCCGCAATATCTTTCAGGCAATCATGGCACCTCGCAGCCATATCCACTTGAGACCCTCGCTGTATGGATAACACAATTTGTGTGTCATCTGCATAGGAAGTGAGTTGCAGGCCAAAGGATCTTATCAGAGCCGCCAGTGGGCTGACATAAATGTTAAAAAGCGTGGGGCTCAGAGACGACCCCTGCGGTACCCCACACGGGAGGGCAAAAGGCTTGGATTTATCAGGTTCGAGGTCAACTGTCTGGACTCTGTCGGCTAGAAAGGACTTCATGAGGCTCCAGGCAGTGCCTTCTACCCCTGCCCTCGACAACCGGTCCATCAGCACCCAGTCCCTCTCTGCCCACTTCATGCTACCAAGTTTCATTATTGAAGTGCCATTGGGCCAGGGTCCATTGGACACATCATTGATGTGTGAGCTTCCACAGAATATAGCTATGAGCCTGTTTCATGTGATTAAACTTGATAAAGTGCATTCCCTTAGCTAGGAATCAGGGTTGGACTGGCCTATGGGACAATCAAGCAGTGCCCGAAGGGCTTCTCTGACAGGTCAGTATATGGGTCAGTTTATTGGCTGTTTGTCGGGATGTTTAATTTGGTCTGTTTTTATTGTTGATTTTCCTGATATTAAAACAACATTGCCTGCAGCATGCAGACTGTCTTCACAAGTCTAAAACTGCCCCAATTTGTAAACATTGGCCACTTTGTTAACTGACTACTTCACTAAATGGGTCACTTTTATTTTGGTGCCTGAGCCTATTTTCTGTTTAAGCCCGACACTGCTTGGAATTTCTCTGTGTTGGTGCATGAACTGCAGAGAGCATAGCTCAGAAACAGAGGGCCTTATCTACAAGAAAGTGACTCAGCACGGCACCGCAAGCCATTTGGCTGCGCCACACTGAGTCACTTTCAAAGCACAGGGATGCATCATATTTACAATATGTTGCATCTCTGTGATTTCCTCTGCGTTGGCACACAATTGTCTGCCATGTGCCAATGTAGGCATCTTTGCACCATGGTTTAAGGGTGTCTGGGTCTTCGGGGAGATTGTTTTTCTGCCGAAAGGGACACCTCTCTGCACAAAAACAACCACGAGAGGTGATTTCCTCTTTCTGTGCGCATGGATGAGGAATAAATGAGGAGAAATAAAAACATTTTTCCTCCGTGTGCTTCCCTACACCGCCCCTGGGGAGGTGTAGCAGTCTGACGAATTCCCAGGTTTACGAAAGGTTGTAATTCTGGGAATGCTGCAGAAGCCATGGGTGTTACGTGGGAACACCCACAGCAACACACATGGCACGCCCCTTTCACGCAAAGTGCTGAGTGAAAGGGGGCAGTATTTACAAGGACATGAAAAGCCACGCAGGGTGGCTTTAAGTGTCCTTGTGGCTTTACGCATCCTTGTAAATATGGGGCAGCAAAATGTGCAGCCGGTGAGTCACAAAAGTGACGCACTGGCGGCGCAAGGGGCTTGTAAATATGCCCCAGAGAGAGGTAGCCACTGCTCACTGTTTCTGCGCTGTGCTGCCTGCAATTCATGCACAAAATTGGAGAAATATACGTGCTTTAGACAGTGAAGTCGCACAAAAATAAGTGCACATCTGTCCTTTTGAAACACACGTTGATGATCGGGCCACATGCCTTTATATTATTATTGTCTTACTGACTTACTACTAGTAGAGCCTTCGTGTCTGAGCATGCTGCATAGTGTGATCCTGTGCAATATGTCGGTGCATGGGACTGGATAACATGAATGACACAGGCGACTGCTCTACAAATAAAGATTGTGTCTGAATATTTTCATGCATGTAAAAAGACAGCACTTTGGTCGTAGGTAGTAATTATACATCTCTTACCCAGGCACATAAGGCCCTGCACAGTATCTAGTAATCTGTGTTTTTGCTTCACTTGCACCTGAGGTAATTACCTGGCATGGATTTAGCTACTAGTAAGATGCCTGTGGACTGTGATCTTCAAATGTTTGTTTTCCACGTGCATTTTGACACAACGGTGTTAATTAGCTCATAAAGCACCATCAGCAGGGCAATCCATCCTGCTGGCTGTCACAAATGCCAATGAAGTCCCTGTTTTATTTCCAGCTGATATGTGTAAGTGCCATAGGGCGTAATCTAGTCCATAATTCACTGCTGTCACCGAGGCACTTGGGAAACACCTACAGTGAATTTCAAAGATTTCAACTTCTACATTTACTTACAGACAAGTGTGATACTATCTTAACATACGACCATTATCAGACATGTTATAGAAATGTTGCATAACATAACGTGTATTTGTAAAGCGCACGTTCACCCGTAGGCATCTTTTGGTGCCTACTGTGATGGCTCCACTGGTTAAAATGCTAAGTGCAGACCATGTACAAATCAAAGTGCCACAGGTTCAAGCACCAGCTAGAGACACTAAAGGGTTTTTTATTAAAGTTTTGTATTGGCACAAGCGTGGCACAATGCGATGCAAAGCATTATGTTGGTTTACCTACCATACTAAAAGTCTGGGGGTGCTGCACAAAATTCACCATGTGACCTCTTGCGCAAGCTTAGTAAATTTAGGACTAGGTTTTTCAAATTCTAAGGTTGATATAATGAGCACCATTTTAAATTTTGTGATAAATGAATACCATCATATGGAGCACTTGTGTGAAAATTGTATAGATTTAGTTGTTTATTTATTTATTTATTTATATATCACTTCCATGTGTTAGATAACAGTAATAAGCAATCTGTGAGGAGCAAACAGTGTTATTCTCATGTCAAGCTAGCTCTACAATTGTAATAAACTGCAATTTGACCTTTGCGCTGAAGTAATAAATGGGTGAATGTTAGTTCATTAGTAGAGTTACACTTGATAAATTGTTATTGGGTCACATTTATTTTTTGCTTCCATGGCATAAATATATGAGAATTACAGCAGAAAGAAAAGATAACTATTTCAATGGTAAGAGTTCTCAATATGTAGGTGAAGGTTGAAAAAATGGGGTTTCAGGTTCATTCTAGATTTAAAAAAGTTGGATCAAGTCTGAACTCTTCAGGTCGGTATTCCTTCATTGAGTTGGTGTCCTAGTGCTGGCATTTCAGATCAACTAGGCTTTCAGACATATCTCTAGAGAGAAGTAATGCCTACAACTATGACATAAGCATGGAAAAAGATAGGCTGCACTAGAGGAGCCCTACTATAATGAAGCCGGCTTATTCCATACAACGCACTGGTTGCTGACTACCCTACTGTAAATATCAGGGCATGCAGCACTGCAACTAAAGGCTCCAGGGAGGGCAGGCTGATGGACTTTTCTTTAGGTGTAGCTTTCAAGACCTGTTGGATATACTTTAGTATATACTTCTGTATGGGCTTATAGCCCATCCCATGCTTTTCATTTGTTTGTCCTTTAAAAATCCTTGCTTGCTAGTGGTCAGTCCTGCCTCTTTGTCCCTCCCTTTTTTATTTCTTTCCTCCCACAGAGCAGAGACCAAGTACTGTATCTTTACGCTTTGGTTGTTTATCTGTTCTTTGGGACTCTTCTTTTATTTATTTCTTGCTTGTGTTACACTGTGGGTGCGTGTTCAGTTACGGCACCCATATTGTATTACATCTTCGCCACCTCCTCCCCATGTTGGGGCTGCCATCCTTCCCGCACCTCCCACTCTGTTTGTTCCACCCCCTCTCCATACTCTCTCCCACCCTGCTTTCATGTTCTCTCAGTCCCCGCAAACCGTTGTTCTGTCAGTGCTGCTACCAGTCCGGTGGAGTTCTTTTAAATTGCTTAATCTCTTGTTTCTATTTGGTTGTCTGCAGTACGTAGACTCCGGAACAGAAGAACCAAAGTAGCGTAACTTTGAAGAACACTCTAGTAACTGAAGTGATCAACTCATTTTGCCAGAGCCCTTCCCTCCAACTGCATTTCTCGGCACTAGTGCATCAGCGGTTCCAGTCCTCCCCTTTTAGTTCCAGCTCCTGGAGCATGTAATGCACCTGCACATCATATCCATCTTGTTATGATATATACAGTGTTTCTTGAAGATATGTGATTGATCCTCAGTAGGTACAATTGTGCATCAGCCATTGAAGTGGGCACAGTGCCTGCCACCCTCTACATTCTCACAGCGAGTTCTGCTCCTTAGCTAGGGCTCCTGAATTAGCACATTCTTCTGCTCCATGCCCCACTAAGTGCTACCCTCCCTGAAAAATGTGTGCAATGTTTGCTGTTGGTATATTTAGCTGCCTTTTACACTAGGCAAAGCAATGACAACCTAAGCCATGCCCACTCCACAAGTATTTAACATGTCAACACTGCAAGATTATAGGAGCCTCTGGTGGTATTGAAGCTGCCCCTCAAGTAGGTATCCTCTCATAATACAGTTTCCATAAAACCTTGAACTGGACCTGCCATGAGACTAGAGCCCACTGCTACAAAAGCACCAAAAGCTGCTATTGATGTACACCTCCATTGATGGCAGACACATATAAAAAGTGTTTTTGAGTTGTACATTAAATTGACACAGGAACAAGGGCATTTGGTAAAGTAATTGGCACTTTACTGCTTTGGCAATTGTCCTTATTGGCTCACGTTGCATTTTGATAGGACACATTTTTCATTTAAAATCATTTGAACTTTAAACTTCTGAGCAAGGCTGGCACAAGTCCACAAGTTCACTGCATCTCGTATCTTTGAATACAAATTGCATTTTGTTTAGAAGTGTATTGTTTATGGAAACCCACGTTATTTGTAAAGCTGAGTCTGTGTCATCTGCCACTGTGTTTTAGTTAGGCCTGGGTGGAGTTTGCGGAGTTCAGGTACGTGGAACTCCAAGAAGTGACCCAAAAACTCCACAGCGCTACGAAGAGTTCGGCAAACGGCGGAGAGCGATGCGTCACGCTGCTTGCGGTGATTTTTAGCGCCGGGTCATTGTCTGGCGCTGTAAAATCAGCACAAATGGAACCACGTGCAGCGCAAGAGTGAGCTGCTATTGATGTTGATGTTCTACTCAAGCAGCAGCTTCCTCAATGCAAGCGGAAGATTTCTCAATGCGAGTGGTAGCGACCAGCCACAACCCCCCGCATTGAGAAATCTCGCCGGGACGTGGTCTGGAGTAAGATTTTCCTCACTCACGCTCACCAACTTAATGTTGGCAAGCCACAGGAGAGAAAAAACTCTGTCCGCACCGCTACCCGGAGTTTTTCAGAACTCCGTGTTCTATGCGGAGCTAGGAGTGGGATAAACTCCATGAGCGGAGCGGAATTTCATGCCCAGGCCTAGTTTTAGTGCCACTGCCATATTTCAGTTGAAGGGTGATTACAGATTAGCAATCACACACTTCCTCAGATCAACAGGTGAACAACATGCCCATTAATCCTAGAACTAAACGGAAGTAATGAAGAAGGTGTTGCTCTGAGTCAGTTCTTATAAAGCACACGAAATGTACAGAAAATGAAAATTTTGAATTTTTATTGGCATATTTTCACTGTCTTACTTAATCCTCATCGGTTGTTGGTGTTAGGGCACTGCAGAGAAAGCCAATCACCTTAATTTCACTCAACTTCACACAGTTCCATGCCAAACAATTCAGCTCCACACATTTCCATTCCACATCACATTATTCAACACCAAATCACATAATCTAGAGTAACATAAAGCAGCGCAAATCACAGCGTTGCGCTACCCTGCCTCAGGGAGGTGCTACATGGGTGGAGCGTGGATGTTCCCTCGCATCCACCCATGGATTTTGGTGCATTCCCAGATTTACCCTGGGAATGCGTCAAAATGCTATGCCTCCCTAGATGAAGCGTTACGAGGAGAAATATCTTTACTTCTCCTCATCACTTTGTGTGTTGCATTTTGCAGCACACATAGAAGAGGAAAATTCCTCAGAAGATTTTTTTTGTGCAGGAAGATACTCCTTCCTGCACAAAAACAATCCTGCATATAAAGCAGGCACCCTTCCATCATGGGTGCCTGTGTTGGCGCTAGACAGCACATTGTGTGCCAGCACAGGGAAGAGGCAGGAATGCACCGTATTATGTTAAATATGGTGCATTCCTGCCCTTTCCCTATTTCACAGCACAACGCAGCAAGGTGCTGCGCTGCATGATTTTTTCATAAATGTGCCCCATAATGTGTTCATGCATCTGCAGTTTTTATGAATCAACAGTGGCTAAACATAAAATAGCTGTCAAAGAAGTGACTACAGTACACCAAATTATGTTTGAAAAAAACAACTTTAATTGCAAAAAATATTAACTAAAAACACCCATAACAAACCTCAAATTTGCATCTCAGGGCCTTCAAGTGTTCATGAAAAATGGTCCTAAAGCCTTGAACTTTGTCTCACTCGAGCTAAGATCGGAAAAAAGCCTCTAAGTTTCAGAAAATTGCTATGAACCTAACCCTCCAAAGACTGCCTATTGTGAACTCGGATAATCCAGTCAGAATTGTAAGAACCCGCTTGCCACCCACGTTGAGGCCAGCTCCAACCACAGCAAAGAGCTATTCAACATCGTCAGGGAGTTCTCCACCCCTCAGCCTCCGAAAACATCATCACCCCCTCCCTGGAACTATGTGAAACCCTGTCAGACTTCTTCCACAACAAGATCACTAACATCTACAAAAACTTTGAGCGCCAACCCAACGCCACCGACATCCTCAGCCTCAATGCTTCTACAGATACAAGCCCCGACCCCTGCTAACCTCCCGAGACCAGCTCACCACTCAAAGCACCATGCCCATCATGAACTCCGTCTACTCAGTAGCACCTATGGACCCCTGTCCCCACCACATTTTCAGCTTGGGAAACAAATCGATCAGCAACGAGCTCACAACCATCCTCAACAAATCCATCGCCACGGCCACCTTCCCCGATGAATGGAAAAACGCTGAAGTCAAACCCCTTCTCAAAAAGCCATCTGCCGACCCCAGCAAACTCAAGAATTCCTGGACCATCTCTCTGCTCCCCTTTCCCGCCAAGGTCCTCGAGAAAGCCAACAACCGCCAACTCACGCAACACCTGGAAAACAACAACCTCCTGGACATCTCCCAGTCTGGATTCCGCACCAACACCAGCACCAAAACTGCCCTTATCTCTGCCACTGATTACATCAGAGCCATCTTTGAATGAGGAGAAACGAGGCTCTGATCCTCCTTCACCTCTCAGCAGCGTTCCACACCATATTCCACCACACCCTTATTAAGAGGCTGCACCACATTTGAATTCAAGGAGACGCCCTCAGATAGATCTCTCCTTCCTCACTGGAAGAACTCAGAAAATGTACCTACCTTCCTTCAAATCTGAACACAAGTACATCATCTGCGGCATACCTCAGGGCTCTTCCTTCAGTCCTACCCTGTTCAACACCTACATGACACCCCAGCCAACATCGTCAGAACACAAGTACTGCACATCATTTCCTATGCCGACGACACCCAACTCATCCTCTCGCTATCAGACGAGCCCACCACTACGAGGGATAACTTCCACATATGCATAATGAGCATCTCCGACTGGATGACAGGCAACTGCCTGAAACTCAGCACTTACAAAACGGAAGTACTGATCTTCCAGAACAACACCTCCCTATGGAACAACTCCTGGTGGCCCTCCAAACTAGAACCCTTACCCACGCTGACAGACAATGCCCGCAACCTCGTTATCATCCTGGACAGCAAGATCACATTGAAAAATGAGATCAACAAGGTCTCCTCCACCTGCTTCCTCACCCTTCGCATGGTCTGTAGGATTTTCAAATGGCTCCCGGTCAACACCAGAGGATCCGTCACCCAAGCCAGCCCTAGTCACCAACAGACTGGACTATTGCAATGCACCCTAAGTAGGAATCACCTCACACCTTCTGTAGAGACTTCAGATCATACAGAATTCCGCAGCCAGACTCATCCTCGATCCCTCCAAATTGATCCACATCACCTTCCACCTGAGAAAACTCCACTGGCCCCTCATTCAGAAGAGATGTCACTTCAAGATGCTGATCCACAAGTACAAGGCCCTGCACAACCAAGGACCAGCATACATCAACCACCGCCTGAACTTCCACCAACCCACCAGACACCTGCGCTCTGCCTCCTTTCACCTCGCTCACACCCCTTGGATATGCCAAAGCTACAGCTGAGGCCGTTCCTTCTCCTACCTGGTGGCGAGATTCTGGAGCAGCCTCTACCTCTCTTCTGGAATTCAGGAAAGGACTCAAGACCTCACTGTTCGACTAAGCCTCCGCAGCAGGATTATCAGCACCTGGATACCCTCACAGGTGATTAGCCGCGCTAAACAAATCCGATTTGACTGATTAATTGATTGATTGAACAACAACACCAGTCCCAAGGACTCAAGAGCCCCAAAGTACAAGGAGGCATCAGATTCAAGTGGCATGTAACTAAAAAAATAAAATAGAATAAACATCAAAACAAACATTCTTTATCCGAATTTGTCTCAACCTCACCCAAAGCATCTAACCTTTCGGCTTTTTGACACCGTTTTAGCGCTTTCACTAATTTACTTTTTTCTAATACTATTTTCTACCGTATGCAACTTTTACCCATGAATATGAATGTATGTATGTAATAAAGTCAACTTAAAATGTCGACTACAGTAAAATCGAGTTGAAATTGTTGAGGTATTAATGTTGTGTCCTTCATTATTACCTATGACAATTTGAAACATGTTGAATTTTAAAAGTCGTTTTTATTGCATGCATTTTTTAATTTATTTCACTGTAGACTAATAACCCCTAAGTACCACTTAAGCCTTCCAAATACCTGAACCCTGGAAACCAAGAACTACCGGTTAATGCTACCCTTCCTTAAACTGTAAAAGCCCCTAACTACCCCTTAACACTACTAGTCCCTGCACCCTATCAACCCCTATCTACACCTTAACTCTACCCTTACCTCAACCCAAAAATCCCTCACTTCACTTTATTGCTATCCTTTCCTGAAACCTAAAAACCCTTACTGCCCCTTAATGCTACCCTTCCTTGAACCCCAAAACTCCCTTACTATTCCTTAACACGACTCTTCCTTGAACATTAAAAGCCACAAACTACAGTTTAATGCTACCATTCCCTGACCCCTAAAAGCAACTTACTACCCCTTAACGCTACCCTTCCCTGAACCTAGAAGCTCTTACTTTCCCTTATTGCTATCCTTCACTGAACTCTAAAAGCCCGTACTACCCTAAACACTTCCCTTCCCTGAACCCTAAAAACCATGAGCAACCCTATTAAAGTTCCCATCTTTGATCCCGAAATATCCCCAAACCACCACTTAATGTTATCCCTGGACCATACTAAGCTCTTACTACCTTAATGCTATCTGTAAATGCTCCTCTCTACTTTAGAGGTAGGTACTGCTCCCACTACACTTACCTTTGCCCTATTCCTCACAATATTCTTTGATTTTTTTGTAGCTACAATGTTTTCATTATATTTGTCCAGTAGACATTTTTGACACAACTTGTTTGCAGCCTATTTTTCCCACAATAATTTTACTGCAGACCAAGAAAGCTACTTTGTAGTATGTTTAGTTCTGGGTTGCATGTTGTGTTGCAAAAATTCGACTGATGTTAATTTCATATTGCTGTTCTCAGAGTAAATGCTCAATCTGAGCTGGGAATTGCAGGTGAAGGTCACTTATTTTGGGGGACCAAGGCTCATTTTTTAAACTAGGACTTTGAGTCAGAGCAAGAAAATGAAAACAAAAAGGATGAAGAGAAAGACAGGAAAACAGGAACAAAGGGAGAAAGCAGTATTGAAAATTAACCTGCAGGAGTGAGATAAAATGTGGTGGAAGAAAAAGGCATGAGGTGGAATCAACATTAGACGCATCGGCCCGGTGTCAGTGAGCTCCTAAGCAAAACTTTGAATTCCTGGGCTTATTTTTACACTTTCATGATCTAAACACATATAGGGGCATTTTCTCAAGAACGTGTGATGACCACCGCAAGTTTAGCTTAACGCAACTTTGCACATCGCAGTCTATCGCAGGAAAACAACGCTGTGTTAACGTAGTATTCCCAACCTGGCGGCACCATGCGATAGTCCCACGATAACGCGTCAAATGACTGCGTTAAAATTAACGCGATGCCGCAAAACTGTGAAACACGAACACGAATAAAGTTGCGATGAGGCCAACCACGATACAAAAATCAGCGATAACCAGTGACAGGCCTGCAATACCCACGCGTCATGCGGGAAAATGCACTATAAAAGCTGAACAAGAAAAACACACCATAAACAAAATAAACTGCGTAGCAACATGGAGGCACCTGGAACAAGTGCCCAGGTCAACGCGAACCCCACAAGCCCCACAGACCACCAGCAAGGAACCTCTGGGTCGGGGAAGGCCAAGGAGAAGAGGAAGAGGAAGACGGGGTACAGCCCGTATGACAACCGGATCGTCGTCATGGAGGTGACAGAGCACCAACAACAACTGTCCTTCACCTCCACCATGTCATTGGCAACACAGACGGAAAAATGGCATTCCATCATGAATGCAGCCGGAGTGTCGAGGAGGCCAAGATGCGCTGGCACGATGTGAAAAGCCAAAACAAGCAGAAACCCGCTGCCAACAGGAAGGCAGTAACGGCGAATGGAGGTGGGAGTCCTGCGCCACAGGAGGAGCTGGAGCAAATGGCGGCCACAGTCATCAGTGTGGAGACAGTGCAAGGAGTCGGGAGTCCGGACACTGCTCGACATGACCTGACACAACAGCAACAGGGTGAGTAACGAACAGGGACTGTGGGGACGGGAGGGGAACAGGCACAATGGCACACATGCACAACGACATGTAGCACACCGCACACCCACAATGACCCTGGGTCATGTCCCTGATCCCCGTGGCACACTGCAGCACACATACAAACATCAAGTAGGCCCCCGTTCACCATGTGCCCAAAGGGGTCCCACCCCATGCATCACCAATTACACAACACACACATGCACCCGTGCGAAACACAGCAAAGATGCGTATGTGAGAGCCACACTGATAATGCAAGTGACACCACATGACCAGCAGCATGGCTGGAGTACGATCACCATGACACTGTGCACGCCACGAGACTGAGGTGGCTGAGTGTGGACCACATCCGGAAAGGAGCAGGTCACACTCTGACACATCCACCTGCACAAACAACCACTGACATCAACAACACATCTGCAGACAAACAATGCACAAGAGTACAAAAACCGTCCAAGAGCACAAATGACCCAAGTCGCCAACATCACAGCACCTCAAAAGCACAAAAGCCAAAGGCACAACGCCTCCAAGGGATAAGGGGCAGCAAAATCACAGCTGCAGGTGCAACTCCCACACAATGCAGCACACACACATTGCAATGACAGCATACCCACATGGACGACAATGTGGTACACAGTCCAACACCTACACTGCAGAACAGAGGACACAACTGGGTCCGCCTGTGCGTAGAAAATGGCCAATCACATCTGACATAGCAGGAAACTGTGAGATGCAAATGTACGTGTACAACCTCACCTACGTCATGTAGTCCAAATGTCCACTGTCCCGCATCAAATAGTCCACCCCTCCCAAACAGTCACAATGTACATTGTCATGAAGTCTGTATGTAAACTTGAACAATGCGGCAACATACATGCCAACACAATGTCAACAAGCATCTCCCCTTCACATTGCAGAGGGACAAACAACACCTCCAGCAGAGCAGACCAGACAACTCTACAGTGATCCTGAAGAGGACCACCACACTTCCGACACCTATGCCCCACAACAGTCCATGGACATCTTAGGCAATCGACCTCCAGGAGCAGGGCAGCACTGCTGCATCGAGGATACCCCACCCCCTGCACAGACAACACAGCTGGACGCACCCACCACCCCGGCTGGCTCCCAGCAGTCCACCGAAGCACACATCGCATTCCAAGGCCAGGTGTCAGACTGCCAGAAGGGGGTGGCCGAACATGTGCGGGTGGGGTACTACCTCATGGAAGCCAAACTAGATCACATACGTGGGTGTCTAAGTCCCATCAGGGCCCACCTACACTCCCCAACGGAGACCCACACTGCGACAGAGACACATGCCTTTGCACATTTCCAGTACTGAACCACACCCAGAGCCACGGGATGATCATCCACACCCCCACGCTGGACTGGCGTATGCCGGCCAGGTTCACTCCTCTTACGTATTGAGTGCGGGATGTCACAAGCTACATTTCCTTGGGCTTCCCCACTGGCTGGGGTGACATGGCTGCGTCCACTGTCCACTACACTCCAGACACCAGCAGTGCATGTAGACTTGGATATGTCTGTGGTCTGCATACTGCAGTCTGTCCAGCACATCTCCGCCACACTTGGCATTGTGTACATTCTCATTCATGGGTGACTTGCCTCCTTCGCACATGCCTGGTTCCCACCTCTCCCCACATTCCGGTATTGTGTGGCTGAGGTGCCATGCCATTGATGGCTCATGTACATGGCTAACCAAGGTTGCCACAGTAAGTTGTGCTGTCGTGTCTGGTGGGTGGGCATGTTGTTTGGCATGTTGTATGTGATTTTGTGATGTGTGCAGTGCCAGAGTTGTGAGTTGCATGATTGTGGAGTTGAGGGGTGTGGTGTGTTCATTTGGTACTTGCCAACGTGCAGTGCATTTCCATAGGTGCCATCCTGGAAGCGCTGGTTGATGTTGGACTGTCGGAAGATGAAGGGATCATGCATACTGCCTGGGTAGTTAGCTACGACATTGGTGAAGAGTCCCCTGTGGTCCACTATTGCCTGCACGTTGATGGGATGCGTGTGCTTTCTGTTGCGGTACTTGTGTGCGGTGTCGGCAGGGGGCACAAGTAGGACATGTGTGCAGTCGATTGCCCCCAACACGTGCGGGAATCCAGCTATGGCGGCTAGTCCTTGCTTGGTCTCCAGCTGTTCCTGCGCATTGTGGGGGACGTATAGGTACTGGGGTACCTAGCTGATGATGGCATCCAGGACAGGTGTGGGGAACTTGGATGGGGCTGGCTGTGCGACTCCTCCAACTCTGGCAGTTGTTGGTTGGGAGGTACCAGAGGCCAACAGGTGCAGCATAGCCAGCAGCTTTGTCTGCGGAGGGATGTTGGTTGTCCGCTGTGTTGGTACTGTCAGCCTGTGGGCAATGATGTTCAGGATGCGGAGGATGGTTGTCCTTTTGAGCCTGTAGTGGGCATTGACGTTGTCTGGTGTTAGGTCTGTGAGGCTGGTGCATTTCCTGAAGGTCCGCTGTCTTTGTCTGCGCTGCCTCTGTAGTGGTCCGGGGGAGTCTGGGAGGGTGGCGGTCCTGGGGGTGGTGGCGGTGGGTGTTGTTGCCCTCTCGGGGCTCCGGGATGCATGGTGAGTGGCTCCATGGCATCTGTTGTTCTTCATGGTGTGGCTCTGGGCTGGGCTCCCTTTGATGGTGCAGGTTGTCGTCCGGCTTTACACCAGGTCGGAGCAGGTGTTAATTTCCTGCTGCTAACGCGCCTTATCGCCTGTTTTGTGGTCTTACTGCCGATGTGGCTGGTCGTTGAGAATGTTGAGGTGTGGTGTTGTCGCGGCTTTTTGCTCGGGAACACCTACTCTGCATCTCATTAGAGATAGTTGCCGGGGTCATCTGTGGCGATGTTTTTTGCGGATGCTTTCGCAAGTAAACTGGTGGTATCGGCTGTTAGCACCAGCTTGTGAATGGGGTGATAATTTTATCGCGACTTTGGCTGCGATAAAGTGCCGTTAACTCGGCGATAGTTCCTTGAGAATATGCCCCATAGAATACTAAAAGCTTGCTATGTGGTACATTTTATTGAATATTAAAGCTAGGAACGCCAAAGATAACTCACAAGTTTAATTTAATCAAAATCTGTGATCCGGCAACTCCTGTCCCGTCTCTTGTGTGACATATGTCGGATCACAAGATTTGATGGTATTAGGTGAGTTGTAATATGTGTTCCTGACGTTATTAGACTTTTATGATGTTTACTTCACATTGAGCTTCTCTGATTACTGCAGTCCCTGGAACCGATGTTATTGCTTTATTTTCAATATCTGGTTTTCTAACACTTGGTCTCAGGAGGATCTGGTGTATGTAGCGAGAATGATCAATTTGTTGCGCAGCTACATATACATTTAGGAAAAAATAAACAGTAAGGCAGCATTTTGTTTAACTTAATCAGCAATCTAGCCACTTGCCATCATAGAATAACTGCTCAAAAGGTCCACATTAATTACTTTAGACAGCGCAGGGCCGGATTGGGACTCAAAAGCAACCCTCGCAAAAATGTTCAAACCAGCTCTGCTCCATTCCTCGCTGATTACTACCTCTTTGTTTTCCATCTATCCTTTCTAATTCTGTCCCTATCTCTTCTTTCTTACTCGCTGTCTCTTTCTACTGTCTCGTGTAGCATCATTAATTTAGATTGCACACTACACAACTATTTTGTATTTTCGCCACCTTTTTTCTAAGGTGCCTTTCCTAGGCTTTCAAATTTATGTTATTGATTCTGCCTATCAACTCATGCTACAATTTGGTTTCAATATTGCCCGTAATTTCTAAAAAGTGATGCCCTCTTGCACTATATTGGGAATTTTTCCCACAGTCCATCTTTAATTAGTTTATCCTTTCTCCAGATGTTGTTTTCTACCCTGTATACGGGACACAACACTCCAGCTGAGGCCTCACTGTTAATGTACACGGTGTTAGTACACCTTAATTTTTTTTTTTATAAGCTTTTCCATATATCTTGTATTGGTTGGGAATGTTAAGGGCATTGGTAAGACAACCCTTCTATGCCTCTGTTTTTTCACTGCCTTTAATTCCCACTTCCCGAATCTTTGCTACCCAAAATGCATTTCTGTATCCTTGGGTGGCTTGGGTCTTGGTGTTGCCTCTCAAAACTCTTCAACAAGAAATTTCAAATCATTTCCAACAGGGCAGTAACTAGAGGGAAAGCAGTTCCTATTGGCAAGGCAGCCGGGGGCAGATTTACCAATATTCTATGCAATGCAATGCAGCAAGACAACTCACTGCACTGTGGTGCGTTGCGTGAAAGGGAGAAAGCAGAAATGCACCATATCTAATGAGATATGGTGCATTTCTTCTGTCTCCTAGTACTGGCGCAGTTACGGCTGCCTGGTGCCAGTGCAGAAACCCTTGAGATGAGTCCAAGGGCACCTGTATTACAAGCAGGATTGTTTATGTGCAGGAAGGGACGCCTTCCTGCACAAAAACAGTCCTGGAAGCCTGAATGCAGCACACATACGAAGAGGAAGTAATGAGGAGAAATAAAGATATTTCTCCTTGTTACACCGAGGTCAAGGGGCACACCATTTTGGTGTAATCCCAGGTTTACAGATCTTTGAAATTCAGGGATTGTGTCAAAAGCCATGCTTGAGAACGCCCACACTCCACTGATGGAACACCTCCCTTACGCAAGATAACACAACACAGTGGAATGCACTGCCTTGCATTACTTTAGATTTACTAAACCACTCAGAGCCATGCAATGTAGTTTTGCATGGCTTAGTAAATCCCAGTTAAGGGCTTGTATTATCCTTGCATCACGCCCCTTGGTATTTTTATCACTGATTCTGCAAAATTTTACACGTCCATGTGCACAGATAATTCACTTTACAAGTGTATTGCTTGCTGTTTATGCAGTTTGCAAAACGCTTGAGTTGGGAGTGGAAGAGAACTGTTTATTTTATTCTGTTGTGAAGTAGCCTTTAGATCCTATGGTCCTTAGATCTGTATTTACCTAAGGGGATTTCAATTGCACACATGTAACACCACATTTCCATGGGAAACTTTAGGGAGAGATTCCAAACCCCATTTTACATAGATTTTTCCTAGCAAGGTTTGATCAGTATTACTGGTGTGGCTAGACATGTGACTCACTACGTCTCCAAAAGCAGCAAGAATATTTAAGAATCTAATCACCACGTTTACCCCCTGGCTAAACTACATTTTTCTCAAACATTAAGCACAAGTGTATAAGCCTCTTGTAGAAAGTTTTCCCTCTGGTTCCACATCTGTGGAGTTCGGCTCCAACTAATATGGGCCTACTCTCCATCACCCCTGCCATTGTCCGTGAGCAGTTATGCAAGTATGGGCAACATTTTCCTCCAAGAGGAGTAATTAGGTGGAAGGTATTTGGCATCATTATCTTTTCACTTTTTGTTATCATAGTTACAAACAAACTCTTTTTGTAAGAAATTACTTTTAGCCTTATGGTGAGAAATTCCATCTGCTTATTTTGTTGTGCAATTTTTAGTTTTTGTTTAATCTCTTCTGTGACCTAAGACCTTCCAATCAGGATTCCAAAACAAAGAACAGTGGACGAGTGGATGGGATGTTACAGAGAGAAGCATTGCAAGAGCTGTTTCTACCTCCTTCTTGAATCATTGTCAATGGGATTGCTTCCAAGAAAGTAGATGGTTGGTTGACTAGGTCTACATCATTTGGATCCTTGTCCAGTAGAGTACATCTGCCCATCTGCTATGAAATGTGCCACCTGAGAGCCTGAGGTGCTTGAGACTGGATAGGACCTGCAACAGAGAAGGTTGTTGTGCAAGTCCTAGTACTCCAGTTAACTGGTAGATCATTGGGAATATTAGAAAGACATACACAAGCTCTATGGGGGGACTAGAACTGATTTGCTATCACTAAGGGCTCTGGGACCAGCCCCAAAAAAGCAATAGTAAAACTGCTTACCATTTTTGAAGGGTATTTTGCCTTGTGAAAGGATAAAAGATTCATAATCTGGGTTCTGGAAGACTGGAGTGAACATAGAGGATCCATTTTTATGAAATCTAAGATAGCCACACTGAGTGGTTATGCTCAGAGATTTTCAATTATTGCAAAATGTATTCATCAGTGTATCCTGCCAAGCCATTCCATCCTCCTTAAGCCCTCTTCTGATTCAGTCTTTGGTTGTGGTTAATTTGACTATTTAATGTAAAAAAATGGCAAACTCCAAGTGTGGAGACTTGACAGTGATAAACTGCTATTTCGGATATGGTTGTTGTTGCTCACTAGTTGGCCTCCTTTCACTCCACTAGTTTCACTCAGACCTTTTCTAGGTTGACATTTTAATAGTTCAAGAACCTTTCTTTCAGGATATCTATCTGCCTTAGCTTCATTTTATTCTTTTTTTGTTCTTGAGTGCTTTATTTAAGTCGGTGGCCACTGATTATCTAAACCTTGAACAATTGCAGCATTATAAATAAAAGCAACATTTTTATTTTATACTAAGGAGAACAGATGGGCAGAGTAACATGCATGGGGGCATAGTAAGGGGTGGGGCTAAAAAGACTTAGGGCCTGAGTCACTAAGAGCCAATTTGCAAAAAATATTCAAAAAGTGTTCACTGATATTTTGAAAAAAGGCTCTGATTTTGGGAAATGGCCTGTGTACTCATAAGTTGCATCACAAAATCACAACTGCAGCGCAAAGGCAGAAGAACCTGCCTATTGAATATTAATTATGTCTCAATTTATGACCTCCTCTGATTAGCTATAATCACACGGATAGTGACCTTTAAGAAACAGCATACTATGATTCCAGTGTTTGCATTACTAAATGGAAAACTTTTTTTTAAAGCAGCCAGTGTTTATTAAACGAACTGGTGCTACTTTAAAAAAATAAAAGTTTCCATTAGGGTAAAAATCAAGGGGAGCAAGGGCTACCCCTGAGGATGCCAACTCAATTTTCAAAGGCAAAGGAGGTTCCAATGAGACTTCTTCCCCTTTGCAAATTATTTACCACCTACTTTGGGGTGCCAGTAACTGTTCATAGATTGAGGACTGGAATTGATACATTGCAAACCGAATCGGGTCGAAGTCTAGAAGACAACGCGGCTGTCTGGCTTGCTAAAGACATCTTGGGGACGTTCAGAAAGTTGACCTAGGAATACATTCCACCTGTTGCTTACAATTGGCTTTGTGATTTATAACCCACATTTTCTGGCTTTCTATTTGCTGGCTTTATTTGCTTTGACTGTCCAGCTTGAATTTGTCCCTTCTGTCGCCCCAATCTTGTTTACTGTATTCTTCTTCAATGTACTCGCTTTCTGTAAAGGGAGCTTGGTGTTTACTTTTCTTTCTCTGACTTCAAAGTGAGAGAATGTATGTGACAATACTGTTTAGTATCCATGTAAGAGGAGAGGGTGTAGGATATGTTTTTGTTTTTCTAGCACACAACAACAAAAAATGAACTGTGCTGATGTTTCAGAATTAGTAGAAATGAAGCACATTGTTTTGTAATTCTGAAGTGTGGTGGAAACAAATATTTGAATAGGATAAAAACACATCAATACACTAGATGATGACATTTGCACACATTATCATTTGTGTGCAGTAAAACCGTATTTTAGTGCTAATGTAATGGTCATTTCAATTGAAAATGTGTTGTCACGCTACCACACCATGCACACTCCACACTACACCACTCCATTCCACTCTATGCCCTTCCACTCTGTGCTATGTCACTCAATTCTACAGCACTCCACACCAGTCTACGACATGCCACTCCACTCTACGCCCCTCCACTTTAAGACACTCTATGAGACGCCACGCCACTCAACTCCACGCCACTCCAATCTATGCCACTCACTCCACGGCACAACATGCCACTCTACTCTGTGCCTCTCCATTCCACATCACTTACTCCACTCCACTCTACCCCACTCCAATCTACCCCTCTCCACTCCAATCCATCCCACTCAACTGCTATATACCCCAATCTACCTCAGCCCACTTTGCTACAATCTACCCCAATCCACTCAACTCCAATCTACCCTGCTACACTTCAATCTACCCCATTCTACTCCAATCTACCCCACTCCAATCTGCCCCACCACCATTTTACCCATTCCACTCCACCCCACCCCAGTCTACCCCACCCCACTCCAATATGCCCCACTTCAATCTCCCCATTCTAACCCACTCTCCTCCACTCCAATGTACCCCAATCCACTCCAGTATGATCAATGTACCCCAATTACCCTACAACATTCCCCACTTTAATCTAAATCTAACCCATTCTAACCCAATTTACTCCACTCCAATCTACCCCAATCCACTCCATTAAAATCCAATGTACCCCACTCCACTCCAATCTATCCCACTTCAATCTACCCCACTCCACTCTACATAAATCTACCCCTCTCCACTCCAATCTACCCCACTCCACTCCATTCTACTCCACTCTACTCCAATCTACCCCGCTCCACTCAATCTAACCCAATCAACCCCACCCCACTCCAATCTACCACACTCCACTCAAATCTACCCACTCTGCTCCAGTCTACCCCACTCAATTCCAATCTACTCTACTCTAATCCACCCAATCCACCCCACTCCACTGTACCCCACTCCACTCTTCCCCAATCTATCTCACTCTACTCCAATCTCAATTCCACTCCAATCTATCCAACTCCACTCCACCCCTCTCCACTCCAATATATCCCACTCCACTCTACCCCAGTCTACCACACTCCATTCCAATTTACCCTATCTACCCCACTCCAATTCACTCCAATCTACCACATGCCACCCAAATGAACCCCACTCCAGCCCAATCTAACTCACTCCACCCCAGTCCACCCCACTTGAATCTACCTTATCCCACTCCTTCCCAAACTACCCTATTCAATGTACCCCATCCAATCGGCCACACTCCAATCCACCCCACTCCAATCTACCCCTCCCCAATCTACCCCACCCCATCCCACACCACTCTATCCAACTCTGTTCCAATCTACTCCACTCTAAACTGCCCCACTCCTATCTATCTCACTCCAATCTACCACACTCCACTCCAATCTATTCCACTGCACTTCAATCTATCCTACCATAACCTACCCAATCTATCCCACTCCAATCTACCCCACTCAGCCCCACCCCACTCTAATCTACTCCACTCCACTCCATTCTACTACTCTCCATTTCTATCTACACCACTCAACTCCAATCTACCCCAATTCAATCTACCTCATTCTAATCTGCCACACTAATCTACCCAACTCCCCCACTCCAATTTACCCCACTCTTATCTGCCCCACTCCAATCTACAGTAATATACTCCAATCCATCCCACTCCATTCTACCCTACTCTACCCCCACTCCACTCTACGTCAATCTACTCCACTCCACTTTCCTCCAATCTACAACATTCCACTCTACCCCAATCTACCACACCCCACTAACGTTTAGCCATGCTGAACAGCAGCCACACTAGTGTAGATAATGGCTAAAACACATTGCCAAAGCCAATAGCTCTTGCACAGGCGAGACCTACTGGCTTTGCCAATGCTTGTTTGTGCCTTCCAAATTGCGATTCCTTATGGGTCTTGTGCATTAGAAAAAGGCATTTTGTGGTCACAAACCCAGTTATTTTGCAAACGCAGGGTTTGGGATTGTAAAATACTTTCTAACAGCTGGCCCATACAAACTTCAGAGATCAAGAGATGGAGATAAAAAAATAAACAAAGCGATGGAGAAAGAGCAAAAGAGACAAAAAGACAGAGCAAAATAGGGCTATGGAGAGAAAAGAACAGAGCCTACCATTTGTGAATGGCACAATTCTTTCTAAATGATTTGAACACCCTCCCTACCTTTTCTTAAAGTGTTTGCATAGATTTTGAAGTAGGTGTATTCTAATAACAGGGACAAACAGGCTATTTATGTTCAGAATTACAGCTGGAACATTATCCAAATAAATGAAGTGCTGTTTCATTCAAGTGCTGTTTGGTTTTCCACAAATCATCGCTTCCGGAATAGCTTATGCTTTATAGATTAAACACAGCAAACACTCATGGGCACTGGGGATGCGCTCGGTTTATTTATTTGATGCATTTATAATCTGAGATGCACATCAAGCCGTAGATAACATCACAGTTTTCTGGTTTCCTTTTTTTGGAGCGCACGTTGTGTATTTCTTGTTTAACAAATCGTTCTTGACATGACGTATCCTCCAAAAGCCCATAAGCACAAACTGAAACACAATTTTTTGGTAGCTTCACTAGAAACGCATTAATCCACTCGATATTTCCCATGACAATATTATCTCCTGTGTGCAGGCGATATTCCTCGCTTTCAATTGCTGCAGACAAAATCCCTGGAAATGTGCTTGAAAAGTGACACACAAGGAGAGTCACAGTACCGAAGGGTACTTCTGGAGAGACTGGCATTCAAAAACATTCTCATTGGTTCACCTCTTTTATTTTAAAGTGTGAAAATTGGAGCTGTGAATTCCTAATGTGCTTATCACGTGCCATTTATTTCTGGCACCTGTTTCGAAACAGTGACAGTAACAACATTGAGGACTATTCACACATTGCACTTTGTAGTACGTAAAGTAGTAATACAGTAGTACTATTGTAATACAGCATGCTGGGCACAACCCTCCGGGCAGAGAGCTCCACCTCTACCCAGGGGCGTAGCTAGGCCTTAGGCTGCCCGTGGCGGCCCCTGCGTTTGCCGCCCTCGGCAAAATCATAGTAGAGCGGTGGGGGGTAGAGGGGGAGGGGGGGGTGGTAGCGGCCGCGCCCGATTTTTGCGGCCGCAACGGCCGCAGGTACGAGCGGGAGGAAGGGGGGCCGGCTTCCGCCCGAAAACTCGTGCCGCCTGGGGCGGTCCGCCCCCATCGCCCCCCCCTAGCTACGCCACTGCCTCTACCCCCTTTATTCTATTCCGTGTGGAGATCTTCACCACAATGGTGGCGGTCTCTGCAAAGGTAGGTACGCGTTTCAGTACTAAATGTGGGAGGGACAAGGAGGAGTGGCTGAAAAAATGGGAATACTTCCTCCTGAATTAAATCGGTTTAGGGAAATTTAAGGAGGGGTTTTAGAGAGTGATATGCTAATACAAACATATATCCACAAAAGAGTAAGACCATTGCTTTTCACAAACTAAAATTCTAAAGTTACTATAAAAACAGGAGCAAATGTATTCCAGCCCAGCCATGGAATAACACAAGCACCACACAAGACCACTTACAGGAAAGGCAACACACTTCCACCATTTTTTGTATTTTTTATTTCAAAAGTTAATGACAAACTTAATTTTGTTTAAATTAACTTTTACACTTTTTGTAAACATAAAAATAATCAAAATAAATTAAAAACTATTTTTAGCTTAATATAGTATATAATAAAAATAAAATGGCTTGACCATTGTGATTAATAAATTAAATTAAACTATTTACATTAATTCATTATTAAACACATATTTAATGTGAAACGTTAATGTTCTGTAACTTTTTTAGTACTAGGTTGAAATTAAATATTTTAAATGAGTTTACATTTATATTTTACATAAAAATATTGTAATTCTTTTTTGTAAAAAAATAAACTTTAATAATTTTCATTGTACATTTCCATAGGGAGATCTCTGCCACAGTGGAGGACATCTCAATTTGCATGTGCAAAGCTTCTAATAGTAACTTAAAACTTGTCAATCCTGTTATAGGAGGCTCCACTCCTTTACTTGTGGAGGTGGAGGCATGTAGATCTATGCCCAGGTGTAAATCTAAACTTGGAAATTGTGAATAATACAAAAGTGTCAAGTTACACTTAGGTGTAGTAGTAAAAATACACATGTATATTTACCTTTATGAATAGCCCCATATCATGTGTGGGGATCCAATGAGATTCAGGAGTACTGTATTCAGCCCAAATTTTCAGGATATGTACTGTCTATGATAAATGTATTCGATTTAGAGTTATTGCATGGAAATTTTTCACATTTGGATACTGTGAAAATCTGCCATGGATTTGAACCTCCTGGATGTAAATTAGACACCACAGGCGTATGTGCATCAAATCTGTGCATCAGGCAACTAACTCAGTAACTTTTATGCTCACAGCCTATACTCTCCTAGGATCCTGAACAAGCCATGCTGGAGTACTCAGAATGGTTAAACTCAGCCATTTCTCAGCTAGTCCCCCTCAAGTCAACCAATGCCAGTAGGAAAAAACCCTCCATGACATGGTTTACAGATGCACTCTGACAGGAAAAACAAAACTGTAGAAGGCTTGAAAGAAAATGGAGGTCACATTACTGTGCACATGAGAAAGAAACATATACACTTTCTATGACCAAATATAAATGTCTACATACAAAGGAAAAAATGGCCTACTATATGCAGCAGATTGAATGAGCTAAAGATTCCTCTAGGGAATTATTAGAGGTGATCACTAAACTCATCAAACTTCTTGGCAACAAAGGAGCAAGCAGTAGTCAACTTTTTTGCAACTCACTTGCCCACTGTTTTTGTGACTGTTATGTTTCATATAAGTACCCTAATATAGGCCCGGGTAATATCATACACCTTCACCTACATTATCTCCCTTACACTACACAGTAACGAGCCTTTAGGATTGAACCTTTACCTAGTTCTAGTCCTGGGCACAGAAGGAGGGTTTTCCTGAACAATAGCGTCCTATAACTCCATCAATGGACTCATACAGTATGAATGAATATTCATGAGGGTTCTTGGAAACCAGGCAGGGGCTACACCACCTGCATAATATCTACGTACACGGTTCATCCCATACGTCATCCTCAAATCCAACAATGGCTAATACAAGAAACAAGGGACAAAGAAACCCTAGATACTTTTTGTATAAATACAGCACATCTTGCTAGGGTTAGAGAGAGGAGACCGAGACTTCCAGGCCGACACACTGACCAGAGACGCTGAGGCTCCTGCATGCAGACGCTCCAGCTGACAGTGGTCTAACACATCCCACGCGGGGTGTCCAACTCGAGACCAGGACGGGGTCCCACACTCTCTCACTTCAGGTAATGGGGTTAGACTAAATCCTAGAGGGATTCTTGGCTTCACACCTACTCACATGCTAGGTACACTTAGGTACATCTAGATAGGCATCGTAGGAGTACGCGCATTTTATCAGGCATTTTATATTCATGTATGTATTCATGATTATTGCAAGATGGTAGAACTGTACTATCCTTTTATTTTCACTGTACTGCTAATCATATATATCTGCTACTGTCTAACGTGTTGTTGCAGCACATCTATTTTACACTAGAAAAACAACTGTGCAATAAATTCTTATTGTAACTCGCCCGACTGTTTCTTCTGTGTAACTCTCTGAGACCGAATAAATGAGCACGAGTGACTGAGTGAAAAGTAGTATATTGTTTCCACGATCCTGGGGGATCAGGGTTGTCATGTTCTGAGGTTGCCAGAAACTATTCTCTCCCCGATAATAGGAGATTCTAGTGGCACTGTGAGCTAGCTAAAACAGAAAGGCTAACATTCTCGGTGGGGGTGCTCAGAGCCAGTCTGCCACCAAACCCAGAGTTTATGTTATCGGGAACGCGCAGATCCTGTATGGGTAATATAGGAACTACACGACATGACATTGTCGACCAAATTTATCTGAAGTTCGCCACCAATCAAAATCTAGCCTCTAGGGAAGATATCTTTATAAATCTTGCAAATGATCACAAAATAAATACTCAGGATGGCCTTGAACAAACAACTCTTCTTGAATTCTTCCTCTTCTGTAAAAACCAAGCCTAAACCCTGAAGATTCTACTAACTTTCATCCCCATCCCACCTACCACTTCCTGCAAAAATTGCAGAGAAAGTGATGAATCAATAACTGATGCAATTCATCCAGAATAACCATACTCTAGACACAACACAGTTTGGGTTCATACCTGGACACAGCACCAAGACTTATCTGATCAAGGCTACTGAGGAAATAAGGGCGGCATTGGATAAGGGAGGAACTGCTGCCCTTATTCATCTTGACCTGTCGGCTGCCTTTTATACAGTTGACCATACTGTTTTGATCGAACATCTTGAGGCATTAGGGATTAAAAAAAAGGCACTTGCCATTCTGAGCTTGTTCTTGGAAGGAAGAGAGCAAATTGTCGTCCTGGATTCATACACCTCTAAAGCTTTTTCTCTTCCATGCGGCGTCCCGCAAGGCTCCTTGGTTAGCCCTACATTGTTCAGACTTTACGTAACAGAGCTAGCATCTCTGATTCAATCCTTTGGATTCTCCCTTTCTTCCTATGCTGAAAACACGCAAATTGTGTTGTCATCATTCAATATTGTAAACAGCATTGGTGTTAAGTTCCATGATTGCATGTGTGGAATCAGTGTCTGAATGAGCAATTATTGCCTAAAGCTACATTCGGGAAAGACTGAGGTGATTCTTTTCGGGAATAATATCCAGTTTTGGGGACCATCCTGTTGGCTACTGGAGATGGGACCACTCCCAATTCCAGCAAAAAAGACAAAGAACTTAGGAGTCATGATTGATGACATGCTGAATTTTGGTAATCAAACCAATTTAGTGGTCTTATCCTCATTTAACACCTTGAGGATGATTAAGAAAATTCTCCCATTCATCCCCTCGGATGCTAAGAAAACCGTAATTACAAGCATAGTTTTGTCAAGAATTGACTATTGCAATGAGTTGTACCTAAATTTGCAAGAACAATATCTGAATAAATTGCAAACCCTGCAAAATACAATAGCCAGGTTGCTCTTGGGTATTCCCAAATTTCAATCAGTCGCTCAGGCCATCAGAAGGCTTCACTGGCTGACATTCAGGAACCGCATTAAAATTCAAGACGCTCTGCATAGCCTACAAGGCTTTGCATGCTATTGGCCCTGAATTCTTGAGTCAAGCGTTCAAATGGTACGAACCTAGCAGACATCTACGATCGATGGGGCAAAGAAAGACCTGGTCTCTAGATTCAAGAGGTTGAAATGGGGAGGAATTTGTTTTGTTACTGGGGCCACCAAAACTTGGAATCTGCTACCACTCATATCAGGGCGGCCCCCTTCCTGCTTGCCTTCAGAAAGGAGCTAAAAATGTGGCTTTTTAATAATAAATTTTAATTAGGGCTTCATCCAGTTGTTCTCAAGCCTTTTGCTAGTGCAAAGACACCTCAGGGTATACAAGCGCTCTAGAAATTGCTTAACATAACATGAGTGGGGTGCATTATAGGATCACAGTTCATTGAATGCTTGTTGACATGTAGAGCCCACAAGAGGCACACTTATGAAATAATTTGCAGAGGGAGCATGAAAAAAGGAGGCGGACAAGAGGAAATGAGTATATGGTCCCTTGAGAGACATATAAAGGACAGAGAGTACAGTAGAAATGTGGAGAGGCAAGGATAGAATCTCTGTAGATTCTCAAACAGATTTAAAAAAGCAACCTCAAAATAGCTCAGTGGGTTTAGTTTTTGTTGCTGGAATTTGGGTCTCCATTACCAGATGCCCAAAACAAGTCCAACCCTTGCACAAGCTCCTGTTCATGAGAATTATGAGTTGCGCAGATTTTATCACACCTGGTAATTAGTGAGTGTGATAAGGTCCTCATCCACGGGATTCATTTTGTCAGGATAAACCTGCCACTATTCATCAGTAGAAATTTCCTGGTAAATGCTGGTACATGTGGATTTTGGAGTGGAAAGCACCAAAATTCACATTTTATTCCCCATTTTTGAGAGAATTTTGCATCTCATCCTTTCAGATCTTCTGTGGTCAAGATATTGAGCAATACAACATTGACTAAGAGTAACACCTATTAGTTACAGCACTTAGAAACTATAAGAACTGTTATATGACATAATAGTCTATATAAAAGAAATTATTAATATTGGCATTTGAGAAAATAAAAATCCCTTGTAGAGATGTTAAAGTGCACACACAATAAGACATATGGTGAAAATTTGAAGAGGAGGAATATATTTCCTCAAAAAGAGCTATGCAAAGAAACATGTAACGCTGCAATTGATGTATCTCCTTGGTGATGGGTGCCTCTGTAGAAACAACGCCTGCTGAGAATAAGAAATCCAATAGAGTTTTGGTATGCACTATTCATGACTAATGAAGGGCAACAACAACTCATAGGAGAGCAAAACATGGTTTCGGGCGAAAACCCACAAATGTGTCATCTGTTAAGTGCTTTACACTCAAATCTGGATTGAATCAGAATATCATAAGGAATAAAGGAGAAGGGAAACAATTGGAGTGTCTTCTCTACTTTGCTATCTGCAAAGCAGGGAAGCTGAGCCAATGCCTGTTCCATTAAGAGACTTATCGTCATCCAATAATGCTGCAAGTCCTTCATAACTATATTAAAGGCTTCTTCCTGGTTGTTGGTCTCAGCCACCATCGACCTAAGGTCAGAATGAAATCTACTATTTGAGGGCCTTTTTTTCAATGATTTTGACTAATGGAAAACAAAGAGTTTATCATCCCCAAATCATTTTGGAGTATTTAAAGCAGTACTTCTATAGTACTCTTTTATGTACTCCTGTGTACACTGGCCTAAATCCTCTAAAATGGGAATAAAATGTGAGTATTCAGGAAATATGCAGAGACAATTTGTATAAATAGAAAGGACTTTGCCCTCTTTCCACTTTTAATAATGTGGAGTTTGATGTTGCGGGGCCAAGTCACAAAGGCATGTAGGAGTATGTAAAAAAGTACTCTTGTAGTACTATCTCTAATGCCCCTAAATGCTTTGATGAAATACAGGAAAGGTATGTACAAATTTCTCTTCTTGATTCTAATGAGAGAATGGGGCTGGGTTAATGGACGTATTAATGTGACTGCAGTGAAGATGCAGATGACCTGATTCACAAATAGGTATCTGACCATTTGCAGGGGTAAAATTCCCCCCACAAAAATGTGTGACCCCATTTTATTTCCTTTAGCCGCAGGTCTCCATTCAGACAGTGAGAGGATAGAAAGCAAGTGCACAAGCCAAGCTTTCATTATATGCCTGGACCCCTTTATATAACAAATCAGTAGACTTGTGCCCACTACTCTATGTACATTGACTTAAAGATCACATTTTGCATAGGGACAGAGCTTTGCAAATATAAGCATGTCTCCTACATTACCCTTGTTAGCACCATTCACATTGTGGAACCTTAAAGGGTCCATTTGTGCCCATCTTTAGATTTACATCCCATTCTCTATAATAGGGATGGGAATGTAAATCTGTACGCCACTGCTCATCCATTCCTTGAAAGATGGAGTAGAGAATCTGTAATGCAGGCAGGGTATGGTACCAGAATTATTGTTCGCATTCATATCACCCCGTCACAGTTAATATAAGAGGTACACCCAATAGCAAACCCTTTGTAAATGATATTTAGAACACAATATTTATGTCAGACAACATATTTTGAAGATGATATTTTGAGATGCAACCACAGGCAGGGGAACACATGTCTACTGCCTGCATTGCACTTTCCGCTAGAGCACTTCCTGCTCTAAGTCAGGAGTGATGTAGAAGAATAAGCAGCCCTGCAGTAGGTCAGGACTGCTATAGGCAAACCAGTGGTGCACTATGTGCAGAATCCAGAGCATCTTCCTAAGAATGAGTGATAGATGTTCATCTACACTCACCCTCAAGCACAAACTATGTTCTAGGTGCAGAAGCGAGTAAAAAATCAAAGAGTGCACATGCAGACCATTTTGCACATGAAAGACTTCTGTATGTGAATATGCAAATTAGAAAATTGCACGTTTTAGTGCAGATTGGGAAAAACCCATATGACTCAAGCCCAGGAATTCTGCATGGTGCAGAAGCACCCACGTAGAAGGAAATGCGTGCACATTAGTGGAGGAGCATGGGACTCACACGGTGAGTTACAGCCTTCCTTAGCCCCAATTTCCATCCCTCGAAGCAGGAAATTAAGACCTCTTTTAAGCCCCTCTGGCAAAGATACAATTTATTTTAAAAACTTAGGGTTGGACATTTCAGATATTTTAGGAATGTGTTGCACTGCATGAAATGTGGTGCAGATTACATGTTATGCGTATTGACATTAGCACATTTGAAGAAGCTTTTCTCCAAGCTGAGCTCTGCCTCTTCTGAAAATGTTTTTCACTCCTCCATCTGCGACGCCGTAAATTTGTCGAATCACAAGCAGGGACACTGCGAACTGGTCATTTTTTTGTAAAGTGCTACACATAACTGTAAAATAATCTTAAACCGCTTTAAGTAAGGGGATAAAGAATTTGTGTAGAGCCAAAAGATGCTGGTTCAGGTGTGATCAAGTAAGTGCATTCGACTATTCAATAAACTGCCTTCCAGTGTAGACAATGGTAAGTCTGCACTGGAGCAAGGAACTTTTGAGCATCATCAAAGAGTTCGCCCAACCCAACAGTGAGACTACAGACATCCCCTCCTCCCAGGAACTCTGCAAAAAACTCAGCTCCTACTTCCACCACAAAATCAAGACCATTTACGACAACTTCGACGACGAAAACCAACACGCGGAACCCTCACCTCCCACTCCTGACACCACGCAACCAACACTTGACAGCTGGACCGCCCTTACCACCAAGGACACCCTGAAGACAATGAAGTCAATCCACTCCGGGGCCCCCACGGACCCCTGCCCCCCTCACATCTACCACAGAGCCACCAACGTCATCACCCCTGAGCTTCGCTGAACCATCAACTGCTCCCTCGAGACTGCCTCCTTCCCCGATGACTGGAGACACGCGAGATCAACCCTCTCCTGAAGAAACCCTCAGCGGACCCCACCAACCTCAAAAACCTCAGACCCATCTCTCTACTCCCATTTTTGGCGAAAGTCATCGAAAAAGCCGTCAACAGCCAGCTCGCCTCCCTCTTTGAAGAAAACAACATCCTCGACACCTACCAATCGGCTTCAAGAAAAACCACAGCACCAAAACCACCCTCCTCGCCGTAACAGACGACATCCGCTCCCTCCTCGACAGAGGGGAGACTGTGGCCCTCATCCTCCTGGACATCTCTACAGCCTCCAACACAGTCTCTCATCGCACCCGAGCAAGCAGACTCTACGACGCAGGGATCCAGGACCAGGCCCTCCACTGGATCCACTCATTCTTCTTCAGCAGAATGCAGCAGGTCAGACTCCCACCCTTCCTCTCGGATCCCACACCGATCACCTGCGGAGGTTCCCAAAGATCCTCCATCAGCCCCACACTGTTCAACATCTACATGGCCCCGCTCGCCCCCATCGTCAGATCCCACGGACTCAACAATGTATCCTACGCAGATGACACCCAATCATCCTCTCCCTATCCAACGAACCCAACGTTTCCAAACATAACTTTCAAGAAGGAATGCAAGCATTCGCCAAATGGATGAAGAACAGCTGCCTACAACTCAACACGGACAAAACTGAAGTACTCATCATGGGCCCACACCCAGATGCCTGGAACTACACCTGGTTGCCCGCCGCACTCAGGAACCCACCCACCCCCCGGACCACGCATGCAACCTCGGAATTATCCTGGACCCCGAACTCAAAATGGACCGCCAAATCAACGCTGTCTCATCCTCCTGTTTCCACACCCTCTGACTCCTACGAAAGACCTTCAAATGGATCCCCCTTGAACACAGAAAGACCGTCACCCATGACCTCATTAGCAGCAGACTCGACTACGACAACGCTCATTATGCCGGAATCAACAAGAACCTCACCCGTAAACTCCAGAATGTTCAGAACGCCTCCATCAGACTAGTCCTCAACAGGAAACAGCCATTACAACGCAGTCATTACAACGACCTACCTTTACAACGCAGCTGTTACAACGCAACTGCCTTTACATCGCATGCCATTACAATGCATGCAATTACAACGCATGTCACTACAACACATGCCATTACAACGCATACCATTACAATGAATGCCATTACAACGCATTATAAGGTAAGTAATGGAGATTTGTTTAGTTTTAGGGTGGGTATGGGTTTTGGGGTATATGGGAATAGTAATTTGTACCCCTACACCATCCAACACTTTCCCTAATGTTGCACTCACTGGCGTGGGAATAGTAATTTTTACCCCTACACTATCCAACACTTAGTAATTTTTACCCCTACACTATCCAACACTTACCCTACTGTTGCACTCACTGGAGTGGGAATAGTAATTTTTACCCCTACACTATCCAACACTTACCCTACTGTTGCCCTAAAAGTATTATGCGTTGTAATGGTATGCGTTGTAATGGAATGCGTTGTAATGGAATGCGTTGTAATGGTAGTTTTTAAAAATGCATTGTAATGGCATGCTTTGTAAAATCATGCGATGTAATGGTATTTGCGATGTAAAGACTGCGTTGTAAAAGCATGCTTTGTAATTGCATGCGTTGTAACGTCATATATTCGTCCTCAACCTACCGCGGCACTGCCACATCACCCATCACCCAACACCAACATACACTACATTGGCTCCCCATCAAGAAGAGAATCACCTTCAAGCTTCTCACCCATGCCCACAAAGCTATCCACAACACCGGACTTGCATACTTGAACTACCACCTCACATTCCACGCACCCCAAAGATCCCCCCACTCAGCCCAGCTCTCCCTTGCTATGGTGCCTCGCACGAAGAAGACCAGAACAGGAGGTTGTTCCTTCTCCTTCCTCACGGACAAGACATGGAACACCCTCCTGCTCCACCTCAGACAAACACGAACACTCTACAGGTTCACGAAGGACCTCAAGACCTGTCTCTTCAACGGATCTCCTTGAACATAATGGACCTGCGCCCCCCCCCAGCGCCTTGAGACCCAATCGGGTGAGTAGCTGCGCTTAACAAACCTATGATTGATTGATTGATAAGTGGACACCTGTGTACTGCACTTTTTATGGAGCACTGTAATCTTAAATAATTATGAATGTGTTCTGCACACAGAACAGTACTGCATTATTGATGGTCTTCCCATGCATCTGGGAAGTGATTCTGCAATCAGGGAGTTTATACTAATACAAAGAATTTAGTCAAAGTTTGCTCCGTTTCTCTCCTGAACTAGTAGAATCAGATGATGGTGGTAAAACAGGATTAATCTATCCAGGAGATCCCATCTTTCAAGGGACTTGTGTTCCTTTTGTCGTTTTCCTCCTACAGAAGATGTATTTTTTTTATCAGGCTTTAAGAGATAAGTAGGGCTCAAAGGTACCTTCGCAGAGGGTGAGTAAGGAGGGCGTCAGACAAATAAGCCACGACAACCCTGTGTAGTCTCTCTTTGTTCCTGTTCTGACACCCGCGACAAGCAACGCCGGCAAATTGCCACTCATGTATCCCCCATTTTTAAGCTTAAGGTCTAGGCTATGACTGCAGTGGTGGGCTGAAAGCCTGGAAAACCAACAGGATGGTCTAATGTTTGGTGCCTTATCTAGAATTATAACTGTGTCTACAAAGACTGTTACTAGAGGTTTGGAGTTGGCTAAAAAGGGTAAACTCGTGCCGGTCATGGCCTTCTAGCCCTACCATGGGGTTGCTCATTGCTGAAGATATGCCTGCATTCTATCTTTCTTTGGTGGTGCTGTGGGGGTGGAGGGGGGGATCAAGCTTGGTCACGGTTTCCACTTATAGGCAGATGGCATCTAAGAGTATGAACCAACAAGTTGTCAACATGCTTCTGAGTGACACGTGCATATCATGTAATTGTGTGTGGACGGTGTATCATGCAATATTTACATGCTGCCAGCCGCTGCCGGTCCACTAGGGCTGAGGGGCCACGCTCCCCCACCTTTTGCCCTTCACGTACATTCTCTGTCAGGCTGAGCAAAGGTCGGCCTGACAGACACTGTTTATTTTCAGGTCAGGCAGCCAGAAGCCAGACATGCGCTAAATGCGCAGACTCCTGGCTGCCTGAGCTGAACTTTGCTGGGCTGAAGAAGTCACAGCTCTTGTGGGCGTGACCTCCTCAGCTCAGGAAAGGTCCCTGAGGCCCTCCCCTCAGTGACGAGGGGTAGCGTCACTGATTGCCTCGCACCTGGGCGATTCAGTTTTAAGCTCTGAAACGCCCAGGGTTGAGTGTCAATCAGTGACACTTCATCACAGAGTGGGGTGGGGTCAGCAGTCTCACTGACCCCATCCCACTCTGTGATGACGTTGGGACTGCTGCCTTCCCTCATTAGGTCAGCCAACGAGGGAAGGCAGCAGTCCCAAGCCTCCTGGGACCTCTGGGGCAGAGCTGCAGGTAAGTGTGTATGTTTTTTTAAAATTAATGTTTGGTGCGTGCGTGTATGTATGAATGTTTGGTAATGAGTGTTGTGAATGGATGTGTTTGTGTGTGTGTACGCGCGTGAATGCATGGCTGTGAGTGTGTGCGTGTGAGTGTGTGTCACTTCCGCCCCTCTCCCTCCTAAACTTAACGGCCGCCACTGCATGCTGCCCTTAAATGATGAAAAATACAAAAGTTTCATAACCATGTGTAGGTCTAAAGAAAATTTTGCATATTTTCTGTGTCGAGTAAAAGATCTATGACCAAGCTGAAATCAGATATAATTGTTGTTTGCGTCAGCCTTTCTCCCATTTAAATTTGGGGGAGGCGTAAAAGTGCGTGCACGCACAGACTATAATGCGTGTTACTGCGTAGGCTAATTTAATGGCCATGTAAACTTCCAGAGGCAACAGGCAAGAGAAGACTCATCTATATTCCCCTGTCAAAGGAAGTAGATTGTGGTGCCGAAGCACGTTTGGATTCAATATGAACGTTTTTGGCACATTAGATCACTCTGTGGGAAGATAAAAGGGAACCTGATCTTTGCCACTTCCGGGCTGCAAGGCCACATTCATTGCAGCACCATCAAGGTGGAATATTAAACTCTACAAAACCTATTGCTCGCAGGAGTTGATAGCTGGCCCCGCATGACCCACAAGGCTAAAACACTAACTTGTACATTGCTTCTCTGTCAGCTTCCATTGATGGATGCCAGGCTCTTACACAAAACGCCACAGCAGTCAAGTTTCTAGTTCACATGGACCATTTAACAATTTAAAATCATGAGGAGTATTTGCATGTTCTCTTTTTTTGTCAGATCCGATTGGATGAGTTTAACTGTATAACCGAAAGAGGCGAGCAATTACTTTTTTGATAATAAACTTGCCTGTCTAGAACATTCGGCTTTGCAAATTTTTATTCACTATTCCCTTTGTTATTTAGCATTGAATACAGACAAACCATATTGCCCTTTTAGAACATCCAAGCAGCAATCGGGAAATTTATATTCATTGAACATTAAAAAGTCATAAAAGCCATGTTAAGGTTTGTCAATCTGTCCATTTTTATCGGGAACTAATTAATTGCCAGACCCATTATAATCGTTGTACAAGTGTATTACACTGGCACAATATTTGTGATATTGAAATATAATTAAGCATAATCTTACCAGTAAACAGAGCTCGTTGTCAGACTTTAAAGGGAAAATGTAATAATTCAGGAAAGAATTTGCATGACACCTGGCTTTGCATTAAACAGATCTTAAGGATTGGGGTATATAATCGCTTTAGGAAGGGTGCACCATGACTCCCTCCTTTTTTATTTATATTAGAAAAAAAAGCGGAGACTACTAGACATTGGTGAAGAAAAATGGTGAATGGGACAGAATGAGAATAGAATGTTTTTTTAAAAATGTGAACAGTAACAAAATTGATAAGGAGCGGGATAACATGGCAATAGAAATGAATGGCGAGGTTGTGAATGTTAAAGAGATCCAAAATAGAAAAAATAAGAAACTATGAGCTGGGCACACTCACATCTGCAGGACCATGTGGTGGGCATCGCGGTTCTCCACTTTTGCCGAGCACTCTGCTGGCCAGGGATGGGTGAAAACCACTGCCTCCAGCTCTCCTGCTTTTCAGCTCTTCTGGGGCAGGAAGAAGGGGAAAGAGTGTGGTTCGTCCCCAGTATGCGTGAGGAGCACCTCTCCTCACAGGGCCTTGGAGCGCTAGCCCCAAGGGCTCCCTGAGTGCTGACCTAGACTACAGCAACTCGCTAGTAACCAGAATTCGTAGAATAAACCTGGTCCCTCTGACCGTGACAACTCTTCAGTCCACTTAGTCACCATCACCCCTATACTGAACACACTCAAGTAGCGCCCCATTGAGTCAAGAAGCGCATAGGAGCTGGCTGGCTGGCTAACCCGCAACCATCACCTTAGGAGGCTCCGGTTGTCTTCAAAGTATCAACTCTCTGGGACTGGAAACACCTTCTTTAAAAAAAAAAAACAGAACTATAAACCAAACCTCCACTGGGAATGCTCCCAAAAACGAAATCAAATCCCTACTGCTATTAGGACCAACCACTCCCATGATTCTTTCAAAACAGAGACGCAATAATCCTTCTCTTACAACAGCATCTCCCATCTTATTAAATATTTGCCCATTAATCAGTCACATATGTGGACTAGCTCAGTGCTTCCCCTGAGGAAACTACACTTTTCTATTTATGCTGTTCTCCATTAGTCAGTTATAGTTATGTTTGAGCTTCCTCACTCCTGAGATCTACAGTTTTGTTGCACCCCTATTCTACTCATGAATTCAATGTCATTAGTACTGTTTTTTATTAATGACCTACATAAGCACTCTGATACCATTGCACTATACAAGAACTCAAATAAATAAATAAAGTGTTCCTCACTGGTCCCCACCAGCGGTGGGGGCTACCAACCCATCTCCCCACTGCTAGTGGACAACTTTTAAGTGCAGTGCGGGCTAAAACAGCCTCCATGGGTTGAAACTAGTTGCGCATGAGTTCTTCTGGTCAGACGTGTTCCTCCAGCACCTAGGGTGCTCATGCTGAGTGACAGAGTGCCAAATACAAGAAATCTCGTCATTTTCGGATATCTTGATATATGCAGAGTCAATTTTAACAGGCCTTGTTGCATTGTGCTCTTTGTGGGACATTGCACCCACCTGAGTTATCCTTCTAGGGCCTTCTGACCCCCAGTGTTTTAGTTTAAGATTCCTACTAAATTCCACAGCCTCTGGAACTGCTGCATTTTCCTCCTTAGCAGTTCAGCTGTGTGGGCCTGCACCTGCCTTTCTGTTCAGCCCTCTTGGTCTCCTGACTGTGGACCTTCTCGGCAGCAGCATCCAAAGGTCCTCCGAGACAGACCATTCTCTTTGCCTGCTCTCCCCAGCCACCCAGGCATTTCCATCACTTGCAAGGTGAATGTATTTCTAGCTTGAAGTTTGAAGCACCCACTCCTGCAGCCTTCACAACCGAAACATTTCACAGAAGTTCAGGGGATCCCGAACTTCAAGGTGTCCAGCAAGTTCACCCACTACTGGACCTGAGAGGGATTCGGGGAGTTTGCGATACCAGCGTAAAAAGCAGGAGTCTTCAGACTCCTTGTAGGGGTGCTTGGGCTTGTCATTTCTCCATCTTTCACAGGCTTCTTATCAGATCTCTAAGGGTGTGGAAGTGCTTAAGGAGGGTCGTGGAGTTTGTTTCATTTTGATAAGCATCCATTCAATCTGGCAGTGCCACATCACCCCTACACGCCTTATGCCACTCTCAGGAGCCCGCTCACTGTCTGTTCTACCCCTGAGTCAGACAATTGTCCTCCTTTCTCAGCACGCACATGTGTGCAGATGTTCATGCATCACCTGCTTATAACCTGTAACCCCAGCTGCACAGCAGTTGACCTTACTTAATAGGGCATTGGAGGTTACAGCTCAAAACAGGTTCAAGTAGAGACCACAGCAGGAGACCAAACTGGAGGCCTAAAAGCAAGAAAATCATGTTTTTTTATAGGTTAGACACATATCCCTTATAAGGTGTGAACTATTCAAGAAGAAAGAATTTGTTAAATGAGCTTAACATACCTGGCACTTGTAATATATACATAAAGTAATGCCATAAAGAAAGAGCTGCCAATCTGTAAATTGATGGTTTCATTAAGAAAGAGATATTTTTGTATTTAAAACTTTCTATGCAATTAAAAAAAGTGATAAAGTGCGCAATAATTCTACCATTAGGGGCAACTATACATTTTCTAAAGCAATAGCAACTACTCTTAGGCCTCCAATACAAGTAAAGGTCTAGACTAGTTTGTAGAGGGATCGGAATTACTAGTTGTGTGAAAATTATCACAGCCTTGCAGTTTTCTCTCATAAATTCTGGCAGTCATTCCTGGAACAATGTAATGGAAGAAAAGGCCTGGAAAAAAGGAAAAACATTTCAAATTCGGGGAGTTTAAAAAAAAAACAATTTGCAAGCTGTCTCATTTTCCTATTGAAAACTCAGAATAAGAGGTATTTACCAAATATGGAAAATACCTCACCGTGTGGTAATGGTATTTGCCATGTTTGGTAAATACCCCACCCACCCTATTTCAATACCAATAAGCCTGTAATGAGGGCCTTAGTAGATTATTTCAGTTTAATGAAAGTAAGACAATCTGATAGACAAGAAAGAAAGGGGCATATGGCGCAATGCCCTGCACCATATTTACGTAGTGGCGTTAAGCCACTTTTTGTGGCCTAACGCCACTTTGCAAATATGGTACCCATTCATGCAGGTATCTCCGTGAAAGGGGCATGCAATGGGTGTTGCTATGGGTGTTTCACCACAACACCCATTGCTTTTTGACGCTGCCCCAGATTTACAAGGAGGTGTAAATCTGAGGCAGCACCAAAAACTAACACCATTCAAAAGCAGGCATCAGAATGGCACAACGAGGAGAAATACTTTTATTTCTCCTCGTTTTTGCTTTTTCTATGTGTGCTGCATCTTGCAGCACACATAGAAAGCGCAAAATGCCATTAATGATTGTTTATGTGCAGGAAGGTGTCCCTTCCTGCACTTAAACATTCATTAAATAATGGTGATTTGCTACTTCTATGTGCTGCAGGATGCACATCATAGAAGTAGCAAATCGCCATTATTAATTGTTTATGTACAGGAAAGGATACCGAAGCAATAAATAAAATAAAATAAATACTGCACCTCCGGGTATTATATTAACAAGCGCTTTATTGATTGGGGCCTGATATGCACAGTGCTACACACTTTAAAATAAAGTAATGAACAGTATGTGATTGCTCAAGTTTATTTTATTAGAGCAGTTTTTTAGCTCTCGTCTAGGCAGCGCTTGCGCTGTCTCTTCGAGACATGCTGTATTCAGGTATGGACTTGAAGTTCCGCCTACTCTCCACCCATATTTTTCATTTGCTTGTGTCATTGTCTTTTGTAAATGTTAGCTTCTGATGTGTTAATAGGCTTATTAGTCCCTCCTTAGTACCTCCCTTTACTCTGTTGTTACCTCCCATGAGGACTGGCCCTCTTACATGTGTCCTTACTTGGGAGCTTTCATTAGCAGTTCGGAGAATTATTTACTTAATTAATGTACACAGCACTCACGGGATGCCAGCCTCAGCAATGGCAGCCATTTCCTGCCTAACAGACTTGGCATTTCTTGGTTTCCTACTCATCAGATGCCTTCCAAGGGTGTCTGTTAGGGCCCGTCCCCCTCCTCATTTTATGTTTACTTTGTGGCTGGCTTGTTTACTTTGAATTGCTCTGGCATCATTCTCCCCACCATTTGTTTAAACTGACACTTTTTCAATGTATTTGTTAGGAGTTTAATTTTATTTATTTGTATTGGCATGTTTTTTGTAGAGCCGATGCTGAGACTCGAACCCGGTTGCCCAGGACCAAAGTCAGCAGCTCTGTTTGCTAAGCTGGAGGCACAGTTAGGCACTTCCCTCCAACCCTGACTCATCAGATGCTTCCAAAAGTGCCTCTGCACTTCTCGCTCCTATAGTGACACAAGGCATTTGCATCTCAGCAGACGCGGGTGCCCATACACTTCCCCCTCCCACTTGTTTAATCTCTTAATCTCCTTGTGCCATTACCCACACTACCTCACACCCTTCGCACGACAGTGCATGCCCGACCCCACCACCGCTCCAAGTATGAAATGCTCTGAAACTTAATTTACCATAGCATGAAAATGATGAGAGGCTAAATCCCTTCAATGCTGCATACGTAACATTTCAGGTGAGGTAGCAATCCTTCTCTCTCGCGATCTGGCTGAAATCGATCACTTACCATGTCTTATATTTAGGAATATTTTTGCATTGGCTGTAAGAATCAAAATTACATTCAGTCAAGCATGTACTTTGGTGCCTGAAAAAAGTCTTGCCTGTACAATAATTTAAAAAATGCGATGTTAAAAGCATGAAACTCCCGCAACTCTCACTCTCTGTAAAACTTAACCCAATTCAACGTCGATATCATTACTTCAACATGAAAGGGCCTTTAAATATACGTACAGGAGTTGCCAACTCCAACATGGCAATAGGTGCGGGGGGACGACAGAGGTGGCCATGTTGATGTTGGCATTCTTTGAAGTTACTTTGTTACCCATGGGAGGGGCTTTCTGACACAGGAGTCAGTGATGTGATGGGGCACCCAGGAGTGGGTGGGGAATCAGCGGTGGAGCAGGATGGAATAGGGATTTATTTATTTATTTTAAAATTGTTGTATAGCGCGAACAAGACCCTGAAGGGTATCAGAGCGCTTCACCTAAAGGAAGGGAAGAACAAAAGTAAAGGGGACATTGCAGAGGGGTTAACAGAGGATAACATAATGAACTAATAACAATGTACAAGGATGAAAACAAACATTAGGGTATGGTAGGGTATGACAGACAACCCTGAGTATTACAGTTGTTAGGCCAAAAAAGAGCGTAGTCAAGGACATTTAGAAAGCAGACGAACCATGGCCATTTAAGGCAAGAACTTGTGCGTTAGGATTATTTTTACTTCATGTTTGAAAGCAGCCGTGTAGGGGATTCTGCGGATTTCCGGTGGGAGAGAGTTCCAGATCTTCGGTGCCGAGCCAGAAAAGGCTCTGAGCCTCGTTCTCTTTTTGCGAAAGGTCTGAGGTTTCAGTAGGAGAGAATTTGCACTTCTTGTTGGTCTACCCCCTCCTGATAGTTCTAGTTTTTCAGCCAGGTAACCAGGGGGTTTGAAATGGGGGGCTTTGTGCGTCAAACAAGCAATCTTTAGTTGTATTATTGCTTCGTTGGGTAACCAATTTAGAGATCTTAGGGCTGGGGATATGTGTTCATTTCTTTTTGTATCAGTGATCAGTCTGGCAGCGGCATTCAAAGAAGCCCTGAGCGGGGCCAAGGTATATTTGGGGAGGCCACAGAGCGTTGCGCTACCATAGTCTAGCCTCGGCAGGACAAGCGCTTGAACCACCTGCTTGAAGTCCTCTTGAGGAAGGAATGGTTTTCGATTTTTAAGAATCCTCATTTGGTGGTTAGCACCCTTACACATCTTACTAATATGATTCTTCATGTTCAAGTGCGAGTCCAGGGTGATTCTGAGAGATTTGGCTGATTCAATGATATGAGGGGAGAAGTTGAAGGCAGTGAGGTGTTACATCCAGAGGTCTATCTTGGGGATGTGATTAGGAGGAGATATAAGAAGGAATTCTGTTTTGACGGTGTTGAGCAGGAGGTGGTTCTCAGTTAGCCAGTTTTGGGTAATCGTCAAGGTGGAATCGAATGAAGTGAAGTCTTCAGAGGAGGTGATTTTCAGGTAAAGTTGTGTGTCATCTGCATACATATGAAAAAGAATGTTCATGGATTTTAGAGCATTGGCTAGCGGTTCTAGGAAAATATTAAAGTGCATGGGAGAAAGGGCAGACCGTTGAGGGACCCCCATGGAGACTGTAGAAGGCTGAGAAAGGGTTTGATTCACCTTGACTCTTTGGGATCTATTGTGAAGGAAGGACGAGAACCATTGCAATACCAGACCGGAAAGGCCCATCCTGTGTGTCCAGAATAACTAAGAGGTTATCGTGATTAACTGTGTCGAATGCTGAGGAAAGATCAAGGAAGATTAGGAGGCAGGATTCATTATGGTCGAACATTTTTAAGATGTCATCCATAATGTGAATGAGCACCGATTCAGTGCTGTGACTGCTCCGAAAACCAGATTGATGTTGATCCAAGAGATTGAAATTCTCAATGAACGTGCAGAGTTGCGATTGCACACATTTTTCTAGGAGCTTAGCCAAAGTGGGGATGTTGGAAATGGGACGAAAGTTGTTGAGGTCAGTTCTCTCTGCATCAGGTTTTTTGAGAATGGGTGAAACCTGAGCTGCCTTTAGACATTCGGGGATCTTGCCTTGAGATAAGGAAGCGTTGATAATCTTTGTCCAAAGGGGGATGAAGGCATTCTTGATTTCTATGAAGACAGACAGTGGCAACAAGTCGCTGAAGTGATTAGAAGGGTTGATGCTAAAAAGACTTTTGTGGATATCGTTTTCACTGAGGGGAGTGAAGGAGCCCCAAGTGGCCTTGTTCTTGGTGCTAATACTAAGAGGCCTTAGCCTCTCAGAGAGGGCAGGATGAGCCGCACTCTCAAATGATGTAAGAAGGGCCTTCTTGGATTCAAGGTCAAGACTGATGAGTTTAGTTTTCTCCATAAAGAAGACAGCCAGGTTGTTGCATGAAGGAGAGTTCTCCTGAGTCAAGGTGGTTGGGTGCTTTCGCTGATTGCTGTTTGACAATTTCAAAATGTTTCTTAGGGCGATTTGAGGCTTGAATAAGTTGGGCTCTGAAATAATCGGCCTTAGTAGTCTTGATTTTTTTATTGTAGGAGCTCCTAACCGATCTAAGGGCTTTTAGAAGATCCACAGAAGGTTTTGACCTCCATGGACGTTCAGCTGCCCTTAAGTTGCGGCGTTCAGAGGTTAGGTTGTCGTTGAACCAGGGTTTGGAGATTTTGGAGGAGGCATTTTTTTGTTGTAGAGGTGCTATTGAATCCATGATACCAGATATAGTGGCGTTAGAAGTCAGTGAGATCATGTACATCAGTCATGTCATCTTGGGAAGACAAAGCATTTTTACATTCAATTGCTAGACATTCCGTGTTAATATTCCAGAGGTCCCTTTTCCACTGTTTAATTTTCTTTGGTTGATCCCTTTTCCGTATCACCTCCCTGTTAATAAAGAAGAAGATGCTGTAGTGGTCAGACCAATCACAAGGGGTAATGTCCTCCAATATGATGGTATCGCCTTTTGAAATGATGAGGTCCAGAATTTCTCCTTTGTTGTGAATTTGCCGGTCACAGAATTGGGTAAGGTCTAGATCAGATAAGAATGAGTTAAGGCAGATCACCGCTTGGTCATTAGGATTAGACCAGTGAAGGTTGAAATCACAGAGGTAGATTTGGGATACTGAGGGGTCATCATTGGAAGAGATGATTTCCATTAGTTGTACAATGAAGAGGAAGTTATCGCCAGGAGAGTGGTAGAAAGTATGAAGTTTGCAACCCGGGAGGTGATTACTAGATATGTTGAGGCAAAGGTATTCCACTATGGATGAGGTGGAGGTCTCCATGTGGGAAACATAGTGTGTTCCGGTGTATACAAGCTAGTCCACCGCCCTGTTTCTTAGTTCTATCTAGACGGATTATGACATGACTAGGAGGCACTAAGAGGCCTCCTAGTCATGGTGGAGGTGGAGAAAGGATTTAGCCATGTTTCCGTGAGGATGATGATATCTAGCTCATTGTTTTGGATGAGGTTGAAGATATCTGAAGCATGTTTGCTTGCTGATCTACTATTGAGTAATGCGCATTTCAGGCGTATAGGCGTGTGTGATGTAGGAGTCTGAGTGATGTTCACAAGCTTTAGGTTGTTGCTATTTATGACTCTGCGGTTGCTAGAGGGTTCCCTGGTTGGATTGGCGGGAATGGTTTGAATTTGAGCCATAGGGCTCTTGTCGGTGTCTAGAGTGAACGAGTAAGAGCGGAGTAGATCCTCGATATCACGGGACGCAAGTTCGACCATCATTCTTCTAGGGCGGGAGGGGGTGTTAGGGAAGGGTAGGGTTTTAGAGATAGGGTGCGAGGAGTGCTGGTCAAGGCCAAAGGGAGCACTGGCGGGGACTGTGGGCAGCTTTCCTAGGGAACTAAGAGAACTGAGCAAGGGCAGATGGTCAAGTGAGAGGGCTATCAGTTCATGTAATTCGTGAGAGAGAAGGTTCACTTGGAGAGATAACTTGTCCAGATGCGCACCAGGTCTGAGTGTTGGAATGGCTGCCGGAAGGTGAAGCAGATCTCTAGGGAAGGGGCAATCTCTCAGACCCTTGGTGAGCTACGGAATCCGGGAGTTATCTGGACTTTAACAAGATTTGTCTCTGTTTCTTTGGCTCTTTGCAGCCTCCTGTCAGCTGTGCTTGCAGGTGGGAAGTTACCTGTGTGTATTCCTTGGAGGTAGGCTCTGCTATGCCATATGTAGAAGTGCTGGAGAAATAAAGAGCTGCCATTGCTTGCTTCCTTGCAGTGTGCATGGGCACTTTGGGCACATGGCCTTTCCTATAAGTAACCACTACTATTTCCATGGCAGATCATCTGCTGTGAGTGAAGGCAGCATGACACTGCAACAAGACTCTGGCAGGAGCACTCACACAATGCATGTGTCTACTCTCTATTTCTTAGATCGATTCTGCAGAGTCGCAAATAAGTTTCCAGGAAACACAGGATCGCGAAGCCTGGTGAAAGAATTCTCGGAATCCAGTGCTTAAAGTGGTCAGGCACAGAGTACCTGCACTTTAATTTCAAAGGCATTTCTCAGCAGGGGTGCAATACTTTTTTAACAGTAGCATACTGGCACTTCTCAATAGCAAACAGGCGCTCTGGGATAGTGAGTACCTACTCTTTTATATTTTATTTCAAGCACTGTTCGGATCCGATACGTGTATTAAGATCATACCTAAAATTGCAATGCAACATTTAAGGTGCTAATACTATTGAGAGCAAGTCTTTTTCACCTGGACATACGCGATCTGTAGTGATGTGGAGGATTGTTTGAATCGTGGATTTATTAATTTACATTCAAGTACTTGCAGGATTTCGAGTTGGGGTTATTAATATGCACGCAGGTTGCATTTTGTATTGAAGTCATGATAATTTTACTTGGCTCCATGCATGTGATTCAGCAAAATGCTAGGGATAGCAGAAGGGACATCATACGTCATTTGACCTTAATAACATCAAAGGTGTGACATCACATAACCTTTGAACCTGAATTTTCCCTCAAGGTTATGTCATATGACCTTAAGCCATTTAACATCACAATAAGTGAGTTCAGCTTGCTGCATTTATTAATGTAGGCTGAAACTGTACGCTTTTGGATTAATTAATTCATATATATCGATATAGGTCAGACCCAGGGCTTTAGGTGGGATGAAAAAGGGTCTCTAAAAGGGGCGTGGCCAAAGAAGTGTAACTAGCAATTTCTTCAAAGAGGCATGGGCTATATATTTAAGGGCATGGCTTAAACATGTAAACTGAAATCCTGTGCTACACACAGCATGCCACGTAACCAGTATTTTGGTGCCTCTCTGTCAGTTTTCTGCTATTGCATCTAAACCTATAACACAACAACAGACACACGCCTAAAACAAGCCACGCCTGTTAGTTTTGCCAGTGCTCATTAGCAGTGTCAAATAATTGAATCAGACCACTTATCTAATGTCCTAACTCATGGTAAACCTATTCACCAGTTTACGGTTACTACATTTTTATGTATGTATGCATGTGAAGCTCAAACCGGTAGAAGTGAGATTGTTGAGTTCTCTGGCTTACTTTGATCACCATGATATAAGCAATACATCAGACATATTTTGTTGGGCTGTCCATTACCAGCGATCTTTCACTGAAGAGCCTTTTACTCTTGTTGAGAACTGCCCTCTTCCATGGTTCTGACTACCTCATGGTATCTCTTAGTTCTTTGTTAATTGTTCCCGGACTACTACGTATTTGTGCGAATCAGATATCCATCATAAGTTCTACACATGTGATTTTTGTTGGTTCTCTAACTGACAGACAATGGGAGGATCTTGCAAACACAACGCCCATAGTGCAAAGAAAGCCATATTGCACAAACATGGCATGCTTAGCTGTGACACAAGAACTGGGACACACCAACATGGTATAAAAGCTCACTTGCAATAAAATAACATACTAGTTTCATTTGCACCTTGATTCCCCTCTGTACCCCATTTTTCTTTTCTCTTCTCCCCCCCTCCTTAGTGCACTGAATTGCACTGTTTAGTGCTTATACGCCCTGATCTCAAACTGTGTTCACGTTGTGTGACTCTGTTTCAATCAATAAAAAATTACAAACAAAAAAATTATAACACAGCTGCGGCTGCTGCAGGTAAGAGTGGTAGGGTGGTGGGGCCGGCTGGGGGGCATTTCGAGAGATGACCACGAGGGAAAATTAATTATTTATTTCATTTTCCCTTGTGGTCGTCTCTCGAAATCCCCCCCCAGCCGCCCCCACCGCCCCACCGCTCTTACCTGCAACGGCGCCGCTGATATAACATAAATAGCTGTGACACACCAACTTAGCAAGCATGCACATTTCTGGCACATTAACATTATATTTATAACTGTCACATCTCTACATATCATGCACATCTCTGACATACTAACATGACGTATAACTGTGACATACCAACATCTCATGTACATCTCAGGCACTCTAACAAGACTAAGCAGAAAGCACTATCCGATGCGTCAAGGCATAACGGGTTTAAAAAACACACTCCAGTGCATGTTCCCTCATCACTGCACGGAAAGCCAAGTAGGCATCCTCAGTGCCTGCTTTTACAGGTGCATATATATATAATCACCAAACGTCTTCCCTGTGTTGTGCTGATTATCTTCAGCTGGGGACGTCATTATTCTGAAAAATACACGTGAGCAACGCGTTTCAGTAATGTTTTTTTGTTTCCTCCCACCCCAAAACAAAACACATGGGTAACAGACATTGTCATTGACAGCGCCAATAGCTCTAACTCTCACAAATGCGAGACCGATTGCATTGCAAATGCTTGTTTTTCTAGCGGTGAACTAAAGATTTCTAATGTAGGTTCGTTATCAGGGCCCGATTAAGTGTCTCCTAGAAGGGACCGAGGGTACATTAGCGAAGGCGCTTTAGAGCCAGATTACAGATGCCTTCTGTTCTGAATGTCACTTGGAATGAACCCGGCTGAACAGCAGCAAGGTCACACTGCACAACAGAGCAAAAACCCCGCGACATGATTGGTGTTTGACAAATTGACAGTCGCGAAGGCTAATTGTTCTTCTGACAGGGCTCTTGCCGAGCGGCTCAGCTGCAGAGATGTTTTTTCAGGGAACCCTGTCTGGGGAAGTCAGGGGAAGACGGAACGCTCTTTATCAGAGACTCCGAAAGTCTTTGAAATGTTGACTGATGTGAAACATGAATACAGCTTGTTTGCAGCTGAAAGCGGGATGATGCCTCTTGCTTTTGTTTGCAGAGGAATTTGAATATGATAAAAGGGGAGAGAGAAAACAAGGTGTAGAATCGTGGATCAAATATTGTTTATGGGAAAATCGGAATGCTGCTTGTAATCATCTTTTGATGGATTTGCCCGGGTATGTGCACGCCTCTTTTACAGGGATGCTGCGTCGGCAAGCTACAGTGCCGTTGTGACACTTCTCAAAGTAGCGCTTGGATGAAAGCACTTTACAGAGTGAATAAATACTTCACGGTAATGAAAAGTACACTACACAAGAACTAATGAGCACATGCATTTTCTATTGTAATTAAGGGGTTAAGCACTTCCATCGCAACAAGGCAAAGGGGAGGTAAGTCCGAAGAACAACAACATTTTGCATGCCTTTTTACTAGTTAAATTACCACATTTGTGTGAAATATATTTATCCAGGGTAGAAAGTACGCCTATTGGATGCGTGAATGTTGGGCAAGAATGAACTTGCAGGGCCCAATTCATGATGCCATGTGCACATGTATGTTTAACTGTCATGTGGAACTGGCATGATTTATGAGAGAACATTAACACATGTATTCACAAAACACGAATTTACACTCCGAGGCTTGTTTACTCATAAGTATTGATTAGTCCAGCGTAGGAGTAAATCTGCTCCCATGAGCAGGGAGTGTAGTTTTATGGCTGGAATACCCTGGAAGGTAGGTGCACACCTGCAAACCTGTAAGTCAGTCTAAGCTTACAAACTTTTTCTCAGCCTTATCCGATCCTGGAAATGGTCAGAATTTAAAGTCTGCCGAGAGTAAATCTAGTTCCATGGTGGGAATATATAGACATGAGCCCTAAAATTGGTGGTGGATGATCCACCAATATTTCCCTGTGGAAAAATAATACATTTGAAAAGGGCAATTGCACTCATGGAAAACATTTCAGCTTGCAGAATTCTCATTGCAACGCAGGCACCCTTGCAAAATGGCGCAAGGGTGCCTGCGCTGGCGTATGGCAGCCAATTGTGCACCAGCGCAGGGGAAAGCTCACAGATGCATCGTATTGTTGTTAATACTACGCATCCATTTGCTTTCAAAATGACTCAGCTCGGCCCAGCAAAATGGTTAGCGGTGCCGACCTGCGTCATTATCTTGTAAATGAGAGGCCTGAGTGCCTAGCTATTGGTATCCAATAGAGAGTTATCCAATAGAGAGTTTGTAAGACTGTTGCCATTTATTTATTTGGGTGTAGGCAGAGGAGAGGTCTCACTGCTGCATTTTGGGATTGTTGTAGTTTCTGTATAGGGATCCACTGGCCTCCTGTAGATACAGGCTCTTGGTATAGTCGACCATGAAGATCACTAGTTTGCAGCTGTTGTTGGCGTGCAAGTTATGGTAAGATGCATATCAATGTTCCATTGCATAGAGGCTACTCCTAGTGAAATCAATGACATGTGGAATCAGGGACAGGTGTGAGTCCATGGTTACCTAGAAATTCCTCACTTCTTGTGACGTGGCATCAAGTTAGTCGAGGCATATGGTCATATGTTGGTGTTCGTGCCACTGTCTAAAGGTCTGTCTTTTTTTGCTGCATTGAGTTTTAGGTAATTATTCATCAGCCATATGCAAGGAGGCATTCCTCAGGTCTTGACATTGGAGGTCCTGTGGAGTGCCGACTTTTAGGGTGATTGGGTGTAATCTACATTGATGTAGCATGTCAGTTTGAATGATTTAATCAGATCCGGAAAGGGGGTTAGGTAGACATTGAATAAAAGAGGAGAGATGATGGACCCTTGGGGGACACTGCAGTGCAAGGTGCCAATGTTAAGGGTGGAAGGAATACCAGGCATTGTCTGTATTTGAGGTACGGGGTAATCCATTTTAGAGCATTGTCACATATGCTAAGGTGTTGTAGTCTGTGTGTAGTGGTTGACCATGTTGAACGCAGCTGATGAGTCCAGTATTAGTAATGCTACAACAGCATTCTTGTCAACCGTAAGTTTAAGGTAATACTACATGGATATGATAGCCGATTCTGTTCCTCTGCCTCATCTGCATCTAGGCTATTGACCTGATAACAGGTTGTTTCCCTTGGAGAGGTGGCTAACGACCACTCTTTTAATCAATTCATCCATTAATGTGCCATTTGAATTTGAGTTCTAGTTTGCTATGTTAAATGATTCAAGATTCTTCGTATTGAGGCAGGAGGTCTTTAACTAAGATGGGAAGGATGCCTGTTGTATGGATTTATTTAGTAAGCATCTGATTACTTATCCACCGTTTCTAGAAATATATCTATAACAATTTTAAGGGGGCAAGGGCTCACAGTGATCCCAATGGCCTGCTTGCCTTGACATGTTTACATAATTCCTTTTCAGCGAGCATATTGAAGGTGTTAAAAGATGGTTGATCACTTGTGGCTGTGTCTATGGTGGTCTTATTCTTTAGACAGCAGTGTTAGCAGTTTTTGTCTTAAGGTGAGCTTCTAGTTTTTCAATTTTTGGGATGAGCTCTTTGGAGATTTTGTCACAGAAGGCCTAAGAGTGTGGTCTCTGCCAGGATGTTACGTAGCTCCTTCGATGGGCAGTCTGCATCCTTTATATTTGTAGAGCAGTGTTGCTTTTCATAATTCTGTTTGTGACTTTATATGGTCTGTTTTAAAAATGTAGTTGAATTTTGTCCTCCAATTGCATTTTATGTTGCAAAGTTCTGTTCTCATTTCATTACAGTTGCCCCATGTCATTTTTTCGTGGATTTAGGTTTGCTTGTTGTCTTTAATGGTATGTAGACCTGCGGATGGCCAGTTGTAGAATGCAGACAATATCTTCGCTTGTTCAGCTGAAGACAATGACATGATGTTCGTTCCAGGTCACTGGTGAGCTACTGGTTACCAAGGCATGTCCAGTAGTGAAGAAAGGGACTTTTAGCATGTGCCGCATGAAATGAGGGGCTCCAGAAACAATTTGTTTGCCCAGGATGGTGCGGGCCTCAAAGTTTGATGTTATGAATGTAGTTGGTGTTACACACTGCTTGTCAAACTAGATGGTAAAGTCGCCCAGGATGTCAGAATGTACAGGTTGGGATAATTTAGCAGAAAGAGTTTTCATCACTGAATCCAGTAGGGCATCCTTAAATTTTCCATTGCTTGGAGGTGGGTAGCAGGGTACTAGCATGGATTCAAATCACTCATAACAAAGTCTTCCATGTGCATGTTTTTCATGGATTTCCTACAGATGACAGCTACGCCTCATCTTACCTTACTGGTGTGGTTTCTTTCGATCATGCATTATTCAGGGGTTGTGGCTTTAAGACATTTGTGGGTGCCATTGTTACAGATCCAGGCTTGAGAAATGAAAGTGAGGTCCATTGCAGCTACCAGGAGAGGGTCAAAGATGTTTATGTGATTCTTGTTCGTTGTTCTTGCATTGAAAAACAGACACTCGCACATCTCCGTTAGTGTTTCTGTGCTATGTTGCTTGGATATGGTATGGACTTTTTCTGGATGCACCCTCATGTCTGGACAAATAATGCCTACCTGATGAGCTCTAACAAGAGTGAAACAAATGTGTCAGGAGCTGCATTTACATATTCCAGGTTAGCTTGGATGGTATTTTATCAACCCAAAGCTGTACTTCTATGTCTGGAATGATAAATGGCTTTGAGGCTTTTGGCACAGAAGGGATATCACTAGCTAATCCTACACTTAAAGACATTGCTAAAAAAAATGGCAAAAAGCTTTGTCAGTTTTCTAACTCTGCATGAGTGGCATTCAGGGCCGGACTGGCTACTGGGCGTTTTGTTGTGCTGCCGAGCTGGGGGCTGATTTCACTGCGGTGGGGGCTGATTTAGTTGATGGGGACCTGCGTGAGCTTCGAAATAAACAAAGCAAAACGAATGTTTTTAAGCACACGCAGGTCCCCATCAACGAAATGAGCCCCCAGCTTGGCAGCACAACAAAACGCCCGGTAGCCAGTCCGGCCCTGGTGGCATTAGGCATAGTATGCTCAAAAAGTCTGCTAAAAACAGACACGAGGTGAGCTGATTTAGAGTGCAGTGGCGGCTCCTCCGCAATGGCGGAGGAGCATCGCACCACTGCCAGGCTCAGAGCCAGGAAATGTAAAATAAAACAATGCTCTTACATTGTTTTATATTACATTTGCTCGTTCTGCCAGCTGTGTTGGGAACGGGGGCTTAGGTATGAGAGGGGGGAGGAGGAGTGCTATGTGCACTCCACTCCCAAAGTGCGCATATGTGTTTTGGCCAGCCATTTCAGGCTGACCAAAACACACATGCACACTTAGGTTTTCTCCAGCCCAGCTGCATTGAGCAGCTGGGCTGGAGAAACCCCACAGACTCCCTAGTCTGAGCAGGGCGTCTTTCACATGCAAGGAGGCATTCCTCAGGTCTTGACATTGGAGGTCCTGTGGAGTGCCGACTTTTAGCGTGATTGAGTGTAATCTACATTGTTGTAGCACGTCAGTATGAATGATTTAATCAGATCCGGAAAGGGGGTTAGGTAGACATTGAATAAAAGAGGAGAGATGATGGACCCTTGGGGGACACTGCAGTGCAAGATGCCAATGTTAAGGGTGGCAGGAATACCAGGCATTGTCTGTATTTGAGGTACAGGGCAATCCATTTTAGAGCATTGTCACATATGCTAAGGTGTAGTCTGTGTGTAATCGGCGTTATCAGTGGTTGACCATGTTGAACGCAGCTGATGAGTCCAGTATTAGTAATGCTACAACAGCATTCTTGTCAACCGTAAGTTTAAGGTAATCCTACATGGATATGATAGCTGATTCTGTACCTCTGCCTCATCTGCATCTAGGCTATTGACCTGATAACAGGTTGTTTCCCTTGGAGCGGTGGCTAACGACCAAAAGAAGCGACCAAAACACACATGCGCACTTAGGTTTTCTCTAGCCCAGCTGCATTGAGCAGCTGGGCTGGAGAAACCCCACAGACTCCCAGGTCTGAGCAGGGCGTCTTTCTTGCCTGCTCAGACCAATCCCCATGCTGCTCTGCAGCACAGGGATTGGATGGAAGTCTGGGTCCTAGGGGCTGCTGGGACACAGATAGAGAAGAGGAGGCGAACGTGACGCTGGAGGAGGCTGGCCCCGGCTGCAAAAGGTAAGTTTTTTTTTTTTTTTTATATTGTATTAATCCCTGTGCAACGCCTCCCACACGACCCCACCCGCCCCACCACCCTTTGTTTATGGCGGCTGCCGCTGTGTGAGTGGTTTTATAGATGAACTCCACATAAAAGGTCAGCTCTCCACCTAAACATCGTGATCCACCCAGAGTTCCCTATTTCGCTTTTGCACATATATGTATGCACACACTCACACAATTGTTAAGTATGCTCTTTTAATAATATTTAACACACATCTGTGGTGTATTCAAATGATAATATATATAAAATGATGTAGGTAAAAAAGATTTGTGCAGGTTTCAAGCATTAGCCTGTTGGTGTGTCAGAGATGAGGAGTCTGCCCTTGGAACTACAAGGACAGACCTTCAATGGCAACTCCAGGGGGACGGTGAGGAGAAAGAGAAAGAAGAAAAATTAACATTCTGCACAAAGAAGTTAGTTATTTTAGCACTATCATTTTTGATCATTACATTGCACCCACAATCCCTTCTGAAAGTTGTAGGACATAAGAGAATGCCTCGCTTGGAATAAGGAAATCATTTCACATGCTTAATTCTTCTGTATTGGCGTTTAAGGAAACCTTGGCACTACATTTTTAATCATATTACAAAATGATCTTCAGGAAAATGAAAATGGTAATATTTGCTCATAGCACATGACTAGATCGGGGCAGCCAATGATCTGTATCCGGACTGCTCCAGTGTGATGTATTGGGGTTGCTGCAGTTTGCTGCAGGCAGAAATCTTAATTAAGGCCGTCTCCAAAGAGCGACCTTCAGGCACTGCATCACCGAATTGCGGTAGAAACAGACAAAAGGCTACACAGCAACATTGTTAGGTTAAAAAAGTTGTCATTTTAAATATATTTTAAATATATATTTTAATGGAATATGTTGCATTTGACCTTCAGAAATCAATCAAGGTCTACATTTGAAACACGTTTTCACAATTCAAAAGATTGATATATCAAACCTCTGTTGCATGCGTATTCAATGTAAACATGACTGGCCAGTTCCCTTTTTGTCGAGCTAATTTGTAAATAATTAATTCTTTCCTTTTTTACATTATTTTCATGAATAAGTCATGTTCAAAAACTTGGTTGTTCTCTAATAGGGTGATTCTTTAAAAGGGTTTTCTTTAACGTGGCTTCAATGAAGTTTCTGTCTTTATGATGCTTTTTCTTCATTTTGAGGGAGATCTGTGTCCAACACCGCTTTGTACAGAACTACATTTTTCAATGTTCCATTAAAAACAGCCATTTTTAATTGCATCATTGAGATGAACTTTATATGAAAGCACATTTAGATTTAGGATTTTTTGATACCATTGTCGTATTATATTGGGATCACAGAAATGTGTATTCCTATGGACCTGAGTCAAAGGTTCATAAGCCGGACCTGATTTCTTGTACTTTGTCACCAGTGGATGAATGGGTTATGTTTTTTCGCAGTTGTTTAGTTTTTTCACAATGCTATAGTTTTTTTCTGCAGCATTAGGAAGCATGGAATGCTGCTAGGCAACCTTTTTCGCTTATTAGAATTGAAGGTCATCTGATCAACTACTTCTCTAAGTCCCTTCCTTTTAGTTAGATATATATCTAACGAATGGCTGATATGGCCCAATCCATACCAGATTTTCAACATCACCACTTTGTAAATGTGTTGACTTCAGAAGCGTAACAGATATATTTGTGTTTTGTAGGGCGGTTGCGAACTCGGCCATGCATTGCACACCCCATTCTTACACTATCGTTGAAAGATAAATGTGTTTTTTCAAGTGTTTTTACAAGGCAGGCTCTTTTGGCCTGTAACCCATTTTCGATCTACTTTAGCAACAAAAAAAAAACACCTACAGTAGTTTGTGTCGCAAAGAACACAGCATCTTCACGGCGATGCGGCGAGTGCAAGGTAAGTGGTTTTAATTTTTTTAAATTTTTTATATTCCTTATCCCGTCGTATGTCACTTTCATCCCCCCAATCCTGCCTCACCGCGCTTACCTGCATGGACCGCCACTGAAGATTTTAAACACTAAAAGCAGTGAAAGAAAGGTCCTCCCCTTTTTTCTCAAGATCCAAAAAACAGTCAGACTGGTGTTAAGGTTTCGCCATGAGTAGAAATCATTTCTACTGTTGAGAAAGAATAGAGGGAACGCTGCGGCCCTACATTATGCTGTTTGCATTGCACGCTCATGAGACAGCGCAGCCTGTAATAAGCCACTGTTACGCTTATCACTGTACACAACAGTCTGATTACATTGGTTCAGTTAGTAATTATAATGTAGTGAGCTCTCCGGGGCATTGCAGTCTTGCAAGCGAGCATATGGACAAGATGTGGGTGTGAAGAAGGTTTTCGCTCTTATATTCCACAGAGCTCTGTAGCAAACGCTGGAATGCTTCCAGAACAAACTGTGGGGATATACAATATTGCACAGTGCACAGCTATGCTAGATTTGTGACTGCATTCAAAAGCGAGATTATGCCTGTGTTTAATATTCATTTCTGGAACCTAGGTAGAAGACCTCAGTATGCTGTAAATGCACAGAAAGCACGCACAGTTCACAAACAAGATATTGAAGTTTGCTTTTCAAAAGAAGCGGCTGGGTTCTGCCATTTGTAAGCCAGCATGCTTCCAAAGAATGCGCCTTCGGAGGAATTTCTCAAGAACAATTCATCCTTGAGAAAATATTATTTCATTCTTGCAAAGTTCAACAAGACGTGTCTGGGGGCTAATCTCACTTGAAACTCAACATATCACAGACCTTTTTTTACATTTCTCTGCAGGGAGTCCAAGTGGTAGCCATTAACCCTCTGAGTCCCGATCCGTGCTGAGTAACATCTACTGTTAGGTTGCCTGAGCAGCAAAATGGATTAACAAGGCATTTTATGGAGTGGATTCGTAGTCACTGATGCGTTCACAGATGTACAGCGCGTGAAATTTAAAACTAGTCAAATCTGAATCATATTCATTTTGCACTTCTTCTGGTTCCATAATTGAACTTAATTTCAGCTGCTGAGCCTCACCTCAGATTTTCTTAGCATCACACACGCGAAATGTTCTTTCTAGCCATGTATGTGATGTTCCAGTAATAACTGTTATTGTCTCTGGGGCGTCTTGGGTTGTTTTAAAGTCTTTAATTGCAATTTCCAGTTAGTGCAGCCTGTGCAAAGCTTTCTATTGTGTCAGTTGCTCCTCTGTCTTAGCGTTTTCGTCCTCTCTCATATTGTATGCATAGTACAGCCTCATAGAGGGACTTTTAAAAGTGCATATGAGTTATTCATTAAAATATAAGTCCTTTTCTCTCAGGAAATCCTTCTCTGAAAAAAGTATTTCCCACCAAAGTGGAGTATAATTTCTCTTTCTGTCTCTGTTTCCTTTCAGCACTGCTTTCCATCAATGACTTCTGATAACTGAGGTGTTTAGAGCGTTGACAAAACGTTACTGATATATATGTTTTAAGGGGTATTCCAATGACTTTACCAATCAATGTTCGAGTTTCTAATGGTGGCCTAAACTCGAATGTTACCCTCATGTATGCTACCGCTGGATTTTCTCCAAACAGCAGCACCGGAACGTCACTATTTTGTTGTTCTGGGGGCGCAATGTGGCCCGGCATATTTACAAGGCTAAGTACAGCCACTTTACGTGGCTTTTCATGGCCTTGTAAATATGTGCCCCTTTCACGCAGAACACTGCGTGAAAGGGGCGGTCCATGGGTGTTGTTGTGGGTGTTCCCTCTCAACACCCATGGAATCTGAAGCATTGTTTTCATTTCTCCTCGGTTTTTTACTTTTTAGGTCGAGCCTGGGCAGCACATGCGCTGCTCTGCGAGGCATGCTGTATTTGAGTATGGACTTGACATACTCGAATACAGTATGCAAAAGAAACAATTGATGAACGGAATGCTGGACAATGCAAACATTCACCCCCAGTCACAAGGATCTTGGTTAAATCCATCATTTTTTTGCTCACCACACCACCCCAGTTTGGACCCAGCCATATGCAAATCAGTCTTGACCCTGTTCCTTGTGGGAACAGTCCAGCCCAAACTGCCAAGCCAGGTCCTCCATGGACCGGAAACAAGCATCCTGGGACCGGTTTCAGGGCATCACCCTTCATCAGCCAGGCTAGCTTGAATCCAGTGGTGTAGTGAGCACGGGACCCACGTCTGGGCATACCCTTCCCACTTAGGGCAACATATGCAAAAGAAACAATTGATGGACGGAATGCTGGACAATGCAAACACTCACCCCCAGTCACAAGGATCTGGGTTAAATCCATCATTCTTTTGCTCATCACGCCACCTCAGTTTGGGTCCCTGCCTGCACAAAATCAATCAGCCCCGCAATAGAGGCACCCTTGCACCGTGGCAAATAGCAGCCCATTGTGCACCGGCGCAGGGGAAAAGGACAGGAATGCACCGAATCACATAGATATGATGCATTCCTGCCCTTTTGATTTGACATAGGGCAATGCTGCACGATTTTTTGCGCCACTGCCCTACGCCAAAACCTTATAAATGAGGCCCAGAATGTGAATTTGGAGCTCGCCTTCAGGCGTAAAGAAATTGGTAAACCTGTTGGCAAGTTAAGGGTTTCCTCATATTTGGTGGAATGCAAGAGAAAGTGTATGTACCACTTTTACGAAGAGGCCTAGATCAAATTGTTGGTTGAAGAGATGTGGTGTAAAGGCCAAGGTAAGGGACTTTAAAGCTGAGGTACAAGGTTTGACTTCCTGAGTTGGCTCAACATCCTGTGGTCATGTAATCTCCCCGCGCCAAAAAAAAGAAAAAATAATCTGACCTTGTGTAATACAAACTGGTGCTCATGTGAAGTGCTGAAATGCTCTAGGGCCAAGTTTGTACTATTTAAAAAATCAATAAATCCAGTCTTGTATTGCTTTACAGGTCTGTCTAGTCTGCTGGCTTTGTACCTCCACTCTGTTATCACAGACTTGTATTTTATATTTAGCTATCTGTTGGGATTTTTTTACTATAACAGCGTACTTTTCTAGGTTGTAGGTTGTCTATACAGGTTTTTAACATTTTATTTTGCTTTTTGGCTATATTCGGGGTTCCAAGTGTGTTGAACATCTATGCTTAGCTTCTTCTGATAGCAGAGTTAGGGTACAAAGTTTCTGAGTTTGTCTTTCCCCTTTTTGGGAGGGCTCTGTCTCAGTACGTCTAGAGCTGCTGACTTTAGAAGTGGGCAACCAGGTTCGAGTCTCCGGGTCGGCTCAACATCATGTTTCTGGGCATATCACTCAAGCTCCTCATGCGTAAAAAATGAATGTGACTTTGCATAATGTAACTGGTGCTCATGTAAATTACTCCAATACCTTCTGGTTGAGTTTGCGCTATATAATAATCACAAAAAAATGTATGGTACATCTTCATCTTTTTGGGGATGGTTGGAAGTGAATCTTGTGGGTGAAAATCCCTCTGTATGTGAACTCTGCAAACACATTTTTTGCATTTTCTCAGTTGCATTTGCACCACGATGCACAACTGAGTCATTTCAAATCATTCTTTCATAGATCAGTCAGGGATTTTAAAAAGTGCTCTTTTTGGAAATTCCTTTCATCTTTGAGGTTGACCGTTTTGAAGCACAACACTTTTCTCCACCGATATATGACTTTGAAGCACACAAATGTTAATTTGTCGTTGTATACGACAAATCTTAACTCACATAAAATGTATTTACAAACTTTTCTCAGTTTAACCTTCATTTACAACTAGGGGAAATCCTTAACATATTGGTGAATTTCTGTAGACACACATTTAGGGACAGGAACATAGTTGTTACAAAGGATTTGGTAGTAGGGTAGTCATCTGAAAGATAGTAAACACCCAGAAGGTGTCATTTTCGGGGTATTCACTATCTGTAAGAAATGGGATTCCTGTTTGGCTGAGATATGCACCCAGGCCAAGCAGTAACCACCACTCTAGTCAGGATAAGCTAGATACTCAATAAGATAACCTGTGGTCCCCCTCTGGTAGCTTGGCACAGAGCAGTCAGGCTTATCTACAAAGGCAATGTGTAAAGTATTTGTGCAACACACACAGTAACACATTGAATACACCACAAAAAGACTTCACACAGCTTTAAAAATACAGATTAAAGTTTTATGAAAAAAAAAACAAGACCAGAACAACACAAATTCAATAAGTAGAACCGGAATTATGATTTTTTAAATAATAAACCAAAAACAGTGCTTAGAAGTCAATAGCACTAAAAGGTTACTTTAGGTTACGCTGGCCTAGGGTAAATCAAAGTTCAAGCCGACCGCGATGGAGCATGGGTCAGATACATTTGCAAACACGTCCCAATGAAGTTTTACCTTCTCAAGCTGGGCGAAGAGCCATGTTCTCTGGGGAGACGGTCACCGGGAGTAAGTAGAGCGCCACCAGTGATGATCCTGCAGGTGCGAAGAATCGGCTGGGTGTTGCAAACGGGGCCTCGCGGTCATGGGTGGTGATGCTTTCTGTGCGAGGAGACGAGAATGCTGCAGCTTGTGCTGATACTTCGAACAAGCGGCGCAGTCCCAGTGCTAACGGGCCCATTCGCGGTCGTGAAGATCTCAAAAGGTTGATTTCAGGGGCCCAGGAAATGTGGGTGAAGAAAACAGTTGCAGAATCCACTTCCGAGGACCAGAGATTGGCCGGGGCACCTCATGCAAGGGTAGGACTCACAGAAGGCAGAGTCCAGCAGCACAACCAGAATTGTAGGAAGTCTTTTGTGTCCTGAGATTTCAGAAAACAGGAGGCAAACCAGCAAGCCCTTGGAGATCACGTGGAGGGAACTCAGAGTTCAGATCTCCTTCCAGCAGATTCAGGGTGTAGCAGGCAGCAGGGCAACAAGCAGAAAAGAAGTCCTTCCAGAAAAGTCCAGTTGTGTCCTTTAAGCAGCTCAGCAGTCTTCTTGACAGAGATTCAGTTCAAGATCCTGAAGTGTCTGATTTCAGGGGGTCAAAGACCAAGTACTTATACCCAATCGTGCCTTTGATGTAGGGCTGACTGCAAAGGAACTGCCTGAAGTGCACAAGGATCCCTTTCATCCCAGTCCTGTCTGCCAGTCTAACCCTGGGGGGAAAATCAGTGCTTTGTGTGAGGACAAAACACAGCCTATTCAGACATAAGTGTGAGCCACCTCTCTTCCTTCCTGCCCAGAAAGACTATCAGAATGCAGATGAATGCAGACGAGTGCTCAGTCACACCCAGCCCTTCCAGTATTTGTGGCTGTCTAGAAGGAATGCACAAAGTGTAGCCATCACCCAGCCCAGACGTGTATTGGAGACAGGCTGTCAGACACAAACAGCAGTAAGTACAGAGAAATGTCCACTTTCTAAAAGTGATGTTTCTAAAACAGCACTGTTAAATCCAACTTCACCAATAAGGAGGATTTATCATTACCATCCCAAACATATCAAACATGAAAAAGATACTCCTCTCTAATCGGGAATTACGGCTTAAAAGTATATTAAGGAATTCCCAATGCTGGCCTATGAGAGGGGTAGGCCTTATAGTAGTGAAAAATGAAATAGGCTATTTGTCACTATCAGGATATGCAAAACTTAAAAGTACATGTCCTACCTTTTACTTACATAACACCGTGCCCTTAGGGCTACCTAGGGCCTACCTTAGGGGTGAATTATATATAATAAAAGGGGAATTTAAGGCTTGGCAAGTAGTTTTAAATACAAGTCAAAGTGGCAGTAAACTGCACACAGAGGTAGTGCATTGGCAGGCCTGAGACAGGTTTGAAAGGCTACTTGTATGGGTGGCACAATCAGTGCTGCAGGCCCACTATTGCAAAAATAACAAGGTGATGGATGGAATGCCTAAATTAATCTCAGCCACTGCCAATCGCTCAGGCCACATCCCAATCCATTGTTTTTGTGCCCCCACATGCCACCCCAGTTTTGACCCAGTCATATGAAAATCAGTCTTGAACCTGTTCCCCATTGGTTGCCGTCTCAGCAGGTCGGGAGCCAGTTGCGCTGACATGAGAAGTAAAGAAGTATCGATAAAACAATAAACTGCTATTTTGGGGTGCTGCCAGACTAGGCATATTTGCGAGTGACGTCACAGTCCTGATGATGGAGGAGCCTGCTCATTAAATATAAGGAGCTGGACACAGTTGTATTTCCATATACCAACAAAGTGGTAAGGAATTACTTGCCCTGACATGTATGATACGCAGAAATAGTGTCACCAGTGCCGCCTGCAACATATTGACATGTGCCGATGTGATTGGAGATCTTTGACCCTTCATAACTAAGATAACCCCTATTCACTTTTCCTGAATTGAACTTTATCAAATGCGGTCCTGATGAAGGTGGTTGTAATGCCTATCCACCGAAACGTACGTTGACCGACCATATGGGAGCAATCTTCTAACGACAACACATCAGTGGACACTTTTGTGATTAAATCAATCCACAGAAAAATAGTTTTCTGTAGTGTATGTCATAAGAAGAAACAGAAGTTTCCCTAGGATTGTTCTGTGTGTGAGTGTGCTGTGAGTTTGAGAGTATTTGGATTGGTGAGAGTGATTGATGGATGCTTGTATGTGGGGTTATACATAAGTCTTCTTGGTGAACTTTGTATGTCTTTTGTAATGTCTCGTTGCAAAAAAATAAAAACATTCTCTGTAAATAATATCACTTTGTGTTTATTAAATCTGATATGTTTGTCTAAATGATTTGATAATTGAAATCAATTGTATATGTTTGCACAGATGGAACTCCTGAGAAAAAGTAACAAAATATATCTCCCAAAAAATGTTATTTGCACATAAAAATATTTTTAAATAAAAATGTTATGAATTTGTATGTGTTGAAAAGATTTTATGTTGTGGAATTGCCCAGGTAAAGAGCCTTTTTAGGGCACTAAAAAAACAACAAAGGTCTGGCAAGAGTATCTCTATAGTTAGTACCTGCTCCCAATGGGAACAGTCCAGCCCGAACTGCCAGGCCAGGTCCTCCCTGGACTGGACACAAGCATCCTGGGACTGGTTTTGAGGTTTAACCCCACATCAACAAGGCTAGCATGACTCCAGTTGCACAGTGAGCCCGGGACCCACATCTGGGCATACCCGGCGCACTCAGGGCGGCACATGCAAAAACAACAAGGTGATGGATGGAATGCTCAAATTGATCTCAGCCACTGGTAATCGCTTGGAGGGCATATGTTGGACTTGGCCCTTTTTGGCTAAAATTCCCTAAACTTTTTGCCTTCCCCCTAGACCTTTTTTCTGACATGGTGTTGCCAACTTAGATGCTTTGGCCACTGCTGATCAGTGTCAAAGTGCAAGTGCTCCCTGTGTAAAGTGTAATGGTAATTGGTTGTCCATAATTTGGATGTTTGCCTTACTAGTAAAGTCCCTAGTAAAGTGCACTATGTGTGCCAGGGCTGGTAATGCAAATGCTACTAGTGGGCCTGCAGCACTAATTGTGCCACCCACACCAGTAGCCTTAAAGAGAGACCTCAGGCCTGCCACTGCAGTGCCTGCATGCAGTTTATTAAACTGCCATGTTGTCCTGACAAGTGCACCCACTTGCCAGGCCTTACCCTTCCCTTTTTATGCACATCCGACACCCCTATGGTATGCCCAAGGTGCCCCCTCGGCAGGGTGCAGTGTATGTGAAAGGTAGGACATGTACTAAGGTGTGTACCATGTCCTGACAGTGAAATACTCTCCATTTCTTTTTTCACTGTTGCAAGGCCATCTTGCCCATAGGACAGAATGGGGGAGGCTGTGTAATATGTTTCCAGCCTATCTTCCCATAGGCTTAAGATGGAGAGGTGAAGTTTAGTGTGCCTGAATTCACAATTTAATAACACATCTTTTTCTGAAGGTGGTATTTACATTGTGTGTTTAGAAACCACACTTTTAGAAGTGGCTGTTTTTTTTTGTTCTAACAATTCTGTGTGTCTCTGCCTGGTTGTGGATTGACTGTCTGGATTTGAATGTGATAGGATCTGGGAAATGTCCTGACCCAGGGGAGGAGGTGAGACAGCAACAGGCTGACCTGCATCTGGAGTGTAGGGGGGAGGAGTAGCCCCTGGAGGTGAAGAGGCCTGGGCTGCCACCATAAAACAATGGCTCCATCTCCTGCTGAGTGATTGAAGACCCAGACCCCCACTATCAAAGGAAAAAGGTGTCACTGGCAGGGAGACACCCAGAACTGGTTTAGACAGGGGTCAGTGCCCCCTGAACACAAAGACTTCAAAGACATTTAGGGGTATAACTATGAGAACTGAAACCCCTGAACGTTGGACTGATCAAGACGGAAAAGGATTGAAACTACTTCGTGGTCAAGAGGAACCTCTGCCAAGGAAGAAACAGCTGAAGAGACTGAAGGAAAGGACTGACCCTTGCTGTGTGTTCTGGGGCTGGCCTGCAGTTTGCTGATTTAACCAAGGAGAGGCTAAGGGACTTTGCTGTGTGCTGTGTCCCCCTGCTTGAGAGGACTTTGGTGTGTGCTGTGTCCTGAAGTAACTTGTCCCCAAGGGCCCGAGGAGAGCTGGCTCCCTGTTGTGGAAACTCAGGAACATAAAAGTTTCCAGGTGGGTCTCAGCGACGCTGTGTGCGTGTGCTTCGTGCAGCCTGAGACCTGCGTAAGAACTGCCCCGTGATCGTGTGCACCCAGATTCCAAGTGAGTCTCAGCGACGCTGTGTGCGTGTGCTTCGTGCAGCCTGAGACCTTCGTGAGGATTGCCCTGTGATCGTGTGCACCCGGAGTCCAAGTGAGTCACAGCGACGCTGTGTGCATGTGCTTCCTGCAGCCTGAGACCTTCGTGAGGATTGCCCTTTGATCGTGTGCACCCGGAGTCCAAGTGAGTCTCAGCGACGCTGTGTGCGTGTTCTTCGTGAAGCCTGAGACCTTCGTGAGGATTGCCCTGTGATCGTGTGCACCCGTAGCTCAAGTGAGTCTCAGCGACGCTGTGTGCGTGTGCTTTGTGCAGCCTGAGACCTTCGTGAGGATTGCCCTGTGATCGTGTGCACCCGCAGTTCAAGTGAGTCTCAGCGACACTGTGTGCGTGTGCTTTGTGCAGCCTGAGACCTTCGTGAGAATTGCCCCATGACGGTATGTCCCGGAGCAGTCTTGTTCTCTGCGTCCATCGAGCAGCGTGACCAGAGCGGCCGCGATCGTCATTGCCATCGGCTCGGACAGGCATCCCCAGAGGAGCTGTGCCGCTGGCCCGAGCCTGCCTTTGCCAAAGAGAGAACTCGAACCATCATCGTCGGGGGTCCGAGATCCACTGCCCAAGATCAACGAAGTCGCACCGGAGGCCAAAGTCGCGAGGAGAGGAGAGTGAGATCGCACCCCCCAGGTAACGCTCAGCGAGCGTGCGTGTGTCACCGCCTGGGGCGGGGTGCGGGCTCCGAGAGAAACGCTCTCGGCCTTTCCCATCTTTGCAGCGCGAACCTCTGCTCAAAACCGTATAGCGGCCCGTACTTGCCGAGGAGTGGCAGTACCGGGGCCGGAGTGTGGAGTTGCACTTGTTTTCCATCATAACAGTGTTGGGGGCATGTTTTGGCAGTAGCTGACCGCGAGTCAGTAAGAGTGGCATAGAGACCGTGCAGAGCACCGCGATCGGTGCTGAAGTATCTTATTTTTGCATTACGAACTGCCTGATTGTTGCATTACGAAGTGCCCTAGTTTTGCATTACGAACTGCCTGATTGTTGCATTATGAAGTGCCTTATTTTTTGCATTACGAACTGCCTGATTGTTGCATTACGAATTGCATTATTGTCGCATTACGAACTGCCTGATTGGTGCATTACGAATTGCCTGATTCTTGCATTACGAACTGCATAGCATTGCATTAGGAATGCATTAGATCATTGAGAATTCATTAATACTGCAAGAACCTACCAGTGCTTGCTGGCCTAATAACTGGCAAGGTGAAATATTACAAATACGCATATGTTGGATTTTTATCGTGTGGTCTCATCGTATATCTTTTTTCTTATAAACTTATACTTGTTTTTATGAAACTCGTGTGGAGTCCATTTGTGGTGTTATCCCTGTGTCACTGAGAGTGTGGTTGCAAATACTTTACACATTTGCCTTGGAGATAAGCCTGGCTGCTCGTGCCAAGCTACCAAGGGGGTGAGCAGGGGCTATCTGAGAGGGCTTTCCCTGACTTAGAAGCAAGGGTCCCTATTTGGCCTAAGCCAACTAGAGACCCCCAGTTCTAACAGCATACCAATCCATAATTTTTTTGCCCACCATGTTAACCCAGTTTGGACCCAGCCATATGCAAATCAGTCTTGACCCATCTCCCCATGGAAACAAACCAGCCCGAACTGCCAGGCGAGGTCCTTCCTGGACCAGAAACAAGCTTCCTGGGACTGGTTTCAGGGTATCACCCTTCCAAAACATGGATAAATGTGCAAATTGGACAGTAGGTAACGACTTCTGTATGTGTACAAAAATGTTTTCCAGGTGCAAATTAATGATGAGAGTATATGGCAGTAGGAGTGTGCATGCACATCTCCAACTTGAGGAAATTTCAACGTGCACTCAAAGAATTTTGTAAATTCCCTCAGAGTTGTAAATCGATGCAAATGGTACAAGCAAACTCATGTGGATTTCTGAATTTTTCAAAAATCTTCTCAAATAATAACATTATAGTAATATGAATATTAGTATAATTTCCAGCCTTTTCGTTTCTATTGTTGTTGCCTTTTAGCTAAAGTAGACACCCTTAAAGATTCATTCGATAAACACGAAGAAAGGGTGGATGGCAAGGCCGAAATAAGTGGGGGCCCTAAAACACAGAATGAAAAAGGTCAGCCCCATCAAGAAGGAGATTGTAGAAAATCTAACATGAGCATATTTCAGCCCATTCCCCCATTTAATCAAAATGATCAATGTTTGATGAAGATGCAAAAAAGGGGGAATAAGGAAGTAATTGCTAAAAACTACACCTCTAATTTGACTCCCCTTTACCAACATAATGTACCTCCGCCCACGAATGCTATCCCCAATGAGCTACCTTATTTAGATCTACCCCCACCTTGTACACCATACACGGTAATACTTGCCAATGTACCAAAATTAAGAACGGAGGACACAGAATCTTGGGAAACCCTAAGAAATAAGGCCCTCCATTGGTTAAGTACAAGGGTTGGATTTACCGAACAACTTTTTATGGAGTTTAAAATGGGTCGGAGGGTGAAATGGGTCGGAAAAAGTCGAAAAACCCTTCCGGGAGATTGTGTGGTCTTAACATTTAAAACACTCCACCTGGTCGAAAAGATTTTAAGGAAGGGAGGAGATAAATCCGTGAATATGTGGGGTATAAACATTTTGCCCCTAGGTTTTTTCTACCGACCACTCACTACTCTGATGGAGAGAGGAGGTACTGATCGAGTAAATGAAGTAAGATATGAGAATGTATATAGTGTTCCGGTGAGAAACTGTTTTGCACCGTTGTCCTCACTAGAGGAGATTTATTGACTGAATATTCAACCTAATGATGCTGCTGTTAACCCGCCAGTTCAGATTATGCAAGAATTAGGTAGGATTGACTCGACCAACCATATTACTTTTTTATATGAGGGAGATAGTCCGCAGAAACAGAGGGATGTACAAAAAGCTAATTACACAAACTCTAAAGTGAGGCTATGTGATACGATGGAGCCGGGGCCAAGTTTGGGGAAAACGGGGAATTACTTCCTACCTGTCCACAAACACACAAAACGACACTCAAATTCAGTCAAAGAACAATGAGAATAACATCACAATACTTTATTGGAACATAGCTGGTCTACGATCCAAATTAACGAATCATCTCTGGCTTGATTTTGTAAGGAAATTTAATATTCTCTGCTTACAAGAGACTTGGTCATTGAAAGAAATGCATATCGAAGGTTACAAGACATTTCACACATCAGCAGTACCATCGATATCTGGGAGGTCAAAGGGAGGCCTGAGTATATATGTCTCGAATCTCCTAAGAGTAAATAACATTTCGTTTAGTATTACAGAACCGAATTATCAAATAGTGACTATGAATATAGATAAACGGGACTCTGTTGTTCTGATAAATTTTTACAATAATGCTCAGAAAGAACATGTGGTAGCTATGATAAAGCAGCTTAGAAGTGCTCTACAGGACATCCAGAATGATAGCAGAGAGAATGTATTATTTGTGTGGGGGTGATTTTAATACTGCTTTGTGTCCACATAGTGATGATGGAATATGTGGACTAACAGATGAAAATGATTGTAACTTACCACACTTCTCACATAGTGCACATGGAGATGGTTTAAATGAGATTTTATTTCTTTTAGATATGGGTTTTGTAAATGTACTGAGCTCGCCACCTATCCCTTTTACCCAGACTTTTAATGGGAGAGGGTTGAGCACTATTATTGACTTTATAGTAATCCCAAATAGATATTAAGTTTTAAAACACATAGGAACACCCTAAGTGATCATTTTCCCTTAAGTGTGGCTATATCTGACCCTACAAAAATATATGGAGCCCATAGTAGGAGGATCCAACCGATCCAAGATTTGGTAATTGATAGATTAAACGGCTATTCTCTAAAGTGGGCTCAGGTAGAGCCACGTACAATTACTAAAACAGTGGTAGAGAATAGTTTAAAACAAATTTTTAAATGTTTGGATGAGCATACACCATATGAGGTGGTACTGGATTCCTATGCACAAATAACAGAAATAATAAGGAATACACTGAAAGTTGAAACAAAGAAGGGGAGAAAGAAGAAAAATGGGTGGTTTGACAATAACTGCGCAAAGGCCTATACTAACTTAAAGCATGCTTTACATAAAAAAGATAGGGATGGGGCGGAAATAAGGCAGTGCAGGAAGGCATATAACCAAGCAATGAAAATACGAAAAGGCGAATTAAAAAAGAATATTTGGGCTGATTTATATAAGGCAAGTATAGAAAGGGATAGCATCGCCTTTTGGCGTGTGGTTAACTCTCCTTTTTTGAGAGCTGAAGAGACTCCAACTATAGAAATTGCAATTGATGAAGGACAGTGGATAGATCATTTCTCTAAAATGTTTAGTAAGACTAAGGAGGAAAGAGGTATAACTGGGAGTCCTGTAATTCTTAGTCCTTCAATACAAGATATTCCAATGAATTTAGATTTTACCCTTGAAGAGGTACAATCCGCTTTGAAAGTTAGTAAGGGCGGAAAGGCCCCGGGCCCAGATGGAGTCCCAGTTGATATTTTTAAACAAAACATAGAACTATGGGGTCCATTAATAAAGCAAGTGCTCGCAGCCTGTTGTAAAGTTGGACTCATGGCAACCTGGTCTGAGTCACTTATGGTACCAATCTTCAAAAAGGTGATAGACAGAATCCAACATGCTATCGTCCTATATCTTTGTTGGATTCGGTGGGAAAAGTGGCAGGCCGTATTATATTAAACCGCCTCCAAGAATGGGCTGAAGACAACAATGTAATATCGGACCTACAATTTGGTTTTAGGGGGGGTCTTGGAACTATAGAGCAGTGCCTTAATTTAACAATTTTAATGGGGAAATACACAAAAGTAAAAAAGGAAAATTGTACTTGGCCTTTGTAGATCTCTCTACTGCGTTTGACTGTGTATGTCACGACAAATTATGGAATATTCTTGGGGCAATGGGGGTTGATCCTCCCTTAATCCAATTTATAAGAGAACTCTACTCGAATGCAAGAGCTAGGGTACGGTATGGACAGAATGGAGAATATACAGCACCATTCCAAGTGGAGAGGGGGGTTAGGCAGGGCTGCGTCCTGGCACCTTTCTTGTTTTCTCTATATACCAACGGCTTGGAAGAAGTGATGCTCAAAGGGTGCCAGGACCTACCTCAGATACAAAAACGCCCCATACCTGCCCTCCTCTATGCGGATGATGCTGTAGTTATGGCCCAAACTCCACTAGAGCTCCAAAGGGCCCTTGACAGATATAGTGAGTACATGAAAAGTTTAGATTTAAAAATCAATGTTACCAAAACTTTTATAATGAATCGCGGGAGGGGTGATAGTAATCAGAGGGCTATTTTTATTGAGAATAAAAAAGTTGAAACTACTAAGACGTGCCCTTATTTGGGTATTCTCATAGACAATATGGGAACGTGGCAACAGGCCATTAAAGCTAGGAAACTACTCTTCATGAGAACTACAACAGCCCTAGTAAAATTCTCACAGAAGTTGGGTAAGAGGCCCCCAACTGAGTTGGTCAAAATCTACCAGCCAAAGTGTGTTAGTACAGCAACGTACGGGGCTGGGATTTGGGGATACTGCAATGTATCCGAATTACAGAGTAGAGAACGCCTTTTGAGGTATTTACTGGCCGTCCCACGCTCGACGTCAACTTATATTTGCCACACTGAGCTGGGGTTACATTATATTTCGGATATAATAAAGGTGCAACCAGTTTTACTGTGGCACCGAATTTGGACCTCGCAAAAAACAACATTTAATCAGAATGTGTTAAGTGACACTCTTAAACTAGAACAAGCTCTATATATTAGGTGGCTGAAATATATTAAAGAGTTTATGATGGATTTGGGTCAACCTGAACTCTTTTTTAATCCCTCATTGATGTGTTTAATCCCCAGAAAAGTTTTTAAAAGCTATGCATGACTCACATGGAGCAAATTAGATACGCTGGTGAGGTGTATAAACCGACAGTACAATTGAACCAGTCGATACGTATAACAAATGCAATGCAGCCATACTTAACCTATATTTTGTCTGGTTACGACAGATTTGTCCTTACACGCTTTAGATTAGATGTATTCCACCGACTAGTATCCTTCCCCATGGTAAATGATTGGTCCGAAAATTTAATAAATTGCCCTTGTGATGGATCTTCACCACAAACATCAATCCATGTGGTTTTGTTTTGTAAACATTACCTGGAGCCAAGAAAGAGGTGGATCCTACCTATTCTGAGAATTTGGGGCTTGAGGCAATGTCGCCCTGCCTATCTGGCATTGCAGTTTTTAGATAACGAATGTTTTATAAGAAACATTGCTTCCTTTCTGAAAGGTATAATTAAATGCAGGAATTTTTTTTTTAATTCAGTTTCACCCCAAAAACTATGATTAATGATGTTTTCTGTTTTTTTTTTACAAACTGATTTTAACTGGGTATTTTAAAGTAACTGTGATTTATATTGAGAAAAAATGTTTTTAGGGTTAACATGTGTAGTGTGATTTGTAGTAATTGTGATAAATATTTTGAAACTGTGCTTTTATGGTTTTGTGATTTAAAATGAAAACCGAATAAAGCAAATTTGACTTGACTTGAATATTAGTATAATTTCCAGCCTTTTCGTTTCTATTGTTGTTGCTTTTTATTTGTTTTCCAGGAATCAAGACAAAAATGTTCAAGTGAAAAGCAGAATTTCCATATCAAAACCCTGCCGGCAGAGTAACTTTGGTAAGGTGATTACTTCAAATCATGTAGGGCTCGAGCTGTAAGGTTGCACATCTAATCTAAGGCCTTATCTTCAATGAGTGTAGCTATTTGGGGATGTTAAAAAGAGCAGCTGCTAAATTAGCAATGCGTGTTTGCATAAAATGAAACCTTAATAGTCTTTGTTTTACAGATTGATCTGTAGAACAGATGAAGAATGTTATGTATTGGGATTATGGGATTTTTTGAGAGAAACAGACCTTCATCTTAATTTTCACGTCCTTTTCCAAAAAGATATCATATAGGTTTTTATTTTAGCGTTATTGACTAGGAATGATTTGTTTTTATATATGTTGTACTAAAGTTATGGATTCTTTTTCCGAATAAGTCATTATGAGTGATTGATAATATACTCTTAAAAGGAAATTTCATTCATTTTGATAACTGCTTTTTCGCAATAGTTCTAAACAAATAAAAAATAATTCCATAGCCTATAATTCTGTTAAGTGGACAAGAAGTAAGCAAAATGTAATTTGAAGCTTGAGTTCTAGGACTCTATTTCTAATTCACGATTTCCATAAATCAATAATATGCTCCATAAGTGTGATCCATAAATCAAATTAATAAATCAAAATAAGTGAACAAAGTGAATAACTTAAATTAACTTACGCCAGTTATTCACTGTCAATGTAGATTTGGAGGAGCATTGCAAAGTGCTTGAATTTCCACAGCAGAAACATGACTACTGTTCAATGAGACCATATTTGAAATGTTATTTTAACAAATTGAATATCGATTGCCATTGTTGTGTTTTTTTATGGAAATGGTGATTAAATAATTAGAATATGGAATCTTAATTTACAACTCTGCAATTCCTATCGACGATATACATCATGTTCCGACTATATGAAAACAAACATGTTTAACTTCTTCACTTCAACTGTTTCTTTCTATCTGATGTCATGACAAGCCCATTGATCATAAAATCAAAATCCACTTCATAGGTGTTTCCAAAGAGAACAGGGGACCTTGTCTACGCTACACAAAGATTAAACTACATATATGCATTTTTGCTTCTCCGCTTAAATGTCCCTGAATTTTTCAATATGTGTGCATTGCATGCGTTACATGCTTCAGTGTATTGTGTAGAGATGTATTTGTGGCTTATTTACATCAACATTTTTCTACTAGATACTGGCCCCGAATAAATGGTAAGCAACCTCAATTATGACTATTGTGTCTATTCTCACACTCTTTCCAACAGCCATGCAGAGGCAGGCTGGTCATGAGTTGTTCAATATCTAGTGTGAGTTGCTTGTTCAGTCCTGTTTTTCCTTTCTTGTATTTGAAATCCAGTAATAATAATAGAAGCTACCAATAAAAGAACATACATATTACATACATATAATGGGTTAATTTGAGTTCTTTGGTTTAGTTTGCCTGGGGTTCTAAATCGAACTTCAAATATGGCCACACAGAGGCCAAATCAGCGGTGGTTCTACATCACTGGATTATTCAACACGAAGCATGCAAGCCGTTTAAGACGTCCATGGCCGACCAATGGGAAGGGAGCCTGTGGCTCACCCTACTCGAGAGTTTGACAGAGCCTAGGAGAGGCCTTGTAAGCCGCTGGTGCAAGTTCCCCTTTTCTGTTGTACCAGAGCCATTCATGAAATAAAAAAATAGGTGCATGTTTCTCAAAATTAATATTGCTACAGCTGCACAGAAGCAGTACTTTCTTGCAATATATAGGACCTTCTGACCATTGCACAATCTATTAAATGATAAATACAAGCTTTCCAATTTAGTTCTGCTGCTGAGCCCTGACAAACACCTCCTCAAATTAGGCACTGTTCAGAAAGATAGACACAGGGCTCCATTTTACTACAACATGCACCACTATTAACAATTCACAGTGCAAATATTTCTTACAGGAGCTCTCTGTGATAAGCTACCAGGTGCCCGTCACCACTGGAAAGATCGGAAATGGCTGCAGTTTGCATCCCATTTGGCTATGATCCAGTGGTATGTGCTATCACTGTGTTTGTGCAATGAACCTTCCATAATGATTTCACAGACCCAAGGCAAATCAAATGCAAATAATGGATTAGCATAATCACAGTTTCTGTTTGTTATTATTGTTCACTCAACCAACAATTACAGTTATCCATGTGTGCGCAGAGAAGGTTTTACGTCTGGCCTAGAGACAGTTTTAACTGTTTTGCAAAAAAAAATCTTAATTAAAAATACATACAAATATAAAGGCAATTAGTTTTTTTTTTAGTGAGTCCACTTTATTCATTGGTCTGTTCAAGTGTAATTCACAATTTGTGTCTGCCCAATACAGCATACAGCATGGGGCAATGGGTCAGCCCACCACATCCACTGGCAGTTTTGCACTATGAGTGATTTTATTGTACTTGATCACGTGTGTACAGCCACCTGAAAATGGGAACACCTCAATACCATGGGTGATGTGTTTTGGGACACACACACACACACATATATATATATATATATATATATATATATATATATATATCTATACATATATATATACATATACACACACACATACATACACACACACTTATATATATGACACACACATATATATATATATATATATATATATATATATATATATATATATATATAATTCTAATTGATTGCATATTGCATATGTTAGCTAAGTAGAACATTGTTCACGTTCCAGGACCAGTTCTATTATCCTTGACAATGCATGTTTTCCCTGGCCTTATTAATTCAATTCTTTGGCCCTCTGAATAGGCGGCTATCAAGATTTTCAATTAATGTCGTCATTTAGCAGCTGTTGACCCTTGCCCCGATCTAAATTGACTGAGCCAAACAAATCATTGCATAGCCCATGAATACATGCTCAACCTTTGACTTTAGCTGCATCCCTTCTAGGACAGTTGAATCCTCCCTAACCCTGGATCAACCAAGCATTCACCCCCTTGCTTATGCTGATGTTAATGACATGACCCTTTACACCACTAAGACCCATCAAGCTACTTTGCAACCTCATTCAACTGAGAGCAATGCATTTGTTGGACAGCTATTCCCATGCTGCAACTCCATTTTGAAGTATGGTGTTCTAATTAAACTACCTGTTTACTCTAAAGCAATCAGTATTTACTACTCAGCCGTGCTCAGGGATGCGGTTCC